>CM060912.1:1008733881-1010142631 GCA_030737875.1 Allium sativum | reverse complement strand
GGCTAAAACAAGGTTTTGAAGGTGAAAAACTGCTTAATCGGTCCAAATGAGGTGATTAGTGAATGGGCCCATAACCCATTTCAGGATTAGGGTTATGGGGAGGCTGAAATGAGTTAGTTTTCATTTCAGTTTTCTAGCTACCATTTACCTCCTAGGAACCCTAACAATGACCTCCAACATCAAGAATCATCTCTAATCACCGTTTAATCAAGGATTAAGCTTAGCAACATCAAATCAAAGGTAAATAGCACCAAATTAAGGTAGAACTGCTGTATAGGCTTGGGGACAACGCCAAACAGAAGATAATTTCAGATTTGGTATTTTGTTTGTGGCTAAGGTGAGTGATTTGCATAGTTCCTCACTAATTATGGTTAATTAAGGGTAATTAGTGTTAATTAGCGAATTTAAACATGAATAAATTATGGAAAAATATTTATAAATTTCGAAATATTATTTTAAGCCTCTATTAAAAATTTGGGTTAATTTGGTTAAGTTTTGCTTGAACACACTTAAAAGAAAATATGGGATTTTAGCTATGTTTGATCCATTTTAACCTATCAAATTATTGTTTTGGTGTTTGTGGTTAATTCTACAAGTTGTTGTGACTGTATGGTATGCTCTGTGATTTTCTAGAAGTGTTAGATTGGTCGAAAACGCCGTTAAATGGCGTAAACAGTTCGTTGGACAAAGTGCCGGAAAAATACAGAGACCGGATCGGATCGCCCTCATGTGCCACGAAACGACCTGCTCGCGTGAAGATGTCACGATCCGAATGGCTCCAACTTGGTAGACCACGAACCGCATGCACACTTGAACTGACCGACCTGGTGAGGAACTCCGATCCGAACCACTTGCCTGAAGCACGACCTGATGTTCTGGAGGTGACCACGAGCCGATCCGAAGTAGAAGCATGGAGCACGACCCGAACCCAATGGGTATCCTCCGACCCGACCCGAAGGGCTTATTACGAATCAAGATGTTGAGCACGAGCAGGGAGGGACCAACCGAACCGACTTGGGTGGGGAAATCCGACCCGACCCGAGGTGGATGATCATAGACAGCACTACTTCGAGGAGCACGATCCGAAGCATAGTGAAGAGGAGCATGCCGAACCGATCTGGAGATGATGACCAAAACACGAGACGCAAAGGTAGTCCAAATAGGAAGTAGAACTCAGGATCCAGTTGGGAACCAAGAGTTAACTTCATGAGTTGGGCTTTGCTGCGGGACATGTGCTAAGGGGTTATCGACGTCTATAATTTTGATTCACCACCAAGACGGATGTTAGGCTACAGATCAGTGCAGTGGGGTAGATGTTACTTCATGGGGGCAGAGTCATCGTAGCAAGGCTATGAGCCAGTGCAGTGGAGTTGTCATGACTCCATGGGGCAGGGTGGACATAGCAAAGGATTAGTGGCTATGGATCAGTGCAGTGGAGTCACTGTGACTCCATGGGGCAGAGTGATCATAGCAAGGATTTGGGTGATCAAAGTAGTGGATATCGTATGCTTTATGCACTGAGTGAGAGTTGTGAGGACGATTGCTATGCTTGATTGTTTGACATCACTATGACATGCACATCCCACCCCCTTATTCTTTACACCATATGTTAGTGGCACCTTAGAGTATTGTACAGTATGTAGTGCTAACTCTTTGGTTGCAGGTCCAGGTTCAAGTATGGTTTAGTATACCTGTTATTATTCTGTTCTGCTGCTTATCGCTCATACCAGACTTTTGTCTGACCCTGAGTTTTATGTCTCTTCTTATTACTCTGGGTGCTCTTAAATGGGCAGACTAGAGACAGGTTAGCTGGTTGTGCACGAGTAGCTGTCTGGAGACGAGTAAGAGGCTTACATGTAATATTCCTTATATATTCTCCCTGTGTCGTTGTTGGTCACTACTTTGGGCATTAGTAGTGTACCTTTTCTTTCTTTTGCTTTAGAGACAGTTTTAAAGTTGTAATAATGAGGTGGAACATAAGCTGTATTTGGATTTTCCGCTGCTATGATGTTTAGTTTTCAGCTTATGAACTGTCTCACCTACTTTATGTCAAGTATATTATTATTATATTTTATTCCATGTGCTGTGAGATATGCTACATGTAACACCCCGTAATTCTATAACATTAAGTTTCACAAATTAAAGTATAATTAAATTTTAGAAGAAGAATTAAGGGAAACGGGTTACGCCATTGCGTTCGTCTCGAAATTCTGCTTGAGATAGAGTCCGAGTTTGCGTAAATTGGACTCTGTATGAAAAAGATATCCTTAAATAGAAATCTATTTTAATAGATAAGTGGAAAAGATAAATTTATAAATAATGTTTTATAAATTAAATAAAATGTTTATCATTGGATAAATAGAATATATAAGTCAGGACTTATATAGAGAAGTAAGAATCGATTTCAACATCGATATTTGAAACAGAATATAAACGTAGGAGTGAATCAGTTAGAGTTAACCAGTTATAGTTAATCTGTTAGAGTAAATCGATTAGAGTTAGAGTTAATTGAATTAGAGTTAATCGATTAGAGTTAGAATTAATCGAATTAGAGTTAATTGAACATAGTTAATCGAATTAGGATTTACTGAATATTAGTTATTCAATTAGAGTTGATCGAATATAGTTATTTGAGATAGGGTTAGTCAACCATAGTTATTCAGGATGAGTTACGATTTCGTACGACTGCTAGCGTAATTCGCAGGGCTGCAGATAGCCTACGGCGGTCGGATGTTTCCTGAGGGAATCAGGCGTAACCATTGTGATCGCCGCGACCTAGAGTCAAGCGAATGGAGTTAAATTGAATATTAGCTATTCGAAATAAAGTTAAAACATACATAGTTATTTGAATATAAGTTAATCGAATATTAGTTATTCGATAGGAGTTAGTCAAGTTAAGTTAAACAAGTCGAGTTAATTAAGTTAAGTTAGTCAAGATGAGTTAATCAAACCGAGTTAATCCAAATAAGTTATTCGAAAGGAGATAATCGAATATAATCTATTCGAAGAGAGTTAATTGAATATTAGTTATTCGAAGGAGAGTTAATCAAATAAAGATTACTCGAAAGGAAGTTATACGTAGAATTCGATTATATCGAATTCGGGATAGTATTATTTACTTTCCGGTTTTTAATCAAGATTTGTTTATTTATAAATAAATTAGTTGTCGGCTTATTTATTCAAGAGAAGAATTTAAGGTAGATATTTCAAAAGTAGGGTTTATAACGCTAGCGTTATAATAAATGTATCTCATAAAGAAGTAGATTCATAATCTGAATCCGAGAACTTGCCTAATCACATGATTGTAGAAATTGGAGCGGTGAGCTTTGTCTATTGCAAGGTTAAGAACGTTGTTCAGTTAAGGTCTCAGAGGTAATTATACCCCAACTTGATTGACTTCTTTATT
The DNA here is from genome assembly GCA_030737875.1 of Allium sativum. Taxonomy (NCBI): domain Eukaryota; kingdom Viridiplantae; phylum Streptophyta; class Magnoliopsida; order Asparagales; family Amaryllidaceae; genus Allium; species Allium sativum. The sequence goes on along the minus strand of CM060912.1, from coordinate 1,010,139,225 downwards.
TAACTAAGAAATAGTTGAGGTTCAATGGCGAGAGTTTGTTAGAAATACAGTTAAGTAACAAACGATTTATGAATTGAGTGGTCGTAACGATGTTTTATACAACGTTAGTTGAAATCCATATAAAGGAGTTTTGGAAACTTTTTCCAAATATAGAATCAGAGATATTTTCTAAGCATAGAAAATGAAAATGTTCTGTTGATATGTAAATAAGAAATGGAAATGTTTTCCAATGTTAATAACATATATTTTCTAAATATAGAAAATAAGGAAATATGAATATATATATATATATATGATGATTGATCAATAGAAATTCCAATTGGAAATAAGATTGTTGTTTGCACAAGTGTTTTCATTTGATAGTTAAATCATCGACTATCAAAGTTTATGACCATTTTTACGTTGTTAATATGGAGAGACTGGTTGGATTATTATCCGAAGAACCACAACGCATTGGCATAAGCGTTGCAAACCAGGTCTGCTGAATATACTAAAGACGGAGTAAGGTGCAAGGGCTATTGTATAAATTCTAGGTAGAGATTGCCTAAGATGGATGTACGGAATAGTGCCTTTGGTTTTTCCAGTTCCAGGACAACTTGAATGGACGAATGTCTGACACAGTATATCAGGTAGATCGCGTAAGTTGATCATTTCAAACGTATTTACGTTGGTGGCAAAGGAATTCGTTTCTCTTGGCTTATACCCATGGTGTTTTTGGGGAAATCAATTTGTTCTTTGACGGGTATGATGATGTGGCATTCAAAGTAAATGAAGACGTGATCTGTACAGAGATACGTTATAACCTCAGGCCTCATCAACTGGGAAATGACAGAAATCGGGCAGGCAACATGGCTAAGTGGGCCGCACCCAATTAGGGTATATTGTCACCATCTAGAGAATATCCATATTTGTACTTCTTTCAATTCTGTATCTCCCGGGAACGGTTATGTTGGAATACTAACCGAGGGGTGGCAATATATTTGATACATTCAAGAGAAATGAATGGTCGGTCATGTATGGCCGAGTTACAAGATGTTCTTATTGAACTCCAGTGTATCGCTTCTAGAGTACACTGAGTTGAAGGTGGATCCATACCTTGTAATAGTTGGAATCCATTCCCCAAATAAGAGCCCGTGGTTTTGATTGTATATTATATATATAGAACATTAGATGCAAACGTTTCCGCTAGATTTCTATTTACTTGATCTAGACATTATTATAATATCAGACAAGTATCGTTTTAGAAATATTTTGGGTTATCGTAAGGTAAAAGCCATCCGTGTTTATGTGTGGATCAGTCTTACGATTATCCTTTCTTTTAAAGAGATTTTTAAAAGCTAAACAAATTATTTGAGTTTACTCACACAAGTCACATGACTGACCTAGAGTTTTTTTTTTTTTTTTTCCTAAATTCTTAGGTGCCCAATTTTGTACGGGCAGTCAAGTAGTCGGGATTTACAGATACTTGAAGAGCTGGAGCAGGAGGCTTCAGGATTATATAGCTATTGTTATTTCCGTTGTGTTGTAAGTGTTATACTCTAATAATGGTATTGTATACAGATACTGTTTTATTTCAAAGTTATGTTATGAAATATATTTATTCGTTCCGTTGTGAGATTCGTGTTTACTCTGATGTTGTATGTTCTTCTTCTTCTTCTATTCTAAGTTTCTATCTTATCTATTCTCACCGTCTAATTTCTTTCATGGATTATCCGGTGTTTTCGATGCTTGAATAATCGACATTGTGTTTATGTCGAGTACTCAGGATCGCAAGAACCCTGGGTTGTTACAGTGGTATCAGAGCTGAAGGTTAAGTAATTACCTTGGCTCTGTGGCGTGACTCAGTAGAGATAGGGTTAGTAATACCCTAGATTGAGTTGAGCGTATATATACGAGTGAACGTATTCGGTATTTGTTATAAAAATTGTTTTATATTGTGGAGATTTATTGGTTGAGTTGTTCATGAAATCGAGTCGATCAGTTTGATCCACTGTATCGGTAGGGGTTTATAAACACTTGAATACGATGGACCGACACAATATGGTTTGAAAAGAGGGTAAATGAAATAATTTACCGAAAATGACATTTGATATAAAAGGATGATTTATGTTTGAATTATTATCGTATATAGGATGTGTTGGTTGTTATTATAACCGTGGAAGATTATAATAGAAATGGTTATGTAAATAACCAATCAGAATTTGTATAAGTGTAATATATAAAAATCTAATTAATTAAATCATAATTGAAGTTAAAACCTTGAAAATTTGGAAAGGTGTTTGTAAATGGATTTGGATTAAATATATGTGAATTTTAAAATCCTGGGAGATTTTAAATTGTTTTACAAGCCATGTGAATGGTATTTTGAAATGAATTTCAAAATGGAAGTGTTTAAATATGGTTTTGAAAGTAATATAGTATTGAACTCACTTTGATGGTTGGGAAATAACCCTGATGATGAATCGCGACATCATTAGTGTTCATTCCGAGTTCTAAGTGACTGATTACTACCAAAGAGATATTTTTGAATTGTTTTAATAAAAACAGGTTGTATTGAAATTCCAAAAAAGGATATTTGAATTTTGGAAGGGCTAAACTATTTGAAACTCCAAGGAAAAGATTGTTTGAATTAAAACCAAATTAAGTAGAATTTGGGAAAAGCAAATTGAAATTTAAATTGAACGGGATTAGAATGATATCGAGACAAATTGGAATTGTGAGATTTGAATTTGAAATGGTATTGGATTGATGAGTTAAGAATTTAAAAATTGAAAATGGAACTTTGATTCGAAATTTAATTCGACTTAGGTATAAGCGAATGGTTGGATCTGAGGATAAAAACTGATTGGAGTTGATTGGGATGACATTTGCATATGCTGAATTGGTAACAGATGAGAAGGATATAATTATATGCCCGACCAAAAAGGTACACGTTTATATTCACATGAGTTTGATGAGTATGAGCCGATTTGGCAAGCCGCTTGGCATTTTGATTTTCTTTTGGGTTGGAGAAGGCTCAGAGAGGTGAGTTGTAGTTGTACCAATTGACCAGTACAAAGGAGGTGCTAGAGAAATTTTCTAAAAGTTAAGGTGTTAGAAACTTTTTGGAATATTAGAAAATTTTCATTTGATAAGAATGAATTAATATTTTAATTAAAGTTTAATTAATTGGCTCAGTTGAAACTGAAGTTAAGAAGTGAACAAATAATTTCTAACCAGTTATAGGGTTTATTTTCTACCTTAGCAATTTCGAGGACGAAATTTTTTTAAGGGGGGAAGAATGTAACGACCCGTATTTTCAGCGATGTATAATTAATTTATTTAATTATTTAAATAGTGATATAGAGAATTAAATGGTTGTTTAATTAAATAATAGTGAATATTTAATTAATATAAATAATAGAATAATATACTTATTTCTGAGATAGTCAGAAATAGTGAATTGACGATATGGTGTGAACAGGACAATTTAAAATATATATAATTCAGTTTGGAATTGAATTCGAATAACGAATATATTATTTTAACGACAGTTGAACGTATAACTATATTATAATTATAATCGAGCTCGAAATGGCGCGGCAGTTCGCTATTTGGCGATTTGAACTTCAACTGAATGTACAGGGTCCGTTTTAAATTGGATTTCTGTGAAATAAGAAACGTATGGAGCTGGTGAAGTATATTTTTCTAGTGGAAGAGAAAAATCAGGATTTTGTCGGGTAGATTTTGAGTTATGTCCAGATCAAATTTTAGAAAAGTCGCTATGGAATTCCTTTATAATTTATATCGACTTATTTATATTTTTAAATGGATTTTAAATATAAATCGAACATCGATGTAACACTGGATTTGGAATATCGAGTTATGAATCCAATTGGAGCTGTATGATATCGTATGTGAATAAATATACGGTAATATTTATTTTTAAATATTTAATTTAATTGTTTTTAAATATATTTATATATTTAAATGTGTTATTTAGAGCTTTAAAAATAGCCAGTTTTGCAAACGACCTCCGTTTTCGACGAAACTAATTTTATTGGATTCGCAATATTAAATTATTGCTAGATTTCAATTTCCATGATTTTTGAAGTCAGTGTGTGGCCGTATGGATTTTTAATGTGAAAAACAGCCGATATTTTGACCTTTAAAAATACGCTGTGTGAGCAAACGGACTCGGAATTCGACAAAACAATTTTCGTTAGGTCTGTCAAACTGTAGTTGCATGCCCATTTTCATGATTTTTGGATATTGCATGTAATTATAGGAATTTTTATTCGATGATACATATAGCGGATGATTTTTGTAGGATAAAATAGTTAACATAAAAATATCCTAATTAGTTTCTCTGATCAAAAGGGAGTCCACGCTACCTCTTTTCCTAACCGCACACTCAATGTTAAAACCGAGAACACCATTCCCTTCCTCAAACCAAAACGCAGCAAAGTAAAATCAAAGAAAATGAAATCAAGTCCAACAAATCACTATATGGATATATCTGAGATCTAAAAGACCTAAGCTTCCATCCCATTTCTGTTTTGCTTAGTGAACATATCTTTCTAGAGTTCGAAAATGCACAGCTTCAGCTAGGGCTCGCGGAATCTTGGCCATGGAGCATCAATTTAGGAAAGGAGTATCATATTTGGTTTTTAAAGTAGAAATCAAACTCGTCTGATTTTTTTAAGGAAATCCGATGTTAAAAGTTTCGTACTTTTTCTGGGATTCACTGCGGCGAGTTGGAGACACAACACGATGGTGGAGGTCGAGTTTCAAAAAGGTGGTATGAGGAGGATGGGGAGTTGACGACGAGGATTATGGTGATGGCCGTAGGTGTTTTAGTTGAAGAAGGAAGGCGGAAGATGAGGTCGAAGTAGGGGAAAATGGCAATGGTCTCTTTCTAGAGGAACGGGTTTTTGAGGGTACGGGGGAGAAGGGAAAAACGGGCGGGTCTGTTTTGAGCAGTCCTTGGTTTTGTTTCAGGGTGGCGTTGGGCCCAATGAAAGTGTGAGGCCCCTTTTACTTTAGTTTTAAAGTTTAAATGTAAAGTTAAAATTATATTCACTTATAAATCTCATAACTTGATCATATGGTAATGAAATTCAGCGAACCAAGATCCGACAGGATCGTATGAACGAGGACAACATTCTGGAATCTGGTTTGGAAAGGATTGGAGCTCGTCTCAATTTACGACAAAATATATTGTCTGGTCCGAATCAATGACCGTAAATCGTTATTTAACGATTACGGACAATGTGAGTAAAACTCACCAACTCTATCAGTTCATATTCTTGTAACGTATATTTAAAACTGGTAAATGATGATTGATTGTTGTGTATTGACTGTTTGGTTGAACTGCCAAGTAATTGTCAGAAATTATAGATTTGGTTACATATATATATAAATTGATTCTGTTTAGCAGAATATTTCATATTGAAATTAAATTGATGTTAATTATATTGTTTAACATCTGTGATGCAGGGAAACAGGTTGGAGGAATCCAACTGGATTCCTCAACATTTATTTTACTGTTTTTCATATATTTTGACATATGATGTGATATATAATCTGTTATTGATTATATGGGTTTGAATGATATCTATCATTGTTATTTGGTATTTTAAATACCGTGAGAAATATTGGGATGAAAAAGGGGGATTTTCAAAGTATATTTGAAAATAAATTAGTAATATAAAATCAATGGATTTTATTTATAAAAGGAAAAGGATTTTATAAAAGAAAATAATTATAAAATCAAAGAAATATAAAGGGAAATATTTGTATAACAAATAGTAAAGGAAATATTATTTAGAAAATAAATAAGATCTTTTAAAAGTGTATATTAGAAATAAAATATTTATAAAATCAAAGGATTTTATAAAAGGAATATTTATCATTTGATAAATAAAATAAAAGTGATATTTATTTAGAAAATAAATAGAATTATGAAGGAAATAATTATTTAGAAAATAAATAGATTATGAAAGGAAATACTTGAAAAATGAAGAAGTGTATAAAAAGAGAATTTTACACTAGGAAAGTTTAGACCCGTGCTTCGCACACGGGTATAGCAGAATATAAATTTAAAATAGACTTTAAATAGAAATCTATTTTAACAGATAAGTGGAAAAGATAAATTTATAAATAATACTTTATAAATTAAATAAAATGTTTATCATTGCATAAATAGAATATATAAGTTAGGACTTATATAGAGAAGTAAGAATCGATTTCAACATCGAAATTTGAAACTAAATATAAACGTAGGAGTTAATCAGTTAGAGTTAACCAGTTAGAGTTAATCAGTTAGAGTAAATCGATTAGAGTTAGAGTTAATCGAATTAGAGTTAACCGATTAGAGTTAGAATTAATCGAATTTGAGTTAATTGAACATAGTTAATCGAAGTAGGATTTATTGAATATTAATTATTCAATTAGAGTTGATCGAATATAGTTATTTGAGATAGAGTTAGTCAAACATAGTTATTCAGGATGTGTTACCATTTCGTACGACTGCTAGCGTAATTCGCAGGGCTGCAGATAGCCTACGACGGTCGGATGTTTCCTGAGGGAATCAGGTGTAACCATTGTGATCGCCGCGATCTAGAGTCAAGCGAATGGAGTTAAATCGAATTTAGCTATTCGAAATAAAGTTAAAACAGACATAGTTATTCGAATATAAGTTAATCGAATATTAGTTATTCGATAGGAGTTAGTCAAGTTGAGTTAAATAAGTCGAGTTAATTAAGTTAAGTTAGTCAAGATGAGTTAATCAAACCGAGTTAATCCAAATAAGTTATTCGAAAGGAGATAATCGAATATAATATATTCAAAGAGAGTTAATCGAATATTAGTTTTTCGAAGGAGAGTTAATCAAATAAAGATTACTCGAAAGGGAGTTATACGTCGAATTCGGGAAAGTATTATTTACTTTTCGGTTTTTAATCAAGATTTGTTTATTTATAAATAAATTAGTTGTCGACTTATTTATTCAAGATAAGAATTTAAGTTAGATATTTCAAAAGTAGGGTTTATAACGTTAGCGTTATAATAAATGTTTCTCATAAAAGAAGTAGATTCATAATCTGAATCCGAGAATTTGTGTAATCACATGATTGTAGAAATTGGAGCGGTGAGCTTTGTCTATTGCAAGGTTAAGAACGTTGTTTAGTTAAGGTCTGAGAGGTAATTATACCCCAACTTGATTGACTTCTTTATTTAACTAAGAAATATTTGAGGTTCAATGGTGAGAGTTCGTTAGAAATACAGTTAAGTTATAAACGATTTATGGATTGAGTGGTCGTAACGATGTTTTATACAACGTTAGTTGAAATCCATATAAATGAGTTTTGGAAACTTTTTCCAAATATAGAATCGGAGATATTTTCTAAGCATAGAAAATGAAAATGTTCTGTTGATATGTAAATAAGCAATGGAAATGTTTTCTAAATATAGAAAATAAGGAAGTATGAATATATATATATATATATATATGATGATTGATCAATAGAAATTCCAATTGGAAATAAGATTGTTGTTTGCACACATGTTTTCATTTGATAGTTAAATCACCGACTATCAAAGTTTCTGACCATTTTTACGTTGTTAATATGGTGAGATCGGTTGGATTATTATCCAAAGAACCACTCCGTATTGGCATAAGCGTTGCAAACCAAGTATGTTGAATATATTGAAGACGGAGTAAAGTGCAAGGGCTATTGTATAAATCTTAGGTAGATACTGCCTATGATGGATGTACGGAACAGTGCCTTCAGTTTGTCCAGTCCCAGGACAACTTGAATGGACAAATGTCTGACAGAGTATATCTGGTAGATCGCGTAAGTTAATCATTTCAAACGTATTTACATTGGTGGCGGAGGAAATCGTTTCTCTTAGCTTATACCGGTGGTATTTTTGGTGAAATCAATTTGTGATTTGACGGGTATGATGATGTGGCATTCAAAGTAAATGAAGACATGATCTGTATAGAGATATGGTATAACCTCAAGCCTCATCAACTGGGAAATGACAGAAATCGACCAGGTAGCATGGCTAAGTGGGCCGCACCCAATTAGGGTATATTGTCACTGTAACACCCCACCTCCGCTAGGGTCACTCACAAAGGGAATGCACTAGTTTTGGAGGAGCGTTATCGAGGTAAACAAACACAGAATTATTACAAGACAGAACATAAATAAGACAGCGGAAGATTCAAAAGATAAATTTCATTACTTTCAAAAAGAGTCAAAACCTTTTACATCAAATAACCAAGGTCATTATTTTCCATCACAACAAATTTTGTCTTGCATAAATAAAGAAGCATAAACTTAAAACATCAAAATTAGCTTAATTCCCCAAAGGTAGCGGAAAATGCAGCCATAGCATAGCCCAAGATCAAACCGTACATGAGCTGAATCAAAAGCAAGCAAAATCCAAGCTAAGTGCTAGAGTTTCCTCCCTGAGAACCTGGGGGGAAACGAAAGAAAAAGAGGCGAAATAAAACTGGTCAGTCATAAAGACTGGTAAGTCCAAGTGACTTTCAGCATAAAAACAGATAAAGGTAACATGACATGTATAAACTGAAAGTAAACATACGAATGATGACAAGATAGGCAAGATAGACTAGGATAACATGATAAATCAAGTATAAATCAAGTATAGCATCACGTATTCAAGGTTCGCTGCATCAACTGTACTATAATCCCAATCCATGTCTTATATTAATCATGAAATGTTCTCATGGTCCAATATCACGAATGACCCATTACTGGGTCCAACGGAACGATCCACTACTCGATCGGCTCCTTACAAGTTCTAGCTCGTCATGTGTCAGTGTCACACGACCCTATCACGAATGTAGTCACCTGTGCTAGGTCCACCATAGGGTGTATCAAGCCCTAGGGTGCCAGCCACCGACACGAATCAAGAATGCACAGATAAACCTACTGATGCCCAATGCCTGCTTTTTCAACTCCGGACCACGTGCACGACCATAGCCCGCCTGAACCTACACAGGCGCACCAACACAGCCGTCGTTGTGGTCGCTTACAATCAGCCCAATAATCGTGCCCCACCCTGCCTAGTCCCAGGATACCATGATACATCTAGTGGGTTACTTCTGAAAAGGACCGCGTAACTAGGGTTTCCGTCCAATAGGTTAAGTATTGTCATTTCAATTCGTGACTTAACCCCTATCAGTCTAGCATGTCAAGTTGGTTAAGTATTTTCCTTCAAGTTCGTGACTTAACCCGCCCACGTGTCATGTCAAATTTGGCTAAGTGTTGTCGTTCAAGTTCATGGCTTAGCCCTACGAATCATGTATCAAGTTGGTTAAGTGTTGTCTTTCATGTTCATGACTTAACCCTATCATGTGGCATTAATTCATTAATGCACCCCAACCTCTCACATCAGACCTGTTGTTGTGGTCACTGGATATGTCGGGCGGTTCCGGACAGAATTACACCACAACTCAGTCTGACCTCGGGTTCCAAGCGCGATATGACCAACTACCCACATTGGATCCTATTGTTTGCAGTAACTGGATTTGTCGGGCGGTTCCGGGCAGATTTACACTGCAAACTCAACCCAACCTCGAGTTGGTCGTTTTCATGTTTATTCTAGTGTCATGTCCATGTTCAAGATTCATGTCAAGTTCGTGTCAAGTTTTCAAGGCAAGTTTCATGTCAAGTTTCCTATGATTACCAATTTTTCCCTACGTTACCCCGTCTAAATATTAGGCTAACAATCTTAGCCTAATTTTCCGTCCGCATGATTTTTGACATATAATATTAGGCTAAAAACTTAGCCTAATTTAACGTACACAAAATTTGCATAAAGAAATCCATTAACGTAAACATGTCATAGGTGTAAACTTGGCATTCTCGGCATAGTCAATATGAACACCATAGATGTGTACTTGCAAAGTAATCAACATGAATATCATAGGCACGAACTTGCAACGTGGACTAATTCAACATACATATATGTGAATTTGCAACATAGACTAAATCAACTTACATATATGTGAACATGCAAATCAATCACGAACATATGAATAAGTGTGAACTTGAAATATGACGTAGGTTTAACACATAAACATGTAGATCTAACATTTGGTCACATATGTGATATGATTTTACAACCTAAAACTTGATTAACATGATAAACTACACAACTTGTCATAACAGGTTATATTCCAAGTTCATATACATATGAACAGACTTATTCATTAATTCTCAATTCAACATGATAATAAAATAGAACTACAGACATAGATCAATATCATTCAATTTCACCTATAACATAATAGACATCGTTCTATTATTAATTTAATTCCAAGGTATGACATAACTAAATTGACTAAAACATCGCAGGCATATAGATCTGATGATATTATGAACATGAAAAGGTTTGAACAATAATCTAGTTTCAAGAACATGGATAGATCTAACTTTAATAGAAAAATCCCCAAAATCAAGATCTAAGGATAAATAAAGAAAGTCAAGCTTAGATCCAATTTCAAAGTTATAATCCTAGGCAATAACCTCATGGTCATGAATCTTAGGTAATTAGTCACAATTGTCCTTGTCATAGTCATAGGCATAGTCTTATTGTTCATAGTCATAGGCGGTCTTATGTTCACCGTCATAGTCATAGGCATAGTCTTATGTTCACCGTCATAGTCATAGGCATAGTCTTATGTTCACCGTCATAGTCATAGGCATAGGAAAAATATTATGTCCACAGTCATAGGCATAGTCATAGTCTTAGGCCATTAACAATAGTTTCAACGTCGTAGGCAATATTCCCAATAGTCAAGATCCAAGAAGAAAACAAGAATAGATATGAATCATACATAAATCAGTTCCAATTTATAACATGCCCATATTAGATTTATAGTTTTTATCTAAAAGTAACTGGAACTTACAGATCGTGGTCTAAGAAATTTAGAGGTCGAGTCTAGAAATTAGTCGTCGAATTGTTCCTGTGTCGCTGATCTATTCTCTTGAATTGTTGTAGAAGCGTTGATCTTTGATTTGAATCGAGTTTGAATGATTAAGCTTTAATTTGGAGGCGACGGCCATGGTTCAAGAGGTATTTAAACAGCATTTTGATGTAAGAATGACTTGTTATGAATTATGTTAGGCCTAAGGGTGTATTTATAGGGGGTAGCAACTAGTTTAGGCCCTTAGATTAACCCTAGAATCAATTCGGACCATCAAAACACGTCTCAGGCTTCAAAAATAGGTTCTGGGTCAAAACAGGCCGACCAGGTCGACCTGTAAGGGGGGGAGATCGACCACATGGACGACCTGGGGGGTAGGTCGACCATAGGGTCGACCACATGGTCAACCTGATCCCCAGGTCGACCCCAGGTCGACCTGCCTGGTCCTGTGCTGCCTAAAATCTGCTGAATCTTCTACATGCCATAACTTCTTCATCCGGACTCCGATTTTCGAAAACTCGGACTCTATTTCTTGTAAAATTTCGAGACGAACGCAATGGCGTAACCCGTTTCCCTTGATTATTATTTTAAAATTTAATTCTCCCTTGATTTATGGTTTTAACATGTTATAAAAATTCGGGTTGTTACATTCTTCCCTCCTTAAAGGATTTCGTCCCCGAAATCTTCAAGTTAAGAAGAATGCATCCTATCATCTAATAAACCATCTACTCAACCATCATTCACAAGCAACCATTGTCCTTAAAAGGTTTCTAATGTTGTATGAACATATGCAAGAAGTGTGTGTATATGTTCCTTGTCTAATGTAAATGATTCGGCCTGATTGATTTTTTTAATGCAAAATATGTTTAGTGCCATGAATCCAACATGTATGCAAATAGTCCTAGTCATATAAACACTATATGTGTGCACAAACATCCATCCATATGCAACATCCACATGATAACACATTCAATTCCATCCATAAACAAGTATAAACATTTATGCATATGCAATATGAGATGTGACTGAGCCGATCTAATGCCTAATGTGTGTTCATGCATCCACGAGCAACAACTAGCAACCACTTGCAACCCCTTGCAACGATCAACCATAACATGTCTCAATCACATGTTTACATCCAAAAGGGTTCTACCTAAAGATATAGTCGAATGATAGAAGCGAGTAAAAACTTTGTGCACATTAGGCAATGCCAAAACTTGAAATCTACATCACATATATACTGATTAGGAGAAGAACTCCCTAAGCACCTGCCCCGAAGACAGAAATCAACATCAGACTGATACCCAAAGAATTTCTTAACCCAACCAATACATATGTTTCTATAAAACTAAGCATGATGAATTCTCTTCCTAAAAACCAACCTGTATCCTATAAAACCCAAAAATTTTAGCCAACCCAACGGACACCCTCAAGCCCCAACATGTATTACTAACATATGAGTCAAACTCCCTATGGGGTTTGCAACTGAAATAGGAATGAGAATAGGACCAAGAGGGTATACTTAAAAGATAGCATGCAAGTAAGCTTTACAGGAAAAGAGGGATCAAGGATATACTCTTAAAAAGAGATATGATGCGCGTATCTAGTCTTCAATCTTCTAAGTCACATTTTCTTGAGCTTAACTCCATTGTGCTTTTACCTTTTCCTCCTTTGTGGATTAAGCCATATCATCAAGTTTCTCATCCTTAGGCTTGTTGACAAGTTTCTCGAAAGCTACCTCCATCGCACGACAATCCAACAAAGCTTGAAACAAGATTAGTCGCAGATGGAACTACTGCGGCTATAGATGGAGAAAAGAAAAGTGATTCAAACAAGGAAACAAAGGATAGTGCTAATGGATTTTGGGGAATAGCCTTTAAATAAAACAAGACTTTTCTTGAAAATGCTTCTTTGTAAACGGTTTTCGAAAATAATTTCAGAAGGTTTTTAAAACTTTTGCCCAGTCTGGTAACCTTCTGCTCTGATACCAAATGTAACACCCTACCTCCGCTAGGGTCACTCACAAAAGGAATGCACTAGTTTTGGAGGAGCATTATCGAGGTAAACAAACACAGAATTATTACAAGACAGAACATAAATAAGACAGCAGAATATTCAAAAGATAAATTTCATTACTTTCAAAAAGAGTCAAAACCTTTTACATCAAATAACCATGGTCATTATTTTCCATCACAACAAATGCTGTCTTGCATAAATAAAGAAGCATAAACTTAAAACATCAAAAGTAGCTTAATTACCCAAAGGTAGCGGAAAATGCAGCCATAGCATAGCCCAAGATCAAACCGTACATGAGCTAAATCAAAAGCAAGCAAAATCCAAGCTAAGTGCTAGAGTTTCCTCCCTGAGAACCTGGGGGGAAACAAAAGAAAAAGAGGCGAAAGAAAACGGGTCAGTCATAAAGACTGGTAAGTCCAAGTGACTTTCAGCATAAAAACAGATAAAGGTAACATGACAGGTATAAACTGAAAGTAAACATACGAATGATGACAAGATAGGCAAGATAGACTAGGATAACAAGATAAATCAAGTATAGCATCGCGTATTCAAGGTTCGCTGCATCAACTGTACTAGAATCCCAATCCATGTCTTATATTAATCATGAAATGATCCCTTGGCCCAATATCACTAATGACCCATTACTGGGTCCAACGGAACGATCCACTATTCGATCGGCTCCTTACAAGTTCTAGCTCGTCATGTGTCATATGGCCCTATCACGAATGTAGTCACCTGTGCTAGGTCCACCAAAGGGTGTATCAAGCCCTAGGGTGCCAACCACCGCCACGAATCAAGAATGCACAGACAAACCTACCGATGCCCAATGCCTGCATTTTCAACTCCGGACCACGTGCACGACCATAGCCCGCCTGAACCTACACTGGCGCACCAACACAGCCGTCGTTCTGGTCGCTTACAATCAGCCCAGTAATCGTGCCTCACCCTACCTAGTCCCAGGGTACCATGATACATCTAGTGGGTTACTGCTGAAAAGGACCGCGTAACTAGAGTTTCCGTCCAATAGGTTAAGTATTGTCATTTCAATTCGTGACTTAACCCCTATCAGTCTAGCATGTCAAGTTGATTAAGTATTATCCTTCAAGCTCGTGACTTAACCCGTGCACGTGTCATGTCAAATTTGGCTAGGTGTTGTCGTTCAAGTTCATGGCTTAGCCCTACGAATCATGTATCAAGTTGGTTAAGTGTTGTCTTTCATGTTCATGACTTAACCTTATCATGTGGCATTAATTCATTAATGCACCCCAACCTCTCACATCAGACCTGTTGTTGTGGTCACTGGATATGCCGGGCGGTACCGGGCAGAATTACACCACAACTCAGTCTGACCTCGGGTTCCAAGCGCGATATGACCAACTACCCACATTGGATCCTATTGTTTGCAGTAACTGGATTTGTCGGGCGGTTCCGGGCAGATTTACACTGCAAACTCAACCCAACCTCGAGTTGGTCGTTTTCATGTTTATTCTAGTGTCATGTCCATGTTCAAGATTCATGTCAAGTTCGTGTCAAGTTTTCAAGGCAAGTTTCATGTCAAGTTTCCTATGATTACCAATTTTTCCCAACGTTATCCCGTCTAAATATTAGGCTAACAATATTAGCCTAATTTTCCGTCCGCATGATTTTTGACATATAATATTAGGCTAAAAACTTAGCCTAATTTAACGTACACAAAATTTGCATAAAGAAATCTATTAACGTAAACATGTCATAGGTGTAAACTTGGCATTCTCGGCATAGTCAATATGAACACCATAGATGTGTACTTGCAAAGTAATCAACATGAATATCATAGGCACGAACTTGCAACGTGGACTAATTCAACATACATATATGTGAATTTGCAACATAGACTAAATCAACTTACATATATGTGAACATGCAAATCAATCACGAACATATGAATAAGTGTGAACTTGAAATATGACGTAGGTTTAACACATAAACATGTAGATCTAACATTTGGTCACATATGTGATATGATTTTACAACCTAAAACTTGATTAACATGATAAACTACACAACTTGTCATAACAGGTTATATTCCAAGTTCGTATACATATGAACAGACTTATTCATTAATTCTCAATTCAACATGATAATAAAATAGAACTACAGACATAGATCAATATCATTCAATTTCACCTATAACATAATAGACATCGTTCTATTATTAATTTAATTCCAAGGTATGACATAACTAAATTGACTAAAACATCGCAGGCATATAGATCTGATGATATTATGAACATGAAAAGGTTTGAACAATAATCTAGTTTCAAGAACATGGATAGATCTAACTTAAATAGAAAAATCCCCAAAATCAAGATCTAAGGATAAATAAAGAAAGTCAAGCTTAGATCCAATTTCAAAGTTATAATCCTAGGCAATAACCTCATGGTCATGAATCTTAGGTAATTAGTCACAATTGTCCTTGTCATAGTCATAGGCATAGTCTTATTGTTCATAGTCATAGGCGGTCTTATGTTCACCGTCATAGTCATAGGCATAGTCTTATGTTCACCGTCGTAGTCATAGGCATAGTCTTATGTTCACCGTCATAGTCATAGGCATAGGAAAAATATTATGTCCACAGTCATAGGCATAGTCATAGTCTTAGGCCATTAACAATAGTTTCAACGTCGTAGGCAATATTCCCAATAGTCAAGATCCAAGAAGAAAACAAGAATAGATATGAATCATACATAAATCAGTTCCATTTTATAACATGCCTATATTAGATTTATAGTTATTATCTAAAAGTAACTGGAACTTACAGATCGTGGTCTAAGAAATTTAGAGGTCGAGTCTAGAAATTAGTCGTCGAATTGTTCCTGTGTCGCTGATCTATTCTCTTGAATTATTGTAGAAGCGTTGATCTTTGATTTGAATCGAGTTTGAATGATTAAGCTTTAATTTGGAGGCGGCGGCCATGGTTCAAGAGGTATTTAAACAGCATTTTGATGTAAGAATGATTTGTTATGAATTATGTTAGGCCTAAGGGTGTATTTATAGGGGGTAGCAACTAGTTTAGGCCCTTAGATTAACCCTAGAATCAATTCGGACCATCAAAACACGTCTCAGGCTTCAAAAATAGGTTCTGGGTCAAAACAGGCCGACCAGGTCGACCTGTAAGGGGGGGAGATCGACCACATGGTCGACCTGGGGGGTAGGTCGACCCTAGGGTTGACCACATGGTCAACCTAATCCCCAGGTCGACCCCAGGTCGACCTGCCTGGTCCTGTGCTGCCTAAAATCTGCTGAATCTTCTACATGCCATAACTTCTTCATCCGGACTCCAATTTTCGAAAACTCGGACTCTATTTCTTGTAAAATTTCGAGACGAACGCAATGGCTTAACCTGTTTCCCTTGATTATTATTTTAAAATTTAATTCTCCCTTGATTTATGGTTTTAACATGTTATAAAAATTCGGGTTGTTACATTCTTCCCTCCTTAAAGGATTTCGTCCCCGAAATCTTCAAGTTAAGAAGAATGCATCCTATCATCCAATCAACCATCTACTCAACCATCATTCACAAGAAACCATTGTCCTTAAAAGGTTTCTAATGTTGTATGAACATATGCAAGAAGTGTGTGTATATGTTCCTTGTCTAATGTAAATGATTCGGCCTGATTGATTTTTTTAATGCAAAATATGTTTAGTGCCATGAATCCAACATGTATGCAAATAGTCCTAGTCATATAAACACTATATGTGTGCACAAACATCCATCCATATGCAACATCCACATGATAACACATTCAATTCCATCCATGAACAAGTATAAACATTTATGCATATGCAATATGAGATGTGACTGAGCCGATCTAATGCCTAATGTGTGTTCATTCATCCACGAGCAACAACTAGCAACCACTTGCAACCCCTTGCAACGATCAACCATAACATGTCTCAATCACATGTTTACATCCAAAAGGGTTCTACCTAAAGATATAGTCGAATGATAGAAGCGAGTAAAAACTTTGTGCACATTAGGCAATGCCAAAACTTGAAATCTACATCACATATATACTGATTAGGAGAAGAACTCCCTAAGCACCTGCCCCGAAGACCGAAATCAACATCAGACTGATACCCAAAGAATTTCTTAACCCAACCAATACATATGTTTCTATAAAACTAAGCATGATGAATTCTCTTCCTAAAAACCAACCTGTATCCTATAAAACCCAAAAATTTTAGCCAACCCAACGGACACCCTCAAGCCCCAACATGTATTACTAACATATGAGTCAAACTCCCTATGGGGTTTGCAACTGAAATAGGAATGAGAATAGGACCAAGAGGGTATACTTAAAAGATAGCATGCAAGTAAGCTTTACAGGAAAAGAGGGATCAAGGATATACTCTTAAAAAGAGATATGATGCGCGTATCTAGTCTTCAATCTTCTAAGTCACATTTTCTTGAGCTTAACTCCATTGTGCTTTTACCTTTTCCTCCTTTGTGGATTAAGCCATATCATCAAGTTTCTCATCCTTAGGCTTGTTGACAAGTTTCTCGAAAGCTACCTCCATCGCACGACAATCCAACAAAGCTTGAAACAAGATTAGTCGCAGATGGAACTACTGCGGCTATAGATGGAGAAAAGAAAGGAAAAGTGATTCAAACAAGGAAACAAAGGATAGTGCTAATGGATTTTGGGGAATAGCCATTAAATAAAACAAGACTTTTCTTGAAAATGCTTCTTTGTAAACGGTTTTCGAAAATAATTTCAGAAGGTTTTTAAAACTTTTGCCCAGTCTGGTAACCTTCTGCTCTGATACCAAATGTAACACCCTACCTCCGCTAGGGTCACTCACAAAAGGAATGCACTAGTTTTGGAGGAGCATTATCGAGGTAAACAAACACAGAATTATTACAAGACAGAACATAAATAAGACAGCAGAATATTCAAAAGATAAATTTCATTACTTTCAAAAAGAGTCAAAACCTTTTACATCAAATAACCAAGGTCATTATTTTCCATCACAACAAATTCTGTCTTGCATAAATAAAGAAGCATAAACTTAAAACATCAAAAGTAGCTTAATTCCCCAAAGGTAGCGGAAAATGCAGCCATAGCATAGCCCAAGATCAAACCGTACATAAGCTAAATCAAAAGCAAGCAAAATCCAAGCTAAGTGCTAGAGTTTCCTCCCTGAGAACCTGGGGGGAAACGAAAGAAAAAGAGGCGAAAGAAAACGGGTCAGTCATAAAGACTGGTAAGTCCAAGTGACTTTCAGCATAAAAACAGATAAAGGTAACATGACAGGTATAAACTGAAAGTAAACATACGAATGATGACAAGATAGGCAAGATAGACTAGGATAACAAGATAAATCAAGTATAAATCAAGTATAGCATCGCGTATTCAAGGTTCGCTGCATCAACTGTACTAGAATCCCAATCCATGTCTTATATTAATCATGAAATGATCCCTTGGCCCAATATCACTAATGACCCATTACTGGGTCCAACGGAACGATCCACTATTCGATCGGCTCCTTACAAGTTCTAGCTCGTCATGTGTCATACGGCCCTATCACGAATGTAGTCACCTGTACTAGGTCCACCAAAGGGTGTATCAAGCCCTAGGGTGCCAACCACCGCCACGAATCAAGAATGCACAGACAAACCTACTGATGCCCAATGCCTGCTTTTTCAACTCCGGACCACGTGCACGACCATAGCCCGCCTGAACCTACACTGGCGCACCAACACAGCCGTCGTTCTGGTCGCTTACAATCAGCCCAGTAATCGTGCCTCACCCTACCTAGTCCCAGGGTACCATGATACATCTAGTGGGTTACTGCTGAAAAGGACCGCGTAACTAGAGTTTCCGTCCAATAGGTTAAGTATTGTCATTTCAATTCGTGACTTAACCCCTATCAGTCTAGCATGTCAAGTTGATTAAGTATTATCCTTCAAGCTCGTGACTTAACCCGTGCACGTGTCATGTCAAATTTGGCTAGGTGTTGTCGTTCAAGTTCATGGCTTAGCCCTACGAATCATGTATCAAGTTGGTTAAGTGTTGTCTTTCATGTTCATGACTTAAC
This sequence comes from Allium sativum, assembly GCA_030737875.1. Taxonomy (NCBI): domain Eukaryota; kingdom Viridiplantae; phylum Streptophyta; class Magnoliopsida; order Asparagales; family Amaryllidaceae; genus Allium; species Allium sativum. Next base: position 1,010,120,186 of record CM060912.1, on the reverse strand, counting down.
CTTATCATGTGGCATTAATTCATTAATGCACCCCAACCTCTCACATCAGACCTGTTGTTGTGGTCACTGGATATGCCGGGCGGTACCGGGCAGAATTACACCACAACTCAGTCTGACCTCGGGTTCCAAGCGCGATATGACCAACTACCCACATTGGATCCTATTGTTTGCAGTAACTGGATTTGCCGGGCGGTTCCGGGCAGATTTACACTGCAAACTCAACCCAACCTCGAGTTGGTCGTTTTCATGTTTATTCTAGTGTCTTGTCCATGTTCAAGATTCATGTCAAGTTCGTGTCAAGTTTTCAAGGCAAGTTTCATGTCAAGTTTCCTATGATTACCAATTTTTCCCAACGTTATCCCGTCTAAATATTAGGCTAACAATATTAGCCTAATTTTCCATCCGCATGATTTTTGACATATAATATTAGGCTAAAAACTTAGCCTAATTTAACGTACACAAAATTTGCATAAAGAAATCTATTAACATAAACATGTCATAGGTGTAAACTTGGCATTCTCGGCATAGTCAATATGAACACCATAGATGTGTACTTGCAAAGTAATCAACATGAATATCATAGGCACGAACTTGCAACGTGGACTAATTCAACATACATATATGTGAATTTGCAACATAGACTAAATCAACTTACATATATGTGAACATGCAAATCAATCACGAACATATGAATAAGTGTGAACTTGAAATATGACGTAGGTTTAACACATAAACATGTAGATCTAACATTTGGTCACATATGTGATATGATTTTACAACCTAAAACTTGATTAACATGATAAACTACACAACTTGTCATAACAGGTTATATTCCAAGTTCGTATACATATGAACAGACTTATTCATTAATTCTCAATTCAACATGATAATAAAATAGAACTACAGACATAGATCAATATCATTCAATTTCACCTATAACATAATAGACATCGTTCTATTATTAATTTAATTCCAAGGTATGACATAACTAAATTAACTAAAACATCGCAGGCATATAGATCTGATGATATTATGAACATGAAAAGGTTTGAACAATAATCTAGTTTCAAGAACATGGATAGATCTAACTTAAATAGAAAAATCCCCAAAATCAAGATCTAAGGATAAATAAAGAAAGTCAAGCTTAGATCCAATTTCAAAGTTATAATCCTAGGAAATAATCTCATGGTCATGAATCTTAGGTAATTAGTCACAATTGTCCTTGTCATAGTCATAGGCATAGTCTTATTGTTCATAGTCATAGGCGGCCTTATGTTCACCGTCATAGTCATAGGCATAGTCTTATGTTCACCGTCATAGTCATAGGCATAGTCTTATGTTCACCGTCATAGTCATAGGCATAGGAAAAATATTATGTCCACAGTCATAGGCATAGTCATAGTCTTAGGCCATTAACAATAGTTTCAACGTCGTAGGCAATATTCCCAATAGTCAAGATCCAAGAAGAAAACAAGAATAGATATGAATCATACATAAATCAGTTCCAATTTATAACATGCCCATATTAGATTTATAGTTTTTATCTAAAAGTAACTGGAACTTACAGATCGTGGTCTAAGAAATTTAGAGATCGAGTCTAGAAATTAGTCGTCGAATTGTTCCTGTGTCGCTGATCTATTCTCTTGAATTGTTGTAGAAGCGTTGATCTTTGATTTGAATCGAGTTTGAATGATTAAGCTTTAATTTGGAGGCGGCGGCCATGGTTCAAGAGGTATTTAAACAGCATTTTGATGTAAGAATGATTTGTTATGAATTATGTTAGGCCTAAGGGTGTATTTATAGGGGGTAGCAACTAGTTTAGGCCCTTAGATTAACCCTAGAATCAATTCGGACCATCAAAACACGTCTCAGGCTTCAAAAATAGGTTATGGGTCAAAACAGGCCGACCAGGTCGACCTGTAAGGGGGGGAGATCGACCACATGGTCGACCTGGGGGGTAGGTCGACCCTAGGGTCGACCACATGGTCAACCTGATCCCCAGGTCGACCCCAGGTCGACCTGCCTGGTCCTGTGCTGCCTAAAATCTGCTGAATCTTCTACATGCCATAACTTATTCATCCGGACTCCGATTTTCGAAAACTCGGACTCTATTTCTTGTAAAATTTCGAGACGAACGCAATGGCGTAACCCGTTTCCCTTGATTATTATTTTAAAATTTAATTCTTCCTTGATTTATGGTTTTAACATGTTATAAAAATTCGTGTTGGCCATTTTCATGTTTATTCTAGTGTCATGTCCATGTTCAAGATTCATGTCAAGTTCGTGTCAAGTTTTCAAGGCAAGTTTCATGTCAAGTTTCCTATGATTACCAATTTTTCCCAACGTTACCCCGTCTAAATATTAGGCTACCAATCTTAGCCTAATTTTCCGTCCGCATGATATTTGACATATAATATTAGGCTAAAAACTTAGCCTAATTTAACGTACACAAAATTTGCATAAAGAAATCCATTAACGTAAACATGTCATAGGTGTAAACTTGGCATTCTCGGCATAGTCAATATGAACACCATAGATGTGTACTTGCAAAGTAATCAACATGAATATCATAGGCACGAACTTGCAACGTGGACTAATTCAACATACATATATGTGAATTTGCAACATAGACTAAATCAACTTACATATATGTGAACATGCAAATCAATCACGAACATATGAATAAGTTTGAACTTGAAATATGACGTAGGTTTAACACATAAACATGTAGATGTAACATTTGGTCACATATGTGATATGATTTTACAACCTAAAACTTGCATAACATGATAAACTACACAACTTGTTATAACAGGTTATATTCCAAGTTCATATACATATGAACAGACTTATTCATTAATTCTCAATTCAACATGATAATAAAATATAACTACAGACATAGATCAATATCATTCAATTTCACCTATAACATAATAGACATCGTTCTATTATTAATTTAATTCCAAGGTATGATATAACTAAATTGACTAAAACATCGCAGGTATATAGATCTAATGATATTATGAACATGAAAAGGTTTGAATAATAATCTAGTTTCAAGAACATGGATAGATCTAACTTAAATAGAAAAATCTCCAAAATCAAGATCTAAGGATAAATAAAGAAAGTCAAGCTTAGATCCAATTTCAAAGTTCTAATCCTAGGCAATAACCTCATCGTCATGAATCTTAGGTAATTAGTCACAATTGTCCTTGTCATGGTCATGGTCATAGGCATAGTCTTATTGTTCATAGTCATATGCGGTCTTATGTTCACCGTCATAGTCATAGGCATAGTCTTATGTTCACCGTCATAGTCATAGGCATAGTCTTATGTTCACCGTCATAGTCATAGGCATAGGCAAAATATTATGTCCACAGTCATAGGCATAGTCATAGTCTTAGGCCATTAACAATAGTTTCAACGTCGTAGGCAATATTCCCAATAGTCAAGATCCAAGAAGAAAACAAGAATAGATATGAATCATACATAAAATTTATAACATGCCCATATTAGATTTATAGTTTTTATCTAAATGTAACTGGAACTTACAGATCGTGGTCTAAGAAATTTAGAGGTCAAGTTTAGAAATTAGTCGTCGAATTATTGCGGTGTCGCTGATCTATTCTCTAGAATTGTTGTAGAAGTGTTGATCTTTGATTTGAATCGAGTTTGAATGCTTAAGCTTTAATTTAGAGGCGGCGGCCATGGTTCAAGAGGTATTTAAACAGCATTTTGATGTAAGAATGATTTGTTATGAATTAGGTTAGGCCCAAGGGTGTATTTATAGGGGTAGCAACTAGTTTAGGCCCTTAGATTAACCCTAGAATCAATCCGGACCATCAAAACACGTCTCTGGCTTCAAAAATAGGTTCTGGGTCAAAATAGGCCGACCAGGTCGACCTGTAAGGGGGGAGGTCGACCACGTGGTCGACCTGGGGGGTAGCTCGACCCTAGGGTCGACCATATGGTCGACCTGGTCCCAGGTCGACCTGCTTGGTCCTGTTCTGCCTAAAATCTACTAAATCTTCTACAGGCCATAACTTCTTCATCCGGACTCCGATTTTCGAAAACTCGGACTCTATTTCATGTAAAATTTCGAGACGAACGAAATGGCCTAACCCGTTTCCCTTGATTCTTATTTTAAAATTTAATTCTGCCTTGATTTATGGTTTTAACATGTTATAAAAATTCGGGTTGTTACAGTCACCATCTAGAGATTATCCATATTTGTACTTCTTTTAATTCTGTATCTCCCGGGAATGGTTATGTTGGAATACTAACTAAGGGGTGGCAATATATTCGATACATTCAAGAGAAATGAATGGTCGGTCATGTATGGCCGAGTTACAAGATGTTCTTGTTGAACTCTAGTGTATCGCTTCTAGAGTACATTGAGCGGAAGGTAGATCCATACCTTGTCATATTTGGAATCCATTCACCAAATAAGAGCCCATGGTTTTGATTGTATATTATATATGTAGAACGTTAGATGCAAGCATTTCTGCTAGATTTCTATTTACTTGATCTAGACATTATTATAATATCAGACAAGTATCGTTTTAGAAATATTTTGGGTTATCGTAAGGAAAAAGCCATCCGTGTTTATGTGTGGATCGGTCTTACGATTACCCTTTCTTTTAAAGAGATTTTTAAAAGTTGAACAAATGATTTGAGTTTACTCACACCAGTCACATGACTGATCCAGAGTTTATTTTGTTTTGTTTTCCCTAAACTCTTGGGTGTCATATTTTGTACGGGCAGTCAAGTAGTCGGGATTTACGGATACTTGAAGTGGAGCAGGAGGCTTCAGGATTATATAGCTATTGTTATTTCTGTTGTGTTGTAAGTGTTATACTCTAATAATGATATTGTATACAGATACTGTTTTATTTCAAAGTTATGATATGAAATATATTTATTCTTTCCGCTGTGAGATTCGTGTTTACCCTGATGTTGTATGTGCTTCTTCTTCTTCTATTCTAAGTTTCTATCTTATCTATTCTTACCCTCTAATTTCTTTCATGGACTATCTGGTGTTTTCGATGCTTGAATAGTCGACATTGTGTTTATGTCGAGTACTCAGGATCGCAAGAACCTCGGGTCGTTACACAGGCTCTTGGATTGTGTAATGGTACTCACTTGGTTGTTAGGAGGTGTTTAAAACACATAGTGGTATGTGAAATTATTAGTGGCCGTCACGCACACACAACACACTTGATACCCGGATTGAAATGTCTCCAAGTGATTCAAATTTACCATTTGACTTGGTCCGAGTTCAGTTCTCATTGCAGCTTTGTTTTGCTATGACAATCAATAAAGCACAAGGTCAATCTCTAGAGCATGTAGCTTTGTATTTGTCAGAGCCTGTATTTTGTCATGGCCAATTGTATGTTGCTATCAGTTGGGGAACATCTCCCGATGGTTTAGTTATTTCCATTGAGAAAGAAGAAGGAGGAACTACAACAATTACTGATAATGTGGTGTATGAAGAAGTTTTTTATATTTTGTAAGATATGTGTTAATTTTGTTGTACTTTATTGCCTATAAAGACATCTAAATAATGTGATATCTCAATGTTACGTTCTTCCAGTTCTAAGTATTTTATGTGAATAATAGTTTTGCTATTGGCAGGAGATTTTAGATACTTCTACTTATGATCTTATATTTATTTTTCTCTGATTTTCATATTTATTTTGTTTGGAATGAAAACTACTAATGATCTTATATTTATTTTTCTCTGAAAACTACTATTGATTAATGTATTTTTCTGTTATGGATGTTTATTTTTATGTTGTAATTTGAATATTTTTTTAGTTAGAATGCCTCTTATACAAATAAAAATATATTTAAAACTTAATAAAAAATCATACATTGCATCATATTATATATATATGATGACATCATATACACTTTTTTGCTTCATCAAAAAAAGTTAACATACTGTAGTTTGTATATAATTTAAATAATATTACTTGAATTGTATCACTTATATAATTTTTAATGATTATTTGTTCAATTTTTCACATTTAAAGATCACAAAATAAGTTTAAATTGTAATGAATTAAGAACATGTTTTAAGAATAAAATCACAAATAATCACTTTTTCATATCTATGCCAATAAATAACCAGTCATAACAAAAAAATTAGATGGATAACAGAATAATTAATCAAATAATCATCCACGGCAAAATTATTATTGGATGAACAACATGATAATTAATTATTGTTGCTGCATAAATAATTAGATGGATAATAAAACAATTAATCAAAATAATCATCCATGATAAAATTAGTATTTTTGGATGAACAACAGAACAATTTATTATTGTTGCCGCATAAATTATAATATATATATATATATAACTATTTAATATTAATTACAATACTTTATTTTTATTTTATTTTTAATATTTAATCATTGCAATATTTTTTTAATAACATAAATTTTAATGCCCAGCAAAGCGGGCAAATAATACTAGTGGTTTCATAATGCCCGGTTAGTTAGAAAGTTGGGATCGTCGCTATCTTAAGCAAAAGACGAATTTGCATCCTTGTTATCTTAGCAATCACAATTTTGTCTTTTACATATGATATTTGTAGTAGCATATGTTCAGGATCCATAGAAACGAAATGATAACATGAACTTAACGGTCGGTTTTAATAGATGAAAACAATCTTAACTCCTGCAATATGAAGAAATGAGCATTAGAAACGTATGAACATACGCTTAAAAAGTATGAAAATACCTGGCATAATCATATATCTATTATGCAGGCATGTCACAGCAACAATGGCATGATTATATACCATTTTATCAGTCCAAAATGCATTAATCCAAAAATCTGAAATAATGTCAACTTTAGACTTATGAATGGAAAGAATAGGCTTCCAAAGATAGTAAATGAGTTGAAAATAAGTGGAAGGAAAAGGGCTTTTAAAAAAAACATTCCAATAGGCCTACCTATCAACACATCGCAGCTACAAACAGATAGTGCAATGTTTAATTTGGTATAATGTCTTAGATAGTTTCTTCTTTACATTACTTGCAAGGTGTGCAGCTCAATATTTCTCTGATTTTTGAAACCATTGTATTTAGTGCACTTTAAGTAAACCAAACTAAAAAAGATCTTCTACATCATACACAGGAGTTTCAAAATTATGGAATAACATTAAATCTAACAACATCATACACTGTATTTAACTAAGTACAATTTTAGGCAACATGTGACTCCCGAATTCAATATGCTACTTTGTGTATAAGATTTTAGTATCAGAGATGATGTATTGACAATAAAGATGAGAATAACTATAATGAAATTTCTCCTGTTGGGAGGAATAATTGTCATATATATCAATAAATACCACAAACCACTATCTACATATTACTGCAATATAAAATGTGTTATTTTGTTTTTAAGTTTTGGACCATTTACTTGAGAACCACATATTCAAAATAGTTCAAGATTTTTTTTATCATAGATGCACCAAGAAAGCAAAACCTATTTCTATCTCATCCAAAATGTATTATTTATTTCAACATTATCTTTTTGTTCATGCAATTTATTGAAAATCGTGCAAACCAAGCATAGGATTGATGGAACTTGGAAACTGGTAAATTTTGTTAAACCACACATAATCAAATTTAGGAGATATCATTCATAAAAATCAAGTTTGCAATCATAGTTGTACTGGTGTAGACGTATATGGTGGAAGTGTGAATAAATTAATTCGTTGGTTAAGGAAAGATATTAACCAAATCAACTTTAGTCTTTGATTGTTATTAATCAAAATCAATTTGGGCCTTAGTTTAGATAGCAAATCAACGTCAGTTTAATATGCCTTAACCGTGCTATTAATATAGAAAATAGGTAAGTTAATTTTGCACATTTTTTGAAACTAAGTTAGAAATACATTTAGTGAATTTCCCAGAGCTACATTTTTATTAGCTTTTACGTAATGTGAATGAGCTATTGCCCTCACTCCTTATATTTTACTTTTGAAGACCTTTAATACTCTCTGCGCTTTTCACAACTAAAGCAAACATCATCACACACTTGTCATCCGATAGACACTGTCCAAACGATAACATATTTTTATTTAAATATTGATTCACTACTAATTGTGTTAGTGTTTGTTGTCAAGGTACTTTCTTGTAACTTAGAATTGAAGAAATAAGAACTTGACATATCATATTTTAGTGTCAGGTACTTTCTTGTAACTTAGAATTGAAAACATGTACTTTAAAAGTTAATTCGTGCTTCAGTTTTATTAACAAAGCACAAGTACTAAAAAGGCTATACAGTTCAATGCTAGACTTTCTAATAATAAAAGGTGCAAGCACAAAAATGCTACATTAAACCAATCTGTAAAAATCAATTATAAACAGTTTTATCAATGATTCATTAATGGCTCAATATATATAACTGGTTCTATGTTGAGATCTAAAAAAGTTATAATTTAGGGGTGTGGTTATCTTTAATAATTTAAAATATTTCAAAGATAAAAAAAGAATCATGTGAATTAAAAAAAATGTAAAAATGAAGCATAGAATGTTGGGTAAACTTTAATTGCTATTGGGAATGAGAAAAAAATAAAGAGTCATGTCTTTTTATGAGTCAATGTGTCTAGTATTAAGTAAGTGATGGTTCGTAAGTCTACGTGTCTTTATGTTAAGAGTCTTATGGAAGTTAGTGTGTCTATTAAATAAGTATGTGTCTTTTAGTTTAATGTGGTGTCTATTGTGAATTGGTGTGTCTCTTAAGTTGAAGGGTCATGTAAGGCTATCTATATAAAGCCTATTGTCATTTGGTTAAGAATGTAAGAGAGAAAGTGAAAAAAGAAGTAAAAGAGAGGGAAAAAAAGAGAGAGTGAAAAGTGTAAGAGAAAAAGAGAGAGAAAGTGAGTGAGGAAAGTGAAAAAGAGAAAATAAGTTTTGTTGTAAGGGAAGCTGAATTATAAAAAAAAAAAAAATGTTGTTTATCCTCCTCTTCTAAAGTAAAATAATTCCTCTTCTCTGTTTCATCATAGAAATCATACTTTGGTTAAAGGAGATATATGAATAGCGATAAGAGCTTTCCAAGGTCCACATGTATTTTATCTCCGATACGGGATTTGAAATTTGAATGGCTCCAGCATGCTGAGTGAAAAACAGAGTGATTACAACGTAAGATAAGTTGCAGTGCAAATGTTGTGTAAGAAATAGCATAATCAATGTGACCAATTAAATGACAATTCATTCGGCAATAAATAAACATTTAAAATACACCGCTACTTGTGCAGGACCGCATATAATTAGTATTACCGTACAACAATGGGAAAAACCGACCGTTAGTGTTCAATATGAAATAAAAATTATTTGTTAAAACATTTTTCAAATTAGTTTTTATTTTAAAATTTACATGGTAATTTAAGAGGAAATGAAAGTAAATAATAAAGTATAAATTCAATTAAACTGAATTTTACATGTAAACCAACTTGAGATAAGAATATACTATCAATGTATCGATTTGAATTAGTCACAAAAACGTACATGCATTTTTATTATATATCAAGTAAGATTAATATAATCTTAATGTTTAGTTATTTTGCAACTATAAACCGTTAATGGAATCATGAAGTAAAAAGAGAAACGAAACAAATATAAGCACAGAACATATCATTATATCAGTGAATATTTACTCGAAATAAAAAAAACACAAGAGTAAGATGTAATAAATAAATCCCAAACTAGTAAACTAATTTATTTAAATAAATCACTTAAAATAAAAGTACCATTATCATTTTTAAAACTGAAACTGCTAAAATAAAAATACTGAAAATAAAACTAAATGTTGGACTCCTTCATTTTAGATATTTTTCCCAACAACAAGCTTGATTCAGCTGAATAATCGACGGCTGATTGCGACATAACAGAAATCTTTTGCCTTTTTTCATTCATATATTCAGCTTGAGTAACAGCAACTCGAAAAATGCGGGGTATCCGCACTACAAAAAAAGTTTAACTAAAGACTTAAAATTTGAAACTGAATATTTTCAATTTGTAAAGAAAGACCGATTTATCACTGCAAAAAATCAGTTTTTAATTATTAATATTAAAGACAGCAAACCAGTTTTTATTCTGCCGTTAATACTTGTAATTGTTTTGAAATCATACTTCAGTCTCTTATCAGTATTTAAATAGCTAAATATATTACAATTAAGTATTTACTTTTTTTCTCCAGATCCAGCGGCCAAAATTGATGATCCACGACATAATTTCTGGAATTTCATAAAACTAAATTAATTTATTAATAGAATTTGTAGTTGCACGTTCCTAGGATTAAGCTTCTTATCAGGCATGACACTTCTCCACCTTCCCCATTAAAATTCTCGCAGTTGTCTTCCAAATTCCAATATAACAATGGGTGCGTCTATTAACACCCCGTTAATTGCTCTTCACCCCCCGCTAACTAGAAAATAAAATATGCACCCCATCATTTGCTCTTCCCACCCCGTTTAATCCAAAAATGCCCTTATTGAATATTATTTCAACATCGATTTATTTGAACAATATCATCTATATTAATGATTTATTTATTTACTGTTTAGATCTTTGCAATTTTTGTTATTGCTAACATACTCGATCTCAAAATGCATAACGATACACATCATTGATAGTACAGTTTTTGAATTTATAATAATTGTTTTAAATTTTTTAATCAGTATTTGTAGTTTCTATTTTTTTTATAAAAATCATGTACAATGTTGATTTTAAATTTAATTATAGTTTGCAATTTAGCATCGAACTCATATATATAGTTGAAATTATTATTTTTCAATCATTTTGCAACATTAGACAAACTATGTAATCGGCTGTTAAAGGGCAAATTCGGAAATGAAAATTTAAAATTTTATTCGGGGGGTGAAGAGCAAATAACGAGGTGCGAATAGCCAAGCCCTATAACAATACCATAGTTTTTCTTTTATCTCTTTATCAACATCAACTAATGTGTGGACATATGGTTACACAACTCCTGCCACGCCAGACCGGCCTCCTCCGTCCGTCCATGCACCTCCTCTACCCGAGAGCCTCGACCAACGGGGTCCGTAGTCGCACAACTCCAGCCTCTTTCCGGACCTACTTAGGCCATCATATTTGTTAGAGGTTCTTGGTTTCTGATAGTATGTGTATGTAAAAATATATCATGTATGTATATAAAAAAGGTTTATAAAAAATAACTATAGGCTCAAAATCTATTGTTTTTCTAAGGTGTTGTTAATGGTATTTCAGGTTTTAAAAGCTTGATTGATGTCATCTGCGAAGGAAAGGGTGTGGTAGTAGGTTTTGGAAGAGGAATTGAGGCGTCTGGGAGTAACTATGGGAGAGACTAGAAGCAATGAAGACTAATTCAATCTGGCGAGGTTTGGAAAGGCAGTGCGTGAGGCAGGTCTATAGATGAATTTGTGTATTTGAAGTTGGCTGAGTTTCCCTTGTGTTTTGCTTAGGGGAAGAAGCATGCTGATCATAGAGGTCGGCTGGTTAGTGTTGAAAAAGTGGTTAAAGTATATGAAAGATCTGTGAATCCGGTGACCGATTCTGTGTGGACATATGGTTGCATTATCGTGTTTTCACAGTATCTACATATCAAGATCCAGGTATCATTTGAAGGTGCTAATATGCCAAAAACAGGTTTTCTGAGGAGATGCATTAGATTTAATTTATCAAATATGTGCACTCATATTTTTTTTTCAAACTTGTTTAGTAGGTTGCCTGCCATGACCATGATTCATATATTTCAGTCCATAACGTGTTTGTTTTTGTTTTCAGCGCCAGAGTGGTTATCTGCCATGATTCTACAATTTGTTGTTTCGACCTCCATGATTAAGAGACCGAGCAATATTCTACTTTGGCTTTGTTTTATTATATTGCACTAGGAAAGAATGCATGGGGACATAATTTTTGGTAGGAAAACGAGAAGTGTGCTTGTTGTTGTTTGTTGATGATGTGATTATAAGAACATATTTTACTTAGGTGATGTTATGTAATTGTTATGTAATGGGTGTGTTTGTTTCCTTGGGAATTGTTTTGTATGCTATAACACGTATCTGACTTTCTTTCAATCTAAATGAAGCAGCGTATTTTCAAAGCAGCGTCTTTTTTATCTTACATATTTGAAGCTGTTTAATGCAGTCTTATGTAGTTATACTATTGGCTTCTGATCTAACCATTAAAATTGTTTGTTTAATTATTTTAGAATCATAAGATTAATCCTTACGAGTCTTTTTATAAATTGCATCTAGCAACTCAAAATGCACAATGTAAGAATTGGGATAAAAACATTTAAATAATTTTGTATTTATTTTAAGACTGATCAAAGACCATAAATCAGTATTTACTATTTGGTCTTTATGCATCTTTAAGAATGATTTTTGGTTTTTATTTTTAAAGACCGATATATCAGTCTTAATTTGTTTTAAGACATGAGAATTAGAGACGGAAATCTTCAGTTTTTAGGTGGTCTTTAAACGTTATTTAAAGACTCAATTGTTCAATTAAAGACTGAAAATTCCAGTCTTTAGTTCAATATTTTTTTGTAGTGCCATAGAAATTCCTTTAGTTTTTGTTGGAATATATCTTCATTTTCATCCTTCTTAATTTTGTAAAGATCATCTGCGCTACAACCTATAATTTCTTTTGCTTGTTCGTTAAAAGTGGTCATCCAAGCCGCATCGGTTGTATCGGAAATCTTCATTCCCATAAGATATCTGCATTGTATAAATATATAATTACAAATAGTAACGTTAAACAAAAATTTGTAGCTTTAATTATTATTTTTACCTCATTACATGCATCTTCATTCTTTTGGCATAATTCACACCAATAGCCTGATGTTGTAGCTTCAATAACCTTTTTATTGCAACTTTTGCATGCTTGATACCACAGTGGTTCAGTTTTAATATAAGTTATGTAACCAAACACACTGAAGAAAGTAGACTATATATCAAAAAAATAACTTAATTTACATGATATTATCAATGTACATATGATATAAATTGAAATGATTAGTAGTACTAACCTTATCAAGACCCAAACTCGGATTGTTTGTTATATGGGAAAACGTCACTCTGGCATAAGTAGTAGATTTTATTTATGCATTTTTGCCTTCGGTATCATACCAAATTCTAAGCTTTTTAGCTTCTGGTATGTTTAGATTTATAGCTAGAATGCTACTAGTCAGTGTGGACATAGACAAACCTGGAGGAGTAATACGAAATTTTAAATGATGGTTACAACTTAAAATAAACTAAAGAAAATAAAAGTTTTTTTTACCTTGAAATTCTCCAACTTTAACACATTTAATGGCTATTATAGGAGCTTTATCAACCATTTCCATTAGTTTGGATCCTACTCCGCTAGCAAGTTCTCCCCATAACGCAACATTAACTGTCTTGGTTCTGTAATTTAAATCCACATCTAAATGTATACATTAGAGAAATAAATTTATTTACTATATTTACTTACGAATCATCTGCAATAGTTAAATCACGTTCTAGAATGGTTTGATTGTTGGTTTTTCTTTTAACATATTTGATTGCTGAGACACTTTTAACAAGACCGGTCACGTCTAAAGAAGAAGAAAAATCTGTTAATAAATCATACGATGATTTAATAAAAAAAATTATAATGTAAATGCATTACCTACTACTTTTTTTTCTGAACGTATTTTTGAAGTTGGTTGATCTTTACAAAACTGTAAACGGTTTCAGGGAAACCGAAGCTCACATCGTCCACTCTTTCAACCAATGAAAAGTCACTTATATTCAATTCATAATCATTTTTTACGGTGTTGAATTCCTTTTTTGCAGGCCTAACACTTGCCTTTGAGATATAGTAAATTTTTCCATGCTCAAAAATGGGATAATATTTGTCTGCAGCTTTGTTAAACCTGGTAGCTTGAATTTGGGTACCCTGTTAATTTGAAGAACATAAGCATTATAATAATAAATTAATTGTTGGAAAACGAAACTTTTTTTATTAAAATATAAAAACTTACATGTTCATCTGTGAGTATTATACTAAAGACACGTCCTTCTCTTTTACTATTTTTATAAGAACGCAAATTCCCTTTGTTTGTTAGACGGGCTTTGATCATCCAATTACGCTGATGTGGATTAAGCAACGCAAGAGGAATAATATTTCTAGTTGAATCCATCTGAGTAGCAGAGTTTTTCTATCGAGCTTTAATTGCAATTTAAATAAATCATAAGTAAACATATACATAAATCATAAGCAAATTGAGTGAAAAACAAATAATTAACTCATTCATAAGATAGAGAAAACCATTTCTATGTATATCTTCCCAATAATATGGACGACAAGTGCAAAATATGATCAACAAAAATTTTTTGCAATGTAACCTAAATAATGGAAAGGTTATGTAATTTTCCCACTTAAAGGGGAAGAGTAACTTTTTAATTTCAATCACCCGTAACCATTTTTCTCGACTGGTGGATCAACATAAATATAAAAATTTGTTTAGTACGAATAGTAACCAGCAGCAATATGCGGTGAACAAAATATTAGTGACCAGGGACCAAAACTAGACAAGTGTTTAGACTGAAATTTTACCTTCTATTTTTTCATTCTTCCTTGTATGCTTAGATAAAGGTGGAATAAAAATATGAACCTTTTGTTTAGACTGAAACTTCATATCGGTGACCTCATATTTATAAAAAAAAAATATGACTAAAAAGGAATGCAACTTTTCTCATGAATATGGATTTGATTACTACAGATAATAATGATTAGACATTGACCTTCCTATCTCAAAACTAAATGATTCTATGTAAGAGCAACAGTAATATATATCATACAAGTTAACTTTAATGTGGAGTAACCTCGGTATTTACATAGGTGCTCACGTTATTTACATCATGGGATTGTTCTAAACAGTAAGTATATTTAATGGATGTTACACTATAATGATATCAAATTCATAAAGGTGGACAGTTTACCTAAATTCAGAAGCTTTTGTTTGCAAAGTAGTTAGAAGAATGAAAGGAAGAAAGGAGAGCACTGTGCGATTGATGAAAAAAAAAGAAAAGTATTAGTATTTATAGATGAGATAGTATGGGATCCTAGCAGATATATTGAAGACTTGGTAAAGGGGAATAATATCAGTGTATATTCAAATATGAAAAGTGGTTAGGGTAAAATAAGGAGATGACCCAGTATTCAAGGATCAAGATATTTTTGGCACTTTAGATGCAGTGGTCTGACTGCAATTTTTGGCACTTGATCAAATTTAATTTCGGTTGACCGTATTAATGTATTGGTTAAGCGGTCAAACAAATCGGTTAACCATGGTCAAGCCAAAATTAATACTTAATATAACAGTAGCACAAATTATTATTGTTAACTTTTTTTTTTTTGAAGTCAAGTATCTCAATTACTATATTTACTAAGGTTTTCAAATGAAAAATAGAATAACAAAATTACAGGTCATACTTTTAGATCACAATAATACGTTAATGCTAATGTTTAGTTTACTCAAGCTACAATTAAGCGATTAGTATCATTTTCAACACCAAAGTGGAACTTTTGATTTTTATAGGTCTCTGGCAATAATCTTTCTCTGGATGACTGCATCATTTTGCCTACAAACATGACCTTTCAAGACATGTAAATAATGTCAGCTTTTGATTTTTAGAAACAGACTAAAGAGAAAGTACAGTTTAGTCTAATTTAAGTTCTTTTAAACTATGATTAAATATCCAAATTTATAACTGAAAAAAGAAATTTGTGTATTTCATTGTGTATTCATCGATGCACAATTTTCTCACTTGTTTATTTTTTGAATACTAGGCTCAATTAGAGTTGTCCATTTAGGTACAAATGCTTCTACAAGCACTTATGCAAGCCAGGCAGAAGCAGACCCAGACAACAGTCAAATTCGGCCACAAAATCGGTACTTTCCCCGCTCAGATTTTGTGCATGAGTTGGACTTGATGCTCGCTGATAGCTTATGTCTAGATGATTTTGATTTCGACTTTGATGATGTTACAAGCCTCCGACGTTATATGGACTTTGGAGTAGAGGATTATGAAGGCTCCAGTAGGTTGGAAATTGTTGGCATGATTGCTCGTTTCATGATGGAGTTATCAGTTGATATTGGTATTGGTGAAAGCGAAGACGAAGATGCAGGTGATGAAAGTGACGACGAGGTTGAGGTTGATGGAAGTGACTGCGCTGACGATGGATGGCATTTATATTTGGATGCTATTTTTGGACATGTTTCTAAATGCTGGTGATTTGAGATTATACACATTGCAGTTTTTTATTTTTGAGTTGGTTATACAATTATTTATATTTGAGTGCATTTTAAGGCTCTCTGGGGCTTACTACTATGAAAATATTATTTGATCTGCCATATAGTTTGTTACTTGAAGCTGAAAATTTTTCTAGCAGTTCAAACCTGCATTTGAAAAAAATATGTCATAACACTGAAATCATCATCTATCCAGATAACTACAAATAATAAATTGCCATTTAGTACTAACTAGTAAATTAGACATGTTTAGTTTTTAATACATGAAATAAATAAGTTATTCAACACAGCTATTAAACTTCCATGATACTGCAACAATTCTAAGAATAATTTTTCACCTCAATTGTTTTATATTCAATAAATGGATGAGTAATGTGTCTTTGACAGTGTTTGGGCAAGAGCACACATCAGTGTGTGTGTGTGTGTGTATTTACACACACTTATGTGTCTGTAGCATGCTTTGTTCTTTTATTTTTTCTAGTGTGGCTATATTTGAGTTTATGTTGGACTTTGGTGTATGAGGTGCATGCATGATGGAGTGTTGTGTTAGACTAGAGAAGGTAGCATTGGCATGACGTGCGTAGTTTTACATAGCTATCAATTACATAGGAAGCTGGTGACTGTTCCGGTTTCAAATCGAGGAAGGTGATATGAATGGTTTTGATTCCTCTGGCATCATTATTCTGCAAAAAGAAAGGTCTTGGCTATGTAAGTCAATGCCTATTTATACCACTGCTAATTAAGTGTACTGGACCGCCTAATAAAGATAAAATCGTAAGCTAGCTAACCTCTTGGGTAAACCAATGGCTTGCTGATGGACTTAATCATTATACTTTTGTTTTTTGTTTCTCTTTTCTTTCCTAGAGTTTTGTTGTTGAATTTTGGGCTGCTTCGATGCATTTTCTTATGAGATTATAAGATTTATCTTTAGCTTTGATTAACTTCTGAGTTATTTTTTCTTTTCTTTTTCAAAGTGATAGTAAATGTATAAAAATGGAATTTATCAGCATTCCTCTGTTTGAGCTGAATTAGTAGTATAAGAGTGCTAGTGCTCTCCCTTTTTGTCTTTTCCTTTCCTTTTTATTTACAAAGCAAGGATGGAACCTGCGCTTTGTAGAATGAAATGTTTGTATGAATATTTTGTGAATAATTTGCTTTTATCACTTGATTGTACCTTATTGTTTAGATTCAAGATACATGATTATTTATCTTCTATAATGATATTATAGATTCCAGTATTAAGCTGGTGAACAAATGGAAAGGCATTGATTAGTGGGATTTGATTCCAAATATAAATTAGCATTGCAAATTTTCATGATGTGCACTGTGCAGTCTCAACATTGAATTATGGAGTATGTATGATGAAATAAATATAGCATAAAAATTAGTTTTAATAGAGATTGGAGTGCAATGACAGTGGTTAGTACCGGATTAGACGATAAAAAGGTTACAAAGAAAGTTAAGCACGCAGTCCACATGTTGGTTTACTAAATATGAAAATAGCAAAGTACTAAAATGATTAGAGAAGGACAAGGAAAGCAGGTCATTTGGTGATGTATCACTGTCAAATTCAATAGGATGTGGGTTGTTGCACACAGTGAGATAAGTACCGCAGATGAAAAAGACTAACATGAACAATTATTGTTTCATAACACAAAAGAATTCATAGCACAACTTCAAGACCTATATATATATATATATATATATATATATATATATAGTTGGAACAAGTTTTGCAGCATCTCAATTTAAAAAGAAAAAAATATATAACAGAATTTAATCTGCAAACCAACATCAAACAAATAACATAAATACACACTTAGTTTACAATTCACATTTCACATGAAATTTGCTTTTTTAAACTTCCCATGCAGATCGAAAGAGGTTCTTTTTTCCTCAACTACTGCTGCGTTCATAGCATGTTTTGCTTTATCTTTTTTAATTAATCTGAGGTTTGAATCGCCGGTTTTCCACTTCCCAAATGCATAAATGTCGTTGTGGGTATGTGCATGGACGTGCACACAGACCCTCATGTGCATGCACTGTGTAATAACAGTGTCAATTGTTCTCTTGTTGAACCCAAGCCTCACTTAAATGCTACAGATCTTCACTTGCTTGGATTAAGTCAGCCACTTTAGAATATGAAGGTTTTGTAACTTGTATTTCCACACCATCCAATCCAACTCCATTAACCTTTTATAGAGAAGTTATTTACAAACGAAGAAGACTGAAAATTATCAATGCCAAAAAAAAAGGGTACAGCTAAATATGTTTTTTCAAAATGAGTTTGCAATTTAAAAAGAGTTGACGTAAGTTACTATAATGATTTCATATAATTACCCATTCAAGTTATATCATTATTGAGGCCAAATATTATCCTAAACTTCATAATTAAAGCAAAAAAAATTCCACTGCTACAATTTAAGGTTTTATCCTAGTTGGTGTATTAAAAGTTGATTTAATGGAAGTGAATGTACATTGCACATGAAGAGCTACAAAGTAAAACAAAAAAAAACATTAGTGTTCACACTGTCCAACACTCAGAAAAATATATAAAATCACATAGAAGTGCTATAGTAAACTTAAAAAACGGTCCTTCTACCTCATAAGTGATACAATTTACAATTGCAGAATGTTCGCATTAACATTCTCGTAAACTTAGACAACTACACTATTTTTTGCATTTTGTGAACTTAAAATAATGTATAAGATCACATATAAGTGCTCTGGTAAACTTAGAAAACAATAGCAGCCTAAGTGAGGCAAAAACTAATCCTAAAATTGATGACTCCAAAGTGAGCAATACTGTTTTTTGCATTTTGTAAAATGAGATCAAATATTTTAAGCAATTAGAAATATTTAGTGTGGCAGAAATGCAGTCATGGATAATAAAACTTACTTGATTGATGCAAATCTATCCAGGCCACACTGCAACAATATCATTGAGCGAACAGAGCTGATTCCTATCTTGATTCTTTTCTCGTAACTGAATCCTGTAAAATAATTAATTACGTCCAAGGGGTTTTTAGGCACATGTATTAGTACGCCAAAAATTTTATATTACTTAGTATGCTATGTAGTTTGTCAGAATGAGTGTATTATCATTACATCACAAGTAACAGAGTTATGAGTTTGTTACATAAATATATATACTTAGTTTAAGAATTGGTAACTGGGATGAAACATCGTAAATAGATGTTAAGCCGAAACATGGCCTATGAAGATAACATTAGTTTGACTTAATTCTAATTCACTACTGGCCAAAATTTATGAAACATCCTTTATCTGCATTGGGTTTCAGCTTGAATCTAATTTGTGTACAATAACAATGCCTCGGTCTTCTAATTTTCAAACACAGACATAAATATGAATATACACTGACAAAGATACATCTAATTAGTGAAGAAACATGGCAGTTTCACATTTTAAGTTAAATGATAATGGAGATATTAAGTTTGCCTTTACAAACAACATATACCAATTCACATATACAATCAAATTCAAAATATATCATGTCATTTTTCTTGAAAATATTTACGTATGCTAATACGCTAAAGTCGATACGATTAATCATCTGATTCCTTTCGTTTATAGTTTACTTCTAGCATATCACGAACTTTTTTCTTAAACCCAACCAAAAAGCCAAATATAATATACTAATTATAGAAAATGCAGTAATAACAGACAAAAAAACTCGTGTTTCCAAAATATATTGTGATGGGGGAAAGGCATTATTTTCCCATCAATACACATTGCATTATCATCATATTGTTTATTTATTTATGACCTTATTCCTTGCTCATCCAAATTTGTCAAACAATAAGCTTGAACGATATGTCAAAATGACAAATCCATTGATTTGTACATAAGAAAATGAGATGGAGAATACCAATATAAATTAGTTAATAATTTCTAATAATGCAGAAATACCATGAAAAACTCACCCTTTTAATTGTGCAATTGAATGCAAGAAAGTGTTTGCAGTTTATCCATACAATCACCTTTCATCATCTTTTGGTTCTCTACTTTGGCCGCTATTCACTACCATTCTTATCTACCAACCAGTATAAAAACCTGATCTGAAAATTATATGAAATCATTATAGTAACTTCCATATTTTTCACATATAAGAGCTGGAAATGCATAAATTTAACTGTAGTCTTACTTATTTTCAGTGTTTCCTCGCTAGAAAGCCACAAACATGATCTGGTAGTAAAGATGTTTCCCTCAAAATTTATTTCAGGGGAAAACTTTTGTACATTATTAAACTTCTGATACGGTCTCGCGATCTTGTTTGATCTTTTGAATAAAATAGAAAATTTAACGTATGCAGTAAGATATCTACGTAACAAAAAGATGCGGTGATGAGTTAAGCTTTAGTTTTATAATCATTTTGCTCATGCGCTCATTTTTTCAAAGCTGAAGTAAGATGTCAAATTCACCTTTGTTTTGTGAGGACTTGGATTCTGATGCATTTCCCTCTTCCGTAACTGTAAAGTCGTAAATAACACAATCATTATAATAATAGTGTAAGAAATGATTTCATCCTTAGAAACAGACATGCTAAGCAAACACAATGCATGAATTTGAACTTAAAAAATCGCATAGGTTGCCCTGCACTTCAAGGTAATATAAAGAGTACATTTGGCAATTTCGCAGGTTGTCTTGTTTGGTTTTTACCTGCAACGAAGGACAAAATTTAACAAGCAGTTTACACCAAAAAAACTTATTTTCAAAATAGATTGGTGAACTCGTTATCAGAATAAACCATTTTGTTCAAAACAAACAACCAACAAACTCAACGTTTTCTATCTCATGTTGAGAGCAACTACTAGCGCCTCTGAAAGTACACTATACAGTGCAGCTCATAGTTGCGCACATAGAAAAACATACTACCTTGTACGATGTTAATATGCATAATCCAAGGAAGTGCATAGGTACCAACGTGGACAATATTGTACAACAATAAGTATAGTTGCAGGTAATCTTTGGCGGTCAGAAACTGTTGAGTTGGATGTTAAATAAAACAAGCTAACCTATTTCGATAATAAGTTAAAACCTGCCATTATGATAATGGTGTTTTTGGAGTAGCTTTACATGACATTTGTCTTACTATAGATTATGTAACCATTTAAGGAAACTGAATCATCACCAGATTTAAGGAAACTGAAACATGACAATTAAAATTTCTCCTGCAGTTGAAACCCAGCAAATAAATGATCACTTGCATTTACAGAAAACCTATTATAATAGGAAACTAATGCCTCAGTTCAAAAATATGGTCACTTACGTAAGTTCAGCAATAATATAAAATCAGCATCATCAAGATAATTACTTTTAAAGCATGTTATCCAGTGTGACTTATGATATATATCATAAACGTTGTCCAAATAAGTAAAGCATCATTTTCCGGAGAAAAATATTATGTGAAACTACTACTGTGAACATCCAAAACTAAGAGAATTTAGTTAGCAGAGTGAACATCCAAAACTAACAGAATTTAGCTAGCCCAAATAACTATATGAATCCGGGCATAACTATGATGTGGGAGAAGCATGGGAAAACATAAGATATTTTTACCTTATCGGTTGTTGTAGTAGTACCCATTCACACTTGATGATGCAGTAAGATGCTGGTTTCACCATTCAGACCTGCGGTTGAATATATAATTTCAGTTTATGTGAGATTATTATTTTTTCATTAAAAAAATCCTTCTAGAATATACACCTTGATTATGCTAATTACATACTAAGCTTTTTAAAAAGCAATAAGGAAAAAATAGAACCACTGAATAACTTGGATCAGGCAGATCAGAACACAACCAGTCGCTAAACCGACCCAGTCCGTTCGAAACGCCCTATCGTTGAGAACACGACAAAATAGAACGCATATAAAAGAACATTTCATTGTATATTACAACAATGCATCAGATTACAAGAATATACAGAGTATAAATGAATATTACACAGAAATATCAGAGATTTAAATTACATTTAAATACATAGCAGCGGAAAATAATACAATACACAACTAGAATGAGATATGCGGATACAAAGCTTTCCGGATATCGTTCCAGCTGTAAACCAGAATCCTGTGAATATAAATCTGCAAAACCAAAACTACTAGCTGCCCGTGTCAAAATAAGGGCACCCAGAGTTTAGGTTAAAACAATAAACTCCAGGTCAGTCATGGGACTGGTGTGAGACCTAAAACAGTTAATCTTTATTTTTAAAGTTACGTAAATCAAAGGACCACGCCGTATAACACGGAACGGGTTTCCTCCCAAGAATACCAGTGCATAAAACAAACAGCGCAATGCTAAATAAAGAAAAATGAAGCTGTTATAAGACCCAGGTCCCATCACACAATGCAACGCAGCCGAGGATAAGGTTTTCCCTTATAACAGCCAAAGAATGCTTGATACGTTTTAAAACAAATCATTTGATACTATTATAAGTGCATAGTGTATAAAACAACTTCAAATCATAAGTATCAATCATAGGCGGCATGAGCGTCCCATGCCACTATGTCGCCATATATAGGTTTACAAATAAAACCGCAAAGTCACGTATTTGGAAATTGGATTTCCGTCTATGAACCGAGGCAAAAGATAGTCCTCAACCGATTTGAGACGCTCTAGCCCGTGTCTCAGGACCCAGACACAGGTGGGCCCTTGGATCCTCAGGGCCGGTCCACCGATGTGGATTAAAATGCCTGAACATGCGTTTCCCCGCCCTATGGGGCGTAGGTGAGCCAACTAAATGACTCCATCGGTTCTAGAATGACCGATCAATCCGAGGCGCCTCGCAACAGCAACAACCACATAAGTCAAACTCGTCAGGGCGTGTAAAACCACTGACGCCACTTCTAGCTAGAAAGAAACGCATGCCCTCCCTGACGTCCTCTCCCTTTTTGGTTCATACCGGGTGTGAAACACGCGAAGTAAACGTTACACAAAGCTACGCCACAAAGGCCTTGCTTTGATCATCACCACAAGACTTTGCTTTTCAACAGAAGCCTCGATCAATTGCCACTTAGGCATGCCACACAGGCAATTCACTCCATGCGTTTGATATCCATCAATATATAACCCCTGAGCTCGTACGTCTCAGAGAAGGGCGTTAAGCAAGAGAATAAATTCTCCGCCGCCAAACAGATATATATTTAATAGAGATCAATCACACGGACTAAAATCCAATGTCAGACACACAGTCCATTTACAAGTCCGTTCTGGGTCTGAACGAAACCGGAGGCACCTAGTACCCCGCATATCCAACGATCTCCAAGTACGTCTGGACGATCACCAACTGTTTCCATCTTCTTGGGTGTACAGCCCAATCAAGATCATACGTTATCACCCAAACGACGTGAAGACTTCTGGTCTTCGACCATCGTCTTCATCTTCGACTTATCGTCGTATCAGTTATTCAGAATGGGATAAACCCGGACTTTCCGAATAACTCGCGTATATTTTAAATAAGTGTTACACAAACACAACATACGCCTCATTCCAATTCATTAGTCACTAACCGTAAATTAATCAAGAGAATAATTCCCCAAATATTAACCCCGAAGGCCGAAACCAACATCAGATCAATACCCAGAAAACCATTCTGCTTGGCCAACCGACAGTTAGTTTCTAAATTTCACATTCATAGGGAAAGGTTCCCATTAATTTTATCAAAGATAAATTCTTGAATTTATTCTTTAATCTACTTTTGAATATCAATTCAAACTAGTCGGGATTAGCGAACCTTACCGAAGTAATCATTTGTTTTAATTTCCCAATCCCAACCTATTCATCTCATGAAGTAAAACTGGTAATACTTCATATCTAACACCACAGTGTTATCGGTAAATTCAATTACCATTTCACGTTCAAATCTAATTAAAGATTTAACTATCGCCTGAAGCAAAACTGGTGGTACTCCATTCTCGACCATTTCAATCTAATTAAAGATTCATTAAAACTCCACTTAGTTTTAATCGTTAACTGGGTTAAAGAATCCGTGTCATTTAAACCACGGTTCACGATAAACCCAAAGTCACATTCGATTGATTATCGGGTTAAAGAACGAGTGTTATTTAAAACACTGTTCACGATAAACCCAAAAATCAATATCAATTCGATTCCAATTAAATATCATTTAATTGGTACACTTCATTAAATCTAATAAAAAAGATTTAATCTTTTCTCAACTGGGTTCAAGAACAGTGTTAGTGAAGACACCACTCACGACAAACCCAAATCATATTCGATATTCAATACAAGGCTCTGAATAGAAAATATATCGGCTTATATTCAATATCGAATTCTACGACTAACAAATGTCGTATTGGAAATAACGATATAAATATATATCTTTCAAATTTCCATAACAACACCTGTATAATCACGAATTCCAACATCGAAATATTCCGAAGACAATTTCGATTCAAATCCACTCCAATGCAATCATTGGAATTTTGGTTATTTTTAAAACCCTTTTCGAATTCAATTTATTTATTTAAAAATAAATAGAATTATAATTCTAGTTCAAAACTAGTTCATTTCGATAAAAATCTATTTTTATCTTTTCAAATATAGAGTTTTTCATCCCAATTCTTTCTAAATCATTTCTTATGATTTTACACAAATTATTACTATTTTTGATAATTTTATCAAGGCCCGTACAGTCGATTTCCATCAATGGCCATCGAACTGCACTTACAGCGACCTTTTTCGAATTTGATTTGGACGTAACTCCAAATACAACCGTTAGATTTCAAATTTCTAGCATTCATTAGAAAGCTCTTTTCGATACGAACCCAACGGTTCCGGTTTTAGGAGAATCCGACGGTCGGATCTCCCGTAATGTCCGTTTGAAATAAATGGTCGAAATTTACGAACTGCCGCAGCGCGGCGCGTTCTATTCAGGCCATTATATTATATATATATAATATATATAATATATATTTCGTCGATTTCTATTTAAAACGAATTATATAAATAGTTTTAAATTCATTTCAAAAGCAATTTCAACTTCCATTTCAATTCAAATCGAAATTGAATTCTTCTTTATAAATTCGTTTCAAAATTCATTTCTATTCAATTCAAATCTCAATTCAATTTGAATTCGTTTCAATTCGCTTTCAATTCAATTTGAATTCGTTTTCAATTCATTTCGAAATCGTTTTCAATTCAATTTATTTCGAAATCGTTCTCAATTCAATTCATTTCGAAATCGTTTTCAATTCAATTCATTTCGAAATCGTTTTCAATTCAATTCATTTCGAAATCGTTTTCAGTTCAATTCATTTTGAAATCGTTTTCAGTTCAATTCATTTCGAAATCGTTTTCAGTTCAATTCATTTCGAAATCGTTTTCAGTTCAATTCATTTCGAAATCGTTTTCAGTTCAATTCATTTCGAAATCGTTTTCAATTCAATTCATTTCGAAATCGTTTTCAATTCAATTCATTTCGAAATCGTTTTCAATTCAATTCATTTCGAAATCGTTTTCAGTTCAATTCATTTCGAAATCGTTTTCTATTCAATTCATTTCGAAATCGTTTTCAATTCAATTCATTTCGAAATCGTTTTCAGTTCAATTCATTTCGAAATCGTTTTCAATCGATATAAATATCGTTCACGTCAAAATGGCGTCAATCTAATCATCACGGCTTCACATATTTCTATTTTCAAATATTCTATTTCAAATATTTCTATTTCAAATATTTCTATTTCAAATATTTTCATTTCAAATATTTCTTTTTCGAAACTGGAATGAGGCCCAATCAATTACCGTATAAAGTTAATTATATGGATTTTCATACAACACATGTATAATAGCATTGAAAAATAATCAACCATCAACCAAAGTGCACTACACTGTATAAGCATCACATATAGATATCTAACGCTTATAACAGCCTGTCAATCAATCGATCGACATATTTAATCAATCAGGATGAGTGAACTTCAAATTTCATCCCAACACCCGTGTGGGGTTTCAAACAATCAAACACAGATTTTATTTGTGCTATTGGGCGATGTGTAAAATTTATCGACCCAATCAATATCATTCAAATAGGTGTACATAAACAAACCGTCCGGTTTGTAAATGAATATTTTATTCTATTCACATTCACTATATTCATATTCACGTTAAAAATTATATTTTTAACGATCAAACATTTTATTTTAACATATGAATTTCTATTCAGTTCATTCTTTAAATAAAATGGTATTCTTATTTTCTAACATATTTTAGAAAATTTCGGCGGCATAACGGCACGATACTAGAAACGGGACGAGGCCTAGCCTTATCCCCGGTCTAGTGAAGGCCCACGCCATTCACACATCAATTATATCAATTTCAATTTCACCAAAACAATACAATCCAAATCAAATAATCTAACCAACTACACAACCAATCAAACAAGTCCATGGTCTGTGGACGGGTGTCGGGTGCTTCTAATAAACACCGTCTGCATCCTAGTATATATATATATATAACTAGAAAAGTAGAATTTGAGTGAGAAGTTCTCACCAAAAGCTATCCAACTTCACGACACTCCTATTGTAGAGATCTTCGTCGTTCTCGCCCTTTTTGTCAGCTTCGTTGTCCGCTTTCACTACATATATAAAAATCACACATTTTTATATTTCGATGTTTTTAAAATAAAAATCACATTTTTATTTGTTCACTTTCAATTTAAAAATCATATTTTTATAATCACTTCATATATTTAAAAATCGAATTTTTACTTTGCTATTCAAAATATAAAAATCGAATTTTTACTTCGCTATTCAATATATAAAAATCATTTCTTTATCTTGCTTTCATTCATATAAAAATCGTATCTTTATTATCATAAAAATCAAATCTTTTCATTGTTAAAAATCTAATCTTTTCTCTAAAGAAAATCATAACTTTCTTCGTATAAAAATCTAATCTTTACACTGCTAAAAATGTAATCTTTTTATACTAAGAAAATCGTATCTTTAAACTAAGAAAAATCGTATTTTTCTAGCGCTTGTATATGTATAAAAACCAAGTTTTTATATTTGAAAATCATAATTTTTTTTTTCATTTTAAAAATCATAACGTTAATCATATTTTTAAAACTGAATTCAAACCATGTTTTTATATTTAAACTAGCTAAATTAAAATAAATAAAACAAATAAACAAAAGCACTCACTGCTAATTGGAGGAGGGGATTCCACGTCAGCACTGGGTGGAGGAGGATGCTCGGGAGGGGCGGATCACCGGCGGTGAGCCCAGCGAGGGAGGCGGTGACGGTTTTAAGTGGTTTGGGGTGTTTGGGTGCGGTTCGTGCTCCGATGGCTTTGGTCTTGAGCATCGAACGGAGGAGGGGGGTTGCGCGGCGCTTGTCAGCGCTGGAGGAGGGGCTTCGACGAAGGGGCTGTCGCGAGGGGAGGGGTGCGGACGGAGGAGAAGGGGCTGCTGAAATCGAGACTGGAAGAGGTGGCGGTCCCCTTGGAGGCGGCGTCGGAGGCGCGCCCCTCTCGTGGTGACGGCGGAATTTCCCCCACCCCCGATCGCGTTATATTTTTTCTCTTTTTTTTTTTTCTGTCTGAAATGAATTTTCAACGGGGGGGGGGGGGGGGGTGGGCCAGATGAGTTATAGAGGGGAGAGAAGGATTATATTTTTCTTTTATTTTTAATTAATTATTTTATTCGAAAAAAGTTGACTTTTACATACGACCTCGAAACGAGGCCCACCGCCTGTCGTCCATAGCGTTTTACCCCCATTCCGAACTCAATGGGATATGTATCGTAAGCTGATTCGATTGTCTCGAATAGTTTCCGTTGAATTTACATTTAAATCACTATATCGAATTTTAAACGTACATTTCAATTTACCGGGGTCACATACTAACTAGAAAATTTCCTGAAAAATATTTTCTAGCTTCGTATTGGCGATACGGTCCTAACAAAACTAGTTTCGTCGAATTCTGAGACCGTTGGAAAAATGGCCAATTTCCAGTCGATTAAAAACAACTGAAATGGTCAAAACACGTTTTCCTTTGCCACGCTCACATATTGATTCGAAAATTTATGAAATTTGAAACCTAGCAATAACTTGACAACACGGACCTAACAAAACTGGTTTCGTCGAAATCCGAGGTCATTTACAAAATGTCCATTTTTAAGGGCTTGAATTCCATAGCGACTATTCAGAATTTTCAACTGGACATATCTTTTGATTCTCGCTACGAAATTTTGATTGGTCGGATTCGTTGGAAAGATATCATCAATTAGATCCTAATGTTTTTGGTTTCACTAAAATCCGGATTGTTTTGCACCCGGTACATTCAATTGAAGTTTGAAATCGAATTATCGAACTACCGCGCCATTTTCAATTCTATTTTTCAAACTAAAGAAATCAAACAGTACAAATCGATTTTACCCTAGTCATTTAAAGCATATGATTCTTACATGGAGATTAAACTCATATTCTTGTAAAAACTTATGAAGATACAAATACACATTCAAGACACCTAAAATATAGTTTTACACCTTTTTTTTAAGGTCTAAGGCACATGATTCTTACATGGCAACTTAACTCTAACATCTAAAAGTACCTTGTGAACTACAGTTTTGCATGAAGCAATTCTGCAGCTTAATGAACAAATTTGAATTCATATCGAGCAAAGTTTAATCTACAGCAATTTGAACCCAAAAGTATAGTGTAAACTGATGTTAAGTATATCAGTAGAAGGGTTATTTTTTTAGTGTCATAAACCAAAACATCTTTTGCTTTAAAACAGAAATACATACAGTATTTTTATCGGTGCGAATTTGAATGACAAGATGATCGACCATGTAGTCAAATGAATAGGATGATAGCCTACAATACCATATGTTTGAAACCCAGCTGAGTTGGCTTCTTTTTGTTTGTTTGTCGATGATTAGATCAAATATAAAGTCATGTTGACGAGCATCCTATTTTTTGACCTGATCTCAACCTCTGATCCAGCATAGTCATAAGCATGCTTTATATAAAACTGTTATCTGAAACACCCCACCTCCATTAAGGTCACTCACAAAGGGAATGCCTTAACTTCGGTGGAGGTTTATAAGTAAAAGTCAAAGATAAACACAAGACAGATATATAAACACATATATATAAGCAGCGGAAAACAAACGGACTTTTATTTCATAAAACATGTGTCCATACAAAACATCTCCACAATTGTCTCATAATAACTTCCAAAACATTACATCATCATTTCTGCCATGGTTATTAAACAAAGAAGCATAAAACATAATAAAAGGTGCATAAATCCCCATAGAACTGTCCAAAAGCCATAGCCAAGGAAAGAGAGTCCAAACCATACATCTACTATCTTGAAGCTTGCAAAGAGTCTGATTAAGCTGGGTTGTTTCCTCCCTGTGTACCTGGGGGGAAACGGAAGAAAAGTAGACGAAAGATAAATAGGGTCAGACATAAAGCCTGGCAAGTCTAGTGACTCTTCAGTATGAGAATAAGAAAAAGGACATGATAGGTATAAACTGGAAATAGGAAAGTATCATAAACTAAGGTAAAGCAGTTGTGAATCGAATATACTATCGCACCCCACTCTATATCTCTACACCTATTTGCATTGTCTCAACTGGCACCCCATGATTGGGGTGAAGTGATCCCCTTTCTAAAGATCGGCTCCTACTCGCATAATCATGTGTGTCTTACGGCCCCCAAAGATTTTAGATACCTATGCAAGTCCCACCATGGGGTGTACCAAGTCCCATGGTGGCGGCCTGACACAATCCTAGAATGCATAGGGTATACTACTGATGCCCCCCAGTGCCCTGTTTGTCTACTCCGAAGTGTGTGCACGCCCGATGTAACACCCCGTGTATTCTATAACAATGAAATTCACAAATTAAAGTATAACTAATTTCAAATCAAAGAATTAAGGGAAACGGGATACGCCATTGCGTTCGTCTCGGAATTCTGCTTGAGATAGAGTCCGAGTTTGCGTAAAACGGACTCCGTATGAAGAAGATATGGCCTCCGGAAGTTTCAGAATTCAGTTTAAAATTCAAACAGACCAAAACAGCTCAGAAAAACTAATTCAAATTCAAAAATCGGGCCCAATTGGCCAGGGCGGGAAAATTCCCGCCCAAGGCACCCAGGTCGACTTGGCAGTCGACCTGGGGCTAGCCAGGTCGACTGGGCAGTCGACCTGGGTAACCCGTGTCGACTGCCAAGTCGACACGGTGTCGACTGGGGTGTCGACCTGGCCCCTGAGCCAGGTCGAATCCAGCCCCCCCTGGCTGGCCTGGTCTGTGTTTGGTCGATTTTCTGAGCCTTGCCTTGTCACTAGGGCTAGGTGTCAGCTCCTGGTTGGTCTCTCCTTCAAGCGAATGGCTATTATTAAATCAAGCTCCATCGACGGTCCTAATCAACTCGCAGACACTATAAAAAGACCCTAAGACCTAGCCTAAATCGTACTATTTCATTTTAGCCTCAAGCCGCCGCCATTAAACCTAGATCTCTAAATAAAAAAAATACAAAGAACAAAATTAAAGAAGACGAAGGACGAATCTTGAAGGCTACAACTAGAAGCTACAACAACTACGACGCTTTAGACAACGGATTAGGGGCTATTTGATTTGGAATTTTGATTACTTGCTTCATATTGTAAGTTCTATGTCACTTTTTAGGCAAAAACGCTAAAATAACATGGACATGCCATGAATTGAAACCGGATTTAGGAACTATTATTAATCCATGTTTATATTGTTTAACTTTGAATCATAATTTGGGAATATTGCTATGTCAACGTTGCAAGTTAAAGATATCATGATTTTGATGTTGTTATGAATCACTTGGGCTTAATTGTATGGCAAGTTGGACTAATACATGTCCATGGAATCACTATGTTTATTGAAATCTTTATGTTGATTAAACCATGCCTATGATGCTAATTAAACCATGTCTATGATGTTGATGGAACTATGCATGTGATGTTAATATACCTATCATGTTAATGACAAATTGGGAATTGCTAGGTTATGATGAAAAGTTGGAATCATTATGTTTATAATGCTAGGTGAGAATCATTATGTTAAAAATGCTAAATTGGAACCCACTATGCCAATTAGAATTACCATGCCTTTAATGTTTCATGTTTGTAATAAAATTATTATTATGCCCGCAATGATTATTATGCATATGATGTAAAGTTGAAATCATCATGTTAAACTAAGTTGGAACCATTACTATGCCAAGTTATCATCATGCTAGTATTGAAACCATGTGATATGTTATAGCCTGTTTATTATGCAAGTGATGTTGGAATTGTCACATATGCCTATCACATGTTTGGTGTTATTCCCCTTTTTCTCTTGAATTGTTTATGCTTGTGAACGAAGTACGTTTATATACGTTGGGGATACGATTGGGTAGAATAGGCGAAACTTGAATTGACTTTAATCATAAACCGTGAAATTTGGCATAAGTAGAACATGAAATATGGCACGAAAACTTTACTTGAACATTCCATAACTTGACTTAAAACATGCCTTAGTTGGGCACGAAATTGACATATGAACATGCTATGGAAATAGCACGAATCTGCTAAGAACATGGGCATGACTTTAGAAAACAAGAAAGTGGCCAACTCGAGGTTGGGTTGAGTTTGTAGTGTAAATCTGCCCGGAACCGCCCGGCAAATCCAGTTGCTACAAACAATAGGATCCAATGTGGGTAGTTGGTCACATCGCGCTTGAAACCCGAGGTTGGGTTGAGTTCGCAACGTAAACCTGCCCGGAACCGCCCGGCAAATCCAGTGGCTACAAACAACAGGATCCAATGTGAGTGGTTCGGTGCATTAACGAATCAATTAATGCCAATTAGGGTTAAGTCATGAACATGAAAAGACAACTTAACCAACTTGAACATGATTTGTAGGGCTAAGTCATGAACTTGAAACGACAACACTTAGCCAACTTGACATGGCACGTAGGCGGGTTAAGTCGCGAATTTAAATGACATACTTAACCATCTTGACATGACTAGACTGGAAAAGGATTAAGTCACGAATTACATGACTTAATCGGTTAGGCGGGTTAGGTCACGAATTACATGACCTAATCTCTTAGGAGAAACCCTAGACACGACCCTTTTCAGCAGTAACCCTCTAGATGTATCAAGGTACCCTGGGGCTAGGCCGGGTGGAGCACGATTACTGGGCTGATTGTAAGAGGTGAACGACGGCAATGGGGTACACCAGTGTAGGTTCGGTGGACTACGGTCGTGCACGTATTCCGGGGCAAACACTGGGTATCCATAGATTTATCTATGCATCTTGAATCGTGTCAGGGGTTGACACACTAGGGCTGATACACCCGAAGGTGGACCCAGCACAGGTGACTACATTCGTGATTAGCCGTATGACACGGACACTTGACGAGCTAGAACTTGTAGGGAGCCGATCGACTAGATAAGCGCTCCGTAGGACCTCGTACTTGGGTCAGACCCCGTTTTAGGGTAGTTTCACGATATTGGGCCGTGGGATTTATTTCGTGATTAACTCGTGACATGGGCTTAGTATACTAGTACAGTCGATGCGACGAATCTTGAACATGTGATGCTTTATTTGACTTGTCTTGACTTATCATGATCACCTTAGTCTATCTTGTCCACCTTGACACCCTTCTTGAGTTTAGTTCCAGTTCATACATGACATGTTGTTTTAACCGTTTTTACACTGAAAGTCACTAGGACTTACTCAGTCTTTATGACTGACCCTTTTCCTTTCTCCTCCTTTTCTTTCGTTCCCCCCCCCCCCAGGTTCTCAGGGAGGGAATACCGCAGCTTGACCAGTTTTCACATCCAGCTTGAAGAAAAAGAATGTTTTGCTTGGATCTTTTCCGTTTTGGACTATGGCTTTGGACAACAATTAGGGGATTTATGCAGTTTATTTATGTTTTCTTTAAATAATGTAATCAAGACAGTTATGATTTTGGAAGTATTGTAAGACAAATTATGACATGGTTTGTGAACACGTATTATGTTGAAATGAAAGTTGTTGTTGTTTTCCGCTGTTCAAAAATATGTGTTCTTATATCTGTCTTGTATATCTGTGACTTATACTTATAAACCTCCACCAAAATTAGGGCATTACCTTTGAGAGTGACCTTAATGGAGGTGGGGTGTTTCACTTGGTATCAGAGCATAGGTTTACCAGATAAGATAAAAGTTTTGAAAATTTATTTTCAAAGGAAAATTTAAAGAAGCATTTTTAAAAGATAAAATATTATTTTATTTTAAAAAGGCAAAGTCCCCCAAAGCCATAGGTATTATCTCTTATCCTTCGTTTTGAATCTATCCTTTTTGTTTCAGCATGTCCGAAGAACTTAACTTGCCAGAGGGTATACCAATACCTGGTTGGTTTAGACAATTCTTAGAAGTAAGGGCCACTCAGCCAGGTCCTACCGTTCCTCCTCCCCCAGCTGCAGGAAATCATCCAGCAGCAGCACCTCTTCCTCCACCTCCTCCGCGGGGAAACACTTTTGCTAAGATATGTAAAGATTTTAAAGCTATGGGAGGAAAGGACTTTCATGGAACTGAGTCCTCGTGGCAGCTAGGAATTGGCTGAAGGAAACCGAGGACCTATTCGTCATCTTTGAGGTAGAAGATAGGCAGAAAGTACAACTGGCAGTATGGCTACTTAAAGGCGAGGCTTCCTACTGGTGGGAAGTCACTAATGCAGAAAGACGAGTGGAAACATGAGAGGACTTTAGGGCAAGGTTTGAGGCTAAATTTCTCTCAGAAGCTGAAAGGAGTTTGCAGTTGGAAAATTTTTATTTCTTAAGCAAGGGAATATGACAGTCAAAGAGTATGTTAATCAGTTCGATGAGCTGTCTAGGTTCGGACTGGACCTAGTCAACACCCCGCACAAGAAGGCTCTTCGCTTTGTCAAGGGGTTGAATGAGCCATTACACAGTTTGGCCATGACCCATATACCCATGGGAGCTACGTATGAAAGGTTGGTGAAAATGGCATTGCTGAACGAAGAAGATAAGGGCAAGAAGGAGACAAAGGCAGAAAACTCTCAAGGGAAGAAAGAGGTCAAGCCCAACGATTCTCAGAATAAGAAGGTAGACTCCGAGAAGGGAGGCAAGAACGACAACTCACGTGAAAAAAGGAAATGCAATTTCTGTGGTACGGAAGGGAACATAGCCAAGGATTGTAGAAAAAGGAAGAGAAAGCAAGGTGAATGTTTTCATTATGGGGAGACTGGACACATCAGCAAAGACTGCCCTAAGAAGCAGACCGGACCTTCTGGGGGTACATCGTTAACTTCTTCTAGATGCTTTGTTTTATCTTGTTTCTCTCCTCGATCCTATTTTGAGAACCATAGGTAGAATCTTTTTGGATGTAAACATGTAATTGAAACATGTTATGATTGCGAAATGGTTGCAAGTGGTCGCAAGTGGTTGCTCATGGATGCATGAATACACATTAGGCACTAGATCGGCTCAGACACATTTTCATGTTGCATATGCATAAATGTATTTATTCGTATATGGATGAAGTTTAGTGTGTTGTCATATGGATGTTGCATTTATGTATGAATGGTTGTGCACTCATGTAGAATCATGAATAGGAAAATCTGCATACATAATAGATTCATGGCACTTACATGATTCGCATTAAGGAGGTCAACTGAATCAGTAGACCACCTGATTTTGCATTAGATAAGTACATGTACACACACATTTCGCATATGATCATGAAGCATTAGAAGTCTTTTAAGGACAATGGATGCTCGTGTTTGATGGATGAGTAGATGGATGTTTGGATGTTAGGATATACATTCTTCATAACTTGAAGATTTCGGGGACGAAATCCTTTTAAGTGGGGGAGAATGTAACACCCCGTGTATTCTATAACAGTGAAATTCACAAATTAAAGTATAACTAATTTCAAATCAAAGAATTAAGGGAAATGGGATACGACATTGCGTTCGTCTCGGAATTCTGCTTGAGATAGAGTCCGAGTTTGCGTAAAACGGACTCCGTATGAAGAAGATATGGCCTCCGGAAGTTTCAGAATTCAGTTTAAAATTCAAACAGACCAAAACAGCTTAGAAAAACTAATTCAAATTCAAAAATTGGGCCCAATTGGCCAGGGCGGGAAAATTCCCGCCCAAGGAACCCAGGTCGACTTGGCAGTCGACCTGGGGCTAGCCAGGTCGATTGGGCAGTCGACCTGGGTAACCCGTGTCGACTGCCAAGTCGACACGGTGTCGACTGGGGTGTCGACCTGGCCCCTGAGCCAGGTCGAACCCAGCCCCCCCTGGCTGGCCTGGTCTGTGTTTGGTCGATTTTCTGAGTCTTGCCTTGTCACTAGGGCTAGGTGTCAGCTCCTGGTTGGTCTCTCCTTCAAGCGAACGGCTATTATTAAATCAAGCTCCATCGACGGTCCTAATCAACTCGCAGACACTATAAAAAGACCCTAAGACCTAGCCTAAATCATACTATTTCATTTTAGCCTCAAGCCGCCGCCATTAAACCTAGAGCTCTAAATAAAAAAAATACAAAGAACAAAATTAAAGAAGACGAAGGACGAATATTGAAGGCTACAACTAGAAGCTACAACAACTACGACGCTTTAGACAACGGATTTGGGGCTATTTGATTTTGAATTTTGATTACTTGCTTCATATTGTAAGTTCTATGTCACTTTTTAGGCAAAAACGCTAAAATAACATGGACATGCCATGAATTGAAACCGGATTTAGGAACTATTATTAATCCATGTTTATATTGTTTAACTTTGAATCATAATTTGGGAATATTGCTATGTCAACGTTGCAAGTTAAACTTATCATGATTTTGATGTTGTTATGAATCACTTGGGCTTAATTGTATGGCAAGTTGGACTAATACATGTCCATGGAATCACTATGTTTATTGAAATCTTTATGTTGATTAAACCATGCCTATGATGCTAATTAAACCATGTCTATGATGTTGATGGAACTATGCCTGTGATGTTAATATACCTATCATGTTAATGACAAATTGGGAATTGCTAGGTTATGATGAAAAGTTGGAATCATTATGTTTATAATGCTAGGTGAGAATCATTATGTTAAAAATGCTAAATTGGAACCCACTATGCCTATTAGAATTACCATGCCTTTAATGTTTCATGTTTTTAATAAAATTATTATTATGCCTGCAATGATTATTATGCCTATGATGTAAAGTTGAAATCATCATGTTAAACTAAGTTGGAACCATTACTATGCCAAGTTATCATCATGCTAGTATTGAAACCATGTGATATGTTATAGCCTGTTTATTATGCAAGTGATGTTGGAATTGTCACATATGTCTATCACATGTTTGGTGTTATTCCCCTTTTTCTCTTGAATTGTTTATGCTTGTGAACGAAGTACGTTTATATACGTTGGGGATACGATTGGGTAGAATAGGCGAAACTTGAATTGATTATAATCATAAACCGTGAAATTTGGCATAAGTAGAACATGAAATATGGCACGAAAACTTGACTTGAACATGCCATAACTTGACTTAAAACACGCCTTAGTTGGGCACGAAGTTGACATATGGACATGCTATGTAAATAGCACGAATCTGCTAAGAACATGGGCATGACTTTAGAAAACAAGAAAGTGGCCAACTCGAGGTTGGGTTGAGTTTGTAGTGTAAATCTGCCCGGAACCGCCCGGCAAATCCAGTTGCTACAAACAATAGGATCCAATGTGGGTAGTTGGTCACATCGCGCTTGAAACCCGAGGTTGGGTTGAGTTCGCAGCGTAAACCTGCCCGGAATCGCCCGGCAAATCCAGTGGCTACGAACAATAGGATCCAATATGAGTGGTTCGGTGCATTAACGAATCAATTAATGCCAATTAGGGTTAAGTCATGAACATGAAAAGACAACTTAACCAACTTGAACACGATTTGTAGGGCTAAGTCATGAACTTGAAACGACAACACTTAGCCAACTTGACATGGCACGTAGGCAGGTTAAGTCGCGAATTTAAATGACATACTTAACCACCTTGACATGACTAGACTGGAAAAGGATTTAGTCACGAATTACA
The DNA here is from genome assembly GCA_030737875.1 of Allium sativum. NCBI lineage: Eukaryota > Viridiplantae > Streptophyta > Magnoliopsida > Asparagales > Amaryllidaceae > Allium > Allium sativum. Next base: position 1,010,082,775 of record CM060912.1, on the reverse strand, counting down.
TGACTTAATCGGTTAGGCGGGTTAGGTCACGAATTACATGACCTAATCTGTTAGGCGAAACCTTAGACACGACCCTTTTCAGCAGTAACCCTCTAGATGTATCAAGGTACCCTGGGGCTAGGCCGGGTGGGGCACGATTACTGGGCTGATTGTAAGAGGTGAACGATGGCAGTGGGGTACACCAGTGTAGGTTCGGTGGACTACGGTCGTGCACGTATTCCGGGGCAAACACTGGGTATCCGTAGATTTATCTGTGCATCTTGAATCGTGTTAGGGGTTGACACCCTAGGGCTGATACACCCGAAGGTGGACCCAGCACAGGTGACTACATTCATGATTAGCCGTATGACACGGACACTTGACGAGCTAGAACTTGTAGGGAACCGATCGACTAGATAAGCGCTCCGTAGGAGCCCGTACTTGGGTCAGACCCCGTTTTAGGGTCGTTTCACGATATTGGGCCGTGGGATTTATTTCGTGATTAACTCGTGACATGGGCTTAGTATACTAGTACAGTCGATTCGACGAATCTTGAACATGTGATGCTTTATTTGACTTGTCTTGACTTATCATGATCACCTTAGTCTATCTTGTCCACCTTGACACCCTTCTTGAGTTTAGTTCCAGTTCATACATGACATGTTGTTTTAACCGTTTTTACACTGAAAGTCACTAGGACTTACTCAGTCTTTATGACTGGCCCTTTTCCTTTCGCCTCCTTTTCTTTCGTCCCCCCCCCCCCCCCACCAGGTTCTCAGGGAGGGAATACCGCAGCTTGACCAGTTTTCACATCCAGCTTGAAGAAAAAGAATGTATTGCTTGGATCTTTTCCGTTTTGGACTATGGCTTTGGACAGCAATTAGGGGACTTATGCAGTTTACTTATGTTTTCTTTAAATAATGTAATCAAGACAGTTATGATTTTGGAAGTATTGTAAGACAAATTATGACATGGTTTGTGAACACGTATTATGTTGAAATGAAAGTTGTTGTTGTTTTCCGTTGTTCAAAAATATGTGTTCTTATATCTGTCTTGTATATCTGTGACTTATACTTATAAACCTCTACCAAAATTAGGGCATTCCCTTTGAGAGTGACCTTAATGGAGGTGGGGTGTTTCACCCGCACTCTGTTAGAACCCACACTGTTGCACCCACCGCTGTCGCTTTTGACCGCTTACAATCAGCCCAGTAATCGTGCCTCACCCTGCCTAGTTTCAGGGTACCATGATACCTAATTGGGTTACTGCTGAAATGGGTCCCCGTTACTAGGGTTTTCTAGTCAAACATGTTAAGTGGTTAAGTGTCTGTATTTACCTAACCCTACTCATCAGTTTAATTAACATGTTGAATTGGTTAAGTGTTTTAGTTTACTTAACCCTACCATCCTGACTTGTCTGTCCTTAGCTTTTTAAAGTACCGACCACTCACATTAGACAGGTATTGTTACGGTTACTGGATGTACTGATCGGTTCCGGGCAGGTTTACACCGCAACCCAGTCTAACCTCGGGTCCTTATTGGGCTCAATGCTTAACCACCCATATTGGATAGGTATTGTTGTGACTACTGGACAGCCGGGCGGGTCCGGGCAGGTTTACATCACAACTCAATCCAACCTCGTGTTAAGCATACTCGTATTTTCTAAATTTACATATTTGTCTTTATTACTTGTTATATGTAAATTCGTCAACAATTAAATGTTGTGGCCCACTTCCCAAGTTCATCATTTTTGGTATAAGAATTTTACACCATTTAAATGCCACCAATTTTTGGCATGTGAAAACACGCCAATACATATATTTTTCACCAATTTATGTCAAATTACCAATTTTTTCCGACGTTACCCCGTCTAGTTATTAGGCTAACAATCTTAGCCTAATTTTTCATCTGCATGATTTTTAACATATAATATTAGGCTAAAAACTTAGCCTATTTTAGCGTACATAAAATTGGCATAAAGAAATTCATAAACATGACATAGGTGTAAACTTGGCATTATCGACATAGTCAATATGAACATCATAGGTGTGAACTTGAAAAATAGTCAACATGAATATCATAGGTGTGAACTTGCAACATAGACTAAATCAACATATGTGAATTTGCAACATAGGCTAAATCAACTTACATACATGTGAACTTGCATTGAAATAGGGGTCTAACCAAATAGGTGTCACATGAATTAACATATGATTTAGACAACATAAGCCTCAACATGTTTAGATCTAGGCATAACATCGAGAATCACTAGCATATGACAAGAATATAACATGTCCATAAAGTATGTATAATTTCATCGCATGTGTGAACTAGATCCAATCATGTTTACTACTATAACATGAAACTTGTATTAAAATGGATCTTGGCATGGATCCAATTATGAACTTTGCAACTTTTGTATAAACATATGAGCATGTATATGAACTTAGTCATTAAGGCATAGAGATTTTTGCATAAAGTATATACATGAGATCTTAACTTGGACATATCACATACAACTTATGTAATCACATAAACATATAGGTGTAGATTATAACATGAACTATACAACTTGCATGTGATGTTGTTTTCATTCTAAATGTACAATAGGATCAACATCACTCAACTATACCACAAACATCCCAATACCATTCACAACACAATCATTTCAATACATAGAAATGAATTAACATCGTCGTTATACAATAGCACAATTCCATTTCCATTTTACATCGTATCAAGTCTTAATTTTATTCACATCGGAAAAATCACTATACTTCCATCAAATGATGGTCTTATTTTCTGATTTCTGAGTTCTGAATTTGCAATTCTTTCCTTTGGGTAGACAAACATTGTTTGATTCTTGTTTTAACTTTATTTTTGGCTCGTCTCTAAGCTTTCTCTAACTGATGGCTACTCTTAGTTTCCTCCCAGCAGCATGACGGCTCTAGTTCTATATTATTTGTGTGAATTAAGGTTGAGTGTTGAGTTGTATTTATAGAATTTCAAATTGATTTGAGCCGTCAGATGATCATAGTGTGAATCCAGACCATGCACACTAAGAGAAGCCAATCAGAAAGTGACAAATCAGCCCTATTGACACAGCCAAGCTCAGAAATTCGATCAGAAACCGACCAGGCCAGTCAGGGCCAAACCAGGTCGACCCTATGGTCGACCTGGTCACCCAGGTCGACCACCTGGTCACCCTGGTCGACCCCCTGGTTGACCAAGTGCCTAGGCGGGAATTTTCCCGCCTAGCCCAGTTTGGGTCTGTTTTTCAAATTTCGAACTGAATTTGAACCGTCTGTATTTTAAATTGAATTCTGAAATTTTCGGAGGTCATAACTCCTTCAAACGGAGTCCGATTCATGCAAACTCGGACTCTATCTCAAGCAGAATTCCGAGACGAGCGCAATGGCGTAACCCGTTTCCCTTAGTTCTTTCATTTAGAATTAATTATACATTAATTTGTTAATTTACAGTTAACAGAAAATTTCGGGGTGTTACATTCTCCCCTCCTTAAAGGATTTCATCCCCTAAATCTTCAAGTCTGAAAGAACGTAAGTCCTAACATCCAATCGTCCATCTACTCAACCAACTAACACAGACGTCCATTGTTCTTAAAAGACTTCCAATGCTTCATGATCATATGTATAGTGTGTGTACATGTCCTTATCTAACGCAAAAATTAGGCGGTCTACTGATTCAGTTGACCTCCTTAATGCGAATCATGTAAATACCATGAATCCAATATGTATGCAAATTTTTCCCCTACTCATAATTCTACATGGGTGCGCAACCATTCATACCAATGCGACATCCATATGACAACATATCAAGTTTCAACCACATACAAATATGAATACATATATGCATATGCATTATGAAGTGACTGAGCCGATCTAAAACCTAGGTTGTGTGTTTATATGCATCCACGAGCAACCACTTGCAGCCATCAACATAACATGTTTCAAATACATGTTTACATCCAAAAGGGGTTTCTACCTAAGGATAAAGGATAATATCGAGGAGATATACCTAAAAAGATAGATACAAGCACAACTTAAGGAAAAAGAGAAATCGAAGATGTACCCTCAAAAAGAAAAGGGTAGGCCGCGCGTATTCTGTCCTCAGTTTCCTAAGTCACGTCTTCCTCGACGTCGCTCCACTGAACTTTGACAAGCTTGACTTCGCGGTTGCGTAGCTTTTTTATTTCAGTTCCTACGATTCGAGTTGGAACTCTCCTCACAGTTGCTTCGCGTTCCACTTCGGCTTCTTCTAGAATGCTTGGCTCCACCACTTCCGTAGATTCATGTAGACATCTTCGTAGATGAGAAACGTGAAAGACGTTGTGAATTCTGGCCAACCTTTCGGGCAGCTCTACTCTATAATCCATCTTCCCAATCTTCTCGATGTTAGGGAATGGTCCTACAAATCTTGGAGTTAGCTTTCCTGCGAACCCAAAGCGAACGACGTTCCTTAAAGGAGATACCTTAAGGAAAACCTGTCCCCAACCTCAAACTCAAGGTCGGTCCTTCTTTTGTCTGCATAGGATTTCTGTCTATCTTAGGCAGTCTTCATTCTCCTTCATATCAAGTCCACTTTTTCTGAAGTCTCTCTAATCATGTCTGGCCCAAGTATAAGCTTATCAGTAGACTCCCACCAACAAGTTGGTGATCGGCACGGTCTTCCATATAGAGCTTCGAAGGGCGCCATGTCGATGGTGGCTTGGTAGTTGTTGTTGTAGGCGAATTTCACTAAAGGAAGATGATCTTCCCAAGTCCCTCCAAAGTCAAGAACGCATAGTCTCAAAAGATCTTCTAATACTCTATTTACCCTTTCTGTCTGACCATCAGTTTGGGGGTGATAGGTCGTGCTCAAGCATAACTGTGTGCCTACAGCTTCTTGCAGACTCCGCCAAAATTCGCTCGTAAAGATGGGATCTTTGTCACTCACTATGTTGGAGGGTATTCCATGGAATCGAACTATTTCCTTGAGATAAAGAGAATCTAGAGACGAGGCAGTCCTTCTACTCTTGATAGGTATAAAGTGGGCGCTTTTAGTAAGCATGTCCACTATTACCCAAATGCTAGTATTGCCCTTTCTTGACTTAGGCAATCCGTTGACGAAGTCCATTGAAATGTTATCCCACTTCCATTGCGGGACTTCTAGAGGATGAAGCAGTCCTCCAGGCTTCTTTTGTTCCGCCTTGACCTGTTGGCATGTCACGCACTTAGAAACGAAATCTGCCACATCTTTCTTCATGCCGTTCCAAAAGAAAACTCTCTTTACGTCCTTGTACATCTTGTCTCCACCTGGGGGTGCATTGTCATCTTGGAATGATGTGCTTCCTCGAGAACCATCTTTACTAAATCCTTCGCTTGTGGGATGCATAGTCTTCCATCTCACCTCAGCCAACCCTTATCATCGATGGAGTACCTATTGAGGTGACTGGAAGTTTCACCCCTAATTAGTTTATCAGTCACATCCACAGGCTGAGGGTCTTCGCGTTGTGCGGCCCCTATTGAGTCTAAAAGAGTGGGCCATACTTCTAGGGATGCCAATAAACCAGGTAAAAAATCAGAGGAGGGCCTAAAGTCAAAACTGGATATATACTCCAAGCTTTGCCTTTCTACAAAGAGAGGGCTTAGGGTCAGCTTCTTTCTGCTCAACGCGTCTGCTACTATGTTGCCTTTGCTAGGAATATAGGAAATCTCAAAATCATACGAGGCAAGGAAATCCATCCACCTTTGCTGCATCAAGTTAAGATCCTTCTGCAAGAAAAGATACTTCAATGATTTATGGTCAGTATATAATTCAAACTTCTCACCTAGGAGATAATGGCGCCAAGACTTAAGCGCAAATACGATGGCAGCCAACTCAAGATCATGGGTTGGGTAGTTCCTTTCATGAACTTTCAATTGTCTCCCACCATAAGCTACTACCTTCCCTTCTTGCATCAGAACAGCGCCTAGCCCCGTGCCACAAGCATCCGGATATATTGTGAACATCTTGCTTCCATCCGGCAAAGTCAGAACTGGGGCTGTTGTAAGAGTCCTTTTTAGGCGTTGGAAAGCAAAATCACAGTCCAAATCCCATGCAAATGCTAGATTCTTCTTTGTTAGCCTTGTGAGTGGAGATGAGATTTTCGCGAAATCCCTAATGAACTTTTGGTAGAAACCAGCTAGCCCAAGAAAGCTTCGGACTTCGGTTGCATTTCTTGGTGTCTTCCAATCTTGCACTGCCACCACTTTCGCGGGGTCTACAGCTAACCCCTCTTTGGACACTATATGTCCAAGAAATCTTACTTCTTCTCTCCAAAAGTGACACTTGGAGAATTTGGCTTTTAGCTGATGAACTCGAAGAGTTTCCATGATCTCCTTCAGATTCTGAGCATGTTCATCCTCATTCTTTGAGAAGATCAAAATATCGTCTATGAATACAACCACAAACATGTTGAGGAATTCTCTAAACACCCTGCTCATTAGGTCCACGAAATAAGCGTGTGCGTTTGTCAAGCCGAAAGGCATGACAAGCCACTCGAAGAAACCGTCTGGGGTTCTGAACGTTGTTTTATCAATACTATCTTCAGCTACTCTTAGCTGATGGAACCCAGTAGCCAGATCAAGTTGGGAGAAGACCAACGCACCTACAAGCTAATCAAACAACTCATCTATTCTGGGAAGCGGGTGTCTATTCTTTTTAGTCAGCTTGTTTAGCTCCCTATAGTCCACACAAAGATGTGGTGAACCATCTGCTTTGGTGGCGAACACCACTGGAGCACCCCATTCCGAGATACTCCGCCTTATAAACCCCTTCTCGAGAAGCTCTTTAACTTGCTTATTGAGCTCCTTTCTCTCCTTTGGATCCATGTGTCTAACAGGTAAAGCTACGGGCTTTGCATTATCAACAAGATATATGCGGAAGTCTATTTATCGTTTCGGAGGTAAGCCCTTTACCTCTTCAAAGACATCTGGATATTCCTGGACCACTCTAACCGACTGCAAATTCTCAACAGAAGCATCAAGCGACTCTAGATAACTAAGCATAACAGCATTCAAGTGATTACAAGAAATTTCTAGAGTGTTACCGAGCCGTGTCAAGAGTCTAATCACTCTTTTCTCACAATCAAGAATGGCACCATTACTGGATAACCAGTCCGTGCCTAAGATCATTCAATATTCTGAGAAACCCAAAACATAGGCACTACATCTAAATTCAACACTTAGAATAGAGATTTTCAAATCCAAGCAAACCATTGACAAATAAGCCGAGCCCTCAATTAGATTTGAAACAACAAAGGGATCTTCTACCATACTAGTGCCTAGGTGCAGAGATTCTACAAAGGCAGATGAAATAAAGGAGTGTGATGCACCAGAATCAAAGAGAGTGCGAACTGGATGATCATAAAGATAAACTAAGATTTCTACAGAAATATTTCTACCTCGTTCTTGCGGAGGTGCCACCAGCGCGTGAACCTGCCCCCCTGAGTTGGATCTAGTCCTCTGTCCCTGCCCCCGCTTCTTTGGGCAGTCCTTAGCCAAGTGTCCAGTCTCTCCACAATGGAAACAACCACCATTCATCTTTGCCTTCTTTTTCCTGCAGTCTTTCGCTATATGTCCAACAATGCCACAGAAATTACACCTTCTCTTTTCATGGGTTTTGTTGTTCTTCCCGCCTTTCTTGAAGTCTGTTTTCTTAGCTTGTAAACCCTCTTTCTTTTCTTGAGGCACTTCCACCTTTGCCTCTTTCTTGCCTTTATCTTCCTCGTGTAGCAACGCTATGTCCACCAAGCTTTCATAGGTCGCTCCCATGGGTATATGGGTCATTGCAAGGCTGTGTAGAGGCTCATTCAGACCTTTGACGAAGCGAAGGGCCTTCTTGTGTTGGGTGTTTACTAAATCCAGCCCAAATCTGACCAGCTGATTAAACTGATTGACATACTCCTTAATCGTCATACTTCCTTGTTTAAGAGTTAGGAACTTCTCCATTTGCAGGCTTCTTTCAGCTTGGGAGAGGAATTTCATCTCAAACCTCATCCTGAAATCTTCCCAAGTCTCCACTGGCCTCTCAGCATGGGTTACTTCCCACCAATAAGAAGCTTCGTCTTTAAGCAACCACACTGCTAGCTGTATCTTTTGCTCATCGTCAACTTCGAAGATGACGAACAAATCTTCGGTCTCCTTCATCCAGTTCCTTGCTACCACAAAAGATTCAGTTCCGTAAAAGTCCTTTCCACCCATAGCCTTGAAGTCTCTACATGTCTTAGCGAAATTATTTCCTCGAGGAGGAGGAGGAACCGCTGCTACTGTGGGAGGAGGAATGTCTGCTGGGCCCGCACCATTGGCCCTAGCCTCTAGGTACCTTCGGAACCAGCCAGGGATCGGTACTCCTTTTGGAAGGTTAAGATCTCCAGACATGCTGGAACAAAAAGGAAAGTATTCAAGACAAAAGGATAGAGAGATGGTGCATATGGATTTGGGGAATTATGCCTTTTTAAAGACAATGCTTTTCTTAAAAAAAATGCTTCTTTAGACTTCTTTTTGAAAATAGTTTCAAAAACTTTTATCTAGTCTGGTAAATCTGTGCTTTGATACCAAGTGAAACACCCCACCTCCATTAAGGTCACTCACAAAGGGAATGCCTTAACTTCGGTGGAGGATTATAAGTAAAAGTCACAGATAAACACAAGACAGATATATAAACACATATATATAAGCAGCGGAAAACAAACGGACTTTTATTTCATAAAATATGTGTTCATACAAAACATCTCCATGATTGTCTCATAATAACTTCCAAAAAATTACATCATCATTTCTGCCTTGGTTATTAAACAAAGAAGCATAAAACATAATAAAAGCTGCATAAATCCCTATAGAACGTGTCCAAAAGCCATAGACAAGGAAAGAGAGTCCAAACCATACATCTACTATCTTTAAGCTTGCAAAGAGTCTGACTAAGCTGGGTTGTTTCCTCCCTGCGGACCTGGGGGGAACGGAAGAAAAGAAGACGAAAGAAAAATAGGTCAAACATAAAGCCTGGTAAGTCTAGTGACTCTTAAGTATGAGAATAAGAAAAAGGACATGATAGGTATAAACTGGAAATAGGAAAGTATCATAAACTAAGGTAAAGCAGTTGTGAATCGAATATACTATCGCACCCCACTCTATATCTCTGCACCTACTTGCATTGTCTCAACTGGAACCCCATGATCGGGGTGAAGTGATCCCCTTTCTAAAGATCGGCTCCTACTCGCATAATCATCTGTGTCTTACAGCCCCCAAAGATTATAGATACCTATGTTGGTCCCAGCATGGGGTGTATCAAGTCCCATGGTGGCAGCCCGACACAATCCTAGAATGCATAGGGTATACTACTGGTGCCCCTAGTGCCCTGTTTGTCTGCTCCGAAGTGCGTGCATGCCCGCACTCCGTTAGAACCCACACTGTTGCACTCACCGCCGTCGCTTTTGACCGCTTACAATCAACCCAGTAATCGTGACCCATCCTGCCTAGTTTCAGGGTCTAATTGGGTTACTGCTGAAATGGGTCCCCGTTACTAGGGTTTTCTAGTCAAACATGTTAAGTGGTTAAGCGTCTGTATTTACCTAACCCCACCCATCATTTTAATTAATATGTTGAATTGGTTAAGTGTTTTAGTTAACTTAACCCTACCATCCTGACTTGTCTGTCCTTAGCTTTTTAAAGCCCCGATCACTCACATTAGACAGGTATTGTTACGGTTATTGGATATGCCGGTCGGTTCCGGGTAGGTTTACACCGTAACTTAGTCTAACCTCGGGTCCTTATTAGGCTCAATGCTTAACCACCCACATTGGATAGGTATTGTTGTGACTACTGGACAGCCGGGCGGGTCCGGGCAGGTTTACATCACAACTCAATCCAACCTCGTGTTAAGCATACTCGTATTTTCTAAATTTACATATTTGTCTTTATTACTTGTTATATGTAAATTCGTCAACAATTAAATGTTGTGGCCCACTTTCCAAGTTCATCATTTTTTGTATAATAATTTAACACCATTTAAATGCCACCAATTTTTGGCATGTGACAAACACGCCAATACATATATTTTTCACCAATTTATGTCAAGTTACCCAATTTTTCCCAACGTTACCCTGTCTAGTTATTAGGCTAACAATCTTAGCCTAATTTTTCATCCGCATGATTTTTAACATATAATATTAGGCTAACAACTTAGCCTAATTTAGCGTACATAAAATTGGCATAAAGAAATTCATAAACATGATATAGGTGTAAACTTGGCATTATCGACATAGTCAATATGAACATCATAGGTGTGAACTTGCAAAATAGTCAACATGAATATCATAGGTGTGAACTTGCAACGTAGACTAAATCAACATATGTGAATTTGCAACATAGGCTAAATCAACTTACATACATGTGAACTTGCATTGAAATAGGGGTCTAACCAAATAGGTGTTACATGAATTAACATATGATTTAGACAACATAAGCCTAAATAAGTTTAGATCTAGGCATAACATCGAGCATCACTAGCATATGACAAGAATATAACATGTCCATAAAGTATTTATAATTTCATCGCGTGTGTGAACTAGATCCAATCATGTTTACTACTATAACATGAAACTTGTATTAAAATGGATCTTGGCATGGATCCAATTATGAACTTTGCAACCTTTGTATAAACATATGAGCATGTATATAAACTTAATCATTTAGGCATAGAGATTTTTGCATAAAGTATATACATGAGATCTTAACTTGGACATATCACATACAACTTATATAATCACATAAACATATAGGTGTAGATTATAACATGAACTATACAACTTGCATGTGATGTTGTTTTCATTCTAAATGTACAATAGGATCAACATAACTCAACTATACCACAAACATCCCAATACTGTTCACAACACAATCATTTCAATACATAGATATGAACTAACATCGTCGCTATACAATAGCACAATTCCATTTCCATTTTACATCGAATCAAGTCTTAATTTTATTCACATCGGAAAAATCACTATATTTGCAACAAATGACGGTCTTTTTTTCTGATTTCTGAGTTCTAAATTTGCAATGCTTTCCTTTGGGTAGACAAACGTTGTTTGATTCTTTTTTTAACTTTAGTTTTGGCTCGTCTCTAAGCTTTCTCTAACTGACGGCTACTCTTAGTTTCCTCCCAGCAGCATGACGGCTCTAGTTCTATATTATTTGTGTGAATTTAGGTTGAGTGTTGAGTTGTATTTATAGAATTTCAGATTGATTTGAGACGTCAGATGATCATAGAGTGAATCCAGATCATGCACACCAAGAGAAGCCAATCAGAAAGTGTCAAATCAGCCCTAGTGACATAGCCAAGCTCAGAAATTCGACCGAAAACCGACCTGGCCAGCCAGGGCCAAACCAGGTCGACCCCCAGATCGACCTGGTGCCTGGGCGGGAATTTTTCCGCCCAACCCAGTTTGGGTCTGTTTTTCAAATTTCGAGCAGAATTTGAACCTTTTGAATTTTAAATTGAATTCTGAAACTTCCGGAGGTCATAACTCCTTCATACGGAGTCCGATTCACGCAAACTCGGACTCTATCCCAAGCAGAGTTCCGAGACGAGTGCAATGGCGTAACCCGTTTCCCTTAATTCTTTCATTTAAAATTAATTATACATTAATTTGTTAATTTACAGTTAACAGAAAATTTCGGGGTGTTACATTATCTCTTAGTCTCCAACTTTTTTTCCTGTTTATATGAATTGATACAAGTTAACGTATATAATCCCATTTGCAAAAGTGGCAAAGAATTCCATATTTGAAGTTTAACACTGAAACATACTCTAAAAAGGAGTTTAAAGCTTGCTACCATTTTAGAATCAGCAGTGGTCCCAATTTATTCATGAAAATTTTCTTGTGACACTTCATTTATAAAAGGTTTGGCAGGTATATCATAAAATGTTCTGCAATGTACTCATCCAATATAACACCATCATCTTCGGCATCATTGCTAGAATCCTCTTTTTTTGAGCTATCCAAAAATCTAGAAGTGTGTAAATGTAAGAAAATTCAATGATTATAAAGTTTCTAACATATATGATTACTTTAAGTGAAATAGTGGAAGAATATAGATGACAAAGTTAATTAAACAATGTTTTAAACAATAAGATGAGTTTCTAGATTACCAATTGTATAACAAGCAGGTCCAATATTTTTTCATAAGAAAAGAGGCATTATTACAAAGATCAGAAAGTAATTCATGCTTCAGAGAAAATGATTTAAGCAAATGAAACATAAACCATATTCTACCGATACTTATGATTGATTTAAAGACACCATCAACAATTCTAACACATTAGTACCATGAAAGGATAACAAATATAATAGAGAATCACCATGAAAGTACAATAGAGAATCCACCCTGATTCTAGAACCGAGCTACTCCAAAGTCCGCCACTTTTACAACAAGGTTGTAATCCATTATCAAATTGCACGAACTGAAAAATATGAAGTATAATATATGTTCGACAAGTATAGATAATAATTGCAGTAGAATAATCATGACAAGTGCTGAATTTACAAATTTACACAAGGACTATAGTTAATGCACTGTTCATGATACAGTTTCTATCTTTTTTAAAGACTGAAATATAATTAAAATAAAATGTATACAAAGTTTGAAGTATGAATATACCAAAACTATTCTTGGATTCTACCAACTTTCATATTCATCATCAAGAACTGGAGGTGTGTCAAAGTGCGACAGAGTAACATGAGGCTTGATTCTTGGAAACAAGCATATAAGAATGAAAAAACAATTCTGTTCATGTTCATGAAAAATCAATTCCAGGAAACATGCACATGACTTCTACATGTAAGTGTTATAATTCATTGGTTTCTGTTATATACTGTGACTGGACTATTAAAATTTCTTGCTTTTTATCGAAAAGAAAATCATATTGAGCATTAATTTTACTTACCTTTTATCGAAAAGACATCGCATCCAACCGTTCTTCCTCCATTAATCTAGATGGTAGACCTTTAGATTTTCCAATATGTGCAAGCCTTTCAAATGTGAACATAGGATTGAAAGCAAGATCCTCTATTTTCTAGTTCTTGATAATGCAACAAACGTTAAACCAAGACTTTCTTTGTCGCTTATGTCAATGATAGTTTGATCAAGTGTTAGTCCTTGACTTTTATGTATCGTTATCGCCCAACACAATCCTAAAGGTAATTGAGTTCGTGTGCATGCTGTACCAGAAGAAGTTTTCCAATTTACAGTTTGAGGAGTAATTGGAATGATGTTTGTTCCATATTGAAATTCAATACCATGATATATATCAAAATTGACCATCACTGCAAGTGGTAAACATTGGGAGAGCATGTTGATCGAGAATACACGATATCCACAATAGTACCCATAGCACCAATAACCAACCCATTTTGAACTGAAAGATTAGATCGTAGCATCACTCGAGCACCTACACAGAGATAAATACATTTTTCTAAGCCCTTTGCATCATCAGAAGAAGCAATAGATGCCATTTCACCATTGTTTAAAGAAGGAATGCGAGCAATCGGTTTTCCAAGTTGAATCAAATGATTCTTGTTATGTTCATTAGCTGTCATTCTTGTTAGAAAAAGATAAAGAGCATTTCTAAAATTTTCCTTCACATCTTCAGATAATGTAAGCCAATCTTTAGTTTTGAAAAGTTTCCAGTCGTCTATAGTTGAAGCACCTCTACTCAATCTTTCTAAAGCCTCTCGAAAAGGCACTTGCTTATCTCCGGCTTGACGAAATATATAAGATAGTCTTACACACTTATCGAAACTCATATAAGCAAGCCCACCACGTTGTTGCATGAGATTCCCACCTTTCACGTATAAGGAAATATCACACACAGGAGGCAGTTGTCTCATATCACAAACTAAGACAATTGATACACCACCGAATAAATCATTAACTAAAAAAACATCATGACATCGTTCGATATTTGCAATCATTATTCTACTGAGCATGCTATATTCATCAATTATAATCAACTTTGTGTCTTCAAAATCATCTTGCATGTGACTGAAATTTCTTTATAGGAAGACTTCCTCTCTGTGGAGATTGAAAGTTCATGATGTATAGTGCTACCACCAATGTTGAATGCAGCAACTCTAGTCGGAGCCATTATACGAACTGCTTTCCTAGTTCCAAAATGAGTAACAATTGTGTGAACAATAGCATTTATAAGAGTTGATTTCCCTGTACCAGCTCTGTTGGATCTAGAATAACCCTAGAGGGGGGTGAATAGGGTTTTTGACAGTTTTTAACTGAATTAAAAATCAAACAAAATAAACAGATCACAGAATATAGCAGAAACAGAAATGCAGAAAATAAATCATACACAGATATACCCAGCTTCGGCAAAACCCTGCCTACTGCTGCATTTCTAAGGTTTCTACTAGGTGATAGAACAGATCCCGCATACAAGACCATGTACACTCGCAAACCCTGCTCCTATTCTAACCCTACGCTCAAAATCGTAGACTGATCGATATCCTCTCGATCAGATTTCCCCTGATTACAACTCCGTAACCAGTAACACAGATTTTACAGACTCTGACAACTGTTAGTCAACACTCTGACTGGATCACCCTAGATTTTACAGACCTAGAAAACTGTTCAGACAATTTACAACTTGAATTCAAACGCAATACAAAATAAAAATAAAAATAAAAACCCTAGTCTTTAAGAAAGAAATATAAATTCTCCCTTTAAACACTTGAACTAGGGTTGGCCGGCCATTCATTTGTGTAAGGGTTGCCTCCTCTTTTATTTTACTTGGCCCGATCTCTTTTGACTCTCCAATGAAAATGGCGGCGGCTCTAGGGTTCTGGAAACTCTCCAAATCCGAATCGATTTCTGATGAAATTGAATTCTCTGGTGCTCGAAATTGTTGCTATGTGATTCTTCTATTTGGCATTGCTGTCTGTCTCTCTCGATTGAACAAAAAACGTGTGAGTAATTTCCGAATTGATTTCTGCTCTCGATTTTTGGCTTGTGATTTTTCGAGATATATAAAAATGCCTGTGATGTAATGGTGTTATATAGGATAATTAAAAATCCTTTAATTCCTCTGATTTCACATATATGGCCGATCTGATTTGTGTGCTTTCCCTTTTTGAATCTCGGCATGAATGTTTGTGGCCCCTTGCTTTTTGATTTGCTGTTTATGCTCCATGGCCTTGATTGAATCGGCCCTTGAAAATTTTCTGGAAACCTTTTTTTTTTTTGAATTGTTGCCTTAAAAAAAATCGGCCTTGATTTGAAATATGTATTTGTTGCCTTGTTTAAAAAAAAACGTGAATGTTGCCATTGATTTGTTTCCTGGAATACCACTCAAGATTGCTCGAACTTTCCCCTTTTTGGCAGTCACGGCTTTGAATGATTTTGCCCCTTTTGTTGATTCTTGATAAAAAGGCTCTCTTTTAGACACCGTTGATTTTCTTTTGCGTGATATAAATGCTTTGTCTATTCGAAAGGATTATTTCTGTATAAAGACTTTCTTGAAATCACATAATTACTGAATTGGAAAATTTCCAGAACTGAAAACAATTTTCTCCTTAGCTTGACTAAAAAACTGGAAATAAATCTTTCCTCTTTTGCTGTCTTGATTGAATCACTGAAAATGCAGTCTGCATACTTGAATTATGCCATGTAAATGAATTTCTTCTGGTCCCTCTAGTTGTCTCGGTTTGAATTTGCTTTAAAGAATGCCGAGAATACTCTTGCCAAAAACTGGAAATTTAGAGACTTTCTAGAGATGAATTTCTTGCTTTTAGTAAATCTGTGAATGTTCATTTTCTCTCCCTTGAATAAACTTGCTGAAAATGATTTTCTGGTTTCTGGAATTGAATGATAAGTTCTTTTTGCATGCAAGCTTCATTTACAAAAAAAACTGTTGCCATATAAACTTGTTTGGAACATTTCCTTGATCAATGCTGTTTAGCACACATTCATGCTTGCCGAGTCATTTCTATCGTTGACCTGCACCATGTTGTTTTAACTTGTTCCTTGTACCACTTATGTTGTTCATGTTCATGCTGAACATTTGCTTAACCTTTTTCACCATTCATTGTGCACTTTGAACATTGAGTATGCTGTGAATTTGTCATACTTACACTTCCCTGATGTGTATGCTGCCTTGCTCAACTTTGTTGAACCATGTGAACCACCATGCTTGTTGACTTTGCTTGAAATAGACCTGAACTATGCTGGTCCATACTTGCCACTGTATATGCTTGACCATGATTGCTGTGTACACCAAATTCCATTTTGAACTTGTGCTCGACTGCATTTGTTTTAGTTAGTTGAACCTGTATTTTGCTGTTGCTTTTAACTTGCATCACCATGCATCAACATGCTAGCATCTGCACCATATTGAGTCATTTACACTTGATCACTTGCTTGGCTTCTTGACTCGTCTCATGCTCACTGTTTTTGTTGTATCAACTTTGATCATGATGCTCCATATACATGACTTGCTGTGTTTTACTCATGCTGACTTGGACTCGACCATTTTGAGTTTGCTGTTTGATTTTTGCATTGAGTTGTTTTTCATGAATGCACTGAGTCGAGTAGGTCCAAGTGGCTACTCCTCAGTTGCGCGCTGATTGGCGAGGCAGTGCACATATGTATATTTGTACACGTGTGTATATGCAGCCATCAGTCAAGTTGTCCCTGTCCCTGCATTGAGATATATATGTTGTCTGCCTTGTGGTATTTACAGTGTATCACTGTGAATATCACAAGCTGTCTAGACACAGATTGATGATTTTACAAATCAGATCAAGTCAGAAAAATGATGAGAAACACACCAGAAAACTGAGGCAAATAAAAAAAAATTAAAATTAAAAATTATATTCGCATGTGTTCAGTATTATTTCTATTGCAGTGTACTGTGTGTGTGTGTTCATGTATATGACAGGTATGAAGACTGGACTGACTGAAGAATGCTGTGAAGACTGAAGCTTGAAGACAGTGAAAATAACAGTGTCAGTGAATGTTTATGGATCAATGTGGATTGTATATATGAATTGTATAACTGAGTGACAGAGAGTCATAGTGGGGAGCTGTGTATGAAATGAGAGAATTGTACTGGTGTTTGTATTAAACAACTTTGTTTGAAATAAAATATTATTTTATTGTGTACAAACAAATTTGTTTAACGTATTCAGTTTATATACAAGTACAATGTCATGTGTAATATCTGAAAATGTGTACAAATAGTGGAGTTATATAATTTGTATTGTTTGATATTGAAATAAAATTTTATATTCAAATAAAATACTGTGAATATTTAAATTTCTGTACAGTTGTATTTTATTTAAATATAAATATTATATTTCAGTCTGTGATGTACAATAACAGTACAATATCAAACACATTCAAATAATATTTATTTGGTTGTTATCATCAAACAAAAATCATATAATTGTGTATACAACACCGTTATATACAACAATCTCCCCCTTTTGATGATGACAAACAAATAAAAGATTTTGTATACAATAGATGTGTTTGACAATGAATATTGAACTCCTCCTATTTATTAGCTCCCCCTACAACAGAAACTCCCCCTATAACTGTGCTTGAGTGAAGAAACATGAAAATTGAATGAATTTTCAAAATTGAAAATATTTTATAAAATATTCACTCATAAATCAAAATCTCAACCCATTCTCCCCCTTTTGTTATCATCAAAAGGATACAGAAATTAAAATACAGATGAAAATTGACTAAAAGTATAATTCAGCATAAGAGGAAGAATGATCATCATAAATCTCAATCAGTCAAACAAAAATCATAATAAACTGAGAACTAGTGGCATATTTCACATTGCAGAAAATGACTGATTTACGACGAAATTTATATAAATGAGGAGAGTTATATAAAAAAAATGAATTTCAATTAATTTTCAAATGAATTTTTTATAAAAATAAGGCTAAAAAAACAGTGTTGGATTTGGATTATAATTATAATTCAATTTAAGTGACAAAATCGAATAATCTCAAATCCTAATACCTATCAATCAATAAATCATAAGACGTCATAATATTTCAACACATTTCACAGATAGAAGATGGATTGATAGGTTGGTTTTTATAAACACCAAGGAGAATTTCATATAAATCTTTATTTTATCCAAATTATTTTCTTTTCTTTTTCTTTTTAATTTAAGAGCACACTGACCACGCATAACCAGATCTTGGATTTTTAAATGAGATCAGTTGCAGCTTAAATATAAGTAATCTCGTAACCATGCATAACCAGAGCTTGGATTTTTAAATGAGGTTAGAGAAATACTTATTATATTATTATCTTTTTCTGTTTCAAAAAGAAAAACTCCTCGATATATAAAATCAATATGGATGATAGAAAAGTGGTAGGTACAGAAATGGACTGTGAAATAAATTTCTAAATTAATTATATTATGAAATATGACCAACTGTACTGGGATCATCGAAAATTCTCAATTTCACTAATTCTGAATAATAAACCAATCACATTTCCATCACAAATATTTTCACTGTTTATTCAAGATGATTTTTAAAAAAAAATATTAAACTCTCCACATTTAAAAAAAATATCATGGATGGCAGATTGATGATAGATAATGAGGATGGTCGTGAAATTAACTGCCAATTCACAGATATTATAATAATTGTTCAACCATCATGAAAATATGAATAAAAACTCCTCTTGTTGTGAAATATATTGCAGTCACAGTTCATCATAATTTCGAAATCTAACAATAATTTTGATGAATTATAAATGCAGCTCAAGTTGGACATTGATTTCAATTTCTGAATGAATAATCAATAAATAATTCTAAAATTGAAAATCAAATACTAGAGAAATATGTTGATCTATACATGACAAGAGGGAAAAAATGTGTACAAGAAAAAAAAATGTGGATTTATACATGGTGAAGATTTGAATCTAAGTACAGATGGGTGAGACAAAAATAAGTGCTTCTGATACCACTAGGTGTCTCTATTTACGAGGAATTTTAACATGATACTGAACAAGAATGTCATAGACAAAAGAATTATTAAGTACCAAGCCCAAACAGATGAGATAATAGATTATGCACATGTATCAGAGCAGCAAGCATGTGATTCCAGAACAAACATTCTTCAAAACAGTATCAGATCAACACAGAACATAGTTTCAAACCATACTTGTCAAGATGATGTTTCTGAAGGTCACAAAAACAATATATTCCATGATCCATGATTATAAAATTTAGTTTATTTTAAATCATTTGAAGAAATGTGAATATATCAGGATTTAATGAATCAACCACACAATATTATATTTCAGGTTCAAGAAATGTGTGCGATTCAATAAATCAATAATTTCAAATGATTTTAAACAAACATATATTAAAATCAAATAACCATGAAATAATAGAGAATTGTAAGACCACATTTTCAAAGAAATTTTCACAAGTATTTCTGACAAACCCATAGAAAAAAAATTCAGATCATTTACATCAGGTTTGATAGATATTCATGATCCAAAATAATTTATTTGAAATCACTTGAATCAATGTCAAGTTTTGAAATATAATGAATCAGTCACACAAGGTTGATAATTTCAAATTTAGGAGGTGTGTGATAATTCAAAATATTAATAATTTCAGATGATTTCAAACAAACAAATTCTAACCATGATGATCATGAATTACAATGATTTTCAAGCTGTATCACTGAGATTCTAGACAATTTTAAAATTTCCAAGCCAATCTGAAAAATAATGAAAATATCACTACTGATAAATAATAGAGTGTACTGTAATGAGTATAATATTTTCAGCGTTTCCAAAATGAATTGGTAGAAACTCAAAACAGCATAAGCGTATGAAATTTCATTAATTATTCAGATCTTCAAAAAATTTAGAATTCTAATTAACAGTGTTCAAGATATGATATGAATGCATCAACACTGTTATGAATTCAATAATCAGAAACTAAACTTCAAAACAATTATAGAAATTTACAAGTTTAAATACAAGACCTGGAAAAGATTAAAATATCAGAATTATATTCAACTAAGGCAAATTTCCAGAAAATATGAATTCTACAATTGGAAGTTAATGAAGCCCAGAAGAAGTTACAGTGATGTGACAGTGAAAAATTAAAACAGAAGAGATAAAGTAAATACCCAGAGGGGTTAGAAGGAGAAATAAACAAAAAAAAAAAAAAAATTTACAAAGGTGAGTTTAGAGATCATACCAGAATCCAATGTAAATCAGAATCTCTAACTCAACAGATCTTGGCCTAAGGAACTGTAAATGACACAGAATTATAGACAATCTTGATTTCAAATTTCTTTTCAGCACAGCAGTTCCTCAGCCACCTTCGATACCTAACAGTTTATAGAATCGAGTGGTCTAACAAAGTTTGTAAAACCACTCACAGTTGTATTCATAGCTTTAGGTACCCAAACCTGCTTATATAACAATCCGTTAGAATCAACTAAGTTCCCTTTGTAACCCAAATTTGTTTAGGTTTTCCAAAAGTCATTTTATTTCTTTTCGGGATCCAAAATGAATTGTTATCAAACCAATTCTTATCTCGATTGTGATTCAAAAAACTTTTGGAATTTTTAAAATTCAAATTTTTAGAATGACTCTTCTTGAAGCAGTTTAAAGAGTTTTTGAAATCACAAGAGTTCAAACTTTCAAAATCATTTCTTTTCCCAAAACCAAGACCATTTTTATGACCAGAAGAAAATTGATTTTTCAACAACATATTCAAAGATTTTTCACCAATTGAAAAGCGTTTCAAACTCAATTCAAGATTGTTGATTTTGGATTTAAGATCAGAATTCTCTTTCATTAGATTCGAACAACGATTAATGCTGATCTTTCTCTTTTCAGTATCATTCTGTTTCAAAATCAAATTTTCGTTTTCAAGCATTTTAACTTTGGTCTTGGATTCAAAGATCTCTGATTCAAATTTAATTTGTTTTTCAGATCCAAGTTTCTTGAGATTTTCAATCTCTTTTTCAAGCTCACTCAAAATCAGATCTGTTTTCAACAAACTATTACTTTCAGCAATTTCAAGTTTGGAATTTTCGATAGCCTTAAAATTGTTAAATTCCTTTTGAAAAAAATTGTTTGCATTTTTCAACTCAATCTCGTTACCTTTTAAAACTAGAATTTCTTCTTCAAGCCTTTGAATGTTATTGTTGAGATGAACGAGTTCTGTTTTTAATTTCAAACAATTTTCACAATTAGAATTTTCAAATTTCACAACATTTTCAAGTTTTAATTCCAAACAATGAATTTTGCTGGTCAACTCATGATTTTCAGTTTTCAAAGATTTGTTTTTAGATTGGAGTTTATCAACAGATTTCGTTAAATCAAGACACATGTAAACCAATTCTTCATATGAGAGATTTTCTGTTTCAGCATTTGTTGATTCTCCATCATCTGATTCATCTGAAGTTTCATCTACATGACTTGTTAAGCATAGATCTGAATCAAAGTTGACATTATGGGGTTTTGAGCTGTTGTCAGATTTTCCATACAACTTGTTGAGAGTTCTCCAAACTTCCTGTGCAGATAAACAATGACAGATAAGATTAAACTGTTCAGTGCTAAGATAGTCAAATATAATTTTCATAGCACGAGCATTGAAATTAATATCTACACTATCAAACCCATTGATAATGACATCCCAACATTTAATATTAACAGATTTTAAATAAAATTCCATTTTGGATTTCCAGTTTAAAAAATCTGTTCCATTGAAAATAGTTGGAGATGAGCTGGACTGACTCTCTATCGACTGACAACTAGGAATCACCATTACTCTAGAGTTAACAGAATACCTGGCTCTGATACCACTGTTGGATCTAGAATAACCCTAGAGGGGGGGTGAATAGGGTTTTTGACAGTTTTTAACTGAATTAAAAATCAAACAAAATAAACAGATCACAGAATATAGCAGAAACAGAAATGCAGAAAATAAATCATACACAGATATACCCAGCTTCGGCAAAACCCTGCCTACTGCTGCATTTCTAAGGTTTCTACTAGGTGATAGAACAGATCCTGCATACAAGACCATGTACACTCGCAAACCCTGCTCCTATTCTAACCCTATGCTCAAAACCGTAGACTGATCGATATCCCCTCGATCAGATTTCCCCTGATTACAACCCCGTAACCAGTAACACAGATTTTACAGACTCTGACAACTGTTAGTCAACACTCTGACTGGATCACCCTAGATTTTACAGACCTAGAAAACTGTTCAGACAATTTACAACTTGAATTCAAACGCAATACAAAATAAAAATAAAAATAAAAACCCTAGTCTTTAAGAAAGAAATATAAATTCTCCCTTTAAACACTTGAACTAGGGTTGGCCGGCTATTCATTTGTGTAAGGGTTGCATCCTCTTTTATTTTACTTGGCCCGATCTCTTTTGACTCTCCAATGAAAATGGCGGCGGCTCTAGGGTTCTGGAAACTCTCCAAATCCGAATCGATTTCTGATGAAATTGAATTCTCTGGTGCTCGAAATTGTTGCTATGTGATTCTTCTATTTGGGATTGCTGTCTGTCTCTCTCGATTGAACAAGAAACGTGTGAGTAATTTCCGAATTGATTTCTGCTCTCGATTTTTGGCTTGTGATTTTTCGAGATATATAAAAATGCCTGTGATGTAATGGTGTTATATAGGATAATTAAAAATCCTTTAATTCCTCTGATTTCACATATATGGCCGATCTGATTTGTGTGCTTTCCCTTTTTGAATCTCGGCTTGAATGTTTGTGGCCCCTTGCTTTTTGATTTGCTGTTTATGCTCCATGGCCTTGATTGAATCGGCCCTTGAAAATTTTCTGGAAACCTTTTTTTTTTTTGAATTGTTGCCTTAAAAAAAATCGGCCTTGATTTGAAATATGTATTTGTTGCCTTGTTTAAAAAAAAACGTGAATGTTGCCATTGATTTGTTTCCTGGAATACCACTCAAGATTGCTCGAACTTTCCCCTTTTTGGCAGTCACGGCTTTGAATGATTTTGCCCCTTTTGTTGATTCTTGATAAAAAGGCTCTCTTTTAGACACCGTTGATTTTCTTTTGCGTGATATAAATGCTTTGTCTATTCGAAAGGATTATTTCTGTATAAAGACTTTCTTGAAATCACATAATTACTGAATTGGAAAATTTCCAGAACTGAAAACAATTTTCTCCTTAGCTTGACTAAAAAACTGGAAATAAATCTTTCCTCTTTTGCTGTCTTGATTGAATCACTGAAAATGCAGTCTGCATACTTGAATTATGCCATGTAAATGAATTTCTTCTGGTCCCTCTAGTTGTCTCGGTTTGAATTTGCTTTAAAGAATGCCGAGAATACTCTTGCCAAAAACTGGAAATTTAGAGACTTTCTAGAAATGAATTTCTTGCTTTTAGTAAATCTGTGAATGTTCATTTTCTCTCCCTTGAATAAACTTGCTGAAAATGATTTTCTGGTTTCTGGAATTGAATGATAAGTTCTTTTTGCATGCAAGCTTCATTTACAAAAAAAACTGTTGCCATATAAACTTGTTTGGAACATTTCCTTGATCAATGCTGTTTAGCACACATTCATGCTTGCCGAGTCATTTCTATCGTTGACCTGCACCATGTTGTTTTAACTTGTTCCTTGTACCACTTATGTTGTTCATGTTCATGCTGAACATTTGCTTAACCTTTTTCACCATTCATTGTGCACTTTGAACATTGAGTATGCTGTGAATTTGTCATACTTACACTTCCCTGATGTGTATGCTGCCTTGCTCAACTTTGTTGAACCATGTGAACCACCATGCTTGTTGACTTTGCTTGAAATAGACCTGAACTATGCTGGTCCATACTTGCCACTGTATATGCTTGACCATGATTGTTGTGTACACCAAATTCCATTTTGAACTTGTGCTCGACTGCATTTGTTTTAGTTAGTTGAACCTGTATTTTGCTGTTGCTTTTAACTTGCATCACCATGCATCAACATGCTAGCATCTGCACCATATTGAGTCATTTACACTTGATCACTTGCTTGGCTTCTTGACTCGTCTCATGCTCACTGTTTTTGCTGTATCAACTTTGATCATGATGCTCCATATACATGACTTGCTGTGTTTTACTCATGCTGACTTGGACTCGACCATTTTGAGTTTGCTGTTTGATTTTTGCATTGAGTTGTTTTTCATGAATGCACTGAGTCGAGTAGGTCCAAGTGGCTACTCCTCAGTTGCGCGCTGATTGGCGAGGCAGTGCACACATGTATATTTGTACACGTGTGTATATGCAGCCATCAGTCAAGTTGTCCCTGTCCCTGC
Source organism: Allium sativum (assembly GCA_030737875.1). Lineage (NCBI taxonomy): Eukaryota > Viridiplantae > Streptophyta > Magnoliopsida > Asparagales > Amaryllidaceae > Allium > Allium sativum. Next base: position 1,010,058,400 of record CM060912.1, on the reverse strand, counting down.
ATTGAGATATATATGTTGTCTGCCTTGTGGTATTTACAGTGTATCACTGTGAATATCACAAGCTGTCTAGACACAGATTGATGATTTTACAAATCAGATCAAGTCAGAAAAATGATGAGAAACACACCAGAAAACTGAGGCAAATAAAAAAAAATTAAAATTAAAAATTATATTCGCATGTGTTCAGTATTATTTCTATTGCAGTGTACTGTGTGTGTGTGTTCATGTATATGACAGGTATGAAGACTGGACTGACTGAAGAATGCTGTGAAGACTGAGGCTTGAAGACAGTGAAAATAACAGTGTCAGTGAATGTTTATGGATCAATGTGGATTGTATATATGAATTGTATAACTGAGTGACAGAGAGTCATAGTGGGGAGCTGTGTATGAAATGAGAGAATTGTACTGGTGTTTGTATTAAACAACTTTGTTTGAAATAAAATATTATTTTATTGTGTACAAACAAATTTGTTTAACGTATTCAGTTTATATACAAGTACAATGTCATGTGTAATATCTGAAAATGTGTACAAATAGTGGAGTTATATAATTTGTATTGTTTGATATTGAAATAAAATTTTATATTCAAATAAAATACTGTGAATATTTAAATTTCTGTACAGTTGTATTTTATTTAAATATAAATATTATATTTCAGTCTGTGATGTACAATAACAGTACAATATCAAACACATTCAAATAATATTTATTTGGTTGTTATCATCAAACAAAAATCATATAATTGTGTATACAACACCGTTATATACAACAAGCTCCACCGCATATAATCATTCGAATAGATTTTCTAGCTATTATGGATTTATATATCATATCATGTGCAGCTCGTTGATTATCAGATAACCTTTCTAAAGGAACAGAAATGGAACCATTTATGCGGTCATTTACAGAATCAAGAACAGAACGTAAATTGGTATGTATAAAATTACGTTTGGTTTCTATATTAGGATATTGCTGAAGTGACTCATTCCAATTATACGAAGTATCAAAATCTCGTAGACCAATTTCCACCTCCTCTCCTGGAGTGAATAAAGGTCCAATCGCCGCCGCCATCATCCATTCCTGTTGTTGAATTTCTTCAATGTCATTTACATCGTTATTCATTTCAAATTCATCTTCTTCGGCTTCTGGAAGTGACTGAGGTCGAATAAGACCCAGATGAATATATCTATCAGACCAGGTATCAAAATTTCTTTTTTCTTCATTTATATTTCGATAATGATGGTGTAGTAATACCTGTATTAATAAATTTGATTAATGGTTTGAAATGCAAAGGTTATAGCAATCATTATAGAAAAATGTACTATTTCAATAATCTACGTATTTAAAAGCAAAACAATAAAAAGTAAATTTGAAAAAGAAACAGTGTTCTATTTACATATACAATCTTATAAAATTTTCATTATGTCAACAATAGTACGATTAAATTTGTATTACCTGTTGTTTGCAAAAGAGCTCCCAATATTCACTAAATGGTGGAATATTGCTCTTCAAATCTGGTATTATCCGTACCACTGCCTCTGTTCATAATTTATGCCAACCTTTTTTATAAAAGCGGAAGTTTTTTGCCATATCAAACAGTGAAAGATTTTCATGCTCGGTTGGTCGATTCATATATCTTATATTAAAATTTGGATCAGATTCTACCATATCTTCATCCGTTGAAGTATTTCGACGTTTGATCACCGTTGACAACATGCTTTTCTCACTTACAGTAAGTTGCACTATTGTTTTGGATGAACATTAGAAGATGACACACTTCCTGTGCAGAAATGTCTCGTTCAGATACAGTCTTAAGAAGAAGTTTCTTTATTGCGGAGGCAGATGTTTTGCATGATTTATGAACGTTTTCTACTATTGATCTGAATGTATCTGTGAACATCTTTGATACCGGTTCAGATTTAGCTGCATATTTTCCAATATAATTTACCACGGCATGAACGGATAGCACCGGAGACCAATCAATATTAGCATGCCAAACCTGAAGTACTTTCCTATTATGAGAGCATACTAAAGGGTCATTACGTTTTGAGATCAAACAAAAGATTTTACTATTTGGAGGATCTTCTACAATTTTAGATTGTGGAATGACATCAAATGGATATTTAAACTGACATGTCATTCGCTTGGTTGTCTTGTGCAATCGCAAATAATAACTTCCACACCTAGAATGACGCGTAACCCAATTTATCAAATTTGCATAATCGTCGTCGTCAACATCTAAATTTGCATCAGTCGGAATAACCTAGCGCAAGGATGTTCTTGTACATTTAATGATTCACCCATATTAGGATTTATTGTTCGAACAAGACGATCAAAATATTCAATTATTATAGAATTGTCTGATAAATTTCCATTAACATATGATAAGTTCGGCGCATCCTTAAACTAGAGAAAGCCATGAATATGTCCACTTCCACGATTTTGCCATTCAAATCTATACCAAAAGTCAATTACTGAAAACTCTGGTGTTAAGAAATCTTTTATGAACATATGAACCCATGTTTGAAAAAACCATGCAGCGATAAGTGAATTTTCATTTAGTAATTGCGCCTTTCTTTTTCTTTTCTCATAGAGATTCAAATTTTCCAATTCATCAGTCGGGTCAAGAAGTTTATAAAGTTCTGGCCATTGCATATCCGCTAAACTTAAAGTGAAAAATATTGTTGGAGCTCCTAATTGTTTTACCATTGCGGTTAACTCTTTTAACCTTACTGACCAATAAGAACGACTTCCACGGATGCCTTTTGCGAAGTAAGAAATACGCTGCAACAACTGTTTATCTCCATATTTTAACATTTCACAGATATCTTGAATTGACAGGTCTCCATCCTCTAGATTTTTCTATACGTAAATATTACCAATATCAAGGGCACGCCATATACTAATTGAGTTATAAGCAAGGTATCGAAATCTTGAATCTTTTGCAAATCTCTGATCATGATATTTCATAAGATATTGAAAATATTGTAAAGGCCTTATTTTTCTTTGTCGAGCTTGTCTCAAATCCGCACTTCCTAATGGAAACAATGATGTAAATGCCATGGAGATATACCCAAGAGTATTAAACTCATCAATAGCATTTGATGAGATCGGCATTTGAACAATTGTTCCATGCTTTTCTTGATTTTCTAAAAGAGATAAAATGTGGGCTTGCTGATTTGGTTGTACTGAAGACGTGACTGCACTTGATGTCTCAAGTTCATCAATGTCTATAACTTCATTTTCAAACTCCGGTGGTCCTCGTGCATCATCATCAGAATATTGTGTTGAATTTGTGTGCGAATTATCTGGAATATAAGGAAGGATAGAGGGCACTCCATCGAATGGTAGTTCATCAAGAGATATTTAATTAATTTGCACATCAGTGTAATAAATATTATGTGTTTTAAGCCAGAGTAGTGCTTGTCTTACATGCTCACGTCTTACTTGAAATTCCTTACTTTCGTGTGTTCCAGTTCTGTTGACAATTAATAGTGCAGATAAATTTTCCAACCTGAAAGGAAGAGAATATGCGATTGCATTGATATCTTGAGGGAAATTAATAATATTCCCACTATATTTATATTGTTGCCCTTTAAAACGATAAACCGACAAAACAGGATAAATACGCGCAATTAATATTTGTTCTAAACTAGTCAGACAAGATAATGTTGGAAATGTTTACAAACATTATGTGAATTATTAAAAATGATTGAATAAGTGTATGAATGGCTCCTATGTTTGAGTAGTCCCACATCATGGGATTATAGGGAAGAGGCAAGGATTTATACTTGTTTCTAAGAAGTCATGTTGGGGCCTTGGGCTCCCAATACATGCATTGTTATGAGGAGGGAGATCATGCATCATGACCACCACACACGCGCGCGCGACCGACCGGCCCGGTTCGGTTCGGGCTTGGGCTTGGGCTTTGTGGTGTAGGCACTTATATTTTTGGACCATAAAACTTAGTTGTTTTCGAACCGTTTTTTTTATGGAAAAATTATTTTGTGCACCGATATTTATTCTGCAACGGAAAAGTTTTGCAACGGTAAAATAATTAATCCCCCCGAAATTTTAGCAGATCCGATATTTTCTCCCAAAACCTAATTCTCGTTCTATATATACTATTTTATCAGAGACGAGAAAAATACCGAATTTTATATTCTCTTCTTCTCAGCCGCCATTAAAACTTCTAAGAAATTTCGAGCAGTATTTTTCCCGAAAGTGCAAATCTGCACTGATTTGTTTGTGCAAGCGAATCAGTTACTATTTTAGAGGCTGTTTTATCCTAGAGGCGGCGGCGAAGGAACGAATTGGTTTGCACCTCTGACCAAATCGCCGAATCGTCTTCAAGAAAGCGACCTAGTCCGCGACTCAGCCATTGTTTTCCAACAATTTGAAGACGAACTGAAACAATGGCCTCCAACTCAACCATGGACGATTCTGCTCCTCCCTCTGCTTTTCACGGCCCTCTGGTGACTGCTGCTCCTTTCAAGTTCGAAGGTCTGCATTTCAAGCGCTGGCGTCAGAAGATGGAGTTCTTCCTCACGATCAGGAAGGTGGTGGCTGCTCTGACTGCTGAAAAACCGCAGCTACCAGACAAGCCTGACGAGACTGATGCAGCAAAGATGGCATCATGGACTGAACAGTCAAAGCAACTGCAGACCTGGACTGAACAGGATTACTTATGCAAGAATTTCATACTGAATGGACTGAGCGATGATCTGTATGATTATTATAACTCAGATGAAAAGACGGCAAAGGAGATCTGGGAAGCACTAAAGAAGAAATATGACACAGAGGAGGCAGGGGCAAAGAAATACGCTGTAAGTCGCTACCTAAAGTACCAGATGACTGATGATAGATCGGTAGAGATGCAGTCTCATGAGCTTCAGAAAATAGCTCATGAGATCATCTCCGAAGGTATGGTCTTGGACGAACAATTTCAAATTGCTGTTATCATTGACAAATTACCCCCTAGCTGGAAAGATTTTAAGAACACTTTGAGACATAAGACTAAGGAATTTTCCTTAGAGAGTTTGATTACACGCCTCCGTATTGAGGAGGAAGCACGCAAGCAAGACCAGAAAGAAGAGGTGCTGATTGTGAATAACAGCAGTACTAAGAAGACCACTCCCGCTGTTCTGAAACCAAATCAGAAATCTTTTAAGAATCAGAACAGGCGCAACAAACAGAATGGGAATCCGCAAGGAAACCCAAAAGGACAGCAGAAACCAGCCCAAAAGAATGACTCTGGACAGTAGTTTCTTTGTTACAACTGTGGAAAACCAGGGCATATGGCACGAAAGTGCCGGAACAGGCCAAGCTCTGCACCGCAGGCTAACCTGACTGAGGAGCCTCTTACGGCTATGATTACTGAGATTCACCTTGTTGGTGGATCAGAGGGTTGGTGGGTAGACACTGGTGCTTCTCGCCATGTCTGCTATGATCGTGGCATGTTCTCTACATACACGGCTGCTGAAAATCAGAAAGTGCTGTTGGGAGACTCTCACACCACTACAGTTGCGGGGATTGGAAACGTGGAACTCAAGTTCACCTCTGGAAAAACTGTAATTCTGAAAGATGTTATGCACACTCCAGAGATAAGAAAGAATCTGGTCTCTGGCTTCCTCCTTAATAAGGCTGGTTTCACTCAAGTTATTGGGGCTGATTTGTACACTCTTACTTATAAGGGAACTTTTGTGGGAAAGGGTTATGCTTGTGAGGGTATGTTTAAACTGAATGTTGAATCTAATAAAGTGACTTCTTCTGCTTATATGCTTTGTGATTTTAATATTTGGCATTCTAGATTGTGTCATGTTAATAAACGAATAATTCAAAACATGAGCACCCTAGATATGATACCTAAAATGACAGAATCTGAATCTGATAAATGTGAATTCTGTACACAAGCTAAAATCACAAAGAAACCTCACAAATCTGTTGATAGAGTTTCTGAACCCTTAGACTTGATTCATTCTGACATATGTGAACTTGATGGCACTTTAACTAGACAGGGACATCGTTATTTTATCACTTTTATTGATGACTGCTCTGATTTCACATATGTATATCTTATGAAAAATAAAAGTGATGCTTTTGACATGTTTAAAACATTCAAAACTGAGATTGAGAATCAAGCAAATAGAAAAATTAAGAGATTTCGTAGTGATAGAGGAACAGAATATGAATCTAATTCTATTCTGGATTTCTATAAACAACATGGTATAGTACATGAGAGAACTGCACCCTACTCACCTGAAATGAACGGTAAAGCAGAAAGGAAAAATAGGACCTTTACCGAGCTAGTAGTTGCCATATTATTAAATTCTGGTGCAGCAAAACATTGGTGGGGGGATATTTTATTGACTGTATGCTACGTTCTGAATAGAATCCCTAAATCTAAGAATAAAATTTCACCTTATGAAATTTTAAAGAATCATAAACCCAATGTCTCATACTTTAGAACTTGGGGTTGTTTAGCATATGTTCGCATTCCAGACCCTAAGAGAATAAAATTGGCAAGTAGAGCATATGAATGTGCATTTATAGGCTATGCTATTAATAGCAAAGCATATAGATTTTATGACCTTAATGCACACAATATAATTGAATCAAATGATGCCGACTTTTATGAAACTAAATTTCCTTTCAAATTAAGGAATAGTGGGGGCACTTCAAATATGCCTATTAGAACAGAACTTAATGAAAATTCTGAAGCTGAACCTAGAAGAAGTAAAAGAGCAAGAACCATAAAAGACTTTGGTTCAGATTTTTGTGCCTTTACTATTGAGGAGGATCCTATAAACCTCCAAGAAGCCTTATCTTCTTTAGATGCCGATTTCTGGCAAGAGGCTATAAACGATGAGATGGATTCTTTAGAATCCAATAAGACTTGGCACTTGGTAGATTTACCCCCTGGTTGTAAGTCTATAGGCTGTAAATGGGTACTTAAAAAGAAATTAAAACCTGATGGCACTATAGATAAATATAAAGCACGACTAGTAGCTAAAGGTTTTAAACAAAAGGAAAATATAGACTTCTTTGACACTTTTTCACCTGTAACTAGAATAACATCCATTCGGGTATTAATCTCACTTGCTTCCATTCATAATTTACTTATACACCAAATGGATGTTAAAACTGCTTTTTTGAACGGTGAATTAGACGAAGAAATTTATATGGACCAGCCTGAAGGATTTGTAGTACATGGTCAAGAACATAAAGTATGTAAATTGGATAAATCATTATATGGTTTAAAACAAGCACCTAAACAATGGCATGAAAAATTTGATAACTTAATCATTTCAAATGGTTTTAAAGTTAATGAAAGTGACAAATGCATTTATTACAAATCTGAGAATGACATTTGCACTATTATATGCCTTTATGTAGATGACCTACTCATTTTTGGGTCAAATATTCATGCCATAAACTCAGTCAAATCCTTATTAAGTGTCAATTTTGATATGAAAGATCTAGGTGAAGCGAGTGTAATCCTTGGTATTAAGATTACTAGATCAGAAAAGGGAATTTCTTTGGACCAATCTCATTACATTGAGAAGATACTAAAGAAATATAATTACTTTGACTGTAAACCTGCAAGTACGCCATATGATCACAGTGTAAAGTTATTTAAGAACACTGGTGAAGGTGTAAGACAGTCTGATTATGCGAGCATCATTGGCAGCCTTCGGTATGCCACTGATTGTACTAGACCCGACATTGCCTATGTCGTGGGATTATTGTGCAGGTTTACCAGTAGACCTAGTATAGAGCACTGGCAAGCTATTGAAAGGGTAATGAGATACCTTAAACGAACCATGAACCTTGGATTACATTATGAAAGGTTTCCAGCTGTACTTGAAGGGTATTCTGATGCAGACTGGAATACCTTATCTGATGATTCTAAAGCGACCAGTGGCTACATATTTAGCATCGCTGGAGGAGCTGTTTCTTGGAAATCCAAGAAACAGACTATTTTGGCTCAGTCTACTATGGAGTCTGAGATGATAGCACTAGCTACAGCTAGTGAAGAGGCAGAATATTTGAGAAATCTGCTAGCTGAGATTCCCTTATGGGAAAAACCGATACCAGCAGTGTTGATACATTGCGATAGTACCGCGGCTATTGCAAAAGTTCAGAACCGTTACTATAACGGTAAGAGACGACAAATACGTCGTAAGCACAGCACTGTTAGAGAACTACTTTCCACAGGTACCGTTAGAGTGGATTACGTACGTAGTGAGGAAAATTTGGCAGATCCTTTGACGAAAGGACTGTCCAGAGAGAAAGTCCATAACTCTTCTAAAAGAATGGGACTATTGCCCTTAGATTGTTGAGTCACGCACAATGGTAACCCGACCTAAATGACTGGAGATCCCAAGAACTAGGTTCAATGGGTAATAACAAGTTGTGTAGTGATATGAGTTGAACATGCTATTTAATAAACCAAGAAGCATGTATTCCTGAAGTGATTAGAGGATGAGTTAATAGAAACTCTTAATGAGATCTATACTCTATTTGGAGTGGAGTACCTACCTTCAGGAGTGCTCTTGATAGACTCACCTTTGTGAATGTGGAAATGTGGCCGTTTCCTATGGAGTTTGGGCAAAACTTCTAGAGCATTCACTAAACTGGGATAGACGTGCAGGGCCATAAATGCACGGGCTTATCTGATTGCACTATAGAAAAGGTTGTGTGTGGTTTGATGTCAGGGATAGAGTTCAAGACTACGTGTCACTCTAGTAAAAACTGAATCTTACTCACTATGCAAAGGTTCAAGTCCTTGGACACCTTTGTTTATGCACAATCTTATGTTTTTTAAGAAACTGCTCTAAAATATTTTTAAAAATTCAAGTGGGGGATTGTTGGAAATGTTTACAAACATTATGTGAATTATTAAAAATGATTGAATAAGTGTATGAATGGCTCATATGTTTGAGTAGTCCCACATCATGGGATTATAGGGAAGAGGCAAGGATTTATACTTGTTTCTAAGAAGTCATGTTGGGGCCTTGGGCTCCCAATACATGCATTGTTGTGAGGAGGGAGACCATGCATCATGACCACCACACACGCGCGCGCGACCGACCGGCCCGGTTCGGTTCGGGCTTGGGCTTGGGCTTTGTGGTGTAGGCACTTATATTTTTGGACCATAAAACTTAGTTGTTTTCGAACCGTTTTTTTTTATGAAAAAATTATTTTGTGCACCGATATTTATTCTGCAACGGAAAAGTTTTGCAACGGTAAAATAATTAATCCCCCCGAAATTTTAGCAGATCCGATATTTTCTCCCAAAACCTAATTCTCGTTCTGTATATACTATTTTATCAGAGACGAGAAAAATACCGAATTTTATATTCTCTTCTTCTCAGCCGCCATTAAAACTTCTAAGAAATTTCGAGCAGTATTTTTCCCGAAAGTGCAAATCTGCACTGATTTGTTTGTGCAAGCGAATCAGTTACTATTTTAGAGGCTGTTTTATCCTAGAGGCGGCGGCGAAGGAACGAATTGGTTTGCACCTCTGACCAAATCGCCGAATCGTCTTCAAGAAAGCGACCTAGTCCGCGACTCAGCCATTGTTTTCCAACAGATAATACAGGCGGAACGGATCCGGATTCCATCAAATTTTCAGAATTGAACAAATAAGGAAGACCATGTTGTGATTTATCCGTGCAACAATCAGAACAAGAAGTTGGCGAAACGGTTAGATCTGGAAAAAATCGAGAGCAAGCTTGACAATTTTTCCATTGAATATTTTGACGAGAGTTTCTGAATTTCTGAGCATTTGTAATTTTTGCAATGGGAGATGAATTATTAATCATGTTCGAATTTTTACGAGCAGCTCTAAATTCTTTATGTCGTGCAACATCATGTGCTTTTCTAGGTTGTTGTTCTTCAATAGTTTCACTCGAACGTCTAGCTCGTTGGGTAGATGTACGATTTCTTCTGTAGTTATCCATGATTTCATCGTATTTTTTAAACATCGACAAGTCTCTGTTATATAAAAATTTTGTATATTAGCGAATTTCTCAAGGTAATACTTTTAATCAACTATTATCACATTTAAGCTAAATGCAGATTAATATATCTTTCCGAAGCACATGAAAAATCAAATGGACCAAAAGCACCCAAAGAATCATCAAAAATATCACATGTTCTAGAACAAGATGGAGCAGACACTTTTAACCTTTTGGATGTATCAAAAGTTCCTCTCAAAGAATTGGAATCAACATATAAAGCATTCGAATGTGACAAAGGCTCCTCTCTAGTCGTAGGTTTGTTTATTACATCCTGTGATATACATTTACAATTTAAATTTAGTATATTTAATACCATATAATAATATTTAAATTAAAAGACAAAAACACAAGTTCTTATGCTAAAACTTGACATTATAATTTAAAAGTTATAAATTTAAGTAATGAAAACCTGCATAGCTAAACTAATTCTTGCATGGACGTCTTGCATATGGTTGATCCATTCATCATCTTATTCGTCATTGTTTACCAAGGTAAATGCATTTAAATCAATATTATGCATATCATCTACATGTGGAAAATTTAATTCATGAATATCACAACTGATATTCAATTAAATATTAATGGTTAATAATTTGAATGCACAACATAAAATATTTAATGACAACAAATGTTGAAGGAATCACCTTGATCTCTAGGTTGTGTCTTTTTCAAAATGGCTTGGTAATACGAGGTATCCTCTAATGGTTAGTCATCGTCAATGTTGAGAGAAGGCATAACATTCAAATCAATGTGATTTGTATTATTCTTTATATTTCCCTAAAAAGTTAAAAATATCAAGAATCGGAATTGACTTCATTTATCATTTATAACATCAAAATGAATTTATTAAATTAAAACAACATGATAAAAATGCATTGCGAAAAATCTGAAAAAGATGAAAATTTAACCATTTGACGGGCAGACTGTGATGCTGACACCTCTGTAATTTGACTGTTATCTTCTTGAAATGGTCATTCGTCATCACTAGACAAGGGCAATGCATTCAAATCAATTTGATCCACATTTCGAGTCATATTTCCTAAATTAAAAAAATAAAACATAATGAATAAAAAATATAAAGTTAGAAGACAAGATGAAGAACGAATCACAATGAGCACAGACGAAATCATAGATAATACTAATTTGAATGCAAACACATGATTGCAATTAGTGAGTAATTATCATCATGTTGATTATGGACATATCTTTTGTCACTCAAGAAGAATTTGGAGGGGTCGGCTCACTTTAAATGGCCTTTATTAAGGCCTTTATTTAATTTAGGGGGAGTCTGTAAATTGGAAATAAACTCGCATGTGAAAACAGAATAAGTAGTCATCAGTCATGGACTTACAGTTCGAAGATTTAAACTTGGTTCTTGAAGCCTTTTTTTTCTAATAGAAAAAATTAAATTAAATTATGTAACAGACAAATCATTTGAAATAAATAAAGAAAGAAGACGAATCCTGAAAAAACTGCATGAAAAAATTGAGTCTAGATGGATGGAGATGATTCCATTTATATGTTTCTGTCATGGGGATGCATTGGAAATTGTCATACGCTTTTACAGCTTCTACCACGTATGTGGGTAATCAAAAATCAACTCCTAGTCAGTTTTTTGCTCTATTTTTTATTCAGGAATCAACAGCAATCCTTAAAATAACAACATAAAATTGCAAAAATAGAAAAATAAAATTTCTTACTGAAAGGTCAAATGTCTCAAAGGATCATTATTCAGTGGAATATTAAGGTAAATAAAACATAAATCTGTACACGGATTAGCTTTGTTATTTTTGCTCAACAATTGCATACAGAAGTGAAGAATAATACCCCAAAGATAATTTGGACCGAGAAGTAATCAATTTCGAAGGAGATCAAAATCGATGCGGATGATCTGCGGAAGATTAGTTGTTGACGGAGGAAATCAAAATCGATGTTGATGATCTTCTGAAGATAAGCTATCGCCGGAGGAAATCAAAATCGATGCTGATGATCTACGGAAGATAAGTTGTCGACGGAAGTTGAGGAGGAAAGGTATAAAAAGAGGATTTTGGTAATATATCTTTAGAAGTCGGAGGAAATCAACGTAATAGGAGGAAGAAACGACGAAATAGAGGGTTATACGCGGATATCTGTAAATGCGATAAACAGGAAGCGGAATCTTTTGGCTTCAGACTAAATTCTATTAGCTCTCACAGTAGGCAAACCTCTCTAACGGTCGGTTTGATTAGGTATAGATTTAAATATAATGCACTAATTACTCCATAAGACATCTTATTCAGGAAACATGTACTTTGGAAATTAATCAAATAAGAGATATTCTACTATATCCATATGGGACGCATGATGTATGCACCATGTTAATTTTGTTCACTTTTGATGTAAATTTTGGAAATGAAAAGAGAAACAGAAAAGACATCCATGTTACATCCTTATGATGTTAGAGTGAAATAATTTGTGAAGCATATCAGTTAGTTTACATGATATTCACCTACATATACATTTATTTGTAACAATTTCAAAAAGAATAAAAACTATTGATAATCCTTTCTCAAATCATCGATTCCAGCATAATTACTGGGTGGTCTAACTAAGAGAAAAGGGTAATGACACACCATGCTTAGGACGTCCGTTTGTAAGATATTTAAAATGCAAACTATTAACTTGTTAACAGTTGATTAAATTAAGCTTGTTGAAGCGGTATCATGCTATCAAAAAATAATTTGATCAAACTATGCAGCAAGCAAGCACATTTCTTGGTAGTAAAACTCTTATTCTGCACAATTTGATCCAAGTATGCTTGTTAATTGGTAACTTTATGTCTAAAATTAACATGGTAAAACTTTGCAGAATGCTAACATATTGCAATTGTTAATTGCCCGTGGAGTTGTCAGTAATGTAACCACTGCATCAATTGGCAAAAATGATATCATAAACGCTAGTTTAGAAATGCTCTAAATAATTTGATGGCCAGATAGTCAAATTACAAACATTAGCCATTGTATAAGTATAAAACATACAAAAATATAATAAAAAACAAAGATAGCCTACAAAAATCCATATACAAAGTTAACGACTGAACATTTTTTAGAACCCATGCTAACCGTATAAAACCAAAATAGATATGTATAAATTAACAAATATTTTCGTGTAATTAACTATATGCATTGTACGAATAAAACAAAGCCGTGAGAACCATATTTTGAATTTAAAATTCAATGAAAGAATTAACACATAAAGCGAAACATAGAAAATTCATTTGTTGAATGGACCATTAATGCAGGAAATTTAAAAAAGCAACATAATTTCGATTTCCCTTGTACTATATAAATAATAAACTACTGCTTAGTCTATAACAGGTAAAATATTGGCATTAATTCTTAACATTCATTAGTTTTTACTATCCACAGCAGTGTAGATCTTCTATCTTTTATAACACTTAATAAAATAATTAAAGGTTCTGGACTGAATTCAAAGAGTCAGTAAAAGTTCAGTCAACATCCATAACTGTGCATAAAATTTTGAAGGAAAAAAATTTAAATCATAGGCTTTCATGGCTAATATGCGCTACAATTTACAATGGTTAAATCAGTCATTAAGTATTAAGCTAAAATGGTAAATATGTTGTTGCATACAGAATATTGTGTTGGAATATTTTATATTTCGACAACTGGGTCACATATGTAAAATAAAATATGTTGTGCTATTTTAGTGTAAACCTAACTAAAGTGACGTAATTTTAGATTAGAATCAAAAGGCTAAAGCTTAACTTATCATGTGTCTAATGTGTAGATACCGGGGCATTTTTTAATTTGTTGAAGGACCGAATTATAAAATGTCAACTTTATAAATAAGGGGTTATGGTCCTCGAATCACACAAGCCTTAGCAACTCTGTAACCTCTTCTACGGAGAGCTGAATTTAATTTAGGGTTTGCGTTAATTTGGAAGACTGAACCAAATCCATCTTCTCTATAGCAACCAGTTATGGATTCAGGTATTTCAGTGATTAACTACGGATTCAGGTACGCTTCCGCTAATCTATTTATCTATTTTGATCTCAATTAAATCAGTATGGGTTACATGTTTGAATCTAGGGTTTCATGGGATTAATTATTGGATGCAGTATATATTGAAATCCTAACAAGTGGTATCGGAGTCACCTATCATTGGTATAATTGAGAAATTTAGTGTTTAAAACGTTAAGGACATATACTGAAATTAGGGATCTAGGATATGAAAAGGTGGAATTTTCTACAGATTTGGTCTTTGTTTCCTATATCGTGCGGTACTTTCATCATAGCCGTGTTAATAGATATTTTGAATCATTCCTAGTGCCATGAGGATTTGCACTTTAGGGCTTATTAACATTCCGTCTTTTCGTGATAAGTAGGTGTGGTCAAACGATTGCAACACCGGTTTTATTTATTCAGACCTGTTAGGCTATTCCTATCAACAAACTAATTAAATCCAACCAACTGGCGTGTTTTCCAGTACATAATAAATTAAGCTTACCACCTTTTATTACTATTATTAGAATAGTCAAACTTGGATGAAGTATGTAATTGTTGTGCATATATTCTCTTCAATATGAAGTTTTTTAAGGGATGCGTTAATGAAATTCAACTTTAATTCCCATGCCGACTTGTCTTCACCAATTCGATCGTCGATTTGGAGGCTGTAACTTTAATGGATATGACATTTACCTTAATGGACTTTCTAATTTGTTATTTATAGTATGCTTATCTACCCATGTTTTGGAATATTGCTTCAGCTTGGATATGACATTTACCTTAATGGACTTCCCACTGAATATTATGGACATCCTTTAATACAGTTTAATTTGTTTATAGCTTTGGTTTATGATGTTGTACTTTGGACATACTCATTTATGCTGACTTTAGTTTACAAGCCACAAAAATCCAAAATACTTCAATTGTCCCATTAATTAAGATTGGTATATGATTATATGGTTCAAAATGGTACTGGTTCATGGGTAGATGAATTTTTTAAAAAAAAGTGCATCATAATACTAGGTTATTATGTTTATTCTACATTGTTTTCTATGGGATTCGATTATGTAGAATTTAACTTTGAGTATAAATTAGGCAAAGTGACAAAGTATCACATGCATCTATATTACAGCTCAAATATACATTATAGGTCCTTAGTTGTGTTATTCAGCGTAACATCCATTATATTATTTATATAATTTTATTTTATTTTATGTGACACTTAATTCTGATATTCATTAATGACGTTTGTTATGTAATATGTTTATGATATCTTGTATCATATTTGTTTAAAAATGTCATGAATATAACTACGGCTCTAAAGAAAAGAATTATTATAGCTATGGTTAAAACATATTGTGTTGCTGTTATAATTCTATGATTTTCAAGTATCATATAGAACTGAAGCATTTTAGAGTATTTTTTATAATACACAAAATATATTATATACTAAGGATAAATTCAAATATAATTTTGGCATCTCTTTATAACCGTAAATATCCTACATACATAGTGAATTAACTAAAATAATATGTCACCAAAGTGACCTCTATATTTTGGTGGTTCATGAAAATGTTTGATATTTGTGTAAAGTTGTTCATGCGAGTATTAGTCGGCCCAAAGGAAGCCTAATATTTGGCCGAATCGGTTACACATGTGAGATGATAAATACGTGACAATTATAAGGTTTTTCAAGTGAATAATTAATGGGCCCAAAAGAAGGTTGTTATTTGACTTGGTTTTTTTTGTCAGTATTTGATCACTACAACAAGAGTACCACTTACAGTTAATATTACTGTCCAAAGACTTGATATTAATGTGTACTAGGTATCTTGAAAAGAGACTTACCAATTATTTGAGTTTACTATGGTTGATATTTGGCTATGAGCATATACGGTCAATCTTCATTTTATTTCTGTTCATTTTCAACTAATTTAACTGAATTATCTGTCAATTTAAAGAATATTCTCATCTTGTTTTGGGATAAATATAAGGATTTGTAAGAGAGCATGTTATTTGTTCTTGACTTTATAGATTTAACTCTTGCAATTAAGAGGGTTACAGCCAATCCTGCTACAGTTAGATATTCTTATAATGTTATGAAGAATATTGAAAGATGGTATAATTTAAAAAGGCAAGAGTTAAAAAATCAATAAGTAAACATTTCAGAATTTTTTCAAGGATGGACGATATGTAACGATACTTATTTTTTGATAGGTTATCTACTAAGAATGGAAATGATTCTGTGAAAACAATAAGGGGAAACTAGCATTTTTGTGGTGTTTGATTCCATAAATTCAAAGTAAAAGAAATCTAAATGAGTACTATATGTAAAATATTGCTTCAAAAGTTATTATTATTATTATTTTGGGGTTATCTCCAGTATTATCGTTTTAAGATTAATATTATTTTAAGAATAAAATGCTATCTTATTGGGCTAAATTAGCGCTTTGGCAATTAATCGAGAGATTGAAGTTTTTTTTTTAGATTCAAAGTACTCCTTTGATATACATTTTTTTATATCAATAAAGATGAAGAAGATGCTAAGGATTCAGAAGAAAAGAAATAGCATACGAATATATTTATAGTTATTTCTTTAATGGGATATACAGACATATAAAGTTATTATTAAGATTTAAGTCAAACTGTTTAAATTTATTTGATATTTTTATGCTGTCATTTAGATAAATTTTGGTTTTATTTTTCTAACATGAACATATTCATCAAGTAATAATAGTGTTGATTTATGAATAAATTCAATTTTTTTTTTGTAATTGAAGCTCTTAATGTCTGGTATATAAGTTATGGCTACTTATGCTAAATAGCTTGTGTAATGATATCTCAAATCTTGTTTTAGTGATTAATGTAATTATTTGTTTCAGTTTACTAAGGAATTATAGATTGAGATATCATAAAGATAAAAAATACTTTATTGATATTCTAAGTGATTTAAAGTTTATAAACCCACACTAAGGAAAAGTTTTAAGGCGATGAATGTAATATTTTTTGAGGATGTTGAGTTTGGGGGGAGAAATAAAGTAATATCATTGTCTTTAAAGAGAATCGTTATCTTTCATTCAACTGCGGTTGCTTATTCGCTTAAAGTTTAAGATTTGTTTTCTTTATTAAGAAGAAGTATATTAAGAACCATAATAAGACAATCTTGAAGATAATTTTTTCTATAAGCTAAGTTTACTGTTTCAAGAAAACAACCTCAAAATGCAAGATCACTAAGGAAATCCACCTAAACGGGAAGAAATGCTATTTCAGATTATTGTATAGTATTTTTTTCATAAAGATAAATAATGGATTAATAAAGATGATGCTATGGACTTGCATCAATCCATGTAAGGTACTAATTTAAAATGTGGATTTAAGAAATGAACATATAGTATAAATCTATATTGATAATAAAGTTTGAAATTTCCCTCTAACTTAAGTAATAAGATCATTGGTTATGAATAACAATTCAAAGCCAAAAGGGATCAAGTGGGTAGTATTGAATTTTATAAGGCCCTTTTATTGAAATCACTATTATTAAAAGGAAATTTTATTTTCTTTAAAGAATGTTTCATTTTGGACTTAGTAAACGATTCTTTAGAATTGATCACTTTGGAGTTTACTACATTTTGTACTTTTGAGCATTATCTGATGGAGATTGAAGTTATGTTTCTCAATGGAGACATTGGTGAAACTACTTAAGAAACTCATTTATGGATTAGTCTTTTGTATTTGGGATTCAAATACACCATTAATGTTCATGGGGTGGTATTTGGATTATTACAAAAGAATTAGGAAGATAAATGCTTAAAAGGTTAGGTATTTAAACTACGTTTCAGTTGATTTTCTTTTACCAAAACAGATAAATTCTACCATCCTTGAAACGAAAGAAATGTGAAAGATTTTTCATGCATTTGCACTGTGAATTCTAATACATATTAATGTATATACACATATGGATATGCGTGTGTTATTTGGGAAATACCTTGCCGATATTAAAAGTGGATCGCTGATTTAGTAGTCAAAATGATTACGAGATATCGTTAGGATTAAAATAAAAAAATCATATGCTCACAGATAAAAGAATGGATCGGTTGGAGATCATAAAGAATTACGATCCAAATGTTTTGGATGTCATTACGACAAAAGATCCACTTTAGGTAATGGTAATATATTTTATGAGGAAATTATATAAGAAAAAGTGTCATTTAAACACTTATAGCTTCCACCACTTTGAAAATATCATCTTTGGTTAGTTATAAGACATCCATATATGGAAATTAATAATGAAACTTTGTCACAAGACTCTAGTTATTGATAAAGAATTGAAAGACCAAGTAATATTATGACAGTAAAGAATGTATTATTTTCCAATAAGGCAAGAGTGCAAAATGTATTGTATCATAGAGCATATTTAGACAAACTCCATTATGGCGGATCTGCTTACCAAAAGATTATCACCTAAGGTCTTTCATGAGCATACAGCTCAACTGGTGTAATTTTTATGTAAGGATATTTTGGTTCAAGGGGAGTCTGTATTTGGTATTGACGTATGACTCACTGCACTATGTTTCGGTTATAGATATATGTATATCAAGTTCTTTTTATGATCAGAAATAAAGTAATGAATTTTTCTTTGCACTCAGGTTGTTTAAATATTAAACGTTTTGATATCAATAAAGAAGGACTGGATGGAAATAGACATGTATATATCACATTTCATGTAATTTCCATTCTACGTATTCATGATTGATCTATGTCATTTGATTGTATTGATATATGTGACCACTAATGGGTTTAGTCACGAAAAATGTAACGAATGTCGCTTTGATCCTTTGTCAACACAATTGATGGACGAGATTGTTTCAGATACACTATATATTATAAATAGCAAATTTTTGAGTTTATAAAGTTAAACACATTTTAATGTTATTTCATATGTGGCCCGGGGGAGATTGTTGGAATACTTCGACAATTGGGTCACATATGTAAAATAAAATGTGTTGTGCTATTTTGGTGTAAAGCCTAACCAAAGTGATCTAATTTTAGATTAGAATCAAAAGGCTAAAGCTTAAGTTATCATAGGCCTAATATGTTGATACCGGGGCATTTTTTAATTTGTTGAAGGGCCGAATTATAAAATGCCAACTTTATAAATAAGGGGTTACGGTCCTCGAATTACACAAGCCTTAGCAACTCTGTAACCTCTTTTACGGAGAGCTGAATCTAATCTAGGGTTTGTGTCAATTTGGAAGACCGAACCAAATCCATCTTCTTTATAGCAACCAGTTATGGATTCAGGTATTACAGTGATTAACTATGGATTCAGGTACGCTTCCGCTAATCTATTTATCTATTTTGTTCTCAATTAAATCAGTATGGGTTACATGTTTGAATCTAGGGTTTTATGGGATTAATTATTGGATGAAGTATATATTGAAATCCTAACATATTGAAGATGTAGACCAATATATTAAATTTTGTTGTCAACCATAATACCACTAAATGATAAATATATGCAATATGTAGAGTAACGTGAAAAAGTAAATTAATGTCGTCTAGGGATGGCAATGGGGAGGGACGGGCGCGGGTAGTACCACCCCATCACCCGCCCCGTTGGGTGATTTTTTGCCCCGTGCCCGCCCCATACCCGCATGGGTCTCCATTTAACGGGTTTTAAACTGGTTGCGGGTAATGGCGGGTATTCGTGGGTATCCATTATATTTATTCAATTTATTTTTTAGCCATTTATTGAAATTATTCAAAAGTACATTTGGTAAAAAAACAAATTAGACCAATTCTTCAATGCTAACCTCAAAATGTCAATACATATTTAAACCAACATCCAAAAAAGAAGAGACAAAAACAAAAGTATCCATTAAAACATCAACAGCCAGTTATAAATTGTTGAGTAAAAGCATGCACACAAATATCGAATAGCCAACAACAATATTTTTTGTATTGACTATTGATAATAAATCACATTCAACGCGGGCACGGGTACCCGTGGACATGGATAACTTACTATCCGTACCCGCCCCATTAATTAACGAATATTAAAAATACCCGTTTATTTTACCCATGGATACCCATTTAACTATCCGTTTTATATCCATGACGGATTTTACCCACGGATAACCGCGGGTACGGATTTTTTTGCCATCCCTAATGTCGTCGTTGCTTAAGAACATGAATATTTATAGGAAAATCTAAGTGTTTGGCGACAGAACTGAGTATTGAATTTAAATATATTACCTGACTGAAACACGCTATTATTAGTGTTTAATATAATTAGATTTGTCGCGGGCTGTAAGTGAAAATTAAGGCATTAAAATTTTCTTTGTTTATTGGAAGTCAGAATATCAACTTAGGACCTGTAGTAAAAAGTAAAATATAATATCATATTTTTAGGAATTAGAATATTATAATTATCGTCTACTGAGTTTGTTACTGCTTTTAGAAATCATGTAATATCAAATTTTTAAGGATTAAAATATTATACTATCAAATTGGAAGTCACTACTTTTAATGTAGATGTCATAATAATCTTGGTGATGCAACTTTGTCACTCTACAACCTTATACTTTAATACAAGAAGGTGAATTTCATCATAAAGGTAAGCACAAGAAATACAAATAATAAATGTAAACTTGCTTTGTATCCAAACTTGTGCTTCATGCCTCAGACTTGAAACAAACTTCATATACTCATACTTAATCCTCTCGCCATGTTCTTCGCATCATAACCTAGCTTCATAAGTCATCAAATCCACTTCACAGCACATTTAAAAACTAAAATACATTTGGAAATTGCATCATATTGAGTTAGAGCGCACAGTGATTTTACAAGAACGTACATTAGCCATAGAATTGAGTTTTGAAAGTTCGGGTCATTACACCGGTTGTAGTGCAATGCAATCTGGATCGAAAAACATATTTGGTATAGGTCTTGTACTGGATTAAAATACAAATCATAAAGTTGTAAAGTAGCCGACTGCCAGAAACTGGTGAAATAGGAACTTCACATAAAGAAATTGATATTTGACCTTGCAGCACTATGTATACTATCAGGGGATAACATATATCATACGAGTGTATAGCAGAAGACAGAAATAATAATAACTGGAAGTACAGAAACATTAACACACCCAACAAACATAATGATTGTACAACTGATAGTACATCGTAAAATTAGCAGTGCGGTATTAGGAACTTAGGGATTATTTAATCAACCATCATTCTTCAATGCAACATAAGAAATGGAATGGAGAATTGGTAGTAGTAAAAGGTATATTAAAAAACATTTACCTAACAAATCAAACTGGCAAGGAACCAGGTAGCTTTTCAGTTGTTAATTTCACATGGATCTCAGAATAGCGGAGACTGTCGCTGAATTTGAAATATGAGTCACAGACGGTAATGTTTGAATGTAAAGGCAGAGACCGTCAAAGTGGAATATAGGGAAAAATCATGCGACGACAATAAGAAGTGGTATGCCACGAACAGTGGAAAGGGAGAGTTTGTCGAGGAAAATTGGTATAGGAAAAGGAAATATGGATCGAATTCAAATGAATTGGTCGGAGGTGAGAGACAGAAAAAGCGGGGGAGAGGAAATGAAGAATTGGTGGATATTGACGGTTAAAGAAAATAGGATGAAAACGTGGTTTGAGTGCAGTTGGCAGTGAGGTTGAGAAAAGGAAAAGAAATCGTGGGTTGTTTTCTATGTTGAAATAGCGAGTCGCAGTGAGAACACGTCAGCAATTAGGAGATCCTGTTTTCTAGTTTAAGTAATAGAATAGATAGTTTTTATTTTTTTAATTATCAGGCCCAAGCCCAATATCACGTTCATATCCATTGCCCAAACCGCTTCTTCTCATGTCCTTTCTTCACATTGCATAACCCAGGCTTCAGACATCATTTCATTCCTGAATTTCTCCCTTCCCCCAATTGACTTCCCATGCCACCAGAAACTCGCAACACAACCTCCTGCTTCCCCATCTATTTCTCCACGTCCTCCACCCCGTTGTTCACTGCGACATACCCATCCCCTACGTCCTACCATGCAAATAACTTGTTGCATGCATACAAAGGTCATCACCGCCCCTAGTTGAAAACACACGTCAGTAACTCCTCCTTCCCTCTTCACAAAAGCACAACAGACCTTCCCACAAAAATTCTTTACGAGAAATAAAGCAGATCAACTACACTAAACAGTGCAAATCCAAGAAAAGCCTTCCTCCGTTCAACTCCTGCACGACCAGTGACCTGACACATCGACATGCTTTAACATCATGCAAACTCTTACTTCCCACAGTTCACTTCGTTCAGCGCAATATTCACCATACACCCAGCCTCTACCACAACTTTGCAAAGACAACCTCAACAACAACAAATGGCTTTCATTCCCAACTCTGCAACTTCACGAACCACTGTCATCTTTTTTCCAAACCCTCTCATTGTCGAACACAGCTTCCACTTCGCACCCAAAAATCCATGAAACCGCCATGCCAACCTATTCTCCCAACGTGAATCTGCTTCAGTTTTTTACACACAAACACCCCCCTACACTTCACGTTGACATTCCTAGACCCCTGACTCCACACAGTCCCATGAAAACTCTGATCCCTGACCATCAAACTTCAACGTAGACACCACCTCTTCAAGCTTCCGGCCTTAGGCCAGAACTCACGCCAAGCGAAGAACAACGCCAAAAAATTTCTTGAACCCAAAAAAACGTTACTCTTTCTAATGGAAGATCCTCGCGACTGCAATGGATCAAAAATCACACGCTTACATTTAGTTTTTTATTTTCATAATGGATTGAAAGAACTGTTTTTAGGCTTGCAGTAAGTATGGCATCAATATTTGTTTTTTAAGAATGGGGAGTTTTTCCTTTTTGTTCGTTTCTAGCTGGGGAAAGAAAATGGCAACCTATTTATAGACGAGGAAGAGAAGGAATAATAACTCACACCAATTGTTCTGTCCTCAAATTCAGTGTCTCACCCAATCAGAGCCTCATGATTTTCACCTTTTGCACTTAAACCCCTGAATTGTTGGAGGACTTAAATGCAAAACAACAGAAATTGGAAGATCTGATTGGAGGGATAGTGGGAATGGGGGAAGAAGAATTGGTCTCATAATAACAACGTTATTTCAAATGAAGGGTGAAGGGTACAGTATAGGTAGGTCTGCGCATGTATTAGGTCTGCATTGAGTTTTCTTGTCTGGTTGAGTTGAAACATCTAGGCTGGCTGTGAAAAATTTGGGAGGAAATAGGTTTACAATGCAGATGGATAGGTAGCTGTTGTCATGCCACCCGGAGATATCTCTCTATAGAAGTTGCATGTGCGTTCACTTTAGGACCATACTTCTTCTGTCATCGACCTTGGGATCTACTGTTATGTCGTCATGCCCTTCGGTCTCAAAAATGTTGGAGCCACCTATCAACGAATGGTCAACCGCATGTTCAAAGACCAGATCAGGAAATCCATGGAGGTTTACGTGGATGATATGCTTGTGAAAACAAGGGTATCAAACGACTACGTCAACGACCTCGTCGAAATGTTCAGTGTCCTCCGTAAATATGGCATGAAGCTCAATCCCCTGAAATGCACTTTCGACATTCCATTAGGAAAATTCTTGGGATTCACTGTCAATACACAGGGAATCAAATCCAATGCAGTATGATTAAAACTATCCAGGATACCAAAGCTCCTCGGAGTATCAAAGATATTCAAAGTCTGAATCGGAAGGTTACCGCCCTAAGTTGATTCATCTCTAAAGCTACTGACAATTGCAGTTCCTTTTTCGACTTGCTCAGAAAGGGGTAGCGCAACTTCACATGGACCTTAGAGTGCGTTGACGCATTCCATGACCTATTGAATCAGTTATAGCGACCACATATCTTGTCCAAACCCGTGGATCACGAGGACTTATATATTTACTTGGTTGTTTCTGTGCAAACAATCAGCTCAACACTTGTGCGCATCCAAGATCGTGTCCAACGGTCTGTTTATTACATCAATAAGACAATAACGGGGGAAAAAAAGAAATACCCAAAGCTCGAAAAGCTAGCTTATTGCCTGTTGATCTCTTCCCGGAAGCTGAGACCCTACTTTCAGTCCCATCCAATCAAAGTCTTTACTGACCAGCCGCTATGACAGGTCTTACAACGACTTGAGGCATTTGGGCGACTTATAAAATGGAACATAGAATTGAGCCAATTCGAGATCACTTTCATAACCCGTCGAGCCATCCTTGGACAAGCCCTCGCAGATTTCATAGTGAAATTCACCATTCCTGGAGATCCTCCTCCGAAAGGCATCGAAACACCAGACTTTCAGTGGAAACTGTTCGTAGATGGGTCCTCCAATCATCAGTGTTCTGGCTTCGGAGTTGTACACATCGCTCTTGAGGAAGAAGCTCTACTTCCCTGCCACCAACAACGATGCAGAATATGAAGCCTTGATTGCTGGACTCCGAATTGTGATCGAACTTAACATCAAGGCTATCCAGATCTACTCCGAATCACCGCTCATCATACGCCAGTGCAGGGAGAGCACCAAGCCAGTGGGGC
Organism: Allium sativum; assembly: GCA_030737875.1. NCBI lineage: Eukaryota > Viridiplantae > Streptophyta > Magnoliopsida > Asparagales > Amaryllidaceae > Allium > Allium sativum. Next base: position 1,010,033,790 of record CM060912.1, on the reverse strand, counting down.
ACATCTCTCTCCATACCTTGCTCGGGTCCGTGAATTGCTCACCAACATCGACCACTGCATCATTACACACATCCCACGAGGACAGAACGAAAAAGCTATTTCATTAGCCAAACCAGCAAGCACTGGGAATGCGCAGCTTATGGGACTAGCCCCAGTCGAAGTGATTGACTCTCCGAGCATCGATCAAATGCAGACTAATTCGGTAGCAACGACGGAGACCGTAACACCCCGTGTTTTCTGTTAACATAAACTAACAAATTAAACAATACTTAATTTAAAATATGAGAATTAAGGGAAACGGGTTACGCCATTGTGTTCATCTCGGAATTCTGGTTGAGATAGAGTCCGAGTTTGTGTAAATTGGACTTCGTATGAAGAAGTTATGACTGTCGGAAGTTTATTCAAAATTCAAATCAGAAGTCAGAAGCGGGCTGGGTGGAAAAATTCCGCCCAGGACCCAAGTCGATCAGGGGGTCGACCCTAATGTCGACCTCCCCTCTACAAGTCGACCTGGTGGTCGACTTAGGGGTCGACCCCCTCCCCCCCCCCCCCCGGCAGATCTGAAAGATGACGATTTTGTGACTTAGTGCTGAGTCATTAGGGCTGAGGTGTCACCCTATCTTGACTAAATGGTCTTGATTGATTCTAGGTTGATCGAATGGCATAAATTAATCGTAAATTCTATATAAACACATGTAGACTCAAACCCTAAAACCTAATCAAAATTAGAGCTGGTCGTCATGCTATCACCTTGCAACCTAGAATAGCCGTCATCAACTAGAGGAAAAGTAAAGCTAATCAACTCAATTCAACTCAAATCTATAACAACCACAACAACAAATTTGTCTACTTCAAAGGCGAGCTAAATCAATTTCAGAACTCAGATCCCAGAACTCAAGACATTCTTTGAGTTGTGAGTTCGATTTCTTTAATAAGATAATTAACAAGTTAATTAGGTTGAGTTATAATTTGGGTTATATGGTTATGTTTGTAAAACATTGGGAAAAATGCGATATTTTGTGAATGTATGCTAGTTGTTCATAATGATAGTTTTTGTTGTGAATCCCTTTGTATATACCCAATCATTTATGTTCAACCTGATTCATGTTTGACATCATTGTATATGCAAGTTTGGGTGCATACTATATGCTAGTTTATATGTGAATTGTACATAGTTTACATGTGAACCAAATAAGATGACTATATGCAAGTTTAGGTAGAAATTGGATTCACATATATGCAAGTTTACACCTTTAGATTTAGATCTACGACATACATAGTTTTATGCAAGTTTGTGACTATGGCCTATGCAAGTTTTGGGTGAAAACTATATTCATATATGCAAGTTTTGGAGGAAAACTATATTCATATAGGCAAGTTCACACCTTTTAGCGTATGTTTAGAGACATGACAATACCAAGTTTATGTAAGATATGTTGTAATCCTTACTAGTAAGTTAGATCCATTTTGTGTGTTATGCAAATTTGCGATGTTTCTTCCCTTTTATGTCATTAGACTAATTGCTAGTCTAATATAAATGTATATATATGTGTGTGTGTGTGTGTCATGATAAGCGAACGAACAACGTGGGGACGATGGGGGTAATATTGAATATACGCATACTGAGAATTGGCATAAATGGCCTTAAAAAGGCATATAATTAATTTAAGACATTAATGGGAAAAATTGGTATTTATGGACATAATGTATGTGACAATTATGGACATAAGTAGAATTTATTTACAAATTTGAATAGGGATATTAATCCAATTTGGAGTTAAATAAAGATGTGTAATAATAAACCGCCTAAGACACGAGATTAGACTCTTTTGTGGTGTAAGACTGCCCGGACCCGCCCGGCAAATCCAGCAGCCACAAATGCCAGTCTAATGTGAGAGGTCAAAGGCATGAATTAAATGCGTAACAGTTGTAAAGACACGAGGTTAGGCTCGTTTTTGGTGTAAGACTGCCCGGACCCGCCCGGCAAATCCAACAGCCACAAATGTCAGTCTAATGTGGGAGGTCTTTACAAGGTTACAGTGTTAATGAACTAAGAAACACTTAACCAGATAAACATGTGGTGGGACATGGGGGGTTAAGTGGGTGTCATGGGTGGCATGTGAAATTAAGAGGGTGCCTTGGGTGGCATGTGAAATACGATTATATGCACTTAACCAAGATTGAAACATGTAAGAAGACATGAATAAGAATGGGGTTAAGTGGGGAAAACCTTAGAGGGGACCAAGCATAGACGAAAGTTTGTGTCATGCATGGGGGCCCTTTTCAAACCAGTAACCCATTAAGTATCTTTTTGGGCTCGACCCAAGTCGAGGACAGGACATGCGTACTGGGTTTGATTGTAAGAGGTCAAAACGGGTTAGCGGTGGCAACGCAAGTCCAATGGGGTCAGGTGCATGTGTGGCCCCGGGCTGGTAGGTAAGACGTTGTTGCATCGTGTAGGTATAAGCCGTGCATTTTTTGTGGTATCGGGTTGCCACTTTGGGGAGTGATACACCCCATTGTGGGGCCAGCACGGGTATCTACGAGTTAGGGAGCCGATCGAATGGGGGTAGTGGGTACACCTAGTAGAGATAGGAGCAGACGACACCTATGAAGGCAGCTAGGGGTACACGAAACTACCATTATCATTATTAAGTTTGGTAGGCGGGATCAACTTTTAGGGTGTTTGGTGTGGTGCAATGTAGTAATTATCTTATAATGATTAGGTGTGCCTTTAACGTTATCTTTGTTCATCTTATTCCTTTGTTTGGTCTGACATGCTCATTGGTTCACAGTCATTTCCTTATTTTCCAGCTTATGTCTTATCCTTGTTACTTAATGATTATATTGTTAAAGTTATTGCACTCGCCAGACTTTATGTCTGACCCCCTTTGCTTTCACTTCTTTTCTTCCTTTTTCCCCCCAGCTGCTCAGGGTGCGATTAGCACTAGTGGAGCTTGATTTGGACAGCTTTATCTCTCTTTTTTTGGAAGTTGCTTGGATCGCTGAAGTAAAGTTCAGCCTATTTTATTTATGGTTATTTTATGTTGGGGTTATATCTCTTATTTTATATACTCAGAATTTATTTGTCAAGATGGATAATAAGTGTATTTGGTTTTGTAGTTGGTTTTTGACGTGATGTTACCAAACTATTTCTCCGCTGCAATAAACGTGGTTTTTGTTTTCCAAGTACCAATATATTTATCTGTCTTGTTTACTTTTCTGTTCTATACACAATAAACGCTCCACCAAAATTAAGGCATTCCCTTTGTGAGTGACCATAACGGAGGTGGGGTGTCATAGTTCCCGAGTCTTGGATGACCCTGATCAAGAGCTACTTACAACATTGGATCCCCCCAGAGAGGTACAAGGAAACATGGGCACTCAATCGTAAATCATCCCGGTATACCATTTAGAGTGCGGTGCACTATCGAAGAGGATTCTATGTTCCACTACTCCGGTGTGTAGTCCACAACGACACCTCCCGTGTGCTATCTGACATGCACGAAGGCTAGTGCGGTGACCACACCGGGGGCAAAGCCTAGCAAGGAAGATACTCAGATATGGTTACTTCTGGCTCGCGCTTGATCAAGCACAACACCCATATTGTCAGTTTTGCCACATCCAAATGCGGAAGAATTGCCACGGTTTTGAGCCGTGGCAATTTTGGAATGATTTTGGGCCGTGGCTAATATGATCAGCACTGTTTTTGACCGTGGTTGTTCTGGAACGGGTTTGACCCGTTCCAATGGCTGGAAAAATATTCACAATTTCCGCGCCCCCTTTGTCCTAATTATTTCGCGCTAACAAATCAGTAAAAGAGGCTAATCCCCAAAACGAAAATAAGCTATCTTCTTCCACCCGATTAACACAGTACTCAGATCTTCTTCCACGCGATTAAAGCAGTACTCAGATCTTCTTGCTCGCGAATCCATTTTTGAATTGATCCATTTTGTGTTTCCTTTCATTCTAAGATTCCAATTCAACTTATTTCAGGTATTAAATCGAAACCCTACTTATATGTTTAATTGTTTATGGTCTTGAAAATTTAATTACTTTGGTTCGGATATGTGTTGTGGTTATATATTTGCTGTGTTCGGGTATTAAACAGATTTTATATTTAAGTTCTGATAATTTTTAAATGTGAACATAGTGTAAACATATTAGGAAGAACGCTTTTCTTCAAATTCAGATCGTAACTAACAAATAATGGGAAAATCTAGATATTAGCTTTTCTGCAGTATTATTAATTAAAGGACAATCGGATGTCCTTTGATTTTATTTGTAGAGATCTTGTACTTGAATCCCATTGGAATCGGTTAACCGATGTTCACTTTACAGTGAATCTGCGAATACTTAGTTAAAATCATAGGATTATGATAAATAATTATAAGAGTTATAAATTATGTGAAATTAAATGTGAATGATGAGAGAGGATCATCTGAAGATAGAATAACAAATTATAAATAATAGCTTGTCCCGTTAGTGCTGAAATGCATTTAGTTACAGGAATTTAGTTAATTTTCTATCTCAAATCCCTGATACAGCTCTTCTTTCATCTTCCCCATAATATTATATCCTAGCAAGTATTATCCATTTTGCTAGGTATATACGGGCCTATATGCTAATATATCTAGCAAACATCGAAGATTCAAAAAATAAGAAAGTAAAACATGTATGTTTATGTAAGTTGATGGAAAAACGGAAATGAGGGGTAGCCTAAACATACAGTTAGTTAAGCTTACCATTTCACCGTTTACATAAATCCAATCATAGAGATACTTGCAAATAATTTTATAGGCAATGGCTATCCAAAATTACATGCACAAATGTACAAAATACTGAACTGCATGAACAATAAAATAGATATGTAGATACAAAATGGTTCAGTGGACACTTATTTTTAATGTCCTAATGCAAGCAAGAATAATTCATTTCCAAATATACAAATAGTAATATTATTTCTCAAATCTTCCGCGTAGTATTATTCCTCAAATCTTCCACTCCTTGTTTCTTGAGATTCCAAGCTGTCATATAGTTGTAGAAGTTAAAAGGTATGTTAGCAAACAAACTAACCATAAAACTACAATTAGCTGGAATTCAACAAGCCGAAGAACACAACAAATATATCAATAACATTATGCATGCAAATTTTTTTCCATTAGTTAGTAATTTGGAGAATCATAAAGCTCCTAATTAACATGTTATATCCATTAACATCGTGGACATATCCAAGTCTACGGAGACTTACAAATTTGATCCTCCTTCTTAGTGAAGTAAAAAAGAAAACTCAAAATACTAGCCTTAATGGTTGTTCTTTAATGTGTTATTCGCTGAACTAAATCATATGACTTTCTAGTTGTAGACGCATACTGAAAATTGCTTTACAATAGGACGCGACAATGCATATACTTTATCAAAAAATTACCCATTTCTTTAGCATACTGAGTTTATGAGAAAGGTTACGACAACAAATATTTATTCTGAAATTTATAGTCTAATTTTGTTATGTTTTTTCATCTTTTGTGTTACATATTACATTGTCAAGCACATTTAAATGCCTTATCACTACACTTTAGCAGGAGAGACTCTTTTGCTTCTAATGACATCATGCTTTAGGTAGAAAAATTAATAGCATTATGTAATATAAGGAGTTTGGCATGCAAAATTGTTTTTGGTGAACAGCCACGAACATCAAAATGTCACTAACAAAAAATGGTAATTCAAATTGTTTTTTGTAGTGTGCGAACATGATGACCGTGTCGCTATTCTTCTGCATAGTGATAACATCTATACTTTATTGTGTGTTTGTGGCATATACTCTTTTGTTTCCAGTTTTTTATGTGTTCTCTGTAAAATTGTAGGTATGCAAAAATTTAAAGTAATAAATCAGACAATTATTTGGTCATGTAATGAATCTGCTAAATCATGCTTGTCCTGAAGATTCATTCCCTACTCATCCCGTGCTTCAAACATGAATCTATCTGTGATATTTGCGGATTTATCCATCACTTTGGGGACGCATTAAGTAGTTAATCCAGATTTAAGTTGGTCCACCATTTTTTTTAAAGTTATTCCATAGTGGATTAACTAATAAATACGTAATACTGATTAGTGTGTTCACCATTTTTTACGTTGTCTTTTTTCATAATAAAGGAAAACCATTGGCATTTACTTTAAGCCTTAAGATTTTGAAATGAAATTTTTAAAAAAGAAGTATTTAAATGGACATAAAAGTAATACAAGGTTAAGGTACACAAAATGAATTTTGCAGCCAGAAACTGCTTATTAGGTAGATCGATAGATGTAAAGTAGAAAAATATACACGGGTGGTAAGGAATGAATTGATTATTGAAGCCTAACTTCCCCTGTTACAAAATCATTTATTGGGTATCATGCATGAACTTTGGCCCTTTGTAGCTGTTATTACACATTGAATATGATAGTTTGAGATATCAAGCAGAAATTATATTTCCCCCACTTGCTTGAAACATTGATTCATTTAGTTGTATGATTGTATTTTGATTCTCTATAAACGTCATGACTTCCATGTTTTGCTGTAGATGTAGAGTAGAAAAAGTCACCAGTAAGAATGAAACGGAACTGGATGAGGATATCTGCCTGCATGTCATGTCAAACTATTACATTATATTTAATGTCTGTATAAAATTAAGTAGTGCACTTATTACATTACCAAAGAGGATATCATGCTTTCATGCCATGTCAAACTATTACACTGATTGGATATCTTCATGCTTTCATGCCATGACATAACACTGAAGTTTTTGCAAAAGAACAATTATTTTTATGTGGTGCTATAAAGTATAGGACAAGCTGAAGTGAAAAGCTTTCGGTTATCTTTATTTGAACGTTGCTTCATTTATTTTATACTACACATGCAATCCTTCTCATTCTGACACATTTCAGTGATTTCTTATGTTTATAAATGTACGAATTATTGCAACAATTTGTATTTGACAATTTATTTGCCACTCAAGTAACAAGTATAAGTTAGATAAAAAAAGTCTAATATTTCTTATTTTTTATTTGTAAAGATATCTCAACTTAGAATATTATAGGTACCTGCTTAATATTAACAGGGATTATGCTAAATTTAGCAGCTTCTAATATATTAGGTAACAGTTTTTAAATTTCAGGTAACATATTTAAAGTTAGAGAAAAATTAATTTTCAGATCATACATTTTAAAGAGAGGCAACAGCAATCGAGGAACAAGAAATGAAGAATACAATAGTTTATATTAGGTAACGGTGTCCAAATTTAATGTTGTGATTTGATATTAAACTGGGTAAAGGTATCAAAATTAATGTTTTTAATGTTGTAGTATTATGGACTTCTTAAAATTTTGAAGTTTTTCGTTGTTTTTAGTTATATAATATAAGGTATCAAAATTAATGTTTTTAATGTTATAGTATTATGGACTTCTTAAAATTTTTAAGTTTTTCGTTGTTTTTAGTTATATAATATACACAAAATAGCAGATTCAAAATGTAACAGTTTTTACTTTATTGTCTAATTATGGCGGACATTAACAATCTTCAACTTTATTGCCTTCTTTTCTTTCTTCACTGAATAACCCATCCAACAAACTCTTATGGTTTACATGAGAAAACTGCTTTATAGAAATGATGCAAACTATCAATGCACATGGATTTTGGCCTGCCATTCATTTTGCAACGTAAAATCATTTCCAGTTTACAAAATTGTACGTTAATTGATTGCATTATTTTCTTCGTATAAAATTTGAAAAACCATTTTCTTGTTCACTTGAAATTCATTCCGTCAACGTTATTTAATCATTTCCTTTTTGATCGCAACCTTCTTAAAAAATCTTTGATTGCTCACGGACATTACACGTTTAATGGGATCATTTAGATAATATTTAAATTTTTTCTATAATTTAGATACTATATATACTGATACCAATTGGATAAATCAATGTGTAGCACGTGGTCTGCCATTAATCCCATTTTTGTAGGCAATCACTACCTTCGATTATTTCTCATGCATGAATCATATTAGAAAACATAAATGCAAATCCAAATTACCAAGGCATATGGTTTGAATTTTCCATTATTAACACATTTTGACATGATTTTAACAATTTCATTTATTTATTTATGTACAACACCTATAACAAAATTATGAAGACAGAAATGATTAAGGCTACTTATTTTTGCCCTGTACTCCTCTATGAGCAATATATTATTGCTACTGATATTCATATGAATGTAAGCCGGGGTTGTGCAATGATGTATGTACTGCAGACCATTGCAACATCTAAAGCAATCTGTGTCCTCTTTTGCCATGTTAGAACTTCCATTTTGTTTTGTAAGCAAGTTCTCAAGGACCCATTTCGTGCATACTCGAATACCAAAAACGAGGAAGAAAATTCATCGTCTCCATATCAAACACCATCTAACTTCATTATGGTTGAATGGTTGATTTTCTGAGTGTATACTGATTGTTTTTCTTGCATCTCCAAATCCCATTTTCTTGATCACTAAGTCACTTTCACTAATTCTTTCTTTATGAACTGATGCACCCAGCTTCATTTCCTTGTTAAAGTTATTCGTAGCCGCGTTTACTTCTTTCGTAGTATAACTATTTAGAGAGTATTTAGCCATAACCGCCAGCATATCAGGCGATAAGCATGGAGTTGAACGACTTGCGTTTAAGTAACCAAACTTTGGATGTATTCTTCTGATTTACTTTTGTAACATATGGCAATGGTGGAAAACATGATGAATATTACCAATAGTGCAACAGATGCTTTAAAGATATACTTCTTCTTACTTGACCAAATGTTATAGATTAACTAAAATTTAAGAAGACAGAAGTGATTAAGGCTGGGATGCTGGGATAACAAAATGATTGCCTTTGAATAGTGACCATACGAGTTTTATAATGTATAACCTATTAAAGTATAATATCTTTTTAATTATTGAATACTATTGCACATAATTTCTTGTTAATTATTATGTTGTGAAAATGCATGTCATTGTTGAAACTTTAAAATGCCGGTGAAGCAATTACATGTTTATTGTGTTTTAGCTTGGACCGGATGAAGGTTCATACAGTAATGAAACACACAACAATTGACTGGAAAATAAAAGTACTGGCATAGGTACAAATTTTATGGAATGAAATTGCAACAACCCGAAAAATCTGAGCCAATTTAAAATTTTTATTTTGGCAATTTTAATGAATTTTGAATATTTAAATTGAATTATTTTAAATAATAACGACGAGAAAATTATTTTGAATAGAATTAGAACGTATATATTTATTTCAATCGTCATTAGAATATAAATAATTATTTTTAATTATAAAAGGAAATGAAAATGGCGCGGTAGTTCGAAAAATCGATTTCAAATTTCAAATGAATGTACATGATTCAAAATAAATCGGTTTTTGGCGAAACCAAAAATATTAGAATCTATTTGAAAATATCTTTCCAACGAATCCGAAAAATTGAAATTTCATAGCGGGGATAAAAAGTTATGTCCAGTTGAAATTTCAGAATAGTCGCTATGGAATTTTGTCCCTTAAAAATAAAAAATTTGCAAACGACCTCTGTTTTCAACAAAACCACTTTTGTTGGATCTGGGACGTCAAATTTTTGCTAGGTTCCAATTTGCATAATATTCTGAACCAATATGTGAGCGTGGCGAAGTTAAACGTGTTTTGACCAGTTTCAGTTGATTTTAATCGACTGGAAAATGGCATTTTTCAAACGGTCTCGGAATTTGACGAAATTAGTTTTGTTAGAACTGTATCGTCAATACAAAGCTAGAAAATATTTTTTAGGAATTTTTAGAATCCGTATGTGGCCCCGGTAGATTGAAATGTGCGTTCAAATTCAATATATAGATTTATATTTTAATTTTGATGAAAACTGATCGAAACTTTAAAATTGGCTTACGAGACATATCCCATTGTGTTCGGAATGGGGGTTATTAGCTAGGGACGACAGTCGTTGGGTTCGATTTGGAGGTCGATTTAAAAAGTAACTTTTTGGGGGAATTAAATTAATTAAATATAAAAGGAAGTCAACTCTCTCTCTCCCCTCACTTCTCCCTCCCGTCACTTTTCAGAAAAAAAAAAAGAAAATTAAAAAAAAAAACATCGATGGAAACCCGTTGCCCCTCCAGTCGCTGTCACGACTTGCCCCACCCACCTTCGATCGCTGCGCCGCCTCTAGGGAGGACCGTCGCCCTCGTCTCCACCACCTTCGCCCCGCCTTTCTTGCCACCGCCACCCAATCGCTTCAAGCCCCAATACCCGAAACCCTAACCCAAAGGGGCCACCACCGGTCAGCCCTAGCCCACCACCGCCACCTCCGACCTGCGCCCCACCTCCATGCTCCGCCAAAGCCACCGCCACTTCCTCCTTTCTCTCCTCAGTCCTCTCCTATTCCATTCGAGACCCCGAGCACCCCTAAACCCCTTTGAAAATCCGCCCTAGCCACCTCCATTTCGCCACCATCCTCCCCCTCGAGGGCCACAGTGAGTTTTTAATTAATTTATTTATTTAAGTAGGTAAAAATGCAATTTTTACTTAGAAAAAATGCAGATTTTTACTTAGTTAAAAATACGATTTTTACTTAGGTGAAAATATGATTTATTTTTGTGAAGTAATGATATAAAAAGTTTAGATTTTTTACTTAAGGAAAGTTTAGATTTTTACTTAAGGAAAGTCTAGATTTTTAATTAGAATAAAAATATGATCTTTATTATAATGGAGCAATAAAAAAATGATTTTTAATGTATACCGCGTAAAACAGATCTCGTTGGAAGCACGGCGAAGATTTCCTACGTACGAAGAGTCGCGGCGTTGGTTTTAGCTTATCTGTGAGAACTTCTCACTTTAATTCTTGTTTTCTAGTTAAAAATATATACTAGGATGCAGACGGTGCTTAGCAGTACCTGACACCCGTTGTCGACAGACCATGGACGACTTGTTTGATTTTGTTGTGTTGTGAAAATTGATTGTGATATGGAATGAATGGAAATATATTCATGTGTTGAAATAAATTATTTATCGTTAAAAATATAAATTTAACATGAATGTGAATAAATAAATATTCATTTACAAATCGAACGATTTGTTTATGTACACCCATTTGACTGATATTGATTGGGACGATAAATTTTACACGTCGCCCGACTGCACAAATAATATTCAGTGGTTGTGGATTGAAACCCCACACGGGAATTGGGATGATATTTGGCGTACACTAATCCCAATTATTTAGTTGTATGTCGATCGATAAGTTGACAGACAGTTTGTGGTGCACTCTGGATGATGGTTGATTATTTATCGTTGCTATTATATACATGTGTTGTATGGAATCCATATAACATTATATGGTAATTGATTGGGCCTCATTTCAATTTGGAAAATAAAGAATATTATAAAATGAAAAATTCAGGTGTTGAATAAAAGAAAATTCATGTGTTGAATAGAATTTATATTCATGTGTTGAATAAAAGAAAATTCATGTGTTGAATAGAATATATATTCATGTGTTGAATAAAAGAAAATTCATGTGTTGAGAAAAATCTCTAAACGATAAAATTCACGTTTTTATCATATATATAAAATTAGAAACTAACTGGAAATCAGTTAAAATGAATGGTTTCCTGGGTATTGATCTGATATTGGTTTCGGCCTTCGGGGTTAATATTTAGGGAATCGTTCTCTTACTAACTTACGGTTAGAGGCTGATTAAGAATTAAACGATATAAAACACAATTTTATCAATATTTTAAATAACAAAAATAGTCATATGTTGACAATACTCATGTGTTGAGAATATTCATGTGCTGAAACTACTCATGTGTTGAATGAAATATTTGTACAATAAAATTCACATTTTTATTGTAAGTAAGAAATAATAAATATTCATGTGTTGAATAAAGTATATATTCATGTGTTGAAGAAAATATTCATTTGTTGAATAGAATAACGAAGTTATTGAAATATATAAAGCCGTGTTGATTAGAGAGGTCCCATTTTGACGCGAACGATATTTATATCGATTATACTCATTTTTATAATGAATATAGAAAAGAAAGTGATTTCAAAATATAATATTTTGAAAATATTATCATTTATATATTAATGATATGGAATATTCAGTTTTGATTTAAAATTGAATATGATGTTGAAATTGTTTTGAAAACGAATTTAAAAGAATTATAAAATACGTTTAGAATTGAAATCGACGAAATATATATATATATATATTAAATGGCCTGAATAGAACGCGCCGCGCCGCGGTACTTCACGAATTTCGACCATTGACTTCGAATTGACGTTGCGGGATATCCGACCGTCGGATTCTCCTGAAACCGGAACCGTTAGGTTCGTATCGAAAAAAGCTTTCCAATGAATATTAGAAATTTGAAATCTAACGGTTGGATTTGGAATTATGTCCAAATCAAATTTGGAAAAGGTCGCTATAAGTGCGGTTCGGTGGCCGTTATTGAAAATCGACTGTACGGACCTTGATAAAATTATTAAAAATATTAATAATTTGTGTAAAATCATAATATATGAATTGGAAAGAGCTGGGATGAAAAATTCCACATTTGTAAGGATAAAAATATATTTTTATCGAAATGAACTAGTTATGAACTAGAATTATAATCCTATATTTTTGAATAAATAAATTGGATTTGAAGTGGTTTTTAAAAATAATCAGAATTTCCAATATACGAATTAGAATGGATTTGAATCGAAATTATCTTCGGAATATTTCGATGTTGGATTTCGTGATTATATAGATATGGTTGTGGAAATTTGAAAGATATATTTATATCGTTATTTCCAATACGATATTTGTTGGTTACCGAATTTGATATTGAATATAAGCCGATATATTTTCTATTCAGAGCCTTGTATTTAATATCAAATGGGATTTTGGGTTCGTCGTGAATGGTGTCTTAAATAACACTGTTCTTGAACCCAGTTTAGAAAAGAATAAATATTTTAATTAAGATTTAGTGAAATTGTCCAGTTAATTAGTATTTAACTGGAATTGAATTTAAATTGGTTTTTGGGGTTTATTGTGAGCGGTGTTTTGAGTAACACTTGTTCTTTAACCCGATTAGCAATAGAAAGTGATTTTGGGTTTATTGTGAACCGTGTTTTAGATGACATTGGTTCTTTAACCCAGTTAAAGACAGGATATTGATTTTTAGGGAGATTAAAACTAAGTGGAGTTTTAATGAATCTTTAATTAGATTAAAGTGATCGAGAATGGAGTATCACCAGTTTTGCTCTAAGCGATAGTTAAATCTTTAATTAGATTTAAACATGAAATGGTAATTAATATTTACCGATAACACCATGGTGTTAGAGATGGAGTATTACCAGTTTTTCTCCATATGATGAATAGGTTGGGATTGGAAAATAAAACAAATGATTACTTCGGTATGGTTCGATAATCCCGACTAGTTTGGAAAACCTTAACAATGGTTGATTTGATATCAAAAGGAAGATTAAAGAATAAATTTAAAAGAATTTATCTTTGGTAAAATTAATGGGAACCTTTCCCTAAGAATGTGAAAATTTGAATAAAAGAATATTCTGAATTGGAATGAGGCGTATGTTATGTTATGTTTGTGTAACACTTGTTTATTATATACGCAGGTTATTCAGAAAGGCCGGGTTTATACCCATTCTGAATAACCGATTTGACAATAAGTCGAAGATGAAGACGGTGGTTGAAGACCGGAGGTCTTCACATCGTTTGGATGATTACTGATGATCTTGATTGGGCTGTACACCCAAGAGGAGGGAATCAGTTGGTGATCATCCAGACGTACTTGGAGATCGATGGATATGCGAGGAATAAGGTTCCTCCGGTTTCGTTCAGACCCAGAACGAACTTGTAAATGAATTGTGTTTGACATTGGATTTTATTCTGTGTGATTGATTTCTATTAAATATATATATATATATGTTTGACGGCGGAGAATTTATTCTCTTACTTAACGCCCTTCTCTGTGACGCACGAGCTCAGAGGTTGTATATTGATGGATATCAATCGCATGGCATGAATTGCCTGTGTGGTATGCCTAAGTGGCAGATGATCAAGGCTTCTGTTGAAAAACAAAGTCTTGTGGTTGATGATCAAAGCATGGCCTATGTGGCACAGCTTTGTGTATAGTGTTAATTCACGAGCCTCACACCTCGGTATGAGTCAAAAACGGGACAGTGACTACAGGGAGAGTATGACGTTTCTTTCTAGCTATGGGTGATGTCAGTGACCTACCAGCCCTGACATTTATATACTTTTTACCTGTGTGGTTGTTGGAATGCGAGGCGTCTCGGATATAGGTCTGATAGGACCGGGAAACGTGTGTTTAGGAATAACTAATCCTCAAAAGTAAGAGAGGACCGACCTTGAAGATCCAGGATCGCTGTGTGTGGTCCTGAGACATTTGCTAGAGTGTCTCGAACGGAGAGGAGCTTGCCCCTTGCCTCGACTCATGATGGAATCCAATTTCCAATACGTGACATTTTGGTTTTATTTGTAGAGCCTAGTATTGGCGACATAGTAGCATGGGATGATATGTCGTCTAGGATTGATACATTTATATTTGAAGTTGTTTTGACACTATACACTTATAATAGTATTAAATGATTTGTTTTAAATGTATCAAGCATTATTTAGCTATTATAAGGGAAAACCCTATCCTCCGGCTTGCGTTGAATTGTGTGATGGGACATGGGTCTTATAATAGCTTCGTTTTTCCAAAAGGCATTGCGTTGTTTGTTTTATGCATTGGTATTCTTGGAAGGAAATCCATTCCGTGTTATATGGCGTGGTCCCTTGAATTACTCTATTTTAAAGTAAAGTTTTAAATAACTGTTTTAGTTCTCACATCAGTCACATGACTGACCTGGGGTTTACTATTTTAAACTAAACTCTGAGTGCCCCTATTTCCACACGGGCAGCTAGTAGTTTCGGTTTTGCAGATTTATATTCACAGGATCCTGGTTTACAGCTGCAACGATATCCGGAAAGCTCTGTATCCGTTTATCTCTTTCAGTTGTGTTTTGTATTATTTTCCGCCGCTGTGAAAATGTAATTTAAATATCTGATATTTTTCTGTGTAATATTTATTCATACTCTATATATTCTTGTATTCATATGAAATTGTTGTAATAAACAATGAAATGTTCTTCTGTTTGTGTTCCGATTTGTCGTGTTCTCAAAACAATCAGGGGTTTCGAACGGTCTTGGTCGGTTTAGCGATCGATTCGGATCAAACAAAATTCACAATTGTTACAGAAACTATTACAAAATAGAAGCAAGCTCCTAGTTTGTAATAATTCATATGGTATAGTATGCTTTAATTTTGAAGAGATTGATCAACACCCTATGAATTATTATAAAATTCAGTTTAATAAACCGTCCCTTCCTATTTTATAGCCATCACTTACCATGATGTTGCTAGCAAGGAGAGCAGGCTACTGTTGCAATATGCTATTTTTTTCCAATCCTAGCACCACCTCATTTTTTTCTCCTTTCCTATTTTTGTCACACTTAATTTGAATTTTAAGTGCTTTTGCAGCCTTCTAAAGAATATGCAAATTATCATGAGGAGAGCGCTCATAGTTATGATTTTACGAATGGATGAAATTAATTTAAAATTAAGAGAAAATGTTCTAGATGAGTTCGTCATGAATGTCTATATAAGAAAATAGACTGGGAAATGGAGGAAAAAACATGCCAATGTTTGCATGTTATCTTCCAAAAAAAAAGCCAAAAAAGACTTCACTCTTACCTATTTGAATTGTTAGTGCTTTTTTTAATGCTTTGTGTGATGCCTTATTATGCTTAATGCAGTTCCTAATCACATTGTAGCAAATACATGCACTGCAAAAAACTAAGAGAGTTATTGTAACAGTGCGATATATTTATTTCTGGTAAACTGAAAATAATTAAGGTTAAGTGGAACAACTTCAATAATACAAGCCAAAAGGGTTAAAACCTTTAATTCATCAGACTAAATTTTTAGGCGGCACAAATATGTGAAATAAGATAAAATTATGTTGTTCAAAATGAAACATGATCAAAAAAAGAAAAAGCCTAAATTGCATTATACTGCTTGCATTGCATCTTCCAGGTTTAGTTTGCTATTATTTACCATTCATTTGTCACTCATGCACATTGTTTAACTTCAGCTTCTTTATTTGGATTATTTTAATTTGTCATAAATTTAAATTTAAATTTGCAAATTTTTCTTTGTTTGTTACTATGTAGTGCTGTGTTTGAAACTGAGTTTTGGCTAGCAGCAGAATATGGAAGAACAATGTATACTATTGAACAAAGAATTGGACCTCTGCTTATGAAAATGCAGAGGAGATTTGGTGAGACTATCCTACATGTCCACTAGTATGCAGATTTGGGCACTAATAGCCTGAACCTTCTTTAAAAGAAATACTCTAAAAGTGAAGGAAAATATTGAAGTGAGATAGATCAATAATTTATTGTGAAGCAGTAGCTAATTTGTCTTGGTATGCAGATAAGAGGCCACATACCTGGCTTTGGAAATGGAAAATTTAGAGGGAAAGTAGCGCTGGAGGTGGGTTGTATAGGCAAGAAAGTCATTGTTGGCATCCACAATGTGGTTGACTTTGATGGTTAAGACAAATATCCCCTAGTAAGAAATTTTCTACTTTATCTTTAATTCTTTTGACTATGTAGAGTGTATGAGTTCCGTGAATTAACTAATCTTCTTTAGTATGCTGTTATAGTTATAGTTAATATATACGATCGATACGTAACTTCCCACATGAAATATAATTCCTTATGGTTGCTAGTTTGATTGTAATCATCAGGTATCCAAATTAATCTACCCGGGTTAAAGTGGTAACAGATGTTTGCTAGATTGATTGTACATCACCAAATAGAACTTCTATTATATTAGCCAAATTTGTTGCAATAAAAGCACACTCAAGTTTACTATTTTTCATAAAAATTGCTAGAAAATTTAGCAGGTTTATTTGGGATTTCCTAATGAAAACAAGCATATATAGCACACAATAAAATTCAAATGGAAGAAAATGTCTTTGTTTGCTCACGGGATGCATGAAGGAAGCATGTTTTTGTTGTTCACCAAAGTTCTGCCAGTTGGAAACATGCTCATATTAGTTATAGTCAGTGTGGAAGCAAAGTCCTTATATTTGATAATAACTTTACCATCACTCCTAGCGCAGTAAAGTGGATCTGAAAATTTAAATAACAATCTTGCAGCAGCGGCAGTTACATTATAATTTCTAACATGCTCAAACGTAGCCCATCCACTTGTTCCGTTGTTTAGTGCCATCACAGTTCGGCATTGAACAATGTATACTATTGAACAAAGAATTGGACTTCTGCTTATGAAAATGCATATATTTAAATGAATGCTTATAAGTTATAACTTATCACTATAAAATAAAATACTTTTAGAGCAAAGATGATCAGTTATGCAGATGTCTTTGTTAACAATCAGCTCTGAAATTGTACTTGATTGAATTTCAGGTGCAAAACTGTCTGAGAAAACTGCAGCAGAAGCAGCAAAGAGAGGACGATCTTTGTGAAGGACTGAAGCTATATAAGTAGCATACAAACATTTTGTTTCATCATAACTTTTTTCGAAAGAAATCGAAGTAGCTTAATATGTTGATGTTTTATTTGGAATACTCAGGAGTGGAAAATATGAAGAGGTACTGGAGAAATTCGAATCTGTATTGGGATCAAAGCCAGAGTACAATGAGGCTTCAATTGCTAGCTACAATGTCGCGTGAAGCTTAATCAGGTGTTTATTATGTTCAAAACTTTAAATGAAATTCAAAAGTATATCTAAAGAATTATGCTGAAATCAAAATATACCTGTGTTGTTTTTTTTTCTTCCTTTCATTTTTTCTCTTGCAAGTTCAAGCAGGTCTTTCTACACTGCAAGATGCAATGGAAGCAGGATATGAAGATTACAAGGCATGATATGATACAGACTGCAAAATCACTTTGTTCAAAATGAAACCTGATCAAAAATGCATGCCACTATACTGTTGCCATCATAATAAATACATTTCCTTTTGTTTATGGTTCACCAATATTTCTTTAAGTAAAAAAGTTGAGTGAGTTATGAATTTGACATGGTAAAGCATTTTTTCATACACTAAACATTTTCTAAAATTCAATGCAGGAAGTATGGGAAGAAGCTATAAGGGATATTTCTGACACATGCAATTATTTCTTGTTAAACGTAAGAGAGTTCAGGTTTAGCAAATCAGTTTTCCTTGGGCTGAACTCAAATTTAGGGAACACAATGTAATATTAAATAGTTTTTTTGAATAAAAGCTCATTGTACTATAGAAAATATCCAAATATTGTGATCATCGTTCTATATAAGAATGGTTTTGACAAGAAGATGATTCAGCCTTGGTCTATGCAGTTTCAAACTTTGTATTGTTTTCATCTGAAATTTGAATTACTGACATGATTATTGTGCCATGCAATTTTTTTTAAATGCACATTTAATTAGCCACGGCTTATAGCCGTGGCTAATTCTCATTTTGCCATGGCTAGGCCGTGGCTAATTTCTATTTTGCCACGGCTCATTTTTATTTTGCCACGGCTCATGGCCGTGGCAGAAATTTTGCCACAGGTCATTTTGTCACAGCTCAGAGCCATGGCAAAATCGTTTTACCACGGCCTAAAGCCGTGGCGAAATAGCTTTTCTGGTGTAGTGAAGATGCCACGGATTATGTCAGCAAGTGCGACAAATGCCAGAGGTTCTCCAAGATATCAAGATCCCCGCCAACCGAGCTAACACAAATGGTCATTCCTTGGTTGTTCACCATATAGGGAATACATATCATAGGAACTCTTCCAATGGCTAGAGGCGGGGCATGTTATGCTATCGTCGCGGTAGATTACTTCACCAAATGGGGCGAAGCCGAGTACGTCACTACAATCACCATCAAGAAAGTGAACAATTTTGTCGTTTGCAACATCTTCACTCGATACAGAGTCCCTCAAGCTATCATTTTCGACAACGGGACCCAGTTCGAGAGCGATGAGTTCAAGACTTTCTGCCAACGACATAATATCGAGAAGAGATTCTCTACAGTAGATCATCTGCAAGCCAATGGGCAAGTTGGGCCTGTCAACAAAGTGATCATGTCCATCATTAAGAAGCATCAGAAAAGGTCGGAGGCTTATAGGTAGATAAGCTCCCTTTGGCCCTATGGCCTACCGAACTATCCATAAATTAGCGATTGGCCATACTCCTTTTGCTCTCGCCTATGGATCGGAAGCCATCATTCCCATTGAGCTCAAACTCTAGTCTCATCAAGTCACTTACTACGATCCGTAGACCAACTGAGATCTCCTCTTGGGATCACTTGACTTACTCAAAGAGAAAAGAGATGAAGCCCAACTCCGAGTTGCCTCCCAGCACCAACGAGTCGCTAGATATTTCACTTCTCGCCTTAAAACGAATCTTTTCCACACCGATTGGCTTCAGTCCCTACTGGGAAGGCCCGTACGTTCTACAACGGAGGCTTGGAGATGGAACCTTCAAGCTAATGACCTTGATGGCGCCGAACTCCAAAGGGCATGGAATAACAGACATCTCCTTCGTTACTTCACATAACTTAGTGTACATACTTATTTCTTTCCAACAACGTTTTGTTTTCTTTAAATTCAAGACATTGTAAAGGCCATAGCTGCCACATTTATTAGTAAATATAGTTTCCAGTTCTCTGTGATCTTGACATGTTTACTCTCTGCATAATATGATCAAGAAACTATTGCAACTGACTTGCATGCTCGAGCACACAACACTGGAGCGACACCTCGGAACCTGGAACTGATCCTACCTAACTCAAATCTCAAGTCAACAACAAGACCGAGTATAAACAACTTGGGACGTTCGTTTACTCGAACATCCAACCTTGTTCCCAAGTTCCCGGACTTGGGGTAGCTCATCAACCAAACAAGCGTGACATCGACCACCTGTTTGGTTCAACCCGACCCAAAGGGTCTGGATCCGGGAAATCATTGGTGAACCAGCAACGCCCTCAAACTCCAACCTAGAAAAAACGATGGGAGAGTCTAAAGAATGAATCAGCAACGTCCATGCCTTCTCACGACTCGAGAAAAGTATCCTCAAGGAGGTACCAAGGGAGAAGGCACCGGGATTGGACCTTCGCACGACTCTGAACTCCTGAACAAGGGAGAACCCGAGAGAGAGGTCTACGCGTGCATCCTTCGCACAACTTGGAACTCCCGACAAAGGGAGAACCCGAGTGCAAAGTCCACGCTCACATCCTTTGCATGACTCGGTACTCCCGACCAAGGGAGAACCCGAGAGCGAAGTCCGCGCTCACATCCTTCGCACGACTCGGAACTTCCGACCAAGGGAGAACCCGAGAGCGAAGTCCGCGCTTACATCCTTCGCACGACTCGTAGCTCCCAACCAAGGGAGAACCCAAGAGCAAAGCCCGCGCCATGAATCTTCGCACCACTCGGAATTCCTAACCAAAGGAAGCACCGAGGACAAAGTCCGTGCCTCGAAACTTCGCATAACTCAGAGTTCCTGACCAAAGGAAGCACCGAGAGTGATGACCGCACTTACAATCTTCACACAACTCGAGAAACCCGAGAGTGAAGCCTCGAACAAACGTTTTCTTATGTGTAACGACAAGCATATTTTGCAAGTACTAAAAATGGAAAGCATAAATGAACGTTCGTACACTTAGAATGAGTTATGACATAAGAAAGGTCAACTAACACTTTCGTTTATAGCCAAAAGAAAACTACATAAGTCTATCTATCTGTCTTTCCAATGACATGGCATACATGAAAATCGTGCCATGCCTCCAAAAGCAGGGGTCGTACTCGCATATAGTATCGGCCTACATAACCAAAATATCTATAATATCTATAACAATCACTGGGACACCTCGTCGTTCCTCCTTCTCTTCTTTTTCTTAACAGATTCAGCAGTAGGTGGGTTATCACCAGTCTTTGTCCCCTTCCTCCCGGAGCTACCACTGCCTCTTCCTCCTTTACCCTTAACCGGGGATATGGACTCATGAGACAATGGCTTTCCCTTCCTATCGTCATCTTCATCGCTTGTGATCACTGTGATCTCTCCAGGCGGGATATATTGCAGTGGTCTAGGTGGGATGTCGGTGGCAAGGGCCAGCACAACCTTAGTGCCTCCCTGAGCTTTCTTGGCCTCCATCTCCTCTCTCTTCTTAGCCTCCCTTGCAGCCTTTTGGTCAGCTAACTTTTTGGATTTAAGTTCTGCCCCTGCATCCTCCTTGAGCTTCTTATATGCATCCTCGCCTCTCTTGTTGGCATCCTCATCGGCCTTCTTTTTCCTAGCCTCTTCGTCAGCCCTCTTCTTCTCAGCCTCAACGTCAACTTTCTTTCTCGCAATCTCGACGTCGTATTTCTCCTCAGCATCTTGCCTAGCCTTCGTTTGGGCCTCGTATAGGGCTGCCTCATCGACCCTCCTCTTCTCTTCCTACTGCTCGGATTTTTCCACCATATAGGCTTTCTACGATTGCACCAACTCATGCATTGTCGGTACACTCATATCCACGGGGCCCGTCGCATGAATACTCTGGCTATCCATTACCTCTCCTTCCTCAAGAAGATCCTTGTAAACACTAGATGCTAAGTCCATATCCGAGAACGTATCCATATGTTCTCTTCCCTTCCCAAAATGTATTCCCTACAATCCCAATCCAGACTCAGGCATTTGGGGAAATATCGGGGCAAAGCCCTCTGTCATCTCCGCTCCGAAGGGGGCTGCATAATAAAGAAGAAGGCTACTTTGTCTCTTTTAACTCAGTGCTTATATCATTTTCGAACATTCGTGATAATGAGACTTTACCTCCAGGAAGTTATGGCACGGGGCAATGGGCAGAGTGCACGCAATTGTAGTTAGAGAGGAACCTTGCAATCCCAACTCCGAAAAATTGGGGTTATACCCGGTTGTAACGTGACTTTGGAACGTAGGACCGTTGACTATGACAGAAAGCATGGCTTGTGGACAATAAGAACTCCCCTCTACTGAGTCGTGAGTGACAATCACACTCTCAATAGGCACGAACTTCCCTTTTTTGTCAACAAGCTTTGTCGACTTCCCTTTTCCGGCAGAATGCATGGCTTGTGGCCAATAAGAACTCCCCTCTATAGAGTCATGAGTGACAACCATAATCTGGTACACATCACCCTTCAACACCGGAGGAATCCCTGTTACAGAAACCTATGGTTAACACAAACCCGAGACTCTACAAACTTCAAACTAGAGGAAACCAAAGATTATTACTTCCTTCCAACCAGCATCTCGTAAATCCCGGGGGACTGCGGACGAAGAACCATTTGTGCTTAAACATACTGAATCTGCTCTACAACCCTTCAATGAATCGAGCGCTGTATATTGCCTTAATATGGAACAAGGACCGGATGTCCTCTTTGTTAAGTTCCTCACGCACATACTCTCTTAACAGGCGGCAGGTGCCGAGGAAGAAGGCATACCTGTTTGGGTGAAGTTGCGTAGGCGCTAAGCTGAAATAGTGCATCATATCGCGGACAAAGTCACGGGACGGGGGCATATTCCCAGTAATACACATGTGCCTATTCCATGCAATGTATCCTTCTGGTGAGGCGTGCGCCCTATCCTCCTTCTAGGGAAGTTGAACTTCAGTCCAAGGTATGCTGAACTTTGCACAGATGTGCCTCGGGACAATTTATCTACACTCGAAGTCCCTAAATCTGGTGGATTGTCAATTATGATGGCACCTTCCATCACATCAAGAGCCTTAGTGGCGTCACTCCTCTCGATATCTATGTCCTCCTCCTTGGGTTTCTCCTTGACCACAGTATCCCCTCCTGACACTGATGGTTCAGTCGGGTGCTTGACCGTCTATTGTTCTATTGGCTGCAGGCCATAGTCGGGCACTTTCGGTGAACCTATAATCTGAGGGGGGGTAAACTCTGGAGAAGTCTCAAGCTTGTTGTCCATGGAAATAGTACTATTAGTTGATCCAGACTGGGTAGACGAGTGCGATGAAGCTTCAGCTTCCAAATTCTATTGTGTTATTTAAAACCTATGTCCCTCATGTTGGTGTAAACTGGCATGTACGTGCAGTGATGTGCGATGATGATACGATTATAATATATAGATTCAGGACATGGCAACGATCAATGTTTCTTTAAACTATAACCATCATTGTCATCGACCGATATCGTCGAACTCGTGTTGAGTCATGGTCACGTCGTGATTGGAATCGGGAAGCAAGTCCAATAGCCCGAAGATCTTGTCCACAGTTCAAGTTGTATGCTCTAAACCCTATGTGAAGTGTTCAATTCCTATCCAATCATGAAAAGAAGATGATACAAGTCCGAGAGTTGCGGGATCCTGCATCCCTCATATCGCATCAAGTAGATGCAAAATCGCATCACCGAAGCAATGCGATATCAAATCACCGAAGCGATGCAATATCTCATCACCAAAGCGATGCAATATCGCATCACTCAAGTGTGAGGCCTTGCATACTTCGTGATGCGAGAAAATAGCATCACCTAGGTGATGCGAAATTGCATCACTCGGATGTGAAGTTTCGCATCATTTGTGATGCAAGAAACTGCATCACCTTGGTGATGCAAAATCATATCACTCTGATGCGAAACCCCGCATCACGCGGCTGGGAGGGATCTCATCACACCGACGCGGGATCTCGCACCAGACCGATGCGAGGTGTCGCATCACCATGATACAAACCATCGCATCGCTTGAGGTGATACGACTCCCCCTTCCATCTCCCCCTCATCTTCTCCACTCCCACATACACCTCCACCGCCATTAAAAACCAATCCAAGTTCCTTTAGACATCAAACTTCAGGCCTAATGGCTTTTAAGTTCTCTCCTCCGAAAGTGCTCAAATGATCCCAACCAAGAATCTTGACTAAAATATTGTTATTTAACCAAGGGTTAAACCATAGCATAATATCTTTTCCGTTTGCAATACATCTGTTAATAAAATGTAGACCCTTTTCACAATGCCTAAGAATAGTTTTCCATGTGCATGAGCTATTATTATCGATGTTCATGACCCAGAAGTGTTTGCTAGAACAATATTTATTTATCATCCATCTTTTCCATAAATTGTTCCCATTAATCAAATGCCAAAGTAGTTTAGCGCTGCAACCATTTTGATGTCCTTAGAATTACGTAAGCCTACTCCACCTTCAGCCTTGGGTTTGCAAAGCGTATCCCGAGCAATTTTATGCTTTTTACCAGCCCAAATAAAATTGCTATATAACATGTTTACCTCTTCAATAGTCGCCATTGGTATTTGGTAGATTAGCTTCCAATAAGTAACCATCGGGATGATAACGGATTCGATTAATTCTATTTTACCTGCCATGGATAACAATCTACAATCCCAACTATCCATTCTCTTTCTAATTTTATCGAAAAGCTCATCACAATCCGAGAATTGAAGATAATTATTTGACAGTGGAACACCGAAGTATTTAATGGGAATTTTACCGTCTTTCATATCCAAAATAGAGAGTAAAAGGGGTTTAATGCTCACACCTCTGCTGAAGAAAATTTTAGACTTCGTATTATTAATCTGCAACCCTGCCATATCCTTAAGATTGTTAAGAATACTCTTAGTTTCCTGGATTCCCTTCACCTTTGCTTCTGTAAAAATCAATAAGTCATCAACATAAATAAGATGTGTGATTTTTGGCTTATGCTTGTAAATTGGCTGAACTAATTCCGCTTGTACAACTTTGAATATCTAAATTGAAAAAACTCCATAACTACACAAAAGAGATATGGGGAAAGCGATTCCCCTTGTCTTAAGCCTCTAGAACTGTATATGAACCCTTTCGGGCTTCTATTTACCATAATAGATAAAGTAGGCTTGGATATATGTGTTTTGATAAAATGCACGATACGAGTCGGGAAACCCATCATTTTAAGCATGTGACAAATAATTTTTCTATTAATCATATCATACACTTTTTTCAAATCAATTTTCATGCACAACTTACCACTACCCTTCTTGTTAAAATGTCTTATTTGTTCATGGGCGAGCACAACATTTTCGGCAATATGTCTGTTAGGCATGAACGCTGACTGGTTTTCAACAATAAGACGCATTAGATATGGTTTGATTCTGTTACATATCACCTTAGAAATGATTTTATAAATCACATTACAACACGATATAGGTCTATAATCTAATATATCCTTCGGTTTTCAACTTTCAGAATGAGAGTAATAAAAGTATGATTTATACCTTTTGCTAAATTTCCCGTGTTGAACACTTCTTGCATCATCTCTAACATGCTGAATTTCAACAGATCCCAGTGCACCTTAAAGAATTTTGAAGTAAAACTATCTGGACTGGGGCTTTTGTCCTCCGGAATAGAGAAAACTGCATTATAAATCTCTTTCATGCTGATGTATGAGGACAGGTAGTTTCTGCCCCTTTTGTTGATAACATGCATACAATTTATGGTAGGAAAAACTTCTCTCATAGGTGTCTCCGAGTTATAAATATTAGAGAAGTAGCAAATCGCTTCTCTTTCTATTATGTCTGCATCTTGCACCAATTCCCCATTACTCATAATAATATTAATCCAATTATTAATGTGATTTCTCATTGACATTTTAGCATGAAAGAATTTCGAACACAAGCCACCTTTCGTTAACCAATTGATCTTTGCCTTTTGTCTGGCTTTATGATATTCAATATTACTCTGGTCTCTCCACCTATTGTAAGCCAATTTAAGGTTTTCATATATAGACAGGTCCGTTAGGCTCCTATCAATGTCCTGCAACAAATAATTATACTCCTCTTCTAACTGCTTCAAAATAACATTATCCTTTCCACTGGTACAATTCCACCATTTTAACTGTTGTTTACAGGGTTTCAAGAACTGCTGAAAGATATAAATTTTGAACCATGAAAATTCGAAGAAAACATAATGTCCAACACCAAATTAATGTTGTCCATGTAAACGTCTTTAGTGTGCCAAGTATTAACATATCTAAAAGGGACATTCTTTCTGTTTATATTACCCTTCTTAAAATTAACACAAATGGGAATATGGTCACTTATCGGGCTAGCAACTCCAAACATGTTAATCTCATGGAAGTTATCTAAAAAAATGGTAGTAGAACAAACTGTCAATTTTAGAAGCCATACCTTTCTTTCTCCATGTATATTTGAAGCCAGCAGTAGGTAAATCCATTAATCCAGAGGCAGCAATACAATCTACTAACCTAGAAAAATGCCGGAAAGGTATAGACGATCCTCCCTTTTTATCATTAAGCGATACTATATTGTTGAAATCCCCTAGAACCATCCATGGTATATTAACTTGTCTAGCTTCATTTGTAATAATTTTCCATAGCAATTCTCTGTGTAGCAAAAAGTTACTCGCATATATAAAAGTAATTCTACATTTCACCCCCCCCCCTCCCCCGTAACAACCCGAAAATCTGGGCCAGTTTAAAATTTTTATTTTGGCAATTTTAGCGAATTTTGAATATTTAAAATGAATTATTTTAAATAATATCGACGAGAAATTTATTTTGAATATAATTCGAACGTATATATTATATACGTCGTCGTTAGAATATAAATAATTTTATTTTAATTATAAATAGAATTGAAAATGGCACGATAGTTCGATAATTCGATTTCAAACTTCAATTGAATGGGCCAGGTGCAAAACAATCCGGATTTTAGCGAAACCAAAAACATTAGAATCTAATTGTGACTATCTTTCTAACGAATCCGAAAAATCGAAATTTCATAGCGGGAATCAAAAGATATGTCCAGTTGAAAATTCTGAATAGTCGCTATGGAATTTCGGCCTTTGAAAATAGCCATTTTGCAAACGACCTCGGATTTCGACGAAACCACTTTTGTTGGATCTGCAGTGTCAAATTATTGCTAGATTACAAATTTCATAATTTTTCGAATCAATATGTGAGCGTGGCAAAGGAAAACGCGTTTGACCAGTTTTAGTTGATTTTAATCGACTTTAAAATGGCCATTTTTCCAACGGTCTCAGAATTCGACGAAATTAGTTTTGTTAGGACCGTATCGTCAATACGAAGCTAGAAAATATTTATCTGCAATTTTTAGAGTTAGTATGTGACCCCAGTGAATTGAAATACGCGTTCAAATTCAATATATAGAGTTATATGTTGATTTTAACGGAAACAGATCGAAACGATCGAATCAGCCTACGATACATATCCCATTGTGTTCGAAATAGGGGTAAAACGCTAGGGACGACAGGCGGTGGGCCTCGTTTAGAGGTCGTATGTAAAAGTCAACCTTTTGAAATTAAAATAAAAAAAAAAATTAAAACCTCTCTCTTCCCTTATTCCTTTATCCCAGCCCCCCCCCCCCCCTTTTTTGAAAATCGATTCATCAAAAAAGAGAAAAAAAAAGAAGAACGAAGACGGAGGAGCTGTCGCTCCTCCTACTGAGCCGCCACCGCCGCTCAGGGCGTGGCCACCGCCCTCCACGTTTCCCCCTCCCTTCTTCTTCCCCTCCTCCTCCAGCCCTGCTCCGTTCAAACCGCACCCCCCAAAGAAACCCGAACCCTAGCCCTTCCCTCCCAATCGCCGACGTGCTGGCCCACCTCCCCCTCGCGCACGCCTCTTCTCCGACCTCCGCCAGCACCGCCTGCCATCAGCAAACCCGTCTGCGCCTCCCTCTTCTCTTCTGAAAAGCATCGTTCCCCACCGATTTAACCACAGCCGATGATCCAAGAACCCACCACTTCGATTTGCAGAAAGAAAAATGTAAGTTTTAATTAGTTTATTTTTATTTTTCTTGCTGTATAAAATTCATGATTAAAACATTGTTTTATAAAGGAAAGGCGAGATTTTTATAAATGAAAAGGCGAGATTTTTATAAATGAAAAGGCGAGATTTTTATAATGAAAATGCGAGATTTTTATAAATGAAAAGGCGAGATTTTTATAAATGAAAAGGCGAGATTTTTATAAATGAAAAGGCGATGAAAAGGCGAGATTTTTATAAATGAAAAGGCGAGATTTTTATAAATGAAAAGGCAAGATTTTTATAAATGAAAAGGTGAAATATTTATATATGAAAAGGTGAAATATTTATATTTGAAAAGGTGAAATATTTATATATGTAGTGAAATAAAAATTAAATCTTTATATTTAAAAAGGCGAAATCTTTATGTAGAGAATAGCGTGTAAAAATGGAATTTTTATCTATATATTAGCGATGTAAAAATAGGATTTTTATATATTGAATAGTGAAGTAAAAATTCAATTTTTATATATTGAATAGCAAAGTAAAAATGTGATTTTTATATATGTAGTGGCTACGGGCAGTGAAAGTGACAAAAAGGCGAGAACGACGAAGATTTCTATAAAAGAAGAGTCGTGGAGTTAGGATAGCTATCGGTGAGAATCTCACTCTAAATTTCTTTTTCTAGATATATATATATGTTAGGATGCAGACGGTGCTTAGCAGCACCCGACACCTGTCATCCACAGACCATGGATGGCTTGTTTGATTGATATGATGTGTTGTGAAATTTGTTTGTGAAATTGATGTGAAATAGATAATGAAATATATTCATGTGTTGAAAGGAAATAAAATATTTATATAGTTAAAAATATTTTATCGTTAAAAAAATAATTTTTAACGTGAATGTGAGTAAATAAATAGTTATAAAATAATCGGCCGATTTGTTTATATACACTGATTTGATTGATATTGATTGGGTCGATAAATTTTACACATATCCCAACTGCACAAATAAAAATCTGTGTTTGTTGATTTGAAACCCCACACGGGTGTTGGGATGATATTTGGCGTACACTAATCCCAATTATTTAATTGTATGTCGATTGATTGGTCGACAGGCTGTGTAAGCATTAATTATTTATATTTGATGCTTATGCAGTTGTGTGGTGCATTTTGGATGATGGTTGATTGTTTATCGTTGCTATTATATACATGTGTTGTATGGAATCCATATAATTAACATTATATGGTGATTGATTGGGTCTCATTCCAATCGGGAAAATAATGAATATTATAAAAGAAAAACTCATGTGTTAAATATAAAAATAGTCATGTGTTGACGATGTTCATGTGTTAAGTAAAATATTTTTAACAATAAAATTTACATCTTCATAATATTTAAAATTAGAACTACTTCATGGTGGAGTCTAATTAAAAATCAAACGATAGATACCATAGTTTTATAAAATATTTTACATAACAAAAATAGACGTGTGTTGAAAGAAATATAGTTCATGTGTAGAATAGAATAAATATTCATTTGTTGAATAGAATAACGAAGTTTTTTGAAAAATATAAGGCCGTGTTGATTTGAGATGCGTTATTTTGACGCGAACGATATTTATATCGATTTTATTCGTTTTATAATGAATATTGAAAAGTGATTTCAAAATTTAATATTTTGAAATGAAATTCATATTAAATTAGATTAAAATTCAAATTGAAATTTTATTGAATCAATTTGAAATGAATTCGAATCGAATAGAAAATGAATTCGATTCGAATTGAATAGAAAGTGAATTTGAACTCGAATTGAATAGAAATGAATTCAAATTAAATTAAATTGAAATTGAATTAAAAACGAATTGAAATCGTTTTGAATGAAATTTAAAACGAACTGAAATTGAAATGAAATCAATTTGAAATGAATTCGAATTGAAGAAAATATAAGGTAAATTCAAATTGAATTGAATTGAAACGAATTAGAATTTGAAATGAATTGAAACGAATTTGAATTCGAATTAAACAGAATTGAAATGAATTCGAATCGAATTGAAAACAAATCGATTTGAAATTGAAGATGAAGTTGAAATTGTTTTTGAAACGAATTTAGAACTATTTATAAAATTCGTTTTAAAAAGGAAATCGACGGAATATAATATATATATATATATATATATATATATATATTATATAATGGCCTGAATAGAACGCGCCGCGCCGCGGCAGTTCGTGAATTTCGGCCATTGACTTCGAATTGACGTTGCGGGAGATCCGATCGTCGGATTCTCCTAAAACCGGAACCGTTAGGTTCGTATCGAAAAGAGCTATCCAGTGAATATTAGAAATTTGAAATCTAACGGATGGATTTGGAATTATGTCCAAATCAAATTTGAAAAAGGTCGTTGTAAGTGCAGTTCGATGGCCGTTGATGGAAATCGACTGTACGGGCCTTGATAAAATTATTAAAAATATTAATAATTTGTGTAAAATCATAATATGTGAATTGGAAAGAACTGGGATGAAAAACTCCACATTTGAAATGATAAAAGTAGATTTTTATAGAAATGAACTAGTTTTGAACTAGAATTAAAATCAATTTATTTTTTGAAATAAATAAATTGAATTTGAAAGTGATTTTAAAAATAATCAATATTCCCAATACGTGAATTGGACTAGAGTTGAATCGAAATTATCTACGGAATATTTCGATGTTGGATTCGTGACTATACAGATATTGTTATGGGAATTTGAAAGATATATTTTATATCGTTATTTCCAATACGATATATGTTGGTTTTAGAATTTGATATTGAATATAAGCCGATATATTTTCTATTCAGAGCCTTGTATTTAATATCAAATGTGATTTGGGTTTGTCGTGAATGGTGTCTTGACTAACACTGTTCTTGAACCCAGTTGAGAAAAGATTAAATCTTTTTATTTAGATTTAATGAAGTATACCAATTAAATAATATTTAATTGGAATTGAATTGATATTGATTTTTGGGTTTATCGTGAACCGTGTTTTAAATGACACTGATTCTTTAACCCAGTTAAAGATTAAACTAAGTGGAGTTTTAATGAATCTTTAATTAAATTGAAAAGATCGAGAATGGAGTATCACCAGTTTTACCCCAGGCGATAGTTAAATCTTTAATTAGATTTGAACATGAAATGGTAATTGAATTTACCGATAACACTATGGTGCTAGATATGAAGTATGACCAGTTTTACTTCATGGGATGAGTAGGTTGGGATTGGGAAAATAAAATAAATGATTACTCCGGCGTGGTTCGCTAATCCCGACTAGTTTGAATTGATATTCAAAGGAGATTAAAGAATAAATTTAAAGAATTTATCTTTGATAAAATTAATGGGAACCTTTCCCAAAATATAAGAATATTTGAAAAAAAGAATATTATGAATTGGAATGAGGCGTATGTTATGTTTGTGTCACACGTGTTTATTATATATATACGCGAGTTGTTCAGAAAGACCGGGTTTATCCCATTCTGAATAACTGATTCGACGTGGTGTCGAAGATGAAGACGGTGGTTGAAGACCGGAGGTCTTCACGTCGTTTGGGTAATTACTGATGATCTTGATTGGGTTGTACACCCAAGAAGATGGAAACAGTTGGTGATCGTCCAGACGTACTTGGAGATCGAGGGATATGCGGGGTACTAGGTGCCTCCGGTTTCGTTCAGACCCAGAACGAACTTGTAATTGGACTGTGTGTCTGGCATTGGATTTTATTTTGTGTGGTTGATTTCTATTAAATATATATCTGCTTGGCGGCGGAGAATTTATTCTCTTGCTTAACGCCCTTCTCTGAGACGTACGAGCTTAGAGGTTATATATTGATGGATATCAATCGCATGGAGTGAATTGCCTGTGTGGCATGCCTAAGTGGCAAATGATCAAGGCTTCTGTTGAAAAGCAAAGTCTTGTGGTGATGATCAAAGCGCAGCATGTGTGGCACAGCTTTGTGTAATGTGAATTCGCGAGCCTCACACCCCGGTGGTGAACCAAAAACGGGAGACGGACCTCAGGGGGGCATGCGTTTTTTTCTAGCTAGGGTGGTGTCAGTGACCTACCAGCCCTGACATTTATATTATTTTCACCTGTGTGGTTGTTGCTATTGCGAGGCGCCTCGGTTTGATCGGACGATCCGGGTCCGATGGAGTCATTCGTTGGCTCATTTACGCCCCATAGGGCGGAGAAACGTAGTGTTTAGGCATTATAATCCACATCGGTGGACCGGCCCTGACGATCCAAGGGGCAGTTGCGGTTGTTCCTGAGGGGCGGGCAAGGGCGTCTCGAATCGGTTGAGGACTATCTTTTGCCTCGGTTCATAGACAGAAATCCAATTTCCAAATACATGACATTTGCGATTTTATTTGTAGAGCCTAGTATGGCGACATAGTGGGATGGGGCGCTTATGCCGTCTATGATTGATACTTATGATTTGAAGTTGTTTTATGCACTATACACTTATTATAGTATCAAAAGATGTGTTTTAAACGTATCAAGCATGCTTTTGCTGTTATAAGGTAAAAACCCTATCCTTCGGCTTGCGTTGCATTGTGTGATGGGACCTGGGTCTTATAACAGCTTCATTTTTCTTTATTTAGCATTGCGCTGTTTGTTCTATGCACTGGTATTCTTGGGAGGAAACCCGTTCCGTGTTATACGGCGTGGTCCCTTGATTTACCAAACTTTAAAACCAATATTAATAACTGTTTTAGTTCTCACACCAGTCACATGACTGACCTGGAGTTTATTGTTTTAACCTAAACTCTGGGTGCCCCTATTTTCGACACGGGCAGCTAGTAGTTTTGGTTTTGCAGATTTATATTCACAGGGTCCTGATTTACAGCTGGAACGATGCTCGGAAAGCTCTGTATCCGTGCATTACTTCTAGTTGTGCTTTTGTATTATTTTCCGCTGCGATATATTTAAATGTAATTTAAATCTCTGATATTTGTTGAATGTAATTTATTCATTTATACTCTGTATATTCTTGTATCTGATGGAATTGTTGTAATAACAATGAAATGTTCTTCTGTTTGCGTTCTGATTTGTCTTGTCCTTAATTCTATCCGTTCTTTCCTTCACGGGGAAGTTCGGGTCGTCTCAGTTTGGTATCAGAGCTTTGGTTTACAGAGCTCGAGAACAAGACACATTAAAACCATACGAAAGAATTCATCAGATATTGGATTAGTAATATCCAATTAGAATGACTCGTTAGAGATAGGATCAGTAGTATCCTAGAACGAGTGTGAAGAGTATATTTTTCAAATGAAAACAATTTTGTTTTAAAATCTAAATCGCTTTATACGTATTTGAATATCTATTTATTTTGAATATGGACAATCGAGTATATAAAGATTTCGCGAATACGCGTCATGAACGTATATTCGAAGTTTTAATATACTGGATAGATATAGAATCACATTCTAGTCGCCCGGAGATGATGTTGATAATGATCATGGCATCATCAATATTTATGTTCGTGTTTCGAAGGTGTGGTTTCTATATATTTCCATTAGACTGGTGTGAGAACCAAAATATAGCTAGAATACATTGTTGTGAATTGGCACCAAAAACATGATTTTTGTATATATATCCAATTATGCATTTGAAACTTTAATTCACTAATTGATTGATGTTTGTGTTGTTTGTTTATTTGTTTAATCATTTTTAACCATTTAGTCTAATTGAATCAAATATTGAATTGTATTGAAAATTAGTTGCATTTGCTTGCATATACATGTATATCATTGAACAGGTCATAGCAAGGAGGCTAGAGCAGAGAATAAAATTTGTTTGCCCGACAAATAGGTACATGTTTACTATAATTTACTGTTTTGTTTGGGTGATGATGATTTTATGAGCCTATTGGCTAGCCGCTTGGCTTTTTCTTTTTCTTTTTGAGATCAGAAGGCCTGTATGGCAATTTCGGGATTTTCCCGTGGCTCCCGGTGCAGGGGAGGTTATGGCGAAATTTTTCGAAAATTCCGGGTGTTAGCCGAATTTTTGAAGAATTTGAAAATTCTCAGAAACAGAAAAGTTGGAGAATGGAAGCCAGATCGAACGTAGAGTTGATTAATCAAACCACTTTTGACTATGTTCCTTTTCGGGGACGAAAAGTTTTAAGTGGGGGAGATTGTAACAACCCGAAAATCTGGGCTAGTTTAAAATTTTTATTTTGGCAATTTTAGCGAATTTTGAATATTTAAAATAAATTATTTTAAATAATATCGACGAGAAATTTATTTTGAATATAATTCGAACGTATATATTATATACGTCGTCGTTAGAATATAAATAATTTTATTTTAATTATAAATAGAATTGAAAATGGTGCGGTAGTTCGATAATTCGATTTCAAACTTCAATTGAATGGGCCGGGTGCAAAACAATCCGGATTTTAGCGAAACCAAAAACATTAGAATCTAATTGTGACTATCTTTCTAACGAATCCGAAAAATCGAAATTTCATAGCGGGAATCAAAAGATATGTCCAGTTGAAAATTCAGAATAGTCGCTATGGAATTTCGGCCTTTGAAAATAGCCATTTTGCAAACGACCTCGGATTTCGACGAAACCACTTTTGTTGGATCCGCGGTGCCAAATTATTGCTAGATTGCAAATTTCATAATTTTTCGAATCAACATGTGAGCGTGGCAAAGGAAAACGCGTTTGACCAGTTTTAGTTGATTTTAATCGACTTTAAAATGGTCATTTTTCTAACGGTCTCAGAATTCGACGAAATTAGTTTTGTTAGGAGCATATCGTCAATACGAAGCTAGAAAATATTTATCTGCAATTTTTAGAGTTAGTACGTGACCCCAGTGAATTGAAATACGCGTTCAAATTCAATATATAGAGTTATATGTTGATTTTAATGGAAACAGATCGAAACGATCGAATCAGCCTACGATACATATCCCATAGTGTTCGGAATAGGGGTAAAACGCTAGGAACGACAGGCGGTGGGCCTCGTTTAGAGGTCGTATGTAAAAGTCAACTTTTTGAAATTAAAATAATAATAAAAATTAAAACCTCTCTCTTCCCTTATTCCTTTATCCCAGCCCCCCCACCCTTTTTGAAAATCGATTCATCAGAAAAGAGAAAAAAAGAAGAAGAACGAAGACGGAGGAGCTGTCGCTCCTCCGACTTAGCCGCCACCGCCCTCCACGTTTCCCTCTCCCTTCTTCTTCCCCTCCTCCTCCAGCCCTGCTCCGTTCAAACCGCACCCCCCAAAGAAACCCGAACCCTAGCCCTTCCCTCCCAATCGCCGACGTGCTGGCCCACCTCCCCCTCGCGCGCGCCTCTTCTCCGACCTCCGCCTGCACCGCCTGCCATCAGCAAACCCGTCTGCGCCTCCCTCTTCTCTTCTGAAAAGCATCGTTCCCCACCGATTTAACCACAGCCGACGATCCAAGAACCCACCCCTTCGATTTGCAGAAAGAAAAATGTAAGTTTTAATTAGTTTATTTTTATTTTTCTTGCTGTATAAAATTCATGATTAAAACATTGTTTTATAAAGGAAAGGCGAGATTTTTATAAATGAAAAGGCGAGATTTTTATAAATGAAAAGGCGAGATTTCTATAAATGAAAAGGCGAGATTTTTATAAATGAAAAGGCAAGATTTTTATAAATGAAAAGGAGAAATATTTAGATATGAAAAGGTGAAATATTTATATTTGAAAAGGTGAAATATTTATATATGTAGTGAAATAAAAATTAAATCTTTATATTTAAAAAGGTGAAATCTTTATGTAGAGAATAGCGTGTAAAAATGGAATTTTTATCTATATATTAGCGATGTAAAAATAGGATTTTTATATATTGAATAGTGAAGTAAAAATTCGATTTTTATATATTGAATAGCGAAGTAAAAATGTGATTTTTATATATGTAGTGGCTACGGACAGTGAAAGTGACAAAAAGGAGAGAACGACGAAGATTTCTATAAAAGAATAGTCGTGGAGTTAGGATAGCTATCGGTGAGAATCTCACTCTAAATTTCTTTTTCTAGATATATATATATATATATATATATATATATGCTAGGATGCAGACGGTGCTAAGCAGCACCCGACACCCGTCATCCACAGACCATGGATGGCTTGTTTGATTGATATGATGTGTTGTGAAATTTGTTTGTGAAATTGATGTGAAATAGATAATGAAATATATTCATGTGTTGAAAGGAAATTAAATATTTATATAGTTAAAAATATTTTATCGTTAAAAATATAATTTTTAACGTGAATGTGAGTAAATAAATAGTTATAAACAAATCGGCCGATTTGTTTATATACGCTGATTTGACTGATATTGATTGGGTCGATAAATTTTACACATCGCCCAACTGCACAAATAAAAATCTGTGTTTGTTGATTTGAAACCCCACACGGGTGTTGGGATGATATTTGGCGTACACTAATCCCAATTATTTGATTGTATGTCGATTGATTGGTCGACAGGCTGTGTAAGCGTTAATTATTTATATTTGATGCTTATGCAGTTGTGTGGTGCACTTTGGATGATGGTTGATTGTCTATCGTTGCTATTATATACATGTGTTGTATGGAATCCATATAATTAACATTATATGGTGATTGATTGGGTCTCATTCCAATTGGGAAAATAATGAATATTATAAAAGAAAAACTCATGTGTTGAATATAAAAATAGTCATGTGTTGACGATGTTCATGTGTTGAGTAAAATATTTTTAACAGTAAAATTTACATCTTCATCATATTTAAAATTAGAACTACTTCACGGTGGAGTCTAATTAAAAATCAAACAATAGATACCATAGTTTTATAAAATATTTTACATAACAAAAATAGACGTGTGTTGAAAGAAATATAGTTCATGTGTTGAATAGAATAAATATTCATTTGTTGAATAGAATAACGAAGTTTTTTGAAAAATATAAGGCCGTGTTGATTTGAGATGCGTTATTTTGACGCGAACGATATTTATATCGATTTTATTCGTTTTATAATGAATATTGAAAAGTGATTTCAAAATTTAATATTTTGAAATGAAATTCAAATTAAATTAGATTAAAATTCAAATTGAAATTTTATTGAATCAATTTGAAATGAATTCGATTCAAATTGAATAGAAAGTGAATTTGAACTCGAATTGAATAGAAATGAATTCAAATTGAATTAAATTGAAATTGAATTAAAAACGAATTGAAATCGTTTTGAATGAAATTTAAAACGAACTGAAATTGAATTGAAATCAATTTTAAATGAATTCGAATTTAAGAAAATAGAAGGTAAATTCAAATTGAATTGAATTGAAACGAATTAGAATTTGAATTGAATTGAAACGAATTTGAATTCGATTTAAATTGAATTGAAATGAATTCGAATCGAATTGAAAATAAATCGATTTGAAATTGAAGATGAAGTTGAAATTGTTTTTGAAACGAATTTAGAACTATTTATAAAATTCGTTTTAAAAAGGAAATCGACAAAATATAATATATATATATATATATATATATTATATAATGGCCTAAATAGAACGCGCCGCGCCGCGGTAGTTCGTGAATTTCGGCCATTGACTTCGAATTGACGTTGCGGGAGATCTGACCGTCGGATTCTCCTAAAACCAAAACGGTTGGGTTCGTATCGAAAAGAGCTTTCCAATGAATATTAGAAATTTGAAATCTAACGGTTGGATTTGGAATTATGTCCAAATCAAATTTGAAAAAGGTCGCTGTAAGTGCAGTTCGATGGCCGTTGATGGAAATCGACTGTACGGGCCTTGATAAAATTATTAAAAATATTAATAATTTGTGTAAAATCATAATATGTGAATTGGAAAGAACTGGGATGAAAAATTCCACATTTGAAATGATAAAAGTAGATTTTTATCGAAATGAACTAGTTTTGAACTAGAATTAAAATCAATTTATTTTTTGAAATAAATAAATTGAATTTGAAAGTGATTTTAAAAATAATCAATATTCCCAATACGTGAATTGAACTGGAGTTGAATCGAAATTATCTTCGGAATATTTTGATGTTGGATTCGTGACTATACAGATATTGTTATGGGAATTTGAAAGATATATTTTATATCGTTATTTCCAATACGATATATGTTGGTTTTAGAATTTGATATTGAATATAAGCCGATATATTTTCTATTCAGAGCCTTGTATTTAATATCAAATGTGATTTGGGTTTGTCGTGAATGGTGTCTTGACTAACACTGTTCTTGAACCCAGTTGAGAAAAGATTAAATCTTTTTATTTAGATTTAATGAAGTGTACCAATTAAATAATATTTAATTGGAATTGAATTGATATTGATTTTTGGGTTTATCGTGAACCGTGTTTTAAATGACACTGATTCTTTAACCCAGTTAAAGATTAAACTAAGTGGAGTTTTAATGAATCTTTAATTAAATTGAAAAGATCGAGAATGGAGTATCACCAGTTTTACCCCAGGCGATAGTTAAATCTTTAATTAGATTTGAACGTGAAATGGTAATTGAATTTACCGATAACACTGTGGTGTTAGATATGAAGTATGACCAGTTTTACTTCATGGGATGAGTAGGTTGGGATTGGGAAAATAAAATAAACGATTACTCCGGTGTGGTTCGCTAATCCCGACTAGTTTGAATTGATATTCAAAGGAGATTAAAGAATAAATTTAAAGAATTTATCTTTGATAAAATTAATGGGAACCTTTCCCAAAATATAAGAATATTTGAATAAAAGAATATTCTGAATTGGAATGAGGCGTATGTTGTGTTTGTGTAACACGTGTTTACTATATATATACGCGAGTTGTTCAGAAAGACCGGGTTTATCCCATTCTGAATAACTGATTCGACGTGGTGTCGAAGAAGAAGACGGTGGTTGAAGACCGGAGGTCTTCACGTCGTTTGGGTAATTACTGATGATCTTGATTGGGCTGTACACTCAAGAAGATGGAAACAGTTGGTGATCGTCCAGACGTACTTGGAGATCGAGGGATACGCGGGGTACTAGGTGCCTCCGGTTTCGTTCAGACCCATAACGAACTTGTAAATGGACTGTGTGTCTGACATTGGATTTTATTCTGTGTGGTTGATTTCTATTAAATATATATATGTTTGGCGGCGGAGAATTTATTCTCTTGCTTAACTCCCTTCTCTGAGACGTACGAGCTTAGAGGTTATATATTGATGGATATCAATCGCATGGAGTGAATTGCCTGTGTGGCATGCCTAAGTGGCAAATGATCAAGGCTTCTGTTGAAAAGCAAAGTCTTGTGGTGATGATCAAAGCGCAGCCTGTGTGGCCCAGCTTTGTGTAACGTGAATTCGCGAGCCTCACACCCCGGTGGTGAACCAAAAACGGGAGACGGACCTCGGGGGGACATGCGTTTTCTTTCTAGCTAGGGTGGTGTCAGTGACCTACCAGCCCTGACATTTATAATATTTTCACCTGTGTGGTTTTTGTTGTTGCGAGGCGCCTCATTTTGATCGGACGATCCGGGTCCGATGGAGTCATTCGTTGGCTCATTTACGCCCCATAGGGCGGAGAAACGTAGTGTTCAGGCATTATAATCCACATCGGTGGACCGGCCCTGACGATCCAAGGGGCAGTTGCGGTTGTTTCTAAGGGGCGGGCTAGAGCGTCTCGAATCGGTTGAGGACTATCTTTTGCCTCGGTTCATAGACGGAAATCCATTTTCCAAATACGTGACATTTGCGGTTTTATTTGTAGAGCCTAGTATGGCGACATAGTGGGATGGGGCGCTTATGCCGTCTATGATTGATACTTATGATTTGAAGTTGTTTTATGTACTATACACTTATTATAGTATCAAAAGATGTGTTTTAAACGTATCAAGCATGCTTTGGCTGTTATAAGGTAAAAACCCTATCCTTCGGCTTGCGTTGCATTGTGTGATGGGACCTGGGTCTTATAACAGCTTTATTTTTCTTTATTTAGCATTGCGCTGTTTGTTCTATGCACTGGTATTCTTGGGAGGAAACCCGTTCCGTGTTATACGGCGTGGTCCCTTGATTTACCAAACTTTAAAACCAATATTAATAACTGTTTTAGTTCTCACACCAGTCACACGACTGGCCTGCAGTTTATTGTTTTAACCTAAACTCTGGGTGCCCCTATTTTCGACACGGGCAGCCAGTAGTTTTGGTTTTGCAGATTTATATTAACAGGGTCCTGATTTACAGCTGGAACGATGCTCGGAAAGCTCTGTATCCGTGCATTACTTCTAGTTGTGCTTTTGTATTATTTTTCGCTGCAATATATTTAAATGTAATTTAAATTTCTGATATTTGTTGAATGTAATTTATTCATTTATACTCTGTATATTCTTGTATCTGATGGAATTGTTGTAATAATAATGAAATGTTCTTCTGTTTGCGTTCTGATTCGTCTTGTCCTCAATTCTGTCTGTGCTTTCCTTCACGGGGAAGTTCGGGTCGTCTCACCCCCCCTCCCTAAAAAAAATTATCAGCATGGATAGAAATATGTTGGTTGGAAATTGATTCAAGATTGATGGTCCATACATTTGTGTCCCATAAAATAAGTATTCTTCATTTGTAGCTGCATACATTGTTATCAATAGATGACCAGGTACTTTGCAAATTATATTTCAGCTCACTAATCGTATCATTACTCATTTTGTTCTTTAACAGACCAACCAAAGACGACCTGTATTTTTTAAGCTATTTGAATACTTCAAATTGTTTATTTGGAGCATTCAAACCTTTTACATTCCACGCTATTACGCTCATTTGATTTTACTTTGGCTCCTTGTCAAAACTTTAGGAGGAGCGAAATGAGTTGGTTTTGAAGTGCACTTTTGTTTGTTGTTCTTACATACTGCCTCAACCTCATCAAAGAAAATTTTGTTTTTCTCTACATGTTCTGACACATTCATTTCTTTTGCAGGTTCTCCCTTATCTGGTGGTCATGTTTCTGAGTTTGTAATATATTTGATGATATTCTCCTTTTCCGAGTCTACCCAATCCGCTACGACGTCATCCACCAAAGCATTGGCATCCTTGTTTTCATCACATTCTCCTGCATCCCCAGCCTCACCAGTGATCATCAAAGACGGGTCATTTCCATTCACAACATTTCACGCAAGCCCTTAGCACCTCGGAGGCTGGCGTATTTATCATTAAGTAATTTTTCAAAAGTTTGATTTTATGAAGCTAAACCTGCAAACATATTAAATTTTAAAGGGTGGATCTCAGTCTGTAAAATAATGGACAAATTGTCCTCATTATTCTTTTATGTGGTAACATTCAAATCATTGTTAGCTGCAGTCGATTCAATTACATTTTCACCACTATCTTTGCACCGTGTATTGTTTGATATTCTTTGGAATTCCTGTTCTTGGTTATTACTTAAACTAGATAGGTCTATTGTGGAAAATGTATTTCCTTGTTGTTTATCTCTTTCCACGTTAATGTTGTTTCTATGACTCTCATCTTCCACTCTGTTTTCGATTGTTTCATCAATAGCAGGCACCCTTTCATTTACTTCTGTGTTTTGCTCTGTATTATCATCGACCATGATTGTACTCATACTTCTGCGTTTTGTTCTATATTTGAATTGGCCATGTGGGTACTTACAGTATCCGTTACTTTTGGTAACCATACTTCTTCAGTCTTACCTTTGCATTGTTGAAGAGAGTGTCCGAAAACTTTGCACACCTTGCAACAAAGTGGCTTGTATGTATGTCCCACTTCAATTTTCAAAAATTCTCCCGTGTGCATCGCCACTTCCACCTTGTTTGGGAAATTCGACCCGACATCCATTTCAATTAATTTTTTTGCATATGCCACTCTTGATTCATTCGCCGTAATTCTATCCATCTTCATCGGTCTTCCCAATACACTCGCAATCGCACCCATCGCCTCTCTATCCCATAGTTCTAGCTCCAAATTTGAAAATTTGACCCATATCGGCATTGTGGACAACATATCTTTTTTGAATCTCGTGCCCATGCACCATTTTTTAAGAATGATAATTCTATTATCGAAAAGGTATGGACCTCCTTGTAGAATCTTCTCACAGTCCGGGTTATTATCAAAACGAATTATTAAAAAACCATTATCTTTGATAATAACTGAAAGTTTCCTTTTGGTTTCCATGTCCGCTCAATATAACTTTTCAGATGCAAGTGATATGGCCTGGATCTATACACGTAGAAAATAATTGAGTTTTTCCACTTGTCTCCTGCTCTCGTTGTCGCAGCTTCTGAAACTCGTGCAACTTTTTTATTATTAATCATTGAAGGTTGTATGTAATTCAGATCAACCCATGCGTGTTGCGTCTGCTATATCCCTCCTGAAGCAGTTTTGATCCAAGGTTTCGAGCCTCCCTCTACCACGTGTTTATGGACGGTCCTCCAATTTTTCTCATAAAATGTCCTTATTTAATCACGATGGACCTCGCGATCTACAGTTTTGGATCGAGTATCTTCTCCCCCCGTAGCTGTAGATCTGGGTTGATGAACTGCTTGCGCAGTATTTTGGGTAACATGAGTTACCTCATCTCCCCCGTGGCCATCCCTCCTCTGTTGGTTCGAAGAATCTGAAAACCTAGATCTGATTTAAATGAAAGGTCCCCTATCGCAATTCATTCTATGAGAGGATTCTGGACGATCAGTGTCATCCGTTACCGCTTCCTTACCTGGCCTCCGATCTGGGGGTCTTCCTTTATCATTTGAATTTGAGTCATTGTGAAGCATTGAAGTCGCCATAACTTTTTAGTTCATTACGGATTTTGTATATACGCTCGCACGTATATATTGTTACACTCATGTTTTCTACGAACTTGAACGTCCGTATAAGCGTGTCGACACCAAAATACGTACGCGTTCATGAAAATAATGAATCAACGAGAAGAAAACTCTCGATCATTGCGGAGTTTTCGACTCATAATTCCATCTACAACTTTACACACGAGTTTTGATGCCATGACAATCGACGACGATTCGGTCTGCTAACCAACCATCTGCTCGCAAGTCTAAATGGCCCGAAGACATATGATATGCACTTAATTCTACAATCCGATGTCGTCTCTCAAAACACAATGTGTACAGTCATACCCCTTTAACGTGTTTACTACTCGTATTTTATTTCCAAATCCCGACCGCATCGCGCAAAATCGCGTGAAAGCGTGTGGTCTACTATTTCTAGAACCCCTATTGCTTTTTCAAAGAATTCAGCATTATCGATTTTCCTATATATCCCTAGATAATGAAATTATTATTATTTGTTGTGTAAAATTATTGGTTTGTTAACGTGAAGTAGCAGATGTTGAAGCTTACTAGTAGGTGGTGAAGTCTGAATAGTGGATGGTAAAGTTGGAATAGGATTGGTGATCTGAAAATAAGAAAAATAGGGAAGACCCGGTATGATTAAAACAAAATGTATTATGTGAAAAATGATATGTGATTCATGTTATTTCATTTGATCTTCTTTCATCTTCATTCATGCTTATTTGTGTACACAGGTTTACTTTTTACTGTATGGTGTTAGTTTCAGCGTTATAATAATTAAATTTCAATTGTACATGGTTTCCGTCACATTTGTGTATGACTTATATTTGTATGACTTGGGCAATTTATATTATACGTATGTGGTAATATTGCAGAAAGAATCCAGCTTTTGCAGAAAATTCATTTATTACTTTTAACATCAGGAAAAATTAGCTATATATTAACATGGTCATTTATTACTTTTAGAAGAGCTATGATGCAAAATGATGC
This sequence comes from Allium sativum, assembly GCA_030737875.1. Taxonomy (NCBI): domain Eukaryota; kingdom Viridiplantae; phylum Streptophyta; class Magnoliopsida; order Asparagales; family Amaryllidaceae; genus Allium; species Allium sativum. The sequence goes on along the minus strand of CM060912.1, from coordinate 1,009,990,128 downwards.
AAATTTCTAAGTTTACTTTTTTATATAGTTAATTTCTTCTAAAATAACTTAGTTTCATTCATGTTTTGATATATGAACGGTTGATATGCGCATGTATAGCATAAAAAAAATGTTACATTACGTACATATTGATTAAACATCCAACTGCAACCATGTGCAATTGACATTGTTCGATCTGCAATAACTTTAAATGTGATAACATGTTTTGGGTATAGTTGCATGCTTGTTAAAGGAAATAAAAGATCCATTGTGTACTTCTATATTATTTATCAACTTCATCCATTATGTAGCACTTGTGGAAGCTCTATTAGTTGTTAATTTGATATTTGTAATAAGGACATAAACATTGTGTTGTTAACAAAATGGTCTTAGAAAATTATGAGCATAACTATTGCATTTTTGTTAAATCATTAAATCTACTAATCTCCATTGGTAAGCACGGACCTTGCTTAACATGGTTATTGCCTAATGTATTTAAATCCCTCTTTAATTTAGATAATAAATGGTTTGGAAAAGCTTTTGTTCATTAACTCAAACATTTTCTTTTCCATGGTTAATTTGAAACTAGAAGAACACCGTAAAGTTTCTAACTTACAAACAAAAACCATGTTCGGTTCTTTTGTCCATGGTGCCTTTTGTCTATACTAATATCAAGTATCTATTGTGGTTTGCACGAAATTGTTTTCTTTCACACCTTAACTGTTTTACTATAGGATGATAACCATGTACTGAGAAATTCATAAGGCGACTTCAAACCCCTCGTGGTTCTCTTCTGACGTTCGTCGCCTAGCCACTATGGTTCAAAAACTCAAATTTCCATTAAAAACTTAACAGATTCTTCATGTTTCAAAGAGTCTCCAATGTTGCTGCCACTTCCACCAAAAAAAAAATCGATGATAACAAGCATTCAATGCATTTCATATAATTTCCATTTTACAAGGTTGTGAAGTTTCTCCTCTATTTGAATCAGATTCAAAAAATAGAAGATATCAGGTTTGCAACTAAAGAACCAGCTAGTGGCATAATATCGATGCTAGAAGGAGTTATCACAATGAAAAGATGCCTGTTTGTGCCCTTGTTTAATTCATTGCGGGGAACTTTAAACAAGGTATCATGGTTGTTCCATAAAAATAAGTTCATGTGCATTTTTGACAAGGATTTATTTTTAGATGATAATTTTAACTGTGATACCAAATTGAAACATGAGTCAAAGATTGTAGTATACGTTAGTACCTGAAGCATCAGGATATCCACTTGTGATTATACCAATAATATCGGCAATGGAACCCCTAAGCATTTTGAATTTGCTGATGAAAATTGTACTCCAATAGTAACCGTAATCATAACGATCTTAGAAACATAAGGCATTGGTTGATGCATCCCTAAAATAAAATTTAATTCAAAACGGATCCTCGCCTAAGTTTCAATGTTAAATGGGTTTTTAATTTACTGTACCAACATATCTCCGTGAATTTTTGCACTACACCCTAAATAGTTTCAAATATATATATATATATATATATATATATATATATATATATATATCAATGGAAGATTACTAAAAGAAAAAAGTGATGAAATGTTTGCACTTATTTTAAATAGATGCGCATACATATCAGCAACTATTCCATAGTGTATTGAGTAAATGAAAATAAACTACTGAAATGTCTACACTTATTGTAAATAAGTGTTGACATATCCACAAAAATTCCCAATGTAATACAAACATTTTTCAGTGTATTAAAAAAAAAAAAAAAAAAAAAAAAAAAAAAAATTGGTTGTTGTTATTTCAACAATTTTACTAGAAATTATTTTTCATTTGTATGTAATGTTCGTTATTATTATTTTATGATTTTCCCGCGATAGTGTGATGTTTGAATAAGTGTAGACATCAAATTTGAAATTTTGAAGTAATCAGCAAAAATTACATAAAAACATCCAATATTTTAATATAATTGTTATAGCATCTCCAATTTTTTGAAAAATTGCGGGTTTTCTTGTATTTTTATTTTTTTGACGGTTTTTTTACGTTGATTTTTTTTAAGTTTCTTAATGAATTTCGAAATAATCAAACTCCCGTTCTCCATCTCTCTTAAATGCCTCCACTTTTCTATTTAGGAGAAATCAGCCCTATGTACAAGTACCAACATCTTAATTAGCTGCATATCGAGACTGCTTATGTGCTTGGCAATCAAGCTCCCTCTTCTCCTTAATAGCACACACCAAGGAGACTAACTCTTTGCATGAATACTTGAGATTGAATGCTACGAATACAAAACTTCAGAAATGCTTGTCTAGTTGATTTAGTTAAAAAATTAATTTCATCAATAGGCTAACCTAAGTATATATGCTAAAAGCTACTTTCCACCTAGTTTCATGTGTAGAGAATATACTGATGTGGTGCTGCAGTGGGAGTAAATAGTTCATTTCCATTTCTTCAGACTGATCAACTGGTTAACCTAAATATGTATGCTAAAAAACCTGGTGCAGTATAAATCCTCAATTAGTAATAAGAGTCGCAGTTTAATTGCATTCTTAATTCCGCTGGTTCCACAACATAAAAGCTACTGAGGACAAAGGCAACACAAATTATATGCTTTCAAAGATTCAACATTATTGTGGATGTTATGTTCAGCTTCACCAGTCAAACTTATACGGAATAATGTTTTGTTGTTTTATAGAGATCAGAAACTCAATAGTGCAACAGACAGGTATAAATTTCTTCACTTAAAATTGACCAAACAACAAGATAATCAATTACAAACTATGCAAGGGAAAAATGAGAAAAAACTGATTTAAACTAAACAGACATAATTAAACTAATTCAGACCTTGGAACATTCTATAGTAATCAAAAGATTCAAATGCAGAGGGACAAACAACTAGAAAGCAACAGTGAAACTTTACAGGTCTAAGCAAAACTCATGACAAACTATAAAATAATTAAAAGACAGAAAGCGAACTGCTCTTCCAGATCTAACCGCTTGTGAATTTGGTAACAGCCTTGGTACCTTCAGAAACAGCATGTTTTGCAAGCTCGCCGGGGAGAACGAGACGAACGGATGTCTGAATCTCACGAGAAGTGATAGTCGGCTTCTTATTGTATCTTGCCAACTTGGAAGATTCCTGAGCGAGCTTCTCGAAAATGTCGTTAATGAAAGAATTCATAATTCCCATAGCTTTGCTTGATATTCCAATATCAGGATGCACTTGTTTCAACACTTTGAAAATATAAATCTTGTAGGTTTCAACAGACTTCGTTTTTCTCTTTTTCTTCTTGTCGGCGGTTGCAGACGATTCTTTCGCAGGGAGCTTCTTCTCGGCTCTGGGCTTCTTGCCAGCAGGTGTTTTCTCAGCGGTCTTCTTTTCCTCTTCGGGTTTCTTTTCTGCGGGTTTCTTTTCGGCCTTGGGTGCCATTGCAAAAGATTAGGGTTTGTAAAAAATGGATTTCGATTTGAAGAATTGGGGGAAAAAGCTGGACTGTAATGAGAAGCTCGAAGTTCGGGTACTATATAAATGCGTCGAGCTAGTTGTTAATTGGACGAAAGGTGAAGACGCAGATCGCAAGGACGGACGGATTTGAAGCGTTAGATTGTCGTGCTATTGATGGTTGAGATTTGTCACTGGGGGACGAGGATTGATGAGTTGGAATCTGACTGATTCTGGGAGGTGTTCTTTGCGGCAGCAGTGCTTCTTGTTTTGCACATAGGATTGGTCATTCGAAAGAAAACTCTATTCGCGATATAAAAATCAAAATTTAATTTTCATCCACAATCCAAACATGCACGTTCTCTGAATCATTTAGGGTGCGTTCGCAGCCAGAAAATGGCACGTTTGAGAAAGTGCTCGCATCCAACGCGTTGGAGACCAACATTTTTCCATCCGTTCAGAAAGGATGCTGGGGAACGGAAGAAATCGAGTTGTTGGCGTCCGACGCGTCCGACGCAAAATAATATTAATGTCTAATCTAATTAATTTACAAAAGCACATTTGGTCCAGTTGGTACATGTGCATGTTTTGCTTTGGGTAGACTAGAGTTCAAGTCTCACTTCACCCAATTTTTTTAGTGTTTTGACGTACACTGTTTATTAATGCTTAATGCCTACTGTTGACTATTTGTAAATGTTTAATGTCATATTTTTTTTAGACTATTAACGCTTAATGTTGTTGTAATGTATTTGCATCGATTATATTGTTGTTTAAAATGGTTTCAACACATACGCTAATTAAATTTAACGGTCCAATTAAAAATCAGTATTTAATTAGTCCATAATAATTAATTTAACGATTAAAGACTCCGCTCAGATACCACGCTCAAATACCCCGTTCGTAACTAAAAACACATTCCTCGTTCGCTACAGTACTCCGTTCAAAAGCCTCGCTCAAATACCTTGTTTCTGTTCATCAAGATCGCACCCTAAGGGTGCGTTTATTTCGAACGGGGATGCGAGGTTAAGATTTCACCGTTTATCATATTCAAGTGGTGTCTGTGCCCGACACGGATGTCAATGCGAACTACCCTGATTGAAAAAAAACATTATCTCGGTAAGATATGAACGTTTACTTATTAAATCGAATAAATCGATCAGTTTGGTTTTGCTAGTTTATTGATTGGTTTTGACTTTTATTTCAAAATTATTTTAATTTGTCGATCGGGTTTGATTTTCGATATTTGAAAACTGAACCAATCAATCAAATGAAATTTAATAGTTAAGTCATTTTAAAGTTAGAAGATTGTCGTCAATAATACGATTATTTACCATATCTCTATAACAATATTAGTTTTTTTTATTTTTCTTTTGGCTCGTATTAATATTTTTAAAAGAATAATTTGTTTTAAAAAGATGTTTGCATCGTATGTAATCAATTTGTTATTTAACTTATATTATATCGATAATTAGAGGAGTTATTTGCATCAAAAAATAATAATTATAGGAGTTATTTCATTTTAAGATAAGCCAAATAAACCAATCAAACCATACCAGATATTATCGGTCCGATTGGTTAATGTTGACGTCAAAAATTGATCTAATGACAATCAACCCCCCAAAGTACGTTAACCACACACAATAATAGTCACAGAGTGCAGGAAAAACTAAATAACCACAGGAGACACAATATTTTTATAATGGCTCGGCTTCAACCAAGCCTACATCCACTTTGTAATCTTTGTTTATACTGTCAATTACATGTTATAATTGTTTTTTTATTGAGAAAAAGTGGTTTATACACAAAATCCTTATGTTATAGTTGGAGTATGTGGCATGTTATTTGTGGGATGCCGAATAGGAGCTTTTTCCTGTTTGTTCAAAATGCCTTTCTATTTCTAGAAACTGATGTATTTATAGGCAAAAAGGTGGGTCGAGTTGAATGCAACGTGGCATGCATCTTTTTCGGGGTCGGCCACGCGTGAGTCGATCATATAAAGTAGTTGTAGGCGGAGGAACCTAGTCTCTTGCTGATGAATAGTTCTCCTCGAGATGTGTGGCATGCGTGGAACTTGAAATCTAGTGTATGAAAAGCAGTGCAGATCAAAGCTGACCGGTTTTGTAGCCTTAGGAGTAGGAATACGCCTTGTAGCACATAATTTGGCCTAATATTTCCGATCTGACATTTTAGGTTTGGCCCGATCTTTCATGGATGATTCGATCGATCGGTCGGCTTTGACTTCGGAAGTGTTCGCCAATTCTTGAGGAGGATGTCTTTGTTTTCTTGGAAGTTGGCTCTGTTCGAACTATAGTCGATCGATCCACAACGAAGGTCGGTTAGAGGGACAGAAAATTCGATCGGCTTTCGATAATGAGCCTTGGTCTTGAGTTGTGACCGCTTTTGCCAAAAAGAAGGTCAATACTTTGCCTCCATAACATATCTTTTTTTAGAAAAGGGAGATGTGTTTTGGAGCTTCTAGAGAATATTGAATAATATCTCAATAGAAATCCGGAAAGTCATGCTTACGTTGGACCATATTATATGAAGGTCGGAAAACCGACGATCAACAATGGTTTTATTAAGGTCAGAAAACCAACGACCGTTGAGGATCGTATTCAGGCCGAAAAAACAACAATCACCTAAGGATCGTATTAAGGCTAGGAATCCGAGAATGTAAAAGAGCCAGCGATCATGCTGAATCGATCTCGGAGAATAGCAGAAGGACCGGGACCTTGCCGAGTCAAATGGTACCTGTGGAAGGGCTCAAAATAGACATGTCAAATCATGGCGATGTCGTTTGATATTTTCAAGCATAAGTCATGCTTTGGTGTGTTAGGAGTATAAACCATACTCAACTTGTAATTGAGAGGGGTATAAACCATATCCTGGTATTCGAGCATAAACCATACTCGAATGTTTAAAGTGGGGTATAAACCATATCCGGAGTTTAAAGTGGGGTATAAACCATACCCGAAGTTTATAGTGGGATATAAACCATACTCGGAGTTTAAAGTGAGGTATAAACCATACCCGGAGTTTAAAGTGGGGTATAAACCATATCCGAAATTTTAAGGAGGACGAGCATAAATCATGCTCGATTTTGGATTGGGGACTTCGCCACATACTAACAAAGTATTTATCAAACATTGTCCATGTTTGAAAAAGAAGGTTTATTGCTTCTAAAACTATTACAAAAACCAAAACGAAAACTAATGGGTTTATAGTCGAATCCAGAGCACGCCTTGGGATTAAATCCTAACCTCGTACGTGTGTACTTCAACATACCCACGTTATTAAAACAGATAGTAATACATTTCTTATATCCAAAGAAATAGGGAGTACCCACGGTGATCTAAACCAGGTCAGTTGATGATGATGCCGCAGGTGCTAGGCTCGGGGTCCTTCCCATTTCGGGAGGTACGAGGATCATTTTAAGGAGATTGGGAAGGTAGTTGCGGCCGATGCGGCCTTTTTTGACGTACCCGGGTAGCTCTCCATGTCTAACCCGATCCTCGATGAAATCACGCAAGTGCCTACAGTCATTGGTGCCATGACCTGCCATATCATGATACATGCAGTGCTTTCCTGACTCACGTTTTATTTGGGTCGGCTGCCTCCTGGGAGGCTTTGTAAAAGGTAGAGATCCTCATACATCGAGGTATATATCCAGTATGGAGGAGTTTATCCCGATGTATTGATTGTACTTGGGTTCTATCTGAAACCGCACATTCCTGCCATTCTTTTCTGAGGTTCTCCCTTTACCCTTGTTTTGGACAACGGTGGTCGGTCCTCCATCCTTTGTAGCAAGTACCTCGAGATTTTCCATCTTGATGTTGGCATCTTCCTGTGGGAGGAATCTATCGGCTTTGGAGTAGAAAATGTCTTTAGGAGGATCCCTCTGGAGAGAGATCTTGAAATCAGTTTGGTCCAGGACACCGGCTATGGCGGCCAAAAGCACCATCGATGGCTTTGGTTGATCGACCAATGCTACAGCTGCGTTGAACCTTTCTAAGGACCATAGGGTCTCGCCGGACCGCTATTTGATGGATGTGAGGAACATGACGGTCTTCGGTCGAGATATGCGAACTCTGAACTGTTCGATGAAGCGAGTGACCAACATATTTCAGCCATTGATCGATTTAGTTGTTAACTGCTGAAACTACATGCCAGCAATATCGACGAGAAAGAGAGGGAAGCACTTGGCCATGACATTGACCGATGTTGATAGTACTTCCATGTGACACATGTCTCACATGAGATGTATGGTCAGGTCGGTCCGGCCGTTGTAGGGCTCCAGGTCTGGAAGCTTGAAGTCAGGTGGATTTCGGGAGTTCCTGATTTCCCATGTGAAGACGCTGCGATGGACGTTATCCATGTCCTGTTGAGAAGAGGTGCCTCTAATGAATCATTTGATGATACTTGCAATTTGACTTCCATCCCCGAGAAGTTGCTGCCATGAATCCAATTCTGCATTGGGGACATTGGTGAGAATCCCAGTACAGAGAGGAAGCATGTCGTGAGTTATTAGGGTCAGTTCGGTACGGCCCATGAGCGATGGGTGGAGGTTGTCTCCAGCCTTAGTTTTATTTTATAGATTGTTCGGGGCTCCTGGGTTGGCATGTGTGTTGGTCTGAACCATACCCATGCCTGTAGGATTGGACCGGCTCTAGTAAGCGTTACCAGCTCGGGGCTGGTACTGCCCCACTCGGGGGGATGTCATGGTGATTTTTAGTAGCGTTTTCCTCCGTCCTTCTGGGAACTAGTATGGTAGAGTGGTCTTGTTGGGACAGAGGGTTGCTGCCCCCAGCTACGCTTGGATCGCCGTGCTAGGAAGGTTGAGTGGGAGGCGGCATAAGGCGAGTTTGTGGTAAGATACTGGGTCAGACCGGAGGTTGTATCGATCTGTGTTCTGGTCGACCCAGGAGTTGCACTGATTCGAAAGCTGTTTGTCCAAGGAGTTGAGTCAAAACCTGGACTGGAGGCAAAATGGTCGATTAATCCGGGGCTTGGCCTTGGCGGACCTGAGAATTTGCAGCTACTCAGCTTCGTTTGTTGCCAGGAGCGATGTCCTTAGATTTCGATGATCGGGAAGTGAAGTTGAAGCAGGTGGAGCATAGTTGTAGACCTATCTGGGGCGTGGATTTCATTAGTTTGAACGTTAGTTGGTTCCTCATCTTCGTCTCGTGCAGGAAGTAATGCTTGGTTGCTCGGTCTCACTTCCATCCTAGTGAGGAAATCATTCATCATTTCATGCTGCTTTGCGAGGAGTTCGCCTTGATGTGCCATCTGAGCTTTCAGTTCGGCGAGAACTTCATCCTTCTCGTCCCTAGTTAAGTATTAGCATAGGTCTTCATGGGAGGAAGCCTCCTGGTTTACCACCGTTGTTGCGTCTGTTGCACCAGCGGGTTGAGTTTGAGCGTAAGAAGGTGTTGCATCATTCTTCCGTTTTGTCATTGCTTCTTTAAGAATTGCCAAAGGTCGTAGGGTCCTACCCCTACCTAGCACGCCAAAGCGTTGACGTCAAAAGTTGATTAAATGACAATCAACCCCAAAGTGCGTTAACCACACACAATAATATACACAGAGTGCAGGAAAAAGTAAATGAACACAGGAGACATAATATTTTTATAGTGGTTCAGCTTCAACCAAGCCTAAGTCCACTTTATAATCTTTGTTTATACTGTCAATTATAGGTTACAATTGTTTTTGATTGAGAAAAAGTGGTTTATACACAAAATCCTTGTGTTATAGTTGGAGTATGTGGCATGCTATTTATGGGATGTCGAATAGGAGCTTTTTTCCACTTGTTGAAGAAGCCTTTCCATTTCTGGGAACTGATGTATTTGTAGGCAAGAAGGTGGGTCAAGTTGAATGCAACGTGGCATGCCTCTTTTTCGGGGTCGGGCATGTAACGACTTTCATTCTATGCATCAAAGGATCGTAGAATATTTATTTCTTTCACATACGAAGTCGTATGGTCATGTAACTTTAGGAGATGACTATAGGGGTCATTTCACATGTTCATGATTTTTTCTGATTTTTAAATGACCATTTTACCCCTGGTTGATCTTGTTTTGGCCATACCTTTTGATTGGTAAGGAGTTTTGACCTGAAACCACTTCCATAGATCTGGATGATGGTTTACCTTTCAGTAGAGTGGTTACATGTGAAAAACGGTCTTACCGTTTGGGAGATATGGTTGAAATAAGGTTTAGAAGGTGAAAAACTGCTTACCGGGCCAAATGAGTGATTAGTGAATGGGCCTATAACCCATTTTGGGATTAGGGTTATGGGGAGGCTGAAATGAGTTAGGTTTTCATACTATTTCAGTTTTCTAGCTGTTATTTACCTCTTAGAAACCCTAGCAATGGCCTCCACTTTCTAGAATCATTTCTAATCACCGTTTAATCAAGGATTAGCCTAATCTACACCAAATTAAGGAGAAATAGCACCAAAGCAAAGTTGGAGCTGTTGTTAGACATTGGTATTCGCCCAAATCAAAGGAGTTTCAGTTCTAAAAGTTTTAATTGTGGCAAAGGTGAGTGATTAGCCTTGTTTTTACACTAATTATGGTTAATTAAGGGTAATTAGTGTTAATTAGTGAATTTAAACATAATTAAATTTTGGAAAAATGTTTAGATATTCTTAAACATCGTTTTAGACCTCTGTTAGAAGTTTGGGTTAATTTGGTTAAGTTTTGCTAATCCTATCATTAGATTTGCTTAAACATGCTTAAGGGGAAAATATGGGTTTTAGGTACGTTTGATCCATTTTAATACATTAGATTGTTGTTTTAGTGTTTATGGTTGATTCCCTATGTTGCTATGACTGTATGGTATGCTTTGTTACTGATTAGAACAGTTAGAATAGTCGAAAACGCCGTCGTATGGCGTAAAACAGTCGCAGGAAGAGTTGTAGGAATTTGACCCGGACCGGATCGGATCGCCTCTACCCGAATCGACCCGATCGTGAGTCCTTCCCCACGATTCGACTGGATCGAGCCCATGTACCATGAGCCGTGGAGCACCATACACCACGAGTCGCTAGATGTTCCTCACCTCTTCTAGTTTGATCACCACGAGCGGAGCATCCATGAGTCGATCGCCTTGAGGATCGTGAGCTGAGACAAGCCAGAGCAAGAAGCCACAGACTAGCCCACGAGCCACGAGGGGAGCATTGCCATGAACCGGCCTGATGGTCATGATCCATCATGAGCTAGAAGCCATCACGATTCGAGGACAGGAGGGCGAGCCACGAACTGAAGCTAGGAGGGGGCGATCCACGAGCCGAGGAAGCTAGTCACGAATCGTAGCGTCATGAATGAAGGAGTCACGAATCGAGCATATCTGAGCTGAATTATGGACACGAATGGAAACTGAAGTGCGAATGGGATAATGACCAAACCCGAGATGCAAAGGTAGTTCAAATTAGAAGTCAGAACTCAGGATCCAGACGGGAACTAACGAGTTGACTTCATGATTGGACTTTGCTGCGGGACGTGTGCTAAAGGGTTTTCGATACCTATAGCTTTGACTCACCACTGAGAAACAGATTAGTGACTATGGATCAGTGCAGTGGTGCCATTGTGACTCCATGGGGCAGAGTGATCGTAGCAAAGAATTGGGTGATCAAAGTGGTAGAAATTGCATGCTTTACGCACTGACTGAGAGATGTGAGGATGATTATTATGTTTGATGTTTGCTACCACCATGATCCTACCCCCATTTACACTTTATGTTAGTGTTACCTTAGAGTACTGTACATCTTGTTGTGCTAACTCTTTGGTTGCAGGTTCAGGTTCAAGTATGATTGGATTATACCTGTTATTGTTCTGTTTGGTGGCTTATCGCTCATACCAGACTTTTGTCTGACCCAGAGTTTTATGTCTCTTCTTATTACTCTGGGTGCTCTTAAACGGGCAGACTAGAGATAGGTCAGGTGACTATGCACGAGTAGCTGTGCCGGAGACGAGCAGGAGGCTTCCACGTATGATATATATAGATATTCTCCCTGTGTCGGTGCTAGTCACTACTTTGGGCATTAGTAGTGTATCCCCCTTATTTTGCTTTAGAGACAGTTTTTAAAAGTTATAATAACGATGATGTGGAACATAAGCTGAATTTGGATTTTCCGCTGCTATGATGGTTTAGTTTTCAGCTTATGCACTGTCTCGCCTGTTTTATGTCAAGTAAGTTATTATTATACTTTATTCCATGTGCTGTGAGACATTCTACAGGTTCCTTGTTAGTTTAAATTCCCTTCTTTTCTTTTCTTTGGCGACCGTCCCGTACTGGTTGGACATTGGCACAACGCACTTTCATTGGAAATGTCGGCTGGTGCGGGGCAGGCCGTCACATTTGGTATCAGAGCTCTAGGTTGCGTAGTTAACCCAGGGAAAGACACCAAGGAGAGATAGTATGTATATGAGAGCGCGTATTTGTAATATTTTGGTTTTCAAAAGCTATATATATATACTATTAGTATATTTAAGGAGGGAGTCACACTGCACTAGCACCACTATAGAGATGGTTAATAGTTTTCTCTTTACAGACTGAACGATGAGCCGGTATACGAGGAGTAAAGGTTCATGAGCAAACAATAGGGATGTTCCTGGTATGAGGACGATGTTTCCTACCTTCATGCGAGAGAAGCTTAGGGATGCTCGGGGAGCAGTTCCTAATGCTGCTAACGGTGGTGGTGCCGTAGTGCAGGCGCCTAGGGAGGATTTCCCCAAGCTTAACAAGGATTATACTAGTCTTGGCGGGAAGCCGTTCTATGGAACGGAGTCGGATACGAATGTTCAAGATTGGTTCGATAGTTGTGAGCACATCTTCGAGGACTTGGGAATCGATGATGCCATGAAGAGAAAGTTAGCATCGCGTCAGCTTCAAGGACTAGCTATGAATTGGTGGAATGCTACTAAAGCAGCTACTCCTGAAGATCAAGTTACTTGGAATTAGTATATGACTCGTTTCAGCGAAAAGTTCATTCCAGCTGTTCACAAATCTGAATTATTTAGGAAATTTTTGGAGCTTAAGCAGAATGGTATGGCAATCTCGGAATATACTGCTGAGTTTGATACTTTATCAAAGTATGGATTATCTCTTATCGACACTGCCGAGAAGAAGAACGAGAAGTTCATAACCAGCTTAGATGAGTACTTAGGGGAAAGGTTGATAAACCACATCGACGAGACGTTCGAGTCTATAGCGGGGAAAGCATTGAGATCAGAGTGTTTATACCCTAAGTCAAAGGCCGATGTTGTTATTGCATCTATAGAGGAACCAATGCCGCAAGCAAGCGGTGGAGGTAAGAAGGAGTCTTAGAATAAGAGAAAACAAGATCAGACCAAGGGTGGTCAAAAAAAGAAGGACAAGAAAGATAAAGAGTGCTTTAGTTGTGGCAAGAAGGGCCACTATGCTAGAGATTTTCAGGAAAAGCCTGGGGAAAGGAAGTGCTTCAATTGCGGCCAAGTGGGACATCACAAGGATAATTGCTCGCAAACCCCTAAAGAGAAGCAGATCGTGAAAGCATATGCTATCAACGCTGTTCCTTCTTCGTCGAATGCCCCAACTGCGGCGGAGAAGGGAAAGGGCGTCATTATTCGAGGTATGCTTTCTATTTATGATGTTTCTGTTCTAGTTTTGTTGATAGCGAGGCATCTCTTTCCTTCATATCTAGTGACCTAGTAGATAAGTTGGGATTAGAACTTGAGATAGTCAATAGACCTTTAGTTGTGACGAACCCGATAGGTGGTTCGACTAGTCTTTGCATGATTTGTTGTAATGTGGTCTTATCGAGTTATGGATGTATGTTTGCTTGTGAATGCTTAGTTGTTTTTCTAGTATCATCTCACGTAGATTGTCTGAATTCGGAGGAGATGCTCCTTGAGTGCTTGTCTGATATTGGTTTAGGCCTTTGGGGTTTGTGCTTAGGGAATGTCGAGTTCGACTAGGATGGTTTGCGTGAGATATAAGTAGTTGCTGTGATTTCCATTGAATGACATCTCCGCTTACTCGAGGAGTGATGTGCAGTCGTGACATGATTAGACTGTTCAATGGTATGGGCTGATGCGAGTTAGACTCGATAGGGTTATGAGATGACTCGAGTGAGACTCGAGAAAGATGCAAAGTATTGGATTGTTTAGGACCCAATGTTGATGTTCTTTTTGAAGGAATAGGATGTGTTCGTTGATTATGGAAGATGCAGCGAAGGTTAGGACGACTCAAGTTGGACTTGAACTCATAAAAGAAAATAGGTGTTCGTTGATCATGGAAGATGCAACGAAGGTTAGGACGACTAACGTTGCACTTGAACTCGTAAAAGAAAACACGTATTCGTTGATCTTGGAGATGCAACGAATAGGGAGATGACTCACGCCGGATTAGAGTTTGTCGGTAATGGATACTCAAGACTGGGTCTGAGTTTATGGGTAATAGATTAACTCGAGTTAGACTCGAGAAGACTGCAAGGAAATGGATTGGCTCGAGTTGGACTCGAGAGGGCAGCAAGATAATGGATAGACTTGGGTGGGACTCGAGTATTTTAGGCAGACTAGAAGCAGGGGTATCTAGGGATGCCTATTACCTTGGATCCATTGGATGTGATCTAGTTATCCTTGGAGGATAAACATACGTTGGACGTGATCTAGTTATCCTTGGAGGATAAACGTACGTTGGATGTACGGTAGTCCGTATGGTGGCGGGGCTTCCATTAGCCTTGGGATTGGTTGGACCAGTCAAGTAGGCATCGACGTATGTATAGAGGCGGGGCTTCCATTAGCCTTAGGATTGGTTGGACCAGTCAAGTAGGTATCGACGTGTGTATGGATTTAGCAGGTGATAGATAGGACATGTTTGATGGATGTTGTGGTTGCTTTGTTTGTTCCTATTCTTGTTCCCTTGAGTAGACTATCACCTGTAGGATTTTGGTAATAAAGAATGAAGAGATGACGACATACACGGATGCCTGTGCTACCGGACTAGGTGCGATAGCTGATGCATTGAATAAGAGACATGACAGTTTAGATGCTATGTTTTTTGAATGGAAGCAGCTGGAGTATATCATGGGATATGATCTCAAACGTAAGTATGGATTGGATCCAGAAATGTTAGCAAGTTAGACGATCAGACCGACTTTGATTGAGCGGATTGGTTCCAGTCAGAGGAACGATCCTAACCTATTGGAAATCATCTCCAAGGCAGAAATGGATATCGATAGCAAGGAGATGAGCAAGTGTGGACCAGATAGAGATGGATAGCTTTGAAAGGATGATAAACTGGTTGTACCCAATGTCAATGGTTGGAGAGATGAAGTTCTTAAAGAATGTCATCACTCAAGATTGACTATAAATCCCGATAGTAACAAAATGTATCTAGATATAAAGCAGACCTACTACTGGGGAGGGATGAAGAGAGACGTTGGGAAGTTTATCTCCAAGAGTATAAATTGCCAGCTAGTTAAAGTTGAGAAAAAGAAGCCTAGTGGTTTGTTACAGCCATTGGAAATTCCCGAATGGAAATGGGAACAAGTCTCAATGGATTTCATTGATGGGTTACCTAGGACCAGATCGAGCCATGATAGCATTTGGGTGATTGTGGACTGATTGACCAAGAGTGCAAAGTTTATACCAGTCAAGTCGAATAGAACGACATCTAAGTTAGTAAAACTCCATATGAAGTGGGTAGTGAGATTTCATGGAGTACCCAAAGGCATTGTGAGTGACCGAGATCCATTATTTACTAATGGGTTTTGGAAGAGCTTACAAGAGGCTTTAGAATCAGAATTACATCTCAGTACCTCATGTCATCCTTGAACCGATGGTCAAACAGAGAGGGTGAATCGAGTATTAGAAGTTCTCTTGAGAGCTTCTATATTGGATTTTGGTGGATCATGGGATGACCATTTACATCTGATGGAGTTCGCATATAATAACAGTTATCAATCTAGTATTTAATTGGCTCCATTTAAAGCTTTGTAAGGAAGACCGTGTAACTCACCATCATGTCGATTAGAAAACAGTGGGAAATTTGTGCTAAGACTAGAAGTAATAAGAAAAACTTCAGATAAGAACAAGGTTATCCAACAGCGAACGAAGGCTGCCCAAAATAGGCAGAAGGGTTAGGCTGATAGAAGACGAAGAGATTTGGAATTCTTCGTTAACGACTTGGTATTCGTCAAGATCTCTCCATTAAAGAGCGTGATACGATTTGGTAGGAGAGGCAAGTTAACAGCAAGATTTGTTGATCCATTCCCAGTTCATGAGCAAATTGGGAATTTGGCATATAAAGTTGAATTACCAGAAAAGATGGCAGGTGTTCATAACATATTTCATGTTTCCCAGTTAAGGAAATTCGTGCACGACCCGGATATGACTATTTCACCTGATCAGTAGGATGATATCGAAGTAGAATCCGAGGCGGTTGGGAAATGCAAGCCAATTCGTATTGTCGAGCACGATACGAAGCAACTTCGAAGGAAAGCGGCGAATCTAATCAAAGTTCAGTGGGGAGAGAATGAGAATGACTGTACTTGGGAGACAGAGGAGAGCATTAGGAAGACGTATCCAGAACTCTTTGCCTGGTAAGATTTTAATTGCAACTTAGTTTTCCGCATGCTAGGATAGACTTGTTTGTTTGTTTGTTTTTGTATGTTTGATTGTTGTGAATGGTTGGTAGGCACGCAGGATCCTTTGCTTGTTTCTTAGTTAAGGAATTTCGGGGGTGAAATTTCATAACCGGGGGAGAATGTAACGACCCGCATTCTACGCATCGAAGGATCGTAGAATATTTATTTCTTTCACATACGAAGTCGTATGGTCTTGTAACTTTGGGAGACGACTATTGGGGTCATTTCCCATGTTCATGATTTTTGCCGATTTTTAAATGACCGTTTTGCCCCTAGCTGATTTTGTTTTGGCCATAACTTTTGATTGGTAAGGAGTTTTGACCAAAAAGCACTTTCATTAGATCTGGATGATGGTTTACCTATCTATAGAGTGGTCACATGTGAAAAACAGACTTACCGTTTGGAAGATATGGTTCAAATAAGGTTTAGAAGGTGAAAGACTGCTTAACCCGACCAAATGAGGTGATTAGTGAATGGGCCCATAACCCATTTCAGGATTAGGGTTATGGGGAGGCTGAAATGAGTTAGGTTTTCATTCTATTTCAGTTTTCTAGCTGCCATTTACCTCTTAGAAATCCTAGCAATGTCCTCCACTTTCTAGAACCATTTAATCAAGGATTAGCCTAATCTACACCAAATTAAGGAGAAATAGCACCAAAGCAAGGTTGGAGCTACTGTTAGACATTGGTATTCGCCCAAATAAGAGGAGTTTCAGTTCTGAAAGTGTCAATTGTGGCAAAGGTGAGTGATTAGCCTTGTTTTTACACTAATTATGGTTACTTAAGGGTAATTAGTGTTAATTAGCGAATTTAAACATAATTAAATTTTGAAAAAATGTTTAGAAATTCTTAAACACCGTTTTAGACATCTGTTAGAAGTTTGGATTAATTTGGTTAAGTTTTGCTAATCCTATCATTAGATTTGCTTAAACATGCTTAAGGGGAAAATATGGGTTTTGGGTATGTTTGATCCATTTTAATACATTAGATTGTTATTTTGGTGTTTGTGGTTGATTCCCTATGTTGCTATGACTGTATGGTATGCTTTTTGATTGATTAGAACTGTTAGAATAGTGAAAACGCCGTTTTATGGCGTAAAATAGTCGCAGGAAGAGTTATAGGAATTTGACCCGGAACGGATCGGATCGCCCCTACCCGAACCGACCTGATCGTGAGTCCTTCCCCACGAGCTGACCGGATCGAGCCCATATACCACGAGCCGTGGAGCACCATACACCACGAGTCGCTAGATGTTCCTCACCTCTTCTAGTTTGATCACCACGAGCGGAACATCCACGAGTCGATCGCCCTGGGGATCGTGAACTGAGACAAGCTAGAGCAAGAAGCCACGGACTAGACCAAGAGCCACCAGGGGAGCATTGCCATGAACCGACCCGATGGTCACGCTCCATCATGAGCTAGAAGCCATCACAAGTCCAGGACAGGAAGGCAAGCCACGAACCAAAGCTATGAGGGGTGATCCACGAGCTGAGGAAGCTGGTCACGAATCGTAGCGCCATGAATGAAGGAGTCACGAATCAAGCATATCTGAGCTGAAGTATGGACACGAATGGAAACTGAAGTGCGAATGGGATAATGACCAAAATCGAGATGCAAAGGTAGCTCAAATTAGAAGTCAGAACTTGGGATCCAGATGGGAACCAACGAGTTGACTTCATGATTGGTCTTTGCTACAGGACGTGTGCTAAGGGGTTATCGATACCTATAGCTTGGACTCACCACTGAGAGACGGATTAGTGGCTATGGATTAGTGTAGTGGGGCCGTTGTGACTCCATGGGGCAGAGTGACCGTAGAAAAGAATTGGGTGATCAAAGTGGTAGAAATCATATGCTTTACGCACTGAGTGAGAGATGTGAGGATGATTACTATGTTTAATGTTTGCTACCACCATGACCCCACCCCCGTTTACACTTTATGTTAGTGTTACCTTAGAGTACTGTACATCTTGTTGTGCTAACTCTTTGGTTGCAGGTCCGGGTTCAGGTATGATTGGATTATACCTGTTATTGTTCTGTTTTGTTGCTTATCGCTCATACCAGACTTTTATCTGATCCAGAGTTTTATGTCTCTTCTTATTACTCTGGGTGCTCTCAAACGGGCAGACTAGAGACAAGTCAGGTGACTACGCACAAGTAGTTGTGCCGGAGACGAAAAGGAGGCTTCAACGTATGGTATATATAGATATTCTCCCTGCGTCGCTGCTGGTCACTACTTTGGGCATTAGTAGTGTATCCCCCTTATTTTGCTTTAGAGAAGGTTTTTAAAAGTTGTAATAACGATGATGTGGAACATAAGCTGTATTTGGATTTTCCGCTGCTATGATAGTTTAGTTTTCAGCTTATGCACTGTCTCGCCTGTTTTATGTCAAGTATGTCATTATTATATTTTATTCCATGCGCTGTGAGACATTCTATAGGTTCCTTGTCAGATTAAATTCCCTTCTTTTCCTTCCTTTAGCGACCGTCCCGTACTGGTTGGACATTGGCACAACGCACTTTCATTGGAAATGTCAGCTGGTGCGGGGCGGGCCGTCACAGGCCACGTGTAAGCCGATCCTATAAAGTAGATGTAAGTGGAGAAACCCAGTCTCTTGCTGATGAATAGTTCTCCTCGAGATGTGTAGCATACGTGGAACTTGAAATCTGGTGTATGAAAAGCAGTGCAGGTCAAACCTGACCGGTTATGTAGCCTTGGGAGTTGGAATTCGCCTTGTAGCGCATAATTTGGCCTGATATTTCCGATCTGACATTTCAGGCTTGACCTGATCTTTCAGGGATGATTCGATTGATCTGTTGGCTTTGACTTCAGAAGTGTTCGCTAATTATGGAGGAGGATATCTTTGTTTGCCTGGAAGTTGGCTCGATTCTAACTATAGTCGTTCGATCCACAATGAAGGTCGATTCGAGGGATAGAAAGTTCGATAGGCTTTTGATAGTAAACCCTGGTCTTGAGTTTTGATGAGATTTGGCAAAAAGTTGGTCAATAGTTAGGTTTTGAAAAGTACCGGGTTCGGATTCAATTGTCGCTTCTTATACGGTAATTCTCAACTTTTTTGATCGATTTCAAGTTGAACCAATCATTTGCTCATATCTACATTTAATATCACAAATGCGATCAAAACTACAAAGAAACCATTAGTTAGCATCATGGAGACTGTATGCTATATAATAAAACTCTATTTTTTTATCAATTAAGATGAGTAATGGACTTGTCGTCGATCATGAAATAAAAACTGGTTGGGTTTCAATAGGTTTATTGGTGTGAATCTAGTTTACATGTGTTTAGGGGGTCAAGCATATTTTTCCTAGAAACTTATAAATCATTAAAACAGTTGATATTAAATCAAAATGCCTTTCAGTAAGGTTGTAAGATAGGTTTTTGATGACTTGAAACTTCATGCCTTGTTGTTCCATTATATACTTAAAAGTCCTAAAAGGATAGCGTTTTCAAATATTGTTTAACTAACGACTTCGCAGTGGAATTCTAAAGGACGTAGCACAGTGGAAATATAAACTGAAATATAAAAATATCATGAAATGATACAAAGTAGAACTGGACATGCACGGGTTGGTTTGATGTAGTTGAAGCTTAGAATTTCATTTAGAAAGTAGAATTGGACATGCGCGGGTTGAAATGATACAATGTAGAAGTGGAACTCTATAAATATTAATCATTTAGAAATATGATATATTAAGTAAACTTCATTTATAATTTCATAATGTTAATTTTCAAATAGTTCAAAACATTATAATTTTAAAATATAGATCTAATAAATAAACGTTCTTTCCAAACTATTTTTGTGCTAATAATAGTATAAATATAAAACCAAACAAATAAAAGTTAGATGTTGCAACATACAAAAACAATTTGTGACGACCGCCCATAACTCCTGCACTTAACAAAGGAAATAATACGCTGAAAGACGTGCCAGGCAGCTAAGGACGATCATCAAGGTAGGATAATATCAATGGAACCTGTCATATAACTCACAATGCATGGATAAAATATAATAGAACATATACAATAGGGTATAATAGTGAGGCGCAGTTGAACAGAATTTCAACATTCCATATCACCATGAAAATGTCTCATACAAAAAACTATATCACATCTAAATATGTACAAAGTGCCTCACTACAGATTCACTAAGAGTAACATAAATCAACGGAATCAACAAATTTGTATAGTAGATAGTAATATGTCAGCCTCAAGCTCGTCGTCGCTCAGCAGCAGCATCGTCATCAGGATCTACTACCTGTCACCTAGTCTGCCCATCCACAACATGGATGAACAACCCAAGGTAATAAGAAGGAAACATAAAACCTTGAGTTAGACAGCAGTCTTAATGAGTGATAAAACAACTATCAACATCAATAATAAAGTGTATGGATAATGGGCAGTTCAGTCATTTGATCTACCAACACATCAACAGAGAAGAATCCCCAATCCCACTTATCTTCCACAACCTACGGTGATAGCCTTCCCAGAGAATTAGAGAAGAAATAAGTAGTAACATCCATAGCAACCAATTATCAAGCGTGGACCATCCTAATCAAGATCAATATCTCCCAAACACAAACCTCGAAGGCCTAAACCAACATCAGTTAAGCAACCAAGAAATATCTCCCTCAACGTCGAATAATCCACACAAGATGATACAAGCAAAATATAACATCCACGACTCTGGCTATCACTGTGTGCCTTGCCTTGAATCCACCGCTAATCGTATGACTTGCTCATTCTGCCATCCGTCAAGGGCTAATGGTAACCCTGGTTTTTGCAAAACTCCATACGCCATCGTGATTCGTATCTAGGCCCATGGTGACTACCTAGGTTACTCAACTAATCACCTCATCTTTTGGTTGCCCCCATTATACCCCTGCATTGATTCCGCTAGAACCTCCGACCAACGACGGTCCCTTGGCACTTTAAAACTCTAGCCATCTCTAATGACCCGCATTTTACATATCGAAGTATCGTAAAGTATTTTTAATTTATTCTCCAAGGGTCGGATCATTCTCATATTTTGATATGTTGTTTGTAGGGATGTGGGACATGTCCATGATTTTTATCAATTTTGTTTGTGACCATTTTTCCCCTGTTATTTTTGTTTAGTGAATAACTTTTGAATGAGTTCGAATTAGGAGCTGGGATCGATTTCATTCGATCGGAAATGGTATTTCCAATTCCATAGAGTAGTCACATTAAAGATTTGGCTGAGCGGTTTAGGAGGAATCGCTATTTTAGTGTTGCTAATTTTCTGGACAGACTAATTAGTCATTAGTGGGCTGATTAGTGAGGATCATTAAGGCTAGGGGATGTTGGCTATAAATAGGAGGGTAGGGGAAAAGAGAATTGTTTAGTCTCTTCATTTCTCATTTGGTTGCGTGCCTATGGTTCTCCAGCTCAACCAAATACACCTCCACTTCATTTCAATTCATAGATTTATGAACTAGGATCAAAGATCAATATCAAGGAAGGGTAGATCGCATCAATTGAGTTGATTCGGAAGTCGTTTGTCGCTATTCTTTGCTATCCGGATTAGAGATTCATTGATTTGTAGCTATTTTGTGGATTTAGTGAGTGATAAGCATCTCTCACACGGATTCAATCGATTATATGGGTTTGTCTGATCTTAGTTTCATCATATTCAACTAGATCTAATCAGTTTAAGTAAATTTTGAATTCATATCACATCGTAGTAGCAAGTTATAATGGTTAGTTCTTATGTTTATGCAAGTTTAGATCTAAGTATTTATTCATTTATTGTTTCATCATGATTTGGTGAATTTCATATGATTTATGATGATTACTTGCGGTGCTAATATTGTTTGATGATTGTTTGTAGTGTTAATAATTATTTGGTCGAAATTGGTTGATTTGGATGAATTATATGTATAGATGTTCATCGTAGAGTGCTTAGATTGCATGGATCACGGTGGGTCGGTTCGAAAAAGTGATGGATCGGTCGCACGTGACAATGGAGCGTGGGTCATGGGAATTAATGGATCGTTCACAATCTATGACGTGGCTCGGGTCGAACGAATGGCTCGTTATGGAGTAGATCGCTTGGGGCATGGATCGGTCGATGTGATGGATCGTGGATTGCGTGGAAAGTGGGTCGACTTAAGTGCAAGGGTCGGGTTGGCTGTTACGTTGCGGAAGAAGGCACAAGGCTTGTGATTGATCAGTGGTTAGATGGATCGTTTGGATTGTGCAAAACATGGATCAGGGAGTGATGGATCGCATGGCTCGAGTCGAGATGCCTGGGTCGTTCAGACTTTGCAAAGTGAAATGTAAAGGTGGGTCGACTTAGTGTATGGATCAGGTAGTCAGAAGCCAAGGGAAGAGGTGTGGTGGATGTATCACATGTATTTGGATCGCATGGTGGGAGGACCGCGGGTCGTTGGAAATGCAAAGAGAGGCTTTGAAGTGGTCTGCAGTGTGAAGCAGGATCATGGGGTTAAGAGTGGATCGGGCGCGATCCAGTGGGGTGCGCCCCATATGGGTCGGTGGGCGATCCATAGGTAGGTCAGGGATGACTAATCCAATATTTACCAAATGAAGCTTATTTTTGGTTCGATAATGAGCAATAGCTTCGATGTGAGTTCAAATAGTATGTTCGAGGCAAAGTTGAGTGATCGTTGATCGTGGATGATGCAACGATGTAATGAAGACGACTCAAGGTGATTTGAGCTCGTGGATAATGGTCGCTCTAGAAGGAGCTTAAGCTTATGGATATAGTCGTCGGTGATGACGGCTAGAGTTTTGAAGTGCTAAGGGATCGTCGTTAGTAAGAGTTTCTAGCAAACTCAAAGCAGGGATATAATGCTGGCATCCAAAGGCTATATGATTAGTCAAGTACCCCGGGTAGTCACGATGGGCCTAAATATGAGTCACAATGGTGTATGGAGTTTTGCTAAAATCGGGGATACCACTAGCCCTTGACGGATGGCAGGATGGGCTAGTCATATGATTAACTATGGATTCAAGGCAAGGCGGACAGTGAGAGTCGTGCATGTTATTGTTGTTTGTATCGTCTTGTATGGATTATTTGATGTTGAAAGAGACATTTCTTGGGCGCTTATCTGATGTTGGTTTAGGCCTTCGGTTTTTGTGCTTGGGAGGTATTGAACTTTATAAGGGTTGTCCATGCTTGATAATTGGTTTCTATGAATGTTATTGTTTGTTTCTTCTCTAATTCTTTGGGAAGACTATCACCGTAGGTTGTAGAAGGGAAGCGAGATTGGGATTCTTCTGTGTTGATGTGTTGGCAGATCAGATGATTGAACTGCCTATTTCTCATACACTTTATTGATGATGTTGTTAGCTATTTTATTGATCATTAAGATAGTTGTCTAACTCAAGGTTTTATGTTTCCTATTATTACCTTGGGTTGTTCATCCATGTTGTGGATGGGAAGACTAGGTGACAAGTAGTATATCTTTACGACGATGCTGTTGCTGAGCGATGACGAGGTGTATGCTCACGTATTACTATCTACTATTCATATGTGTTGTTTCCAATGATGTATTTTACTCTAAGTGAACATGTAGTGAAGCTTCTTGTATAGATTCTGATGTGATACAGTTGATTGTATGGATATTTTCATGACGATATGAAAAGTTTAAGGTTCTGTTCAATTGTGTTTCACTATTATACCCTGTAGTATATGTTCTACTATATTTTATCCATTCGTTGTGAGTTGTACGACAGGTTTCGTTGGTGTTATTTTACCCTGATGATCGTCCATACCTTCCTGGCACGTCTTTCAATGCATTATCTCCTTTGTTAAGTGCGAGAGTTATGGGCGGTCGTCACACTGGGTATCGAAGCTTTGGTTAATCGGTTTTATCGAAAGTTCGTAGGTGAAATGACTTATGAGAGAAATATTTGTACTTTTCTGATGGATGATTACTATATTATAGTGTATAGTATAGTAGCGCTTGAACTCATTTGTAGTTTTCTCATGTGTGGACTAATCATTATATTTTTAGATTTAGAATGAGTCGTCGATCTTTGAGACATACTGCTAGGGAGGAGACTGTTCTTAGAGGGGGAGATGGTGGTTTACCTGATTACTCGGCTATGTTCGAGGCCATGATGGAAGCAATCATGAGGAGGGTACCCGCTCCAGAGGCAACCGGGGTAGATGTTAGAGTTCAAGTGCAAGTGCCTAAGGTGGTTGATTTCAGTAAGCTGTGTAAGGCTTTCACTACTCTTGGTGGGAATCCATATTTGGGGACAGAGCCAACTGCAGAGATTCAAGGGTGGCTTGGTTCTTGTTTTCGGATATTCAGAGATCTGGTTATTATTGATGCAACTAAGAGGAAGCTTGCATCAAGGTAGCTCTATGGTAGAGCTATGGATTGGTGTAACTCTGTCACTTTAGAGACTCCTGCAGATGAGATTACTTGGGATCAGTTCCGAGTCAAGTTCGAGATGAAGTTCATTTCTACCACCTAGAAGTCAGTTCTATTCAAAAAGTTTGTGGAGCTAAAGCAGAATGGTCGACCAGTGTTGGAGTACGTTTCCGATTTTGAAGCTTTGTCCAAGTATACTCGTTCGTGAATTGAGACTCCTTATCAGAAGAACGAGAAATTTGTCATGGGCTTGGATGCATATCTTAGGAAGTTGTTGGTTGAACATTTGGATGGCTCTTTTGAGAAGATCATTGAGAAAGATTTGAGGCATGAAAGTTTGTTTCCCAAGGAAGAAGTTGTTGTTGCAACTAAAGAGGATCTGAAACCACAACAAGGAGACAATAAGAAAAAGTGGAACGAAAAGAGGAAGCAACAACAACATCAAGGGAATGATGGCCAGAAGAAGCAGAAAATCGAAGTGACTTTGCTACAATTATCAGCAAAAGGGCCATTATTCCAAGGATTGTAAGAATCCGAAAGACGAGAGGAAGTGCTATAACTGTGGTAAGCCTGGGCATAACAAGAAGGATTGTCTAGAACCGCCGAAGGGTAAGCAAATAGTGAAGGCGTATGCTTTGGAGGTTGTGCCAACTTCTTCAAGAGCTCCTACAACAGAGGAGAAAGGGAAGAGTGTTGTTGTTCAAGGTACGCTTTGTATCGGGGATGTTTAAGTTCGAGTGTTGCTTGATAGTGGAGCATCGCATTCTTTCATTTGCAATGAGCTTGTATGCCGGTAGGGTTTGGAACCCGAGATTTGTGATAGACCATTGATCATGACCAATCCAGCCGGGGGTTCATTTAGTCTATATATGCTTTGTCGTGGTCTAGTGTTATCAAGTCATGGTTTCTCTTTTGTGTTTAATTTCTTAGTTTTGAACTTTGCTGTGTTTGGGATTATTTTGGGTATGGACTGGCCCAAGAGGTATCCAGTTAAAGTGGATTGCGAGAAGCTCGAGGTGACAGTCGGAAATGTGGAAGGGAAAATGGTTGTGATTTGACATAAGTCATAAGATGGGTCTCCGTTTTCTTTTTGTATTCGCTCATGATTCCACAGGAAGGATTGTCATCTCTGTTGATCGCTAGTGATTTTGATGATGCCTTTAACAAGGTCAAAGGGTTGCTGCCGCATCCCGAGATTGTGTTCAGGATCGATTTGGTAGTGGGAGCTAGACCTATCATTATGCCCTTTAGGGTGATGGCGCCTAGAGAACAGTGAGAGTTAGAGATGCAATTAAGTGGCCTTTTGGAAAAAGGTTCATTCAGCGGAGTGTCCAAATGGAATGCACAGGTTGTGTTTGTAAGGCTGATGGATCATTGACATTGTGTGTGGATTATCGTGAGCTGAACACGGTGACTAAGAAGAACAAGTATCCATTGCCGAGAATATACGAATTATTCGATCAACTTCACGAAGCCAAGGTGTTTTCCCAAATGGATTTGGCCACGGGATTCCACCACTTGAGAGTGGCGAAGGATAGTGTGCCGAAGACTGCTCCTAGGACACCATCCAGTTTCTTTTAGTGGTTGGTGATGCCACTTGGATTGACTAACGCGCCTGCATATTTCGTGGATCTTAATAATATAGTATTCAGAGAACAGTTGAACAAGTTCGTGCTCGTGTTCGTGGACTATATTCTAGTTTACTCCCGAAATGAGGAAGAGCATAAGACGCACTTGCGAGTTATTTTGGAAATATTGTGAAAGCATCAGCCGAGACCTAAGTTTTCTAAGTGTCACTTCTGAAAGAATGAAGTGGGGTTCTTAGGCCATGTTGTTTCTGGAAACGGAATAGCGGTGGATCTCGCTAAGGTGACAAAAATTCAGGATTGGCATAGACCTAAGAATGCGATAGATATTAGGAGTTTCCTTGGGTTGACAGGATATTATTGTTGATTTATCAAGGATTTATCCAGGATAGCAGCACCATTAATATGATTGACGAAGAATGTGACGGCCCGCCCCGCACCAGCCGGCATTTCCTCCGAAAGTGCGCTGTACACATGCCCGACTAGCACGGAACGGTCGCCTAAGAAAGGAAAGAAGAGATTGAACTAATCAAAAACCTGTAGAATGTCTCACAGCGCATGGGATAAAATATAATAACAACATACTTGACATAAAACAGGCGAGACAGTGCATAAGCTGAAAACTAAACATCATAGCAGCGGAAAATCCAGATACAGCTTATGTTCCACATCATTATTAATACAACTTTAAAACTGTCTCTAAAGTAAAAGAAAGGAAGGGTGCACTACTAATGCCCAAAGTAGTGACCAACAACGACACAGGGAGAATATCTATATATATATCATACGTGGAAGCCTCCTGCTCGTCTCCGGTACAGCTACTCGTTCATACCAGCTAACCTGTCTCTAGTCTTCTCGTGAGAGCACCCAGAGTAATAAGAAGATACATAAAACTCTGGGTCAGACAAAAAGTCTGGTATGAGCGATAAACAGCTAAACAGAACAATAACAGGTATACTAAACCATACCTGGACCTGGACCTGCAACCAAAGAGTTAGCACTACATACCGTACAATACTCTAAGGTGCCACTAATATATGGTGTAAAGAGTACATGGGTGGGTGTGTGCATGTCATAATGATGGCAAACAAATCAAACATAGCAACCATCTTCACATCTCTCACTCAGTGTGTAAAGCATACGATGTCCACCACTGTCAATCATTAGACCCATCGAAGTAGTGACGGAGTTCGACTTGTACAACTACTGCTACTACCAAGCTTACCCCATGGAGTCATGACCAAACCTTTACAAATGACCCCACTTCATTGGTCTATAGCTCCCTGAATCCGTTCACGTACCCCCACATAGTGATCCAAAGTTATAGATATCGACAGCCCCTTAGCATACGTCCCGCAGCAAAGCCCAACACATGAAGCTAACTCGTTGGTTCCAAACTAGATCCTGAGCTCTACTTCCTATTTGGAATTCCTTTGCATCTCGCGTTTTGGTCAAATTGGAGTTGGTCTTCAGAAAATTCGTCGCGTAATAGTAATAACACACGTACGGTTCAGTTCAGATATGCATAGTGCTCCAGTCCTCATCGGTTTGGTTTGGTCCAATGCTTCCTAGATGCTCCTGGGTGTGGTTCGGTTCGGTGTTCCCCTTCTAGCTCGGTTCGGTTCGGATGCCCTGAAGTTGTTTGGTTCGGGTGTGCTTCCTCATGTCTCCAGATCCGTCCCCCTTTAGTCTCTCCGATCTGATCCCCTTTGGTCTCTCCGATCCGATCCCCTGCCCAACTCCAACTCTAGGCAAATGGCCTTCCTTCTCGCCAAGCCCCTTATGCTAAGTTCCAATCCGAAACAGGTCAACTTGCCCGGTTCTCCTACCTGATCCGAGCCCAATGATCTGATCCGATCCGGTTTGAAATCCTGCACATTTCCTGCAACTCTCCAGCGACTGTTTTACGCCATACGACGACATTTTCGACCAATCTAACAGCTCTAATCAATCACAAAGCATATCATACAGTCATAGCAACAAATAGAAGTGACCACAAACACCAAAACAACAATATGACAAGGTTAAACAGATCAAACATAACCAAAATCCCATATTTTCCCCTAAGCATGTTTAAGCAAAACTAATGATGTGATTAACAAAACTTAACCAAATTTTCTAACAGAGGCCTAAAACAATATTTCGAAATTTTTAAATATTTTTCCAGAATTTAATCATGCTTAAATTTGCTAGTTAACACTAATTACCCTTAATTAACCATAATTAGTGAGGAACTATGCAAATCACTCACCTTGGCCACAAATAAAATACCAAATCTGAAATGAATCTCTGTTTGGCGCTGTTCCCAATGCAATACAACAGCTCTAACCTTGCTTTGGTGCTAATCCTCTTTGATTTGATGTTGCTAAGCTTAATCCTTGATTAGAAAGTGATTTGGAGATGTTTTAGAGGTTGGAGGCCATTACTGGGGTTCTTAGGAGGTAAATAGCGGCTAGAAAACTGAAATGAAATGAAAACCTAACTCATTTCAGCCTCCCCATAACCCTAATCTCGAAATGGGTTATGGGCCCATTTACTAATCACCTCATTTGGCCCGGTTAAGCAGTTTTTCACCTTCTGAAACTTGTTTCAGCCATATCTCCCAAACGGCGAGTCCGTTTGGCTAATGTGACCACTCTACGGAATTGTAAACCATCATCCGGATCCAATGGAAGTGGTTTCAGGTCAAAAATCCATTCCAATCAAAAGTTATGGCCAAAACAAGATCAGCTGAGGGCAAAATAGTCATTTAAAAATCGGCAAAAATCATGAACATGGGAAATGACCCCAATAGTCATCTCCTAAAGTTACATGACCGTACGACTCCGTATATGAAAGAAATAAATATTCTACGATCCTGCGATGCGTAGATTGCGGGTCGTTACAAAGAAGAATCAAGTGTTCACATGGGATGCGAAGTGTGAGCAAGCTTTCAGAATCCTGAAAGAGAGACTGACAAGTGCTTCTATTTTGACTATTGCGATTGGGAATGAGGAAACGGTGGTATATACCGATGCATGTGGTGCTGGGCTTGGAGCAGTGCTGATGTAGAAGGATAAAGTTGTGGCTTACGCGAGTCGACAACTGAAGCTGCAGGAAAGGAATTATCCGACTCATGATTTGGAGTTGGTAGAGATCGTGTTTGCTATGAAGATATGGGGACATTACTTGTTGGGAGTTCGATTCGAGTTATTTATGGATCCAAAATCGTTGAACTATATTTTCTCCCAAAAGGATTTGAATCTTCGGTAGCAACGATTAGAGTTTTTGGCATCTTACGA
This sequence comes from Allium sativum, assembly GCA_030737875.1. NCBI lineage: Eukaryota > Viridiplantae > Streptophyta > Magnoliopsida > Asparagales > Amaryllidaceae > Allium > Allium sativum. The sequence continues at coordinate 1,009,960,822 of CM060912.1, read as the reverse complement.
TTTTGGTATTGCCTATACTTCTGGTAAAGGTAATGCAGTGGCAGACGCGTTAAGTCGAAGACATGCAGGTTTGGGAGCGTTGTTTTCGGAATGGAAGCACCTCGAGTACTTGACATGATTTGATTTCAGGCCTAGGTATGAGATAAAGCCTGAAATGTTGGCAAGCTTATCGATAAGACCAACTACCATCGAAAGGATTGGCGAAAGCCAAAAGCATAATGTAAAGCTTGTCGAGATCATCCTGAAGTTGGAAGCAAGAGTGGAACCAGAGAAGGAGAAATTCGAGGTCGATCGAGAAGGTTGGCTTCGAAAGAAAGGACGACTTGTTGTTCCTGATGTTGCCGATTGAGAGATAAGGCTCTGAGAGAATATCATCACTCAAAATTGACGATTCATCCTGGTAGTAATAAGATGTACAGGGACATAAACGAGTTTATTATTGGGAAGGAATGAAGAGGGATGTTGGAAATTTTATTTCCAAATGCATGAACTGTCAGTTGGTGAAAACTGAACATAAGAACCCAAGTGGGTTGATTCAGCCATTAGAAGTTCCTACGTGGAAATGGGAGCAGATATCGATTGATTTTATCGATGGACTGTCTAGGACTAGGGCAAGAAATGATGGGATTTGGGTCATAGTGGATCGTTTGACCATGAGCGCAAGGTTTATTCCTATCAAATTGACTAGGACATAATCAAAGTTGGTTGAGCTATATATTAAATGGATAGTTCGATTCCATGGTGTCCCAAAGAGAATATTGAGTGATCGAGATCCATTGTTCACAAGTGGATTTTGGAAGAGTTTGAAAAAGACTTTAGGAACCGAGCTATGTTTGAGTACGGATTATCATCTCCAGACTGACGGTCAAACCGAGCGAGTGAATCGAGTATTGGAGGATCTCCTCATAGCTTGTGTACTAGACTACGGAGGATCGTGGGAAGACCATCTTCTTTTGGTTGAGTTTGCATATAAAAACAACTACCAGCGGGATGGCACCATACGAGACATTGTATGGAAGACCGTGTAATTTTTTGGCATGTTGGTTAGAGACTGGAGATAAGTTGATACTTGGGCCAAAGATGATAAGTGAAACATCAGATTGTATTGAGATTGTTCGACAACGAATGAAGGCAGCCCAAGATCGTCAGAAGAGTTACGCCGATAAACATCGAAAGGATTGGAAGTTCGACATTGGTGATATGGTGTAATGGCCCGCAAATCCGTACTATTTGAGTTGACTGAAACAACACACGTCCAATCCAAATTGCACAGAAATACGAGTCATAGGGTTAAAGAAATAAAAATAGATAGAAGACAGATAAAATAAAACATCAGAATCTCATAGAGGTCTGAACAAAATATAATATATAACATGACCTTTGGAATACAAAATTTTTGTATCATATATACATACCATTATTAGAGTACAACACAACATTTGATACAGCGGAAATAACTCCAAATAACTAACGGTGAAGCCTCCTGCTTCAAGCTCTTCCAAGTGTATCAGTAAAATCCTGAAACACTTGACTGCCCGTACAAATTTGGGCACCCAAGAGTTTAGGGAAAAACAAACAAAATAAACTCTGGGTCAGTCATGAGACTGATGTAAACTCCAACCATATTGTTTAACTTTGAAAATCCTTTTGAAAGAAAAATATAATAGTATGACCAGCCCACACATAAACAAGGACGGTTTTTACCTTACTATAACCCAAAAGATTTTTGATATAAAAATCCAATGATATTATAATAATGTCTAATCAAATAAATAACCAAATAGTAGAGCACTTGCATCTCACGCTCTAAGTATATAGTATAAAATCAAAACCGCAGGGCGCATATTGGAGATTGGATTCCAACTATGACAAGGTATGAGACCACCTCCCGACCAGTGTACTGTAGAGGGGATACACTGGGGTTCAGCAAGAACATATTGCAACCCGGCCACACATGACCACCCACTCATTTAGCTTGAGTGTAGCGAATATATTTCCACCCACAGTTGTCGGCCGTCCAACCATAATCCGTAATATATAGAATCAAAAGAAGAATAAATAATGAATTTTCTGTAGATCGGTGACAATATATCCTACTTGGGTATGACCCAACTAGCTATGCTGCCTGCCCGATTTTTGTCATTTGCTGGTTGTGAGGCTTGAGGCTATGTATGCCTTTTTAGAATATCTGATCACCATACACTTTGAATGTCACATCGTCAAACCCATCAAATCACTAGTTGATCTTCTCAAAAATATTACGGGAATAAAAAGCTAAGAGAAACGAATTCTTCTGCCACCAAACGTAATATCTTGAAAAGATCATCTTATGTGATCCGTTAGGAATACTCTGTCAGACATTCGTCTATACAATTTGTCCTGGGACTGGACAAACAGAACAACCCTTGCATTTCACTCTGTTTCCAATTTCTTCAACATAATCTAATTCGCAGTGCCTATGCCTGTAGGAGTGGTTTTCGTATAATAAATCCAACTGGTCTCTCCGTATTGACAACGATGGTCAAAGATCTTTAATAGTTGGTGATTTAACTATCAAAGGAAAATAAACATCCATCAAACAATCACTGACCATTTTTAATTAATATTTTAAGTTTGTTTCCTATCGAATTATATATATTGATATATTGATTTCTGTTTATCAAAATTTCTTAAAAATATTCTAACTCCTTGAATTTCCGGAAAATTTCTCCAGTGCCTCCTTTGTACCGGTCAATAGCTCAAACCTCAACATGCCTCTCTAGACCCTTTCCATTCAAAAATAAAATAAAAAAGCCAAGTGGCTTGCCGATTCAGCACATAAAAACTCAAATGGAATTTAAATATGTACCTTTTTGTCGGGCACTCAAATATAAAATCTTCAAACTCTCTTCATACTCTTCATCCCATACCTATTTACATATATACGTCTGTTTTCAACTCATTTCAATCAATCCATTCCCTTTTTAACAAAATCCGTTAACCGCCTCTTTAATTCGTTTTTTTGCTTAATGCACTATCTATTTGAACATATCATATTCGAATATATTTTAATCTGCTAATACACAAATCGAATTCTATTACTAACTCAAGTTTCATATTTGATTTTCCAATTCCAAATAACAATTTACATACCTTCCCAAACCAAGTTAAGTTTGATTCCAACGCTATTAACAAATTTGTTTTAAAATTAGTTAACTTCATTTGGTAATTAAAAATTCGATTTTTATTTGGAAAACCAATTCACTTACTACACTTGAGTTCGTATTTATTTCATAACTCAAATCTGGATTTTTTTCTAATTGCAAATTGGGATTTTTATTCACTCAAAATCCGTTTATTTTATTTAATAAACCATTATGGTTTGTAAATGATTTCACGGCGACTTTCCTAAATTTTCATTTTGACATAACTCAAAATCTATAAAACGAAATCCAGATTTTTCTCTTCCATTAGAATATTATTATTCATAGGTCCGAAAGTTTCCAGTTTCGTCAAATTCCTACTTATATTGAGTTCTGTATACTCAATTGAAGTTTGTATAGTCAAATTGCGAACTACCGCACTGCGGCGAGTTCGTTTTAATTAAACTAAATATAACGTTTAGAACTTCGTTTATAATTAAATTCCAACTCCATTCTCAATATTTAAATATAAATTAAATCAATTTTCCAAATCTAATTTAAATATCTCAATTTTTCCAAAATCGTTGAAAATTCATAACTCGGTCATAGATTATTTACAACTCCATTTCTATATCAAATTCAACTTCCTTGAACATAAATTATTTTATAAGAATTTGATATAATCGAATTCCAATTATAGGAAAAACCAATTTTTTCAACATCTTTTTCCATTACAAACTAATATCATCCCTTGATGATAGTAAAGTCTTTCAAGTTAGGGTATTTAATCACCTCTCAGACCTTGATCGACAACGTTCTTATCTCGAGATGGGTAAGAGCTTGTAATACAAATCTGGCATTACTTATCGACAAAATCTCCTTTTCTATATCATTTAAAAATATGCTTTTTAAATGTTATTTCTTATATTTGGAAATTTATTTCCAAATTACACGATGAAATTTACCTCATTACATTTATAGACATTGTTTATAAACTAACTTCTTCATTAACATTAACAAGCTTCCATTTAAAACTCGGTTCCCATTTTGGAATATTTTATTTCTATAAATTATATATATACATCTATATGGATTAAACTAGCATCAATTTAAATTTCAATTATAGTTTATATTTAATATAAACCTAATATCCTTTCTTGAATTAAATATTTTTCGAAATTTGATATAATCAAATATTCTATTTATAAATCCTTACAGATTTATTCCAATTCAATTTACACTCCCAACATCGGAGTAAATCCCATCATTTCCTCTGAAATGATACCCAATCCTTTTTTTAAATCTCCTACTTAAATTTAATTTTATAAATTATCAAATGATATTTTTTCACATTCATTTATACATATTGTATATAAATTACACTTCTTGTTTAAATATTAACCAAGTCTTTATTTCAAATTCCATTTGAAATCTACTTTGGAAAATAATTTTTCCTTCTTAGAATCATATTTGAATTTACATTTCCAAATTATCTGACGATAATTTTTCTATTCATTTATAAACATTATTTATAAATTCAGCTACTTGTTTTTATCTAAAACAAGTTAATATTTTTTTCTAGCCTATTCGAAAATTTAAATTCTATTTCAAAAAAATAAATTTTCCTTTTTAAATTTAAAAATCCGTTTTTGATATTTTTTAAATATAAATATCTAGGGCCAGTGATATTCGAATATCCAACACATAAATCATCCATTCAATTCACACATCACACACATATATAAATATGTAAACAACAGTAAATAAATTTGAGGAATCCAGTTGGATCCCTCCAACCAGTTTTCCATGCATCCACAGATGTTAGACAAGATAAATAATACCAATCCTGCTTCAAGGCAGGATGTCGCGATATAGAAAGTCATCCACTCATATATCGTGGGGGCGATAGGGTCATCCGCTAATGATACTGCGGGAATCCGCTAATGGTACTATGGGAAATGTCTAACCATCAATACATATTTCATAACCACAACCATTAAGCCTAAATATAACTAATATGTATATACATACATACATACATACACACACACATATATATATAGTAACCATAATAATTCAGCAATTCATTCATGCAGCCAAACAACCAACAATTTAATTTTTACGAAAGAAATTTAAATAAAACTTTCGAGTGAGATTTACTCACCTTGATTTTTAATTTGCAGAATATCCAATTAAAATTCCATATCGTCTCGGCTTCGAATCTAGATAAATCATCTATCTTGAACCATCTTAAATAAATGTATTTCCTATGATTATTTAATTTTTATCTATCGATTAACATTGATTTAAATTAACTACTATCATAATAAATAAATTATTCTAAATATTTTTAAATTTTGTAACCATGTACCTTATTGCCTTGCGTTTTGTGCAATCAACTACAAAGCGTGCTCAACAAATCAACAATCAATCCCCACAGAAATCAGCTCCAAAAACTACGGTAATCCATTATGGCATTCCATCGACCATCTTACAATCATTTCCATTTCTTTTTATCACACATACCAACTGCTGCTACAATATCTCAAAATAACCTTAACACCCTACTCCTTCAGCGTTCACAACCAAACAACCTCTTCCCATTTACAGACCCTGTTTTCCATTACCTGCATCCACCTTCCTCAAAACACAGACCGCCTCTCCATTTCGAAACAACCAAAAACTGAAGACAAGTCACCATTAAAATGCGCACTTCTATTTCACCTTCTCATCATCGAGACAAGGAGATCGACGTACTCCTTCATGCTCGTTTCGTTAAAGTGACTCACGACCCAAGGAAAATCGCAAATCAGAAATGCCCAAAACCTGCTTTTCGTGAACCTCAGATCAACTAAAACAAGCCATAGGATGATTTCTCGCAACCCCTAATCACTGCACCTGACCCTTTTCCCATCACTTCGCCTTCGACCGGATCTATACGAGTCACACCCCTTCTCATTCGCGAGCGCCTCTTGGTCGACGTTGAGCTACGGGATATCACAATCGCGATTACCATCTGGACTCATTTGAAATCGATCTGGTTTTGAGGAAACGAATGAAAAAGAAAAGAAAAAAAAGCGGCTTTGAATTTCCTTTCGTGAAATTAGAAATGGCCGAGGAGAACTAAAAAGCAAAAAAGGGTTTGAAGGGTCTTCTGTTGATTTGAGACAATGGGAAACTACGGCTCAATATATAGATGCGCGAAGTAAACAATTCGTACATCGCCATTAATTCGATGTTTGCTTGACATTGAAGAGGGAAGACAAAATGTTATGCAAAATGAAAACAGAGGTCGACTTCATTTAAATCTTAGGTGGTTGATTAAAAATTGGGGTGGCTATGAAGTGATTTTATTAATTAAATAACTTAAATATCTCGTGGTATCCTTACTCGAAAACCCGAACCGCTATTCTAACATAACGACAAATGTTATCGAATTATGATGTTATTTTACATTCCATGGAAATGATTCTGGAATTTAATTCAACTATATAGAGGAAATAAAAATTTAAATTAACGATTTAAATTAAATTTGATTTAAAATATAAATCGTTTTCAAACATTTAAATTCATCAATAATAAATTATTATTACTGTTCTAATTTAATATAGAATTTATATTAATTGACTGGATTGTTTAGATCCAGTTTTAAATTCGAATTCAATTATATATTGTTTTCGATAATTTGAGATCGTTGATAATTAATATGTATATCGATTATTAAATTCGATAAATTTAATATAAAAATTCATTTATTATTCAAATTCAACATTTAAACTATTTTAAATGTTTTAAAAATAAGACGTCTAAAATTCTGGGACGTTACAGTCCTTCCCGCTTAAAAGAATTTCGTCTCTGAAATTACTAAGGTAGAAGAAATGCTACAAACCCGTTAATTTTCCAAAAGCCTACTTTGTTATAACTCAGCTTTTCAAATTCTATAACTCAAGTCCATTTAATTGGTTTCCATCATTTCGGTTTATTTAACTTTCTTAAGTAAAATACCTGAATTCAAATTCCCAGGTTTTTATTTCAAACATTTTCGAAATCATATAAATATATTTATATCATCTCAAATTCAAACATTTGAATTTTTCAAACTACTTGGTTTCTTCCAACCAATTTTCATCACAACTTTTCTAAGGTAGCAATCAGTCACTTAGAAACTCAAAAATGAACATCGATGATGGCACGCTTCATCAGCAGAATTATTTTCCAGTGCCCAAAGTTAATTTTGTGCTTTATCATTTCCATAATCCATTCAAAATGATTTTTAGTTAAAAAAATTCTTTCAAAACAAAGCCATATTATTAATAACATTTCAGAAAATATTTTCCAAACATTCTGGATTTAAATTCAAAATTCTAATTTTAGTTTAATTCAATTTCATTTCATTTGTATACCTCATTCTTATACTAATTATTTTTTATTATATATAACCATTCCAATTTTATAATCCCATTTGATTATGATTCCAACATCCATATATTATAATAATTTCAAAAAACCATTATTTCGATATAAAATATAATTTTGGGTAAAATTATTTCATTTACCCGGCATTTAAAACGATACCGTGTCAAATTACTTTGTTCAAGTGTTTATAAATCCCTATAGGCCATGTAAGCTAAACGCGTCGACCTGGAATTTATATACCACTCAACGGATCAATCAACACGATATAAAACCATTTTTATAATAATTACAAATACGATCTCTCATATATATACACTCAACTCATTCTAGGGTGATATTGACCCTACCTCTAATGAGTAAACCCCCACCAAAGCCAAGGTGTTCGCTTAACCAAAGCTCTGATATTAACTATAATGGCCCGCAAATCCGTACTATCCGAGTTAACTGAAACAACACACATCCAACCCAAATTGCACAGAAATACGAGTCATTAGGCTTAAAGAAATGAAAATAGATAAAAGAAAACATCAGAATCTCACAACAGTCTGATCAAAATATAATGTACAACATAACATTTCGAATACGAAATTTTTATGTCATATATACATACCATTATCAGAGTACAACACATCATTTGATACAACGGAAATAACTCTAAATAACTAACGATGAAGCCTCCTGCTTCAAGATCCTCCAAGTATATCTGTAAAATCCTGAAACACTTGACTACCCGTACAAATTTGGGCACCCAAGAGTTTAGGGAAAAACAAACAAAATAAACTCTGGGTCAGTCATGGGACTGGTGTGAGTAAACTCCAACCATATTGTTTAACTTTGAAAATCCTTTTGAAAGAAAAGGATAATAGTAAGACCAACCCAAATATAAACATGGGAAGTTTTTACCTTACTATAACCCAAAACATTTTTGATATAAAAAATCAGTGATATTATAATAATGTCTAATCAAATAAATAACCAAATTGTAGAACACTTGCATCTCACGCTCTACATATATAGTATAAAATCAAAAACGCAGGGCGCTTATTGGAGATTGGATTCCAACCATGACAAGGTATGAGACCACCTCTCGATCAGTGTACTCTAGAGGGATACACTGGGGTTCTGCAAGAACATCTTGCAACCCGGCCACACATGACCACCCACTCATTTAGCTTGAGTGTAGCGAATATATTGTCACCCATGGTTGTCGGCCGTCCAACCGTAACTCGTAAGATACAGAATCAAAAGAAGAATAAATAATGGATTTTCTCTAGATCGGTGACAAATATACCCTGCTTGGGTATGACCCAACTAGCCATGCTGCCTACCCGATTTTTGTCATTTTCTGGTTGTGAAGCTTGAGGCTACATATACCTTTTTATAATATCTGATCACCATACACTTTGAATGCCACATTGTCAAACCCGCCAAATCACTAGTTGATCTTCTCAAAAATATTACGGGTATAAAAAGCTAAGAGAAACGAATTCCTCCGCCACCAAACGTAATACCTTGAAAAGATCATCTTATGTGATGCTTTATGAATACTCTGTCAGACATTTGTCCTGGGACCGGACAAATAGAACAACCCTTGCATTTCACTCCGTCTCTAGTTTCTTCAGCATAATCTAATTAGCAGCGCCTATGCCTATACTGAGTGGTTTTCAGATAATAAATTCAACAGTCACTCCGTATTGACAACGATGGTCAAAGATCTTTGATAGCCAGTGATTTAACTATCAAAGGAAAGTAAACAACCATCAAACAATCACTGCCCCTTTTTAATTAATATTTTAAGTTTGTTTCATTATTGAATTTTGTATATAACGATATATTGATTTCTGGTTATCAAAATTTCTTAAAAATATTCTAACTCCTTAAATTTTTGGAAAATTTCACTAGCACCTCCTTTGTACCGGTTAATAACTCAAACCCCAACTCGCATCTCTAGGCCCTTTCCACTCAAAAAGCCAAGTGGCTTGCCGATTCGGCGCATAAAAACTCATATGGAATTTAAACATGTACCTTTTTGTCGGGCACTCAAATATAAAATCTTCAAACTCTTCATCCCATGCCTGTTTACATATATATATCCGTTTCCATCTCATTTCAATCAATCCACTCCCTTTTTTAACAAAATCCGTTAACCGCCTCTTTAATTTATTTTTTTGCCTAATGCACTCTCTATTTGAACATATCATATTCAAATATATTTTAATTCGCTAATACACAAATCAAATTCTATTACTAACTCGAGTTTCATATTTGATTTTCCAATTCTAAATAACAATTTACATCCCTTCCCAAACCAAGTTAAGTTTGATTCCAATGCTATTAACAAATTTCTTTTGAGATTAGTTAACTTCATTTGGTAATTAAAAATCTGATTTTTATTTGGAAAACCAATTCACTTACTCCACTTAAGTTTGTATTTATTTCATAACTCAATTCTGGATTATTTTTTCTAATTGCAAATTCGGATTTTTATTCACTCAAAACCCTTTTATTTTATTTAATAAACCGTTATGGTTTATAAATGATTTCACGGCGACTTTCCTAAATTTTGACATAGCTCAAAATATATAAAACGAAATCCAGATAGAATATTATTATTCAATAGGCCCAAATGTTTCTAGTTTCATCAAATTTCGACATATATTGAGTTCTGTATACTCAATTGAAGTTTGAATCGTCAAATTATGAACTACCACGCTGCGGCGAGTTCATTTTAATTAAATTAAATATAATGTTTAAAACTTCGTTTATAATTAAATTCCAACTCCATTCTCAATATTTGAATATAAATTAAATTAGTTTTCCAAATCTAACTTAAATATCTCAATTTTTCCAAAATCATTGAAAATTCATAACACGGTCATAGATTATTTACAACTCGATTTCTATATCAAATTCAACTTCCTTGAACATAAATTATTTTATAAAAATTCGATATAATCGAATTCCAATTATAGGAAAAACAAATTTATTCAAAATCCTTTTCCATTACAAACTAATAGCATCTCTTGATAATAGTGAAGTCGTTGTAGTTGGGGTATTCTAATTACCTCTCAGACCTTGATTGACAACGTTCTTATCTCGAGACGGATAAGAGTTTGTAATACAAAACTGACATTACTTATTGGAAAAATCTCCTTTTCTATCTCATTTAAAAATATGCTTTTTAAATGTTATTTCTTATATTTGGAAATTTATTCCCAAATTACATGATGAAATTTACTTCATCACATTTATTAACATTGTTTATAAACTAACTTCTTTATTAACATTAACAAGCTTCCATTTAAAACTCGATTCCCATTTTGGAATATTTTATTTCTACAAATTATATATATTTATCTATATAGATTAAACCATCATTTATTTAAATTTCAATTATTTTTTATATTTAATATAAACCCAATATCCTTTATGGAATTAAATATTTTTATAAATTTGATATATTCAAATATTCTATTTATAAATCCTAACGGATTTATTCTAATTCAATTTACACTCCCAACATCGGAATAAATCCCATCATTTCCTCTGAAATGATTCCCAATCCCCTTTTTAAATTCCCTACTTAAATTTAATTTTATAAATTATCAAATGATATTTTTTCACATTCATTTATACATACTGTATAAATTGCACTTCTTGTTTAAATATTAACCAAGTCTTTATTTCAAATTCCATTTGAAATCTACTTTGGAAATCAAAATTTCCTTCTTAAAATCATACTTGAATTTACATTTATAAATTCACCGACGATAATTTTTCTATTCATTTATAAATATTCTTTATAAATTTAGCTACTTGTTTTTATTTAAAACAAGTTAGTATTTTTTCTAGCCTATTCGAAAATTTAAATTCTATTTCAGACAAACAAATTTTCCTTTTTAAATTTAAAAATCCCTTTTTTGATTTTTTTAAAATATAAATATCTAGAGCCAGTGATATTCGAATATCCAACACACAAATCATCCATTCAATTCACACTTCACACACATATATAAATATGTAAACAACAGTAAATAAATTTGAGGAATCTAGTTGGATCCCTCCAACCCATTTTCCCTACGTCCACAGATGTTAGACAACATAAATAATACCAATCCTGCTTCAAGGCAGGATATCGCGGTATAGAAGTTCATCCACTCATATATCGTAGGGCGATAGGGTCATCCGCTAATGATATTGCGGGTATCCGCTAATGGTACTACGGGAAATATCCAACCACCAATATATATTTAATAACCACAACCACCAAGCCTAAATATAACCAATATATATAATAACCACAATAATTCAGCAATTCATTCATGCATCCAAACAGCCAATAATTTAATTTTTATGATTAAAAATAAATTTAAATAGAACTTTCGAGTGAGAATTACTCACCTTGATTTTTAATTTGCATAATACCCAATTTAAATTTCATATCGTCTCGGCTTTGAATCTAGTTAAATCATCTATCTTGAACTGTCTCAAATGAATATATTTCCTACGATTATTTATTTTTTATCCATCGATTAACATTGATTTAAATTAACTACTATCATAATAAATAAATTATTCTAAATATTTTTAAATTTGTAACCATATACCTTATCGCCTTGCGATTTATGCGATTAACTACAAAGCATGCTAAACAAATCAACAATAAATGTCCATTGAAATCAACTCCAAAAACTACGGTAATCCATTATGGCATTCCATCGACCATCTTACAGTCATTTCCATTTCTTTTTATCACACATACCAACTGCTGCTACAATATCTCAAAATAACCTTAACACCCTTACTCCTTCAGCGTTCACAACCAGACAACCTCCTCCCATTTACAGACCCTGTTTTCCATCACCTGCATCCACCTTCCTCAAAACACAGACCGACCTCTCCATTTCAAAACAACAAAAAACTGAAGACAAGTCACCATTAAAATCCACACTTCTATTTCACCTTCTCATCATCGAGACAAGGAGCTCGACATACGCCTTCATGCCTCATTTCGTTAAAATGACTCAATACCCAAGGAAATTTACGAATCAGAAATGCCCAAAACCTGCTTTTCGTGAACCTTAGATCAACTAAAATAGGTCGTCAGATGATTTCTCGCAACCCCTAATCACTGCGCTTGACCCTTTTGCCATTACTTCGCCTTCGACCAGATCTATACGAGTCGCACCCCTTCTCATTCGCGAGCGCCTCTTGGTATAGAATATCACAATCGCGATTCCATCTGGACTCATTTGAAATCAATCTGGTTTTGAGGAAACAAACGAAAAAGAAAAGAAAAAAGTGGCTTTGAATTTCCTTTCATGAAATTAGAAAGGGTAGAGGAAAATTAAAAGGCAAAAAAGGGTTTGAAGGGCTTTCGGTTAATTTGGGACAATGGGAAACTACGACTCAATATATAGATGCGCGAAGTAAATAATTCGTACATCGTCATTAATTTGATGTTTGCTTGATATTAAAAAAGGGAGACAAAATGGTACGTGAAATGAAAACAGAGGCCGGCTTCATTTAAATCTTAGGTGGCTGATTAAAAATTAGGGGTGTCTATAAAGTGATTTTATTAATTAAATAAATTAAATATCTCGTGGTACCCTTACTCGAAAATCTGAACCGCTATTCTAAAGTAATGACCGATGTTCTCGGATTACGATGTTATTCTAAATTCCACGGAATTGATTCTGGAATTTAATTCGACTGTATAGAGGAAATAACAATTTAAATTAAATTCGATTGAAAATATAAATCAATTTCAAACAATTAAATTCATCAATGATAAATTATTATTATCATTCTAATTTAATATAGAATTTATATCAATGGACTGAATTGTTTAGATTCAGTTTTAAATCCGAATTCAGTTATATATTGTTTTCAATAATTTGATACCCTTGATATTAATACAAATATCGATTATTAAATTGATAAATTTGATATAAAAATTCATTTATTATTCAGATTCAACATCTAAACTATTTTAAATGATTTAAAAATTAGACAACTAAAATTCTGGGATGTTACATATGGTTTTCGTTAAGATTTCACATTTGAAGAATGTTGTTAGATTTGGAAATAAAGGAAAGTTGGCTCCTAGATTCGTTGGAACATTTCCGATAGTTGAGCTAATTGGAAATATCACGTATAGATTGGATTTACCAGAGAAGATGTAGAGTGTGCATAATGTTTTTCATGTGTCTTTTCTTCGAAAGTGTGTGCATAATTTGAATGTGGTGGTATCTCCGGATCAATGTGAATACTTAGAAGTCAAGCCCGTTGTTTTGAGACCTCCTAAGTTGCTTCGAGTTGTGGGGAATGACACGAAACAACTTTGGAGGAAGGTGGTTAAGCTAGTTAAGGTTCGATGGAATGAGGATGATGACGATTGTACGTGGGAAAGGAAGAGAGTATAAAGATGACCCATCCAAAACTCTTCGTTAGTATGACCCATTGATATCGTATCACTATTACATCATTGTAACTTGTTCTATTATTGTAATTCCACATTCTTGGTTAAGGCTATGGATGCATGGCTTGTTGGATGCTAGATTGGATGGTAGATCAGCTGCTCCTGGATGGTAGGCATGCGTATAGTTTTTGGTTGCTCATGTTTGCTTGGGATTTTGGGGGCGAAATTCCTAAAGGGAGGGGAGAATGTAACGATCTGCATTTTACGTATCGAAGGATCGTAAAATATTTTTATTTAATTCTCCTAGGGTCGGATCATTCTCATATTTTAATATGTTGTTCATAGGGATGTGGGACATGTCCATGATTTTTATCTTTTTGTTTATGACAATTTTGTTGTATATAACGGTGTTGTATACACAATTATATGATTTTTGTTTGATGATAACAACCAAATATATATTATTTTAATGTGTTTATTACTGTACTGTTCTATATTTAAATCACAGACAAGAAAATAATATTTATATTTAAATAGAATACTACTGTACACAAATTCAAATATTCACACAGTGTTTTATTTAAATATAATATTTTATTTCAATATTTAACAGTACAGATTTACAACTTCACTATTTGCTCAACATTGTAATTCACTGAAATAAAATTCTTTCATATACAACTTCTTTTGTTACACAGCTCATTAATACAACACTCAATACATTTTCATATATGCATTTGTTCACTGTGATACACACTGACACTGCAATATACTTGTCTTATGTTTTTTATCTTCTGTCTTCACAGCTTACAAGTCAGTCCAGTCTTCATACCTGTCATACAAATGAATACACACACAGTACACTACAATAGAAATAATATTGAACACATGCGAATAAAATTTTTAATTTTAAAATTTTTATTTGCCTCAGTTTTCTGGTGTGTTTCTCATCATTTTTCATGACTTGATCTGATCTGTGTCTAGCTAGTTCATATATGAACAGGGAAAGAAAATATTGTCTGATAGCTGCATTTACACACGTGTATAAATACACGTGTGCACTGCCTCGCCAATCAGTGTACACAGTTGTGGAGCAGTCACATAGACCAAGCTCGACACAGCGCAAATGTAAAGTTCAAAGCAGAATGGTCGAGGCAACAAAGTGACAAAAGTAGTGTACACAAATTCAAGTCAGCTTGGTAAAGCCAACAAAGAACTGGATGGAGCATGTAGCAGTACAGTGTCGACACAGCATGGTGCTCATCAGAATATCAATGTATCTTACAACAAAATGTACAGCAGCATGGGGGATGTAGCATAAGCAAGTATAAATTGGCAGATCAGTAGCATGATTGGGCAAAGTATGTCAATGACAAGTTCAAATCAATGATGGTTCAAGCTTCAGAAAATCATGTCGAAGGTTCAAGTTATGTACATGCAAAGTAATCACAAATGATCAAATAGCATGGTGGAGCCAGTATAACCAAGTGGTCGAGCTCAACATACTTTCAGCATTGACATATCAACTAATATAACAGCAAGCCAAGTTCATGACATAGTGAATGTGCATGGTGCAACCAGGTTGAAGTTCTAGTGTACTACTGCATGTACATGTGACAAAGCCAAAACAATTTTCAACCTACATAAGCATGGTCTAGATATATAAATGAGCATACAATTCAAGCACATTGGTGAATGCATGAGCAACAACAACTATATGTACTGGCAGTGTACAAGTCTGTGTGTAGCAACAGCAAAGCATGCTACAGAAATGGGTCGAGGGATGATCAAAGCAAATCATAAATGTCAAGGAAATACCAGAAATTAGATTATGGTAAGAATTGTTTGAAAACAAATCTGATGCATTTTCTTTTTGAAGAAATCAATTTCGAATTGATTCCATAAATAGGCAGCATGGTCCGAAAACGAGAATGCAAGATTGTCCAAAAATTACAAGTGTTTTGGCAAGAAAATAGTTTCACATTTTATGATATATAGCAAGAATTTAATGCTGGAAAGAATACCAAGTTTTCATTCTTCATAATTCAAAGAAAACTGAAGACTATGTTAAGAAAGATCATTTTGCAATTAATTTGTTTCCAGGATTGAACACATTTTGTTCGGCAAGTTTTTGCAAACATTTCCAGTATTGCTCACTATCATGGCAGCAATTAAAAGTCATTGAAATCAAATATTCAAATCTAATTCAAATGCTTCCAGAAATAAGAAAACAGTTTTTGGCAATGTTTTCAATGCAACTTTTTGGGAAAGAAATCTCTGCAAAATCAGCAAGGTGGAAATTTACAAATCAATCAGTTAATGACCAAAAATTCACACGACTCAGTTCCAGAAATGTGAACTGATTTTTGGCAAGTTTTAATCTCAGATATGCACAGACAAACAACAGAAAATCAACATGTATCATGAATGTTTCAGATATGGCATGCACAGATTTATTTCCAGAATTATCAAAGCCGAGAGTTTTATTTTCAAAAAGGGAAAATTCCTTATTCATTCAAGGAATCCTTTTAAACCTAGACTTCCATAAGGGATAGTTCAGCTGTAAATCACACAAGCTTTTTAATGCCAAGGAATCAAATTGAAACCGCGAACCAAAAGAGGAAAGCATTCAAATTAAATCGAAACAAAATCAAAAGGGGAAACACACCATAATTCAGATCAAACCATATAACGAAATCAGAGTAATTATCGGATTTTATAATCCTATAAACACAACCAATTCATCACTGGCATATCCATCGAATCCACAAAAAAATTAACAACAAATTCAAGCAAAAAAAAGGGTCAGAGAGCTCACAATTTTTGTAGGGATTTGATCTGCGCTCAAAATCGAAGCATCAAGCCACAGAGATTCAAGCTTCAGAGAATCAGATTTCATCAATCAAGCAGTCGGTTTTCGATCTGGAGGATTTGCAGAAAACCCCAGTTTTTCTTTCCAGAGATCGGCCGCCATTTCTAATTTGAGAAACAAAAGAGGATCGAGCAAAGTGAATTACAAAATGGGCCGACCACTTTCTATTTGGGCTAAGCTATTTTTATTTTAACTAGGGTTTTTATTGTATAGTCTTTATTGTTTTTTTTTGTGTTGTAAATCCAATCATCAGTTTCTAGAGTTCAGTAAAAATCTAGGGGATTCAGTCAGGGTGTTGACTGACAATTGATATAGTCTGTAAAATCTGGTTACTGGTTACGGGGTTTGTAATAAAGGGAAATCTGATCTAGGGTTTAGATCAGTCTACGATTTTGAGCGTAGGATTAGAATAGGAGCAGGGTTTGCGAGTGTACATCGTCTTGTATGCGGGATCTGTTCTATCACCTAGTAGAAACCCTAGAAATGCAGTAGTAGGCAGGGTTTTGCCGAAGCTGGGTATATCTGTGTGTGATTTATTTTCTGCATTTCTGTTTCTGCTATATTCTGTGATCTGTGTATTATTATCTATCTCATTAGATTTATAATTCAGTTAAAAACTATGATAAACCCTATTCACCCCCTTCTAGGGTTAATCTAGATCCTACATTTGGTATCAGAGCATGTATTTTTAACTCTAGAGTCATGGGTAACCCTAGTTGTCAGTCTAACGAGAGTCAGTCCAGTTCATGTAACAACCCGAATTTTTAATAACATATTAAAACAAGAAATCAGGGCAGAATTAAATTATAAGTTGAGAATCAATGGGAACGGGTTACGCCATTGCGTTCGTCTCGAAATTCTGCTTGGAAACAAGTCCGAAATTTCGAAAATCGGAGTCCGTATGACCAAGTTATGGCCCATAGAAGATTTCAGAAAATTCAAAAATTCAGCCCGAAATTCAAAATCAGATCCAAGCAGATTGGGCGGGAAATTTTCCCGCCCTACCCCAGGTCGACAGGGGGGTCGACTGGGGTGTCGACCTCCCCCCCCCCCCAGGTCGACTGGGGTGTCGACCTCCCCCCCCCAGGTCGACTGGGGTGTCGACCTAGGGGTCGACCTCCCCTGGTCGGACCCTGCTGGTCAGGTGCACCAGTTTGCTCCTTGGGTCTGTTTACTTAGCCTGTGACGGGATTTGATGGTTCAGATCTAAACTAGGGTTAATCCTATGGCCTAAACTAGTCTCTACACCTATAAAAACACCCTAATACCTAGCCTAAACCATCACAAATCAACCTAACAACTAAATTCTGCCAAAATGCTCCCTAATCATGGCCTCCATCTTCATCTTGAGAGCTTCTAAGGCAAAAAGGAGCAAGCTTTCTTCTTTCTATCAAAGGAGCTACTTATTCTCAAGGCTATTTGTGTTGATACATCATTCCTAGAGCTTCTACAACGTCTCTATCTTGTTCTATTTGGTTCTAGTTCTCATAGCCACGCTTTGTAAGCCCCACTCTACTCTTAGATTTAAACTATGAAGTTAATGTGATCATGTAGCAAGTTGAAATGGGACTTTTGGGTATAATACTTGTCTTGGGGCTATATTTGTATGCATAGATCCGTTTATGACTCTTTTGATCTATGATTGTGGCACTATCATGAACCTAGTATCATTTACCTTGATTTTTGGGTAGAAAGCTATGAGCTTTATTTGGTGGTTATGCATAATGCAACATAGAACTTGGTAGTTATGCATAATGCAACATAGAACCTCTCATAACCTTGATGTTAACTTGCATATGATGTTGAACTACATGCTACCCACAAGTTTATCACCCTATGTCAACTATTATCATGTTATCACCTTTGCCTATGATGTTGAACTACATGCTACCCACAAGTTTATTTGTTAAGTTTGATGTCATACATGTTTTGAGGCCAATAATCCTATATGATAGTTGTGATGAACACCTTTACCTCAAATATCATCATGTTTAACTTATGACCAACTTTACCAACCTTATGCCCCTCTTGGTCATACTTTTATGTTCCTTAAGTTCACTTGTGTTGATGCGAATTTACGTGCGATGGGGATACGTTATGGGTAGTTAGGCAAACTCGAAATAACATGAAAAACATGATTTGAAATGTGACATGAAACTTTATTATGCTTGAAACTTGAATATGGTCATGACATGTAGAAAACCATAAAGTTGCCAACTCGAGGTTGGGTTGAGTTTGTAGCGTAAATCTGCCCGGAACCGCCCGGCAAATCCAGTGGCTACAAACAATAGGACCCAATGTGAGAAGTTGGTCACATCGCGCTTGAAACCCGAGGTTAGACTAGGTTGTGGTGTAAAGCTGCCCGGACCCGCCCGGCATATCCAGTAACCACAACAAAGTCTAATGTGAGAGGTTGGGTGCATTAAATTAATTAATGCCACATGTTAGGGTTAAGTCATGAACCACTTGGAAACACTTAACCAACTTGATACATGATTGGATGGGGTTAAGTCATGAACCACTTGGGTACACTTAACCAACTGGATACATGATTGGATAGGGTTAACCACACTTAACCCGTTAGAAACCCTAGTTACATGGTCCTTTTCAGCAGTAACCCTCTTGGATGTATCAACGATACCCTACGGACTAGGCTAGGGTGGGGCACGAGTACTGGGCTGATTGTAAGCGACCAGAACGACGGCTGAGTTGGTGCGCCGGTGTAGGTTCAGGCGGACTATGGTCGTGCACATAGTCCGGAGTTGAAAAAGCAGGCACGGGCACCAGTAGGTTTAGACTGTGCGTGCTTGATTCGTGTCAGTGGTTGGCACCCTAGGACTTGATACACCCTAGGGTGGACCTAGCACAGTTTGACTACATTCCGTGATTGGGCCGTATGACACCGACACTCGACGAGTTAGGCTTATAGGGAGCCGATCGACTAGACCGTGTAGTTGGACCCCGACTTGGGTCATCTCATGATATCCAAGGGATCATTTCTTGTTGATACTTGACATGGGTTGGATTACTAGTACTATTGGTGCAAAACTAAACCTTGTATATGCGATGCCACACTTGATCTACCTTGTTATCTATTTATCATGCCAGTTAGTTACCATCTTTATGTTTCATCTCAGTTTCTCATGTTTAGTTAACTTTATTAGTTTTTATACTAATAGTAGGTAGGACTTACCAGTCTTATGACTGACCCTTTTTCTTTCGCCTCTTTTCTTCCGTTTCCCCCCCAGGTTCTCAGGGAGGGAACACTAGTGCTTAGCTTGGACATTTGGCTTGCTTTCTTGACAGCTCATGTACGGTTTGGACTTGAGCTTGCTTTGGCTTCATCACATCTATCTTGGGGATAGTTTACTTTATGTTATTTTCAGTTTATGTTTTCTAGACTTGTGGTAGTTGGAAAATAATGACTAAGTACTTTGATATAAGTTGACTAGTTGGTTTTGAAATGGTTAAGTATGGTTTTTAAATTGCTACCGCTGCTTTACTTATTTTATCTATGTTCTGTCTTGTGATATCTCTGTGCATGTTTACCTAAACAACATCCCTCCAAAACTAGTGCCAACACTCGTGAGTGTGGCCCTGGCGGAGGTGGGGTGTTACATTTGGTATCAGAGCATGAGGTTTTACTAGATCGGACAAAAGTTTTAAAAACCCTTTTGAAAAACTATTTTCAAAACCAATTAAGTATTTTTCCAAGAAAAGTCTAGTTTATTTTAAAAGGCTATTCCCCAAAAGCCATTAGCACTATCCTTTGTTTCCTCGTTCTAAATCTATCTTTTCCTTTTTCAGCATGGCCGGTCTTAATCTTCCCGAGGGAGTACCCATACCCGGATGGTTCTGAAGGTACTTGGAAGCTAGGGCCAACGATGCGGGCCCAGCAAACACTCCCACTCCTCCTCCCGTACCTGAGGTTCCTCCTCCTCCTCCTCCTCAGCGTCCACAAGCGGATTTCGCGAAGATTTGCAAAGACTTTAAGGCGATGGGTGGCAAGAATTTTGTTGGGACAGAGACTTATGTGGAGGCAAGAAACTGGTTAAAAGAAACTGAAGACCTCTTTGCCATCTTTGATGTGGAAGACCGTAGGAAAGTTCTGTTGGCAGTATGGCTATTGAAAGAGGAAGCTGCTTCTTGGTGGGAGGTCACCAACGCTACTAGGCCTATAGAGACTTGGGCCGACTTTAGGATGAGGTTTGGGCTTAAGTTTCTATCATCTGCTGAGGAGAATCTGCAAATGGAGAAGTTTATATCTTTGAAGCAAGGGGACATGACCGTAAGGGAGTACGTGAATAAGTTTAACCAGCTTGCTCGATTCGGTTTAGACATGGTCAACACACCTCAGAAGAAGGCTCTACGCTTTGCTCGAGGATTGAATGAGCCATTGCAAGGTTTAGCCATGTCTCATATACCCATGTGGGCCACTTTGAGAGCTTAGTGGATATGGCCTTGCTTCAGGGAGATGATAAGAATGGCAAGAAAGAAGTTAAGCTTAATGAGACTCAAACCAAGAAGGCGGACTCCAAGTGGGGAGGCAACCAGAGCAATCAGAACAACAAGAACAATAAGAACAACAAGGGTAACAAGGCCAACAACAACAAGGCAAAGGAGACAAGGAAGTGCAATTTCTGTGGGATCACTGGACACATAGCCAAAGATTGTAGGAAGAAGATGAGGAAGTTGGGAGAATGCTTTCATTGCGGAGAGTCTGGACACTTCAGCAAGGATTGCCCAAAGAAGCAAGGACAGGGGCAAGGACAGACTCAGCAAGCAGGACCTTCTGGAGGGCAGATGCATGCTCTCAACACTACCCCAGCTCCAGACTGAGGTAGTATTTCTGTAGAAAGCCTTGTTTACATTTCTGGTTTTCCTGTTCGAACTTTATTTGATTCTGTCGCATCGCATACCTTTATTTCTTCTGACATTGTTGAAAGTTTGCACCTAAGTGCTAGTCTAGTTGAGGATCCCACTAGTGTTTCAAATCCAATTGGGGGTTCCGCCCATCTATCTATGATTTGTATGGATTTGAGGATTTCTATCTTGACCGTAGAATTCACATGTAATGCTTATGTTCTCGGGTTCATGGGATACGGGGTGATTTTGGGCATGGATTGGTTGTCCAGTTATGGAGCCATTCTCGATTGTGAGCATAGGGTAGTGAGGCTTATGACTCGCCTTGGCAATACCCTAGAGATTTCTTGTGACCCTCTGGATCCCGTCATGTTATGTTATCTTGAATCCCTCGACTCGTCTATTGACAATCTTCAATCTGTGAGGGTGGTCCAAGAATATCCTGATGTTTTTGATGAGGTGAAGGGGTTACCCCCTAAACGCGAGATAGACTTCCGTATTTATCTTGTTGATAATGCCAAGCCAGTTTCATTGCCTGTTAGGAACATGGCCCCGCGAGAAAGAAGAGAGCTTAGCAAGAAAATCAAGGAGTTGCTTGAGAAAAATTTCATTAGGCGAAGCATTTCTGAATGGGGTGCTCCTGTGGTATTCGCTACTAAGGCGGATGGTTCGCTTCGTCTATGTGTTGATTATCGTGAGTTAAACAAGCTGACAAAGAAGAATAGGCACCTGTTACCGAGGATTGATGATCTCTTTGACCAGCTTGTTGGTGCTTCTGTTTTCTCTCAGCTCGATCTAGCCACCGGATTCCATCAGCTTAGAGTGGCTGAGGATAGTATTGACAAGACTGCGTTTAGGACTCCAGATGGATTCTTTGAATGGCTAGTCATGCCGTTCAGTTTGACTAATGCACCCGCATACTTTGTTGATTTGATGAGTAGGGTGTTCAGGGAGTTCCTTCACAAGTTTGTGGTTGTATTCGTGGATTATATTCTGGTCTTCTCTAGGGACGAGGAAGAGCATGCTACACACCTCAAGGAGGTTATGGATACGTTTAGAGCTCATCAGTTGAAATCCATGTTCTCTAAATGCCATATCTGGATATGGGAAGTTCGGTTCCTTGGGCATATAGTTTCTAAGCAGGGCTTAGCTGTGGATCCCGCTAAAGTGGTGGCGGTACAAGACTGGAAAGTTCCGAAGAATGCAACTGAAGTGAGAAGCTTTCTCGGTCTGGCAGGATTTTATAGGAAGTTCAATAAGGACTTCGCTAGGATTTCAGCCCATCTCACTAAGTTAACGAAGAAGAACTTAGTCTTTGCATGGGACTTAGAGTGTGAGCTTGCTTTTCAAAGGCTCAAGAAAGCCCTCACCACAGCTCCAGTTCTAGCATTATCCGATAGAGGGAAGTTGTTTACCGTGTACACCGATGCAAGTGGCACGGGATTGGGCATTGTCCTGATGCAAGAAGGGAGAGTGATATGCTTTGGGGGTAGGCAACTCAAAGCTCATGAGAAGAACTATCCCACTCATGATTTGGAGTTGGCGGCGATTGTCTTTGCACTCAAATCCTGGCGCCACTATCTTCTAGGCGAAAGGTTTGAGTTATATACTGATCACAAGTCGCTCAAATACCTCTTCTCGCAGAAAGATTTGAATCTAAGGCAGCAAAGGTGGATGGAATTCTTGGCATCATATGACTTCGAGATAGCTTATACCCCTGGCAAGGGTAATGTTGTGGCGGATGCGCTAAGTAGAAGAAGGTTGACTTTGAGTCCCTTGTTTGTTGAGATGAAGAGCCTAGAGTTCTTGGCAACCTTTGATTTTACACCTGCTGTTGAGTAGATGACTGGTTCATTAGCATCCCTTGAGCTTAGACCTACACTTCTTGAGCAAGTTGGGGCTTCACAGAGGGAAGACCCGCAGATAGTCGAGATCATGGACAAGTTGATTCGGGGTGAGACGTCAAGTCACCTCGCTAGATATGCTATCGATGACAAGGGGTGACTAAGGCGTGATGGAAGACTATGTGTCCCACGAGTGGGAGACTTAGTAAATAAAGTTCTTGAGGAGGCGCATCACTCGAGGATGACCATACATCCCGGAGGGGATAAGTGTACCGGGATATGAAGCGCATTTTCTTTTGGGATGAGATGAAAAAGGATGTGGCAGAGTTTGTTTCTAGATGCATTGTTTGCCAGCAAGTAAAGGCCGAGTCGAAGAAGCCCGGTGGGCTACTGCATTCATTGGAGGTCCCGCTATGGAAGTGGGAAAGTATCTCTATGGATTTTGTGGATGGATTGCCGAGATCAAGGAAGGGGAATACTAGCATATGGGTCATAGTGGATAGACTCGCGAAGAGCGCTCATTTCATTCTAGTAAAGAGCAAGAGGATCGCATCATGGTTAGAATCTGTTTATCTTTGAGAGATAGTACGATTGCATGGAGTTCCTTCTAGCGTAGTTAGCGATCGTGACCCAATCTTTACTAGCCAATTTTGGAATAGTTTGCAAGAAGCAATGGGTACACGATTGAATCTAAGTACGGCCTATCACCCACAGACGGATGGTCATACCGAAAGGGTGAATAGGGTACTAGAAGATCTGTTGAGGCTATGCATTCTTGACTTTGGTGGCACTTGGGAAGACCACCTTCCTCTTGTAGAGTTTGCTTATAATAACAGCTACCAAGCAGGCATAGGGATGGCACCATTCGAAGCTTTGTATGGGAGGCCATGCAAGTCACCAACATGTTGGTGGGAGACGACGGATAAGCTTATACTTGGGCCCGACATGATAAGGGACACATCCGAGAAGGTTGAGTTGATTCGAAGGCGGATGAAAGCGGCCCAAGACAGACAGAAATCCTATGCAGACAAGAGAAGGACAGACTTAGAGTTTGAAGTTGGAGATATGGTCTTTGTGAAGGTTTCTCCTTTACGAAATGTGGTTCGTTTTGGAGCAGTTGGAAAGCTAGCACCAAGGTTCGTTGGACCCTTCCCTATCATCGAGAAGATTAGGCAAATGGCTTATAGGGTGGAATTGCCCGAGAAGCTAGCTGGAGTGCACAATGTCTTTCATGTCTCGCATCTCCGGAAATGCCTACATGAATCAGCCGAAGTAGTTGAGCCTAGTATTCTTGAAGACGTGGAGGTAGAGAAAGAGGCAACCCTTAGGCGAGCTCCGATTCGTATCTTGGGAACGGAGATCAAGAAGCTGAGGAATCGAGAAGTCAAGTTAG
The DNA here is from genome assembly GCA_030737875.1 of Allium sativum. Taxonomy (NCBI): domain Eukaryota; kingdom Viridiplantae; phylum Streptophyta; class Magnoliopsida; order Asparagales; family Amaryllidaceae; genus Allium; species Allium sativum. The sequence goes on along the minus strand of CM060912.1, from coordinate 1,009,935,891 downwards.
TAAAGGTTCAGTGGAGTGAAGCCGATGAAGATGAACTTGGGAAACCGAGGAGAAGATGCGTGGGCTTTATCCATTCCTTTTTGAGGGTACATTCTCAATCTCCTTTCCTAGTTAGCATATCTTTCTTTTGCTATCCATGTTTATCTTGTTATCTCGTTAATCTTGTCATGAAAACCTTAGGTAGAAACCCTTTGGATGAAACATGTAGTTGAAACATGTTATGCTTGATGGTTGCAAATGATTGCAAGTGGTTACTCGTGGATGCATGATACACGTTAGGCACTAAGATCGGCTCACACACTTTCATATTGCATATGCATGAGTGTTTATGCTTATTCAAGGATGAAACTTGTTATGCTATCACGTGGATGTTGCATATGAATGAATGTTATGTGCACTCATGTAGAGATTATAAATTATGTTAGGAAGTTGCATACATTTGGACTCATTTCACTAACATATTTTGCATTAAGGAGGTCTACTGAGTCAGTAACCGCCTGATATTCGCATTGGATAGGTGCATATACACACACTTTCACATATGTTCATACAGCATTAGAAATCTTTTAAGGACAATGATTACTCATGGATGATGTTTGAGTAGATGGATGATGGATGGTAGGATACGTTCTTCCTAACTTGGAGATTTCGGGGACGAAATCCTTTAAGGTGGGGAGAATGTAACAACCCGAATTTTTAATAACAGATTAAAACAAGAAATCAGGGCAGAATTAAATTATAAGTTGAGAATCAATGGGAATGGGTTACGCCATTGTGTTCGTCTCGAAATTCTGCTTGGAAACAAGTCCGAAATTTCGAAAATCGGAGTCCGTATGACCAAGTTATGGCCCATAGAAGATTTCAGAAAATTCAAAAATTCAGCCCGAAATTCAAAATCAGATCCAAGCAGATTGGGCGGGAAATTTTCCCGCCCTACCCCAGGTCGACAGAGGGGTCACTGGGGTGTCCACCTGCCCCCCCCCCCCAGGTCGACTGGGGTGTCGACCTGGGGGTCGACCTCCCCTGGTCGGACCCTGCTGGTCAGGTGCACCGGTTTGCTCCTTGGGTCTGTTTACTTAGCCTGTGACGAGATTTGATGGTTCAGATCTAAACTAGGGTTAATCCTATGGCCTAAACAAGTCTCTACACCTATAAAAACACCCTAATACCTAGCCTAAACCATCACAAATCAACCTAACAACTAAATTCTGCCAAAATGCTCCCTAATCATGGCCTCCATCTTCATCTTGAGAGCTTCTAAGGCAAAAAGGAGCAAGCTTTCTTCTTTCTATCAAAGGAGCTACTTATTCTCAAGGCTATTTGTGTTGCTATATCATTCCTATAGCTTCTACAACGTCTCTATCTTTTTCTATTTGGTTCTAGTTCTCATAGCCATGCTTTGTAAGCCCCACTCTACTCTTAGATTTAAACTATGAAGTTAATGTGATCATGTAGCAAGTTGAAATGGGACTTTTGGGTATAATACTTGTCTTGGGGCTATATTTGTATGCATAGATCCGTTTATGATTCTTTTGATCTATGATTGTGGCACTATCATGAACCTAATATCATTTACCTTGATTTTTGGGTAGAAAGCTATGAGCTTTATTTGGTGGTTATGCATAATGCAACATATAACTTGGTAGTTATGCATAATGCAACATAGAACCTCTCATAACCTTGATGTTAACTTGCATATGATGTTGAACTACATGCTACCCACAAGTTTATCACCCTATGTCAACTATTATCGTGTTATTACCTTTGCCTATGATGTTGAACTACATGCTACCCACAAGTTTATTTGCTAAGTTTGATGTCATACATGTTTTGAGGCCAATAATCCTATATGCTAGTTGTGATGAACATCTTTGCCTCAAATATCATCATGTTTAACTTATGACCAACTTTACCAACCTTATGCCCCTCTTGGTCATACTTTTATGTTCCTTAAGTTCACTTGTGTTGATGCGAATTTACGTGCGATGGGGATACGTTATGGGTAGTTAGGCAAACTCGAAATAACATGAAAAACATGACTTGAAATGTGACATGAAACTTTATTATGATTGAAACTTGAATATGGTCATGACATGTAGAAAACCATAAAGTGACCAACTCGAGGTTGGGTTGAGTTTGTAGCGTAAATCTTCCCGGAACCGCCCGGCAAATCTAGTGGCTACAAACAATAGGACCCAATGTGAGAAGTTGGTCACATCGCGCTTGAAACCCGAGGTTAGACTAGGTTGAGGTGTAAAGCTGCCCGGACTCGCCCGGCATATCCAGTAACCACAACAAAGTCTAATGTGAGAGGTTGGGTGCATTAAATTAATTAATGCCACATGTTAGGGTTAAGTCATGAACCACTTGGAAACACTTAACCAACTTGATACATGATTGGATGGGGTTAAGTCATGAACCACTTGGGTACACTTAACCAACTGGATACATGATTGGATAGGGTTAACCACACTTAACCCGTTAGAAACCCTAGTTACATGGTCCTTTTCAGCAGTAACCCTCTTGGATGTATCAACGGTACCCTAAGGACTAGGCTAGGGTGGGGCACGAGTACTGGGTTGATTGTAAGCGACCAGAACGACGGCTGAGTTGGTGCGCCGGTGTAGGTTCAGGCGGACTATGGTCGTGCACATAGTCCGGAGTTGAAAAAGCAGGCACGGGCACCAGTAGGTTTAGACTGTGCGTGCTTGATTCGTGTCAGTGGTTGGCACCCTAGGACTTGATACACCCTAGGGTGGACCTAGCACAGTTTGACTACATTCCGTGATTGGGCCGTATGACACCGACACTCGACGAGTTAGGCTTATAGGGAGCCGATCGACTAGACCGTGTAGTTGGACCCCGACTTGGGTCATATCATGATATTGGGCCAAGGGATCATTTCTTGTTGATACTTGACATGGGTTGGATTACTAGTACTATTGGTGCAAAACTAAACCTTGTATATGCGATGCCACACTTGATCTACCTTGTTATCTATTTATCATGCCAATTAGTTACCATCTTTATGTTTCATCTCAGTTTCTCATGTTTAGTTAACTTTATTAGTTTTTATACTAATAGTAGGTAGGACTTACCAGTCTTATGACTGACCCTTTTTCTTTCGCCTCTTTTCTTCCGTTTCCCCCTCCCCCCCCCAGGTTCTCAGGGAGGGAACACTAGTGCTTAGCTTTGACATTTGGCTTGCTTTCTTGACAGCTCATGTACGGTTTGGACTTGAGTTTGCTATGGCTTCATCATATCTATCTTGGGGATAGTTTACTTTATGTTATTTTCAGTTTATGTTTTCTAGACTTGTGGTAGTTGGAAAATAATGACTAAGTACTTTGATATAAGTTGACTAGTTGGTTTTGAAATGGTTAAGTATGGTTTTTAAATTGCTACCGCTGCTTTACTTATTTTATCTATGTTCTGTCTTGTGATATCTCTGTGCATGTTTACCTAAACAACATCCCTCCAAAACCAGTGCCAGCACTCGCGAGTGTGGCCCTGGCGGAGGTGGGATGTTACAGTTCATCTCCAACTATTTTCACTGGAACAGATTTTTTAAACTGGAAATCCAAAATGGAAGTTTATTTAAAATCTGTTAATATTAAATATTGGGATGTTGTTATCAATGGATTTGATAGTGTAGATATTACTCTCAATACCTGTGCTATGAAAATGATATTTGATTATCTTAGTACTGAACAGTTTAATCTTATCTCCCATTGATTATGTAACAACCCGTATTTTCAATAACCTGTAATAACATAAATCGAGGCAGAATTTAATTCTAAAATGGGAATCAAGGGAAACGGGCTATGCCATTGTGTTCGTCTCGGAAAAATACGCGAAATAGAGTCCGAGTTTTCGAAAATCGGAGTCCGTATGACCAAGATATGGCCTCGCGAAGTTTCACGAAAATTCCCAAATTAAAGTATACTTAATTAAGTGAAATGGGTTGTGTAGATATATATATATATATATATATATTGATATATATATATATATATAATTGAAAATTTAATAAATAAATATGCAAAAATGCTCAAAACAGCGAATTGGGAGAGGGGAATAACCGAACCGGCCGATTTTTGAAGTCGACCCGAGCCCGCTGGGTCGACTAGGGGTTAATCCAGGGTGTTTGGCTGTCAACCCGTGGGCCGATTCGCTCAAGTGCAGATTTTGCATTTGAATGGTTCTCATGGTCCATCTTTAATCTAAAGGCCCTAGATGGTTCCTACACTTGACTTCTTCCCCAAGACATGCTTTGATGGCTTGGATTGAATCTAGGGTTAATCCTATGGCCTAAAACACTTGCCTAATCTATAAATAAGACCCTAACCTACCCTAATTCATTCATAATTAAACCTAGTGACTAAACTATGGCAAAATGCTAGCTCTCATGGCCTCCACTAATTTTATGAAGAGGGTTGCATACTAATCACTCTCTAATCAACTTCTAATCCCTTCTTAGCATCTTAATCTTCTTCATTTGGTGTTCAAAGTTGCTAGTTGTGAGTTTCTATCACTTTGATGATCTTTTGGTAAACTAATTAGATGAGATGTGATGAGATTTATGGTTTTGTATGTGGGTTAATGAGCTTTGAATCATATGATATGATGTTAGCATTAATCTTATGTTTATGCATGTGGAGTATGTAAGCTTATGCAAGTTTAATATGATGTATGTTATGTTTGCATGATGCTAAATATGCAAGTTGTGGGCTATGTAATCATATGCATGTTATGCAAGTTCATGGTAATATGCTATGCAAGTTACATGTTTGTTAATATGCAAGTTACATGTTTGTTAATATGCAAGTTACATGTATGTAAATATGCAAGTTACATGTTTGTTAATATGCAAGTTACATGTTTGTTAATATGCAAGTTACATGTATGTAAATATGCAAGTTACATGTTTCTTTATATGCAAGTTACATGTTTGTTAATATGCGAGTTACATGTATGTAAATATGCAAGTTACATGTTTATTAATATGCAAGTTCATGATGACACATTATGCAAGTCTATAAGCTAATATGCAAGTTTGTTATGCAAAATGAATATGTAAGTTATGTGACATATTATATGCAAGTTATGTGACATGTTATGCAAGTTCATATGCAAGTTATGTGTTTGTTAATATGCAAGATGGCACCTTTGAAACATGTTCATTCATATGCAAGTTGACACCTTTTATATGTGTTATATCATGAACGAAATTACGTGGGAACGATGGGGTAATTAAATGCATAAGTTAATAAGATTGTGTGAAATTAATATAATTATGCATAACACAAAATAAATAAACATAGTATGGGAATTTGCCTATTTGGTTAGGTGTACCCATACTATGTGTTGGGAATTTACCTATTGAGTTAGGTCTACCCCATGGGAATTTACCTATTAAGTTAGGTCTACCCATGTTAAGAAAACTTGATTAATTAGGGATAATTAATATAAAATTATGAGGGTGATTAATTAGGTGTAATTAATTGACTAAGACACGAGGTTGGACTCAGTTGTAGCGTAAAACTGCCCGGACCCAACCGGCTTAACCAGTTGCTACAAATGTTAGCCCAATGTGAGAGGTCTTAGGCACAAACTAAATACGTAATTAATGTAAAGACACGAGGTTAGACTCTGTTATGACATAAGGCTGCCCGGACCCAACCGGCTTAACCAGCGGTCATAAAAGACAGTCTAATGTGAGAGGTCTTTACAAAGGTTACGTTCTTAATTAATTAATTAAGAAACACTTAACCATATTAGCATGTAGAGGGACATGAGGGGTTAAGTGGGTGCCTCGGGTGGCATGAGAAAATCTAGTGGTTGCCTTGGGTGGCAATAGAAAATACGACTAGAATACTTAACCAAAATGGAACATGTAATTAAAACATGATTAAAGGGTTAAGTGGGATATACTAGAAAAAGGGACAAGCTTAGGTGGGTAGCTTGTGGAGGCCCATTTCAACCAGTAACCCATACGTATCTTTGTGGGCTCGACCCATGTCGAGGACGGGACACGCATACTGGGCTTGACTGTAAGAGGCAAACGGGTTAGCGGTGGCAACGCAAGTCCAACGGGCTTCATATGCGTGAGTGGGCCCGGGCTGGTAGGTAAGCCGTTGTTGCATCGAGTAGATATAAGCCGTGCACCTTTAGTTTCATCAGGTTGCCACATTGGGGAATGATACATCCCACGGTGGGGCCAGCACGGGTATCTACGTTAGGGAGCCGATCGAATGGGAAGTAGTGTGTACACCTAGTGGATTGTAGGGCCCCGTGGCGCCTACTTGGTCACCTAGGGGTACGCAGGTACTAATTAGTAAATTTTATAAGTCCTTGGGTGGGATCAACCTTTAAGTTAGGAACGACTGGTGTGGTGCAGTTTAGTAATTTACCTTAGGGAGGGTAGATGCGTCTTTATCCTTTATCTTCGTTTAGTTGACTGCTTAGGGTAGCCATTCATCCCTATATGTTACCGTATATCAGTTTATGTCTTCTCTGGTTACTTTAACGATTGTATTGTTAAAGTTATAGGACTCGCTCAGACTTATGTCTGACCCTGTTGTTTTTATCTTTTTCCCAACCCTCAGGTCCTACGGTGGATCCTAGCAGTAGTGGAGCTTGATCGGATTGCTGTTCCAGTCTTTAGGAGCTTGGATAGATGTAAAGCTCCAGTTATCCAGTTATCTTTTCTTTTGTTTGGCTATTGTATGAGAGTGGGATTATGTACTTCTTTATTTTGATGGATATTGTACTTGACCTTTATTGTGGTTTTATGATGTAACCAGACATGTTTTACTTCCGCTGTTATGAGATGATGTTTTAAAATTTCAAGTACTATTTATATCTGTCTTGTTGTAATTTTTCTGTTCTATATTCACTAAAATACTCCACCGATGCTATGGCATTCCCTTAGTGAGTGATCATAGCGGGAGTGGGGTGTTACACGTGGTATCAGAGCTTAAGGTTACCAGAACAGATAAAATTTTTGAGAAAAACTACTTTCTAAGAGTATTTTCGAAGAAAGGATTTTTAAAAGCATGTCTTCTAAGAGAAAAAGTTTTTGAAAAAGAAAAGCATAATCCCCAATAGCCATATCTTTATCTTTCGGAATCTCCTTTTTGAATCTTTCCTCTTTCGTTTCAGCATGGCTGAAGGTCTTAACATCCCGGAGGGTTTAGTTATACCACTATGGTATAGGAGGTTGCAAGAGGCTAGGGCCGCGGCTGCGGGTCCGGCCAATGCTACTACACCAGAGACAACCGCTCCTCCTCCTCAGCCTAGAGTGGATAATTTTGCTAAGGTTTGCAAGGAGTTCAAGGCTATAGGAGGAAAACCTTTTCTTGGTTCAGAGACTTTCGTAGAGGCTAGAGATTGGCTTAAGGAAGTGGAAGAGTTGCTAGATATCTTTGAAGTGGAAGAGGGAAAGAAAGTCAAGTTGGCGGCTTGGTTAATGAAGGGAGAGGCCTCATTCTGGTGGGAGGTCACTAATGGAGAACGCCCTGTTGACTCTTGGGCAGATTTTAAGCAAAGGTTTGGGGCTAAGTTTCTCTCAAGGGCGGAAGAGAATCTGTTTATGGAGAAGTTCTTGAATTTGAAGCAAGGGAATCTCACGGTGAAAGAATATGTCAACAAATTCAATCAATTAGCAAGATTTGGCATAGAGTTGGTGAATACACCGGAGAAGAAGGCTTTGAGGTTCGTTAGAGGCTTGAACGAACCATTGCAAGGAATAGCTATGACTCACATTCCTATGGGGGCCACTTTTGAGAAGCTTGTCTACATGGCACTTATGCATGAGGATGATTAGAATTCTAAGGCACCAGAGAAAAAGGGGGATCAGAAGAAACCGCAACAGCAACAACAAGGCAAGGGCGGAAAAGGCAATGGTGACAAAAAGAAGACGAAGAAGAAGTGCTTCAATTGTGGAACACCAGGACACCTCAGTAAGGATTGTCGCAAAAAGAAGAAGACCGGTTGCTTTCATTGTGGTGAAGCAGGGCATCTTGTGAAAAACTGCCCAAAGAAGGGGCAGAAGACGGGGTCTACCTCAGGAGGCCAGGTGCAAGCTCTTATAGCACCACCTCAGTCAGGGGGGCAAGTTCAGGTTCTCTCAGTTCCACCGATTCAGCAGAGAGGTAGAACTATTTCCGTTGAAAGTCTGGTTTTTCTGTTTGATCATCCAGTTCGTACTTTGTTTGACTCTGGCGCATCGCATTCTTTTATCTCATCATCGTTAGTTGAGTCACTGCACTTAGACACCAGTCTAGTTGATGATCCCTTGGTTGTCTCAAACCCAATTGGGGGCTCCATATATCTGTCTATGATATGTTTGGGTTTGAAGATTTCTATACTTAGCGTTGAGTTTAGATGTGATGCTTTTGTATTGGGCTTCACGGGCTATGGGTTGATCTTGGGCATGGACTGGTTATCCAGTAATGGTGCCGTTCTTGATTGCGAAAGGAGAGTTGTCAGGCTCATGACCCGCTTGGGTAACACTCTCGAGATCTCTTGCAATCCCATGGAATCTGTTTTGCTAAGTTATCTTGAATCGCTCGATGCTTCGGTCGAAAGTTTGTGTTCTGTCAGAGTAGTCCGGGAATATCCGGATGTGTTTGAAGAAGTAAAGGGTTTGCCTCCGAAGCGGGAGATAGATTTCCGAATTTATTTGGTGGATAATGCCAAACCAGTGTCTTTGCCAGTACGCCACATGGCTCCTCGTGAGAGAAGAGAACTTCATAAGCAAGTAGGGGAGTTGCTTGAGAAGGGGTTCATAAGGCGAAGTATATCGGAGTGGGGAGCTCCAGTAGTGTTTGCCACGAAGGCGGATGGGTCCCTCAGACTTTGTGTGGATTATAGGGAACTTAATAAGCTCACGAAGAAGAATAGACACCCATTACCGAGGATAGATGATCTCTTTGATCAGTTGGTTGGCGCGTCAGTATTTTCGCAGATGGACTTAGCTACAGGGTTTCATCAGTTAAGAGTGGCGGAGGACAGTATAGAGAAGACTGCTTTCCGGACTCCGGATGGTTTTTATGAGTGGCTAGTGATGCCATTTGGGTTGACAAACGCCCCCGCATACTTTGTTGATCTCATGAGTAGAGTGTTCAGAGAGTATCTGAATAAGTTTGTAGTAGTTTTTGTGGATGACATCTTGGTCTTTTCCAAGAATGAAGAAGAGCATGCCTTACATCTCAAGGAAGTGTTGGAGACTCTTCGAGCGCATAGTCTTAAAGCTAAATTCTCTAAATGCCATTTTTAGAGAAGAGAAGTGCGATTCTTAGGGCATGTGGTCTCTAAGGAAGGGATAGCTGGGGATCCCGCAAAGATAGTATCTATCCAGGATTGGAAAGTTCCTAGAAATGCTACCGAGGTAAGAAGTTTCTTGGGGTTGGCAGGATATTATCAGCCCCATTAACCCGCTTGACGAAGAAGAATCTGGTTTTCTCATGGGATGTAGATTGTGATGATGCTTTCCGACGGTTAAAGAGAGCTTTGACCACCGCTCCAGTTTTAGTGCTTCCAGATGGGAGTAAGCCGTTTGTTGTTTATACCGATGCTTGTGGAACAGGATTAGGCGCAGTCTTGATGCAGGAGGGAAGGGTAATAGCCTATGGAGGGAGACAATTGAGAGTGCATGAGAAGAATTACCCTACCCATGATCTAGAGTTGGCCGCGATTGTTTTCGCACTTAAGTCTTGGCGCCATTATCTTCTTGGTGAGAGATTCGAGTTGTTCACCGACCATAAATCATTGAAGTACTTATTCTCTCAGAAGGATTTAAACTTAAGACAGCAAAGGTGGATGGAGTTCTTAGCATCCTATGATTTCGAGATAGCGTATACCCCTGGTAAGGGTAACGTGGTGGCAGACGCCTTAAGTAGAAAAAGGCTATCTTTGAGTCCATTGTTCGTGGAACGACGAAGCTTGGAGTTTCTTTCTTTGTTTGACTTCAGACCTTCTGTTGATTTTGTACCTGGTTTGTTGGCATCCTTGGAGGTTAGACCTACTCTTTTGAGACGGATTGGCGAGGCTCAGCGAGACGACCCACAGTTGGTTGTGTTGGTAGAGAAGCTTATAAGAGGGGAGTCGTCCAGCCATTTGGGTAGATACACCATAGATGATAAGGGATGGTTGCATAGAGACGGTAGACTTTGTGTACCGCAAGATGAGGGTTTGAAGAAGGCTATTTTGGATGATGCACATCGTTCAAGAATGACTATTCATCCCGGTGGAGACAAAATGTACCAAGACATGAAGAGAGTTTTCTTTTGGGCCGGTATGAAGAAAGATGTGGCCGAGTATGTGGCTAGATGCTTAGTGTGCCAACAAGTTAAAGTGGAGCAAAGGAAACCCGGTGGGTTGCTACACCCATTGGAAGTTCCACAGTGGAAGTGGGATAGTGTCTCGATGGATTTCATCGACGGGTTACCGAGATCGAGGAAGGGCAATACGGGAATTTGGGTTGTGGTAGACAGACTTACAAAGAGTGCCCATTTTATACCCGTAAAGAGCAAGAGGACCGCTCCATGGCTTGCTTCAGTCTATGTTAGAGAGATTGTTAGATTGCATGGCGTACCATCCAGCATTGTGAGTGATCGAGATCCTATTTTCACTAGTGAGTTTTGGAGAAGTTTGCAAGAGGCGGTAGGGACTCAGTTGTGTTTGAGCACCGCATATCATCCTCAGACGGACGGTCAGACCGAGAGGGTGAACCGTATCTTAGAAGATCTTTTGAGGCTTTGTATCTTGGATTTTGGAGGTACATGGGAAGAACATCTTCCTTTGGTGGAGTTCGCATATAATAACAGCTTTCAGTCCAGTATTGGTATGGCTCCTTTCGAAGCTCTTTATGGAAGGCCTTGTCGATCTCCTACATGTTGGTGGGAATCTACGGATGAGATCTTGCTTGGGCCGGATATGGTTAGAGAGACTTCAGAGAAGATTGATTTAATTCGAAAAAGGATGAAAGCAGCGCAAGATAGACAGAAATCTTATGCGGATCGGAGAAGGACGGATCTTGAGTTTGAGGTTGGGGACATGGTTTTTGTCAAAGTATCTCCATTGAGAAATGTTGTTCGCTTTGGGTCCGTAGGGAAGTTAGCACCGAGATTTGTTGGGCCGTTTCCTATTAAGGAAAGGATTGGACGGATGGCATATAGGGTGGAGTTGCCCGACAGACTTAGTGGTGTTCATGATGTATTCCATGTATCACATTTGAGGAAGTGCTTACATGAGACCGCGGAGGTGGTAGAGCCGAGCTTGCTTAGAGATGTAGAGGTAGAGCGTGATGCGACGATTCGACGAGCTCCTACTCGCATCCTTGGGTCAGAAACTAGGAAGTTGAGGAACAGAGAAGTTCAGCTAGTTAAAGTGCAATGGGGAGATGACGAAAGCAATGCTACTTGGGAGACGGAAGCAAAGATGCGTTCTTTGTATCCATTTCTTTTTGAGAGTATGTCTTTTAACTTCTCCTTTATTGCTTGTCTAGTACTTATCTTATCTTTAGTATATCCTCTCGCTAATACCTATGACCTTTAGATAGGGTAAAACCTATGGTTGAGACATGTGTTTGAAACATGTTATGGTTGATGGATGCATATGGATGCAATTGTTTGCTAGTGGTTGCTCGTGGATGCATATACACACACATTAGGCACTAGATCGGCTCAGTCACTTCATGTTGCATATTGCATAAATGGATGTGGTAGTTAGATTGATGGATGTATCATGGCTGTGTTATCATATGGATGATGCATTTTTGTGTATGGTTGTGCACGCATGTAGAAATTTGTATGTGTCAATAGGGTTTCGCATACATATTGGATGCATGGCACTATCATGGTTTGCATTAAGGAGGTTTACTGTATCAGTAACCGCCTGATTTTCGCATTAGGTAAGTACATATACACACACTTTTGCATATATCCATCCAGCATTTAGAATCTTGTAAGGACAATGATTGCTCGTGGATGATGCTTTGAGTAGATGGATGATTGGATGGTAGGATACGTTCTTCCTAACTTGAAGATTTCGGGGACGAAATCCTTTAAGGAGGGGAGAATGTAACAACCCGTATTTTCAATAACCTGTAATAACATAAATCGAGGCAGAATTTAATTCTAAAATGGGAATCAAGGGAAACGGGCTATGCCATTGTGTTCGTCTCGGAAAAATACGCGAAATAGAGTCCGAGTTTTCGAAAATCGGAGTCCGTATGACCAAGATATGGCCTCGCGAAGTTTCACGAAAATTCCCAAATTAAAGTATACTTAATTAAGTGAAATGGGTTGTGTAGATATATATATATATATTGATATATATATATATATAATTGAAAATTTAATAAATAAATATGCAAAAATGCTCAAAACAGCGAATTGGGAGAGGGGAATAACCGAACCGGCCGATTTTTGAAGTCGACCCGAGCCCGCTGGGTCGACTAGGGGTTAATCCAGGGTGTTTGGCTGTCAACCCGTGGGCCGATTCGCTCAAGTGCAGATTTTGCATTTGAATGGTTCTCATGGTCCATCTTTAATCTAAAGGCCCTAGATGGTTCCTACACTTGACTTCTTCCCCAAGACATGCTTTGATGGCTTGGATTGAATCTAGGGTTAATCCTATGGCCTAAAACACTTGCCTAATCTATAAATAAGACCCTAACCTACCCTAATTCATTCATAATTAAACCTAGTGACTAAACTATGGCAAAATGCTAGCTCTCATGGCCTCCACTAATTTTATGAAGAGGGTTGCATACTAATCACTCTCTAATCAACTTCTAATCCCTTCTTAGCATCTTAATCTTCTTCATTTGGTGTTCAAAGTTGCTAGTTGTGAGTTTCTATCACTTTGATGATCTTTTGGTAAACTAATTAGATGAGATGTGATGAGATTTATGGTTTTGTATGTGGGTTAATGAGCTTTGAATCATATGATATGATGTTAGCATTAATCTTATGTTTATGCATGTGGAGTATGTAAGCTTATGCAAGTTTAATATGATGTATGTTATGTTTGCATGATGCTAAATATGCAAGTTGTGGGCTATGTAATCATATGCATGTTATGCAAGTTCATGGTAATATGCTATGCAAGTTACATGTTTGTTAATATGCAAGTTACATGTTTGTTAATATGCAAGTTACATGTATGTAAATATGCAAGTTACATGTTTGTTAATATGCAAGTTACATGTTTGTTAATATGCAAGTTACATGTATGTAAATATGCAAGTTACATGTTTCTTTATATGCAAGTTACATGTTTGTTAATATGCGAGTTACATGTATGTAAATATGCAAGTTACATGTTTATTAATATGCAAGTTCATGATGACACATTATGCAAGTCTATAAGCTAATATGCAAGTTTGTTATGCAAAATGAATATGTAAGTTATGTGACATATTATATGCAAGTTATGTGACATGTTATGCAAGTTCATATGCAAGTTATGTGTTTGTTAATATGCAAGATGGCACCTTTGAAACATGTTCATTCATATGCAAGTTGACACCTTTTATATGTGTTATATCATGAACGAAATTACGTGGGAACGATGGGGTAATTAAATGCATAAGTTAATAAGATTGTGTGAAATTAATATAATTATGCATAACACAAAATAAATAAACATAGTATGGGAATTTGCCTATTTGGTTAGGTGTACCCATACTATGTGTTGGGAATTTACCTATTGAGTTAGGTCTACCCCATGGGAATTTACCTATTAAGTTAGGTCTACCCATGTTAAGAAAACTTGATTAATTAGGGATAATTAATATAAAATTATGAGGGTGATTAATTAGGTGTAATTAATTGACTAAGACACGAGGTTGGACTCAGTTGTAGCGTAAAACTGCCCGGACCCAACCGGCTTAACCAGTTGCTACAAATGTTAGCCCAATGTGAGAGGTCTTAGGCACAAACTAAATACGTAATTAATGTAAAGACACGAGGTTAGACTCTGTTATGACATAAGGCTGCCCGGACCCAACCGGCTTAACCAGCGGTCATAAAAGACAGTCTAATGTGAGAGGTCTTTACAAAGGTTACGTTCTTAATTAATTAATTAAGAAACACTTAACCATATTAGCATGTAGAGGGACATGAGGGGTTAAGTGGGTGCCTCGGGTGGCATGAGAAAATCTAGTGGTTGCCTTGGGTGGCAATAGAAAATACGACTAGAATACTTAACCAAAATGGAACATGTAATTAAAACATGATTAAAGGGTTAAGTGGGATATACTAGAAAAAGGGACAAGCTTAGGTGGGTAGCTTGTGGAGGCCCATTTCAACCAGTAACCCATACGTATCTTTGTGGGCTCGACCCATGTCGAGGACGGGACACGCATACTGGGCTTGACTGTAAGAGGCAAACGGGTTAGCGGTGGCAACGCAAGTCCAACGGGCTTCATATGCGTGAGTGGGCCCGGGCTGGTAGGTAAGCCGTTGTTGCATCGAGTAGATATAAGCCGTGCACCTTTAGTTTCATCAGGTTGCCACATTGGGGAATGATACATCCCACGGTGGGGCCAGCACGGGTATCTACGTTAGGGAGCCGATCGAATGGGAAGTAGTGTGTACACCTAGTGGATTGTAGGGCCCCGTGGCGCCTACTTGGTCACCTAGGGGTACGCAGGTACTAATTAGTAAATTTTATAAGTCCTTGGGTGGGATCAACCTTTAAGTTAGGAACGACTGGTGTGGTGCAGTTTAGTAATTTACCTTAGGGAGGGTAGATGCGTCTTTATCCTTTATCTTCGTTTAGTTGACTGCTTAGGGTAGCCATTCATCCCTATATGTTACCGTATATCAGTTTATGTCTTCTCTGGTTACTTTAACGATTGTATTGTTAAAGTTATAGGACTCGCTCAGACTTATGTCTGACCCTGTTGTTTTTATCTTTTTCCCAACCCTCAGGTCCTACGGTGGATCCTAGCAGTAGTGGAGCTTGATCGGATTGCTGTTCCAGTCTTTAGGAGCTTGGATAGATGTAAAGCTCCAGTTATCCAGTTATCTTTTCTTTTGTTTGGCTATTGTATGAGAGTGGGATTATGTACTTCTTTATTTTGATGGATATTGTACTTGACCTTTATTGTGGTTTTATGATGTAACCAGACATGTTTTACTTCCGCTGTTATGAGATGATGTTTTAAAATTTCAAGTACTATTTATATCTGTCTTGTTGTAATTTTTCTGTTCTATATTCACTAAAATACTCCACCGATGCTATGGCATTCCCTTAGTGAGTGATCATAGCGGGAGTGGGGTGTTACAGATTAACTGCGCAGAAAATCTTGCAGACTCTCAACGCGCTGTATGGAAAACTGACAGCTGCTCAAAACCCCAGAAAGTCAACTCAGTTTCAGATTTATGCTTAACAGGATTTACAAATGAAAATTGAGATGGATCAGTGGATGGAGATTCAACAGACGATAAGACAGGAAATTTCTCATATGAAGATTTAGTTTATATGTGTGCTGATCTAACTAAGTCTATTGATAAACTCCAATCTAAAAACAATTCTTTGAAATCTAAAAATCTTGAGTTGACTAGCAAGATCGATGATTTGGAATCACAACTTGAACATTTTAAAAATTCTTCAAATTCAGATTGCAAAAATTGTTTGAAATTGAAAACCAATCTTGTTCATCTCAATAAAAATATTCAAAAGTTTGAAAAGGAAATTCTGATCTTAAAAGAAAACAAGATTGAGTTATCAAGTTTGAATAACTTTTTACAAAAGGAATTCGAAATTTTTAAGATTGATATATATTCCAAATTTGAAATTGCTGAAAATGAAAATTTGGTGAAAAGTGGTTTGATTTTGAAAGAACTTGAAAATGAGATTGAAAAATCCAAGAAATTTGAGTCTAAAAAACAAAAACAATTTGAACTTGAAATTTCTGAATCCCAAGCCAAAATTAAATTGCTTGAAAATGAGAATTTGGTTTTGAAACAGTCCAATGCTGAACAAAAGATTGCTTTAAATAATTGCTCAAATTTACTAAAAGAAAATAGTGATCTAAAATCCAAAATTAACTATTAGAATCAACTTTGGATAAATTTTCTAATGGGGAAAAATCGTTGAATATGCTGTTACAAAACCAAGTTTCTATTCGAAATAAATCTGGTCTTGGCTTCGGGAAAAATGATGTTTTTGGAAAACAAAATTCAAATGATTTGAAAAATCCCTCAAACTGCTTTGGAAAGAACTGCTTAGAAAATTTGAACACTGAAAATTTCAAAGGTCTTTTGAGTCGAAATTGTGATGAGAAATCGTTTTATAATAAACCATTTAAACATTCTTGGACCCCAAAAAATAAATTGGTCTTTGTCAAGTTCAAACAGATTTGGGTTCCTAAGGGTACGAAAATCGATTCTAATGATTTGTTATATAAACAAGTCTGGGTACCAAAACATATGAATACAGTTGTGAGTGGTTTTACAAACTTTGTTTGACCACTCGATCCCCTGAATTGTTAGGTACCAAAGGAGGCCGAGGAACTACTTTGCAAAAGAGAATTGAATTCAAGCTGCTCAATATTCCTGTATCATCCACAGTTCCTTAGCCAAGCTCGCTGAGTTAGAGATTCCGATTTACACTGGATTCTGGTATGATCTCTAAACTCACCTCTGTAAATATTTTTTGTTTTGATTTTTTTCTTTTGTTTATTTCTTCATCTCCCTTCTATCTCTTTCTTCTGTTTATTCTAATTTGATTTATCACTGCCATATTTTTTTGTGCTTCTTGAATTGTAGTATTCATGATATTCTGGAAATTTGTTTTGCGTGTATAGAACTCTGATACTTTTAATCATTTCCAGATAATGATTTTTTTTTATCTGAATTTTTTTTGAAGTTCATTTTCTGTTTTCTGAATTCCTAATGGTGTTGATGTATTCTTGTTATACCTTGAACACTGTTAATCTGAATTCTAAATTGTTTTGAAGATCTGAAAATTATATGGAAATTCATACACCTTTGCTGTTCTAAGTTTATTCTAATTCATTTTAGAAAAGCTCAAAATATTTTACTTATTACAGCACACTATTATTTATCAATTATGACAATTCCAGTAATTTTCAGATTGGCTTGAATACTTTTGAAATGTCTTGTCTCAGTGATACATCTTAAAATTCATATTTATTCATGATCAGTACGGTTGAAATTAGTTTGTTTGAAATCATATGAAATTCCTGATATTTTGAATATCACACACTTCTTAAATTTGAAATTATCAATCTTGTGTGATTGATTCATTATATCCCAAAAATTAACATTGATTCAAGATATTTCAAATAAATTTTCTTGATCATGAATATCCTTCAAATTAGATGTAAATGATCTGAATATTCTTTATACTTGTCAAAAATATATGTGAAAATTCTTTTCAAAATATGGTCATAAATATCACCTTTTTTCATGATTATTTGATTGGAATATATGTTTGTTTAAAATCATTTGAAATTATTGATTTATTGAATCTCACACATAATTTTGAATCTGAAATATAACCTGGTGTGATTGATTCGTTAAATCCTAATACTTTCACATTTCATCAAATGATTTAAAATAAAGTATATTTTTTAATCTGGGATCATGAAATATATTTTTTGTGACCATCATCTTGTCTTATCTGCTTGGAAATTGTCTTTGTACTGCTCTGATACTGATCTTAGATAATTGCTTATGTTTGATCTGTCTACTGCTCTGTGCTAAATTTGTCTGCTTGGGCTTTAAATTTTTGTTGTCTGCGATATTATGGTTTGTCTCCAGTATCTTGTTACGTTTTTCATGAATAGAGACACCAAGTGGCATTAGAAGTGCTTTATATTTGTCTCGCTCATCTGTACTTAGATTCTAATCTTCACCTTGTATAGATCCATACACTCTTTTTGCCTTGTACAATTGTTTCCCTCTTGTTCTGTATAAATCTCCATATTCCTCTTGTAATTGTTTTTCAGTTTTAGTATTTATTGATTATTCATTCAGAAATTTAAATCAATATCCAAGTTAAAATGTATTTATAATTCATCAAAATTATTAACAGATTTTGAAATTGTGATGAATTGTGACTGCAATATATTTCACAACAAGAGGAGATTTTATTTAGATTTTCATGATGGTTGAACATTTATTATAATACCTTTGAATTGGCAATTATTTCACGACCATCTCCTTTATCTATCGTCATCCTACCATCCATCATGTTTTTTATATTAATGTGGAGAGTTTATTTGTTTAATCATCTGAAATAAATAGTGAAAATAGTTATGATGGAAACATGACTGTATTATTATTCAGAATTAGTGAAATTGAGAATTTTCAATAATCCCGGTACAATTGGTCATATTTCATAATATAATTAATTTAGAAATTTATTTCACAGTCCATTTCTGTACCTATTGCATTTCTATCATTCATACTTGTTTTATATACTGAGGAGTTTTTTCTATTTTGAAGCTGAAAATAATAAATATAATTAATATATAAGTGTGTCTTTAACCTCATTTAAAAATCCAAGCTCTGGTCATGCATGGTTAAGAGACAACTTATAATTTAAGCTGCGACTGAACTCATTTAAAAATCCTAGCTCTGGTTATGCGTGGTCAGTGTGTTCTTAAATTAAATAAAAAGAAAAAGGAAATATTGTGCTATAAATTGATATTAATCTGAAATTCTCCTTGGTGTATAAAAACCAGCCTATCAATCGATCTCTCTAATCTGTGAAATGTGTTGAAATCTTATGAAGTATTATGATTTGTTGATTGATAGATATTGGGATTTAAAATCATTCGATTTTGTCACTTAAATTGAATTATTAATTATAGTCCAAATCCATCATTGTTTTTTTTGTGCTTTATTTTTATAGAAAATCTTTGGAAAATAATTGGAAATGATTTGTTTTTAAAACTCTCTCCAATATGTATGAAATTCATCATAAATCCTTCATTCTCTAAAATGTGAAATATGCCACCTGTTCTCAGAATATTATGATTTTTGTTTGACTGATTGAGATTTATGATGATCGTTCTTCCTCTTAAGATGAAATTATATTTTTAGTCGTTTTTCATCTGTATTTTAAACTCTGTATCCTTTTGATGATAACAAAAGGGGGAGAATTGGGTTGAGATTTTGATTTATGAGTGAATATTTTATAAATATTTTTATTTCTGAATTTTTTTTTCATTTCACTCATGCACAGTTATAGGGGGAGTCTCTATTGTAGGGGGAGCTTTCAAATAGGGGGAGTTATGTTCTTTTCTGTCAAACACATTTATTGTATTCAAAATCTTAATATTTGTTTGTCATCATCAAAAGGGGGAGATTGTTGTATATAATGGTGTTGTATACACAATTATATGATTTTTGTTTGATGATAACAACCAAATATATATTATTTTAATGTGTTTGTTACTGTAGTGTTCTATATTTAAATCACAGATAGGAATATAATATTTATATTTAAATAGAATACTACTGTACATAAATTCAAATATTCACACAGTATTTTATTTAAATATAATATTTTATTTCAATATTTAACAGTACAGATTTACAACTTCACTATTTGCTCAACATTGTAATTCACTGAAATAAAGTTCTTTCATATACAATTTCTTTTGTTACACAGCTCATCAATACAACACTCAATACATTTTCATATGTGCATTTGTTCACTGTTATACACACTGACACTGCAATATACTTGTCTTTTGTCTTTTATCTTCTGTCTTCACAGCTTACAAGTCAGTCCAGTCTTTATACAGTCAGTCCAGTCTTCATACCTGTCATACAAATGAATACACACATAGTACACTTCAATAGAAATAATACTGAACACATGCGAATATAATTTTTTATTTTAAATTTTTTATTTTCCTCAGTTTTCTGGTGTGTTTCTCATCATTTTACATGACTTGATCTGATCTGTTTCTAGCTAGTTCGTATATGAACAAGGACATAAAATATTGTCTGATGGCTGCATATACACACGTGTATAAATACACGTGTGCACTGCCTCGCCAATCAGTGTATATAGCTATGGAGCAGTCACATGGACCAAGCTCAACACAGCGCAAATGTAACGTACAAAGCAGAATGGATGAGACAACAAAGTGACAAAAGTAGGGTATACAAATACAAGTCAGCTTGGTAAAGCCAACAAAGAACTGGATGGAGCATGTAGTAGTACAGTGTCAACACAGCATGGTGCTCATCAGAATATCAATGTCCCTTACAACAAAATGTATAGCATGCATGAGGGATGTAGCATAAGCAAGTATAAATTGGCAGATCAGTAGCATGATTGAGCAAAGTATGTCAATGACAAGTTCAAATCAATGATGGTTCAAGCTTCAGAAAATCATGTCAAAGGTTCAAGTTATGTACATGCAAAGTAATCACAAATGATCAAATAGCATGGTGGAGCTAGTATAACCAAGTGGTCGAGCTCAACATACTTTCAGCATTGACATATTAACTAATATAACAGCAAGCCAAGTTCATGACATAGTGAATGTGCATGGTGCAACCAGTTTGAAGTTCTAGTGTACTATTGCATGTACATGTGACAAAGCCAAAACAATTTTCAACCTACATAAGCATGGTCGAGATATATAAATGAGCATACAATTCAAGCACATTGGTGAATGCATGAGCAACAACAACTATATGTACTGGCAGTGTACAAGTCTACGTGTAGCAACAGCAAAGCATGCTACAGAAATGGGTCGAGGGATGATCAATGCAAATCATAAATGTCAAGGAAATACCAGAAATTAGATTGTGGTAAGAATTGTTTGAAAACAAATCTGGTGCATTTTCTTTTTGAAGAAATCAATTTCAAATTGATTACAGAAATAGTCAGCATGGTCCGCAAAATGAGAATGCAAGATTGTCCAAAAATTACAAGTGTTTTGGCAAGAAAATAGTTTCACATTTCAGGATATATAGCAAGAATTTAATGCTGGATAGAATACCAAGTTTTCATTCTTCATAAATCAAAGAAAACTGAAAACTATGTTAAGAAAGATCATTATGCAATTAATTTGTTTCCAGGATTGAACACATTTAGTTTGGCAAGTTTTTGCAAACATTTCCAGTATTACTCACTGTCACGGCAACAATTAAAAGTCACTGAAATCAAATATTCAACATTCAAAGCTAATTCAAATGCTTCCAGAAATAAGAAAACAGTTTTTGGCAATGTTTTCAATGCAACTTTTTGGGCAAGAAATCTCTGCAAAATCAGCAAGGTGGAAATTTAAAAATCAATCAGTTAATGGCCAAAAATTCACGCGACTTAGTTCCAGAAATGTGAACTGATTTTTGGCAAGTTTTAATATAAGATATGCACAGACAAACATCAGAAAATCAGCATGTATCATGAATGTTTCAGATATGGCACGCACAGATTTATTTCCAGAATTATCAAAGCCAAGAGTTTTATTTTCAAAAAGGGAAAAATCCTTATTCATTCAAGGAATCCTTTTAAACCGAGATTTTCATAAGGGATAGTTCAACTGTAAATCACACAAGCTTTTTAATGCCAAGGAATCAAATTGAAACCGCGAACCAAAAGAGGAAAGCATTCAAATTAAATTGAAACCAAATCAAAAGGGGAAACACGCCATAATTCAGATCAAGCCATTAACGAAATCAGAGTAATTATCGGATTTTATAATCCTATAAACACAACCAATTCATCACTGGCATATCCATCGAATCCACAAAAAAAATAACAACAAATTCAAGCAAAAAAAAAAGGTCAGAGAGCTCACAATTTTTGTAGGGATTTGATCTGCGCTCAATATCGAAGCATCAAGCCACAGAGATTCAAGCTTCAGAGAATCGGATTTCATCAATCAAGCAAGCGGTCTTTGATCTGGAGGATTTGCATAAAACCCTAATTTTTCTTTCCAGAGATCGGCCGCCATTTCTAATTTGAGAAACAAAAGAGGATCGGGCCAAAGTGAATTACAAAAGGGGCCGACCACTTTCTATTTGGGCTAAGCTATTTTTGTTTTAACTAGGGTTTTTATTGTCTAGTCTTTATTGTTTTTTTTGTGTGTTGTAAATCCAATCATTAGTTTCTAGAGTTCTGTAAAAATCTAGGGGATTCAATCAGGGTGTTGACTGACAGTTGACAAAGTCTGTAAAATCTGGTTACTGGTTACGGGGTTTGTAATCAGGGGAAATCTTATCTAGGGTTTAGATCAGTCTATGGTTTTGAGCGTAGGGTTAGAATAGGAGCAGGGTTTGCGAGTGTACATGGTCTTGTATGCGGGATCTGTTCTATCACCTAGTAGAAACCCTAGAAATGCAGTAGTAGGCAGGGTTTTGCCGAAGCTGGGTATATCTGTGTGTGATTTATTTTCTGCATTTCTGTTTCTGCTATATTCTGTGATCTGTGTATTATTATCTATCTCGTTAGATTTATAATTCAGTTAAAAACTATGATAAACCCTATTCACCCCCCTCTGGGGTTAATCTAGATCCTACACATTTTGCCCTTGTTATTTTTGTTTAGGGCCTAACTTTTGAACGAGATCGAATCGGAACTGGGATCGATTTCACTGGATCAAAAATGGTGTTTCCAATTCCGTAGAGTGGTCACATTAAAGATTTGGCTGAGCGGTTTGGGAGGAATCACTGTTTTAGTGTTGCTAGCTTTCTGGACAGAATAATTAGTCATTAGTGAGGATCATTAAGGCTAGGGGTTGTTGGCTATAAATTGGAGGGTAGGGATATAAAGAATTGTTTAGTCTATCCATTTATCATTTGGTTAGGTGCCTATGATTCTCTAGCTCAACCAAATACACCTCCACTTCATTTCAATTCATAGATTTATAAACTATGATTTAAGATCAACATCAAGGAAGAATAGATCACATTAATTGAGTTGATTCGGAGGCCGTTCTTCGTTGTTCTTCATTGTCCGGATCAGAGATTCTTGTAGTTGTTTTGAAGATTTGGTGAGTGATAAGCATCTGTCACACGGATTCAATCGAGTATATAAGTTTGTTTGATCTTAATTTCGTCTTATTCACCTAAATCTAATTAATGTAAGTATATTTTGAATTCAGATCACACCATAGTATCTAATTTAGCAAGTTATAGCGGTTAATTCTTATGTTTATGCAAGCTTAGATCTAAGTATTAATTCGTTTATCGTTTTATCATGATTTGGTGAATTTCGTACGATTGTATGATGATTATTTACAGTGCTAATGTTGTTTGATGGTTGTTTGTAGTGTTATGATTGTTTGGTCGAAATTAGTCGATTTGGATGAACTGTATGCATAGATGTTTATCGTAGAGTGCTTAGATTGCATGGATCATGGTAGATCGGTTCGACAAGATGATGGATAGGTCGCACATGACTATGGAGTGTGGGTCATGGAAATTATTGGATCGTTCGCAATCCATGACGTGGCTTGGGTCAAATGAATGGTTCATGAAGGAGTGGATTGCATGGGGAGTGGATCGGTCGGTGTGATGGATCGTGGATCGCATGGAAACTAAGTCGGCTCAAGTGCAAGGGTCGGGTTGGCTGAAACATTGTGTATGAAGGCACAAGGCTTGTAATGGATCGGTGACTTGATGGATCATTTGGATCATGCAAAGCATGAATCAGGGAGTGATGCATTGCATGGCTTTGGTCGAGATGCCTGGGTCGTTCAAACTTTGCAAAGTGAAATGTAAAGGTGGGTCAGCTTGGGTGATGGATCAGCTGAATAGATGGATCGAGTCGGTCAGAAGACAAGGGAAGAAATATGGTGAATGGATCGCATGTATTTAGATCGCATGGTGGGAGGACCGTGGGTTGTTGGAAATGCAAAGAGAGGCTTTGAAGCCGTCTTCGTTGTGAAACAGGATCGTGCGTCAAGAGTGGATCGGGCATGATCAAATACGATGCGACCCATATGGATCGGTGGCAATCAAATGGGTGGGTCAGGGACGACCCATCCAATATTTACCAAATGAAGTTTATATTTGGTTCGACAATGAGCATAACTTTAATGTGAATTCATATGGAATGTTCGAGGCAAAGTCGAGTGATCATTGATCATGGATGTTGGAATAATGTTATGAAGATGACTCAAGGTGATTTGAGCTCGTGGATAATGATCGCTCGAGAAAGCACTTTACCTTATGGATGTAGTCATCGGTGATGACGGCTAGAGTTTTGAAGTGCCAAGGGATCGTCGTTAGTTGGAGGTTCTAGCAAACTCAAAGCCAGTGTTTACCCTGTTATAAAAACATAGTTAGAACGTAGTGGTTTAAATGTAAATATGGTGGATCAAACATAATAAAAACAATGAGTCAATCTAGTTCGGATGATATAAATTATGCACGTTGAAATACCATATATCAAGCACTTTTTTAGTCATGGATCGGGAATAATTTGTTAAATGGATAAGGTATCTTTTATCTATTGGATCGGGCATGAATTCAGTGCTTGATCGGGCAGACAACACTCCATGGATCAGCACTGAGAAACTATGGTGGATCGGGCATCATTTGATAGTTGGATCGGGCAACTTTCTGCCATGGATCGGGCAAAATCCATGTAATGGATCAGGGACACAACTATGATCTGGAAAATCATTGCGCACATCAAAACAGGTGATCGGGCAGAATGCCACTTGTGGGATCCAGCAGTTTTCGTTGATCAGACATGGCATGACCCGATGGATCGAGGAAAAGCTGTTATATATCAGCCAATGCTGCGCATGAGGAAAAACGTGATTGGGTTGATAGCACATCGAGGGAACAACGTGATTTTCATGGATTGGCTGTAATATTAGCTCAGTGGCAGTTTTGTAAGTACCATGGATCGGGCATCCGATCCATGGCCTATGCACATATAAATTACAACTTTTCCACTCCTTTCGAGCTCCGCCTATAAATACCTCGCCATTTCACACATTTAACGGATCGAATTTTCTACCCTGAAGGGCTGCCATTTTCATTTCTTAACCTTGCTACATCATATCAAACTCCATTTAAAGTTCCATCAAGCTTCGATCAATTATCTCCATCATCGTGAAATCATCAAAGATCATCAGAGTGCATGATTATTGAAGATCTACTTCAATAATCTCCGCAACTAAAGAGGTTAAAGTATTTCTACGGTGAATTCATGAGATTATAGAGAATAGATGGTGAATTGTAAAAATAAATAGAAAAGATGTATAAAGTGAAAATGATCATGTACCTTGTAATGATGAAGATCGTAATGAAATTCCTAATTAAAGTGGACGCAGGCCAGATTTGAGGCCGAAGCACTATAAACGCTCTCTACTTTACCTTTTCCCACACTCATTTGCTCTTAACTTTGTTTTGATCGTTTGTGAAGTGTTAAAACACCTCTTGGGGTGCTAGTGCTATTTTTTGTAGTAACAACAAGGGTATAATGGGGGCACCCAAAGACTAGATGATTAGTTGAGTACCTCAGACAGTCACAATGGGCCTAAATACAAGTCATGATGGCATATGGATTTTTGCTAGAACCAGGCTTACCACTAGTGCTTGACGGATGGCATGATGGGCCAGTCATACGATTAATGATGAATTCAAGGCAAGGCAGACAGTGACAGCTAGAGTCATGGATGTTATTGTTGCTTGTATCATCTTGAATGGATTATTCGACGTTGAGGGAGATATTTCTTGGGCGCTTATCTGATGTTGGTTTAGGCCTTCAGTGTTTGTTCTTAGGAGCTATTGAACTTTATTAGGGTGGTCTATGCTTGATAATTAGTTGCTATAAATGTTACTGTTTGTTTCTTCTCTAATTCTCTGGGAAGGCTATCATCGTAGGTTGTGGAAGGGAAGCGAGATTGGGATTCTTCTTTGTTGATGTGTTGGCAGATCAGATGATTGTATTGCCTATTTCTCATATACTTTATTGATGATGTTGTTAGTTGTTTTATCGCTCGTTAAGACTGTTGTCTGACTCAAGGTTTTATGTTTCCTTTTATTACCTTAGGCTGTTCATTCATGTTGTAGATGGGCATACTAGGTGACAAGTAGTAGATCTTTATGAGGATGATGTTGCTGAGCGACAATGAGCTGGAGGCTGGCATATTACTATACTATTCATATATGTTGTTTCCGCTGATGTATGTTACTCTGAGTGAACCTGTAGTGAGGCTTCTTGTACATATTCGGATGCGATATAGTTGATTGTTTGGATATTTTCATGTTGATATGAAAATTATAAGGTTCTGTTCAATTATGCTTCGCTATTATACCTTGTTGCATATATTCTATTATATTTTATCCATGCACTGTGAGTTATACACATGTTTCATTGGTGTTACTCTACCCTGATGATCGTTCATAACTGCCTGGCATTTCTTTTAGTGCATTATTTCATTTGTTAAGTGCGGGAATTATGGGCGGTCGTCACATTTGACTACTACCATAAGCTCAAGTGCCTTCTCGAGCCATCCATTATTTATGAGCTCAAACCACCTTTTGAGTCGTCTTCACAACATCGTTGCATCATCCAACGATTAACCTTCACTTGACCCTACTTCGAACATTCCATCTGAATCCACATTGAAGCTACAACATTCGCCGAGTCTCATCTTCGTCGTGTTAGGTCCAACGACTACAAAACTCCTCATATAACTTTCCTAAACAAGGCCCAACAATCTTACCAGAAATCAACATATTCTAGACATTTTATAATGGATCCACCGTGACCCATCATATGGGTCCCTCATCAATGGGTCGTACCCGATCCATCCTTGACCCATGGTTCATCACAACTGACCCATCCTCACTTTGCTTTCCATATTCGGCTGATCGATGCACATCACGAATGATCCATCACAAACCATTGACCCGATCCATCACAAGCCTTGTGCATTCTTGCATGATGTTGCAGCCAACTCGACCCATCCTTATCAAATTGATCCAGGCGATCCACCCTTCCGCCGAGCGATCCATCACGTCCTTGTGCATTCTTACACTGTGCTTCAGTTGACCCACATACATGTGACCTGGCCCATGCTATGGATCACAACCGACCCGATCCATACTACCCATCGTAACAACGGAGTTTGAAGCTCAAACTTTCCAGGCTCCCACGAATCCTCCTCTGGAGCATCTCCGCCAAGTTTCGTTTGATTCCAATAAGCCGAACCTTCGATTTGCTCCGATCAAACAATCTTTGCTTTAACGATGAACATTTATGCATACATCTCATTCAAATCGACCAATTTCAACCAAATGATCAATAACACAATAAGCATTTGCGCAACAAATGATCATTTTACAATCATATGAAGTCCACCAAACCATAATAACGAATCAATAATTGGATCTAGACTTGCATATAGACATATGGTTTCAATGTTAACATAAAAACTAACCGTTATAACTTGCTAGATTAGATCCTATGGTGTGATCTGAATTCAAAATATACTTACATTGATTAGATCTAGTGAATATAACTTGTATAAATGAAATTAAGATCAAACAAACCAATATAATCGATTGAATCTATGTGAGAGATGCTTATCACTCACCAAATCCACAAAAATAGCTACAAAACAACAATCTCTAATTCCGGAAAGCGAAGAACAGCGAAGAACGACCTCTGAATCAACTCAATTGGCGCGATCAACCCTTCCTTGATGTTAACCTTCAATCCTAGTTCATAAATCTTTGAATTGAAATGAAGTGGAGGTGTATTTGATTGGGTCAGAGAATCACAAGCACCCAACCAAATGAGAAATGAAAAGATTAAAAAATTCTCTTATCCCTACCCTTCCATTTATAGCCAACAACCTCTAGCCTTAATGGGCCTCACTAACAAGCCCACTAATGACTAATCAGCCTGTACAGAAAACAAGCAACACTAAAACATCGATTCCTTCCAAACCGCATCCTTGCTTCTAATTCGATCCCATTCAAAAGTTACGCCCTAAACAAAAATAATAGGGACAAAACGGTCACAAATAAATTTGGTAAAAATCATGTACACGTCTCACATCCCCATGAACAACATATCAAAATATGAGAATGGTCCGACTCTTGGAGAATTAAATAAAAATATTTTACGATCCTTCGATATGTAAAATGCGGGTCAATACATTCTCCCCCTTTAGGAATTTCACCCCTGGATATCCAAACAAGCACAAGCAACCAAAACTACTCTGCATGCCTATCATCCACGAGCAATCAATCTACCATCCAGTCTAGCATCCAACAAGCCATGCATCCACAGCCTTAACCTAGCATGTAGAATTCTAATAATAGTACAAGTTACCATTATATAAGGGTGATACGATATCAATGGGTCATACCAACGAAGAGCTCTAGATGGGTTGTCTTCATACTTTCTTCCGTTTTCCACGTACAGTCATCATCATCACCCTCACCCCACTGTACCTTGACTGCCTTTCTTCGAAGTTGTTTCGTGTCATTCCCCACAACTTGAAGCGTCTTACGAGGTCTTGAAACTAGGGGTTCGACTTCTAAGTCTTCATACTGATCTGGAGATACCACCACATTTGAATCGTGCATGCACTTCTGTAGAAAAGACACGTGAAAAAAATTGTGTACACTCAACATAAAATTTTTGTTATATGCAAACTCAACCAAATGTAGATGGTCCTCCCGTGATACCATAAAATCCAATACACGGGATCTAAGGAGATCTTCCAATACTCGATTAACTCGCTCGGTTTGACCATTAGTCTGGGGATGATAAGCTTTACTCAAACATAGGTCAGTTCCCAAAGTCTCTTGTAAACTCTTCCAAAATCCACTAGTGAACAATGGGTCTCGATCACTCACTTTTCTCTTTGGGATACCGTGGAATCGAACAATCCATTTAATGTATAACTCAGCTAATTTTGATGCTGTCCTAGTCGATCTGACAGGAATAAACCTTGCGCTCTTGGTCAACCGATGCACTATGACCTAAATCCCTTCATTTCCAAACTTGGTCCTAGGTAATTCGTCGATACTTACTCCCACTTCCACGTAGGAACTTCTAATGGATGAAGCAATCCACTCGGCTTCTTCTGTTTAGTTTTCACGAACTGACAGTTCATGCATTTGGAAATAAAATTTCCAACATCCCTCTTCATACCTTCCCAATAATAAACTCACTTCATGTTCCGATAAATCTTATTACCACCAGGATGAATTGTCAACTTAGAGTGATGACATTCTCTCAGAAGCTCTTCTCGCAATCCATCAATATCAGGAACAACCAATCGTTCTTTCTTCCAAAACCAAACATCTCGATCAACCTCAAATTCCTTACCTTTTTCTGGTTCCACTCTCGCTTCCAGCTTCTGGATGACCTCGACAAGCTTTTCGTCACGCTTTTGGCTTTCGCCAATCCTTTCAATGAGAGTTGGTCTTATCGATAATTTTGCCAACATTTCTATCTCTAACTCACACATAGGCCTAAAATCATATCCTGCCAGGTCGAGGTGCTTCCATTCCGAAAACAACGCTCCCAAATCAGCATGTCTTCGAGTTAACGCATATGCACTACGTTACCTTTACCAAGAGTATAGACAATACCAAAATCATAAGATGCCAAGAACTCTAACCACCGCTGCTGTTGAAGATTCAAATCCTTTAGAGAGAAAAGTTACTTTAACGACTTGCGATCTGTAAACAACTCGAATCGAACTCCGAATAGGTAGTGTCTCCGCATCTTCAGAGCAAAAACGATCGCTGCCAATTCAAAATCTTGAGTCGGATAATTCCTTTCGTGCATCTTCAGTTGTCAACTCACATAGGCCATAACTCTATCTTTCTGCATCAGCACTGCTCCAAGCCTAATACCACATGCGTCGGTATATACTACCATCTCCTCATTCCCACTTGGAATAGTTAAAACAAGAGCACTCGTTAGTCTCTCCTTCAGGATTTCGAAAGCTTGCTCACACTTCGCCTACCACGTGAACACTTGATTTTTCTTCATCAATCTTGTTAATGGTGCAGCTATCTTGGAGAAATCCTTAATGAACCGACGATAATATCCCGCAAACTCAAGGTCTACCCCAGTCCTAGATTGTTGCCACCTTAGCGGAATCCACCATTGTTCCATTTCCAGACACAACATGGCCTAAGAACCTCACTCCATTCCTCCAGAAGTGACACTTCGAAAACTTAGCTCCCAGCTGATGCTTTCGCAAGATTTACAAAACAACTCGCAAGTGCATCTTATGTTCTTCCTCTTTCGGGAGTAAACCACAATATTGTCCACGAATACAAGCACAAACTTGTTCAACTGATCTCTGAATACCCTGTTCATAAGATCCACAAATACGTTGGTGCATTGGTCAATCCAAATGGCTTCACCAGCCACTCAAAGAAATCAGATTGTGTCCTAAAAGCGGTCTTCTACACACTATCCTTTGCCACTCTCAGCTGGTTAGATCCCATTGCCAAATCCATTTTGGGAAAAACCTTGGCTTCGTGAAGCTGATAAAAAATGTCATCTATTCTTAGTAATGGATACTTGTTTTTTTAGTCACCTTGTTCGGCTCACGATAATCCACACACAGTCTTAAAGATCCATCAGCCTTGGTCGCAAACACAACTGTTGCATCCCATTCGGACACACTTCTCCAAATGTATCTTTTTTCCAAAAGGTCACTTATCTGCACCTCTAACTCTCGTTGTTCTCTAGGCACCATCCACCTAAGGAGTATATGTTTGGCTCCATAAACCAAATCGATCCCAAACTCAATCTTGCGATGTGGCGGAAAACCTTTTACCTTGTAAAAGACATCATCAAACTCATTAGCGATCGGAATCCTTCCCGTGGAATCACAAGTGTTTACAAAAAGCTTACGAAGACTCCATCTTCCGACTTACATCGAATCACAACCATTCGCCCTTCCACATTCCCAATGTCACATCGAGCTTCTTTCAATCCACTTTAGTCGCATACCTCTTGAGCCAGTCCATACCCAAAATAATCCCAAACTCAACAAAGTTCAAAATAAAACAATCACACACAAAGGAGCAACCATAATTCGATAACACTAGACCACGACAAAGCATACAAAGACTAGACGAACCCCCTACTGGATTATTCACAACCAATGATCTATCACAAATCTTGGGTTTCAAACCCAGCCGACACACAAGCTTATTGCAAACCCAACCGACACACAAGCTTATTGCAAATGAAAGAATGCGATGCTCCAGTATCAACCAACACTCGAACTGAAACATCCCCGATAAAAAGCGTATCTTGAACAATAACACTCTTCCCTTTCTCCTCTGCAATAGGAGCTCTCGAAGAAGTTGGCACAGCCTCCAAAGCATACGCCTTCACTATTTTCTTACCCTTCATTCGTTCTGGACAATCATTCTTGTTATGCTCAGGCTTACCACAGTTATAACAATTCCTCTCATCTTTCAGATTCTTATAATTCTTGGAATAACGGCCAATTGTACCAAGTCACTTCGCTTTTCTGCTTCTTCTAGTCATCATTCCCTTGATAGTGTTGTTTCTTCCTCTTTCCATTCCACTTTTGCTTATTACCTCCTTGCTGTGGTTTCAGATCCTCTTTAGTTGCAACAAGAACTTCTTCCTTGAGAAATAAACTTTGTGCCTCAAATCTTTCTCAATGATCTTCTGATAGGGTTCATCCAAATGTTCAACCAACAACTTCCTAAGATATGTATCCAAGCCCATGACGAATTTCTCGTTCTTCTGATAAGGAGTCTCAATATACGAACGAGCATACTTGGACAAAGCGTCAAACTCAGAAACATACTCTAACATTGATCAACCATTATGCTTTAACTCCACATTTTTTTGAATAAAACTGACTTCTAGGCAGTACAAATGAACTTCGTGTCTCAAATATTTCTGCCGTAGGAGCTCTCGAAGAAGTCGGCACAGCCTCCGAAGCATATGCCTTCACTATTTTCTTACCCTTCAATGATTCTGGACAATCCTTCTTGACATGCCCAGGTTTACCACAATGATGGAACTTCCTCTCGGCTCTTGGATTCTTACGATCCTTGGAATAATGGCCCTTCTGCTGACAGTTGTAGCAAGTCACCTCGCTTTTCTGCTTCTTCTGGCATCGTTCCTTTACTACTATTGTTGCTTCCACTTTCCATTCCACATTTACTTATTATCACCCTATTGTGGTTCAGATCCTCTTTTGTTGCAACAACAACTTCATCTTTTGGAAACAAACTTTCATGCCTCAAAGCTTTCTTGGCAATCTTCTCGTAAGGGCCATCAAGACGATCCACCAACTGCTTCCTAAGATATGTATCCAAGCCAATGATGAATTTCTAGTTCTTCTAATATGGAGTCTCAATATACAAATGACCATACTTGGATAAAGCTTCAAACTCAGGTACGTACTCTAATACTGGTCGACCGCTCTGCTTTAGCTTAACAATTTATTTGAACAGAACCAACTTTTGGTTGGTAGAAATGAACTTCGTCTCAAACTTGATTCGGAATTGATCCCAAGTGATCTCATCCTCAGGAGTCTCTAAAATGACAGAGTTCTACCAATCCATAGCTCTTCCCCTGTAGCTACCTTGATGCAAGCTTCCTATTAGTCGCATCATCAATACTCATATCTCTGAATATTCGAACATAAATATCAAGCAACCCTTGGATCTCAGCAGCCGGCTCTGTCCCGAAACACGGCTTCCCACCAGGATTATGATATCCTTGCACAGCTTAGCGAAATCAATCATCTTAGGTGCCTGCACTAGAACACCAACATCTACCCTGATTGCTTTTGGAACGGGTACCCTCCTCGTGATCGCTACCATCATGG
The DNA here is from genome assembly GCA_030737875.1 of Allium sativum. Lineage (NCBI taxonomy): Eukaryota > Viridiplantae > Streptophyta > Magnoliopsida > Asparagales > Amaryllidaceae > Allium > Allium sativum. The sequence goes on along the minus strand of CM060912.1, from coordinate 1,009,903,058 downwards.
CCTCGAACATAGCAGTGTAATTAGGTAAACCACCATTTCCCCATCCAGGAACAGGCTCCTCCCTAACAGTATGTCTCGAAGATAGACGACTCATTCTAAATCAGAAAATAGAATGATTAGCCCACACATGAGAAAAACTGCAATGGAGTTCAAGTGCTAATATACTATACACTATAATATAGTAATCATCCATTATAAAAGTACAAATATATCTCTCATATGTCATTACGACCACGAACTTTGGATAAAATCGATTAACCAAAGCTCTGATACCAAAATATGACGACCGCTGATAACTCCTGCACTTAAAGGAAATAATGTGTTGAAAGATGTGCCAGGCATGTAACAACCCACACATTTATGAGCGCAAATTTCAACAAAAATCGAATCTTAAACACATCCAAGCATGGAGTGTGTTAATCTGGTACCTACAAATAAATGAGCATGAGCATAATCAGAGTACGATAAAGATAACTCATAGCAGAAACCAAATAGTATAGACTAGTATTAACTCAAGTAACTACCTTTAAAGTAAATCACTCTGCTAATACCGAGCATGAGAGAGAACGAGAACCGAAATCCAAACCTAAACACCTGTGAGTACACGGCCTTATCTAGAAAAACCTAGGTGGTTGTAATGAGGAGGGGGTCAGAACAACAAGATTCTGGTGAACAGGAAATGCACAACAAAGATTATAACACATATGTATATCCTGTTTGGTTCAACCCATGATGTATGCCTAACAAGGTTAGTGATCTAGTCTAACCTTGTAAATATTTATGTAGGACTCTAACTACCCTACCCAAGGTAGTATACCCAAAATACAATACTGAGATAACACATTTACACATATATTTATGGCTGGTTATTTAATCGAGCGTGGACCCCTAATTAAGGAGTTTCTTTATATATATATATATATATATATATATATATATATATATTCACTCATATATCCTTTGTAATTTAATGCCTCGCTGTTAATTGATAGATAGGGTGGATTGTTCCGATCACTTAAGACCCTAGGCGGACCTGTTGGTCTCTTAATGTTTCTCCATGATTTATTCAACTTTAACATAAACGAGAGGGCACTAGCTACGGGCCCTACTAGTTAAGGCTTCTGTAATTCATGCATATACCTATACCCCATGTAAAGTGAGAGATCATATCTTATCACTTGTTATACCATCTAGCTGACCTTATTTGATAATCTCCGTAGTCGCTTACTATTTCCTATAGGATAGGTAGCCATATCTGATGTTTTTAAATTTCCAAGTTTGGGTAGGCCTCACACACCATTTAAGGCCCCTAAACTGAAAGACCTACTCCCAGGTGAACTCCTCGACCCAAGCCAGTTAAAACCCAAGGAAGCGGACTATAAATGAAGATCATTAATTTCGTTCCCCATTAGCCTTTAATGATCTTCCCTATTGGGATAAAACGGGTTGTGTTATTGAGTTATTCCCATTTTGTTTCTCTTCATGGAAATACTATAGCACACGGATAATTATCAATACGGGTTCCTATGGTTAATAATGTTTTACACCATTAACCTACCAAGTCTAATTCTAACTTTTAATTATAAGTTTTATATCAATTTGTATAAATAAGGAAAGTTATATCCTCCTTATCCTAGGATAATAGATTCATTATTTTTCCTTATTGGACTTAGTAATTTAAACAACAACCAATACCTATAAACCTCCATTTTATTTCATTTATTTCTATTCATATGTTTCTTGCCTTTTATAACCATAACAGCCATATTTTCCTAAGGCAACAATTAATCTTTAATTACCTTTTTATTACCATTGATTACAATTAATGTCATTTATGAGCCTAACGGTCATGATTTTCCTAAGATATTAATTATTAATGGATATCCTTATCATATCAGTCCCGAAATATCTATTTGTTGTACCATAACTAACATTACTATTTTGTTTATTCATTTATTGTCTGTACTATATATATATATATATATATATATATTTGTGCACTAGACCTTTCACATATAGTTGACTGCTTGTGGATGTTGGATTTGTCGGTCAGTTTTGGGCAGACTTCCACCACAAGTTGAACTTAACCTCGTGTCTTAGTATAGTTATATTTATGCACTAGACCCCTCACATTAAGCTGACCATCTGTGGATGCTGGATTTGTCGGGAGGTTTCGGGAAGACTTCTACCATAAGTTGAGCTTAACCTCGTGTCTTAGTGCGGTTAATTTAAATTTCCTAATTGGGGTCTACAACATTAATCCTAGCCAATTTGTATTTTTAGCCATTAGACTTAATTGCCTAATTAAATTTTGCCTTTCCCCAATCAATGTCGGTTACAATAGTTATTTATTTATTATGGCCCTATTTATAGCAATCAATTGTACTGATTGTTACAACTGTCACCACATATATATTCATTTAATGTGGATTACATTTATATGTATAATTCCTTAAATGAATACAGTTCAAACATTCAATACAATGTATATTTTGTCGTTTACGAAGATTCGGACAGATAATGTGTATATATTTATGTTTACTTTTGTGCGATTAACATAGTTATCTTCCTTTATTATTGTTATCATCAATTTAATATTTTGGTTTAATAGATATTCCAACATTCCTTTTTTGCATTCAATCTTGCCATAAGGTTTCAAATCTTACAAAAAGACCGTTAGCTATAGTTATTGTAAATTATGCTTGATTATTGGATTAGACATATTTCAAACCACAAGATATATACATATATATATGTATATTTTGGAATAGTTGATGCGAACTACGGACAAGTATGTATATTTATGTTTATACATCAATTTACACAACTTTTCCCTTTGTAAATCTTTTTGTCATGTCTCTTGTGATGTCTTTTTGTTCAAAAAGAAGAAAACGACATGTTTACAACAACTAAGCCTAAACCCCAACAACATTAAAAAAAAATAGGCATATGTCTTTTTAATTTAAAATCACATAATTCATAAATTAACACTGAAACTAGCGATTTGGAATAAAACTATATCTAAACAGTGTTTATGGGACTTAATTCCAAATCTATAGTGCTTTGCAACAACCATAACATATTTCCCGACATGATTGCAGGAAATATACATAATCAATTTAAGTAAGCCTATAAATAATATTATTCCTAACCACGAATCAATAATTCCAAGTATTGAAAATATTTATAAGCGGGTCTGATAGGTGTCATTTCAAATTCAACAATATTATAAACAGATTTGATGATATTAGGTATGTATTTTGAGATGTAATTCAAACGAGATAAATAGGCTATTATGACTGTTGTAAATTTCCCACTTACGTGAAAGCATCCAAATCTGAATAGACTTTTAGGCCTACAATTCCCAAATTCTGACAGATTTACAATCAATATGAAAACAGGGTATTTTCAGATCTGTAGATTAGTAAAAAAAAATAGGAAAGAGGGGAGAATCTGATGTAGAATAGCTTTAGACGTCAATTCATACTCTTTTCTATTTAAATCTGATAATCCCTTTCAAATATGAACGACTTATATTTGATTGATTGTATATGAATATATTTTTAATCAAGAAATTAATTTGAAGAGAAAGGGAAATGACAGAGTTTCATTGCTGCCTACATATTTGTTTGGAAAAGAGTGAGGCCTTACCCCTTTATCTATAGGAGTGGAATTGACCATGAACCGTTAGTTTTATTTAAATAAACATCCATCCATTTATATTATATTTTATATAAAACTTCACCCACTTAACCTAGCCGCCACTGGGCGTTTCAAACCCGAAGCGGTCGACCACTCCTATGAAGGTGTCGACCGCCCTTCGGTCGATTTGCCCAGTGAGGGCTGGTTATATATGGGAAGATATATTATATTTATTACGTTTATTTATTTCCGTTCGTTTTTCGTATTTCGTGCGTAACTTTTTCATAAGGACTTTGTTCGCCAAACTCCAAACATGAAAGTTGACCAGAATTCCGAGACGAACGCATTGGTTAAAGTTTCATAGTCAAATTCCATTAATTGCAGAAATTCCTATTTTTGAGATTTTAATTAAATAACTAATCTTTTGTTAAAATTCCAAGTTGTTACATTCTTCCCTTTTAAAGGAATTTCGTCCCGAAATTCTGACACCTATTGTCCTATCCTACACAATCAATTTGTGTACATTCACTTCGCAACCATGTGTATATGTGTACGGTGTACATAATGCATTTCAACCATAAAAAATGTATGCAAGATGTCTCTACATCGAGCCCTCTACATGTATGCATTGAAATTTTAAAGTACTTTATGATGCAAAACATCCTAAATATATTGGCAGTTCTATATGAATGCAAATTTTGGAAACTCTTTTTTTAATCCATAACTTCACATAATTACAAATAAAATTGTTAAGCTATCAATTTTGCATCCAAACGTCAATGCATCTAATCATTTCCTATTTAATTTCTCCTAAACCGGAAAAAGGAAATCAAAGCAAAGAATTTTAATGTTTCCTCCGCTTATAAATATTCTATTTCCCACCCTACAGTGGAATTTTCACCTCAGTTACCCAAAATACTCCAAAAATTTCCATATGTAGACTGTAAAGGAGGCTTAAAACAAGCTCTAAAATGTAAAACGAGTTAAATGACTTGCGTGCATCGTTGACTTGGTATTGAAACAACGTTTCCAAGGCTAAAACAGTCTTTTTGTTGTTGTCGTTATTGTATCGTCAGCTCTGTTGCACCACTAAAACGTGTACACAAACCATCCAAACATTTTACTTACGCTATTCATGTGACCAAAAATCGAAACTTTTTCATAAAAATAAATTTTAGCTTAAAACTTCTTATGTTTATTTTGAAAATTTCTTTTTAATATCATTTTACTTTCCTTGTGAAATTCGTATGAAAAATCAAATTTTCGGTAACCATTCAAATCATCCATTTTAATGTAAAGCACACGTTTAAATATGCACAAATTGTTGTATCCAAACTTTGCATTTTCGCGTGAACCACCGAAATAAAAGAAAGTAATTCAGTAAAAATTTAAAATGATAATTTTTTTCAAACAACAATTTCCAAAGGTTTCAAAACTGTATTTTGCAGAAATTTAAACAATTTAAGTCCCATGTTGGCAAAGAAGAAAGTTAGACACACAAAATGCGAAAAACTGAAATCACACACAAAAAACCAAAATAAATGTTAGCTTAACAAGGAAGGGTGATTTATTTATTTATTTTACACCCGTGACGAAAAGCTACACAAAACCGGTCCTTTGCTAAAATTTACCCAACACCGAAATTTATTCTTTCCAGCTCTAGGACAACCGTTAGTTAGATAAGAAAAACGTGATTTCATTCAAACAGGCATGCGTGAATAACATAAACGTTTCCAAGCATAGAAATCTCATAACCCTAAGTCGTGCGATTTAAACAACACTAACCGTTACAAGCACGAATCACTACAAAGTCATGAACCTGATGCTGGAAAGGGGAAACAACAAAGACGACAAATGAACAACAACACCAAAACAACGGTCATATACAACGAGACGTCTTACTCTGCGGCTAGAGCTCAAACCGCTTTTATGACTTTTGATAATCATATCATGGTAGAAAAAACGCTCAATCTCTTGTTACAAACACTGTTGGTGTTGTTGGAGGTTCTTACATCACCATCTCTTTTAAGAGAGAATTCGCGGCGAGAAAAGAAACCTGCCACAAAACTACTTCTCATGGAAATCCACCAAATATTGTTGAAAGATAAAATGGATAGGTGAAATTACAGAAAGTAACTCCATGAGACAACATACAAGAACAACAAGCTGAATCAAATATGATGCAGCATTAATTGATGTTATGCCATCGATCACACAAAAGATTGGTTTCCGCATCATGAGACAAATCCAGTCATAGCTTCCCATTTATAAAACGATGTGCTAAATGGGTCACATGTCTACATGGGTAGTTCGAACATAGATTACCAAACTCAAGAACCCGATATTAAGAAAATGCGATTTGCTGCAAAATCTCCAAAGTTGGTCAAACAAAAGGTCATTCAAGTCTGCGTTAAACATGAATCCCTCAAAAATCTCATCGAGATTCTCCTTAGAAAACCCATCCAAAGATAGCTTAATCTTCATATCCGAAATGAAAATCACCTTCGAAATAATTTATTCCAACAAGGTATAGCAAAGGCGGATGCAGCACAAACAACAGTCCTATTCTAAGATCTTGAAGCAAAGGACTGGTGCAAGTCCAACTGCTACGACAAATTTCTTTGCCCTAAAGTGGTGAGACCTTTTTGCTTATTGCGATCCAACCAAATGATATTTCATTAAGGATGAGGCTTAATTGGTACTAAATGGATCGGGTAGTGCAAGTAGGTATTATGGACTAAGAAATGATCGGAGAGAAGAAACTAGATATTGGAGTACTAGTAAGACAAGATCTAATGGCAAACTAGCGAGGAAAAGGAGGAGATGAGGCGATGAACAAGAAAGAGAAAAGGATAAGAATATGGTTCAACTAGATGAGGAAGGAAGGATGAAAGAAAGAAGTTAAGTGGGTGATTTGGACGCAACTTTTACGGTTGAGTCCTAGGTCCAAGTTGTACCAAAATTTATCAACAAGTTGACCACTCTAGGTATAACGCTAAATGGCCAAACGTCAAATGGGTTTTGGGCAAAGATTTGACTTTGATCTTATTAGGTCGAATTAAAATATTAATCATCCCACGTCACCTTTTGAGATTTGGCGAGATCCGAAAACAATTATCCTCATCATGGTGGTATCAAAGACCACAGTCAGAACTCCGAACCAACTCCAAGGATATGAAGTAGTCTTAACAACGATGGTGCGACCACAAAATGACGGACGGATTTCAAAATAATCCAGCTGTAAATCCATAAAATTAAAATGGATTTTCCCCTTACCTAGCTGATAACAAACAAACGATACAAAATCAAATGGCCCAAAAATCTGGACGAAGGATTTTCCTTAGCCTTTTCGAAGGAAAATTTATAACTTTTCCAAAATGGAATTTATTATAAACTAACGGTTTCATATCTATAAACCCAATTTATTATTATTATTATTATTATTATTATTATTATTTCAGTTCATATTATAAACTGAAAAGCCTTTCCGTGTTCAAAAATGTTAGAGCTTTAAAATCTTAAGGATTAATTGTGATAATTTCAATAAACCGCCCAATATGTATAAAAAGAGAGAAATACTAAAAATCACAAGGAATGGATATTTATCATTATTAAGTTTAGTGGCATATTCCTTGTAATTTCTAATTCCTTCCTACCAATCGAATTATAATTAATAAAATTACACAAAGTCCCAAAATTTTAAAACGCGAATAAATTAAAACTTAAAAACCATTTCTTTGTAAACTAGGTCGTTATCAAACCATTTTTCGAAATCGTATTTCAAATTTTACAGAACCTTTTTTTTAATTAGTTTAAAAAATGAAATTCCCTCGAATACAAGGCTAAGGATTCAAATGAATATTTTCAACAAAGGAGGATTCATAAATTAGACGAATTAACAAATGGATATACATCGTAATTATATTTCTGAAATGGATACAACATACTAACATGAACTTTCCCGTTTTGGATCGAGCAAAGGTCTCTAATCGGAATTACCAATAAAACCAAAACCAGAAATCATGACTATCTCAATTGTACCTATATTTTTGTCTAGTCTCCAAACATGAATCAATGGAATTCACCATATGTCGTCCTCATGCTCTTCACGACGAGATTGCCAACGTACTACGGGGTAAGACAGAATTGGCTAGAAACCCGAACTCAACCTATTACAACTCTTAGTCGCTTAAAGCCCATTTTATATAATTAGTCCCATGACTAATTCATAATCAAAATAAACTTAAATAGAACAAAAAAAGATGATGAAAAAAAGAAAAGAAAATTGAATTACGTTCTCTCACGAGTCCTAATTTTACTAATTCCTCTGATCGTCTAACCTACGCTCTGATACTAAATGTAACACCCCACACTTTTCTAAGCCCAAATTTCGACAAGAAGCGAATCTTGAACACATCCAAGCATGGAGTGTGTAAATCTAGTACCTACAAATAAATGAGCATGAACATAATCAGAGTACGATAAAGATAACTCACAACGGAAACCAAATAAGTTTTCAAATCTTACAAAAGGCCGTTAACTATAGTTATTGTAAATTATGCCTGCTTATTGGAATAGATATATTTTAAACCACAAGATTTTTTTTTGAAATTGGTTTTGGATTTTATTCAAGGCATATCAGCCCAAGAGAGAACGTTGGCCCAAAGCCACATTACACTCGGTTCCTGTACCGGCATAACACCACTTTACAAACAAAAGCGAGAATATTCTTGAAAAGTAAATACATTTCTCAGATCTAAACCTTCTCATGTTCTTCATCTTCCAAATCATGGTGGTTGGAAAGCGTGAAAGCTCATGCTTGTACCTTGGAGCGGAGCCAATATTAGCAATAGACCCTTGTCTTGCCTTTCGTCTGCTGCAGGTCCCTTTCTATTGGTGAGTACCTTCCTCTTTCTCATCAACGTCGGTTTCAAGTTCTGAATCCTAAGTTTACTGACCAAATCTACTGGCTTTTCCTTTTTCTGGAACACTCTGTTGTTTCTCTCCTTCCAAATGCTCTAAACAACATTTGTAAGAGCGACGCCGTTCACTTTGGATATCTTACCTACGCTCTGCCTGGTGACTTCAAGGTGAGTTACAATCTCTTGAATCTGTGTTTTAGTGGTGTTGTAATTGATAGTTTTATAGCAATCCTCCCAAGTTCTCTTTGAAAAGGGACATTCGAAAAAAATATGCTTGGAGTTTCCATTGTAGCTTAACATAACATGCATGTGACTTCTCCAGTAATTTCCCATTTAGCTAGTCGATCTTTGGTCGTTAATCTACCCAAAATTGCCTTGTAAGTACAGCAGGCCATTTTAGGCACATTACGTTCGCACCAAATGATTTTTCTTCAGGATTTGATAGGGTTTTTTGGGTCTAATGTCTTTCCAAACATGCTTAATACTGAGATCACTCCCTGTCCAAGTCCATATGTCATATTGTCGGTCATCATGAATGAGGGCGTTCTCAATAATTTTTCTCTATTGCTGATTGCGTGTAACATTCAGATTCCGTTGATTGTTATCAATAATGTCACTGACCTGATTGTTTGGGCACCCATACGCAGAGTATGCATCCCACCCCATCATATCAATGAATGATTTGCCTTCTTCTCGAGGGTCTTTCCATAATTTAGTTTCATTTCCTTTAGCAATTTCCCTTCTACAATGCTTCGCTAACACATCTCTCACTCGTAGAATAACCTTCCATGTAGAGGATGCATTGTTATCCTCTCCCATGGTCCAGAAATTGCCTCTCCTGTATCCCCCATTCATCCATCTAGCCCAGAGCCCTTCATTGTTTATGATTTTTCATGCTTGTTTTAAGGTAAAAGCTTCTCTCATGACCTTTATGCTTCTTAAACCCACACCACCTTCCTCTTTGGGCTTACACAAGTCTTCAAATTTTACTTTGTGTAATCCACCTCTCTATTTGAAATCAGCACATACTTTCTCAATTTTCTCTATTGATGCATCTGGTAATTGAAATGTTTATAATCAGAAGTTAACCTTTGCATGGGTAGTTGTGTGCAAAAGTTCAACACGTCCAGCAGGATAACAGCCTTGAGCTCCATCCACAAAGCCTGTCTCTGGTGCTTGAAATGAGACTAGTGCATTCCCTATCAGTTATTTTATTAGATGACAGTGGCACACCCATGTATTTCACTGGAAGTTCACCCTCTTGAACGTGTAGCACTTCCAGGGTACTGGTCTTATTTCTGCATGATTTATTGAAGTAACATTCGGTCTTCATTTCATTAACTTTTAGACCATAATATTTCTCCAAGTTGCCAAAAATATCCTTGACCTCTCTTGCTGATCCACTGTTTGCTTTAAGATATATGACTAAGTCATCTTCATACAATAGATGGATTATTCTTAGCTGGAAATTGTGAATTGTCTTAATCAAGTGATTATGTGCAGTAACCTCCATTTGAAGTGTGAAAAATTTCATGGCCACCGCAAAAAAAATATGGGCAAAGGGGATCCATTTGCCTAATCCCCCATATTACTGCTAATATATCCTTTAGGTACGCCATTAATTAAGATAGAAAATGTTGGGGTGTGTAGGCATTCACTAATAAGTTTAATAGTTTGATCTGGGAATTCCATACACCTTAACATGTGTAGGATAACTGCCTATTGATCTTTTCATATGCTTTGTGTAAATCTACTTTCATACACATACGATCTGCCCCTTGTTTGTTGAAGTTCCCGAAAAGCTCATGGGTTAGGAGAGAGTTTTCTGATATGCTTCTACCTTTAATGAATGCAACCTAGCATTCAGCGGTTAAATCTGGGAGTATCATTTTTAATCTGTTACACAACACTTTGCTAATGATCTTTTATATAACATTGCAGCATGTTATGGGTCTGTAGTTGCAATACTAAAAGGTTTATCACATTTGGGGATAAGGCATATGAAAGTGTGATTTATTTATTTCAAAAACAAATCTGAATTGAAAGTTTATTGAATGGCTAAAGTAATTTTACCTTTCAGGTCGTCCCAATGGATTATGAAGAACTCAGATCCAAGTCCATCGGGGCCCGGAGATGAGTCAATGTGGATGGTGCTTATCACGTCCCGAACATCTTTTTCACTGACAAAACCCAGCAACAGGCTTCTGCCTCGGGAATTAACCAATCTCGAGCAACAATATGCGGTAAGTTGTCTTCTTCAGTACTTCCATTGTACAGTGCCTGAAAATATGTAATGGCATCTTCTTCAAATTTGTTCATGTCAATTCAGTTACTACCACTTTGATCATACATTTTCATATTGTAATTGATATTCTTCCTGACAAACATTTTTGTGTAGAAAAATTTCGTACACTCATCCCCTTTTGTTAACCATTTCTCCTTTACTTTCTGCTTGAGTTCAATAGCTTTTATGTGCAAAAGATCTTTCAGATTTGTTTGGGCTGCATAATATTGATTCCATGTGTCATCTGAGTTGTCTCCTCATCAATTTTCTTCAGTAACTCCTCATTAAGCTTTTCCAGGTTTATGAGATCATCTGGGCTTTAGGCCGAGTTTTGTTCCAATTTTTAAGTCTATCCTTGGCCCGTTTGAGGAATTTCACTAATTAATATAAATGACTTTCCCCATATTGCACTAAGTCTGCTGTGTTAACTGCATCATGGTACCGTTCAATCAAATGCCAATCATTCGAGTATCGAAATGGCCTGCCCTTCCTATTCTTATCCATTTCCTTGAGCTGAATATGCAGTGGGCAATGGTCACTGGTTGAGTTAGATAGAATATTAACTTTGATGTCAGCAAATTTGCTCATACATTGAACATTAATTAATGCTCTATCTAGTTTACACATAATCTTCCAAACTTACCCACTTTTCCATGTGAATTTCAGGCCTCCATGGATTGGTTCAATTAGCCCTGTAGCCACCAAACAATTGTTGAACTCAGATAACTGCATTGCCCCCTTGTTTCTCTTCGGCACGCAAAACTGCATTGAAGTCCCCCATAATCAACCAAGGATCTGTTATGTCTTTAGATATTTTGATGATCTTCTCCCAAAGTGAAACTCTTTGATTAACAAGATTATTGGCATAAACTGTAGTGACGTAAATAATTAAACCCCCAACATTAACCGCTTTAATAAATATGTGACACCCCACGTCCGTTAATGTCACTCTTTAAGAGAATGCATTAAGTTTTGTGAAGCGTTATAGGTAAACAGAAACAAACACATTACAAGATAGATATAAAATAGCGTTGGAATTAAAAACTTTTATTAATCATAAAGCATCATGGTTCAAAACATCATATGTCTGAAAATACATAAACCCAGTACATCATCAAAACCTCTGCTTGCACTTAAAACATCAAAGTTCAAAAAATAAAAGAAGCATAATCCCTAAGTAAAAGCATAGCCATAGTAGCAAAGATAGGAGCTTGAGCAATACATCTAAGCAGCTCTAGAAAAATGATAGCAGAACCCTGATCAAGCTTGAGTATTCCCACCCTGAGGACCTGGGGGGGAATCGAAAGAAAGAAGTGGAAACAAAAAGGGTCATACATAAAGTCTGGCGAGTCTAGTTACTTTTAGCAAATAAATAAGTAAGAGTATCATGACAGGCATATAAAGTGGATAAGAGAGATAACATCATAAAAGGTAGGTATGACAAGGTAAACAAGATAAACATGATAGAGTATATTGCGCTTCTCTAATGATTCCTCTACACTGGTACTAGTATAACCAAAATGAGATGATCCCAACAACTATAAGATGGTAGACTTAGGCGTACTTTCTAGTGAGAGTTTTCAACCTCATACAATCAATAGGTAGCCCAATAACAGGCTCTAAACTTACCAGAGTATAGGTGTACCCTAACTTCTACCCTAATCGATTGACTCCCTACTAATCCATCACCCATATACTCGTCCACCAATCACATGCATCCACTGTCCTTAAAGACTTCTAATGTTGATATGAAAATATGTCAAGGTGTGTGTATATGTCCAAATACTAATGCGAAGATCAAGCGGTCTACTGATTCAGTCGACCTCCTTAATGCAATGTATGATAGTGCCATGAATCCAACATGTGTGCAACAATCCTATTATAACATGTAAGTTCCATATGGGTGCATGATCATACGTCCAAATGCAACATCTATATGATGATACATCGATTTCCATCCATTAAAAGAAGAAGAAAAATGCATACATATCCATATGAAGTATGAGAGTGATTAAGCCGATCTAGTGCCTAACGTGTGTATATGCATCCTCGAGCAACCACTAGCAAACACTTGCATTCACTTGCATCCATTAAACATAACATGTCTCAAACACATGTTTACATCCATGGGATTCCTACCTAAAGGTCAAAGACTCGATCGATAGGACATAATTAAATGATAGAAACAAGCATAAATAAAAGCTTTGGAAAGGAAGTTAAGAAAAGGGTATGAAGCATGAATCTTGTCTTCGATCTCCCAAGCTGCATCCTCTGGGTTATCTCCCCACTGAACCTTTACTAACTTGACATCTCTATTGCGTAGCTTCTTAACTTCTGATCCAAGAATACAGATAGGAACTTGTCTGATTGTTGCCTCCCGTTCCACTTCTACTTCCTCTAATATACTCGGCTCAACTACTTCTGCAGTATCATGTAAACACTTCCGAAAATGTGAAACGTGGAAAACACCATGAACGCCAGATAGTCTCTCGGGTAGCATTACCCTATAGGCCATTTGGCCAATCCTTTTTGTTATAGGAAATGGTTCTACGAATCTTGGAGCCAATTTCCCTATAGATCCAAAGCGAACCACATTCCTCAAAGGTGACATTTTAACGAAAACCATGTCTCCCACCTCAAACTCAATGTCAGTCCTTCCCTTATCTGCGTATGACTTCTGCCTGTCCTGAGCTGTCTTTATGTGCCTGTGGATAAGATCAACCTTTTTTGAAGTTTCTCTAATCGTCTCAGGTCCAAGTAGAAGCCTAACTCTACTGTATCAATTTGAGATCATTTTGTGAGAAAAGGTACTTGCGCGACTTATGGTCCAAGTATAACTCGAACCTCTCTCCAAGAAGATACTGCCGCCAAGTCTTAAGCGTGAATACCATAGCAGCTAATTCCAAAACATGGGTAGGATAGTTCTTCTTATGAACCGTCAACTGTCTAATCCCATTACATACTACCATTCCCTCTTGCATCTGGACCGCACCAAGCCCTGTACCACATGCGTTAATGTATATTGTGAACACCTTGTTCCCGCCAGGCAAGGTCAAGACTGGGACTGTTGTTAGAGCCCTCTTCAATTGCTGAAAAAGCATCCTCACAGTCTATACCGCAAGAAAATGTCAGATTCCTCTTTTTCAGTTTGGTGAGTGGGGATGATATCTTTGCGAAGTCCTTAATGAACTTCCTATAATAGCCTGCCAATCCAACAAAGCTTCTCAACTCCGTTGCATTTTTCGGAATTTGCTAGTCTTGAACTGCAACTACCTTTGTGGGATCTACTGCTATCCCATATTTAGAAACCACATGCCCTAGAAATCTCACCTCTTTTCTCCAAAAATGGCATTTGGAGAATTTTTCCTTAAGCTGATGTGCACGGAGAGTTTTCAACACTTCTCTCAAATGTTGGGCATGCTCTTCCTCGTTCTTTGAGAAGATCAAGATATCATCAACGAATACCACGACAAATTTATTTAGAAACTCCCGAAAAACCATACTCATCAGATCAATAAAATAGGCGGGTGCATTCATCAACCCAAAAGGCAAAACGAGCCATTAAAAGAAACCATCTGGAGTCCCAAAAACAGTCTTATCTATGCTGTCCTCAGCCACCCTCAACTGATGAAACCCGTTGCCCAAGTCTAACTGAGAGAATACTGATGCACAAACAAGCTGGTCAAACAGATCATCTATCCTTGGGAGTGGGTGCCCGTTCTTCTTTGTGAGTTTACTCAACTCCCTATAATCCACATATAAGCAAAGCGAACTATCCGGCTTAGTTACAAATACCACCGGAGCATCCCATTCAGATATTCTTCGCCTAATAAATACTTTTTCAAGTAGCTCCTTCCTTTCCCTAGGAGCCATGTGGCGCACTGGTAATGCAACTAGTTTTGCATTGTCTACCAAGTATATACGAAAGTCAATCTCGCGCCTTGGAGGTAAGCCCTGAACCTCCTCAAAAACATCAGAATACTAAAGGACTACTGGTACAAATTGCAGATCATTGATAGATGCATCCGAGGACTCTAGGAAACTAAGCATGACAGAGCCCTTTGGGTCACAAGAAATCTTGAGGGTCCTCCCATGTCAAGTCAATAGTCTAACGACTCTCCTCTCACAATCTAGAATAGCACCATACACGGCTAGCCAATCCATCCCTAGAATCAAACCATAACCCATAAAACTAAGCACATATGCGTTGCACTCAAACTCGATGCCTAACACAGATGTTCTCAAACCTTGACAAATCATGGACAAGTGAACCGTACTACGTATGGGGTTTGAGACAACAACGGGATCCACTACCGTACTAGTACTAAGGTGTAGAGACTCAACTACAGAATCAGGTGTAAATGAATATGAAGCACCCAAATCAAAAGAGTTCTAACTCGATAATTTGGAAAGGAAAATTAAAAATTCAATGGGAACTTTCCTACATTTATCTGGTATACTGACCATGAGAACATACACATGCCCTTCAGAAGATCCTTCCCTTTGGTCCTGTCCTTGTTTTTTCGGGCATTCCCTCGTATAGTGTCCGACCTCACCACAGTTGAAGCAAGCATTCTTCCTTTTTCGGCAACCTTTGACTAGATGACCCAAGCACTTACAGCCACGATATTTCTTAGAGGATTTGCCTACTCACGATGGTGGAGGAACAACGGCTGCAGCTGGGGGAGGGACGTTTCCTTGGCTCCCGATTGGTGTTGTAGCTTGAGATATCTACGGAAACAATCTGATACTTGAACGCCCTCCAGAATATTTGGTTCCCAGACATGCTGAAACGAAAAGGTAGAAGGGATTCAAACAGAGAATCGAAAGAAATTACATATGGCTTCGGGGAATATGTTTTTCAAAACAGACTTTTTTTTTGAAAAACCTTTTGAAAATAATTTTTTATCTAATATGGTAACTTTCGGCTCTGATACCAAGTGTGACACCCCATGTCCATTAATGTCACTCATTAAGAGAATGCATTAAGTTTCGTGAAGCGTTATAGGTAAAAAAAAACAGAAACATTACAAGATAGATATAAAATAGCAGCGAAATTTAAAACTTTTATTAATCATAAAGCATCGTGGTTCAAAACATCATCTGTCTAAAAATACATAAACCCATTACATCATCAAAACCTCTGTCTTGCACTTAAAACATCAGAGTTAAAAAAATAAAAGAAGCTTAATCCCTAAATAAAAGCATAGCCATAGTAGCAAAGATAGGAGCTTGAGCAATACATCTAAGTAGCTCTAGCAAAATGATAGCAGAACCCTGATCAAGCTTGAGTATTCCCACCCTGAGGACCTGGGGGGAATCGAAAGAAAGAAGTGGAAATAAAAAGAGTCAGACATAAAGTCTGGCGAGTCTAGTTACTTTCAGCAAGTAAATAAGTAAGAGTATCATGAAAGACATATAAAGTGGATACGAGAGATAACATCATAAAAGGTAGGTATGACAAGGTAAACATGATAAACATGATAGAGTATATTGCGCTTCTCTAATGATTTCTCTGCACCGATACTAGTATAACCAAAATGAGATGATCCCAACAACTATAAGATGGTAGACTTATGCGTACTTTCTAGTGAGAGGTTTTAACCCCATACAATCAACAGGCAGCCCAATAACAGGCTCTAAACTTACCAGAGTCTAGATGTATCCTAACTACTGCCCTAATCGATCGGCTCCCTACTCCGTAGATACCCTGTGCTGGCCCTACAGTAGGATGTATCATTTCTTAAAGTGGCAACTCTTCGTTTTAATAATGTGCATAACCATGTCTATAGGTGTCACGGTCGTCTTATCCCCCCTGCCCGGACCATGCACGCACATGACCTCGATCGGTTTGCGTCGCCCACACCATCCTCCACGTTTTGATCTCTTACCATCAGCCCAGTAAGTGTGTCCCGACTCCGAACTAGGGCAGAGTACTCGTTTGGTACCGTTATATGGGTTACTGACTGAAACGGGTCCCACACACAAGATGATGCAAGCTCTCCCCTTTGTCTTGCATCTCCACTAGGATTTCCACAGGTTATGCATACCTAACGGTGTCTTTAATTACATAACCCCAACATTTCCATAGGTTATGCTTACCTAACGGTGTCTTTAATTACATAACCCCAACATTTCCGCAGGTTATGCTTACCTAACGGTGTCTTTAATTACGTAACCCCAACCGGTTAAGTTTTGCGGTCCTATATATAAATATTACCCACTCCATCCAGATATACTTAACCCTCCCACTGTTTCAACCAAGTTTACTTAACCCCTACTCAAGTTAACATGTTCATACAATCCTTATGGATTCAACTAGGTTAAGTATTACAGACCAACATGTTATCCCCATTCACATTGACTTCTCTTCACTTGCCAAAATTCCACTTGCTTATTAATTTCATATAAATATAACTTAATCCATTTAAGTTTATTAATAAGCCCCATTACATGATATTCTTTAGATTGTAATTAATGGAAGAAATCTTACAATCTTTCACCCCTGGACTATAATTAACGGAAGTAATCTTAAAATCCCTTTGTATTATTCATTGTCTGATTCCATAGTTATAATAACATGTTTTACTTAATATGTAATTAAGTACACTTCACCTGTTTTATATTTATCATATCACTACAATTATCGTTGTTTACTTATTGACTTAGTTCCCTTAACTAAGGTTTACTAATAAGTTGTCCCTTCCTTTTATTATAACTTACGTTATAATTTCCACTTGTCCCTAGGACAAGCCTACCTATTATACAACATTCTCATTAATGTAATTAACTATAATAGGTTATTCTCGTTCCTCATTTATTTCAATTCATTTCCATTAATTAAAATTAGTTCCATTTATTTCTGTTTTTCATATATATATTTTATATGTTTATGCACTAGACCTCTCACATTAAGTCTACAACTTATGGACGCTGGATATACCGGTTGGGTCCGGGAAGACTTCCTCCACAAGTTGGACTTAACCTCATGTCCTAGCATGCTACGTGTTTATGCACTTAGACTTCTCACATTAGATTCACCACTTGTGGTTGCTGGATATGCCTGTCGGTTCCAGGCAGACTTCCACCACAAGTGTAATCTAACCTCGTGTCTAGGCGCGGTTACAGTTTCTAATTACTGTAATCCTAGGCATTCCAATTATTAACCAAATTTACCTATGTCGTTATAGGTTTCCATGCCCCCTTTTTCCCAAGTTATGTTCATAATAAACTATATGCCCCAAATTCATATTACTACCCTTTATTCAAGTTATGCCCAAATTCAACATTTTCCCCCCATTCCCAATCTAACTATTTGCATGTTTCAGTGGCATGCCTAGGCTCGAAAGTAGGTGGGCTATATAAAATAAAAAGGGGAAGACGAAGTGAAGATGACAGAAATGATCATACTAACTAGATTGACATATAATGGCATAAACATATAGTGGCATAATGACAAGATAGGCGCATAGGAACATATCTGATGAAGATACGATAATAGAACTGATTCTAACATAATATGGATGTCATAACAGGAATGATAAGATCTAAACAATGGTTTAGATATCCAGCTAATAACAGATTTAATTTAACCACAAACATGATAGGTGATCTAATCAGTGAAAAAATAGTAGTTCTGACAAGATAAATAGGTGAAGGTATAGATCTAAGTCATAACCATGTCATAACATCATAGATACACAGGTTATAGCAGATTGGATTTGATTCAAATGGTCATAGGCATAGATCCAAGTTAATGTTATATCAAGTTTTACTTTTAATTATTCAGATCTAAAATTAACATGGACTCACTGTGTTTGGATCTAGAGAAATAGAAGGAGAATAGCAGATGTTAAATCATAGATCTACACTTGAATAACTCTAAACTTAATTAACTCGATTGCAGAAGAAGAAAAAGGTTTGATTCAATCTGGGCAGCTATAATATCTAGTCCTCCATTATTTTCAATGTGAAGAAACTAGGGAAATAAGGCCATATTTATAGCCATAAAACCCCGAAACCCTAATCTGCCCAATCTGCCGCAAGGGGGTCGACCCATGGGTCGACACCCCTTGGGTGGGAAATTTGCCACCCACGGAATTTTGATTTTTGAACGAAAATTTGATTTTATGGATTTAAGTATATATATATATATATATATATATATATAATTCTCTTGCGCATATACAAATTTCAAACCTTCATAAGTTCTTCATACGGTGTCCATTTTACGTAAACCAAGTGTCTATCTTGACCAGAATTTCGAGACCAACGCAATGGAACAATCCATTTCCCTTATTTCTGAATATTGAATTAACTATTCTTTAATTTGTCCTCTTTAGTGTTGTTAAAATTACGGGGTGTTACAAGATAGTTGTTGTTCATCTTTATCCACCAAACTCATGCTCCAAATCGCTTTGATCCATGTTAAAATAATTCTGCCTTTTAAACCAGTGTCCTTATTATTCATGAGTGACCAATCACCTCCAGGTTGTTCTCTAAAGTAGTTAATATTGTCTTCATTCATTTTACTTTTAAGTATACCCATAATAGAAGGATCAAAGGTCCTTCTGAGATTATAGAGGTCTAAAGCTCTGGTATCGTTGTTTAGACCTCTTACATTCCAGCTTATTATGGACATTTAGGTATCGCTATTTTATGAGATTACCACTGTTAGCAGTGCTACTTTCTTCTTTTGGAACTGAGGTTTACATCCAACCACAAGATATATATATATATATATATATATATATATATATATGCACACACACACACACACGTTTATGTATGTTTTGGAATAGTTGATGCGAACTACGCACAAATATGTATATTTATATTTACACATCAATTTGCACAACTTTTCCCTTTTTAAATCTTTTTTTCATATCTCTTGTGAGCTCAAAATAATATCTTTTTGTTCAAAAAGTAAAAAACGACATGTTTACAACAACTAAGTAAAAACCCCAACAACAACGAATACAAATAGGCATATGTCTTTTAAATGCATATGTCTTTTAAATTTAAAATCACATAATCCATAAATTAACACTGAAACTATTTATTTGGAATAAAACAATATCTAAACATTGTTTATGGGTCTGATTTCTAAATCTACAGTGTTTTGCAACAACCACAATATATTTCCCAACATGATTGTAGGCAATATGTATAAATTATTTAAGTAAGCCAACAAATAATATTATTCCTAACCGCAAATCAATAATTTCAAGTTTTGACAATATTTATAAGAAGATCTGATACGTGTCTTTTCAAATTCAACACTATTATAGACAAATCCGATGATATTAGGCATATATTTTGAGATCTAATTCAAATGAAATAAATAGGCTATTATAACTTTGTATTTAAATTTCTCATTCACCGGAAAGCATTAGAATCTGAAATCTGAATAGTCTTTTAGGCCTATAATTCCCAAATTCATATTAGATTTACAATTAATCTAAAGAGGGACACTTTCAGATCTGTAGATTTGCAAGAAAATAGGGAAAATAGGGAGAATCTGATGTAGAATAGCTTTATACGTCAATTCATACTCTTTTCCATTTAGATCCGATAATCCTTTTCAAATCTGAATGATTTATATTTGATTGATTGCATATGAATATTTTTTAATTAAGAAATTGATTTGAAGAGAAAGGGAAATGACAGAGCTTCGCTGCCGCCTACAGATTTATGTGGAAAAGAGTGAGGTCTTACCCCTTTATTTATTGGAGTGGGATTGGCTATAAACTGTTGGATTTATTTAAATAAACATTCGTCTGTTTAAATTATATTTTATATAAAACTTCACCTACGTAACCTAGCAGCCACTGGGCGTTTCAGACCCGAAGCGGTCGACCGCTCCTCTGAGTGTGTCGACCGCCCTTCAATCAATTCGCCCAGTGAGGGCTGGTTATATATAGGAAGATATATTATATTTATTACATTTATTTATTTTCATCCGTTTTTCGTATTTCGTCCGTAACTTTTTCATACAGGATCTGTTCGCAAAACTCCAAATATGAAAGTTGACCTGAATTCCAAGACGAAGACATCGGTTAAAGATTCATGGTCAAATTCCATCATTTGCAGATATTCCTACTTTTGAGATTCTAATTAAATAACCAATTTATTTTCAAAATTATGGGTTATTACAAGGCAGCTATGGATGACCATTAAGGTAGGATAATATGAAAGGAACCTATCGTATAACTCACAACACATCGATAGAATGTAATAGAACATATACAAAAGGGTAAAATAGTGAAGCAATCGAACATAATTGCAACTTTCCATATCACCATGAAAATATCTCATACAAACAATTGTATCGCATCTGAATCTGTACAAAGAGCCTCACTACAGATTCACTAAGAGTAACATAAATCAGCGGAATCAACAAATATGTATAGTAGATAGTAATATGTCAGTCTCTAGCTCGTCGTCGCTCAGCAGCATTGTCCTCATCAGGATCTACTACCTGTCACCTAGTCTGCCCATCCACAACATGGATGAACAACCCAAGGTAATAAGAGGGAAACATAAAACCTTGAGTTAGACAACAGTATTAATGAGCGATAAAATAACTATCAACATCAATAATAAAGTGTATGAATAATGGGCAGTTCAGTCATCTGATCTGCCAACACATCAATAGAGAAGAATCCCCAATCCCACTTCTCTTCCACAACCTACGATGATAGCCTTCCCAGAGAATTAGAGAAAAAACAAACAGTAACATCCCAATTATTAAGAATGGATCATCCTAACCAAGCTCAATATCTTTTAAGCACAAACCCTGAAGACCAAAACCAACATCAGATAAGCAACCAAGAAATATCTCCCTCAACATCGAATTATCCACACAAGACGATACAAGCAAACAATAACATCTATGGCTCTGGCTATTACCATTTGCCTTGCCTTGAATCCATCGTTAATCGTATGACTGGCCCATCCTGCCATCCGTTAAGGGATAATGGGAACCCTGGTTCTAGCAAAACTCCATACGCCATCATGACTCGTATCTAGGCTCATCGTGATTGCCCATCGTACTTGACTAACCACCTAGTCTTTTGGGTCCCCCTATCATACCCCTGCTTTGAGTCCTGTAGAACCTCCGACTAACGACGATCCCTTGACACTTCAAAACTGTAGCCATCCATCCTAACGACTATCATACGCTTAAGCGCCTTATCGAGCCATCCATTATCTACGAGCTCAAACCACCTTTTGAGTCGTCTTCACAACATCGTTTCATCATCCAACGATAACGTTCACTCGATCCTGCTTCAAACATTCCATCTAAATCCACATCGTAGCTACAACATTCACCGAGTCTCATTTTCGTCATGTTAGGTCCAACGACTACAAAACTCCTCATTTAGCCTTCCTAAACCACGCCCAACAATCTCACCAAAAATCACCATATTCCGTACATTTTATGATGGATCCTTCATCACCCATCATATGGGTAGCCCACCACATGGGTCGCCCATCCATGGGTCGCACCCGATCCACCCTCGACCCACGGTCCATCACGACTGGCCCATCCCCAAGCCGACCCAACCTCGATTTGCTTTCCACGTTCGACCTATCCATGCACATCACGAATGATCCATCACAAACCATCGACCCGATCCATCACAAGCCTTGTGCATTCTTGCACAACGTTGCAGCCGACCTAACCCAACCTTGTCGAACCAATCCAGGAGATCCACCCTTGCGATGATCGGCGCATCATGCCCTTGTGCATTCTTGCATTGTGCTTCAGTCGACCCACACACGTGCGACCCGACCCATACCATGGATCGCAACTGGCCCGATCCATGTGACCCATCGTAAAAATGAAGTTTGGAGCTCAAACTTTCTAGGCATTCTCGAATCCTCCTCCAGAGCTTCTACGCCAAGTTTCGTCTGATTCCGATCAATCAAACCTCTGATTTTATTTGACAAAACAATTTAAGCTTTGACGATGAACATCTATGCATACATCTTATCTAAATCGACCAATTTCGACCAAACGATCAATATCACAACAGGCAATCATTAAACAAGCATTATCATAACAAATAATCATTTTACAATCATATGAAATCCCCTAAATCACGATAAAACAATAAATGAATCAATAATTGGATCTAAACTTGCATATAGACATATGATTTCAATGTTAACATATGAATTAACCGTTATTACTTGCTAGATTAAATCCTGTGGTGAGATCCGTATCGAAAATATACTTACGTTGATTAGATCTAGGTGAATATAACTTGTATGGATGAAATTAAGATAAAAAACCCATATACTCGATTAAATCTATGTGAGAGATGTTTATCACTCACCAAATCCACAAAATAGCTACAAATCAACAATCTCTAATTCTGGACAGCGAAGAACAGTGAAGAACATTATCTGAATCAACCCAAGTGATGCGATATACCATTCCTCGATGTTGATCTTCAATCCTAGTTCATAAATCTATGAATTAAAATGAAGTGGATGTGTATTTAATTGGACCGGAGAATCAAAGGCACCCAACCAAATGAGAAATAAAGAGGCTAAACAATTCTCTTTAACCCCACCCTCCTATTTATAGCCAACAGTCTCTATCCTTAATGGGCCTCACTAATCAGCTCACTGATGACTAATTAACCTGTCCAGAAAACAAGAAACACTAAAACAATGATTCCTCCCATACCGCTTGGCCAAGTCCTTGATGTGACCACTCTACGGAATTAGAAACATCATTTCCAGTCCAATGAGATCGATCCCAACTCCTGATTATGTCTCGTTCAAAAGTTATTACCTAAAAAATAACAGGGGAAAATGGTCACAAACAAAATTGATAAAAATCATGGATACGTCTCACATCCCCATGAACAACAGCATATCAAAAGATGATAATGATCTGACCCTTGGAGAATTAAATAAAAATATTTTAAGATCCTTCGATACATAAAATGCGGGTCGTTACATAATTCGAACTAACTACAAACGAATTCAACAAAAAAACATGAATAATTGTTTGTAGAAATCATTTGTTTCTTGAATATGTTGAACATATATTGTTTGTAAAAACATAATTATGCACGAAGAGTGTGTCATCATTATGCGAAAGTGCATGTCATGACAATCGTTTTTTAAATTTGTTGATACAACATGTTTATACATTTGAATTTTGGAGATAGCTTTGCAACTCTTGTTATCCACATAAAACAAACTATTAAAACTTTGGTAGCGTTTGGCTAACATTTCTAGTTTTCGGTTCTCGGCCATATAAAAAATACGAAAAACGCATGTATATTATGAAAAACAGCCGTTTTAAAAAACAAAATTAACACACAAAATAGAAAACAACTTTTATTTTTTATCCATATTTTGGAGAATGATGGAAGAACTAAAAAAGACTCACCACTCATCATTCCTATATCCCTTATATCGTCCCCTTTGTCGTTCCATTCCCCACCATCATCCATCAACTCTTCTTAATTTTTATAGTTAATTTTATAAATTCAAAATTCAAAACACAATATAAACCAAACACCACCTTAGATTTTTAATTCAAATCTTAGTTATATTCAATAACTCCACAACATTCATAATCAAATGCAAATAGTGAATTTCTAATCGGTTTTCCAATAGAAAATGTGGAATTTGTAGATCATGGATATGAATCGAAGAAACCATGTACCTTTAGAGTGTCTCCAAAATTGCCACACTTTCATTTATTTTATGCATCTGATGTGTCCACAGTGTGTACGTGCAATTTAAGATTTTAAACCATTTTAGGAAGAGGTGGAAAATGAGTTTTTGGTGTTGGACGCGCTTGACATTTCACTGAAATGTTGGTTCTTTTCTCAACTACTACTCCCTACAAACCACCTTCTTCATCATTCCCTCCACCTAAATTAGTCAATACAACTCAAATAAAGCCCTTTCTATTTTTTCTGATCTGTTCGAACATCTATTGAAGTAAAGTTCTCCCTTAATTTTATTTTCTATGTCTACAACATATAACTTTTTTATTTTTTATACATTCAGAAATTTTCATTTTCGTTTATTATGACACGATCTTTTAGCTCTGTTATTGCTTCTGCTTGCTCATAGGCCGTGGCTTTATTAATAGACAAACATGAGGCAGCGTTCATTGGTATTTGTGTAGAGTATCTACCTTACAAAGTTCATTCCATCGGCGCATTTTATATGAATGTAGCTATGAATTACATTGTGTGGGTCAGCCTTAATTGGTTCCACATCCATGCAAAGAACAAATGACACAATCTGAAGCATCGTTGGACCGATTGGAACAAACTGCTAATATTTGAAGATAGATAACATAAAGTAGAAAATGATATATTTGACAACTTCGAGGACTAGTGAGTCGGTCTTGTGTGTCGATACATCAAATATAGGAGTAATTTCCTGAAAAAGTTCAAGGAACAGAATCAGCTATTCGAGAGTTGCATAACAAAGAGGAACAACAAGTATGATGTACCACCAGCTCCATCAGTCCAGTCGTTTATTGTTGCAAACATAGCTTTGTATGGCGATTGGACGACCTGTGACACCCCACGTCCGTTAATGTCACCCGCAAAGGGAATGCATTAAGTTTCATGAAGCATTGGAGGTAAACAGAAACAAAAATATTACAAGACAGATACAAAAGTAACATCGGAATTTAAATTTTTATTTCAAACATAAAATCATAACATCATAGTCTAAAATATCATTAGTCTGAAACTGCATAAAAGCCATTACAATAACATAAAACTTTCTGTCTTGTTCCATCAGAGTACATGAAAAGCATAATTCCCCAAAAAGAGACAAAGTCATAGTAGAGATAAGAACTTGAGCAATACTTCAAAACCTACTCCAAGCAAGATGATAACCGAGTCCTGACTAAGCCTGAGAATTCCCACCCTGTGAACCTGAGGGGAGGGGGAATAGAAGAAAGAAGAGGAAACAAAAAGGGTCAGACATAAAGTCTGGTGAGTCTAGTTACTTTTAATAAGTAAATAAATAAAAGTAGCATGACAGGCATATAAGATGGATAAGAAAGATAACACTATAAGAGAGACAGTATGACAAGGTAAACATGATAGGGTGATACGCTTCTCTAAAGATTCCTCTGCACAATACTAGTATAACTAGAATGAGATGATCCCCCAACACGTACAAGATGGTAGACTTAGACGTACTTCTGGTGAGAGGTTTAACCCCATACAATCCACAGGAAGCCCCAATAACAGACTCCAAAACTTACCAGAGTCTAAATGTACCCTATCTACCTTAATCGATCGGCTCCCTATCTGCTTAGATACCCTGTGCTGGCCCCACAGTAGTAGGTATCACTTCCTAAAGTGGCAACCCCTCGTTAATAATGTGCACAACCATATCTACAGGTGTTACGGTCACCTTATCCCCCTCTGCCTCATGCACGCACATGTCCCGGTCGGTTTGCGCTGCTTACATCGCCTCCACGTTTGGATCTCTTACAATCAGTTCAGTAAGTGTGCCCCTTCTCCGACCTAGTATGGAGTACATGTTTTGATACCTACTCAGGGTTACTAGATAAACGGGTCCCACACAATATGATACAAGCTCTCCTCTTTGTCTTGTATCCCCCACTAGGATTTCTTTGGCTATGTATACCACTAGGTGTCTTTAATTACATAACCCTATCATTTCTACAAGTCATGCTTACCCTAAAAGGTGTTTTTAATTACATAACTTTATTATTTCCACCGGTTATGTATACCACTAGGTGTCTTTAATTACATAACTTTATCGGGTTAAGTTTGTGGGTCTATATATATACTAATATTACCCATCTACCCAAGATTTACTTAACCCTCCCGCTGATCCAAGCATGTTTATTTAACGGTTAAGTTTGTGGGCCTATATATACTAATATTACCCATCTACCCAAGATTTACTTAACCCTCGCACTGATCCAAGCATGTTTATTTAAGGTTAAGTTTGTGGGCCTATATATACTAGTATTACCCACATACCCAAGATTTACTTAACCCTCCCACTGATCCAAGCATGTTTATTTAACGGTTTAGTTTGTGGGCCTATATACTAATATTACCCACCTACCCAAGATTTACTTAACCCTCCCACTGATCCAAATATTTTTATTTAATGGTTAAGTTTGTGGGCCTGTATATACTAATATTACCTACCTACCCAAGATTTACTTAACCCTCCCACCGATCCAAGCATGTTTATTTAACAGTTAAGTTTGTGGGCCTATATTTACTAATATACCCACCTACCCAAGATTTACTTAACCCTCCCACTGATTCAACCAAGTTTACTTAACCATTATTCATGTTTATGTTCACATAATCCCTATGGATTCAACTAGGTTAAGTATTACTGGCTAACAGGTTATCCTATTCACAATGACTGCTTTTTACTTGCCAATGTTTCACCTGCTAATTAATTTCATATAAATATAACTTAATCCATTTAAGTTCATTAATAAGCCTCATTACATGTTATTCTTTAGATTATAATTAACAGAAGTAATCTCACAGTCTTTCACCCTTGGATTGTAATTAACGGAGGTAATCTTACAATCCCTTTTGTATTGTTTGTTTCCATAGTTACAATAACATGTTTTAATTAATATTTAATTAAGTATACTTCTTCTCAGTTCACCAGTTTCCTATCTAACATATCACTACAACTTGAGGTTGTTTACTTATTAACTTAGTTTTCTTAACTAAGGTTTACTAATAAGCTTTCTTTCCTTTTATTATAACTTATGTTATAATTTCCACTTGTCCCTAGGAAAAGCCTACCTATTATATTCAACATTTTCATTAAGTAATTAATCATAATAGGTTACTATCATCCCTTGTTTACTCCAATTCATTACCATGTCCATTTATGGTTATAATGGGCTAGACCTCCCACATTAGGCCTACAACTTATGAATGCTAAATATGCCGGTCGGGTCCGGACAGACTTATTCCACAAGTTGGGCCTAACCTCGTGTCTTAGCCCAATTCGTATTTGCGCACTTAGACCTCTCACATTAGGTTCAACATTGGTGGCTTCTGGATATGTCGGTCGGGTCCGAGCAGACTTCCACCACTAATGCAACCTAACCTCATGTCATTAGTGCAATTACAATTTCTAATTGTAATTATTAGACATTTCATTCTTATCCAATTTTTACCTATGTTTTTATAGGTGATTATGCCCTTATTTCCCCTTTTTGAATTATATGTCCAATTCATATAAACATTATCTAAATTATGCTAATTCTAACCTTTTTCCCCCGTTCCCTAACTAACGCATTCGCATATATTTGGCAGCATCTATGCTAGAAAGTAGCCTAAGGGAAAAGTGATGGGAATATGACAAAGGTGATTGTTTTGGTATAAACATAAACTAGCATGGTGATAAGGTGGACATATAAGCATAAATCTGATGAACTCACTACAACAAAACAGATCTATTACAACGTCATTTTTACAATGAGCATAGGCTGCCCGTTGTAATAAATGACTATTACAACGGTCAATTAACGCCCATTGTAATAGACGCCCTATATAACGCCTTTTTTAGAACGGGTGGTGGAAGCCCGTTGTAATAGGACTCTATTACAACAGTTATTTCTGACCCGTTGTAATAGATTCAATTTTACAACGTTCACAAAATGCCCGTTGTTATAGATGTCAATTGTACAATTGGCAAAAAATGACCGTTGTAATAGGTGCCAATTTTACGATGAACAAAGAATGCCCATTTGTAATCGTTATAATGAATGTCTACTACGAATTTTCAATAATAAATAATTTATAATCATATGCTTTCTTAAAATTAATATTTATTGTTTATTAATATTTAATAATTTATCGTTAATAATATTATGTATATTTGACATATGTTTCCAATTATTAATTATAATATTGCATTACTAATAATATTTATTGTATTAATCATATGCTACCAGTATTTATTAATCATTTATAATACATATTTATTAATCATTAATAATACTAAATCAACCATATGTCACTAATATTTATTATTTACTATTATTTAATATTTAATCATTAATAACAAATTTACTACTGCACAAATTGATTTACTTTGTAAAATTTTCGAGGGAATCTTTGCCATATAAAAGGATCGAATCAATATGATTTTTTAAACATGTGTATTATATACATTCAAGCAAGAACGATGGGTGAACGAAGTGTAAGTCTGAAGCTACAAACAAGATATTTGAGAAGAACACTTAATCAAGGTAATTTAATTCATGATTTTTAATTCAACTAATTTATAATTAATTGATTATTTATTTTTATTCGTGTAATATGCGTTTAATACTTGCGAATTGCATGGAAAAATTGCTAAATTTCATTAAAATAAAAAATCATTTCAAATAAATAAATTGCAAAAATTTAATTTGCTCGATTTAGTTCAAAATTATAATTAAGAACTAGAAAATTACAGTTAGTATTTATTAATTACATTAGATAGTTAATAAACATAATTAAGGACTATTAATTATAGCATTAAATATTGCTATTAAATAATTTTTAATTAATATTCAGTATTCAATATTGATTACGTAGCAATAAATAATTGATAATTAAAGATTACTGTTAAATAATTCAAAAGCGATAACTAAAAATTATAATAAATAATTAATATTTAATAAATGAAATGTATTTATTTGAAAACAAGAGAGATACTATAAAAAATCTTTCATAATCAAGTTGCAGCATTTATTTATTAGAATTTAATATTTAAGAATTCAAAATTTCAAAATTTCACAAATCATACTCAATGCAGGTGTAATAAAAACAACGACAGTTAAATGTTCACTTATTTAAAGCGCTAGACTTAATCTATAAAAAATCTTTCATAATCCGCAATAATTTCATCGATAAATTTCATTTCCTGCTTCCGCACACAGCCAATTACGCCCCTTCCGTCTTCTCAACCCTAGATCCACTATAAAAAAATCAAAAAAAATCGATCACAAAATTCAATGTCACAAATTGAAATCCATGACTTTTCAACCTCGTCGTCGTCTAAAATCTTATAGCCTTGCCTGGATCGTCGTCTTCAGGAGTCATGTTTGAGATTGAAAGCTAAAGCCGTCGAGATCTGAAAGTCGAAGGTATCGTCGATTGGGAATGACCTCATCGGGATGCGCTCTAGGGCAGAAGATTATCGTAGAGATATGAATAATGTTGCTTGCTTCAGGTTACATATTGAAACTACTTTATGAATTTTGGGTCGTGGCAAATGATTCATAAAATTCAGCTTACGAATTGATTCAGAAAATGTATTAATCTTTAATGCAATGGTTGATACAAGCTGCCAATTTTGTCATTCTTCGTGAATCATAATCACGTCGTTCCAATTCTCTGGGGAAATCGGAAGTTCCTAAGATAGTTGGATCTCTCTCTCAAAATGAAAAATAAAATTAATCTTATTTTAGTTAAGTTTTTCATTTGTTTATTTCATCGCAGGTACAAAAAACTCAGCTACCGACGACAAATATTGGAGTCATATACAGGTAATGAGAAGCTACGTTGTTTTTTTATAGTCTGTTAAGCATTTTTGTTAGCTAGCTTGCATTGTATTAAGCTAGTTAATCATGCTGAAATGCAAATTGCAATAGCCGCTAGTGATGGATATTGAATAACAGTGCTTATTGTATTCTAGAATCTGGCATATTGTTTTACATGGTGCTAAGGGTAAGTATTAACCATGTACATTTGATCCATTCACTAATTCACAATATCTGGCAATCTTAAAATTATGTGATTTCAAAATCTAATGATGTAAAAGATCAAAAGTTATGATGTAAAAGCTCAGTAATGTCTAAGTGTGCTGATGTTGGTTGTATGTTTTGACAATAATGTTATAAAAATGCAGTCTTAAAAATGTCAAAGGCTGGTACCTGGACACCATAATGATTCCTTCACCTTTTTCATCATGTAGTAAAATCAGACGCAAAATATTGTTTTGATTTGAATTCATTTGGGCTATAATTAAAGTGAAGATGTTATAATTATTTTGGGGTCATTCGCATGCTTCTCTAAGATGTCCATCTTTTTTGTACATAATTATTGGCATTATAACATAATAAATGTATGCGTACGTTGAGACTGTGATGGGTCTGGAGGAAGCACTTAGCATTAGCGTTGAAGAAGATAGTGCTCAAAGCATTGCCACTGTTCAAGATGCTGCTGATGTGATAGAGAAACTCGTTGAAGCCTGGTAAATGTAAGCATTTATTGCAAATTTTATAAATTAAAACGAACAGATCGGTTGCTTACTGGTGTTGCAGGAATTGTTGTCTAGTTATGATTGCTCTTTTTATGTTGTACTATGTCTCCAGTTTGAGTATTGACAAAATTTTTGTCCTAGTTTATCGATCAACTAAGCAGTCATGATTCTGGTTTGCCTTGTTAATGCCCTACTATGTTGACTAATTTTCGTCGTGGACTATTATTTTGTTGTTTTATCTATTGATGATTTAATGCATACGTCTGTCCAAACAAAATTTGATCGGTCTTTATCTATTGGCAATGGCTTAGGTGTAGACTCTCGTGTTCTACCGTGGAAAGGCAAAAAATGAGCACAACAATATAACAGATTGTATAAAGTAAGCTTTCATACAATAACTCATATTTCAGATTTCTAGTTAAGTTAATACCATTAGATTTAGGGTGGTTAGTCATTTCGTGTGAATGGTGATGGAATTAAAGTACTTTGTTTTAACCAATTGATTCAGAATAAATGACAAAATGGGGTCTTTGCTCTAATCAATTACACTGCTTACCTCAAAACTACTAGACATATACTATAATTATATTAGTGTTAATGGTGGTGCAATTAAACTCCTGTAAATCATATCTAAAAATTAGTTTTATGGAAGTGAAAAATTGCAATTTACCTTTTTTTGCCATCTTTTTTCAGAGAAAAATATATCTTTGGTATAAATCTCCATGCA
The DNA here is from genome assembly GCA_030737875.1 of Allium sativum. Classification (NCBI taxonomy): domain Eukaryota; kingdom Viridiplantae; phylum Streptophyta; class Magnoliopsida; order Asparagales; family Amaryllidaceae; genus Allium; species Allium sativum. The sequence continues at coordinate 1,009,871,212 of CM060912.1, read as the reverse complement.
ATTTTAGTTAAAAACAGAGATATTACTTGCTAATCCTTTCTTTTCATACATGTTTATTAATGTTGAACACTGTGACTTAGCCAACATAAGTTCATGGAATTACTTATGAAACAACTGTATGATTTCTGATTATGGAGGCATTTTCATCTACCATAAGGGTGAATATGTGTTTACTTAGTGCAGCTAAGTGCTAGAAGTCATTTGTGATTACTGTAACTGACTATGATATGCTAAAATCCGCTACTAGTATTCCATGGATTAACAAGCATCCAAAACAATGGAAGATAAACAGGTGCCGTTTTTTATCAAAAAGAATATATTTTGAGAATTTCCCAGGCCACAAAATTGATCAGAAGAAATACTCCAATTTGGGTTTGCCTTACAAAGAATTCTTCTACGTTTGGATTGTTGGTTTTTCTACTTGTCTACCAATGACATCATTGTTTCCCTACCTATACTTCCTGATACAAGACATACATGTAGCAAAAAAGGTGGAAGATATTGGCTTTTATGCCGGGTTCATTGGCTTTCATTCCTTCTTAGAGCTTAAATGGTGTAGTTGGTCCGATAAATGCATATGCAATAGAGGTTGTTCCACCCCGGTATCAAGCATTCGCCTTATCTTTGGTCAGTGCATCATGGGGTGTTGGTTTAATTGCTGGACCAGCTATTGTAGGTTTTCTTGCACGGCCGACAAAAAGTTTCCAATTATATTCTTGAAGAATCTTTATTTGGAAGGTTTCCTTATCGTCGTCTCTCTGTATATCAATCTTTGCTACTGCAGTTCTAGTATCGTGCATTTGGCTTCCAGAAACATTGCACAATCATCTGGAAAATGCAACATCAGATGGAAAAATATGTGCAAAAGCATGAAGAAACCGAAGTAGTTCTACATTCCCAGGAAAATCTTATTTGGAATTGGCCGCTAATGTCATCAATTAATTTATTTTGTCTATACACCCTTCATGATACCGCTTTCAATGAGGTATTCTCTCTATAGGCAGAAAGTAGTAAGAAACTCATAGGATCAAGTTATTCAACTAAAGAAGTAGGTGACGTCCTGGCAATATCAGGTCAACTAAAGAAGTATTTATCATTATGTATACAAAATTATTTATAATTTTATATAATCATGGTAAAAAAAGAGCACTATTTCTCTATCTCCTGAACTCATACATCATTAAAAAAAGTTCAAATGTATGATTGTGATTTAATAAGTAAAGGGGACGCATGTGGTGTGGAGACAGATTTTATCTGGTACAAAACACAAATGTCTCTTGAACTCATACATATGCATTAGGAAGCTTACCCTCAAGCAGAAGAAATAAGAATGTTTTGTTTTGACTATTTTTGTAATTTCTCTGTTAATTATGTAGGCTTTAACGGATAAAAGCTGGAAAAACATCAAAAGCTAGCAAAAGATGAGGATTTAGCCTTGTGGCCAAACAATAGATATTATTATTTATCGAGGAGTATGTTTTTTGTTATTTTTGTAAATGTGGGACAATATGTATAAAAAGAATTAAATGTGCGACTTCACAAATGCTGTGAATATATAGTTTGTGTTGGTTTTTAACAATTGTGAGTACAATTTGCATATATGTTGCATCAATGATTTTTTTTATATATTTTTAACAATAGGCAAAAATAGTTGTAACAAACTTTATTACAACGGTCAATACCGCAAAAAATATTACACCGGACTACTATTCTATTAAAGGAACATACAACAACAACATAAGACCATTGTAAAAAGTCATCACAACCTCATGTAGCCACGTTTATTGCTCGTTGTAAAAGAGGACATATTACAACATGGCCTAATACAATGGGCGGGCTGACCGTTGTAAAACACCTATTACAATGGGCATTGCCCGTTGTAGTAGATCTATTTTGTTGTTGTGACTTGTGGTAGTTAACTAATTCTAACATAACTATATGTCATAATAAGCATAATAAGATCTAAATTAACAATTTAGATGTCCAACTGGTTTAGATTTAATATGATAAGCATAAGGTGAAAAACTAGATATGATTAATAATTTAGATGTCCACATAATTCAGATCCAATAGTTAAAAATAGATCTAACACGAATAAGGTCAAGATCCACATCATAGCATGTCGTAGAAATTACAATAGATCAGACAAGATAGAGATTTAAATCCAATAGTTAGGAATAGATCTAACACAAATAAGGTCAAGATCCACATCATAGAATGCCACAAAAGTTACAATAGATCCGACAAGATAGAGATTTAGATCTAATAGTTAGAAATAGATCTAACACAAATAAGGTCAAGATCCACATCATAGAATCCATAGAAGTTACAATAGATCCGAAAAATAGAGATTTGGATTCAAGTTATAATCAATTTAGAATGGCATATGTTTGCAATTTACAATGGATCCAATATAACATAGGCACATGAACAAATCCACACTATAGTCATATCACATTTACTTTTAAATATTTAAATCTAAAAGTAACTAACTCATAGTGTTTGGATTTTAGAAGGTAGAAAAGAATTTGTTGGTGTTGAATCTCAGATTTATAGTTGAAACGCTTGAATCTTTTAAACTTGATTTGTAGAAGAAGATAGAATTAGATTGAATTCAAGCACTGACGACATCTGACCTCCACTGTTTTTAGTATGAGAAAACAAGAGAATTGAGGTATATTTATAGCTGCTAGCCTCCAGAATTCGAATGTCACCTCAGCCCTAGGGTGAATTGGGCCACGGGTCGACCCCCACTTGGGTCCGGTGCCCAAAAATATAAATGGGATCACTTTACAGGTGTGCCAGTGCAAAAATACATTGGCACACTTGTCAAGTGCGCGGGGAATTCCTGCCCTTTTCGCCAAACTTCTACCGTCCATAACTTCTTCGTACGTTATCCGTTTTACGCAAACCAGGTGTCTATCTTAACCAGAATTTCGAGAGGACGCAATGACGTAGTCCGTTTCTCTTAATTCTTAATAATAAATTAATTATTCTTTAATTTATCCATTTTAATGCTGTTAAAATTTTGGGGTATTACATTCTCCCCTACCCAAAGGATTTCGTCCCTGAAATCTTCAAGTTAAGAAGAATGTATCCTACCATCCATCATCCATCTACTCATCCACCAATCACAGGCATCCATTGTACTTAAAATTTTCTAATGCTTATATGAACATATGCAAAGGTGTGTGTATATGTCCCCACACTAATGCGAAAGATCAGGCGGTCTACTGATTCAGTCGACCTCCTTAATGCAATGTATGTTAGTGCCATGAATCCAACATGTATGCAAATAATCCAATTATAGCATGTAAATTCTATATGTGTGCACAATCTTCCATCCAAATGCAACATCCATATGATGATACATCCACTTTCATACATTAAAAGAAGAAAAATGGACACATATTCATATGCAATATGAGAGTGATTGAGCCGATCTAGTGCCTAATGTGTGTGTATATGCATCCATGAGCAACCACTAAGAAACACTTGCATTCAACCAACATAACATGTCTCAAAAACATGTTTACAATCATGGGATTTCCTACATAAAGGTCGAAGATTCGATCGATAGGATATACTCAGATGATAGAAGCAAATGCGAATAAAAGCTTTTGGAAGAGAAGTTAAGAAAATTCCCTTGAAAAGAAAAGGGTACGAAGCGCAAAAATCTTATCTTCGGTCTCCCAAGTTGCATCTTCTTGGTTGTCTCCCCACTGAACCTTCACCAACTTGACTCCTCATTTGTGTATCTTCTTAACCTCCGATCCAAGTAAAAGTCATTCTGTAGATCCTAGTGGTGGTAATTAGACCTGAACCGATGGACCCAGACCCGACCCGTCGGGTCTCGGTTCTAGGCGGGTCGGGTTTTGTCAAGTCTAAACTATACATTTCAAAAATCTGGACCCGACCCGACCTGAGCTTCGGTTTGGGTCGGGTCGAAGCTCGAGTCGGTTCAGGTCGGTTGAATAATAACACTAAAAATACATATATTTCAATACTTTTTGGTCGGATATTTTGGGTCAGGTCTATGCGGGTCGGGTTTGATCGGGTCTTGATGGTATTTTTCATCACCTAGACCCGACCCGAGACCCACTGGGTTCGGTTCGGGCCTTTTCGGGTCGGTTCGGTTCAGGTTTTCGGTTCTCGGTTCTAATTGCCATCCCTAATAGATCCCCACCAACCGGTCGGTGATCTACAGGGTCTTCCATATAATGCTTCGAAGGGTTCCATGCCAACGCATGCTTGATGACTGTTGTTGTGGGCAAACTCTGCTAAAGGAAGGTGTTCTTCCCAAGTCCCTCCGAAGTCTAGTATACACAACCTCAAAAGATCCTCTAGAACTCTGTTTACCCTCTCCGTCTGTCCATCGATCTGAGGATGATAAGCGGTGCTCAAACATAACCGTGTACCTAATGCTTCTTGCAACTTCCTCCAAAATTCACTAGTGATAATGGGATCACAATTTCTTATGATATTGGAAGGTACTACATGAAGACGGACTATCGCACGAACGTAAACTGCTGCCAACCATGCTGCCGTCCTCTTACTCTTAACTGGTATGAAATGAGCGCTCTTAGTAAGCATGTCTACTATCATCCAAACGATGGTGTTGCCCCTCCTTGATCTAGGAAAACCACTGATGAAATCCATGGAGACGCTCCCCTACTTCCACTGCGGGACCTCTAAAGGATGAAGTAAACCACCGGGCTCCCTTTGCTCAGCTTCGACTTACTGGCAAATCAGTCATTGAGAAACAACTCTGCTACATCTTTCTTCATCCCCATCCCAAAGAAAACCCTTTTCTCAAGTAGCCCCCCTACGTGTTTGCTGAGCTCCCTTCTTTCTCTTGGAGCCATATGGCGCATGGGCAATGCAACTGGCTTTGCATTGTCCACCAAATATATGGAGAAATTGATCTCGGGCCTTGGGGGGTAAGGTACCGATCGCAGATCATTGATAGATGCATCAAGAGACTCTAGGACACTAAGCATGATAGACCCTTACGGGTCACAAGAAATCTCGAGGGTCCTCCTATGGCAGTCAAAAGTTTAACGACCCTCCTCTCACAATCTAGAATCAAACCATAGCCTATAAAACAGAGCACATACGCGTCGCATTCAAACTCGACGCCTAGCATAGATATTCTCAAACCCCGACAAATCATAGATTAATGAGCCGAACCACCTATGGGGCTTGAGACAACAACGGGATCCACTACCATATTAGTATTTAAGTGCAGAGATTCAACTACAGAACTAGATATAAACGAATGCGAAGCTCTAGAATCAAAAAAGAGTTCTTGTAGGATGATTGGAAAGAGAAATCAAACCTTCCATGGAAACTTTCCTACCTCTATCTGGTGCACTAGCCACAAGAGCATTCGCTTTCTCTCCAGAGGTTCGTGTCCTTTGACCTTGCCCTTGCTGCCTTGGGCACTCCCTAGAATAGTGACCAACCTCTTCACAAATGAAGCAAGCATTCTTACTTTTCCTGCAGTCCTGGGCCAAGTGACCCTCTCGCCCGCAACTATGGCACTTCCTCTTACCCTTAGCCTTCTCATTCTTTCCGCCCTTCTTCTGTTGTTGTCGTCCTTTCTTTGGCTATACCTTTTTATTTTGTGTTTCCTCAACCTTAACTTTTTCCTTTTCACCTTTATTTGAACTTTATCTATGTTCCCTTCCCGGGCCATCATTTTTCTCATCCTTGGGCTGTGCTCCTTAGCCCTATCTCCCTTATTCTCCTTTTTACATATTTTTGTAACAAGCTAACTAGTCTCTCGAAAGCTTCCACCATCGCACGGAAATCCTTATGAAGCTCGAGAAAATTAGCCGCAGGTGATACTACTGCAGCTACAAATGGAGGTTAGGCACCCCATTGCCCTTCGACATGTGTCGCAGTTTAAACATGCCTACGGCATCATGCTGGAATGGGGACACCTTTCAGGAAGAATCAGTTCCCCATACAAAAAGGAAAAAGGAATCAAACAGAGAATCGAGAGATATTACATATGTCTTTGGGGAATATATTTTTCAAAACAGGCTTTTCTTTTTGAAAATGCTTTCTTTTAAAATCTTTTTGAAAATAATTTTCAAAAACTTTATCCAATCTAGTAACCTTCAGCTCTGGTACCAAGTGTGACACCCCACGTCCGTTAATGTCACTCACAAAGGGAATGCATTAAGTTTTATGAAGCGTTATAGGTAAACAGAAATAGAAATATTACAAGATAGATATAAATGCAACAGTGGAATTTAATTTTTTATTTCAAATATAAAATCATAACATCATAGTCCAAAATACCATAAGTCTAAAACTGCATAAAAGCCATTAATAATATAAAACTTTCTGTCTTGTTCCATCATAGTACAAGAAAAGCATAATTCCCCAAAAAGAGACAAAGCCATAGTAGAGATAAGAACTTAAACAATACCTCAAAACTAGCTCCAAGCAAGAAGATAACCGAGTCCTGACTAAGCCTTAGAATTCCCACCCTGTGAACTTGGGGGGGGGGGGAGGAGGAATGGAAGAAATAAAAGGAAACAAAAAGGGTCAGACATAAAGTCCGGCGAGTCTAGTTACTTTTAGTAAGTAAATAAATAAAAGTAGCATGACATGCATATAAGATGGATAAGAAAGATAACACTATAAGAGACAGGTATGACAAGGTAAACATGATAAAGTGATACGCTTCTCTAAAGATTCCTCTACACAATAGTAGTATAACTAGAATGAGATGATCCCCAACACGTACAAGATGGTAGACTTAGGCGTACTTCTGGTGAGGGGTTTTAACCCCATATAATCCACAGGAAGCCCCAATAATGGACTCCTAGACTTACCAGAGTCTAATGTACCCTAACTACCCTAACCGATCGGCTCCCTATCCGCGTAGATACCCTATGCCGACCCCACAGTAGGAGGTATCACTTCCTAAAGTGGCAACCCCTCGTTAATAATGCGCACAACCATATCTACAGGTGTCACGGTCGTCTTATCCCCCTCTACCTGGCTCATGCATGCACATGGCCCGGTTGGTTTGCGCCGCGCCGCCCACACCGTTCTCCATCTTTGGATCTCTTACAATTAGTCCAGTAAGCGTGCCCCTTCTCTGATCTAGTTATATGTTTTGATACCTACTCCGGGTTACTGGATGAAATGGGTCCCACACAATATGATACAAGTTCTCCCCTTTGTCTTGTACCCCCACTAGGTTTTCTTTGGCTATGTATACCACTAGGTGTCTTTAATTACATAACCCTATCATTTCTTCAAGTTATGCTTACCCTAAAAGGTGTCTTTAATTACATAACTTTATTATTTCCACCGGTTATGTATACCACTAGGTGTCTTTAATTACATAACCTTATCGGATTAAGTTTGTGGGACTATATATATACTAATATTACCCACCTACCTAAGATTTACTTAACCCTCCCACTGATCCAAGCATGTTTATTTAACGGTTAAGTTTGTGGGCCTATATATACTAATATTACCCATCTACCCAAGATTTACTTAACCCTCCCGCTAATCCAAGCATGTTTATGAAACGATTAAGTTTGTGGGTCTATATATACTAATATTACCTACCTACCCAAGATTTACTTAACCCTACCACTGATTCAACCAAGTTTACTTAACCCTTATTCATGTTTATGTTCACACAATCCCTATGGATTCAACTAGGTTAAGTATTACAGACTAACAGGTTATCCCCATTCACATTGATTGCTTTTTACTTGCCAAAGATTCACTTGCTTATAGATTTCATATAAATATAAATTAATCCATTTAAGTTCATTAATAAGCCCCATTACATGTTATTCTTTAGATTGTAATTAACAGAAGTAATCTAAAAATCTTTCGCTCTTGGATTGTAATTAACAGAAGTAATCTTACAATCCCTTTTGTATTGTCTGTTTCCATAGTTACAATAACATGTTTTACTTAATTTTTAATTAAGTATACTTCTTCTCAGTTCACCAGTTTCCTGTTTAACATATCACTACAACTTGACGTTCTTTACTTATTAACTTAGTTTTCTTAACTAAGATTTACTAATAAGCTTTCTTTCCTTTTATTATAACTTATGTTATAATTTCCACTTGTCCCTAGGACAAGCCTACCTATTATATACAAAATTTTCATTAAGTAATTAATCATCATAGGTTATATCATCTCTTGTTTACTCCAATTCATTACCATGTCCATTTATGGTTATAATGGACTAGACCTCCTATATTAGGCCTACAACTTATGGATGCTGGATATGCCGGTCAGGTCCGGGCAGACTTATTCCACAAGTTGGGCCTAACCTCGTGTCTTAGACCAATTCGTATTTTCTCACTTAGACCTCTCATATTAGGTTCAACATTAGTGGCTGCTGGATATGTCGGTCGGGTCCGGGCAGACTTCCACCACTAACACAACCTAACCACGTGTCATAAGTGCAATTGCTGTTTCTAATTGTAATTATTAGACATTTCATTCTTATCCAATTCTTACCTATGTCTTTATAGGTGAATATGCCCCTATTTCCCCTTTTTGAATTATATGTCCAACTCATATAAACATTATTTAAATTATGCCAATTCTAACCTTTTTTCCCCCGTTCCCTAACTAACGCATTCGCGTATATTTGGCGGCATCTAAGATAGAAAGTAGCCTAGTCATAAATAATAAAAAGGGAAAAGTGATGGGAATATGACAAAGGTGATTGTTTTGGCATAAACATAAATTAGCATGGTGATAAGGTGGACATATAAGCATAAATATGATGAACTTGTGGCAGTTAACTAATACTAACATAAATATGATATCATAATAAGCATAATAAGATCTAAATTAACGATTCAGATGTCCAGCTGGTTTAGATCTAATATGATAGGAATAAGGTGATAAAATAGATCTGATTAATAATTTAGATGTCCACATAATTCAGATCCAATGGTTAAAAATAGATCTAACACGAATAAGGTCAAGATCCACATCATAACATGTCATAGAAATTACAACAAATTCGACAAGATAGAGATTTAGATCCAATAGTTAGAAATAGATCTAACACAAATAAGGTCAAGATCCACATCATAGAATGCCACAAAAGTTACAATAGATCCGACAAGATAGAGATTTAGATCCAATAGTTAGAAATAGATATAACACAAATAAAGTCAAGATCCACATCATAGAATGCCACAAAAGTTACAATAAATCCGACAAGATAGAGATTTATATCCAAGTTATAATCAATTTAGAATGGCATATGTTCGCAATTTATAATGGATCCAATATAACATAGGCACATGAACAAATCCAAACTATTGTTATATCATGTTTACTTTTAAATATTTAAATCTAAAAGTAACTAACTCACAGTGGTTGGATTTTAGAAGGTAAAAGAGAATTTGTTGGTGTTAAATCTCAGATTTATAGTTGAAACGCTTGAATCTTTTAAACTTGATTTGTAGAAGAAGATAGGATTAGATTTAGTTCAGGCAATGATGGCATCTGGCGTCCATTGTTTTTAGTGTGAGAAAACAAGAGAATTGAGGTATATTTATAGCTGCCAGCCTCCAGAATTCGAATGCCACCTCAGCCCTAGGGTGAATCAGGCCACGGGTCGACACCCACTTGGGTCCAGGTGCCCAAAAACATACATGGATACACTTTAGGTGCGCCAGTGCAAAAATACATTGGCGCACTTGTCAAGTGCGACGGGAATTCCTGCCCTTTTCGCCAAACTTCTATCGTCCATAACTTCTTCATACGTTTTCCATTTTACGCAAACCAATTGTCTATCTTGATCAGAATTTTGAGGTGGATGCAATAACGTAGTTCGTTTCCCTTGATTCTTAATATTAAATTAATTATTCTTTAATTTATCCACTTTAATGTTGTTAAAGTTTCAGGGTGTTACACGACCGGAGCCACTGCACCCATTTGTATACCAAACAGATCGAGCATGACAACTTGAGTAGCATGTGCCTGGATGGTTGTTTGTTCAGAATGATCGGTTTTCCAACATCATACAGTGTTGTCTTTTTATTTTTCGTGTTCTACCTTTCATTTTAAAAGGTGAGAGATTATAGAGTTTTCTCGTGCCGAGTCCATTAATTTAGATGAGATGTATACTAATGAGGAGCGCTTGGTTGATGTGGTTTATCTGACAAAGTGATTTGTTAAACTAAAACATAAAAATAAAAATCAAAGAAAATCAACAAAATTAAGTCTGGTTTGTTCGGTTGGTTGTTTGATTTAACCGAACTAAAAGTATTTTTCCCTTTATGTTTGGAATGTTCACTATATTTTGAAGTAATAATACATGATTAAAGTGTTATTATTTATGATTATAATGCTTTCCAAAAATAATTTAAACGCATACATAATGATTAAAATAATTTGAATACCGAACTAAATATTTATTTTGAATCGATTATAAACTATATGATTTCAGAACCGAACAAAACCGACAAAAATAAACTGGTTTAGTTAGTTTAATCAAATAATGCTCAGCTGTAGCAGAGACAGTGGGTGGTGATGATACATTTTGATATATGAGTTTTCATTTGAGCATGTTTTTTGATCGTAGTTATTTGCTTTATTTTGTTTGCTTGTACGCAATAATCGAATAATTGCAGTGCTAAACAGAAAAAAAGTCGATTTTATTGTTTTCTAGTAAAACAATTAATTAAACCGACTTTGTCATTTTTTCTTAATTCTATTGCGCCTAACAAAATTTTCGTCCGTTCGAAGCCGGACAATACCCTCATTTTCTATGTCAAATGCTGCCATGCCTTTCAGATCTCCCATGCCTTTGGATATACAATTTCGAACCTCGATTCACCGTCAAATTCGCTTCTTTCTCCACAAATCCAAGAAACCTGGTGCTTATTCCATTCATCGTTTGAATCCAAATTGTAAATACGAAGATAGCCTTTTTATGGTTATTCTGTTCAATCTCATATCTCTATTGGAGGGATCACACAACGTTTCTTTAAAAAGACGATTTCCGATTAGCTTTTAGGAAGCTAGCTATTTCAGAGAAATGGGTTTAGGAAGATTTGGAAGCTAGAAACGGACTGGTTTAGAAAGATTTGCAAGCTAGCTACTCGATCCAAATCGAAGTTGAAACATAGATGAAAAAATGCTCTCTACATAGCTTTTGGGAGGCTAGCTATTTCAGAGAAGTGTTAGATCGAGATTGAGAAATGAATTGGTTTAGAAAGACATGAAAATATGAAGAAGATAGCTTTAAAAAGGTAATTTCTTGCATTATTTTTATCTTTTTATGTTTACTCTAATTTTTTTTGAAAGTTACAACATGTACAAAATGAATGACGCTAGCATCATTATTGGAAGCATTCATCTGTAAAGTTCTACATATAAGTGCAGGCAACATTGCCGACATGGATGAATAGTAGTGTAAATTGACTTTTGTTGACATATGCTTTAATCATGTTGATACAGGTACATTTCTCACATTTTGTTTTACTAGATGTTAGAATATATCTTTTTTTAAGATTTGAGATTTTGAAACCCGAGCCTACTTAATTTCGTATGCTTATGGAGTTTTTAGTAAAGATACTCTGTCCAACTCTTATTATATTTTCATGTATTTAGATTTCCTATAACTCACATCATTTTCTTTTCCTAGACCGGGGATGAGCTTACGCTGAAAAAAGAAAGAAAAATAAAAGAGAAAAATAAAGATATGAACATGCATCACATTGCAAGAAGGATAAATATGAGAATTTTTCTATTGTTTATTTCGAAAGTATTGTATATAATTGAGTGTTTTATTTTATATTCTGGAACAAAGTAAATATTTTGTGGTGTTGGGAGTGTATATAGTAATTTTCAGATATAGTTCAAAAATTAAAGACTTTTCAATAAAGAATTAGCCTCTCGAATCAATTTTTTGGTTTAAATTTTCATCATTATTTATTTGTATATTTAATCTCTATGATCGAATGATTGATTAAAATAATTATTTTTGCTTTCTAATAATATATGTACTTTTTTCCATATATTATCATTCGTATACCGTTTTAAATAATTAAAAAAATGTAACAAAATATTTTTTTATCAGCTACATAGTACTATAAAGTCGGTTTTTCCACCGTAACGCGGTTGTACTAGTTACCTATAAATTAATTAAACTAAAAACTAAATATTAAATATTTCATTTAGATGGTTCATTCAACATGTTTTGTTCGCAACAGCAAACGCGTAACTGTCCAGTAACCTCGTTTGCTTAGCTACACCAGGCCCACTCACCTCAGTAGTAGTTTGTTGACACCAATTTTAGTGGTGTCAACGTGACATTATCCACTATTGGTGGAAATAAGGGGAACTCACATAGGCCCCCCGAATTCCACCAATAGTAGCCGAGTATCTGGTGACACCACTAAGAGTGGTGTCAAACAAACTCGGACTCCACTCACGTCTGTAGCAAACGCACCACGAATCCCAAAATGCCAGCTTTATACGCGCTTAGCAAATTAACACAGTTCTCCATAGAAAAAATCTAGCATGCTATTGGACCGAAAGAGACCAATCGGATTACTAAGAACTGCAATCAACACCTTCCGTTTAAAATGAAATCCAACGAGCAGTACTAGCTATCTGCATCATCCCAGGACTATTAAATCCCCCCCTCATCCTCTTTGCTCAACATCGCAATCTTCTTTCTCCCCAAATCAATCAAAGAAACCCTAGGTTCAATTCAGATGCCAAGCTCAAAGCAATGGAGGCAGGCGGAAAAATGAAGAAGGGAGCTGCAGGTAGAAAGGGACCAAGTGGACCCAGGAAGACGTCTGTCACTAGATCGATCAAAGCTGGTCTTCAATTCCCCGTCGGCCGTATTGGCCGATACTTGAAGAAGGGCTGGTACGCTTAACGTGTTGGCACCGGAGCTCCCGTTTACCTTGCTGTCGTTCTTGAATATTTAGCAGCAGAGGTCCTAGAGCTTGCTGGAAATGCAGCCAAAGATAACAAGAAGAACCGATCATTCCAAGGCATGTTCTTCTTGCAATAAGAAACGATGAAGAGTTGGGAAAACTATTAGGTGGAGTGACTATTGCGCATGGCAGAGTATTGCCAAACATCAACCCTGTCATGGTGCCTAAGACGACTGCTGCAAAGGAATCTGAGACCCTAAAATCACCTAAAAAGACTGTTGCTAAAACACCCAAAAAAGCTACTTAATTTATTTCGATGCTAGATGCTAAGGGCATCTCCAGTCGTATGAATTAAGGGCTGAATATTCAGACTTTTCTCTTCAGTGGAAGGGTTACGGTTGAATATTCAGCCTGATCTTCAGGATCCAATTCAGGATCCTGAAGGCCATCCTGGCGCCTACTTATCAGGCGCTAGGTTTTGGCGCCTACTTATTAGGCGCCAGGTTCTGGCGCCTAATAAGTAGGCGCTAGGATAGAGCCCCCTCCTCCTTCCACGTGCTCTCCCTTTAACCCCTCCTCTACCTTTTTCTCTCTTCAAACGGCTATAAACGGTCAAATATTTGAACCAACAACAGCTATAAACGGTCGTATAGAAGTTTCAACGGCCGTAAACGGTCATATTTTTGATTTTTCTATATATATTGGTATGAGTGGCTCATTGTAAAACACAAAAACTTCTTCATTCAAATCCACTGTACTCTTTATCTACCAGTAAACAATGTCATATCTGTTCCAATTCAATAACGAAGCGATGAATACGAGTAGTTGGGATTTCAATTCTCAACCAACCGAAGATCTTACCCCTCCTTCAGCTCCAACACAATCATTTCATTCTTCTGCGCCGTGGACCAACTACGAAGATAAAGATCTCTGTTTAATGTACTGCCACTTTTCAAACGATTCGGTCAAGGGAAATGATCAAAGTGGGGAAGCGTTCTGGTCAAAAGTTATGTCTGCTTACAACAAAAAGCACGTAGAAAGGACTAGATCTGTGTTTGCACTTTCCGATCGATTTGGGAAGATTAATCGACAAACCCAATTCTTTGAGTCTCAAGATCACAAAATTAGAACTGCAAACCCTAGCGGAATGGGTGGAGAAGCTGAATTGGTAATAATTTTTAACTCTCTTATTCACTTGTCGATAATTTATTTTACCTACCACGAAATAATACCATTATTCATTATTTTATTGTTTGCAGAAACGGATGGCGAACGACCAATTCTTGAAATTATTTCCTAGAGAAAATGGTGCGAAAAAACCCCATTACTACCAGTTCGGTAATTGCTATGAATTGCTCGTTAGTCATCCGAAATGGAGTTCTAGCAACGCGAAGAGCTTAAGAGATGTTCAGACGAAGGCAAAAGCAAAGAAAAAAGCATGACGAAATTCCTATAAGTCAAGTCCAGGAGAATCTTCGCAGAGAGATTCTAATACCGGTGAAGATGCAACTCCTGAATTTGATGAAGATGCAAGACCTATGGGCCAGCGTGCTGCGAAGAAGAAAAATGCTGTTCAAACCCAATTTGATTCTCAGTGGGAGCAGATGCAGGAGAAACATGCCAGAGAAAATGAAGAACGTCAAAAAACATAGTGCTGAAAAACTTGAGGTTTTAAAACAGTTAGCTAAGATTGAACGTGGTAGGTTTGAGATTGAGCAGCATCGGGAAGAGACTTTAGTAATGCAAATGGATGTCACTGGAATGGACCCACTAACGACACAGTACTGGATGGATTATAAACAGCGTATTATTGATAGTCATGCTTGATCTAGGCGTATGTAGTTTTAGTATGTAGTGTTGTACTGCCTTAATTGGTTTCATCTATGTATTGTTTTCTAGTTTGAATTAACCAATGGTAACTTGTTTTCTTTAACGCAGTGTGTGTGTATGTATCGAATAATTAAAAATAATTCAATGAATTACGTACGACAAAGCTAATACACTTCAATGCAAACACACATAATAGAAAAAAAATGCTGAAATACAAATTGAAACAAGCGTAATAAAACATAGCCTCTAATATATAATCTACTAGTTGCCGTAAGCGCTCCAGATGTGATCCATAAGAACTTGTTGAAGCCGATTATGCAGTGCCGAATTCCGATATAGTTCATGTTGATCCACGTGAAACATATCGAATTGACCTTCAATTTCATCAACGGAAGGTCGGTAAATTTGTGGGAGTGGCCTGGATCCTTCATACTCGTAATCTGGTTGCACGATGTCGCGTTCATCTTCGATTATCATGTTATGAAGAATAATGCAGCAGAACATAATTTTTGCCATTTTCGACCTTTTCCATATCCTACATGGACTACTAACCATTGCGAATCGTGATTGAAGAACTTCGAATGCTCTCTCTACTTATTTTTGTTGGCCCTCCTGCATAGACGCGAATCTCTTCTGTTTTGGGGTAAGCGGGTTCGCAAAGGTCTTTACAATGGTGCTCCATTTCGGATAAATTCCATCCCCCAAATAGTACCCGTGATCGTATGTGTTATGTCCAACCGTAAATGATACAGGGACGGATTTACCTTGCGCCAAATCGCTAAATAAATGTGATCGTTCTACAACATTTAAGTCGTTAAGGGAACCAGGCATACCAAAAAAAACATGCCATATCCAAAGATCATGAGACGCAACTGCTTCTAAGATGATGGTTGGCTTTTTTTCTTTACCGTTGTACGCTCCATGATGAGCTTTGGGACAGTTCTTCCACTCCCAGTGCATGCAATCTAGACTCCCTAACATCCCAGGCCACCCTCTACTTTCATGCATTTCACGCAACCTAGCTACGTCAGCCTCATTTGGAGAACGAAGATATTCATCTCCGTATATGTCAACCACTGATTGTTAAAACTCATCCAGGTTTTCCAGAGCAGTACTCTCTGCAATACGATAAGCGTCATCCAGAGCGTCGGCTGGTGCGCCATATGCCAACATTCTCAAAGCGGCGGTCATCTTCTGATGTCCAGTCAGACCTTGTTTTTTGGCAGCATCCTGCTTGTAAACAAAGTACTTATTAGTCGCTTGAATACTTTTAAGGATTCTTAAGAATAATGGCTGACTCATTCTAAAGCGCCTGCAAAAAATCGTAGGACCATAAGTCAGATTA
Source organism: Allium sativum (assembly GCA_030737875.1). Taxonomy (NCBI): domain Eukaryota; kingdom Viridiplantae; phylum Streptophyta; class Magnoliopsida; order Asparagales; family Amaryllidaceae; genus Allium; species Allium sativum. Next base: position 1,009,855,126 of record CM060912.1, on the reverse strand, counting down.
GAAATGAAATAATCGTTCATCAGTGTTTTATGAAATGCTGCATGATCCCGGTGGAAGTATCTTCGTCCCATTGTTGAACAACCGTGTTGGCCACTAGATGTACCGTAAGTTTCACGATAGATCTCCATAAGTTCCTCTTCTTCTTGTTGGTGAGCTTTTGCGATGGCTTCATCCTCAGAATCACTATCGCACAACATAATTTCTTTGAGCAGATGGCCAGACATTTTAATTGCTAAGTTGTTGTTTATTTTTGAATTGTGGAGTTGTAGTATGATATGTACGTCCTTATATGGTTGGGAAAAGTTAAGGCACCGTGATCAATGTTAGGTCAATTGAAGCAGTCACTGTAGCCATGTTTGATAAAGCAGACACTGTAGCCATGTTGGCTAAAGCGGGCACTATAGCCATGTTTAATAAAGCAGACAATGTAGCCATGTTGGCTAAAGTAGGCACTGTAGCCATGTTTGATAAAGCAGACACTGTAGCCATGTTGGCTAAAGCAGGCACTATAGCCATGTTTGATAAATCGTGCACGGTTTCCTCACTTTTGATCTCCTCAGTAATGGGTCAAATCAAGTATAGTAACGTTCCTGTTTTGTATTCAATGACCCGTCTAATCATTGGCCAGACCCATGTTAATGGTATGTTAAGAGAGCATGTGACTCGTACCATAAGGCACCAAGCTTTTGTCAAATCTTTGGGCTACAAATAAATGGTGCCTTGGTTCCTTACTTTCACACAGTGACCATTTTCTATTTCCCTGTTACTCTCCTTTATTCATGTCCACCAGAAGTTGGTCTCCCTCTGAGTTACTAATACTCGTCAAAGCATATATTGAGTTTCAAGAAATGCATGACAAAATCCTACAAGGAGGTGGCGGAGTGACCCATGAAATGTACTGGCAATTGGTCCAAAAAAACTACAATGACAACCCAAAATGTCCGTCGTGGAGGTCTAAAGAAGAGATCCACAGTAAACATAGCACGTTCTGGGATGATTGTGCCTGATACAGCCAGATAATCGAGGTGGTAGAAGAGGAAGATATTTTTAAAGCTAATCGTGCCACATTTGATTCACGTTATCTTTTCGAACATGGAACAGAATTCGTAGGCCATGAAGCGTATGAACTTCATTATAGCTGGCTAACGCGCTTCGGTTTTGATTGGTAGATGTGGTCGTGCTACTATTCATGCTATCCTATGTAACAACAGTAGTTGTATCGTACTATCTCTCAACAGTGTTGGTGTACTATGTACCAGTGTGTAGTCATTGCCTCAGTGTGTAGTCAGTGTCTCAGTGTGTAATCAGTGTCCCAGTGTGTAGTCGGTGTCTCAGTTGTGGTTAAGTCTTTAAGTTAACATGTGAGCTCTTCTGTTTTCTTTCAACATTTAGTACGAAATATGTCTCTGTATCGAGTCATTTCAATGATTGTACCAGGCTTTGGGAACAATATTTTACATGTAGGAGTTAAAAAATGTGGGTCGTCCACGTAATCATTAAACATTATTTCATGACAGACAGCTATAAAACTCTACCCAAAACACTCATAACAATGTCCATTGTATCCTAATGGATGCGATTTCATGGAATGGATAGACGAGCCACTTTGCCCAAGGGAGATTGCCTATGCAAATGAACTTGAACAAGAGATAAGACGTCTCGAACGTTTCCTTATTTGATGTTTTATTTGGCATCTTGTATTTGTAAGGCATGTATCTTTAGGATCTGTTGTGGCTGTATGTTTAATGTTAATTGTATCTTTAATGTTAATTGTATCTTTGTTGTATATCAGTCAACATGGTTTGGTCACCATCCATATATAGAATCGAAACAACGAATCATTTCTAGGTATAGCTTCGTAATAAAGTCGACATCATAGTACAAATGGGACAGGGAATCTCTGCTACCTGTCCATCAATCTTACAAACTGTGCCACAGAGAAATACAAGTGATTTGACTTGTCGTCCCCGATTAATGCTTTAATATATTTGGAAGTGGACTTGCTATATTAAATAGGACCCTTCATCTTCTTCTTGTCTTCATTATTTGCTCCAATAATTTTTTGCTTTCCACATTTGCTCTAAATACAATGTCTAGTTGGGAATACGATGATGAAACGATGGTACAACTGTACGATGCATATGAAAGGAATAAGCAACAAATCGAAGATGTAGAGATTGTGCCAGAAACACAAGCGGATGTCCAAGTCGAGCCTGGAGAAGTTGAGAATGAACTTTTTAGTGCCACGCAACCAAACGTTGCTGTCCCAAGAATTGGACCAATGTTGAAAACCCATCATGCTCGGTTGATGGAAGTAATTGCTCGCCAAAACCCCGATAGGTCGAGCTCTAGCATTACGGGTCGGACTGTTCTTTGCTATTGTGGAGTGGAATGCAACGTGGTTGTTTCTAAGAGTCAAACCAACGCTGATCGGCGATTTTATGGGTGCAAGGCCTACATTGCTGCACAAAACCGACAAGGGTTGCAACGTTGTAATTTTTTCACGTGGTACGATCCACCTTTGACTGCGAGGGATGGCCAGTATCCACTGGAGATGCAAGCAGAGGTCTGTCGGTTGGAAAGATTGAACGTTGCAACAAAAGCAGAAATGTTGTATGGGTGGGGCAGTTCTTCGCGAATCTAAGACTACTAGTACGCTGGACTGTACGTTGGGTCAAATGCAGAATTTATCTTGTATCTTATATTTGGCTGTAATGATGTACTATGTTGTACGTTGTAAGTTTCTTGTACCCCGTATCTTGTATTCTTTATCGTAGTTGTATGTTGTACGTTGGGTTGATTGCACCACTAGGGTAATGTGTTATAGGTTGTCCAATTGATAGAAACAACATGAGTTGACAACTCGTACTGATTAAAGATGACTTGACCACTGCTTTAATAAAGCAAAGCCAGAAACTAGGGGACTTGTCGACCTTTAATGAAGCAAAGCCAGAGAATAAAAATCGTACAAACTATAATTAAAGAAACTACAAGACCAAGCACAAGAACAAAAACCATACGCACAACAACAATAATTATACAAACCACAACAACAATCGTACTGAACTACAACAATCATACTGAACTACAACAACAATCGTAATAATACATCGGTACGTTGAAATTACATCAGTACCACTACGTAAGAATACAACAGTACGTTAATAATACATATAAACCACAAATACATATAAACCACAAATACATATAAACCACAAATGGAATACCATAGTGTAGAGAAGACAAATTACAATAGAACGTTAATAATACATCAGTACCACTACATAGGAATACAACAGTACGCTAGTATGAAGTCATAATACAACAGACCCCTTAATAATACAAATAAACCACAAAAGTGCAGAAAAGACAAAATACAACAGTCCGCTAATAATACATCAATAGCACTACACAGGAATGCCTCCATTATCATCGCTCCCATCATCGTCACTCCCATCATCATCTCCGTCCTGATCGTCAACATCCCCAGCCACGTCGTCATCCTCATCAGACTCATCAACATCATCGTCATCAACATCATCAACATCGTGGTCCTGAGCAGTAGCGTCATACTCATCGGCAACATGGCTGGTGAAGTCATCGAGACCAATGACATCACCAACGTCTCTAGTCCTAGATCGACTGGTCCCAACATCTGAAAATGGCTCATACACACCAAGTCTGGCTGATAATTGATCAATTTGAGACTCCAACATCCGTGTATGACTAAGGTACATATCATGCATGGTGTGCGTATGTGCAAGAGTCATATCACGATAACCGGCAAGGGTGGATCTTGACTGGTCCAACCAATGTGCGTACAACAAAGACATGTGATGTGCGTTACGTAAAGTACCATAAAAAAGAACTGTACATAAATAGACAAATGTACTAAAGAAACCTGATATGGAGGGTACAAGCCGGCGGAGGGTACGCCAGGAAGGTTGTCTGGAAACACTACGGACTGCTCAATTATGGTACCCGTAATATCGTACGCTCTGAAACTACAATCCGGCTCTATCTGCATGGGAGGCTGTGAAAACTGGGACGGAATAGGTTCAAATGAAACTTGGGGTACCTGAACTCTACCGGATACCAAATGAGGTCCCAAATGATCGGAGTTAACCCCCTGGGCATAATCAGGACATCTAAGTCTACGTGGAGCGACTCTAGCCCAATAAGAATCGTAATGTCCAACAATGAAGAATGGGCCAATGTCAACCCAACCAGCCTCCCGTAAGCCCTGTATGTACTGCACCCCAATCAATCTACTTCTACCAAACATGTCCTTGCAAGATAGGGTATCTCCCGGTATACGTGAATCGTGGCTGATCTAGTATGCACACCTCTCACCCAAATACCAAATAATGATATACGACGCTGTGTGTAAAGCCACCCTGCGAGTAGAGAGTGTATACGCAATCCGCATCGGGTGGTCGTCGACCATAACACCAGCCTCTGTCAAATGATCCAAATGTGAAGCCCAAGGAGTGCGAATGAGATTGCCCCGACTCCGCATGTCAAGCTGTGCTCTAGACTCCATCAAATCGTGACGTACACCCGGTGGAGCATAAGGTACGTAATGAATGCGCTCCCACCGTCTCATCCACGGAAAGAACTGCTCACCTACCTGAGCAGCCATCTCTACCATGCGTGGATGCATGTTAGCTGTGAACTCGTAAAACCAAATGGGCAAGATGTACCAAAAGGCCTGCATCTCTCTGAAGTCACCCAACACAAATAAGTCTAAAGCGGTGTACAGTGCACCTAGTATAGCTGTGCCCCAGTCTATCGTATCAAGCCGATCCAACATAGTAATCCCAGCTAAATAACCCAAGCGAAAGGTACTTTTGTGGTTCGAAAAAAATGTCGAACCAAACAAGTACTATAAAAATGCCCTAGTCACCCCATCTATAATCTTCGGTCGCTTCGAATAACAAGTGATGCACTACTGCAGGTAAGTCAACGAAACCGCACCACTACTAACTCTGGTAGCATCAAAATGAGGTAAGAACACGGAAAACACGTTGGATGACTCATATAACTCATCAAAGGGAACCGGTCTGCGATCAAGATGATCAATCTCTATACCAGTCAGCAATACAAATCGACAGGAGTGACACCAAGCTCAAAGTTAGAAAAATGGAAAGTATATGTGGTCGGCCACCATCGCTCACACAGTGCATGTACCAAGGGTCTGTCGAATGACTTAATAAGTCTAATAGATAGAAACTGACCAAATGGACTAAGCTGCAGCCTATCCTTAACAGGAGTGGGAAGGTCGTCATAAAGTGTGATGCATTTCGGCCAACTGCCTCTACAATGAACGTACTTGTCCTATATATGTAGGATTAAGCAATGTTTTTCAATTCAATAACACCTACTGAACTCATACGAAGATATAGCTCGCGTAATAGTAGAAATCATAAACGTTTAAATTATACTTGTATCGTGGACAAATCAGTATCAACTCTGTGCTCGTAGCCCTCCAGAAGATCATGAAGGACACGAAGCTCATCAGCTGTTACACCATGGGCCGGAGGTGTGTGCACCTGACCCATTTGCTCGTCTAACAGCCTCAGAGCAACTCTCCTTCCAACTTTAATGCTTTGCGACGGCATTTCGACTCAATTTCCTATTAAAAACAAATTAAAAACGAAGCTTGAAAGGAATGAAATGAACAACAATGGCGGAAATGGGGTTATATAGGCGACAGTGGTTCTGGCGCCTACTTTTTAGGCGCCAGAACCTGACGCCTACTTTTTAGACGCCAGGATCCTGGCGCCTAAAAAGTAGGCGCTAGGTTCTGGCGCCTAAAAAGTAGGCGCCAGAACCACTGGCGCCTACAGCCCAATTAAGGGCTGAATATTCAGTTCCCTGAATATTCAGCCCTTAATCCACTAGAGATGCCCTAAGTACCTGTTCATATGATGTAGTGTTTGAAATTTTAATGGTAACTGGGTTTCTGTAGCCAAATTCTGTTTGCTTAATAATTAAATCTCATTAATGTGTTAAATTTCTCTGGTGATTCATTCTTATGTGATTTATCTTTCAAGCAGCTTGTAGATGATCTGATAATGGAGAGATCTCTCACTTATATACTTTGAATTGTTTTCTCTTTTCATACTCAGTCCACTTGCGTGATCATTTGTTTAAATTGATAATCAACAAGCCTAAACCGGAATTTTGTGTTGGTTTTATTACAAGAATATACTGTTCGGATTTGGATAATGATAGCTATGCAGTTCTGGCTTTCACTGAGCCAAATCTATTGTTAGCCCATAAAGCATCAAAACATGAGCTGAAACAAAAAATCAGTTCTAATATGAAGTGGGAGGAAGGAATGTCCAATATTCATAATGAGCTAAAAAAGGAAAAAGAATGGATCTGTCAAAGATGATCAAGTTAGGCTGTTAAGAAGCAATAATAAAAACAATAATCAATATACCTCATGACCAAAATTAATAAAATCTTTTGTAATGTTCAATGGCTGCATATGTTATGATAAATTCATCTGGTTTAATTACTAAGTTTTAGCAGTGACCATACCCCTATTATGTCTGTACTTTAAAATGAAACACGCATATTAGAGGATAAGCTTTTAAATTCATGTGCCCATTAGCTGTTGCTTCTAAATTACAATGGCTTGTAGAATCATGCCCTAGAAATGAAAATTGGAGCCACATTCTACTATTCAACACACTTTAGATGGTAAATGCAACAATGCAAAACTTATGAAATTGAATTTCAATAAAAATTATATAAGAAAATAGGTTGAGAAACTTATGTGTACAAATGCAAAGAAACTTGAAAACCAATCATAGCAAAGACAATGCACAGTGGCTCATAAGTTGACAATGTAAACTAAATGAAGCAGCAAGCCGCAGATCTACAGTAGAAGGCAAAATGCAATTGATTAACTCAAAGTGGGTGATATATCGGAGTTCCTTTATGCTAAGATGTCAACATTGTCAAGCAAGAAAAATGTGATCACATTTGGCAATTTATTTGACATGAATGACAGCATTATATTATTTCTTAATTTTAGGACTTCAGTAGAAAATCCATCAACCATTTTAGGAAATTATTCAATATTCAATCCATCAAGAAAAAATTTCCAAACATCACTTATAAAATGATAATTTTGAATTTGGTCAAAATCAACATAGTAACTTTGATATGGATGAGGTAAAAGACGCTATTTTTAATGTTAAAAATAGAACATCTCCAGGCTCAGATGGATTCAAAGCTTCATTTTTTCAATTTCATTAGGAGACGCTTAAAATTATCTTGTAAGAAACCATTCAAAGTGTTTTTGACTTAGGTAAAATTCTTAAAGAGATTAATCATACGTTAGTTTATTTAATACCGAAAGCCAAAAAATCCACTCTGTATTTCATATTATAGATCAATTTTACGATGCAATTTCATTTACAAAATAATATCAATGATGTTATGCAATATATTAAAGCATGTTTTGGTGGTTTAATCTTAGAAAATCAATGTAATTATGTGTCAAACAGTGATACCAGTGAAGAAATTTTGTTAGCTGATGAATCAATTGCAAATAAAGCGGTAGAATGTCTAATAAAATTGATCTAAGCAAAGCATAGGATAACTTCTGAAGAGATTTTTTCACATAATGAAATCTTTTAATTTTCCAAAAGTGGTTGTGAATAGTTGTAGAACTAATTGTATAAATTGTTTGGGTAATTTCAGCAGCATAAGTGTAATTAAACTAGGAGAACCTCGGTCTCCGTATTTTGTCACATTGATAGTGGAATAGTTCAGTATGCTGATGAATAAACCAATGATAGTTGGAGAAATTAGTCCACTAATGCAGACAAACATCAAAATTAACCAGGTAATATTTGTATATGATGTTCTAATCTTTCCCAAAACAGATAAAAATTATAGCCGAAGCCATCAAATAGTTATTTAAAACTCTTTTTGAGGTGACATTTTTTAAAATGAACTTAAGAAAAATAAAATAAAATCCTAGTGAAGGATGTAATTAAAAATCAGAGAATTGTAATATTTTAGGAATATAGAGAAAAAAATATTGTCGATTACAAATCTCGGGACACCTACGTCACCAATTTATATTAACAATATCTGTTGTGAAGTATCACTTAAGCATATTAATCAAAAAATTGAATGTTAAGAAACAAGATTGGTAAGTCTAGCCAAAAGATTGAACTGCTCAAATCTACAATTTGTCCCACAATCTTACTTTGGATGCAAAATTTTAAACTACCAGCTAATGTCATTGGTAAAAAAATCTCAAGTTTGGTCTATTTTTCAGTTCGAAGAAAAATTTAGTAAATTTTCTTGGCAAATAGTGTGTTGAACCAAAGAAGAAAGGGGTTTAAGACTAAAAGACCTTGTTAAAAGTAATGTGCACTTGGCATAAAACCTCTGTGAAAATTGATATATGAGGAAAATTCATAGATAAAATGGATGTAAGAGAAATACATTAAAAATGCTCCATTTTGAGGCATGAAAATTGGAACTCAACAAACATGTACATTAAAATACTTACTACAATTAATTAACAAGGCACTACAGTGCATGGGAAAAAGAACAATATGCGGAAAAACAACGAAACTTTGGTTTGACCGTAGATCGAAAAAAGAACCATAAATGATGAACATCTTCTGGTCAGATCTATCATTGAAACTAGTGGCCGAAAGCTCGACTGACTTAATTATTTAAAGTAGTTTAAGTGTTAAACTGATACCATTCCTTTTCTCAACGATACAGTTGAAACCTATTGTCATTGGTTACAAAATCAAGGCAGGATTCTTTCAGGACTGCTTAGAATAAAATCAACAAGAAATACATGCATGTTAATTAGCATAAAATAGTTTCGGACAATTGTATCTATCGGACAATACCACTTTGTTTATATAAAGCAATAAACCATCAAATGTGGAAAGACTACAACAAAAATGCAATACCGACCATGGTTATTTTAGTTCCAAATAAATGAAAGACCCTATACTGTCGCATATTTTTTATTAGGGTTCCAAGGGTATTTCAGGAATACCATATTACAACTGTCACATTACTTTGTATATATACCGCTATCGAGTACTGTATTATTCATTCAGTCTGCATTAATAAAGAACACATTTGTTTACCTTTGTCTTTATGGTATCAGAGCTTATTGCCTAACGACCATTTATTCTCAATCTTCTGGGAAAGATTTCTTACCTATTCTCAGATAAGTATCATCATTGAAGAAGTTACCTTCCTCTCGATCATGACTGCAATATCATTGCTTTTTCCAGCGGGTTCTTATCAGTTCTTGTTGTGCCATCATAAGGCTAACCGCTTACGCGGTCATCTCTGGTTGCATCAACATTGATCATCGGTTTCTTCACCTCATCTGATCATCTTTTTCCTCCTTTCGGATTATTCCTGTTATTATGCTGACAATGACAGCAAAGCTGTGTCACAAAGACCGAGACCAACCAGTTTTGATTTCTTAAACTCATCAGACAATCCCGTAGCCTCTGCACAAGATTCAAAAAATCTTATTAACCCAAAATCTCAAATACTTTACATCCAACTTGATGAAGGAAATTATATAATATGGAAAATTCAAGTTCAAACTGCTCTCTAGGTATGATCTTGGAGACTACGTAAATAGAACCCTATCCATACCAACAAAAGTCATCACCGACAACAAATGAAACTTCGTCACCAACAAAGAATAGACACAATATAAGTGACAAGATAGTCTATTGTGTTATTGGCTATTTCCTCCCATCGGCCCAGCAATCTTGCCTCGACTAATTGGGTGCAAAAGCACTTAGGATATTTGGGAAACAGTGGAACAAATCTTTAATATACAGTCTCAAGCAAGGATTATGCATTACAAGCGTCAGCTCAACAACATATGCAAAGAATCAATGATAATGAGGGAACATATAACAAAGATACAGACATTGTATGACTTACTAGATGTTGCAGCTCATAAGATATCTAATGCTGATCAAGTCCTTACCATACTGAGTGGACTCGATGACGAGTACAAATCAATTGTAACCATGCTATCCTCTCAACTAATATCCCACCATTACAGCAGGCTCACTCAGCACTCATTGCATATAAGGCCAGAATTGATGCCAAGAAAGCAAAATGTAATGAGTACAGTGTCAATTACGCATCTACAAACAAAACCAAGAATCAAATAGGTATCAGTCAAACAAGAATGAGAAGAACAGTAAAAAAAATACCCAAAGCTTTAGAGGTAGAGGAAGATCTAACAACTCGAATACAGTTAATTGCCAAATCTGTGAAAAAATTGGTTACACTGCTGGGAAATGCTATTTCGGATTTGATCAAAGCTTTACCTTAAATTAGCAAAACAATAACAGTCAAAGACGACTCTACCCAAATGAAAACTTTGCTCAGTCCATTTCTAAAAACAGAAGCTAGACCGAAAACATAAAGAGCCAGTGTGATTCAGACTTGTTCACCAGGGTTGATGATCTCCAAAGTGAGGATTGATTTTCCTACTCAGGAGTCACAAACCATATCAAAAGAAATGTGAACAATCTGAACATAGGTAACAAAGAATACAAAGGTACACAACATTTATTTATGGGTAATGGAACCACTACAAGTATCACACAGACACTGCCTTACTTAAAAGTAAAAGACATTTATTTCTAAACAATTTATTTAGAGTGTCGAACACAAAAAAGAACTTAATTAGCATATCAAAATTTGCCAACGACAACAAAGTTTACTTTGAGTTTTTTCTGATCATTGTCTTGTTAGAGATCTACTAAATAAGGAATTTTTATTACAGGGTAGTATGCAAAATGGACTATATGTGTTCAATCCTATGAAGAACAATAAAAACATTGATAGAAGATAGCGGTGCAATTTCACTAATACTGGAAGTAAAACCAATCTGAGTAAGCTTGACCTATGCCACTGTAAATTGGGACATCCCAATATAAATTTCTGTAGAATTTGAACTAAGAAATAATAATTTTGATTTAATTGATGACATTTCTCATTCTTATGTGTGCACTGCCTGCTAACTTGGAAAATGTCACAGGTTACCATTTCCAAAGTCTCAAACGAGATACTACAAACCCTTGGAAATGGTGGCAATTGACCTATAGGGTCCAGCCCCAATCAATTATGACTATGGTTTTAATTACTATATTTCTTTTGTTGACTCTTATTCAATATTGACATGGATTTATTTTCTTAACTCCAAATCAGAAACTACTAATGCACTAATTCAGTCTATAATACAAGCAAAAAAACAAACCAATCATAAAATTAAAATTCTACAAACTGATAGGGGGACAGAGTTCAGACATCTAAAAAAAGTTTTCAATTCAAAAGGCATTACCCATAGAACTACCTTTCCTCACAATTCAGAGCAGAATGGCTTGGTGGAAAGGAAGCACATGCATATTATGGAGACAGGCCTGACTTTATTTGCTTAAGCCTCTGTACCATTCAAATTTTGGCTTGATTCTTTCGATACAAGCGTATTTCTAATCAACAGAATGGCAACCAGAATCCTGCAGAATCAAAGCCCATTAGAGAGATTAATCAAAATAAAACTAAATTATTACTTCCTCAAGAATTTTGGCTTCTTGTGCTTCCCAAATCCAAGACCTTGCAATGCTCATATGCTTAGTTTTAGATCAGAATCCTGCACATTTATCGGGTATGCTAAAGACAAGAAAGGATACAAATGCCTTACTAACAAGAGAAGAATCATCATATCCATACATGTAGCCATCAATAAAGTCATCTTCCCATTTACTGAATCTGAGGGTAAAACCACACAAAAATTTCACAATGCAAATGTATCAATTTATGCTATTTCAGTCTACAACCATGATTAGATCAATGACGCATGCACCACCACTCCAGCTCGCGGTGCTTCACAGTGAACCAGGTCAGAGTGAATGCTCATCCCAAAACACATTGCCCACTGTGGAACTAGGTCAAGGTGACATTAATACACCCCTAAACTCTTACAACAACAGCCATGAAGACCAAATTGATTTATCACCCAATAGAGAAAATCAATTTGCTAATGATCAGAATAGCTCCTCAAAAGGCATTGATGAGGAAAATCAACCCAAAACTGGACATCACATGATTACAAGAGCCAAGAGTATTGTAACGACACGTATTTTATGTATCGACCGATCGTAAAATAATTATATTTTATTCCCTAGTCGACGGATCATTCTAAGATTTTAATATGTCATTCATGGGGATGTAAAACATGCCCATGATTTTTAATGAATTCAGATATGACCATTTTGCCTTAAGTTTACTGTTTGGACCATAAATTTTGATAGTGATCGAATTAGGTGCTGAGATAGGTTCCATTGGATTAGAATGGTTATTTACGATTTCGTAGAGTGGTCACATGAAGGATTTGGATCAGCAGTTTGAGAGGAATCATTGTTTTAATTTTCGACTTGTGTTTAGGTAGACTGGTCAGCATCTAATGGTATGATTAGTCAAACCCATTAGACCTAGGACAACATTATATTATTTCTTAATTTTAGGACTTCAATAGAAAATCCATCAACCATTTTAGGAAATTATTCGATATTTAATCCATCAAGAAAAAATTTCCAAACATCACTTATAAAATGATAATTTTGAATTTTGTCAAAATCAACATAGTAACTTTGATATGGATGAGGTAAAAGACACTGTTTTTAGTGTTAAAAATAGAACATCTCCAGGCTCAGATGGATTCAAAGCTTCATTTTTTCAATTTCAATAGGAGACGCTTAAAATTATCTTGTAAGAAACCATTCAAAGTGTTTTTGACTTAGGTAAAATTCTTAAAGAGATTAATCATACGTTAGTTTATTTAATACCAAAAGGCAAAAAATCCACTTTGTATTTCATATTATAGATCTATTTTATGATGCAATTTCATTTACAAAATAATATCAATAGTGCTATGCAATATATTAAAGCATGTTTTGGCGGTTTAATCTTAGAAAATCGATGTTATTATGTGTCAAACAGTGATATCAGTGAAGAAATTTTTGTTAGCCGATGAATCAATTGCAAATAAAATGGTATAATGTGTAATAAAATTGATCTAAGCAAAACATAGGATACCTTTTGAAGAGACTTTTTCACATAATGAATCTTTTAATTTTCAAAAAATTGGTTGTGAATAGTTGCAGAACTAATTGTATAAATTGTTTGGATAATTTCAGCAGCATAAGTGTAATTAAACTAGGAGATCCCCGGTCTCTGTATTTTGTCACATTGACAGTGGAACAGTTCAGTATGCTGATGAATAAACCATTGATAGCTGGAGAAATTATTCCGCTAATGCAGAGAAACATCAAAATTAACCAGGTAACATTTGTATATGATGTTCTAATCTTTCCTAAAACAGATAAAAATTATAGCTGAAGCTATCAAATAGTTATTTAAAACTCTTTTTGAGGTGACATTTTTTAAAATGAACTTAGTAAAATAAAATCCTAGTGAAGGATGCAATTAAAAATCAGAGAATTGTAATATTTTAGGAACATAGGGAAAAAAATTGTCGATTACATATCTCGGGACACCTTCGTCACCAATTTATATTAACAGTATCTGTTGTGAAGTATCAACTTAACTATATTAACCAAAAAATTGAATGTTAAGAAACAAGATTGGTAAGTCTAGCTAAAAGATTGAACTGCTCAAATCTACAATTTGTCCCATACTTTGGATGCAAAATTTTAAACTACCAGCTAATGTCATTTGTAAAAAAATCTCAAGTTTGGTCTATTTTTCAATTCGAAGAAAAATTTAGTAAATTTTCTGGGAAAATAGTGTGTTGAACCAAATAAGAAAGGGGTTTAAGACTAAAAGACCTTGTTAAAAGTAATGTGCACTTGGCATAAAACTTTTATGAAAATTGATATATGAGGAAAATTCGTAGACAAAATGGATGCAAGAGAAATACATTAAAAATGCTCCATTTTGGGCATGGAAATTGGAACTCAACAAACATGTACATTAAAATACTTACTACATTTAATAAACAAGGCAGTATAGCGCATGGGAAAAAGAACAGTATATGAAAAAACAACGAAACTCTGGTTTGACCATAGCTACAAGGAGTAGACTAATTAGTTTAAACTTTGATTTGACCATAGATGGAAAAAAGAAGCATAAATGGTGAATATCTTCTGGTCAGATCTACAATTGAAACTTGTGGCTGAAAGCTAGACTGGCTTAATTATTTAAAGTAGTTTAAGTGGTAAACTGAAACCATTCCTTTTCTCAACGATACAGTTGAAAACTATTGCCACTGGTTACAAAATCAAGGCAAGATTCTTTCAGAACTGCTTAGAATAAAATCAACAAGAAATACATGCATGTTAATTAGTATAAAATAGTTTCGGACAATTGTATCTATCGGACAATACCACTTTGTTTATATAAAGCAATAAACCATCAAATGTGGAAAGACTACAACAAAAATGCAAAGCCGACCATGGTTATTTTAGTCCCAAATAAATGAAAGACCCTTTACTGTCGCATATTTTTATTAAGGTTCCAAGGGTATTTCGGGAATACCGTATTACAACTGTCACATTACTTTGTATATATACTGCTATCGAGTACTCTATTATTCATTCAATCTGCATTAATAAAGAACACATTTGTTCACCTTTATCTTTATGGTATCAGAGCTTATTGCCTAACGACCATTCATTCTCAATCTTTTAGGAATGATTTCTTACTTATTCTCGTATAAGTATCATCATTGAAGAAGTTACCATCCTCTCGATCAAGACTGCAATATCATTGTTTTTCCAGCGGGTTCTAATCAGTTCTTGCTGTGCCATCATAAGGCTGACCGCTTACGTGATCATCTCTGGTTGCATCAACATTGATCATCGGTTTCTTCACCTCATCTGATCAGCTTTTTCCTCCTCTCGGATTATTCTTGATATTATGGCTAACAATGAAAGCAAAGATGTGTCACAAGGTCCGACACCAACCAATTTTGATTCCTTAAACTCATCAGACAATCCCGTAGCCTCTGCACAAGATTCAAAAAATGTTATTAACCCAAGATCTCAAATACTTTACATGCAACTTGATGAAGGAAATTATATAATATGGAAAATTCAAGTTTAAACTACTCTCTAGGTATGGTCTTGAAGACTACGTAAATAGAATCCTATCCATACCAACAAAAGTCACCACCGATAGCAAATGAAACTTCATCACCAACAAAGAATAGACACGATATAAGACTATAAGAGACAAGATAGTCTATTGTGTTATTGGCTATTTTCTCCCATCGGCCCAGCAATCTTGCCTTGACTAATTGGGTGCAAAAGCACTTAGGATATTTGGGAAATAGTGGTACAAATCTTTAATATACAGTCTCAAGCAAGGATTATGCATTACAAGTGTCAGTTCAACAACATATGCAAAGAATCAATGATAATGAGGGAATATATAACACAGATAAAGACGTTGTATGACTTACTAGATGTTGCAGGCCACAAGATATCTGATGCTAATCAAGTCCTTACCATACTGAGTGGACTCGATGACGAGTACAAATCAATTGTAACCATGTTATCCTCTCAACTAATACCCCACCATTATAGCAGGTTTACTCACCACTCGTTGCCTATAAAGGCAGAATTGATGCCAAGAAAGCAAAATGTAGTGAGTACAGTGTCAATTACGCATCCACAAACAAAAACAAGAATAAAAAGAGGTATCAGTCAAACAAGAATGAGAAGAACAATAAAAAAATACCCAAAACTTTAGAGGTAGAGGAAGATCTAACAAATCGAATAGAGTCAATTGCCAATCGGTGAAAAAATTGGTTACAATGCTGGGAAATGCTATTTCAGATTTGATCAAAGCTTTACCTTAAACTAGCAAAACAATAACAGTCAAAGACCAAACTACCCAAATGCAAACTTTGCTCCGTCCACACTACTACAAAAGTGGGCATACACGACACTAATTTTCTGTAGCTGCAGATCGAAAAAGCGTAGCCGTAGGCCATTTTTTCAAATAGGCAACACCGGAAGGGTGTGGCATCCGCGGCCGTTGCATTAGCCCTCTAAGGCAACGCTTTTTCCCATCTACTGCCACAGAAAGAAAGTGTTGCATTATAACCCTAATGCAACAGTACTTGCAAGTAATGCAACATTATACAGCGTTGCCTTAATTAGAAGCCAGAGCTTGGCTTCCAGGTCACGGTAGTAGGGCCCACATGAACTTTCCACATCATATACCAACGTGTCACAAGCCACGTCAGCCACCAACATGTCACATGCCATGTCAGTTATCCATGTGGCACCACGTCAGTTGTGGGCCCCACATGCCGTACCATATTGGAATTAATAATATTGTACTTAATTCAACACCACAACACTATCTAATGCAACACAACACTGTACTGCAACACTAAAAAAAATCAACTGCAATAGTAAAGAAGGCAAATGCTATATTATAGGAAGACAAATACAACGTTGTAATTATAAATTCTGCAGTACCGATTTTGTACATAGAATAAACTCATACAAAACATTCATCACCACATTCAAACCATCCAAAATATTCTACATACCATAAAAATTTTCAAATATACCACAAGTGCAAACTGGTCATATTTCTCTCTCGATTTCCCCGTCTTCTCTACAACTACCACATTTTTCTTCTCATCAATCTTGAATATTGTATATCGATGGATTTTCTTTCTCTTTAGTGTCATGAAAGATTTTTTTCTTTCATCAGCTATGCTCATTCTAGGAAATGCCTCAGTTGGATACAATGATCAACTGTCAGTAAGCAACGGGAGCTTCCAGTAAATCAGCGGAGAGCTCCGCAATGCCTGCATAAGTGCATGATGGAACATATGCTGCAAATAACTTAGGAAGCCTGCTGCTACAAAGATAACCATGACCGCCACATAATTTTCTGCATTCCTCAATGCCATCCTGCACAACAAAATTGTTTTCTCACAGATAACTTGGATATTATTTAAACAATTAATATGGGTTATACTATTAAGGGTGATAGTATAAGCCAGGGACATGATTTATCCACATATGCTAATTACCTAGAACGTTTCCACATTATGTTAAGGGTAGTAGTATACCTTAGTGTGGATGTTCAGTAAAATGCATATTCAGTAAAATCACAAGAAAGAAAGTGGGCATGTTCAGTAAAATGCATATTCAGTAAAATCAAATGCATATTCAGTAACTAGAAGTCACTGGAAAGAAAGTGGGCATATTCAGTAAAATGCAAGCCTGAAACGTACATACTACATACAGTAAAAATACAACATCTATATGTTGTGATATGGTTACAACAACTTATAAATTTAAGTTATATATTCCCTCAAAAGTTGAGTTAAATTTCAATGTATAGAACAGTTTAATGGTGCTTTATCAAAGATCTTATGTGCGCGCATGTGTGTAATAAAATGTTACTGTATTCCCCTGCATCTATGATTACAATGGCTTAGAACTATTTTCTCCAACGAAATGAAACAGAATACATAAGATTTGCTTACTGCTTCATCACCGATGGATTCCAGATTTCTAGCCAACATATTTGAACTGTTTCTGTGCCTCAGATTGTTATTATTGCCACTGCCCAGATACTTTGCAGAAGAAAACTTGCCAAGTGCAAATTTCATTAAAACTAAACTAAGTTAGATTTGTGCCTGACAACAACTAATTAGAATAGACAAGCACACACACACACACAAACAAACACACACACACACACACACACACACACACACACATATATATATATATATATATATATATATATATATAATTATCACATATGCCACGTGGACAGAAATCAGCAGGTGCATTTATGTAAAGATATGAACAACCCCTTAAGTGCAACCAAATTGTCCTGCATTCCGTCTTCCGATTGGTATTTATAGTTATCAACATCCTTACTCCAACAACAATCTAACACAATGTGTGGTGCAGATTATACTCACAAGAACTGGCAGCACACTGTTTATTGTGAAGTCAACCTTAGAAAAGGATTGCTAAGGCACTAGCGCTGTGAGGACCAGACAACTAAAAGGCAGCACTCACAAGAACTGAACTGTGATAATCCTGTATTTATTGTGCAGATTATACTTCACTATTTCATATACTTAACACATAATTAAGAGTGTTGCATGAACCGATTTAACATAGCTATACCAAATGGTCTAAATAAACTTCTTATAAAGTATACTGGTCGGAAACAAGTTGATTCCATTGATCAATCAATGAGCTCACTACAATGACTGCCATAATGAGCATAAAAGCGGTTTAAAATAAGGGATAAAACACAAGATGATGTAATAAACTGAATTTCATTCCAGATAATCAGGATAAACCATTAAAATTAGGAGACTTTGATTTCTTGGGTTTTACGTTTTATTTTCGTCATCCCAAGCAAATATCATATCCCAAAGACTAAGCAAAAGGATTAAGAAGGAATCTAAAATCGCTACAATAGTGATGTACCTATGATTCAACCTCCATTTCAGCGACTTCTTCCTCCATTTTAGGTATTCTTCCAAGTGATGAGACAAGGGAGGGAGGGATGGGAAGTTGCTGGAATCAGCGCTGGAATAGGAAGTTCGATGTACCCTAATTTGGACGTAAGGAGTTTGCTGAGGTTTAGTTTTCATGAGCTGGACTCTGGAAGGGGGAAAAGGGATTTAGTGAGAACAAAACGTAAAGATGTACTGCAGGAATGAAATGTTAGTGGGAATGAAATGTTAGCGGGAAATAAAATAGGGAATGAAGTGGATTGACGGTTGTGATTTTTCGATTACGAGGACGTGGATCGATAAGGTTTATTTTTAACTGGTGTAATGCAACGCTCTTAAATGGTTTTGCACGTCACAACACTAGAATTCATACTGCAACAGTGCATTCACATCTAATGCAACAACATATAAATATTGTTGCAGAAGATCAAAGAAAACATAGCTTTCGCCACACTTTTCATGCAAAGCACACAAATTAGTGTCGAATATTCCCCGTTTTGTAGTAGTGCCAGTTTTGAAAATAGAAGCTAGACCGACAACACAAAGAGCCAGTGTGATTCAGACTTGTTCACCAGGGTTGATGATCTCCAAAGTGAGGATTGATTTTCCGACTCAGGAGTCACAAACCACATCAAAAGGAATGTGAACAATCTGAACATAGGTAACAAAGAATACAAAGGTACACAACATTTATTTATGGGTAATGGAACCACTACAAGTATCACACACAAGCACTGCCTTACGTAAAAGTAAAAGACATCTATTTCTAAACAATTTATTTAAAGTTTTGAACACAAAAAAGGACTTAATTAGCATATCACAATTTGCCAACGACAACAAAGTTTACTTTGAGTTTTTTTCTGATCACTATCTTGTTAGAGATCTACTAAATAAGGAATTTTTATTACAGGGTAGTATGCAAAATGGACTATATGTGTTCAATCCTATGAAGAACAATAAAAACATTGACAGAAGACAGTGGTGCAATTTCACTAAGACTGGAAGTAAAACCAATCTGAGTAAGCTTGACCTATGCCATTGTAAATTGGGACATCCCAATATAAATTTATGTAGAATTTGTACTAAGAAATAATAATGTTGATTTAGTTGATGACATTTCTCATTCTTATGTATGCATTTCCTGCCAACTTGGAAAATGTAACAAGTTACCATTTCCAAAGTCTCAAATGAGATACTACAAACCTTAGGAAATGGTGGCAATAGACCTATAGGGTCCAGCCCCAATCAATTATGACAATGGTTTTAATTACTATATATCTTTTGTTGACTCTTATTCAACATTGACATGGATTTATTTTATTAAATCCAAATCAGAAACTACTAATGCACTAATTCAGTTTATAATACAAGCAGAAAAACAAACCAATCATAAAATTAAAATTCTGCAAACTGATAGGGGGACAGAGTTCAGACCTCTAAAAAAAGTTTTCAATTCAAAAGGCATTACCCATTGAACTACCTTTCCTCGCACTTCAGAGCAGAATGGCTTAGTGGAAAGGAAGCACATGCATATTGTGGAGACAGACCTGACTTTATTAGCTTAAGCCTATGTACCACTCAAATTTTGGCTTGATGCTTTCGATACAAGTGTATTTCTCATCAACAGAATGACAACCAGAATCCTGCAGAATCAAAGCCCATTAGAGAGATTAATCAAAATCTAGATTATTACTTCCTCAAGAATTTTGGCTGCTTATGCTTCCAAATCCAAGACCTTGCAATGCTCATAAGCTTAGTTTTAGATCAGAATCTTGCACATTTATCAGGTATGCTAAAGACAAGAAAGGATACAAATGCCTTACCAACAAGAGAAGAATCATCATATCCATACATGTAGCCATCAATGAAGTCATCTTCCCATTTTCTGAATCCGAGGGTAAAACCACAAAAAAAATTCACAATGCAAATGTGTCAATTTCTGCTATTTCAGTCTACAAACATGATTAGATCAATGACGCTTGCATCACCACCCCAGCTTACAGTGCCCCACAGTGAACCAGGTCAGAGTGAATGCTCACCCCAACACACATTGCCCACTGTGGAACTAGGTCAAGGTGACATTAATACACCCCCAAACTTTTACATCAACAGCCAAGAAGACCAAAGTGATTTATCATCCAACAGTGAAAATCAAATTGCTGATGATCATAATAACTCCTCAAAAGGCAATGATGAGGAAAATCAAGGCAAAACTGGAGCTTACATGATTACAAGAGCCAAGAGTGGCGTAACTGCCCGTATTTTATGTATCGACCAATTGTAAAATAATTATATTTTATTCCCTAGTCGTCGGATCATTCTAAGATTTTAATATGTCATTCATGGGGATGTAAAACATGCCCATGATTTTTAATGAATTCAGATATGACCATTTTGCCTTAAGTTTACTGTTTGGTCCACAAATTTGGATAGAGATCAAATCAGGTGCTGAGATCGAATCCATTGGATCAGAATGGTTATTTACGATTTCGTAAAGTGGTCACATGAAAGATTTGGATCTGCGATTTGAGAGGAATCGCTGTTTTTATTTTCAACTTGTGTTTAGGCAGACAAGTTAGCATCTAATGGGATGATTAGTCAAACCCATCAGACCTAGGACAACATTATATTATTTCTTAATTTTAGGACTTCGGTTGAAAATCCATCAAACATTTTAGGAAATTATTCAATATTGAATCCATCAAGAAAGAATTCCCAAACATCACTTATAAAATGATAATTTTGAATTTGGTCAAAATCAACATAGTAACTTTGACATGGATGAGGTAAAAGACGCTATTTTTAGTGTTAAAAATAGAACATCTCCAGGCTCAGATGGATTCAAAGCTTCATTTTTTCTATTTCATTTGGATATGCTTAAAATTATCTTGTAAGAAACCATTCAAAGTGTTTTTGACTTAGGTAAAATTCTTAAAGAGATTAATCATATGTTAGTTTATTTAATACCGAAAGCCAAAAAATTCACTCTATATTTCATATTATAGATCTATTTTATGATGCAATTTCATTTACAAAATAATATCAACAGTGTTATGCAATATATTAAAGCGTGTTTTGTTGGTTTAGTCTTAGAAAATCGATGTAATTATGTGTCAAACAGTGATATCAGTGAAGAAATTTTGTTAGCTGATGAATCAATTGCAAATAAAGTGGTAGAATGTGTAATAAAATTGATCTAAGCAAAGCATAGGATACCTTCTAAAGAGACTTTTTCACATAAAGAAATCTTTTAATTTTCCAAAAAGTGGTTGTGAATAGTTGCAGAACTAATTGTATAAATTGTTTGGGTAATTTTAGCAGCATAAGTGTAATTAAACTAGGAGATCCACAGTCTCCGTATTTTGTCACAATGATAGTGGAATAGTTCAGTATGCTGATGAATAAACCATTGATAGCTGGAGAAATTAGTCCGCTAATGCACACAAATATCAAAATTAACCAGGTAATATTTGTATATAATGTTCTAATCTTTCCCAAAACAGATAAAAATTATAGCCGAAGCCATCAAATAGTTATTTAAAACTCTTTTTGAGGTGACATTTTTTGAAATGAACTTAGAAAAATAAAATAAAATTCTAGTGAAGGATGCAATTAAAGATCAAAGAATTGTAATATTTTAGGAATATAGAGAAAAAAAACATTATCGATTATATATCTCTGGACACCTTCGTCACCAATTTATATTAACAATATATGCTGTGAAGTATCACTTAACTATATTAATAAAAAAATTGAATGTTAAGAAACAAGATTGGTAAGTATAGCTAAAATATTGAACAGCTCAAATCTACAATTTGTCCCACAATCTTACTTTGGATGCAAAATTTTAAACTACCAGCTAATGTCATTGGTAAAAAAAAATCTCAAGTTTGGTCTATTTTTCAATTCGAAGAAAAATTTAGTAAATTTTCTTGGCAAATAGTGTGTTGAACCAAATAAGAAAGGGGTTTAAGACTAAAAGACCTTGTTAAAAGTAATGTGCACTTGGCATAAAACTTCTATGAAAATTGATATATGAGGAAAATTCGTAGACAAAATGGATGCAAGAGAAATACATTAAAAATGCTATATTTTGAGGAATAGAAATCAGAACTCAACAAATATGTACATTAAAATACTTACTACATTTAATAAACAAGGCACTATAGCGCATGGGAAAAAGAACAATATATGGAAAAACAATGAAACTTTGGTTTGACCATAGCTACAAGGAGCAGACTAATTAATTTAAACTTTGATTTGACCATAGATGGAAAAAAGAACCATAAACGGTGAACATCTTCTGGTCAGATCTATCATTAAAACTAGTGGCTGAAAGCTAGACTAACTTAATTATTTAAAGTAGTTTAAGTGGTAAACTGAAACCACTCCTTTTCTCAATGATACAGTTGAAAACTATTGTCACTGGTTACAAAATCAAGGCAAGATTTTTCAGGACTGCTTAGAATAAAATCAACAAGAAATAAATGCATGCTAATTAGCATAAAATAGTTTCAGACAATTGTATCTATCGGACAATACCACTTCGTTTATATAAAGCAATAAACCATCAAACGTGGAAAGACTACAACAAAAATGCAAGACCAACCATGGTTATTTTAGTTCCAAATAAATGAAAGACCCTTTACTGTCGCAAATTTTTATTAGGGTTCCAAGGGTATTTCGGGAATACCGTATTACAACTGTCACATTACTTTGTATATATACCGCTATCTAGTATTGTATTATTCGTTCAGTCCGCATTCATAAAGAATACACTTGTTCACCTTTATCTTTATGGTATCAGAGCTTACTGCCTAACGACCATTCATTCTCAGTCTTTTGGGAAAGATTTCTTACCTATTCTCAGATAAGTATCACCATTGAAAAAGTTACCTTCCTCTCGATCAAGACTGCAATATCATTGCTTTTTCCAGCGGGTTCTTATCACTTCTTGCTTTGCCATCATAAGGCTGACCGCTTAGGCGATCATCTCTGGTTGCATCAACATTGATCATCGGTATCTTCACCTCATCTAATCAGCTTTTTCCTCCTCTCGGATTATTCCTGTTATTATGGTTGACAATGACAGCAATGCTGTGTCACAATGACCTTTACCAACCAGTTTTGATTCCTTAAACTCATCAGACAATCCCGTAGCCTCTGCACAAGATTCAAAAAATGTTATTAACCCAAAATCTCAAATACTTTACATGCAACTTAATGAAGGAAATTATATAATATGGAAAATTCAAGTTTAAACTGCTCTTTAGGTATGGTCTTGAAGGCTACGAAAATAGAACCCTATCCATACCAACAAAAGTCACCACTGATAGCAAATGAAACTTCATCACCAATAAAGATTAGACACAATATAAGAGACAAGATAGTCTATTGTGTTATTGGATATTTTCTTCCATCGGCCCAGCAATCTTGCCTCGGCTAATTGGGTGCAAAAGCACTTAGGATATTTGGGAAACACTGGAATAAATCTTTAATATACAGTCTCAAGCAAGGATTATGCATTACAAGTGTCAGCTCAACAACATATGCAAAGAATCAACGATAACGAGGGAATATATAACAATGATAAAGATGTTGTTTGACTTACTAGATGTTGCAGGCCACAAAATATCTGATGCTAATCAAGTCCTTACCATACTGAGTGGATTCGATGACGAGTACGAATCAATTGTTACCATGCTATCCTCTCAACTAATATCCCACTATTACAGCAGGTTCACCCAGCACTCACTGCCTATAAAGGAAGAATTGATGCCAAGAAAGCAAAACATAATCAGTACAGTGTCAATTACGCATCTACAAACAAAAATAAGAATCAAAAAAGGTATCAGTCAAACAAGAATGAGAAGAACAATAAAAAAAATACCCAAAACTTTAGAGGTAGAGGAAGATCTAACAACTCAAAAAGAGTCAATTGCCAAATCTATGAAAAAATTGGTTACACCGCTGGGAAATGTTATTTCATATTTGATCAAAGCTTTACCTTAAACTAGCAAAACAATAATTATCAAAGACCAAACTTCCCAAATGCAAATTTTGCTCAGTCCAATTCTAAAAACAGAAGCTAGACCGACAACACAAAGAGCCAGTGTGATTCAACTTGTTCACCAAGGTTGATGATCTCCAAAGTGAGGATTGATTTTCCGACTCAGGAGTTACAAACCACATCAAAAGAAATGTGAACAATCTGAACATAGGTAACAAAGAATACAAAGGTACACAACATTTAATTATGGGTAATGGAACCACTACAAGTATCACACACAGACACTGCCTTACTTAAAAGTAAAAGACCTCTATTTCTAAACAATATATTTAGAGTGTCGAACACAAAAAAGAACTTAGCATATCACAATTTGCCAACGACAACAAAGTTTACTTTGAGTTTTTTTCCTGATCACTGTCTTGTTAGAGATCTACTAAATAAGGAATTTTTATTACAGGGTAGTATGCAAAATGGACTATACGTGTTCAATCCTATGAAGAACAATAAAAGCATTGATAGAAGACAATGGTGCAATTTCACTAAGACTGGAAGTAAAACCGAACTGAGTAAGCTTGACCTGTGCCATTGTAAATTGGGACATCCCAATATAAATTTCTGTATAATTTGTACTAAGAAATCATAATGTTGATTTAATTGATGACATTTCTCATTCTTATGTGTGCATTGCCTACCAACTTGGAAAATGTCACAAGTTACCATTTCCAAAGCCTCAAATAAGATACTACAAACCCTTGGAAATGGTGGCAATTGACCTATAGGGTCCAGCCCCAGTCAATTATGACTATGGTTTTAATTACTATATTTCTTTTGTTGACTCTTATTTAAGATTGACATGGATTTATTTTCTTAACTCCAAATCAGAAATTACAAATGCACTAATTCAGTTTATAATACAAGCAGAAAAACAAACCAATCATAATATTAAAATTCTGTAAACTGATAGGGGGACAGAGTTCAGACCTCTAAAAACAGTTTTCAATTCAAAAGGCATTACCTATAGAACTACCTTTCCTCACACTTCAGAGCATAATGGCTTGGTGGAAAGGAAGCACATGCATATTGTGGAGATAGGCCTGACTTTATTAGCTTAAGCCTCTGTACCACTCAAATTTTGGCTTGATGCTTTCGATACAAGCGTATTTCTCATCAACAGAATGACAACCAGAATCCTGCAGAATCAAAGACCATTAGAGAGAATAATCAAAATAAAACTAGATTATTACTTCCTCAAGAATTTTGGCTGCTTATGCTTCCCAAATCCAAGACCTTGCAATACTCATAAGCTTAGTTTTAGATCAGAATCCTGCACATTTATCGGGTATGCTAAAGACAAGAAAGGATACAAATGCCTTACCAACAAGAGAAGAATCATCATATCCATACATGTAGCCATCAATGAAGTCATCTTCCCATTTGCTGAATCTGAGGGTAAAACTACACAAAAATTTCACAATGCAAATTTATCAATTTCTGCTATTTCAGTCTACAACCATGATTAGATCAATGACGCTTGCATCACCACACCAGCTCACAGTGCCCTAAAGTAAACCAGGTCAGAGTGAATGCTAACCCCAACACACATTGCCCACTGTGGAACTAGGTCAAGGTGACATTAATACACCCCCAAACTCTTACAACAACAGCCAAGAAGACCAAAGTGATTTATCACCCAATAGAGAAAATCAAATTGTTGTTGATCAGAATAGCTCCTCAAAAGGCAGTGATGAGGAAAATCAAGGCAAAACCGGACATCACATGATTACAAGAGCCAAGAGTGGTGTAACGGCTCATATTTTATGTATCGACCGATCGTAAAATAATTATATTTTATTCCCTAGTCGTCGGATCATTCTAAGATTTTAATATGTCATTCATGGGGATGTAAAATATGGCCACGATTTTTTATGAATTCAGATATGACCATTTTGCCTTAAGTTTACTGTTTGGTCCATAAATTTTGATAGAAATCGAATTAGGTGCTGAGATCAGATCCATTGGATTAGAATGGTTATTTACGATTAGAGTGGTCACATGAAAGATGTTGATTAGCTGTTTGAGAGGAATCGCTATTATAATTTTCAACTTGTGTTTAGGCAGACTGGTTAGCATCTAATGGGATGATTAGTCAAACCCATTAGACCTAGGGCAACAGATATGAATAGGGGGCTTGGAGAGAGAATTAGGGTTGCTCTCTTCATTTTAAGTTTTAGATTGGGCGTCTCTGATTCTCCAGGTTTAGCCTAAAACCCTATTTCTCCATTCTTTTCACAAATCCATAGTAGATTGCATATAGAAGATAGATTATCATCGAGGAAGAGTAGATCATCATCAAATAGGATTAGATCACATAATACTGCATCAAATTCAAGGGGTTTTAGCGCTATCTAGATATGATGTCATTGAATCTACATCAAATCAAGCATTAGGTGAGTGATAGATATCTCTCACACGGAAGCTACGTATTGTATGGGTAAATTAGGATCATATACATATGTTTCATGTTAAAATCACCTTAGATATGATCTTATATGTTTAACTCAGACATAGAAACCCTAGGAATACCTAATTTGATCATATTAATGGGATAATTGTTAGATTAATCATGTTTATTATATGTTTAGATCCAAATCATGTTAGATCTCGTGTTTGTGATATATTTTTGCTATGCTTATGGACTGTTCATGTTTTTATGATCATTGCTGTATGAATTGATGTTTTTTAATTGAATTGATTACATTGCTTAAGTTGTATGTTAGATTGTGTGCTGTATAATCATAGGATGAAAGAACAGAGCAAATCGGAGGTTCAGATGATCTGATTCAAACGAAACTTGGCGAAGGCGCTCTGGAAGATAAGAGAATGGGCCATGAAAATTTTGGCATCCTCATACGCTAAGTATGAGGGTCGGCACCGACCCCTGTGGGGTTCCCCAGTAGCGTTGATTTTTGGAGAATGGCTGGTTTTTGATGGGTTGAGGTTACTGGTGAATTTCCAAGTCAATCGGATGTGATTTGTGATAGGTCAAAGGTTCATTTCTCAAGATGTGAATGGACGGATAGAAGTTTCAACAAAGAATGTCGAAATGATTAGAGATCGAACCGGAGGAGCATACTCGAGGCAGGGGTGAATATGAGCCACCACTTAGCCAATTTTGGCTAAGTGAGAGGGTCAGCATTGACCCTAAAGGGTGGGCCTAGGGAAGGTAAGATTTTAAGGGCTGGTTTATCTTGGCTTCCTGATGTTGCTGGAGAAGTTTGGATTGAAAGAAACTTCAGATGATTGATGTGCAACTCAAAGATGAATGTTGCTTCGATTGTGAACTCAGGCAGGAGTGGTCAAAGCTAAGTTGATGTGACTTTGGTCGTGGGATGGTATATGATATAGTTTGATGAAGGATTGACTCAGGTAGGAGTTAATTCGGGATGATAACGGTTCACTTGGGTGGGAGCTAACCACACTATAAGAATACACGACTATTCCAATGGCTTAGAGTCGTTGACGGCCGTTTGAAGCCGTTGGAGTAGAGTTCACAACTTCTAATGACTTCCAATGGAATCCACAGACACTTTCCAACGGCTTTAAAAGGTGGTTTGCCGTTGGAAACCGTTTAAAGGCAGTGACCAGTTTGTCGTTGGGAACCGTTTAAAGGAAGTGACCTGTAGCGACCCGGAAAATTCGGCACTCGAATTATCGACATTTACACAAACTGTGTCCCACTCGAGTATCGAATCTCCAGAAAGCTAGAAGAAAGAAGTTGGAGGATGAGAAAGATAAGATAGAAATATTAGAATAGAAGAATAGGAAGAAGAACAATACACAGAATCAGAGTCTCACATCGCAACGGAACGAAATATAATATAGAAATAAATCTTTATGGAGAGCATTGAATAAACTTACAACATCAGAGTACATCAACATCACTGGACAGTTATAATAATCTGCCCTCATACAACACAGCGGAATACACTAAATATATTTGGACTTCCCCAGCACGCCTTTCATAGTGTTCAATAACCTGAACCTGCAAACCCGGGCTAACCCGAGCATTTACAAAATACCGGGTCAGTCTGGTGAACCAGAATGAGATAAACTCGCACAGTATTAGGGTAAATCATCTAACATGATTTTAAAGTTTGAAATCTTTTCAAAAGAAAAGGATAATCGTAAGACCGAATCCACACATAAACACGAACGTTTTTTACCTTACGATAACCCAAAACAGTTTTTGAAATCATAACTTGATCTGATATTATGATAATGTCTAACTACAAATATAATAACAATCTAGAGGAACGCTTGCATCTCACGCTCCCCATATATAGTATACAAACCAAAACCGCAGGCGCTCATTGGATATTGGATTCCAACCATGACAAGGTATGGGACCACCTTCCGCACATGTATCTCTAGAGGCGAATACACAGGGTTCAACAAGAACGTCTTGCAACCCGGCCCTCACATGACCGACCACTCATTTCGCTTGAGTGTATCAAATGTATATCACCGACGGTTGGGATCAGCAACCGCCTGCCCGAAAAGGGACAGCATCGAACATAGATTAAATAAGCAAATGGAATTTCTCTAGATAGGTGATCATACACCCTAATGGGAGCGACCTACAAAGCCATGCTGCCTGCCCGATTTTTGTCATCTCCCGGTTGATGAGGCTTGAGGCTAGAATCTCTTTTCGAACATTTGGCCACCATTCACTTTGAATGCCACATAGTCAGATCCTCTGGATATCACTAATTGACGTCCACAAAAATACTCTAGTTATTTGGCTAGAGAAAACCATTTCTCCGCCATCAACTACGGTACGTTTGAAGAAATCAACGTACGTAATCTCCTTTGGAAATACTCTGTCAGACACTCGTCCATACAAGTCATCCAGGAACAGGATGAACCAAAGGCATCCTCCTACTGCATCCCAGGAATCACCCTATGGATCAGTAGCGAGTAGTCCTTGCAACCCATAGATCCCAACCACGACAGAACCACCGTTTATCTCTGGTTGCAATCCCAGGGATTCTTAGCGGTTCTTCCGTTTATGAAGATCCACGGTCTTCAATGCTCCATCTCGTTCAACACTTGATATCATCACGTATTTGTTTGTCGGAATGGTTTCGAATATAAATTCGATCCCGGTCTTTCCGTACCAGCAATCGTATTGGACAGATTTGATAGTCGGTGATTTAACTATCAAAATAAACAGTGTTTCAACCATGACACTCCAATGAGTTCACTGGTTCAGTATTCAGCATCACATGGCCTTTTAATTTAAACAAACTGATTCACTTCTATTAAATAAAACTTCTACTCTTTTAATATTTTAAAATACGATAATCAAATTCTTATCACTAACCTCTTTTATGATTACCAACCAATATCATCTTCAGATAATCCCGATGTCGCTCAAGTTGGGGTATTTTAATTACCTCTCAGACCTTGATCAACAACGTTCATATCTTCAGATAAATATAAGTTGTAATCAACCCAATATTTTATTCCAGTCTCCTTTCAAATTCTATTCGACCATTTCCACTTTGGAAATCTTATTTCCATTTCCCTTTTTCTTATTTCCATTTCAGAATAACGTAAATTTTGGAATTAATGATATAAATCCTCATCGCCTCTTTACAAACCTTGTTTCAACTACATTCTGGTTTAGTCTAAACCTTTTTCCCATATCACCTTCTCCTTTTATCTTAATTCAAAAGTTAAAGTCAACATGATTTAAGCCATCGTATTCTCCTAAATTCCCTTGATAACTTAGTTGTAAAACTTCGGGTTTTGAATATAAAATCCGTTCATAACTTCTTTCATTGTTCAACTATATTCCATCCCGACTTTGATTACTTTTCATGAATTCAATTAACTTCCCAAAATTTCTATTACTCAGAATAATAACTTACTTTATCACTAACTACTTTAAAAGTAGTAAATTCCTTTATTAACTAAAATAAAATTGTAAATTCCTCTTTTAAAACTTCGTTAAAAGAAACCAAATATCCTTTAAAACTGTTTGGTAAGATTAACTCAAAACAACTCCATATAATTGTCGATTCCAGTCAAAATAGTCGGTTTAGTCCACTTGAACCCCAGGTTACCTCTTTAACCCATTCTGATTCGTTCCCCCTTTAAATTAATTAGAAAAATAATTAATTTAAATGATTTCATTAATTGTTTCTTACCAAACCATTATTCCAACTTTTAAGTCATTGGATTAATTTCTCTTCACTTGTAAATCAATCTGATTAAATCAGAATTTCCTTACAAATAAATCAATAGTTAATCATAAATTCAAATAATAAAGGAAAGAAATGTTTAATTCCTTTTAAACATACTCTATTTTAATATAATTTAATTCAAATTCTATATCCCGTTATAAAGTAAATTTTATAACTTCTTCTCTGATGGTAAATCGTCGTTTATAAACAATTGATTTCTTAGGCCATATACTGCTGACAAATACCCCACCAATATCACCCATTGGTTCAAATTAAACAGATGTTGCAATTTTCAGCCAATAATCAGAAATCAAGTCAATCACATTTAACTGATCATAGATAACGACCATTTTACACCAACCAAATAACAGAACAATTCAAACAATTAATCACGTTTATAAATAAACGTGACCAACAAGGTGGGTTACCTCCGTTGGATCCAATCGTTAAAATAACGAATTGGAATTTCACTGAAATTAAACACAGTTTAATTTCATCAGTTAAATCAACAGTCAATGTATATACTAGCAAACAGTCAACATCAGCAATCAGAGCACACAAAATAGAAACCCAACTTATATAAAATATAAATAGGGAAACTGAGTGAGTTTAACTCACATTGACTGGTTGGGTCGTCCAGCGCTGGTCTTAATCAAACTAAGCAGCGTTTAATTAAATTTCAAATTTTCTGTCTTTCCAGTCCTGACAGATACTGCTCCATCACGATCTCCTCGTCTCAACGGTTCCAACGAACCTGATTTCGTCAAAATCCGTTAAGGTATGTACGAGATATGGTTAAAACAAGTTTATAAAGGAATTAAATTTCAAAAATATAGATTTCCTTTTAATTAAGCATTGGGCTTACCTTAATCCCCGGCCCACTAACCAACCCGACCCACTTCACCATATCAAAACCCTACCCACCGAATCATTCTCTTCATTATCAACAGCCGCCTCCCAAAAATCACAATCCAACCCTAATTCCCAAATCGAAAACCCTAATTCCCCTCTGCTTGTTGGCGTCGCAACCTTCCTTTCCCGTCTTCGCTTCTCCTTCTTTCGTTGGTTGGTACGCTAACCGTACCTTCGATCCGTCTGCTCCCCAACAATGACTTCAACAACCCTGACTTGCACCGCTACAAACAGTAGCGTCCTCTTGGTCCTTATCTCGAGCTTATCCACCTCCCTGCTGCTGCGGATGGATCGACATTAACCCCCTTAGATCCGGATCTCCCCATGGCCACTACAGGCTCACGACATTTCAGACACCAGAATTTCCGAATCAGAAACCAGTATACGCGCTCTAATTACAGATAAGCCCTTTAACTCGTTATTATTTTTCTCCTTTCTACTTACTGTAATTTTGTTTGATATTTTCCTGGGGTTTCCGAACCATTTGAGGTTGATTGTATTGGTTCGGTTTGCCTTTGAGGTGATGAAACACTTGTGCTAGGATACATATTTATAGTTGCGGTCTGATTGATAGTGGTTGCGAGTTGTTATCTCAATCAAATTTAAATCTGTAGTATAGATTCTTGGTTCGGATTTTGTATAAGATTTTTAGCACTGGTTGATGGGTTCGAAATATATTCTAGTCGATCTGTAGATTAGATAGAACGGACTTCTGAATTTTTAATTCGAATCTGAGATTTAGAATCTGAAGTTTAGATTTTATTTCTAATTAAATGAGTGAATTTGCATGTGAAACCTACTGTTGCCTACATGTGAATTCACTGTTTGTCTTGGCTGTACAGACTTTGTGTATACATAATCCCTTCTTCTAATTGTACCAATGTACATTCCTAGCTGTTTTGGCTATATAAATTTTTCCATTAGTAGACTTGACAATTCATCTATAGGGTTTCAGCTATTTACCTTAGCTGTTCCCTTGTCGATAGAGTTAGCTGTTTATTGCTGTTTTTATGAGAATATATACTACTTCTAACCATATTCTTTCTCTTTTCCTCCTCCTTTCTTTTTGCAGATTTCGTATGGTAATGGCTGATGGATTTCATGATGAATCTGGTTGATTTTGACACTGTGATAAAGATTTTGCTTAGATTTTAAAATATACGAGATCAGTGATAGATTCAACTGTGTTCTGGTGTATATATAGTTATAGTATTTTTGCTGCTTTGATTTGTCTAGTTGCAGATTGATGTATATGAACATATGTACATATATTCCTCTATTCATTATATTGTTTAATCGGCCAAAGGTGTACTTAAATTTTATGCATTGTACCAATCCTAGTTGTTCATGATTTTGACGTTTACTCTACATTTGCCCTTGCTGTTCACTCTGTTCATTGATATGAATTGATGTTTGAACATGTACCTTTGTTTATTTATTTAGTTACATATTTCTGTCCTTACTATCTATATCTTTAGCTGTGCTCTACTATATTCACTTCGCTTAAGGTTTTAAAGTATTTGCCGTGTTTGGACAGAAATCTAACACGAGAAGATCACCTTGTATGAATCAAATTCAACAAACATGAACAATTTTCTATCACCTCAATCAAATTATCAGCTTTGACAAATAAAACCATCCTCATACAAACGTTTATAGCAAGTCAGAAACTTAAACAAACAATTCACGATCAAGGCCCTATAAAGTTCACAGAAAATTTTGTATCAACCGAAACCAAGCTGTCCACCATATTCTTATCCTCAGAAACTCTTACATTCTTCTTCGTCCTTGACTCATGGTCCATCGAACTAATTAGTTCATTCTCCTTGTGATCGCTCTGAATAGTTAAGGTATACGTCAACGTATATATTTAAGGGTTCGTTTTAAAAATAAAATAAAATAAAATATTCGTTACAATATAAATTGAATTTAAATGGCTAGATTTTAAAAATAAATAATTAAATAAATATCACCTTATTTATTGAACAACAACCTCAACTTCTGATGGAAAAATTTAAACTCGACATTAAGATTCTAGTTTTAAAATAACATATAAATATATTTGAGCACTATTTTAATTACATAAATTTGATTAAATATCTATTACCTTTCAAATATAATAAATAAATTTAAATATTCTATTTTAAATAGCCGAAAAATCCGGGACGTTGCATTCTTCCCCCCTTAAAATAATTTCGTCCTCGAAATTGCAAAGTAAGAAGAATATTTCGAACCATATTTTTAAAAAAAAAAATTATTTGAATTAAATTCAAACTAATTTTAAACTCTAAAAATTTACGATAATTTCGCCAGCGCACCTCCTGCATGGCTCGATCGGTACGAGTACCATTGCCACTCTAGGCCTCTATTTCTTTGAAAAGAAACTCAAATTTCGAATGGTAATTCACTTTATTTGAATCCCAATCTATTTATCCATTAGATTTTTGAATCCCAATTCATTTTAATCCATTTTCAAATTAATTTTACTTAACCAAGCTCAATTTCGCTTCCATGCCTGATTCACTTGACGAATTGATTTCAAATCAGTCCATCTTCATTTAAAGATTCAAATTTGATTTCAAATCAAACAAACACCTAATATCACTATAATATAGAAAATTAATTCTTTTGTCCATATAAGAATATACCTTGGGTAAAATTATTTCATTTACCCTCTTTCAAAACATACTGCGTCGGTTTATCGTACTTGAGTGTTTAGAAATCCTTATCGATACAGTGGATCAAACTAATCGACCAGAACTCATAAACAACCCAACCAACAAATCTCCACAATATAAAACAAATTTTATAAAATCTACAAATACGTTCACTCGTATATATATACTCACACTCAATCTAGGGTATTGCTAACCCCATCTCTATTGAGTCACACCACAGAGCCATGGTTTTCTCTAAACCAATCGCTCTGATACCAACTGTAGCAACCCGGAAAATTCGGCACTCGAATTATCGACATTTACACAAACTGTGTCCCACTCGAGTATCGAATCTCCAGAAAGCTAGAAGAAAGAAGTTGGAGGATGAGAAAGATAAGATAGAAATATTAGAATAGAAGAATAAGAAGAAGAACAATACACATAATCAGAGTCTCACATCGCAACGGAACGAAATATAATATAGAAATAAATCTTTATGGAGAGCATTGAATAAACTTACAACATCAGAGTACATCAACATCACTGGACAGTTATAATAATCTGCCCTCATACAACACAGCGGAATACACTAAATATATCTGGACTTCCCCAGCACGCCTTTCATAGTGTTCAATAACCTGAACCTGCAAACCCGGGCTAACCCGAGCATTTACAAAATTCCGGGTCAGTCTGGTGAACCAGAGTGAGATAAACTCGCACAGTATTAGGGTAAATCATCTAACATGATTTTAAAGTTTGAAATCTTTTCAAAAGAAAAGGATAATCGTAAGACCGAATCCACACATAAACACGGACGGTTTTTACCTTACGATAACCCAAAACAGTTTTTGAAATCATAACTTGATCTGATATTATGATAATGTCTAACTACAAATATAATAACAATCTAGAGGAACGCTTGCATCTCACGCTCCCCATATATAGTATACAAACCAAAACCGCAGGCGCTTATTGGATATTGGATTCCAACCATGACAAGGTATGGGACCACCTTCCGCACATGTATCTCTAGAGGCGAATACACAGGGTTCAACAAGAACGTCTTGCAACCCGGCCCTCACATGACCGACCACTCATTTCGCTTGAGTGTATCGAATGTATATCACCGACGGTTGGGATCAGCAACCGCCTGCCCGAAAAGGGACAGCATCGAACGTAGATTAAAGAAGCAAATGGAATTTCTCTAGATAGGTTATCATACACCCTAATGGGAGCGACCCACATAGCCATGCTGCCTGCCCGATTTTTGTCATCTCCCGGTTGATGAGGCTTGAGGCTAGAATCTCTTTTCGAACATTTGGCCACCATTCACTTTGAATGCCACATAGTCAGATCCTCTGGATATCACTAATTGACGTCCACAAAAATACTCTAGTTATTTGGCTAGAGAAAACCATTTCTCCGCCATCAACTATGGTACGTTTGAAGAAATCAACGTACGTAATCTCCTTTGGAAATACTCTGTCAGACACTCGTCCATACAAGTCATCCAGGAACAGGATGAACCGAAGGCATCCTCCTACTGCATCCCAGGAATCACCCTATGGATCAGTAGCGAGTAGCCCTTGCAACCCGTAGATCCCAACCACGACAGAACCACCGTTTATCTCTGGTTGCAATCCCAGGGATTCTTAGCGGTTCTTCCGTTTATGAAGATCCACGGTCTTCAATGCTCCATCTCGTTCAACACTTGATATCATCACGTATTTGTTGGTCGGAATGGTTTTCGAATATAAATTCGATCCCGGTCTTTCCGTACCAGCAATCGTATTGGACAGATTTGATAGTCGGTGATTTAACTATCAAAATAAACAGTGTTTCAACCATGACACTCCAATGAGTTCACTGGTTCAGTATTCAGCATCACATGGCCTTTTAATTTAAACAAACTGATTCACTTCTATTAAATAAAACTTCTACTCTTTTAATATTTTAAAATACGATAATCAAATTCTTATCACTAACCTCTTTTATGATTACCAACCAATAT
This sequence comes from Allium sativum, assembly GCA_030737875.1. NCBI lineage: Eukaryota > Viridiplantae > Streptophyta > Magnoliopsida > Asparagales > Amaryllidaceae > Allium > Allium sativum. The sequence goes on along the minus strand of CM060912.1, from coordinate 1,009,818,720 downwards.
CATCTTCAGATAATCCTGATGTCGTTCAAGTTGGGGTATTTTAATTACCTCTCATACCTTGATCAACAACGTTCATATCTTCAGATAAATATAAGTTGTAATCAACCCAATATTTTATTCCAGTCTCCTTTCAAATTCTATTCGACCATTTCCACTTTGGAAATCTTATTTCCATTTCCCTTTTTCCTAATTCCATTTCAGAATAACGTAAATTTTGGAATTAATGATATAAATCCTCATCGCCTCTTTACAAACCTTGTTTCAACTACATTCTGGTTTAGTCTAAACCTTTTTCCCATATCACCTTCTCCTTTTATCTTAATTCAAAAGTTAAAGTCAACATGATTTAAGCCATCGTATTCGCCTAAATTCCCTTGATAACTTAGTTGTAAAACTTCGGGTTTTGAATATATTCATAACTTCTTTCATTGTTCAACTATATTCCATCCCGACTTTGATTACTTTTCATGAATTCAATTAACTTCCCAAAATTTCTATTACTCAGAATAATAACTTACTTTATCACTAACTACTTTAAAAGTAGTAAATTCCTTTATTAACTAAAATAAAATTGTAAATTCCTCTTTTAAAACTTCGTTAAAAGAAACCAAATATCCTTTAAAACTGTTTGGTAAGATTAACTCAAAACAACTCCATATAATAGTCGATTCTAGTCAAAATAGTCGGTTTAGTCCACTTGAACCCCAGGTTACCTCTTTAACCCATTCTGATTCGTTCCCCCTTTAAATTAATTAGAAATATAATTAATTTAAATGATTTCATTAATTGTTTCTTACCAAACCATTATTCCAACTTTTAAGTCATTGGATTAATTTCTCTTCACTCGTAAATCAATCTGATTAAATCAGAATTTCCTTACAAATAAATCAATAGTTAATCATAAATTCAAATAATAAAGGAAAGAAATGTTTAATTCCTTTTAAACAAACTCTATTTTAATATAATTTAATTCAAATTCTATATCCCGTTATAAAGTAAATTTTATAACTTCTTCTCTGATGGTAAATCGTCGTTTATAAACAATTGATTTCTTAGGCCATATACTGCTGACAAATACCCCACCAATATCACCCATTGGTTCAAATTAAACAGATGTTGCAATTTTCAGCCAATAATCAGAAATCAAGTCAATCACATTTAACTGATCATAGATAACGACCATTTTACACCAACCAAATAACAGAACAATTCAAACAATTAACCACGTTTATAAATAAACGTGACCAACAAGGTGGGTTACCTCCGTTGGATCCAATCGTTAAAATAACGAATTGGAATTTCACTGAAATTAAACACAGTTTAATTTCATCAGTTAAATCAACAGTCAATGTATATACTAGCAAACAGTCAACATCAACAATCAGAGCACACAAAATAGAAACCCAATTTATATAAAATATAAATAGGGAAACTGAGTGAGTTTAACTCACATTGACTGGTTGGGTCGTCCAGCACTGGTCTTAATAAAACTAAGCAGCGTTTAATTAAATTTCAAATTTTTTGTCTTTCCAGTCCTGACAGATACTGCTCCATCACGATCTCCTCGTCTCAACGGTTCCAACGAACCTGATTTCGTCAAAATCCGTTAAGGTATGTACGAGATATGGTTAAAACAAGTTTATAAAGGAATTAAATTTCAAAAATATAGATTTCCTTTTAATTAAGCATTGGGCTTACCTTAATCCCCGGCCCACTAACCAACCCGACCCGCTTCACCATATCAAAACCCTACCCACCGAATCATTCTCTTCATTATCAACAGCCGCCTCCCAAAAATCACAATCCAACCCTAATTCCCAAATCGAAACCCCTAATTCCCCTCTGCTTGTTGGCGTCGCAACCTTCCTTTCCCGTCTTCGCTTCTCCTTCTTTCGTTGGTTGGTACGCTAACCGTACCTTCGATCCGTCTACTCCCCAACAATGACTTCAACAACCCTGACTTGCACCGCTACAAACAGTAGCGTCCTCTTGGTCCTTATCTCGAGCTTATCCACCTCCCTGCTGCTGCGGATGGATCGACTTTAACCCCCTTAGATCCGGATCTCCCCATGGCCACTACAGGCTCACGACATTTCAGACACCAGAATTTCCGAATCATTTCATCAGAAACCAGTATACGCGCTCTAATTACAGATAAGCCCTTTAACTCGTTATTATTTTACTCCTTTCTACTTACTGTAATTTTGTTTGATATTTTCCTGGGGTTTCCGAGCCATTTGAGGTTGATTGTATTGGTTCGGTTTGCCTTTGAGGTGATGAAACACTTGTGCTAGGATACGTATTTATAGTTGCGGTCTGATTGACAGTGGTTGCGAGTTGTTATCTCAATCAAATTTAAATCTGTAGTATAGATTCTTGGTTCGGATTTTGTATAAGATTTTTAGCACTGGTTGATGGGTTCGAAATATATTCTGGTCGATCTGTAGATTAGATAGAACGGACTTCTGAATTTTTAATTCGAATCTGAGATTTAGAATCTGAAGTTTAGATTTTATTTCTAATTAAATTAGTGAATTTGCATGTGAAACCTACTATTGCCTACATGTGAATTCACTGTTTGTCTTGGTTATACAGACTCTGTGTATACATAATCCCTTCTTCTAATTGTACAATGTACATTCCTAGCTGTTTTGGCTATATAAATTTTTCCATTAGTAGACTTGACAATTCATCTATAGGCTTTCAGCTATTTACCTTAGTTGTTCCCTTGTCGATAGAGTTAGCTGTTTATTGTTGTTTTTATGAGAATATATACTACTTCTAACCATATTCTTTCTCTTTTCCTCCTCCTTTCTTTTTGCAGATTTCGTATGGTGATGGCTGATGGATTTCATGATGAATCTGGTTGATTTTGACACTGTGATAAAGATTTTGCTTAGATTTTAAAATATACGAGATCAGTGATAGATTCAACTGTGTTCTGGTGTATATATAGTTATAGTATTTTTGCTGCTTTGATTTGTCTAGTTGCAGATTGATGTATATGAACATATGTACATATATTCCTCTATTCATTATATTGTTTAATCGGCCAAAGGTGTACTTAAATTTTATGAATTGTACCAATCCAAGTTGTTCATGATTTTGACGTTTACTCTACATTTGCCCTTGCTGTTCACTCTGTTCGTTGATATGAATTGATGTTTGAACATGTACCTTTGTTTATTTATTTAGTTACATATTTCTGTCCTTACTATCTATATCTTCAGCTGTGCTCTACTATATTCACTTCGCTTAAGGTTTTCAAGTATTTGCCGTGTTTGGACAGAAATCTAACACGAGAAGATCACCTTGTATGAATCAAATTCAACAAACATGAACAATTTTCTATCACCTCAATCAAATTATCAGCTCTGACAAATAAAACCATCCTCATACAAACGTTTATAGCAAGTCAGAAACTTAAACAAACAATTCACGATCAAGGCCCTATAAAGTTCACAGAAAATTTTGTATCAACCGAAACCAAGTTGTCCACCATATTTTTATCCTCAGAAACTCTTACATTCTTCTTCGTCCTTGACTCATGGTCCATCGAACTAATTAGTTCATTCTCCTTGTGATCGCTCTGAATAGTTAAGGTATACGTCAACGTATATATTTAAGGGTTCGTTTTAAAAATAAAATAAAATAAAATATTCGTTATAATATAAATTGAATTTAAATGGCTAGATTTTAAAAATAAATAATTAAATAAATATCACCTTATTTATTGAACAACAACCTCAACTTCTGATGGAAAAATTTAAACTCGACATTAAGATTCTAGTTTTAAAATAACATATAAATATATTTGAGCACTATTTTAATTACATAAATTTGATTAAATATCTATTACCTTTCAAATATAATAAATAAATTTAAATATTCTATTTTAAATAGCCGAAAAATCCGGGACGTTACATGACCAATTTGCCATTGGTAGCCGTTTGAAAAACCGGGTTATTTTCTTTATATAACAACAAGCATATAACCTTCCAACACCCCAATTCCATTTCAATCCATTCCCAGTCCAATTCCAGTCAATTCCACATATATACAACACATACATACCAATAACCATATAAACAACCAAAATAAATTAAAGAAACATCAATACATACAAATAAAACCATCCAAACATCCAGAATAACATCAACTTATACAAACCATCATCCGCTATGTACCATCAAAATATCCAAACATCCAAATATGTCTACAAACTGTACCAATATATACAAACCATCAAAATAAATCCAAAGTATCATTCTTACCCACTCCGTAACAATATATACAACATCAAAACAAATCATCACCATCTCCAAGCAAAACACAGCAAAAACATACCTCAAGCTTCATCATGTTCGTCGCCTCCGGAAGTAGACGATGAAGGAAAACTACCATGATTGTGAACGTACTCCGCAACCTTTTGATTCAGCTTCTCAATCTGCATTGCCTACACACAATTTTGGTCGTGTAACTGCTTCATAAAGGCTCGCATCTCCTTAATTTCTGCTTTGTCATGTGCCTTTTGAGCTTGTCAAACCTGCAAATAGAATGAATAGCAAAAAGGTTATGTCAACATATCAAATATGACAAATTCTATTTGTACACCATAAACTGTCTTAGATACACCATACATATTACTAAACTATCCTTAATTTAGAATAAAACGAAATAATTGTCCAATTTTAGTATCTTTCTCTCATGCATAGTCGAACAAAGAAACTTTGATTTCTGAAATCAATGAACTTTTGAAAATGATAAGATATTACTAGAAAAGATATGTTTATATATTTGGTAAACTCATTCAATCAAATAAATACATAGAAATTCGAATATTAATGATTTCATTGAAGTTTTAGATTCAATTTTAACTTAATGTTGAGCGCTATGTAACGTGTACCTTGTATTTTATTATAATTACTTCAAACCTTTTGAACATGTAAAAAATCAACTATATTTTAAACACGTGGTTTTATGTTTACAATTCTAATCATGTCTTAAATGTCAAGTTCCTAGTTATTGTTTCATAAGAAATAGCATATATATAACCGTTTATTAAATGTGTCATAATTGAATCGACTAAGGTAGTGAAAATATTAAATGGCATTAACAATTGAATCGACTAAGGTAGTGAAAATATTTTGACACACTTAAAACATAAAAAGTATGAATATTGGTTAAACCATACGAATATTACCGACAAGATACCGAATCCATAACGTCTGCTCCATTGCGACGGATCCATGACAGCATCAAATAGGTTGTCTTCCTCCTCAGGTGTCAACTCATCATGACCAAACTCCTCAAGCGCGTGAGTCTGTGCATCCAGAAACTTTGCATATAATGCAACAAATAATTTCAGTTGAAAAATAATAGAATGTTGATTTTATTTAAAATAATAAAATTTAAAATATGCATACATATGCAGTTGTCGCTCTATCCTGATCATCTCACTGATAAAACACATTGTCAGCCTCGTCTACATGCCTGGATGTGTGGGTGTGAGTAAATACATCCATGTAGGACACGGGATGTCCACAAGCTTTTTCCTGCAATTGATAATTTGAATAATTTAATTCCACAAAGATAATTACTGAACTGATCAATATACAATGTAATAATTGACAAATTTATCAAGTCCTCATGGTGATGTTGAAAAGATTGGGATCCTCCACGATAAGTTACTGGATTCTTGTTCCTGTTTGCGGTATTCCTTGCTGACTCATCCTGCAAATGTATATAAATAATTATTTAAAATCGTCAAAAAAAATTAGATTCGTTATAGATTTCCCTTGAACTCATTTGTGTCCCACCATACATGCAACCATCTTATTAAACACTTCATTGCCCATCCACCTTGGTTTCTTCCCCGCTTTTTTAATCTCGTTCATCTTCTCCCTGTAATTCCTGGTGGCGTTTGAGTTCTTGTGTCGCCAAACTAGGTTCATGTCAGTCTCCAGCACATCTACTACGCCCTGTACGATGAGAAAATATAAATAATCTCATTTATTTGTATTTAACCAATTTGTAACACGGTATAAACTTACCAGAAAATCTTGCCATACAGTCTCTTTGATGTCTTCTGGGATCCTGCTCCACTTAGGCCAGAAATAGCTCATTCTAGCCATATACGCATCCTTAGAGATATTTAGAACCGTATGAGATGGCTCCAACTCAAACCCCATGCATTGAATATAAATTAGAACTTTATAGAATATAGTTATATTATGTAAAAAAATATTAAATTGTTATGTTGATAATTTTGATACTTACGTATGGTCGGTCTTTGGATTCAAGTAAACAACTGGACAAGCTAGCTAATTTCCATTACCCTCACGGACATGTTGGGTAATGCAATGTCCTCCAGAGCTAGAGCCAGAACCAGAATCAGGGCCAGACATAATATACTTGCCACATAGATATGAAATTGGATTTCAAATACTACGGCATAGTCATACCAAAAGCGCTCTAAATTTCACAAACCAAATCCGAGAAATTTATAAGTTTTTAATTAATTTGTTTGTTTGTTCTCCAAAGTTTACAAATATAACTTGTATTCTTATTTACAAATTTTAATTTATAGTCATAATATACCTTGCTTCTATTTTGATGTGTTTGAATTCTTATTATAAAATTATGCTTCTACATGCATATCCATCAATATACTTTAATGACACATAAAAAAAATTCAAATGTACTTCATAATGCAATTTAAAAGATAAAAAATAACCTAATAAACAATTCAAATACACATCAATACAATTTAATGCCACATACAATCTCACTTAAAATTAATTTATCAGCATGATTTGTAGGTTATCCATGGCAAATCTTTTAATTTTTAAAACTTGAAGAAATATTTCACGTGAAAACGTCTAACATTTAAAAATATTCTAATATACCAAAGTTAAAAAATTATCAAATTAACGGTATACTTGTTGAAATTTTGTAGAAAAAATCAATGGCGTTGATCATATTTAATTCGATCTATTGTTGTCATATTGATTTTTTTTAAGCAAAGCCAACGGGGTTAATTAAAAGGGCCCGATCTTTTTATTGAAGTCACATTGATATTTATAAGAAGCAAAAAAGAATACATGGAACTAGATATTTATAAAGTAGTTCTCGAATTCAAAATTTATTTGAAATTTTGTACCAATAGTTCTTGAATTCAAAATTTATTTTGAAAATACCAAAATTGTTTAATTAGTAATACAAATTAAAAGTATATACGGAGCTAGAGATTTAAAGTAAAATACACATATAGTTTAAAAAATAAACTAAAACAGATAAATATATCTATATCATATTATATCCAAAAATGATTTTATATAAATAATACATACATAAATATGCATATATATATATGTGTGTGTGTGTGTGTGTGTGTGTGTGTGTGTGCGTGTGTGCGTGTGTGCGTGTAATATTTATTATTATAACCTTAGTTTATGAAACATGATAAATATACTTATATACATATAATTTTCATTACTATAAAATTGGTTTTAAAAATTTGTAATCATATTAATTAACTATTGTTACAAAATAAACTATGTTAACGACTAAGAATCAATATAATGGTCATAATATACCAAAAATATGTATTAATTAATTATAATGACATTTTAATTGCTAATAATCTCATTATTTCAGTGATAATATAGTAATTAGGGGATATTACGATGTAATATGCATATGCTAACAACTAGGAATCAATTAAACATCAACTTAAACCCTAAATCAATTAAAACCTAAAAATTAGGTTTAGAGAAAATACCGATTTTGGAGAGCAAGGAGGGTAGAGAGCGATTGGAGATGGTCGGAGATGCGGTCGAAGGAGGTTGGGTAGGACGTTAGACCAGTGACAGCGAGGTGGAAGGTGGAAAAATGTCGAAAGTAGGAAATATTTTCTGATTTGGGGAAGAATGGTGCTCTCAGCTTGCTGTTCTGGAATATGTCTGAAAATTTCCAATGGTTACCAATGTCCACTGATGGTCGTTACTTCATTGATTTCCAATGGCTCCTTAATAGTCATTAGTGGTCATTGTAAACAGGGCGTTGGAATACACTATTTATCTAGTAGTGCTAAGGATGATAATGGAATTAGTTCAAGAGGTCGCTTGACAAAAGAAGTGATGTCACCAAGAAGAAAAACTTGATAGAATTTGAAGCACTAAGGAATTGTTAGTTATCGAAGTGTTCTAGCGAACTCAAAATAGAGGTATCATGAGGACGCCCACAAGGATCATGTTGGATCAAGTACCTTGGATCGCTCAGGTAGGAGCGTTTTAGTTGTCTTAAGTAGGAGGAAAACATATGAGTCGTGATGGCGTATGGTAGTTTGGCTAGAACTGGGGTTTTCCATTAGCCTTTTTGATCGGTGAAATGCAAGTTCGATAACTGGTAGATTCATGGTTGTAGTCGGTGTGGCTAAGACATTGGATGTTATGGATGCTACGGTTGATTTTATGTTTTCTTCTCTATTTTCTCTTGGTAGGCCATCACCATAGGATGTTATAGATTAGCTCGTGATAGTCCTTTCCTATTTCTGATGCGACATGTGATGGATAGTTTTAACATATTATATTGTTGGTTGATCCGCCTATACTCATATTATCCTATGTAACTTTTGTTAGCTATTTTATCACCCACTAAGACTGTTGCTTGACTCAAGATTTTATGTTTTCCTCTTATTACCTTGGGATGTTCACCAATTTGATGGTGGGTAGACTAAGTAGCATGTAGCTGGTTTTGTGCTGGTGTTATTATGCGGTGACGAGCAGGTGGATGGCGTATTATTACTATTTGTATATTTCTTTTGTATCTCTGCTGTATGTTGATGATATTGAGACACTGAGGGATGTAGTGAGGCATATTATATTCAAAGATTCATGTATTGATAAGTATTGTACCCAAGATTTTATGGTTTTAATGAAGATTTCATTCTCTGTTCAGTTGTGCTTCATTATTATATCCTATTGTGTATTTTATTATTATATACTATCCATACACTGTGAGTTATACGATAGGCTCTGTTTTCAAATTATTCTACCCTATCAGTTGTCTCGTATCGTTTTGGCGGTCATACAGCGCACTTCTCCTCGGATTGTGCGGGAGGTGCGGTGCAGTCGTCACATTTGGTATCAGACCTTTGGTTGATCGATTTTACCCAAAGTTCGTAAGTGTATAATGTATGAGAGATGTTTTTGTGATTTTTAATGGATAATTACTATATTATATATGTATATAGTATAGTAAGTTAGTAAGCACTTGAACACCAATGAGGCTTTCTCTAATGTGAATTAACTCTCGTTTCAGAGTAAGGATGAGTCGACGAACTTAGAGACACGCACCTAGGAATGAGCCTGCGACTGGTGAGATAGGCGACGGTAGTTAGTCAGGAGCTGCAACTGCTATGCCCGATTATCTTGCTATGTTCGATGCCATGATGGCGGCGATCATGAGAAGGATGCCCACCCCAGCAGTAGCATAATATGGTGTTGTTCCTGTGTAGGCGCCTACGGTTAATGATTTGGCAGAATATGTTGTTGTGTCTTGCTTTCAAAGCCAACCTGCTCAATCGACCTCGAACTCTTTATTCTCTGGTTCTAGCTTCTGAATAAACTCGACAAGCTTTGCATCTCGCTTTTGGCTCTTGCCAATCCTTTCGATAAGAGTAGGTCTTATCGATAAGCTTGCCAACATTTCAGGTTCCAACAGACATCGTGGCCAGAAATCGAATCTTGCCAAATACTCGAGGCTTTTCCATTCTGAAAACATTGATCCCAAACTTTCGTATCTTCGAATCAACGCATCTGCCACTGCGTTGCCTTTGCCACTGCGTTGCCTTTGCCAGGAGTATTAGCTATACCGAAATCATATGATGCCAGAAATTCTAACCACCGTTGTTGTCGAAGATTTAAATCCTTTTGGGAGAAAAGATACTTCAGCGACTTGTGATCCGTGAACAACTCGAATCGAACTCCCAACAGATAATGCCTCCATATCTTCAGAGCAAACACAATCGCTGCCAACTCTAAATCATGAGTTGGGTGATTCTTCTTGTGCAGCTTCAGCTATCTATTCGCATAGGCCACAACCTTATCCCTTTACATTAGCACTGCTCCAAGTCCAATACCGCATGCATCGGTGTATACCACCATCTCTTCATTCCCATTCGGAATGGTCAAAACAAGAGCACTCGTCAGTCTCTCCTTCAGGATTTCGAAAGCTTGCTCACACTTTGCATCCCATGAGAACACTTGGTTCTTCTTCGTCAATCCTGTGCAACTATCTTGGAGAAATCCTTGATAAACCATCGGTAATACCCTTCCAACCCAAGGAAACTTCTCACATCTGTCGCATTCTTAGGTCTATTCCAGTCCTGGATTGCTGTCTCTTTAGTGGGGTCAAATACTATACCATTTCTAGAAACTACATGGCCTAAGAACCTCACTTCCTTCTTCCAGAAGTAAGACTTCGAAAACTTAGCTCTCAGCTGATGCTTTTGCAAAATTTCAAAAACAACTCTCAAATGCGTCTTGTGCTCTTCCCTATTCCGAGAGTAAACCAGATTGTCATCCACAAAACACATGTACGAACTTGTTCAACTGATTTCTGAAAACCATATTCATAAGATCCACAAAATACGATGGCGCGTTAGTCAACCCGAATGGCATCACCAACCATTCGAAGAAACCAGATAGTGTCCTAAAAGCAGTCTTTGGCACACTTTCCTTTGCCACTCGTAACTGGTGAAATCCTGTTGCCAAATCCATTTGAGAAAACACTTTGGCCTCATGAAGCCGATCGAACAAGTCATCAATCCTTGGCAATGGATACTTATTCTTCTTGGTCACCTTGTTCAGCTCATGATAGTCCATACACAATCTTAACGAGCCATCTGCCTTGGTTGCAAACACTACTGGTGTTCCCCACTCGAAAACACTACTTCGAATGAATCCCTTTCCTAGAAGGTCACAAACTTGCACCTCCAACTCTCGCTGTTCCTTAGACGTCATTCGCCTAAGAGGCATAACGATTGGTCTAGCACCCTCAACCAAATTGATCCTAAACTCGATCTCACATTGCGACGGAAATCCTTTGACCTCGTCAAAGAAATCCTTATACTCATTAGCGATCAACGCAGATGACAAGTCTTTCAGTGGAATCACAAGCGAATATAGATAGCTTACGAAAACACCATCTTCAGGCCTACATCTAATCAACACCTTTCGCCCTTCCACATCACCGACCCTCAACTCTAGTTTCTCGAAATTCACCCTTGCTGCATACCTCTTGAGCCAATACATGCCCAAGATGATCCCAAACCCAAAGAAGTTAAGAATAAAGCAATCACACACAAAAGAGCAACACTAGACCACGACATATCATACAAAGATTGTACAAACCCCCAACTAGATTATTCACTACGAAAGGGCTATCACAAATCTCGGGTTCTAGACCCAAGCGGCACACAAGCTCATTGCAAATGAAAGAATGCGATGCTCCAGTATCAAACAAAACTTGAACTGAAACACCTCGGACAGAAAGAGTACCTTGAACGACGACACCCTTTCCTTTCTGCTCTATAGTAGGAGCTCTTGAAGAAGATGGCCCGACTTCCAAAGCATACGCCTTCAAACCTGCTTGCCCTTAGATGATTCTGGATAGTCTTTCTTATCATGTCCCGACTTTCCACACTTGAAGCACTTCTTCTCAGCTTTGGGATTCTTGCACTCACTAAAGAAATGGCCCTTCTGCCAGCAGTTGAAGCAAGTCACTTCGCCTTTCTGCTTCTTTTGACCATCCTTTCCCTTCTGCTGTTGTTGCTTCCTTTTTTTGTTGTTACCTCCCGGTTGTGGTTTTGGAGCTTCTTTAGATGCAACAACAATCACTTCCTCTTTTGGAAACAAGCTCTCACATCTCACGGCTTTCTCCACAAGCTTCTCAAATGAGTCTTCAAGATGTTCCACCAAAAATCTTCCTATGTAGGCATCCAAACCCATAACATACTTCTCGTTCTTTTGATAGAGTGTATCTGTTAGCCCTTTTTTGGCACCAATCTCATCGGGCCAAAACCAAAGCCCAAATGCACAACCAAATACAAGTCGTGCTCCAAGAGGCCAATCAGGGGCGCTACATCAAGCAATGGTATATCGGCCCAAATCCAACTCAGTCGGAAGGACTATGCATTACCTGAAAAATCATTCACCAGGGCGACCGAGTTTCTCGCCTCCAGAAAGAACTCGTCGATCGGTTATCTCGAGCCTACGTGGAAGGTTTCTCTACAGAGCCAGTCCACTTAATATCCCGACTTCCAAGGAGGTAAAGGCGGTCAACCATATGCGGGCAAAGCTCTTCTTTTGATATACCTCTCCACGGATGCCACGTCAGCCACAACTTTCGAGGATACTATTTATGAGCAGTGGAATCAGTGTTCCAGCCGCAATTCGAGCCAATGGATGGATTCCACGTGTCTGGACCTTCCCGAAATGGCCGGACCATTTCGCAACAGCCCAAGCAGCATTTTCCACCTATAAATACCTCCAAGCTTAAAGAGAAAGGAAGAGGACTTCTCTTGGCAAGACGGCTTTTTCCAAACTTTTCATCTCTACTCTCCTCCAAAATCTTAATCTCTCAAAAGGAAGAAAGGAAAATAGTCATTTTCTTTCTTTTCTCCAAACAGAAAAAGCATTGTATTTGTAATAAAAAAAGAGAGAAATAATATATAAAGTGGACGTAGGCATTGTCTTTGCCAAACGACTATAAAAATTCTGTGTGTGCTCCCCATTCTTTTACTTTTTATTGCGTATTTTATCTTTATTCGTGTGTAGATCACGCGATTGGGGGTTGATCGTCACTAGTGACCAACTTTTGACGTCAACACTTTGGCGCGCCAGGAAGGGGCAGCGCACCGACACCGCCATCGAGCTCCTGCTTATCCCAGGTCATGGCGAACAAACGAAAGAAAGATGCAACATCCTCTCGTCCCGCAAACGCCGATGCAGCTGATGCCGATGCTGTAGAAGCAAGCCACGAAGTTTCCTCTGATGACAACAAGTCCCGATTCCTTACCCGGGACGACATGGATAAAATCATGGTCGAACTCAGAAACCATATGACATCTCAGGGTAAAGTCCTCGAACGACAACAGCAGTTGATGGATCACTTTCTCGGTTAACTGGAAACAGGATTGAACGCTTCAACATCAATTCCTCCATCGACCGAAGCTGGGGCAATAACCGATCTTCGGTCTGCACGAAATTAGTCCACTGATCAGGCTACACCTTTATTTCATCCTGGTTTGGTTCCACCAACCGATCGATCCCAGCCGAGAATATCGCTTCCAGCAACCAGCGCGGCTGCAACAACAGAACCTCAGGAGGCAGGCGACCAAGATCTAGGTCATTTGAAAAATATGCCTCCACTCTTTGGAACATCTCGACCTACCGAATCAGTCGAGTTACCCCCGAGTCCCTCAGAATCAATGCCATTCCCATTACAACCCGGGATCTTGCCGCAGACCAGTTTAACCACTCTTCCTCCTCAACGAAGAGTTGGAGTAGCCTTCCCTTCGAATGAGGGAAGCCACCTTACCATGCCGGTCCTCACCGTAGCGGAAGAAAATGCTACCATAGACCCTCCTAACCTCGCTTCAAACAATTGCAACCCTGGCCCCCAAACATCACATGCTATGCTGGATCAACCTAGACCTTCAGCTATAAATATGGCTCGATCCACAACTCATTAGGTTCCAGAGGGGCCATTCTACCCAGAACCACCCGCCAGATCTCACCTTCCCTCACACCTTCACTCAACTCTCGGAGGTCGAGCCCAGCCAACGGCCACCCTTCCGAGCATGCTTTTGCCGGATCCTCGTGCAGAACCCCCTCAGGATGCAGAGTTAAGTTCATCGCAATGACTCCTCGGAGATGGGAGTCAGCTTGCAAGCATCATCCGACATTTCACTCGGGGCAATTCTTCGCAGCAAGACATAGACAATGTCAATCGCAGCCCCTTCACTAGAGAAATCAGAAATTCTTGAAACCCTCCGGACTTCAGGTTCCCTGCCATCGAACCATACAACGTCGCACTGACCCGACCATTCATCTTATGCGATACATGCGACATATGGAAGTACTTGGTGCATCGACCAGCTTCATCTCTAAGTGCTTTCCACTCTTTCTCACAAATATAGCCGGTATGTGGTTTCAGCAGCTAACAACGGAGTCGATCAGTAGTTGGAATACTCTGGTCACCCGCTTCATCGAGCAGTTTCGAGTGCATATCTCTCGACCGAAAAGTGTCATGTTTTTATCTACCATCAAACAGCGATCCGGAGAGACGCTAAGATCCTTCCTCGAAAGGTTCAACGCAGCCGTAGCATCTGTCGATCGGCCCGAGCCATCGATGATGTTGATGGCATCCATCGTGGGAGTCCAGAAGAGATCAGAATTCTCGAACTCCTTAACTAGGGATCCTCCCAAATATATATAGATGATTTCTATTCCGAGGCCGAAAGATTCCTCCGAAAGAGGATGCCAGCCTTGAGATGGAGAGCCTTGAAGTTTTAGTAGCCAAACAACAAGGTCCACTCAACGGCAATGGCCAGAATAAAGGAAGAGGAACGGCCCCGGAAAAGGATAAACGCAATGTACGACCTCGAAATGAAAACAAATATAATCGGTACACCGATTTCAATTCCTCTTTGCTCGATATCTATCTCGATATGCGCGAGTCCTTCCCCACTCCAAGGCCACCTCAATGAGAACCGACCCAGATGGAACTTGACTCTGGCAAGCATTGTATATTCCACAACGTAGCTGGACATAATACAAATGATTGCCAACATCTGCGCGATCTCATCAAAGGGCGAGTCAGAAAAGGGGAACTTGCTGAGTATGTCAAAAATCGCGCCCCGGCCATGTCGCCGCGACCTTCTGCCCATGCTCCTCAGGCTGGTCCGCAAGCTCCTAGAAATGGAAAGGACCCTGAGACCAGCACTCGCGGCATTATCATTAGTTAGATTTTTTATCTTTTCTCTCGATGTATTTCTTTCAATAATAGGGACGCCTGGATGCTATGTAATCAATCGCTGTCCCCGTAGATTTTCTTTGTAATAGTTTCTTAGCAGTTACGAACTTTACTTTTTGCAAAAGTAGATCGATTGTTGTAAAATTTCTAAGCCAAACTAGATTAGTGTTTGCCATTAAGCCGAGCATGGCTCGCCCCCTGTTCTATGTGGTTAGCGCGAAAGCCCACCACTACTTCAAACACCTACTCTTTCAAGTGAGAGAGGTCGCTTTTTCTTAAACACGAGTGTGGATTACACTCTCTTTCTTTACACCACGAGCGTGCATAGCTCGTTAAACTAACTAACCCAACATGAGTTGAGCATGAGAAACACTTGCCCTAAGCCGAGTATGGTTAATACTCGCCCTATCTAAGCCGAGTATGGTTTATGCTCGCCACTAAGCCGAGTATGGTTAATACTCGCCCTATCTAAGCCGGGTATGGTTAATACTCGCCCTATCTAGGCCGAGTATGGTTTATGCTCGCCACTAAGCCGAGTATGGTTTATGCTCGCCACCCTCTAAAGCCAAGTGGAATAAAATGCTTGACCCATGGTTTGTTTTGTATTTGCAGGAACCAACTTTTGTACCAGTGGCGATCATCATCTCGGCCTTAATACGGTTTCCGATAGTTGTTAGTTTTCTGGCCTTAATACGACCTGACATGGTCGTCGGATTGCTGGTCTTACTACAACATCGGACCGTCGGTTTTCTGGTCTTGATATGGTCCGGCGCGACCATAGCAGCTCGAGAGTTTGTGCTTCAGTTCAGATTTTAGAATACATCTCCCTCTGTCGATGAAGATACATTCTGAGGAGCAAAGTGTTAGCCCTCTTTTTGGCGCTAATCTCATCGGGCCAAAACCAAAGCCCAAACGCACAACCAAATACAAGTCGCGCTCCAAGAGGCCCATCAGGGGCGCTACATCAAGCAATGGTATATCGGCCCAAATCCAACTCAGTCAGAATGACTATGCATTACCTGAAAAATCGTTCACCAGGGCGACCGAGTTTCTCGCCTCCAGAAAGAGCTCGTCGACCGGTTATCTCGAGCCGGCGTGGAAGGTTTCTCTACAGAGCCAGTCCACTTAATATCCCGACATCCAAGGAGGTAAAGGCGGTCAACCATATACGGGCAAAGCTCTGCTTTTGATATACCTCTCCACGGATGCCACGTCAGCCACAACTTTCGAGGATACTATTTATGAGCAGTGGAATCGGTCTTCCATCTGCAATTCGAGTCAATGGATGGATTCCACGTGTCTGGACCTTCCCGAAATGGCTGGACCGTTTCGCAATAGCCCAAGCAGCATTTTCCACCTATAAATACCTCCAAGCTTAAAGAGAAAGGAAGAGGACTTCTCTTGGCCAGACGGCTTTCTCCAAACTTTTCATCTCTACTCTACTCCAGAATCCTAATCTCTCAAAAGGAAGAAAGGAAAATAGTCATTTTCTTTCTTTTCTCCAAACAGAAAAAGCATTGTATTTATAATAAAAAAAAGAGAAATAATATATAAAGTGGACGTAGGCATTGTCTTTGCCGAACCACTATAAAAATTATGTGTGTGCTCCCCGTTCTTTTACTTTTTATTGCGTATTTTATCTTTATTCGTGTGTAGATCACGCGATTGAGGGTTGATCATCACTAGTGACCAACTTTTGACATCAACAGTATCAATGTATGAACGAGCATATCTGGACAAGGCTTCAAAGTCAGAAATGTAGCCGAGCATAAGACGACCATCCTGCTTCAATTCCACAAATTTCTTAAATAGAGTAGACTTTTGAGCTATGGAGATAAACTTTGCTTTAAACTTAGCCTGGAATTGTTCCTATGAAATCTCTTCCTCTGGAATCTCAGGTGTGACTGAATTCCACCATTCCATGGCCTTGCCTTGCGCGGCCTTGATGCAAGCTTTCTCTTAGTTGCATCATCCAAACTCAAGTCTCCAAAGATACGAAACAAGAATCCATCCATCTCTGAACCTCTTCAGCTGGCTCAGTCCCTTTGAATGGTTTCCCCCTAGAGATATATAATCTTTGCATGGCTTCGCAAAATCCACAACCCTAGGAAAACTGAACACCTACATCTACCATTGCTGTCATTGGAGCGGGCACCCTTCGCATGAATGCCTCCATCATGGCTTCAAACATGGTAGGGTAGTTTGGTTCACCGCCATTTCCCCCTCCAGTACCAGCTTCCCTAGCAGCGTGTCTTAATGCTCGTCTACTCATTATAAATCTGCAATTTAGAATAATTAGCCACTTCCAAGAAAAACTGCTAAAGGAGTACAACCACTACTACTATATACACTAATATATATAGTAAGCATCTAACTGAAATCTACAAGTACATCTCTCAAACGTGATTGCGTCTTCGAACTTTGGCTAAAATAGTTAACCAGAGCTTTGACACCAAATGTAACAACCGTCCACAGCCCCCGCACTAAACAAGAGGAATAATGCACTAAAAGTTGTGCTAGGCAGCTATGGATGATCATCAAGGTATGATAACACAAGCGGAACCTATTGTAAAACTCACAGTACAAAGATAAAATAAAATAAAACATATACAGCAGGTAGTATCAGTGAAGCATAATACACTGAACTTTTATAATGACTAGAAAGTAATATCCATACACTTGGAGTCAACAATTGTGTTTGTACAAATTTCCTCACTACAGCACTTAGGGAATAACAAACAGTGGAAATCCAAATACTATATAGTAAGAAAGATAGTATGCCAGCCTCCTGCTCGCCTCTGAACAACAACATCATCCTCACTAAGCTTTCACCTGTTACTAGTCTGCCCATCCAAACAATCGAATGAACAACCCAAGGTAATAAGAGGGAAACATTAAACCTTAAGTCAGACAACAGCCTTAGTGAGCGATAAAACAGCTAACTAACATCATCAAAAAGTATGTGAGAATGGGTAAATAAACGAACTAATCTACCCAACTCCAGAGAAGAACCCGCACCAGCCTTCCTCACATCTGACAGTGATAGCCTTTACGATCCAAAAAATCCAAAGCAATAACAATTCAGCTATGGCAACCAGAATGACCATTCATCATCACAATAACTAGTTATACCTCACATAAATCACCCTAATCGAATTCAACACTCCTCAAGCACAAGCCCCAGAGGCCGAAACCATTATCAGACAAGCACCCAAGGAATATCTCCTTCAAAGTATGATAATCTACGTGAGACGGTACAAACAAAGTAACCAAGCAACCATACATCCATGACTGACTCTGACTATCACCGCCAACCTTTCTTTGAAACTATCGTTAATCGTATGACTGGCTAAACAATTTACCGTCAATTTTCAAGGACCATACACGACGCTCAGGTTCTAGCAAAACCCCAAACGCTATACGCAATAAGTGTCTAGGCCATACACGACGCCCAGGGCACTCGACCTACAACCGATCTTCAATTGTACCCCTACTCTGAGCCCACTAGAACATATGATAACTATAATTCCCCAGCCTTCGCATCTCTAGTCGTTATCACTTAGGATTATCCATACACTCAGAATAGTCTTGAGCAATTATTTCATGCGAACTCAATACATGCTTGAGTTGTCTCCACATTTGTGTATGACGAACAACGAACTCATCACAACACTTCGACATTCTTACTTGAATACACTTTGAAGTCATCACCATTTTCGAACAAAAAAAAACATCATATAGCCCAAGACAATCCATAGCATTAAATCTATTTGGTAAGAAATTAACCACAACAATTATGCCTTTCACCACAGCTCTTCAAGACGTTGCTAAAATCGTTCAATATATACTGGCGACCGATCCAAGACTGACCGACCCGATCCTTTCTAGCCGACCCGACCACCAGACCTCTCCATCACCCTAGCCAATCGACCCACTTTTCTCTACTAGCCGACCAAACACCAAACTCCACACGACCGACCTGAATGGAAGTACGACTGACCGACCAGGTAAGGAATGCTCGACCTCTTCTGCCTTTAAAAGAAGACCGACTGACCCGAACACCATCCCGACCGACCCATATGGCCACCACTGAACCAACTTATGCCCCTCACGTACCAACCGACCAGCTCCAACCGACCGACCCAAACTCCTGTACTACACCATGTACTTCACTTGTACTACATCGTACTACGATCGACTAGAAGAATCGATCAACCCAAATACAGACCAACTCAATTTCTGAACATCCCTTATCCAACTCCAATTTCGACCAAAACTTCGCCAAACGGCAAATTTGACGAACCAACTCATTCAATTCATCAAATATAACCACAAACATGTTATGAAATCACTAACAACAAAAATATGACACTTATTACTAAAATTATGCAAATTTCACCAAGATCATGTTAAAGAACATATGAACTAAATTGTGAATCTAACTTGCATAAACATATGAAATAGCATAGGAATTACCGGTTTAAACTTGCTAAATTAGATCCTATGGTGATTCATATAAAAATAGACTTACCATGGTGTAGATCTATGAGAAAACACTTGAATTTGATGTAAAACATGATCAAACACTCATATATTTGATTGAATCCATGTGAGAGATGCATATCACTCACCAATTCTACAAATCAAAGCAAAAACGGTAAAATTTGTTTCCGTACAGCGAAGAACTTGATCCAAATCCTTCGATTCAATGAACTCTCACTTGGAAGTGTAGATCTTCGATTCTCTAAGCTCTAATAGTGGAATGATGAAGAAATGGAGGATCCCTTGGCTCTTCCAAATGAGAGAAAGGAGTAAGTAAACTATTCTCCATACCTCCCACCCCCTATTTATAGCCTTCAACCAGCCCATTAATGGGCCTCTCCAAATCATCCAAGTATGGCTTTATAAACCTGAACATCCAATTGTTAAACCTTAAAACATCGATTCCTCCCAAACTTTTGAGCCAAAACTTTAATGTGACCACTCTACGAAAAGGCAAACATCATTTCCTTTCTAATGGCACAGGTCTCACCACCTGATTCGTCCTGGGTCAAAAGTTATGCTCTGTACAAGACTGAGTGGTCACAAACAAAATTGGTAAAAATTACGAGCATGTCTCAAATCCCCATAAACATCATATTAAAATATGAGAATGATCCAACCCTCAGGAAATAAAATAAAAATATTTTACGAACTTTCGATAAATAAAATGTGCGCCATTACAAAGTTCGTACTTGTGTTCGTTGATGACATATTGGTATACTCACTGGATGAGGAAGAACATAAGAAACACTTAAGAATTGTTTCGGAAATCTTGCTAAAACATCAGTTGAGAGCTAAGTTTCCGAAATGTCACTTCTGGAAGGAAGAAGCGAGGTTCTTGGGTCACATCATATCAGGACAAGGAATAAAAGTAGATCCCACTAAGGTAGCAGCAATCCAAGATTGGGATTGACCCAAGAATGCAACGAATGTTACGAATTTCCTTGGTTTAGCTAGATACCATCGACAATTTATCAAGAATTTCTCCAAGATAGCTGCACCGTTAACCAGAGTGACGAAGAAAAGTCAGGTCTTCGCGTAGGGTGCAAAGTGTGATCAATCTTTTGGAATTTTGAAAGAGAGTCTGACAAGTGCTCCTTTATTGACTATTCCAAATGGGAATGAAGATATGGTAGTATATACTGATTCATGTGGCACTAGACTTAGAGCGGTGATAATGCAAAAGGATAGGGTTGCAGTTTATGCGAGTTGACAACTGAAGCCGCATGAAAGGAATTACCCAACTCACGATTTAGAGTTAGCAATAATTGTGTTTGCTCTGACGATTTGGAGGCATTATTTGTTGGGAGTAAGATTCGAGTTATTTACGTATCACAAGTCATTGAAGTATATTTTCTCCCAAAATGATTTTAATCTTCGGCAGCAACGATGGTTGGAGGTTTTGGCATCGTACGACTTTGGTATAGCTTATACTCCAGGAAAAGGTAACGCAGTGGCCGATGGGTTAAGTCGAAGACATTCGAGTTTGGGAGCCATGTTCACAGAATGGAAACATCTCGAGTTTTTGGCCGGATTTGATTTTAGACCTAATTATGAGTTAGAATCCAAGATGTTAGATAGCTCATCAATTAGACCGACTCTTATCAAAAGGATTGGCGAAAGCCAAAAACGAGATGATAAGGTAATGGAAATTGTTCGAAAGTTAAAGGTGAGAATAGAACCTGAAGAAATTGAGGATTTCAAAGTCAATTGAGACGGTTGGATAAGTAGGAATGGACGACTGGTTGTTCCTGATTTAGATGGATTAAGGGACGAAGTTTTAAGGGAGTGTCATTACTCTAGACTGACGATACATCTAGGAGGTAATAAGATGTATCGAGATATGAAGCTGTTTTACTATTAGGATGTTATGAAATGGGATGTTGAGAAATTTATCTCCAAAAATATGAACTGTCATCTAGTTAAAACCGAGCAAAAAAAGCTGAGTTGATTGTTACAACCATTGGAAGTTCCTACGTAGAAATAAGAGCAAGTATCGATGGATTTTATCGGCGGATTGTCTATGACAAGGGCAGAAAATGATAGTATTTAGGTTGTCGTGGATTGCTTGACCAAAAGTGCAAGGTTTATACCTGTCAGATCAACTAGGACCACGTCGAAGTTGGCTGAATTATATCTTAAGTGGATAGTACGATTCCATGGAATTCCGAAGAGCATTGTTAGTGATCGAGATCTGTTGTTTACCAGTGGATTCTAGAAAAATTTGCAAGAGACGTTGGGAACCGAGCCATGTTTGAGTACGACTTATCATCCCTGGGCAGATGGTTAGACTGAAAGGGTTAATCGAGTATTAGAAGATCTTCCACTACTAATAAAGTGGGCATATTCAACGCTAATTCGTGTGTTCCATGAAAAATGTGGCGAAAGCTATGCTTTCTTTGATCTTCTGCAACAATATTCATATGTTGTTGCATCAGACGTGAATGCAATGTTGCGATTGTAATCCTTATGCTGTGATGTGCAACACCATTCAAAGCGTAGCTTTATATGAATATGATCCACATCAGCGATCCGCGTTATCAGTTTAAACAAATAAATAACCATAAATGTTGATAAATCCAACGGTTTAAGCCGATCCCCGCTTCAGTTATGTGAAATTTTGGCATGGCATTTTCCCCATTCATGAAATACTTCCCCCTAAAATAAATTTCTCCCTCTTACTCTTCCCTCCGTACTCTTCCCTCTCCATGAAATCCATCCACGAACACCTCGGAACCTCCGATTGCTACTCTCCTCCGATTACAAACTATATACCTCTTATTGCTTCTATTTTACAAACTTTACACATCCTATGTGGATCATTTAGGACAATTACAAGTAGTTAGGGCTTCATCATTTGGGTTTTATTTAGGTGATTTCATCTCTAACTTATTTTGGTCCACATTCAAAGTCTCTGTGTGATTTGGGTATACCGATTGCCTTAAATTAGGGTTTTGCTGCTCATTTTTATTTGAATGTTTATATGTTTGGGGTTTTATATCTGAATATTTCGGGGTTTTATACTTGAAGTGTTGTACTTATATGTTTGCATATGTTGAAATTGTGCAAGTTCTGTATTTTTATGTTTGCCAAACCATTGATGTATTGGTAAATAAATTAACACTCCTTATATGTTTAAATGTCAAATTACGAAAAGTGGAAGCAAAATTAGAGGATAAAATAAAAATGAAATCCAATTTAAATATTTAAATGTCTATTTTTGTTTGTAGTTACATAATGCCCATTTCTCTTCCTGCATCATATTACTATGAAGATACCCTGAGCATGGGTGATCTAGGACTGTCAAACCGATCATCACCAGAAACTCCTATTGATTTTTATATAGAGATGCAAGAAAGGAATTACGATGATTTGCGTGAGTATGAACTAGAGAGAGAAGAACTCCGAAGATAAAGACAAGAATAAGAATAACGTGAAGAAAGGGCAATGCGACGGCATAATCGTGCTGCCTTGTGTCGTCAGCATCAAAACAACCAAGTGGTTAACGAACAGCAAGTTGACTCACCAATCATAATGTGTGAGTGTGGGTATGCCATTGTAGAAGATTTTTTTCGATTGGATTTAACATTAGTCATCTTTATTTTAAATGTCGTGTTTATCCCATACCTTTTGGCAGTGGATTGACCATTTGTTTCCAAGTCGAGACGCTAAGTACGCAAATGAATTACAACATCAACTTGCAACGCTGCAAAATCAATTTATTGGTTTTCGAACTAACATTAGTAGACTTAATGACTAGCTTCAAGGGCTAAATATTAGAAAACAAAATTAAATTATTGTATCATTCTTTGTATTAGGTACAATTGTATCGTCTTTGTATCACCTATATAGTCTTTGTATCTTTACTGTTTTGTTTTGGTGTAGCCTTGTAGTGTTATGAATTTGTGTTTAGTATCCTTAGTTGGTTGTTTTATGTAT
Source organism: Allium sativum (assembly GCA_030737875.1). Classification (NCBI taxonomy): domain Eukaryota; kingdom Viridiplantae; phylum Streptophyta; class Magnoliopsida; order Asparagales; family Amaryllidaceae; genus Allium; species Allium sativum. Next base: position 1,009,795,197 of record CM060912.1, on the reverse strand, counting down.
TCTCCTTATAGTTCCAAAAATTAGTGATAATTCATATCAAAACAATTGCTGATTTGGCCACACGCTGATTATGTATATTTGTAAATTATTAACTTGTTTTGTTTTTATTTCTAATTTAATTAAACCTTACAGAGTAGCCCCTATTCATGTCTTGAAACCGTTAGGGGTATCAAATTTAGTTTTACTAGGTCGTGGTTAGATTGTGGCAATGGATAGTGAGTATTACATACAGATAGATTGTGGCAAAGGATAGTGAGTATTACATATGGATTGTGGCAATGCATTTCCCATTTATAAAGTAGGTGATGAGATGAAGTGCCCCTGCAAAAAATGTATAGAACGTAATTGGTATAGTGAAAATGTCGTATACGATCATCTTATTATTAATGGACCTTCTCCAATACATACCGGGTGGATTTGTGAGGTTTCACAGACGAAATTAATAAGTGTTGATGACCATATGGATTGTGAAATGGAGACGGATTTTGAGGATAATTTAGATGTGATGTTCAACTATGCAGGTTACAAATTTGATCAGAATCCTGGGGACTTTTATGTAGAACCAAATCCAAAGGCTAAGAAATTTTATCTGCATGTTAAAGAAGGAAAAATACCATTATATCCTGGCTACGCTAAATTTTCTCGACTAAGTTTCTTGATCAGATTTTATCATTTGAAGTGTGCTTATGGAATTAACGAGTCTGCATTTGGGGAATTACTAAAGCTTATAAAAGAAGTCTTTCCTGATGCCCAGCTGCCTTTGTCTTCATACGCTGAAAAGAGTGTCAATAAGGATTTAGGCCCTATTCTTCTACCCTTTCCTAGGAGTCGATGACTATAATTTGAAGAAAAAAAACAAGAAACATAAAATACATGCCTGCCCACGCCATTGCATGTTATATTGGGCAGAGAATAAAGATAAAGAGGCTTGTGACATTTGTGGTTTTTCGAGGTGAGCCGTAAAAGAAAAAGAAGACATCGTTGATAATAATAATCTACCGAAGTCGATTCCCAAAGTGCCATGATGGAGAGTTTGATAATAATGAACTTATAATTATCTGGCTGCACCATGACGGAGAGTTTCGAAGGGCATATTACATGGGTGGAAAATCCTTCTCAGTCACAAAATATGATGTAGACCGCTTTTCTTACAGTGTGCTTATCGACTTTGTTAAAGATTGCCTCTATTACACTAAAATATGAGGAGTCTATGTCAGCAGAGGAAAGAGGGGTGGCTGGCAGCTGATATTGAATGACAAGGATGTAAAGGAATACATATAGGGCTGCAATAAGGAAGAAGTGGATTTTTACATTGACAACACCGCTGACAAGGACAATGAGCCGTTGATTCAACTGCAGCCACATGTAATCATACGGCCAAGGAAAAACATAATTCAAGGTATATATGTATATGTAATATAGATCCATACTTTTGTGTGTGTGTGTATATATCTGTGTGTGTAAAGAACTATGAAGGCCATCATTATTATTTTTATATTTACAGGTTCTGCTAAGAAACCGGTTGCAAAGCACAAGTATATTAGTGCGCATAGGCTTCAGCAGCAATGCAAAATGGTGAAAAACAATCCAACTCGAGCGGGTTAGAAGAAACTGTCGCTGGTGCCTGATATGAATAATGGTGAAGAAGATGTTACTGTGACGTACAAAGGAATCAGGAGGAAATTAAATGTAGAAAATGAAACAGATAAAGATGATGATACCCGAGAAAATGAAGCTGATGTTCAGGTATTTTTCAATTTTCATTTCAATTTTATTAATTAGGATGAAATCTTGTATTTCAAACTACTTATTATTAAAATTCTGCACGTAAAAGCAAGAACTGCATTTTAGTGTTTTCTATTACTGTGTCAATTTCCTATTCCGACCATGAAGGCTGCAGCTAATTCAAGTAACTATTGGTTCTTTATGCCTACATTCCTTCGAAAATGCAAGAACTGTTTATACATCGACTATATTTAGTTAACTAGCTTAAATTCATCATCAATGGTGAGTAATAATGCTAATGTAATGTCCTGGATTTTTGCGATTAAATAACTAATTTATTTAATTATTTAAAAGGTCGATTTGAAGATTTAAATGGTTTAAATTAAATTATTTTGAATATTTAATGATTATAAATAATGGATTAATAAATTATATATTTTGAAATAGTAGGAAATAGTGGAATTCATAATATTGTGTGAATTGGATTATTTATAAGATTTGATTCAGTTTAGAATTGAATTATAATAACGAATTTATATATAATAACGAATTTGAACGTATAGTTATAATATATGTTAAAACGAGCTCGTAACATCGTGTTAATTCCTAATATTACGTTTTGAACTTTAAATGGATACACAAGATTCATTATAAGTCGGAATTCGTTGAAACAAGAAACTTCGAATCTGTTGATTGATATTTTTCTAATGAAAGAGAAAAATTGAGATTTCGTTTATTAAATTGTGAGTTATGTCCAAATCAAATTTCCAGAAAGTCGCTATATAATTCGTTTATAGTTTATAACGATTTATTTCTATAATAAAAGGATTTTATATAAATCAAATATCGATATAACTTGGAATTTTGAAATATCGAATTATAAATCCTGATATGTTTATTTTGGAGGTAGATAATATTCTATGTGAATATATACAATAATATTTATTTTTATTAAACTAAATTATTTTTTGGAATATACAAATATTTTATTAGTTTATTTAAACGTTAAAATATAGAACTTTGCAAACGGCCTCCATTTTTGACGAAACGAATTTTATAAAATTTGTAATGATTAATTATTGCTTGATTTCAATTTTCATTCCAATCGGAGTTGATTTGTGACCGTACGGGATTTAAATGTTAATCGATTGATATTTTGGCTTTAAAATATCACTGTGTGAGCAAACCGACTCAGAATTCAACGAAACAAGTTTCGTTGGGTTAGTAATTTCAAACTATAGGTGTGTGTCCATTTTCATTGAAATCAGTTATCGTATGTAACTACACAGATTTTTAAATGACGAATACCAATAGCGATACCTTATAAATTAATGTAAAATAGAATAAAAAATATTTATAGATATCAACCTAATCTCCTAACCCTAATTCAGTTTTTCCATGGTCAAACAAGGCGCCGGAACTCAGAAAGAAAATATACACGGTATAAGTGATCTTCATAAATTAAGAAGAAATCATAGAAAAATCTACAAATCACGAGATAAATATATTCGAGTTCGTGTGGCAATTCTCTTCAATCGTATATACATTTTAATGGGTTTGAAACTATCCTATGTCGCACAAAAATTTTCCAGCGTGCGTTTGTTCTTTTCAGGGTTAAATATTTTGGAGTTTAGAAGCTTTGATTCAGGTTTCTGTGATTAGTTTTGGGTGTAGAGCGTTGAAAAGAGCATATTTTCAAAGTTTAGGTGAAATCGAGATGTAAAAATGTCGATGTCTTCCTCTGTGGATCGCGAGTGCTGCTGGAACGAGGTAGCGAGGGAAGGGTGCGAGTCAATCATGATTGGTATGGGGTGATGTAGTTTTCGAAGAGAGGTTTTGTGGTATGGTTGGTTTGGAGTTTGGTTGAAGGGTGAGGGAGTTAAGGGGAAGGGAGGACAACACCATGGTGAAAAGCTTCAGCGCGCTGGGATAAACGAGAGGGAAGATGGATTTGGCAGTATTAAAACGTGATTAGTGAGGTTAGTAAGGTGTTAATTAATTATTAATAAAAAGAGTGGTATCGGTTTTGTAGAATGTGGTGTATGGAGGAAGAGTGGATGCATGAGAACTTGGAAATACATATGTAGGAGGATGGATTTGTTTCTGGTGGAGGAAGAAGGTACTAGTTATAGCAGGTCGGTGATAATTGGATTGGGCCGCTGGGTAATAATTGAACCCAATTTATAAATTAAATTAGTTTTGTTTTATTTTAAAACAATTTATAAACTTGTAAATGTAATAACTTCTACATACATTATCAGAATTGAGCGTCGTTGGTCATGTTGGAATCGCATGGACGAGGGTTACATAATGGAACTGATTTGGAGCGATTTGGAGCGCATCTCAAATTTATGGTGGAATAAAATGCCTGATTGGATCTATTTAACTGTTATCGTTATTTAACGATAAACGACCAAAGTAAGTAAACTCACTAACTTTGTCCAGTTTATATTTTTATAAACGTAATTTAGTATTGATAAAATGATGATTGATTGTTGTGTGATGATTGTTTAGATGAACTGCTAATTAATTGGTTGAAATTCTAGGTTTATATATATATATATCGTTAATTAAATATTGATTATGTTTATCAGAATATGTCATATTGAAATGAAATTGATGTTATTTATATTGTTTAACATCTATGGAAGCAGAGAAACAGGTTGGAAGGATCCAACTGGATTGCTCAACTTTTATATTACCGTTTTTCATATATTATGATATATGATGTGATATATTATATGTAATTGATTGTGTGTGTTTGGATGGTACTGGACTTCTTTATTTGGTATTTTAAATACCATAAGTAAATTTGAAATATAAAGAGGAATTTTTGAAGTGTATATTGATTTTAAGAATTTTATAAAATCAATGGATTTTATAAAAAGGAATTATTGGGAAATTAAATAAGAAACTTCTGTATAAAATTACCAACTGTTATATGGAAGTTTTAAAAGGTCGTTTTGTGTAAATACTGAATGAAGGTAATAAGAGGTAAATAAATGAGTATATGGAGTAAATATAATATTTGGAAAATAAATATAATTAAAGAATGGGAATGGCGAGATATAAAAGAACTATGAGATGATGGATTTAAAGTAGATTTTAAATAGAAATCTGTTTTAATAGATAAATTGAGAAGATTAATTTATAAATAATATTTTATAAATTAATAAAATATTTATCATTAGATAAATTGAATATATAAGTCTGAATTTATATTAAGAAGTAAAAAACGATTTTAACACCGATATTTTTATGGAATCTAAACTTAACATTTATAAAGGGAATTATAATGGAGATTGTAGGTGACTGGAAATAAAAATAGGGTTTTCTATGAATAATTCTGTAAATAGAAGTACAAATATAATTTGGAAGTGGGATATTATTTTAAAATACGAAATCAAACCGAATTTATTATGTAAAAGAAATATTATTAACATTCGATGTGAATAATGAATTAAAGTAAATATTTTGCAAATAAAAACATTTATAAAGGAAATTAGGTTTTGAAATAGGAATTTGAATAAGATAGGAAATTGCGTTAAAATAAAATAGTGGATTCTATTTCGGAAAAAATAGATTAGTTGTGGATTTATAAAATGACTTGATAAACAGGAGTTGAACCTGTAATAATATTTATAAATTGAAATCAAGTATTGATTTGATATAATGAGTACAGGTTTTTATAAAGGAATAATATTCACGTTTTAAAGTGAATAATGATTTAAAAGTAAACATTTTGCAGATTTAATTGATTATAAAAGGAAATTGGTAAATATTTGAAGTGATGAATTCAAAAGTAAAATTAGAAACTAACAGGAGATTAGTTAAGTTGAACGACTTTCTGAGTTTCGATCTGATGTTGGTTTCGGCCTTTGGGAGTGATACTTAGGAAGTTGTTCTCTTACTAGTTTACAGTTATAGACTGATAGATGTGTGAGGATAGTGATGCATGAATAAGAAATGGAAATGTTTTTCCAATGTTAATAATGTATATTTTCTAAATTTAGAAAATAAGAATTTATGAATATATGGAAACTAGAAATGAATAAATTAATGATAAATTAATTTAAAGGGAAAAATGTTGATTGTTCGATAAAATTTCCATTTGGAAATAAAATCGTTGTGTGTATGAATGTTTTCCTTTAATAGTTAAATAACCGACTATTAAAGTTTTGACCATTTTTCCGTCGTCAATACGGAGAGACCGAGATCAGATTTATTATCTGAAAACCACTTCGTATGGGCATTTGCGTTGCGAATCAAATACGATGAAGATAATTGAAGATGGAGTTTATGTAAGGGCTGTTCTGGAAATCCTATGTAGAAATTGCCTAAGATGGGCTTACAGAATTGTGCCTTCGGTTTGTCCAGTCCCAGGACAACCTGTATGGAAGAATGTCGGACAAAGTATATCTAATACATTGCGTAAGTTGATCTTTTCAGACGTATTTACATTTGGTGGTGGAGGAATTCATTTCTCTTAGCTTTATACCCATGGTATTTTTGGAGAAATCAATTTGTTATTCAGCGGGTATGACGATGTGGCATTCAAAGTAAATATAGGTGTGATCTGTCAAAAAGACAAGCATGGCCTCAAGCCTCACAACCAAAAAATGGTATAAAATTAGGTAGGTCGCTTGGCTAAGTGGGTAGCTCCCAATTAGGGTGTATTGTCACCTGATCTAGAAAAAATCCATTTGCTTCTTAAATCTATTTTGATGGTGTCCCTTTCGGGAAACAGTTGTTGGTCCCAACTGTTGGTGATAATACATTCCGTACACTCAAACGAAATGAGTGACTGGTCATGTTTAGCCTAGGTTACAAGATGTTGTTGTTGAACCCGGTGTATTCCTCCCTAGAGATACACTGTCGGAAGGTGGTCCCATACCTTGCCAGCTGGAATCCATTACCAAATAAGCGCCCGTGGTTTTTGATTATATATTATGTATATGGAACGTGAGATTAAAAGTTCCACCAGATTGCTATTTATTTGATTTAGACATTATCATAATATCAGAAGAGTGTTGATTTTAAAGAAATGTTTTAGGTTATCGTAAGGTAAAAAACATCTGTGTTTATGTGTGGATCAGTCTTACGATTTTCCTCTCTTTTAAAAGAATTTTAAAAGTTAAACAAATGGTTGGAGTTTACTCACACTAATCCCATATTTGACCCAGAGTTTATTTTGTTTTGCCTTAAACTCTTGGGTGCCCAAATTTGTACGGGCAGTCAAGTAGTCGGGATTTTACAAATATACTTGGAAGAGCTTGGAGCAGGAGGCTTTAGCATTTTATGGATACTGTTTATTTCCACTGTGATGTTATGTGTTGTACTCTGAAATGGTATATATATACATTTATAAGTTTGTATTTCAAAAGTTATGTTATATAATATATTTTATTTGTTCCGCTTTGAGATTTTTGTTTATTCTTATTCTGCTCTATTGTGATCTTCTTCTTCTTCTATTCTAACTTTCTTTATGTTCTAACCTTCTAACTTCTTTCTGTTAATGATCTGGTATGTTCGATGCTTGAATAGTTGACATGATTTATGTCGATTTTCGAGGTCGAAAATTCCAGTTCGTTACAACTAATCTGCTTGCAGTTCTCACAACCATCAGTTTTGACAAAGTATGAACAAGAAAGAATCGCGCAAATGCAAGAAAATGATGTAGTTAGTAGATCACTTGGGGTGCCTTCATTGGTTAGTAGTATGCAAGAGGTCGTTGGACGAAATAGGAAAGAAAAAGGTAAAGATATTGATTGACGTGATGAATACATCCCAAAAAATGATGGTGTAGATGTCAGTGATGATTTATCGGATTTGGAGGTATACAAAAAGTTACTGTTTACTACTTATTGTCTTTCCCTTTATGAACATAAAAAATCTTGAACTTCGACTTAATTGTAGAGAATCAAAGTTGTTAAGTCAAAGGATCCTTTACCTGGACCGAGAACTCTTTCGTGAACCAATGCAGCCATTGAAATTGAGAAGGAAGCGATGACCCGCACCCCCCCCCCCCCCTCCAACGAAAGTTGGCTCCAACATGGAAGTGATGACACACTCTCCCACTCCAAAGAAAATCAATAACCGAGAGAAAATTGCATAAACATTAAAGAAATTGATGAAACTTGCACTGTCTCATTCAAGTTATAAAACCTACAACGTCTCGTCTACTAGTTTTAAAACCTACATGTAGCAAAATGTTCAAATAATCAACCAATTCATGTGAAGCTGGCAGCTAGTAGTTTAGTTTGCAGTTATAGATCGTTGGAGCAGGATTCAGAGTGCTTTTAGAGTTGGAGTTCACACTAGAGTTTGGAGCTTCCGCTATATCATACGGTTTCTTCCGCTGAGAGTAAATTTTCTTTTCTTCCGCTGTATATGTTATAACTCTGATGTAATGTTGTATGATTCAATAAAAAGTTCAATTATTTTGTTCAATATATGTATATACCCATAACAATTCATCTTTACAAGCAGTTTAAGTTGGTTTAGTTACCGGCGAAAATCGGGCAAAAAGATGGGTCGTTACAGTTGGGTTTAGTTGCAGCTTATTTAGCGATGCGGAAACGTCAAAAGAAGAATGTTAAAGCGCCCCCAACAATGGAAAATCTTACTGATCGATTAGAGCAGGAATGGATTGCACAGAAAGATGAAGCAGGTACAGGTACAATGTTGCTTTATCTGTGCAGTGCACTATTGAGTATGTCTATTATAAGTTTTGCATGCATATTATGTTTCTGTAATGCCATACATTAATTTTCTATTCATTTTTTTGAACCGGGTATATAAAGTACAAGGTCCAAAAAAAACTAGATAGTCATTGAGTTGAATGAGGATAGTCAGCCAATTTCTGATAATATTACGGAGTTAAGCAATTTTCTTGGGACAATAGCAAAGGATAATGTGTCTCTTACTTACATCAATTGGCATGTTGTTCCTGATCAACTAAAGCGGCAAATATTGGAATATGCTCTTGTAAAATCTATCACCCTAAACCATAGTTCAACTGACTTCCTAAATGTTTGGGTTTTAATTAATTAGTTTGTTTCCTGAATTTTGTGTTTGATATATTGTAGGCTAGGTATGTCATTCCGGAAGAAGGACACAAGTGGGTCTTGAAAACGCTTAATGACTCTTAGAGGTAGTACAAGTCGCGTATGAAATCAAGGTATTATTAAAAATATTCAATTGGCAAGGAAAGGCTTGCGAATAAGCCCAGTACAATTCCGTTGGAGGATTTTAAAATGCGCTTGGAATAGTGGAGGGATGATGCAGTTCAGGTACGGCTTTAATGTGACCGCAAAAGAAAACTAATTTGTATAATGCTAATTAAATAATCATGCAACATATGGAAAAAATAAATAAAATAAATTAATGATATTCATTTTTCTTGTTTAGTGCTAATCTTTTCTTGTTTAGTGCTAATTTAATAATCATGCAACAGATGGAAAAAATAAATAAAATAAATTAATGATATTCACTTTTTTATAATGTTTAGTAGTTCACATTATCTTGTTTAGTGCTAATCTTTTCTTTAATAAATCATATTATCTTATTTAGTGCTAATCTTTTCTTTAGTAGTTCGCATTATCCTTGTTTAGTGCTATTTTTTTGGATTTCCAAGCCCTGGTTGAGACTAATTTTGCGCATCGTAATTCAATAAGTGTGACACATACCATGGGTCCCAAAACTCATGTTGTAGCCAAAGAATAGGTAGTATGTGTTTTTTTGAACTTAAGTTAATTTTTTTGTGATTGAGTTAAATTGGCCACATGATAAATTTATTCTTTTGTATCATTGAATTATATTTTATATCATTGTCATAATGTTCATAGGCAGTAGCTATATTTGTAAATTCTTAACATTGAATGTTAAAAATTCTATTTAATTTTTGATAATCCTAATACTTAACAGAGAAAGAAGGACCCAGAAAAAGCCACCCCATCTGCTGCCTTAGTCTATTTGGAAACGTACAAACGAGAACTGGGGAGAACTTACAAGACTAAACGGATGAACTAAAGGCCAAATACGTAAGTACATTAGATACTGAAATAGCAATTCAATAGTTAGTTTGAAAGATGACCACATTACAACTGAAACTTCCATATTTTAATTTATATGTTTTAAAGATAACCACTTCTATTAACAAATTTTATCGAGTAGCTTACATAAAGTATTTGGCCCAAGATCAATTATGAATCAATACTTGTGTCGGAGCTGCTTATTAAATCGAACACATAGTTAGTTTGAAAGATAACCAGTTTTGTTAATAAATTCATTCATGCCAGCTGCCTGTTTATATGCTTGCCTGGTTTTCATTTATGCAGGATATATTGCTGGGGTCGATGCACTTGTCTCTGGTGGGAAGAGCCACACACGGAACTGGCTTGTAGGAAGGCGAGGTAAAATGACTGAAAAGTCTCCAACAACTCCTGGTTCTTCAGACAGTTATGTGCAAGAGCTGACCAAAAAAATAAGGCAAGAGCCTGAGAGTGACTTGGATGAAAAGGTGAACAGAAAAGTAAAAGAGAACGATCATGGGTGTTGAAAAAGCTAGGTGAAGCTAATCCAAATCACAGAGACTTTTGTGTCACCACAACAAGTGATGAGGATGACATTGGTACTCCTGCAACCCCGGCAACTGAATGAAGTAATTGGATGGTATGTGTTAGCACTTGTGGTATATAAATATTCGAATTCTACTTTTAAATTATGGCACTTGTGGTATGGTTTCGTGATGGCACTTGTGTTATGTTTTAGTGATGACGCTTGTGGTATGTGTTGGTAATGACACTTGTGGTTTGGTATGTATAATTAGTTGGTCTGATTGTGGTGATGAATGTTTTAGGTGGATTTATTGTATGAATATTTTGGTATATATGTATGAATGCGGTACAATGTTTTGGATTGTATATATATACTGCAGAATTTGTAGTTACATGGTTGTATTTGCCTTCTTACAATGTAGCATTTGCCTTCTTTACTATTGCAGTTGATTTTTTTGGGTGTTGCATTACATTGTTGTGGTGTTGCATTAAGTACAATATTATTAATTCCACTATGGTACAACACGTGGAGCCCACAACTTACGTGGTGCCATGTGGATAGCTGACGTGGCATGTAACACATGGGCAGCTGATGTGGAGAGCTGACGCGACATGTGATACGATGGCAGCTGAATATGTGGGTCCCACTACCATGACCTGGAAGCCAGGCTCTGCCTTCTACTTACGGCAACACTGTATATTGTTGCATTACTTGCATATATTGTTGCAATGGGTTATAATGCTACACTTTCTTTTGTGGCAGTAGATGGGAAAAAGCGTTGCCTTAGAGGGCTAAGGCAACGGCTGCGCATGCCACGCTCCTTTGATGTTGCCTATTTGAAAAAATGGCCTACGGCAATGCTTTTTTGATCTACGGCCACAAAAAACCAGTGTCGAATATGCCACTTTTTTAGTAGTGTTCTCAGAACTTATATATTAGATTTGAAGGATCACGGGAAGATCATTTATATTTAGTCGAGTTTGCTTATAATAACAGTTACCAGTCGAGTATTGGAATGACACCATATGAGGCATTGTATGGCAGGCCATGTAATTCGCCATCTTGCTGATCAGAAACTGGCAAGAAGTTAGTGCTTGGGCCTGAAATTATAAGAGAAACGACGGATAACATTGAGATCATCTAGCAACGAATGAAGGCAGCTCAAGATCATCAAAAGAGTTATGCTGTTAAGCAACGAAAGGATATGGAATTCCCAGTTGGAGATATGGTGTTTGTTAAGATTTCACCTCTAAGGAATACGCTTTGTTTTGGGAAGAAAGGAAAGTTAGCACCAAGGTTTGTTGGGCCGTTTCCGATTATCGACCATATTGGAAGGCTCGCTTATAGATTGGAATTAACTGAGAAGATGACGAGTGTGCTTAATGTTTTTCCTGTATCGTTTCTACGGAAGTTCGTGCACAACTCGAGTATTATGGTATCTCCCGATCAGCTTGAAGATTTAGACATCGAGCCTGAAGTTTCTAAGCCTCGTAAGCCACTTCACGTTGTGGGAAATGACAAGAAGCAGCTTAGAGGAAGGTTGTTAAGCTAGTCAAGATACAGTGGAGCGAGGACGATAATGATTGCACGTGTGAACCGGAAGAGAGTATAAAGTTGACCCATCTAGAGCTCTTCAGGTGGTATGTCCCATATATCGTATCTTACTTATATCATTGTGTCATGTACTATTAGAATTCCGCATGCTAGGATAAGTATTGATTACGTGGATGGTAGATTGGCTACTCGTAGACGGTAGGCATGCGAGATGTTGTGTTTGCTAGTGTTTGCTTGGGATTTCTGGGGCGAAATTCCTAAAGGGGGGAGAATGTAATGATCTGTATTTTACGTATAAACCGAGCATAAAATAATTATATTTTATTCCCTAGTGGTCGGATCATTCTCAGATTTTAATATATCATTCATGGGGATATGAGAAATGCCCATGATTTTTACTGAATTCAGATATGACCATTTTACCCTTAAGTTTACTATTTGGGCCATAACTTTTGATAGAGATCGAATCAAATGCTGAGATCGGTTCCATTGGATCAGAATGGTTGGTTATGATTCCGTAGAGTGGTCACATGAGGGATATAATTCAGCGGTTTGGGAGCAATCATTGTTTCAAGTTTCAACTTGTATTTAGGCGGACTGGTCAGCAGCTAATAGAATAGCGGAGAAATTTACTTAAATAGATGTTTGAACATATCAGAAAAAAATCAAAAGGGTTTTATTTGATTTGTGTTGACTGATTTGGGTGGAGGGAATGGGGAAGGTGGTTACTAATCTAAGTCTATCCAAAAATAAAGGAGATGCATTTGACAATCCTACTTTATATAGAAGCATGGTGGGTGATCTACAGTATGCTACTACTACACAACCTGACATCACTTACAGTGTAAACAAGGTCTCCCAATTTATGCATGAACCGCATGAATATCATTGGAAAGCAGTTAAAAGAATACTTCGGTATCTAAAAGGTACTATCAATCAGGGACAATAGTTAAAATTAAATAAAAAGCTAGAGTTAAAAGGATACTCTGACGCTGACTGGGCGTCCGATCATGGTGATCGAAGATCCACCAGAGGTTATATCATCAATGTTAGAGAAAATATAGTCTCCTGACAATCCAAAAAGCAACCCACTGTCTCACTATCCAACACTGAGGCAGAGTACATGAGCATAGCTAGTATAACTGCGGAGATTGCTTAGCTAATATTTCTACTTAAAGAGATCAAAAATCCACTTCAGAAAAAGCCAATTATCTGGTGTGTCAATCTAAGCACCATAGCACTTTCAGAAAACCCCGTACTACGCTCTCTAGCAAAACACATAGAGATAGATCTCTATTTTGTACGAGAGTGAGTCATCAAGGGAGATTTAGACGTAAATCATGTTCCAACATCACACTAGAGGGCTGATATTCTAACTAAAGCATTATCAAGGTAGAATTTCAACCGATTCAAAGCAGATCTGAAAGTTTCAGATGTTGAAGACATTAAAGAGGAAGGAGGCAAACCCTAGCACATACCTATCAACTACTTTCAAAGCCAAAAATAATATCATGGACCTATCAAAAGAAATTTTATCTGCATGAGTCGGAACTTGCAAATACCTATCAAAAGAAATTGCTATTTTACTTTTTGAAAAATAACTTCAAATTTTTTATTTAATCGGCTAATAAGGTCAGGATTACATTTTGTTGGGGTTATAATTAACGTATCGGTTGGCTTGACGGTAACTTAGGTTGCATCAACTCAAGTTTAATATAGCATTGTAAGTTTAATACAACATGAGTTATCTTATAAAAGGAAGCTATTAGCTTGGAGATTTTCACACGTTAATTTGATTGTCCAGAGAATAACCAAGACTCATCTTGACAAGCTTATTAGACTTTTTCATTAGTCTTGTATTCAAACTAATTCCTCATGACAATATTTTTGTTAGAAAAATAACAATGAATATTAGATGTATTAAGAACACAATACAAAGTGAGATGGGTTGCTTTTATAAACAACATAAATGTCAATTCTGTATCTTTAGAAATTTAGCATACCTATTTCAAATATGACAGTATCAAATTGTTGTATGATAATAAGAATGCAAAAGTCAAAATTATGACTTTAGAAAAATTAATTTGGATAACATTATAAGCAAAAATAAGAAGACACCAAATATACCTGGTAAAAAATATCGGAATTTTACATTAACATGCTTGATAAAGAAAATGGGCTACTTTTGATTTACTTTATTCAAAGCAAAAAGGTAAAATTATTAAGATTATGTGTAAGTTCTGTTCTTTTTATGTGTACTCTGTTAGTAATAAATGCTTGTTTATTTCGCCTATTGCTAACCTATTTCTAATGTTGTGTATATCATGGTACTTGGCCATATATATGCAATGGTTTCAAACTAGGTTTGCGTTCGATATGAGTTGGCATGTCTCTTTTTTATGTATTTTCTTTTGTGCGTTATTCATCTTTTTCTTCATATACAACATGATGTCTTCATTTCCACCTACTACCTTCATTTTCTTAATGTGTACGACGTGTTCATGCATGAGATGGATAAGGCTAAGCATGTGTGTGACTGTAGATTTGGTGCATGTGTAGGTAAAAGATTATGGATATTAGAGTGTGAATACATTAAGAAGATGTATATGCACATACCTTTTTAAAAAAATCAAAAGAAACTATATACCAAATGAGAGGAAAATAGCCTTTCTCCAGCGGTGTACAAAAAACGATTAGTAGTTAATAGACAACTACAAAATCTGTACAAAAAATAGAAAATAGAGAACAAACATAAAAAACAGGGGAAGAAGACAACAAGCTCTGGAAAGCAGCCTTCGGAGAGAGCAACAAAGCGAGATACATCCAGGACCAAAAAGATTTCGTCGAAGATAGGATAGCCACCTAATGGTGCAATAAAGAACAACCATAGGCGGCAAAAAGAACCGTCGAGCTATTGGGACCCAAAGCACAAATCAGCACCCAATCCTTAAAGCATCTCTGCTCAATCAAGGAAACATCAAGCAAAAGCTCCAGCTCTATCATCCTTGTGCCAAGCTCCTAAAACCTGAAAAGCTGAACCTATACGACTAGAATAATATCAGTTGAAAAAAGGAGGAAGAGTGAATGAAGTGAAAATACACACAAAACCAGTCAACTAATACCCACACGAGGAGTAGGAAGACTAGAAGTAGTATCAAAGATCCGAGCAAGCCTCCGCGAGCGGGAACCTAAGGATCCCCTAAAAGGCCTACTTCAAAAATCAAGGAACATGTCATTACTTGCCCTTCGTATGATAGTGGGAGGATCCATAAGAGACTCATCAAAGATGGCCTTATTTTGCGAGCACTAAATATGCCAGCATATAAGAAAAGGAATAATGCGGAAAAGGATCGAATGAATAAATTTTCCTAAGATGCCTTCCTACTAATATATCAGTAAATCAGATATAGAAGATGCACTATTTCGGGGATCAATTAAATTCCCAAAGTAGTTCCATTCATCTCTGGCACAAGAGTTGAAGAAAAATAAGTGAGCACTGGACTAGAGGTCACCAACTCAACAGCTCCTACAATGGGACACTAAAGGAATGCCAATCTCTAAAGATTCTCGCCTAGGGGGTAACCCTTCGTGAAGAGTTCGCCACATAACCACATAAACTTTTGGAGGAAGGCGTGGTATCCCAAATGAAAGAGAAAAGAAGGAGCCTTGGAGACAGGCTCCTCACCGCTCTCCATGCTGCCTTGATCGAGAAAGGATTGCCATCCCACCTGGACCCACCACTATGTCAATCGAAGAAGGGCTTCACGGATTGCATCCATTTCCATGTCTCACTACCGTAAGATGGGACTCCGATGTAATTCGTGTTCAAAAGTCTATGATACTTGGCATGAAGAAACATCGCCTAGAGAGAATTGTTTGCTCCAAAACGAAAACTTGCAAGCAAAGCCAGTGCAAATATCCTTGGGATTTAGAAGGCCCATACCTCCTTGTTTTTGGGATGACAAACAATGTCCTAAGAAATCCAATGATGACGATTGGTGTTATATCTTTTTCCCTAGAAAAAGGATGAAGCCAAGGAACGATAAGCACAGAAGAAGAAAGAAGAAGGCGTCATGACAGCAATGACATGTGACTCAACAAAGTCCAGAACAGACTTAATGAGAGTTAGTCTTCCTGCCTGAGACAGGAGAGTCGTATTCCACCTAGTAATCTTACCCATGTCTTTGTCGGTCAGAGGATCAAACAAGGCATTAAGCTTCCTACCTCGATACAACACAATACTAAGGTAAGGTAAAGGAAGGGAGGTGAACTTAAAACCAGAATAGATTTCAATCGAAGAGGACCTAACCTGGGACAGGTCAGATGTGGGGACGAAGCAGCTTTTAGCAGAGCTAACGAGTTGGCACGAAGACCTCTCATACTACTGAATGAGGCTTAGAAGACGATGGACGGAGCGACGGTTACCATTTGTAAAAATGATAATGTCACTGGCAAAAGATAAGGAAGAAACTTAGGGGACTGCCGCGGGGAATGCCAAATCGCTGAATTTGGGCTACTTACATGAAAGAATGTAATCCTCTCACAAAATCCTCAGTGCAAATGATGAACAAAGTCGGAGATAGGGGTCTCCCTGATGTAGACCCCTTCCCAACTTGAAAAAACCATAGTCCGATATGTTGATGAGAACGGAGAACCAACAATTGGAGATGAGCCTCCAGAGAAGATCGATAAGGGATTCTGGAAAACCGAAAGCCCTCAGCACTCTGATAACGAAGAACCATGACATACGGTCATAAGCTTTAGCTATGTCAAGCTTGAGGACCATGTGAGAACCCCTAATCTTGCGATCAATCTGTGAAGTCAGCTCCTGGGCTAAAAGGATGTCAGTAATAAAATGTCCTTTAACAAACCCAGCCTGGGAAGAAGAGATAATACGTTCCAGAAAAGGTGCTAGACGAGAAGTTAGCACCTTGGAGATAACCTTGTAAGAAAATTTACACTAGCTGATGTGGCGAAAATCCGCACACGAGCGAGGATTTTCGCACCTAGGGAGAAGGACCAAATTGGTGGAAGTCCACCCCTTAAGTAGATCTCTATCAGAGAAGAAGAACTGGATGGCAAGACAAAATCCGCCTGAATGATCGGCCAAACACTCCGTTAAAACCGTTTGGCCCATATGCATTGTCCTTGCTGAGAGCAAGGACGCAAGCCCAGATTTCGACGGAGGAAGGAAGAGCAGCAAGGTCGATGTCATCGGACGAAGAGACTAACCTGGGTATGAAAGATAAAAGGGACAGGTCGGAAAGAAAAACCGAGGGAGCTCCTAGGAATTACTGAAAATGAGATAAGTTCATCTAAAGGTGTTGAATCTGATTATTGGACATGATTATATTCTTCTTACGAATAGAGAAGTGAAAGAATTTGGAGTTCGTATCACCTTCGATGTCCTGCTTGATCCTTTCCTTTTAGCGAAGGAAGTCGTTCTCAATACGGAGCTTCAAGGAGAAGGTGAGCTGGGCCATTGCCAACGCCTCCTTATTAGCAGAAGATGGATCCTTATTAAAAGAGGCTTCTATCAAGATGCGAACCACTTCAGCCGCCCGGACATAGTCGAAAATATTTTTGAAAACCCACATGCTCCAAGCTTAAGGCAATCCTTGAGACATTTCAACTTAAGAGAAAACACGACAAAAGGAGAGCTTGGACAGAAGAGATCCATGAGTCATCCACAGCCTGATGAAACATATGGTGAGTTCTCCGCATACTCTGGAATCTAAAAGAAGAGGGACCGGATAAAGGGTGAGCAGTGTAGAATCATCGGAGCATGATCTAAGAAAGTACGATGCATATAAGAAACAAAGAAGGAGAACAGAAGACTGAACCAGCCTTTTGATCTGAAAACTCTATCAAATCTAGAAAGAATTCGGTTAGGCCCTTCCTGGTTGTTACACCAGGTAAAAGCCGATCCAACAAAAGAAACTTACGATATACCAGAGCTGACAATGAACGAATTAAAATCTGCTACTATCGCCTATTGATAGAAGTGCCACCCTGTTCCTCCGGCTGACAGGCGACAACAGTAAATGTTGCCCAAGACCAAGACCCCGAAACCAAGATTATTGGCAAGAGGATGTACGACCATAGGACCAGTCGCTTAATTCGATCGCATTTAGTGTAAACCACCAAGAAAAGGAAGGGAGAGGTAAAAAGAGGAGGAGTACAACCCATAGAGAGAAGTTGTACAAGATCAAATACCGGACGACCATGACGTCTTTGGACCATAGGATCCAAATCTTGTCGGAAACATTGGCTACAGCACTGCCGAAGCCAATGGAGAGAACAGACTTGGTGACTTTGTCTGGACCCATGAATGGCTTCGGAAGTGCCACAAGATAACGGAGTGCTTCTTAACGGTGCACTTTAGCCTAGCCAAAGACACATTGTTACCAATACCACGAATGTTCCAGAACAAGACATTCGCCATCAGGAACGAAGAAACTAGGTAAGCAGGAAACCTGAAGATCGGACAAGATAAAGAGTATGTCTAGTACATCGAACAATCTACTCGATAGCCGCTATAGAGCATGTGTGAATGGTGCGGGGAGTGCAAATAACCAATCGTGGTCTACGATGCACAAAGCAGAGTGGGATAAAAGTGGATCGACAAATCGCTTCTCAAGTTAAGGTATATGCACACACCTTACAGTAATTAAGTATGCGTAAAGCGAGGACATCCATGCAATATTTAGATATAATAGTACAGAAAGTGCGGTTGTCCCTGCATTTATTATGCGTGTGTGTATGAGGGTTATATGGCACCCTTCTTTCGTGGCACCCCTATAATAGTCACATATTTGTAATTAAATAAGTAAGTGGAGGGTTAAAGAGTTAGTAAGAGGAGAGAGAAACATGAATGTGTGGTAGAAATTAGGGAGGCTATAGGGATGCTGCATTATTTGGGGTGCTCTTGATCCTACCCCATATATATATATATATATATATATATATATATATATATATATATATATACACACACACACACATAGATCGGCTATTTGGATGCAAATATAGAGACACAAAGCTTCGACTGTTAAATCTTTTTTCTCTTAGCCCATGACTGTATTATTGGGCCGAACCCACTTCTATTATATATCTGCCTATATAAGGCGGATTACAGTCTGCATTGTATGATCGAATTCATTCAATAAAGCAATTTCGGATTTCTCATCAACAATTGAACAGGATTATTCATTACTTTAATACATTGTTCTCCATCAATTCATAATCACAATTCATTAAGAAATTGAACATGGTATCAAAGCCCTATTGCTTAACAGCATTCCTCGGCTGGTTTAGATTTTTTGTGTGATTGTGAATGCTCATCAGAGAATTCTCATCATCTAAGCATTATATTCTCATCAAAGGGTGTCCTCATCATATGAGAATCGGAGGTGATCAAACTAGTGAATATGTCATGCCAGTACAACATCTATTATAGGCAGTATCATTCAAAACTCGGTCATACCTCTACTGTGTTCAGAAATCCAAAAAAGAACAAATCAAGAAATCAAGAAATACAACAAGAAATTCAGTGTAAAAGCATACTATAAGCCACTTCAATTAAAAAAATGTCCACATAATATCTTCAGTGACTTTCTTGACAGCCACAAACTAAATTTTCGTATCTCTGAATTGCCGATCTCAACTTTTGGTTCTCTATTGCATCATCTCTCTATCCGCCTGAGAAGTTCTGGACTTTCTACAACCATCATGGGTGACTCATCCTTCTCCACCTTTGTATCAAGCACTGCCAAGATCTCTCAAGATCTAACTTATGTTCATCAGCTCATGAAGACTATGATAAATCCTTAGAGCCAACTTATAACCATTCATTTGGAAGAGGATAATTGTCTCCTTTGGAAGTTTCAAGTCGAAATAGTCATCTATGGATATGGCTTAGAGGGATTTGTTCTTCGCACTCTTCTAATACCAATAATGTTCATTACTAACAAAGAAATCAAATATAATAGGCAAGACAAAATGATCTACTTATGGTTACCATCACCAATCAGTGCAAGTTTACTTCCTCAAGTTCTGGGTAGCAAAACATCTAATGAGATATGGCTAAATGTTAAAAAGAACTTCAACAATCAATTCTTTACAAAGGTTTTATATTTGAAAAGGCAGTTACAAAATATCAGAATTGAAAACATGTCAGTTAGAGAATATATTGAAAAGGTTAAGAGTATCTGTGACTCTCTTGCTACTGTTGGAAATGGCACTCAGGAATCTAAACTTGCATTAATCCTAATAAATGAATTAAGTGAAGAACTTGAATCCATTGCGACTGCCATTACCACTCAAATAAATGGATTAAGTGAAGAACTTGATGAAATTCATTCTATATGACTATCTCATGAAGTCAAGTTAAACAACAAGAAGTTGTATGAGACCGACTTCACAGTTAATCTATCTATTTGCTACAAAAATAAGGGACAAATCAATAATAGAGGTGAACAACAATTTCGAAGGGGTGCAACTTCAAACAGAGGTAAAGGAAGAGGCAGATGGGGTAACAATAAACCCAAATGCCAAATTCGTGAAAAGATTGGTCACACTGCTGTAAAATGTTATTTTCGGTTTAACTCGAATCATGTGGCTAATCAAAATCAAAGAGACAACAGCAAACCCACTGCCAATCTTGCAAACATACAGAGTGAATCTAGCACTCAGGCAGAAACTAACAAAGACAATGAAATTACTAGGATGGAGCACTTACAAGATAAAGGGGGTATCCATACACTGGTGCTACAAATCACCTAACCAATAATCTTGACAATCTAAACCTAGGCATCAAGGAGTACAAAGGTAATCAAGCAATCTCAATAGGTAATGGTAAGTGCATTAATATTACTCATATCGGCAATGCATGCATTAATGGAATGAAATGGTTATTCTTTCATAATATGCTTAGGACACCCAAAATTATATTTCTAATTAGTGTGTCTAGTTAGTGTGTCCCAATTTTCCGAAGATAATGATGTGTACTTTGAATTTTACCCTAAATATTGTCTAGTTAGAGACATCCTAACTATAAGTATCATTTTATAGGGCGATGTTACCAAAGGTCTATACAAGTTAAACTCTGTTAACTGCTACAAAGGGATTGAGGATGAGAAAGGTTATAACATGAATGAGATAAACAATGATGATCCATACAAAAGTGCATTTGACCTATGGCATTGTAAGCTTGGACACTCTAGTGTCAAATCTGTAAAACAAGTTCTATTTGATATGAACGTTAGTTTCAATTTTTTTTATCTTGCCATATACATGTGACCATGGCCAGCTGGGAAAAAGTCATCAACTACCTTTTAATAATTTTGTTACTGTCTATGCAGAACCACTACAATTAATAGAAGTTGATCTGTGGAGATCTGTCTCTATCTCTTCATATTTTAGATACAAGTACTATGTATCTTTAGTCAATACCTGTACCAGATTTACCTTTTTTAAAAAAAATTCGATACTTTTCAGGTCATTTTTTTAATTATGATTGAAAAACAGATTAACTCACCTGTTAAAGTTATTAAGACTGATGGAGGTAATGAATTTAAACCTTTATATAGTTAATTCAAAGACAATGATATTATCTATAGAGTTATAGTCTTTACACTTCTAAAAAAAGGGATAGTTGAAAGGAAACATAAACACATTGTGGAGTCTGGCTTAACACTGCTTGGTCCTGCACATTTACCACTAAAATTCTGGCCAGAGGCTTTTAGTACAGCTGTCTATTTAATTAGTAGACAACCTACTAAAATTCTAAACCATATTTCTCCATTTGAAAAATTACAAGGTGTCAAACCAGACTACAACAACTTGAAAATTTTTGGATGTCTATGTCACCCATTCCTAAGGCCCTACAATAGTAATAAACTAAATTTCAGGTCAAAATCATGTACTTTTATTTGCTATGCTACGGATAGGAAAGAGTATAAGTGTCTTGATGATACAGGAAAAATTTACATCAGTAGAAATGTTGTGTTGTACGAAAAAGTTTTTCCATTCAACTCAAAAGACATCAAAACAACCAAAAAGGTATTCAATGCTAAGAATCCTATACTAGAAATACCTGCGTATATTGATGATTAGAATAATCAAGCAAGCGAGGCTGCCGATGCTCATGATTCATCACCGCTTCAATCAACTGGTAACAAGCCGTTGGAGCTACCCAGCCCTGCTATCACAAGCCCTGCACAAGCATCAAGCCAAAAACAAATGAGTCAAGTATCAACATCTGTCAATCAAAGCAATGAAAATCAAGGCAATCCTAGAAGTACTAATTAAAGCAACATACCCACTAATGGTCTATCAATCCAGGTTGGACATCCCATGATCACAAGATCAAGGAGTGAACTTTTCAAGCCAAATGCCCACACTACCACATCAAACACAACTTTGATATGAATTTATTTCTAAATCTAACTGTCGGAATTTAAAACTATACATTTCATTTCCAACCAAAAGTTTTTTGCTTTAGGAAAATCTGACGGTCGATCTCCCGATACGTCAATTTGATGTCAATGGTCGAAATTTGCAAACTACCATCGTAAAACTATTTTAATTCAAACCAAACTTCGATTATGAATTAAAATAAAATCGAATTAATTTCAAAATATATTATTAATTTTATAAAACATATATAGTAATTTTCGAAAACTATATTTACTATATTCAACTTCAAATTAAAATATTCCATTATTTAAATATTATAAGATGTGCCTAATTTGTATGGAAAATTTACAATGATTTGGGAATGGTAAATAACTTTTAACTCAAAAAGTAAAAAAAGGGAAAATTAGTAATGGACTGGGTTAGATGGATTTGGAAAAAATTGATACATTTCCATAATGGTAAAATTACTAACAACGTAGTTGCAAGAAAAGAAAGTCAACGATGAAAGCAAAAGAAATAGCTTGCAACTACGAATCTTGATTTATGTGTCCACTAATCGATCTAATGAGGTGTGTGAAATATTTTCTTAAAATAATGAAAATATACATTATGTCAAATAAATGGATGTTACAATAGTAAAAGTTTGATTAATATTAAAGAACCAAGGAAAATGTGATGAATGGGGAATATAACATATTATAGTTAATTATTAGAATAAGAATGTAATATAATAGGTAGGCTTGTCCTAGGGACAACTGGAAATTATAACATGGGTTATGATAAATGAAAAAAGTACTTATTAATAAACCTTAGTTAAGAGAACTAATTTAATAAGTAAATAACAACAAGAGATTGTGATAATGAGGTTATGATTAAATAAGAAAGAACGAAGTAGGCTTATTATTAATAGACTTATAAATGGGAAATATGAAGTCTAATAAAGGAAATCAATAATAAGCAGAAGCTCGTTCCGGCGGCATTGGGCTGGATAAAGTAAGAAAACAATCAATTGTGTGCTAATAAATGTGATAACTTGAGATAACAATGAAAAATGGAATAATCAAGTTAATTAGCAACATGATGAGATAAGAAAAGCGCTTGATTAAAAGATTAGACGTAGGATCTAACAACGCGATAGTATAAGGCGCTTGGACCAGTCCGCATGTACGAGGATGAAGAACCCAACGGGGTGGGTCATCGAGGTGTCCGGAGACAAGGGAGGAGCACGTCCACCAGATTACTCTATCTAGTTATTCTGTTAGCTTTCTCTATGGGGCTGGAGGGAAGCATGCGGCTTTCGAGAGACGTGGTAGGGTACTCTATGGTGGTTCTCTGTTGCGGTACATGCTAAGGCTGTACTCGCAGAGGTTTGGTCTGCGTGGTACCACCCAGTGAGTATAGCTTGACTGCAAGAATAGTTTGACAGTCGAAAGGTTGTGGCGGATGACATTGGGTAATTCGGCGATTGGCCTTCAGAGAGGTTGGTCAGGACCAAATTAAAGATAGTAATCGTCGGGTATCTGTCATCGACAGTCAGTGGGATGCAAAAAGACTAGAGTTAAACCCAGAGACCATCGATCGTTCACTATCGAGACGTTAGTTGAGGAACATGCAAAATTGGATGATAGATTGTTTGCTAGGGGCACGCCACTTATCTCTTGATGTAGTTTTCCACTCGTCGAGGAAGGGGTTAGGGTGAGACCATAACCGTCACGCAAATGCAGACCGTACTCTGGAAATCTTTGATGTAGGTCCTTTGAGCGGACCTATACAGGTATGGAAATCTCTCGATCGAGTTCCGGGCATTGGATTCAACCCTATAACGGGTAGGGGTAAGAAATATTCGGCTCAAACCAAATTAATCGACCAAACCTATTCACTTCGGTCGCTTCGACTCATTTTTAAAACTAAATCGGTTTGTAAAATAAATTTCTTTGGTTATTGATTTAACCGAACTTTCAATTTGTTATCTAATTTTATGGTACTATAGTACTTCAAATGATTAGTTTAGTTATATAATACAAAGGCATTTGTTGCAAATATATCAAATTTTATCATAAACATAAAATTTATTATACAAAATTTCTCCAAATATGATTTTTGTTTTACTTTAAGTGAATCTGTCATTTGAATAATATACATCCTTCTAGTTCGGTTAAATTAATTACTGACCGAATTAACCAAAATTAATTCGGTTTGGTTCCAATTCGTCTTGAGTTTTTTACCACTAAACCAACAGAACCGACCGAACGCTCACCCCTAATTACGGGACTCAGGGTACAATAGGCAGTACATACGTGCAAGGGTCTAGATAAACGCACTGGGTAGTGTATCGTGGATGTTAGACATTACTCCATGTCGAAGCTTGATTCGACCATGGAGTTTGTATATGACTATTCGTACGCTTGCATGACATAGTGATGATGGTTCTATGCGGTAACATGACATAATGATTTGGATTTTCGTACGTTGTTTGGCTTAGGATACGCTTATGTGGCATGGCGGTGGAGACCGTGCGAGGAGGGTACTATGTGGAGTACCTTGATATGTTGGGGGTAACTACATATATAATATTAGGTTAATCTACTAGGGAGTAGATGGGTACGACGCGAGTATAGAGCCTTGAGTGTTGTTAACCCAAACAACCTAATAAATAAGAAAACATACCTGAATGGTATATGTAGGGTTATTTCATAATGTATGATTTTTCCAGTCACTAGAACTTTGTGTTATGATCCCCTCCACATAACACACTCGCAGGTTAGGTTTGCGGAAGAAATATGATAGCTTTGAATACTGATTAGACAATGTTATTTCTTCAATAAAGCCATATTTGATTATATTACATTTTATCCATTCTGCTATGAGATGTTTACAAAGCTTTGATATATTTATTATCTCCATCTTTTTTGCAGGATACCTGACAAGCCGACTCGAACTTCGACAGATTGGGAATTAAAAAAAAATAGGCTATCAAAATTCGGGTTGTTACACTTAACACATCCACGGTGTTCATGTACCACAAAATCAAATGTCGCAAACTCGATTCATCAGGGTTTTATCAGAGCAAACACAAATATAATATTCAATATATATCATTATAGCGGAAACTTTTACAATGGGAAACATTTACAATGTCAGAGTTAAACATACCACGGATAGGTATAACCACTATCCTCAAATGATCCATCTGTAACATCTGTAACACCCCGAATTTTAGTTAATACTAAAATTCACTAATTACAGGATAAATAATCTCAGACATGGGAATTGGGGGTAACGGGCTGCGTTATTGCGTTCGTCTCGGAAAAATACGCGAAATAGAGTCCGAGTTTGCGTAAAACGGGTACCGTATGAAAGAGATATGGACGAACGAAGTTAGGCAGAAAAACCAGAAACAGGCCAGAATTGCACTGGCGCACTTGTGAAGTGCGCCAGAACAAAGATGCACTGGCGCACTTGTGAAGTGCGCCAGTACAAAGATACACTGGCGCACTTGGGAAGTGCGCCCGTGCCGAGCCAAGAAACCTGCACAGTTTCTAGTGAGTTCTGTGGTTGGGTGCACCAGTTTGGGGTTTGGGCTTGGTCTTAGGGCTAGTTTCTGGAAGGTGCCGAAATCTAAGGGTCCTAATCTAATCTAGGGTTAATCTAAGGGCCTAAAACACTCTCCTAATCTATAAATACACCCTAAACCTACCCTAATCCATACTAAAAATAGAAATGATGGCCTCATGCCGCCAAATTAAATCCTAGAAGGAGCCTCCACTAATCTAAGAAGGAAGTTGCAAGCTAATCCCTCTCAAATCATTCTCTAATCATCACCATCTTAATATTTACAACTAATTCCCCTTCATAAGCTTGCTAATCTTGGTTTTGGTGAGTTTCTATCACTTTAACATCAATTGTTAAAGTAAGTAGATTGGGTGTAATGAGACTTATGGTCTTAAATGCGGATTAGTGAGTTTGAATCATTTATAATGATATGTTACTCTATGTTGTTCTATGTTTATGCATATTTGATAAGTTGGTTTATTCATGCTTAATAAGTTGATTTATGCATGTTTAACAAGTTGGTTTATGCATGTTTAACAAGTGGGTTTATGCATATTTAATGAGTGGAATTATGCATGTTTAACAAAGTGAGTTATGCAAGTTAAGTATATGTTTAAATGCAAGTTTAATGTGATATGCAAGTTATGCATGCTTATGCAAGTATATGAATGCTTATGCAAGATATGTATATGCTTAAATGACATGATATGAAAGTTATGCATGTTTATGCAAGTATGTGAATGCTTATGCAAGTATGTGGATGCTTATGCAAGTATGTGAATGCTTATGCAAGTTATGTGTATGCTTAAATGCATGTTTAACATGTTATGCAAGTTATGAGAATGCCTATATGCAAGTTCAACATGTTATGCAAGATATGTGTATGATAATATGCAAGCTCATATGCAACATGTTATGCAAATCATGTGTATGATAATATGCAAGTTTGGGTTAAATGTAGTTGGGTTAATATATGCTCATATATGCAAGTTGACATCCTCTTAACCCATGACAAAGTTTTACGCTAAACCCATGATATTTGTGATGGATCTTCCCCTTTATTATGTCATGTAATGAGAACGATTTACGTGGGGAACGATGGGGTTGGTAAATATGTTAATAAATGAATGATTGGGTATGATTAAGCATACCATAAAAATAAATTACCATAAGTGGGAATTTACCTATTGAGTTAGGTCTACCCCATGGGAATTTACCTATTGAGTTAGGTCTACCCATGTTATGGAAAACTTGATATTAATTAGGGATAATTAATATGGGGGTGATTAATTAGGTGTAATTAATCGACTAAGACACGAGGTTGGACTCATTTGTAGTGTAAAACTGCCCGGACCCGACCGGCTTAACCAGTTGCTACAAATGTCAGCCCAATGTGAGAGGTCTTAGCCATAAATTAAATACGTGATTAAGGTAAAGACACGAGGTTAGACTCTGTTATGACGTAAGACTGCCCGGATTCTACCGGCTTAACCAGGCGGTCATAACAGCCAGTCTAATGTGGGAGGTCTTTATGGGAGATCATGGTCTTAATTAATTAAGAAACACTTAACCATAGTAGCATGTAGTGGGACATGAGGGGTTAAGTGGGTGCCTTGGGTGGCATGAGGAAATTTTGTGGTTGCCTTGGGTGGCATGTGGAATCTAGTGGGTTGCCTTGGGTAGCAATAGAAAATACGATTAGAATACTTAACCAAGTGGAAACATGTAATTAAACATGATTAAAGGGTTAAGTGGGATACACTAGATATTTGACAAGCTTAGGTGGGTAGCTTGTTGGGGGCCCATTTCAACCAATATCCCAAACGTATCTTTGTGGGCTCGACCCATGTCGAGTGACGGGACACACATATTGGGCTCGATTATAAGAGGCCAAAACGGGTTAGCGGTGGCAACGCAAGTCCAACGGGTTTCATATGCGTGTGTGGGCCCGGGCTGGTAGATAAGCCGTTGTTGCATCGTGTAGATATAAAGCCGTGCACCGTTAGTATTGGGTAGCCACTTTAGGGGAGTGATACACCCCACTGTGGGACCAGCACGGGTATCTACGGTAGGGAGCCGATCGCTTGGGGAGTAGTGGGTACACCTAATGAAGATAGGGGCAGACGGCACCTATGTAGGGGTACACGAAACTACTGGGTAAGAATTACTGGGTACACCTAGTGGAGATAGGGGCAGACGGCACCTATGTAGTGGGCTAGGGGTACATGAAACTACTGGGGAAATTTTCTAAGTCCTTGGAAGGGATCAACCTTTAAGTAGGAATGACTGGTGTGGTGCAGTTAGTAATTATCCTTGGGTGGGTAGATGCGTCCTTACGGTTATCTTAGTTTATCCTTAGTCTACCAAGCTGCTTAGAGTAGCCATTCATCCCCAGATATTACCGTAGGTCAAGTTTATGTCTTCTCTGGTTACTTTAATGATTGTATTGTTAAAGTTATAGGACTCACTCAGACTTATGTCTGACCCCGTTGTTTTTATCTTTTTTTTCCCAACCCTCAGGTCCTACGGTGGATCCTAGCGGTAGTAGAGCTTGATCGGATTGCTGTTCCAGTCTTTAGGAGCTTGGGTAGATGTAAAGCTCCAGTTATCCAGTTATCTTTTCTTTTGTTATGGCTATTGTATGAGAGAGTGGGATTATGTACTTCTTTATTTTGATGGATATTGTACTTGACTTTTATCGTGGTTTTATGATGTAACCAGACATGTTTATTTCCGCTGTTGTGAGATGATATTTTTAAATTACAAGTACTAATTATATCTGTCTTGTTGTAATTTTTCTGTTCTATATTCACTAAAATACTCCACCGATGCTATGGCATTCCCTTAGTGAGTGACCATAGCGGGCGTGGGGTGTTACACGTGGTATCAGAGCAAAGGTTACCGGAACAGATAAAATTTTTAGAAAACTATTTTTATAAAAACATTTTTGGAAGAGATATTTTCAAAAACATGTCTTTAAAGAGAAAGGTTTTTGAAGGAAAAGCATAATCCCCAATAGACATATCTATATCCTTCGAATTCTCCGTTTTGAATCTTTCCTTTTTCGTTTCAGCATGGCCGAGAATCTTAATTTTCCGGAGGGTGTGACGGTACCAGTATGGTATAGGAGATTGATGGAGGCTAGGGCCACCACTGCGGGTCCAGCAAATGTTCCTCCACCAACCGTAGCACCCGATCTTCCTCCTCCACCTCCTCCTCGCACGGATACTTTTGCTAAAACTTGCAAGGAATTTAAAGCTATGGGAGGGAAACCTTTTCAAGGATCTGAAACCTTTGTGGAGGCTAGAGATTGGCTTAAAGAGGTGGAAGAGTTGATAGATATCTTTGAGATGGAAGAAGGGAAGAAAGTCAAGTTGGCTGCTTGGTTAATGAAGGGAGAGGCCTCATTCTGGTGGGAGGTCACTAATGGAGAACGCCCCGTTGACTCTTGGGCGGATTTTAGGCAAAGATTTGTGGCAAAGTTTCTCTCAAGGGCGGAGGAAAACTTGTATATGGAAAGATTCTTGACTCTAAAGCAAGGAAATCTCTCGGTGAAGGAATATGTCAACATATTTAATCAATTGGCAAGGTTTGGCCTAGATATGGTGAATACACCGGAGAAGAAGGCTTTGCGGTTCGTGAAAGGCTTGAATGAACCGATGCATGGGTTGGCTATGACTCATATCCCTATGGGAGCCACCTTTGAGAAGCTAGTCGACATGGCACTCATGTATGAAGAAGAGAAGGGTCCCAATGCTAATAAGGCACCCGAGAAGAAGGGAGATCAAAAGAGACCTCAGTAACAACAACAAAGCAAAGGTGGGAAAGGCAACGGTGGCAAAGGCAAGAAGAAGAAGTGTTTCAATTGTGGGACACCTGGCCACCTAAGCAAGGATTGTCGCAAGAAGAAGAAGACTGGCTGCTTCCACTGTGGCGAAGCAGGGCATCTAGTGAAGGATTGTCCTAAGAAGGGGCAAAGGACGGGATCTACCTCAGGAGGACAGGTGCAAGCTCTTATGGCACCGAGTCAGGCTAGGGGGCAAGTACAGGCTCTCGCGGTTCCACCGATTCAGGAGAGAGGTAGAACTGTTTCCGTTGAAAGTCTGGTTTTTCTATTTGACCATCTTGTCCGTACATTGTTTGATTCAGGCGCATCGCATTCGTTTATCTCATCATCATTAGTTGAGTCACTGCACCTAGACACCAGTCTGGTAGATGATCCCTTGGTTGTTTCAAACCCAATTGGGGGCTCCACTTATTTGTCCATGATATGTTTGGGTTTGAAGATTTCTATACTTAGCATTGAGTTTAGATGTGATGCTTTTGTGTTGGGCTTCACGGGCTATGGATTGATTTTGGGCATGGACTGGTTATCCAGTAATGGTGCCGTTCTTGATTGCGAAAGGAGAGTTGTTAGGCTCATGACCCGCTTGGGTAACACTCTCGAGATTTCTTGTAATCCCATGGACTCTGTTATGCTAAGTTATCTTGAATCGCTTGACGCTTCGGTCGAGAGTTTGCAATCTGTTAGAGTGGTCCGGGAATATCCGGATGTGTTTGAGGAGGTGAAGGGCTTACCTCCGAAGCGGGAGATTGACTTCCGAATATATTTGGTGGATAATGCTAAACCAGTATCTTTACCAGTTCGCCACATGGCTCCCCGTGAGAGGAGGGAACTCCATAAGCAAGTAGGGGAGTTGCTTGAGAAGGGGTTCATAAGACGAAGTATATCGGAGTGGGGTGCTCCGGTAGTATTTGCTACGAAGGCGGATGGGTCCCTCAGAATTTGTGTAGACTATAGAGAACTTAACAAGCTCACAAAGAAGAATAGACACCCATTGCCGAGGATTGATGATCTTTTCGATCAGTTGGTTGGCGCTTCAGTATTTTCTCAATTGGACTTAGCCACGGGGTTTCATCAGTTGAGGGTGGCTGAGGATAGCATAGACAAGACTGCCTTTAGAACTCCGGATGGTTTTTATGAGTGGCTGGTGATGCCATTTGGGTTGACGAACGCCCCTGCATACTTTGTTGATTTGATGAGTAGGGTGTTCAGGGAGTTCCTTAATAAATTCGTGGTGGTCTTTGTGGATGATATCTTAGTATTTTCTAAGAGTGAAGAAGAGCATGCCCTACATCTTGGGGAGGTATTGAAGACTCTTCGAGCACATAGCCTTAAGGCTAAATTCTCTAAATGTCACTTCTGGAGGAAAGAGGTGCGGCTCTTGGGGCACGTGGTCTCCAAGGAAGGGATAGCTGTGGATCCCGCGAAGGTAGTATCAATTCAGGATTGGAAGGTTCCGAAAAATGCTACCGAAGTAAGAAGTTTCTTGGGGTTGGCGGGTTATTATAGGAAGTTTATCAAAGACTTCGCGAAGATATCAGCCCCATTAACCCGCTTAACGAAGAAGAATCTTGTTTTCACATGGGATGTAGATTGTGATGATGCGTTCCGACGGTTAAAGAGAGCTTTAACCACTGCTCCAGTTTTAGTGTTGCCAGATGGGAGCAAGCCATTTGTTGTCTATACCGATGCCTGTGGGACAGGACTTGGCGCAGTCCTAATACAAGAGGGAAGGGTAATAGCCTATGGTGGAAGGCAGTTGAGGGCACATGAGAAAAATTACCCTACCCATGATCTATAGTTGGCCGCTATTGTTTTTGCGCTTAAGATTTGGCGTCATTATCTTCTTGGTGAGAGATTCGAGTTGTTCACTGACCACAAATCATTGAAGTACTTGTTTTCTCAGAAGGATTTGAATCTGAGACAGCAAAGGTGGATGGATTTTTTAGCATCCTATGATTTCGAGATAGCGTATACCCCTGGCAAGGGTAACGTGGTGGCGGACGCCTTGAGTAGGAAGAGGTTGTCCTTGAGTCCATTGTTCGTGGAACGACGAAGCTTGGAATTTATCTCGATGTTTGATTTCAGACCTTCCATTGACTATGTACCCGGTTTGCTAGCTTCTTTGGAAGTTAGACCTACTCTTTTGGGGCGGATTGGAGAAGCACAGAGGGGCGACCCACAGTTGGTTGAGTTAGTAGAGAAGCTCATAAGGGCGGGTCGTCCAGCCATTTGAGTAGGTACACCCTAGACGATAGGGGGTGCTTGCGCAGAGACGGTAGACTTTGTGTACCGCAAGACGAGGGTTTGAGGAAGGCTATTCTTGATGATGTACACCGTTCTAGGATGACCATTCATCCCGGTGGGGACAAGATGTACCGAGACATGAAGAGGGTTTTCTTCTGGGCCGGTATGAAGAAAGATATGGCCGAGTATGTCGCTCGATGCTTGGTGTGCCAACAAGTGAAGGCGGAGCAAAAGAAACCTGGTGGGCTGCTTCACCCATTGGAAGTTCCGCAATGGAAGTGGGATAGCGTCTCGATGGATTTTATTGATGGGTTACCCAGATCGAGGAAGGGTAATACAGGAATTTGGGTGGTGGTAGACAGACTTACTAAGAGCGCCCATTTCATACCTGTGAAGAGCAAGAGGACCGCTCCATGGCTAGCTTCTGTATATCTTCGAGAGATAGTTCGATTGCATGGGGTACCCTCTAGCATAGTGAGTGATCGAGATCCTATCTTCACTAGCGAGTTCTGGAGAAGTTTGCAAGAAGCAGTGGGGACTCAATTGTGTCTGAGCACCGCATATCATCCTCGGACAGACGGCCAGACTGAGAGGGTGAATCGTGTTCTGGAAGACCTTTTGAGGCTTTGTATCTTAGATTTTGGAGGTACATGGGAAGAGCATCTTCCATTGGTGGAGTTCGCATATAATAACAGCTTTCAGTCCAGTATTGGTATGGCTCCTTTCGAAGCTCTCTATGGAAGGCCTTGTCGATCACCTACATGTTGGTGGGAATCTACGGATAAGATCTTGCTTGGGCCTGATATGGTTAGGGAGACTTCTGAGAAGATTGACTTGATTCGAAGAAGGATGAAAGCAGCGCAGGATAGGCAAAAATCTTATGCGGACAAGAGAAGGACGGATCTTGAGTTTGAGGTTGGGGATATGGTTTTTGTTAAGGTATCTCCGTTGAGAAATGTTGTTCGCTTCGGATCCGTTGGGAAGTTAGCACCGAGGTTTGTTGGGCCGTTTCCTATCAAGGAAAGGATTGGACGGATGGCATATAGGGTGGAGTTGCCCGACAGACTTAGTGGTGTTCATGATGTATTCCATGTGTCCCATTTGAGGAAGTGCTTACATGAGACCGCAGAGGTGGTAGAGCCAAGCTTGCTTAGAGATGTAGAGGTAGAGCGTGATGCGACTATTCGACGAGCCCCTACTCGCATCCTTGGGTCAGAGACTAGGAAGTTGAGAAACAGAGAGGTTCAGCTAGTCAAAGTGCAATGGGGAGAAGATGAGAGCAACACAACTTGGGAGACGGAAGCGAAGATGCGTTCATTGTACCCATTTCTTTTTGAGGGTATGCCTTTACTTTCTCCTTTATCGCTTGTCTAGTACTTATCTTATCTTTGGTATGTCCTCTCGTTAGTACCTTTGACCTTTAGATAGGGTAAACCTATGGTTGAAACATGTGTTTGAGACATGTTATGGTTGATGGATGCAAGTGGATGCAAGTGTTTGCTAGTGGTTGCCCGTGGATGCATATACACACACTCTAGGCACTAGATCGGCTCAGTCACTTCATGTTGCATATTGCATAAAATTGTGTGTAGGAAGATATATTTATGGATGTATAATGGTTGTGTTATCACATGGATGATGCATTTTGGTGAATGATTGTGCACTCATGTAGATATTGTATGTGTCGATAGGGTTCTCTCGCATACATAATGGATGCATGGCACTATCATGGTTTGCATATGTTCATACATTAGATAGGGAACATATACACACACTTTTTGCATATGCTCATACATCATTAGAAACCGTTTAAGGACAATGGATGCCCGTGGTTGATGATTTGAGTAGATGGTTGTTTGGATGGTAGGATATGCATTCTCCTTAGCTTAGAGATTTCGGGGACGAAATCCTTTAAGGAGGGGAGAATGTAACACCCCGAATTTTAGTTAATACTAAAATTCACTAATTACAGGATAAATAATCTCAGACATGGGAATTGGGGGTAACGGGCTGCGTTATTGCGTTCGTCTCGGAAAAATACGCGAAATAGAGTCCGAGTTTGCGTAAAACGGGTACCGTATGAAAGAGATATGGACGAACGAAGTTAGGCAGAAAAACCAGAAACAGGCCAGAATTGCACTGGCGCACTTGTGAAGTGCGCCAGAACAAAGATGCACTGGCGCACTTGTGAAGTGCGCCAGTACAAAGATACACTGGCGCACTTGGGAAGTGCGCCCGTGCCGAGCCAAGAAACCTGCACAGTTTCTAGTGAGTTCTGTGGTTGGGTGCACCAGTTTGGGGTTTGGGCTTGGTCTTAGGGCTAGTTTCTGGAAGGTGCCGAAATCTAAGGGTCCTAATCTAATCTAGGGTTAATCTAAGGGCCTAAAACACTCTCCTAATCTATAAATACACCCTAAACCTACCCTAATCCATACTAAAAATAGAAATGATGGCCTCATGCC
Organism: Allium sativum; assembly: GCA_030737875.1. Taxonomy (NCBI): domain Eukaryota; kingdom Viridiplantae; phylum Streptophyta; class Magnoliopsida; order Asparagales; family Amaryllidaceae; genus Allium; species Allium sativum. Next base: position 1,009,760,835 of record CM060912.1, on the reverse strand, counting down.
GCCAAATTAAATCCTAGAAGGAGCCTCCACTAATCTAAGAAGGAAGTTGCAAGCTAATCCCTCTCAAATCATTCTCTAATCATCACCATCTTAATATTTACAACTAATTCCCCTTCATAAGCTTGCTAATCTTGGTTTTGGTGAGTTTCTATCACTTTAACATCAATTGTTAAAGTAAGTAGATTGGGTGTAATGAGACTTATGGTCTTAAATGCGGATTAGTGAGTTTGAATCATTTATAATGATATGTTACTCTATGTTGTTCTATGTTTATGCATATTTGATAAGTTGGTTTATTCATGCTTAATAAGTTGATTTATGCATGTTTAACAAGTTGGTTTATGCATGTTTAACAAGTGGGTTTATGCATATTTAATGAGTGGAATTATGCATGTTTAACAAAGTGAGTTATGCAAGTTAAGTATATGTTTAAATGCAAGTTTAATGTGATATGCAAGTTATGCATGCTTATGCAAGTATATGAATGCTTATGCAAGATATGTATATGCTTAAATGACATGATATGAAAGTTATGCATGTTTATGCAAGTATGTGAATGCTTATGCAAGTATGTGGATGCTTATGCAAGTATGTGAATGCTTATGCAAGTTATGTGTATGCTTAAATGCATGTTTAACATGTTATGCAAGTTATGAGAATGCCTATATGCAAGTTCAACATGTTATGCAAGATATGTGTATGATAATATGCAAGCTCATATGCAACATGTTATGCAAATCATGTGTATGATAATATGCAAGTTTGGGTTAAATGTAGTTGGGTTAATATATGCTCATATATGCAAGTTGACATCCTCTTAACCCATGACAAAGTTTTACGCTAAACCCATGATATTTGTGATGGATCTTCCCCTTTATTATGTCATGTAATGAGAACGATTTACGTGGGGAACGATGGGGTTGGTAAATATGTTAATAAATGAATGATTGGGTATGATTAAGCATACCATAAAAATAAATTACCATAAGTGGGAATTTACCTATTGAGTTAGGTCTACCCCATGGGAATTTACCTATTGAATTAGGTCTACCCATGTTATGGAAAACTTGATATTAATTAGGGATAATTAATATGGGGGTGATTAATTAGGTGTAATTAATCGACTAAGACACGAGGTTGGACTCATTTGTAGTGTAAAACTGCCCGGACCCGACCGGCTTAACCAGTTGCTACAAATGTCAGCCCAATGTGAGAGGTCTTAGCCATAAATTAAATACGTGATTAAGGTAAAGACACGAGGTTAGACTCTGTTATGACGTAAGACTGCCCGGATTCTACCGGCTTAACCAGGCGGTCATAACAGCCAGTCTAATGTGGGAGGTCTTTATGGGAGATCACGGTCTTAATTAATTAAGAAACACTTAACCATAGTAGCATGTAGTGGGACATGAGGGGTTAAGTGGGTGCCTTGGGTGGCATGAGGAAATTTTGTGGTTGCCTTGGGTGGCATGTGGAATCTAGTGGGTTGCCTTGGGTGGCAATAGAAAATACGATTAGAATACTTAACCAAGTGGAAACATGTAATTAAACATGATTAAAGGGTTAAGTGGGATACACTAGATATTTGACAAGCTTAGGTGGGTAGCTTGTTGGGGGCCCATTTCAACCAATATCCCAAACGTATCTTTGTGGGCTCGACCCATGTCGAGTGACGGGACACGCATATTGGGCTCGATTATAAGAGGCCAAAACGGGTTAGCGGTGGCAACGCAAGTCCAACGGGTTTCATATGCGTGTGTGGGCCCGGGCTGGTAGATAAGCCGTTGTTGCATCGTGTAGATATAAAGCCGTGCACCGTTAGTATTGGGTAGCCACTTTAGGGGAGTGATACACCCCACTGTGGGACCAGCACGGGTATCTACGGTAGGGAGCCGATCGCTTGGGGAGTAGTGGGTACACCTAATGAAGATAGGGGCAGACGGCACCTATGTAGGGGTACACGAAACTACTGGGTAAGAATTACTGGGTACACCTAGTGGAGATAGGGGCAGACGGCACCTATGTAGTGGGCTAGGGGTACATGAAACTACTGGGGAAATTTTCTAAGTCCTTGGAAGGGATCAACCTTTAAGTAGGAATGACTGGTGTGGTGCAGTTAGTAATTATCCTTGGGTGGGTAGATGCGTCCTTACGGTTATCTTAGTTTATCCTTAGTCTACCAAGCTGCTTAGAGTAGCCATTCATCCCCAGATATTACCGTAGGTCAAGTTTATGTCTTCTCTGGTTTATTTAATGATTGTATTGTTAAAGTTATAGGACTCACTCAGACTTATGTCTGACCCCGTTGTTTTTATCTTTTTTTCCCAACCCTCAGGTCCTACGGTGGATCCTAGCGGTAGTAGAGCTTGATCGGATTGTTGTTCCAGTCTTTAGGAGCTTGGGTAGATGTAAAGCTCCAGTTATCCAGTTATCTTTTCTTTTGTTATGGCTATTGTATGAGAGAGTGGGATTATGTACTTCTTTATTTTGATGGATATTGTACTTGACTTTTATCGTGGTTTTATGATGTAACCAGACATGTTTATTTCCGCTGTTGTGAGATGATATTTTTAAATTACAAGTACTAATTATATCTGTCTTGTTGTAATTTTTCTGTTCTATATTCACTAAAATACTCCACCGATGCTATGGCATTCCCTTAGTGAGTGACCATAGCGGGCGTGGGGTGTTACAACATCCAAGTATAGATAGTAAAATACACCCTACCATCTGACGAAGAACTCTAGCGTTTCTGACCCAACATGAAACTCCTCATCCACCTATTTAATCCTTGAAACACACTCGGATCTGACCCGAGCGACAAAACACTCGGGTCAGACTTAGATTAACCAGCTTGAGAACTAAACAACAAACCATAACCCATATCATACAATCATTTAAAGGTTCCAACATTCATGCTTTTATAAAATGAAGCTATTATAAGGTTTAAGTCTCGTCACATAATGCAACGCGTACCAGAGGATAGATTTTTACCTAATAATAAACAAACATGCTTGATATTCTTAAAACAAATATTTTTGATATTATTAATAATATCTAGGTGTGGAAATCATTTTCGAAAGTAAATGTATGAATCTTTGCTCGCGTAATGCCCCATCCCATTATGTTGGCTATTAGGTTACAACTGAAAACGCAAAGCTCGTAATGGAAATTGGATTGCAACACTGACCAAGGCAAGGATCTTCCTTAACCATTCAGAATACATCTAGCGGGATATCCCAGGACTCACACATGTGATCCTTCGGATCGGCAGAGCCGGCTAACGCTAATAGACTGGTTGGAATCATACGTGAACAATACATCCCCCGGTCGCGACCGACCATTATCCAAGGCGCCTCGATCTATATCCACATAAGTAAACTTCCCAAGGCTCCATACCATAGCATCACTTTTTAACTATAAGATAACTTTGTGGTCCATCATCATGTTTTCGGCCATTCGCGGGTTTTGAAGCTCTAAAGTCACGTTTCAATACAAATCTACGATATATCGATCATCATCCAGAGAGCTCTGCTTTTCAATAAAAGCTTTGATTGAATCAGCACTTGGCATGCCACATTATTAATTCATAACTTATAATCGGTGTCTATTAATATATAACCCTCTTAGTAGATAAGTCTAAAAGGAGGGTGTTAAGCTAAAAGAATAAATTCTCCGCCACCAACTGATATAACATCAATAGAAACCAATTGGTTATGCCATAAAATAAAACGTCAAACACACATCTATTTACAAGTCCATTTTGGGTTGTGAACAAAACTAAAGGCGCTTTATTCCACGAACCCGCCTAGGTGTGAAAGCCCTTGCAATCTGAATCAGTCCAAGTACAGTTAGATCGCTATCATAATATAACCCTATAATTGGGTGGCCATACAAGGCATCGACGAGCTATCCTTCCGATGTGAAGGTCTCCAGTCTTCAATCACAGTCAACGCCATTTTCATTATGTCGTATAGTTATTCATAATGGGTTGAAACCGGGTCATTTAGAATAACTAGTGCATATTTAAAATCAATAGAGATACACAAGATATCATGTGTCTTATTACATTTCGGGAATATTCTTTTACTCAAGCTCTTCACATTTGGGAGCTTCTGCCTCTAATCTTATCAAAGATACATACACTTTAACCTCTTGTTTAAAATTTTCATTGATCATATCACTCGCCCAAAATTGTATTTATGATTTTTAATCTTATCGCTTAGGCGAAAGACACGTTTATCTTCTTTTTAGTGATTCTTAAACTTGTTCCCATTATCGTTTGTTAGGGAAAACTCTTTCATTAAATCTTTATATTCGAATTAAATAAAGATTTCATTTTAACTCATCTTGGAAAATTTTCCTTTACATGGGTAAAAGAACAAACGTAATTTAAAACATCGTTCACGATAAACCCAAAATCGTAATTTCATTTCAAGTGAAATATTCATGGGAATTGTATCATCTCACATTCGATATAAATTCCAGCATCGGACTAGTACTAAAATCGGGATAACGACAAAGCCTTTTAAATACCTTAAATACTAAAGGTATTCATTCATGGGGACCTATCTCATTTATTACTAAATTGATTTCCATTAAGTTCCAACTTTATTTAAAAAACTTAGCTTTTGTTTAAACTCTACAAACCCTAAATTTATCTTAAAACTTCATTCTAATCCTTTGGATATATTTTCATATCATCTGATCCAAAAAACTTTAGCAAATAGCATCGCTAAAACAACTCATTTTCAGAAAATAGTTTTTAACTTTCCAAATTTGGTATATTTGACCAAAATCTCTTTTAAATCATTTATCATGATTTATCATAATTTATTCTTATTTTTAATAATTTAAAAATAGCTTATTTCTTTAAAATTTGATTTCGGGTCATTAACAGCACTAGTACTGTTTCCATTCAAATTTGATTTGAACTTATTTCTAAATCTAACCATTGGATTTTAAAACTTTACATTTCATTTGAAATCTCTTTTTGTTTCGAACCAAGCGATTTTCGTTTTAGGAAAATCCGACGGTCGTATCTCCCAATATATCAATTTGAATTCAATGGTCGAAATTCGCGAGTGAACTGCCATTGTGCGACTAGTTCTATTCAAACCAAACTTCGATTATAAATTAAAATCGAATTGAAATACTTTCAAAATATATTATTAATTTTATAAAACATATATAATAGTTTTCAGTAACTATACTTTCCATATTTAACTTCAAATTAAATATATTAAGTCGTTCCAAAAAATTTCGCAAATAGCATTGCTATAACAGCTCATTTCCATAAAATAGCTTCTTAACTTTCCAAATTTATTATATTCAATCCAAATCTCTTTTAAATCATTCATCATGATTTATCATAATTTATTCCTATTTTCAATAAATTAAAAATAGTTTATTTCTTTAAAATCCTATTTCAGGTCATTAACGACACTAGCGCTATTTCCAATAAAATTTGATTTGAACATTTTTCTAAATATAACCATTGGATTTTAAAACTTTACATTTAATTTGAAAGATTTTTTCATTTCGAACCAAACATTTTTCGTTTTGAGAAAATCAGACAGTCGGATCTCCCAATACGTCAATTTGAAGTAAATGGTCGAAATTCGCAAAGTGTTGCTGTGCGACTAGTTCTATTCAAACCAAACTTCATTATAAATTAAAATCGAATCTAATTACTTTCAAAATAGATTATTAATTTTATAAAACATATATAATAATTTTTGAAAACTATATTTTCCATATTAAACTTCAATTCAAATATTCCATTATTTAAATATTATAATATTATTTATATCATTAAAATAATATTATTTTTCAAAAATCGTCTTTTGAAATCTAAATTAAATTTTAAAATTAAATTTTAAAATTAAATTTAAAACATGCCTTAATTACTTGAAAACCATTGCAAATTAATTCCCAATCTTTAAGAAAACTATTCGTAATTATCTAAACTAGCTTTCCAAATATTTTTGGATTTAAAATTAAAACTTTTATCTTTTCACTTAATATTTTATTAATAAAATAATCAATGTATTCCCAATTTGGAATAAAAATTAATTAATTTCAATATAATTCGGTTATATGGATTCAATATGTCAATAATGTTTTTTGATGCAAAAAGGTAGCGAATCGCTAGATTCACGCCTTCATTCATTCATTAAACATAAAACAAGTACAACGTGTTCAACATGCATAGGACTAGCTACTAGTTACAAATATTTACATAAATATGTACAACCAAAAATACATGCACGCAGGCATGTTTACATAGTGCCCAATATATATATAAAACAACTACATAGCAGCATGCGAACCCAGTAATATGTCAATAACGTTCAATTAACAATTATTAAACATCAATCATCATAATATGGCATTGTTAGCCTAAGTGTCAAGATCATCAACACTTAAACACTGTTCCAGAACCATTTTAAACCAAAATATAATAACTGATCAGCTATCATTTTTCTTGCCAATCCATATCAAAACACACCAACATACAACACACAAGATTGTTTACCTATGTTCTATCTATATTGACAAAACTCCCGCCAGTATAAATAGATGTTTACTATTCATTCCTTATACTCGTTATTCAAGTAATTATTTCAACTACTTTTTCCACTACGCATATATCATTTTGGACACTGGAAATTATCCAACCTTATTATTACCTACTAAATCACTTAGCAACCCAAATATTAACTTCCTAATATTTATTTCCAACAAATGTACGTGCAACATTGCAACCAAGTTTTCATCCAAATTGTCCAACCTTTTTTTACTTAGATTTTTCAACTTCCAAATCACTTAAATAATTATATAAATCGCTAACCCACTTCAACAATTCATATTCATACTCTAACCACATTCAACATTAAGCACAAAAGCATGTAATCACTTGCAAATATAATACATACAACATCAATAACCATATATGTAACATATTAATTCAAACGTGATCTATAATTGCTCATCATAGCTATTTCACTCGTTTAACTTCAAAGAAAGGATTTTTACTTCTCTACAACCTTGCTAGCAACCAAAATGAACAACTTATACACCAAATACTCCTATGCAATCAACTTATATATATATATATATAGGCTCTAACTTGGGCAATAGGAATAAAAATCGGATCTTAAAGGGTTTTAAGGGATAAAGGTGGAGTTTTTGGCTCCGAAAGTGCTCATGACCTACGTGGAACCCATGGTGGTAACATGGAGAGAGGGGGGGCTAGCGTGAGAAGGGAGGAGGCTAGGGGAGGTGGTGGTGGTGGTTAGTGAAGGTAGGAATTTAGTTTGTGGTGTGTGTGTATATATATATATATATATATATATAAACAAGAGCTAAGAGTGATTTTGGAGAGGAAGGTTGGAACTTTGGGAGTTTATGTGGGCCAAAGAGGAGGTGGGGGCTGACATCAGCGGTGAGTGGGCCGGGGAGGCACAGTGGAGGATGTGGGGAGCGGGAGTTTGGCTAGTGGTGGAGCTAAGGAAGGGAGAGGAGGAGAAATGGAGGAAAAAAGAAAATGAGAAGGAAGAACAAATGAAAATGGAAGTGATTTTCTTCATAAAGCTTCATGCATATATAGAAAGGGGAATGCATGGAAGGGTGACAAGTGAAAGAGGGGCATGTGCTTCTGTGGTGCGCTGTCAAATTCTTGTGGCCCCAAGAATTTGTGCTGATCCATGTTTAATCTCTTATTTAATTATGTTACGTTTTCTTGTTTCTACTCGTATGGCCACATACTGATCCCAATTGCTACGAAATTTGAAATCCTGCTACGTTTCACAAATACAGTACTAATGAACCTGGTTTTTTCAAATTCCGAGACCGTTTAAAAATGGCCTTATTTTGGCTTTTAAAATAGCATTGAATTATCGATTTTTAAAATATTCCTTTTAATTATCATTTTAAAAATCATATAACCTTGTTTTAACTATCTTATAATATAAAATAAATTTAGAATGACAATTTTTAGGTCTTGGCTTTATATTTAAACATTGAAAAAATCTTTTTATATGTATTTAATACCATATTTTAAATTGAGTGAAAATTCGGGGCGTTACATGTAACAACCTGAAACTTCGCGCAGTAAATATTCAAATATCGAGGTTATTTAAATATTTAAAATCTTGGATTTAATGTTATAAAAATGGTTTTATAACCTTGATTACATCCCTTTGTAAATAATAATTAATAAGAAGAAAACATGTTGAATTTTTGTTTACAAAGATAAGTAGTTCGAAAAAATATCGATAATGTGACCGAAAACAGTTTTATCGATAAACGACGTTTTACTTGTTAAAAGTTGTTTGACATCATGTGCATGTAGTAAAAATAGAAGAACAAATATATGTATGTATACATATAAATAAAAATGGTATATGTATATATATTTTATAATATGAAAAATGGCTTAAAATGATAGGGACACGTGTCATAAAATGAACGATGCATATGTCATGAGATTTAAGGAGGTAAAGACGCATAAACCCATTAGGTGTCCATGTGTAGAAACATATTAATACAACTAAGGAGGCATGTGTCTATATCCTAAAGCTTGCATGAAGATAAGGTGGACAAGTGTCCAAAACCAAATTACCAAACTAGCCTTAAGAAATACTATATAATGGGTGGAAATGTTCACTTCTTTTCATGCATTCATAAAACAAAAACAAGATAAGATAAAGAGAAGAAATTTATGAGAACCCAAGAGAACGAAAACAAGTTCAATCTACACTAATAAGGTGAGAAAAACTATTTAAGTTCATGTATTCATTTCATATTTTGAAGAAAAGTTGTGAAATTTAAGAATGAATGATTGGTCTTAAACCCTTGAAAATGACGTTCGATATTTTGGCCATAACTTTTGCAATTCTTAATGAAAATTTTGATTGATAAATGACAGGTAAAATTTTTGGCCATAACGTTTTCTAATTCAACCATTTATGTACCTGAAAACTAGACGCAAAGACAGGTAAAAATCTGCGTAAAATGGACATGTTAAAAATGCCTTGTAATGTTGAATTATATATATTAAATTGATAAATGATTTTGATGTTTTCTTTTCATGATAATTAAATAGATTAAAGAAGCTTCTAATTGTAGAAAATTTGGAGTCAAAAACTATATTTATCATAGAGAAATAAAATCAAACATTTTGCCGAAAAACTGGTCAAAAAAATGAATTTTAGAACTTTTCATAGCATTCTGAAATGCTATCTTTTCTCTGAATTATTTATGAAGCAATGTTCCAAGGCCGGAACTTTTCATAGCATTTCAGAAAACGTTGTCATGTCTCTGAATTATTTATAAAGCACTTTAACGAGCAAAGAAGTTTTCACAGTACGCCAGAGATGCTGTAATATCTGTTTTGAGACTTATAAACTGCATAGAACTTTTCACAACGCACCTGAAATGTTGTAATAGCTGTTTTTAGTCTAAAACTATTACAAACTATCCAGAACTTTTCACAATGCAACAGAATGCTGTAATAAATGTTTTGAGTATAAAACCATGGTGAACTACTCCAAATCCTCTCAAATTTGGACTTGAGCTTCCTCATAGTATTATAAACAAACTGCCAAAATTGGGGATGTTAGATCAAAGTAAAAGAGAGTCATAACGTGTCAAAACCGAGAACAAAGTAGGTTGATGTGAGTTTTGCGAATTTCGATGTTTCGAGGAAGACATTTAATTGCTTTGTGGTGATGATAAGTACTATATTATGTTCAACAAAGCTTTTGCATGAAGATAGCAAGGAGTATTGTGAGTATACTCATCATCCAAACAATTACTTATTTCTTAAGCTTGTGCTTTAATTTAATGTTGCACATGACTTCAACATACTATATTGACTGCAATCTTTGCTTCGGTAAGAAAACAACTTATACGACCGATGATTGAGGACATTGATGACTTAGTATGACTTGCTTAAAGTCCTGAAATCAAGAACATAAGGATTTGTAGGGGACTGGGAAAGACATAGAATACCTACGATTTGATAGCCAAAATTGCATTATCTAAATGCGTTCACTACGCCATAGATCGCCTACGGCAACCCCAGAGTAATGACGCAGTAGGTACCAAAAAGTGTTGCTATAGGCAAAAAAAGATCTGTGGCAACACTTTTTTGGGGTTGCCTTTTGCCGCGTTGCCTTAGAGTCAAAGGCAACATCTTTGCGACCCTATGGTAACATCGATATATTTGTTGCCACAGGTACCAGTACAACAAAAAGAATACCCTTTCACAACTGCCAAAAACAGTTGTAATATGTCTAGTACAGCTGGCAATTGTAATAAAGTCAACCTTTTTTACAACTGTTTCTAGCAGTTGTTAAAATTTGTTTTACAACTGCTAAAAGTAATTACACCTCAACTACTATTAATCAAAGATTTCATAATATTATAATAAATATTATTATAACACAGTATTTTATTCAAATAAATATTTTATTTCAACATTTCAAATGGTACAAATTTTTGGACTCCACTATTGTACATTCACTTGTATATTACACAATCATTCATATTTACATACATTCCTCACTATATTGTCACTCGATTCACTCATATGCAGACTCACACATACAACCATAAGCAAGAAAAAATGCATGAAATAGCATATTAAACAAGCTGGAATTATGGATGTCGAGTTGACCATTGTGCTTTACTTGCAATTTCCATGGCTTGCATGCAAATTGCATCATTGGTTCAGAGAGCAAGCATTTCTAATCTTACAGCTTCTCAGACTGAATAACATTAGGTCCAGCCATCACAAGAATGGCTCAGCTCCCATAAGCATTTTGTAAAGATATGATGAACAGTCCGTCTCTTGCTACAATCATTGAACAAAAACGATAACAAGGAGTTTTAATTCAGTAGCTGGTAAAGAAAATTTGCATCTTCGTTCATGAAAGTATATTCATGTTTTTCTCTGTTGTTACATTGAATGCTTCATGAAGATTAAATATTTTTACTGTAAAACAAATGGTTTGGCGGGATATACATACCAAAGGAGGCGGTTAAAGAGGTGGGAATCCCAACGTTGAAGTTTCCACCTGCATTTAGATATATAGGTTATTCACAATCTAAATGACAAACAAAATAGTAACATGGTGAACAAAATAAACTAAAATACTGAAGTTTCTGTAGGATGATTGTTTAGCAAAGCTTTTTCCTTGTCTGTGTGAGTCTGAATACAAATATTCCTTAGTAGTAGTATAGCACAGTGATAAAGAAGATCATCTCAACTCATCTTTATGTTCAGACTGGCCCCATACACCACAAAAACATCTAACATTCCCACAAGTAATCTAATGTCCTGTTTTTGTATTTAAACATCTTTAGTTTCTTCCAGAGCTGTAACCATTATGAAAGAAAGAAATCTATGGTGTGTTTGTATGAAAAATAAAACAAACATAAAGTAGGGGCATCATTATGAAAGCAAGGACAGTAGTTTCTATGGTTCACATTGATATAAATGGAAGTTATATACCAGCACTTCGAACCATATGCTGCACTTCGAACTGAAATCAAACCAAAATCCGGGAGGAATGTCCAAGTAATTAAGCTGCTTCACTTCGAACCATATGCTGCACAATAATTCTAATGGATAATCAAGTAAAATTGAAGAGATCTATATTCATATTTGATTCATGACAACAGTTCTTCCTAATCTTGGAGTAGTTATGAACCACAATGCATGAAGTAAAGGCCCATGTTCCAAACTACTCCATAATATCAACACTTTATCATGGAAAGGCAGTTAAGAAACTTCCAGTTTGAAATATAATTCAGCATGTAATACTTCTATCAGATTGAATAATTCAAAACATATTACTGATGAAAATTTGCAGAAAATCGATCTAAAAACCCAAACTAACATCTAACCAAAATTATCAAATGCTTACAGTTGGATCAAAAGAACTGATATACCAATAACTCTCCAATTAATCCAAAAAAACTTCCAAACAAAGGATTCGGTATCACCATATAACTCAATCGATTTATGGCACATAAACTCAATCAACAAGCGCATAAATACATCCTAAATTTCAAATTCATAAGAGGGTACACTAAATTTGTAATAAGTAGTAGAATACGCCTAAAAGATTGAATCATATTGCATAAGTGGTAATAGGTGAACATGAATCATTGTCCGTTAACCAGTTGAGAAAGAAATTGAAGATAATCAAACCGGCTTATCAAATAGCCTCCCATAGATCGTCAGTAAACACAGATCACCATTATCCCAGAAAGATCCGAAACTAAAAATTACTTACCCCCATATTCATTTGTTTAAAACATGAACATAGCCTTGTTTGAAATATTGATATCCGGATCAGTTGACCTCGTGCTCTGATTTCTACTGGATAGGAAACCAAATCCTAATAGGTATATTGTCTGGATATGGTATAAGAAATGAACAAGTTATATGAAGTACCACCTGATGCTGATAAGTGACCAAATGAGTCCTCCTAAGCATCCTAAGTGTTTGAATTCTTGGCAATCTTAATTCCAACCACATATAAAATTATGCGAAGCTTGTACTTCATACAGAGACAATTTCTTGCCTCATTTGTAGATATCCAACGTGCTTGCTGAGATTCTACCTCTTATGCCATCAAAAAAAGAAGAAAAAGGAATGAAAAGAAAAATGCATCATTTTCTGAACAGGCAAAAAGACAAAGGCTACTATATGAACCTCCGATTTCAGAATCTGCAATTCACAAAGGCTACTATATCCTTTATACATTTGCACCTGGAATCACAGAAGATAATGAATAAGAACACTAATAAAAGACAAAGCCTAATTTATTAATGACGACCAAAGCAAAAGCAGATCTGAGAAAGCAACTGACAAGGGTTGAATCTCGCATCAGCAATACAGCCAATCCACGATTGTACGAAGCAGGGACGTGTGAGCTCAGAAGCGTCGAGCTCCAGACAAGTCGACGCTTCAGATTTGGAAAGTAGACGCGAAGGCTTTGAGGTGAAGTCGACAATCTCGATTACAAACAAAAGGGAAAGCTGGATTTTGGAGGAAAACAATGAAGAAAAGGAATTGAGTCGAGGGAACTAGGCAGAGAAATGAGCAGAGATGAAGGTTAGAAGAGGCATAATCTGTGAATTTGGATTTTAGGTTAGGGTTTGAACGATTTAGAATTGGGAAAGTTGTAGTCGGCCAAAATTTTCTGAAGTGAAAACAAAGAGGATTATTTTTCAGCGGGAAAATGAAAATTTGGGGAAAAGAAGCTGTAGTGTTGAAGGAAAATCAGATTGAAGCGGATCAGTAATATGGACCGTTGGATCGTGTTGACGTGGATTGATAATTTTATTCACGCGGCTACTGCAACACATATTGATATCTATGCTAACACATCGAAGCGTGCGTTGCAATAGACAAAAAATAGCATAGCAAAGGCAACAATGTAGCTAGCAACACCATGAGTTTTCGTTGCGATAGGCCATCTATGGCGTAGTGATTACTTTGACAAATGTTTTACGTAAAACAATATTTTCAAGTATTCCTTTTCTTGATGATTACTTTGAAGTTATAATCTATTTTATCACAAAGGAGTTTCTTGTATTTAAAATAGAAGATGTTTATCTTTTGAAAGGAAGTTCTACAAGAGATATATAAGTATCTTTTAAAACGAGTATTTGTAGGGTGTTTTACCCTTACTTGATGTAAAGAGTATTTTGGAAGTAAATATTGATTTTAAATGTTTTGTAAAGAAGAACTACATTAGCTAGATCTTGTATCTAATTGCTTACCCAATTAGATAAAGGTACATAGGCAGTCACAAATGGTAGTGATGCAGCTGCTATATTAATAAAAATATTTTTGTTTATTATTTGTTATTACATCTTGTGTTGTTGCATCTTTCATGTTTGAAATTTTAAGCCATATTGACATATTTATCGAGATTGCAGGAATGAATATTGATGTCCATCTCGCCAGTGTTGCATACAAGCAGATTTATGGTAATTGTGTTTAATTTGTATTTCTGCACACTCTATGAATTTAATGAATATTCAGACAAGTGCTATTTATTAAAATTCTATCCAATGCATTTAGTGATTTTGTGCATATTTATAAAATATGATGGTAGCTGTCATTGTTTGTATTTGAATGGATGGGGTTTTCAATAAATTTTGACTAGTCGAAATTTTCGTGGCATTACATTGCAACCATCATCCATCAACTATTCTTAATTTTTGTAGTTAATTTTAGAAACTCAAAATGCAAAACACAATATAAACCAAATACCATCTTAGATTTTTAATTCGATTCCCATGTATGCACAAAACCTTATGTTTAATAACTCCATGATATTCACGATCAAATGCAAACAGTGAACTTTTAATAGGTTTCCTACAAAAAATGTGGAATTTTTAGATCACGAATATAAAGTGAAGAATTCATGTACCTTTAAAGTGTCCCCAAAATGGCTAGCTTCCCTTTTTGATGCATATAACGTCACGTCAAAAGTGGATACGTGCAATTTAAGAATTTAAACTATTTTAGGAAGATGAAAATGAGTCGTTAATGTTGGATGCGTTTGACATTTCACTAAAATGTCGGCTCATTTATCGGCTACTCCTCCTTATATAAACCACCCTCTCCATTCCTTCTACCTAAATCAGTCAACACAAACCAAATAAAACCCTTTTGATTTTTTTCTGATATGCTCAAACATCTATTTAAGTAAATTTCTTTGTTATTCTAATTATTTTCTATATCTACAACGTACAACTTCTTTGTTTTTTTAGACATTCTAAAATTTTCATTTTCATTTATTATGACACAATCTTATAGCTCAACTATTGCTTCTACTTTCTCACAAGCCATAACTTTATTAATAGACGAACGTGAGACAACGTTCATTAATATTTGTGCAGAGCGTCTGCCAGGAGAAGCTTATTTTGTCGGCACATTTTATATGAACATAGTTGTGAATTTAAATGCATGGGTTAATATTGATTGGTTCCATGTCCACACAAAGAACGAATGACACGATATGAAGCATCACCAAACCGATTGGAACAAACCACTAAAATTTGAAGACAAATAGCATAAAGTAGAAAATTATATGTTTGACAACTTCGAGGAATGGCGGGTTGGTCTTGCGAATATGAAGCATCACCGAACTGATTGGAACAAACCATTAATATTTGAAAACAAATAGCAAAAAGTAGAAAATTATATGTTTGACAACTTCGAGGAATGGCGGGCTGGTATTGCGCGCCGATACATGAAATATAGGAGAAAATTTATGTAAAGGCCTGCAATCCGTATCCTTTGAGTTGACTACAATTACACGCGTCCAACCAAAAATGCACAAAAAATACGTATCTTTAATAGAAAGAAAATTAGAGGATGAGAAAAGAAAGAAAGAAATATTAGAATGGAAGAATAAGAAGAACAACCAACCCACGCATAGTAACACATCGCAGCAGAATAAAATATAATATAAAAATAAATCTTTACTGAAAGCTTGAAATACTGACAATCATCAGAGTATATCAATACATCTGGACAGTTATAACAACCTATCCTCGTATACATCACACAACGGAATAAATACTAGATAATATCATACGTCTGAATTTCTCCAGCATCTCTTCTGAAGTTCGTAGTATCGAAACCTGAACCTGTAAAACTTGGTCTGACCCGAGCGTTGCAAACACCATGGATTGGTCTGGTGAACCAGTGTGAGAAAACCCACTAAGTTTTATAAGTAACATCAAACTTGATTTTAAAGTCAGAAATCCTTTCGAAAGAAAAAGATAATCGTAAGAGCAGTCCAACATAAACACAGACAGTTTTTACCTTACGGTAACCCAAAACATTTTTGATATCAAAATCCAGCGAAATTATAATAAAGTCTATTAAAAAATAACGAAATAGGAGAATGCTTGCATCTCACACTCTATATACATAGTCTATAATAAAAAACTGCAGGACGCTTATTGGAGATTGGATTCTGACTGTGACAAAGTATGGAACCACCTTCCGATTAGTGTACTCTAGAGGGGATACACTGGGGTTCAACAAGAACATCTTACAACTCGACCACACATGACCAGCCACTTATTTAGCTTGAGTGGACTGAATGTATTATCACCCACGGTTGGGATCAACAACCGTTAGTGAAAGCCACACTGGCGAAAGAATAAGAAGACAAAAAGGAATTTCTCTAAAAGGTGATTACACCCTAGTTGGGTGCAACCAAACTAGCCATGCTGCATGTCCGATTTTTGTCATTTTCCGATTGATGAGGCTGGAGGTCACGATTATCTTTTTAGAGAACATCTCAATATATTTGAATGTTACATCATTAGATCCGTCGAATCACTAATTGATGTCCACAAATACACTCTGGTGTTAAGCTAAGAGAAGTTGCCTTCTTTACCATCAAACTTGGCATATTTGTAAAAATCAACATAAATGATTCTAAAGGAAATTCTCTTTCAGACATTCATCCATAAAATTCATCCAAGAACAGGATGAACCGAAGGCACCCTTCTACTGCATCCTATATACGGATCACCTTAAGGATCAGTAGCGAGTATTCCTTGCAATTTGCAAAATCTCACTCACGACCGAATCACGTAAGAATACCTTCGGTTGCAATCTAAAGAATATTTGATAAGTAACCCTTCTGCTTATGAAGATCCATGGTCTTTAATTGCTCCACTTTCAGCATCTTACATCTTCATTGTTTACGTATTTGTTGGTCTGAATGGTGTTCAAAGTCCAATTTGATCCCGGTCTTCTCGTACCAACAATCGATTTGACCAGATTTTGATAGTCGGTGATTTAACTATCAAAATAAGCAACCATCATCCATAGAAAAATAAGGTGGATTCATTAGTTTAGTATACAACGTCACTTGGCTTCCTTAGTTGAGCAGTTGTTAATTAAGTTTCTAAATCTTCCAACATTTAGACACTGCTTTTTCCACTTCTTATTTCCAAATCAATTTATTCAACTTATAATTCTTCGAATTATACTTTTTAATATCCTTCATAAAAATATTAATTTAATTCCCTCAACTACCCTCGTAATGTCATCCTTGGATAATCCTAAAGTCGTTCAAGTTGGGGTATTTATTTACCACTTAGACCTTGAGTTGATAACATTCTTATCTTCAGAATGGATGGAAGTTTATTAAGGAAATCCCAAATTCTATTAACTACCCCAAAGTTTGTAACAACCCGTATTTTCAATAACCTGTTATAACATAAATTGAGGCAGAATTTAATTCTAAAGTCTGAATCAAGGGAAACGGGCTATGCCATTGCGTTCGTCTCGGAAAAATACGCGAAATAGAGTCCGAGTTTTCGAATATCGGAGTCCGTATGAAGAAGATATGGACGAACGAAGTTAGGCAGAAAAACCCGAAATAGGCCAGAAATGCACTGGCGCACTTGTGAAGTGCGCCAGCACAAAAATGCACTGGCGCACTTGTGAAGTGCGCCAGCACAAAAATACACTGGCGCACTTGGGAAGTGCGCCCGTGTCGAGCCAGAAAACATGCACAGTTTCTAGAGAGTTCTGTGGTTGGGTGCACCAATTTGGGGTTTGGGCTTGGTCTTAGGGCTGGTTTCTGGAAGGCTCCGAAATCTAAGGGTCCTAATCTAATTTAGGGTTAATCTAAGGGCCTAAAACACTAGCCTAATCTATAAATAAGACCCTAACCTACCATAAATCATTCATTATTCATTCTAGCAACTAAACTATGTCAAAATCAAACCTCTCATGGCCTCCACTCTCTTCATAAATTCCTAAATCAAATTTTTAAGAGATTTCCATGCATACAAGTGTATTTAGGCTTGTATGATCCTCTTTAGCTTGCATTAAAGTCTTGTTTCTCTATTGGCATCATAAAGGAGGAGTCTTGATCAAGTTTGCTTGCATTTTTGGGGGTTTTCTTGCATTTGCTATACTCATTTGAGTTCGCATAAGCATAGTAAGCCCTATTCCTTTCATACTTGAACTTTTAAAGTTAAATGTATGATATGCAAGTTTATATGCAAGTTATCATATGTTATGCAAGTTTTGTTGTGCAAGTTTGGTTTGCAAGTTATCATATGTTATGCAAGTTTTGTTATGCAAGTTTGGTTTGCAAGTTATCATATGTTATGCAAGTTTTGTTATGCAAGTTTGGTTTTGCAAGTTATCATATGTTATGCAAGTTTTGTTATGCAAGTTTGGTTTGCAAGTTGTCATATGATATGCAAGTTATACTATGCAAGTTTGATATGTAAGTTGTCATATGATATGCAAGTTATGCTATGCAAGTATGATATGCAAGTTGTCATATGTTATGCAAGTTTTATTATGCAAGTATGATATGCAAGTTGTCATATGTCATGCAAGTTTTATTATGCAAGTATGATATGCAAGTTGTCATGTGTTATGCAAGTTTTGTATGCAAGTTTGATATGCAAGTTGTCATATGTTATGCAAGTTGATATGCAAGTTTATCATGTTGTAATATGCAAGTTGATATGCAAGTTTATCATGTTGTAATATGCAAGTTGATATGCAAGTTTATCATGTTGTAATATGCACGTTTATAGGCAAGTATGTCATGTTATGGTATGCAAGTATGTTATGCAAGTTTGGGTTGAACATTTTGTTCATGCTATCATGTTATGCATGCTTTTGAGGCCTAATGCAAGTATATGAACATATGTACATTTCATATGCCACCATGTTGAACTTGTGGCTTCAACACTTTTATGTCATAATTATGCCAAGTTCTCTCTTTCTATCCTTTATGCGCTATTGCGATGTGTAAGCGATGGGATTGCGTTTGGGGTTGGGTAAACTTAAAAGACCTAAAAACATAAGCTTGGGAATTTACCTATTAAGTTAGGTCTACCCATTGGGAATTTACCTATTAAGTTAGGTCTACCCAATTGCTTGAAAATTTGTAACATGTTTTGGAAACATGATGGACATGACACTTAGAAAAGATAAGTGTGGCCAACTCGAGGTTGGGTTGAGTTTGTAGCGTAAACCTACCCGGAACCGACCGGCTTAACTAGTTGCTACAAACAATAGGACCCAATGTGAGAAGTTGGTCATGTTGTACCTTGAACCCGAGGTTAGACCAAGTTGTGGTGTAAAGCTACCCGGACCCGCCCGGCTTAACTAGTAACCACAACAAAGTCTAATGTGAGAGGTTAAGGCGCATTAATCAATTAATGCCTCGTGATTAGGGTTAAGTCATGGACCGCTTGAATACTTAACCAATTAAACACGATGGGTTGGTAGGGTTAAGTCATGAACCTTGGGTACACTTAACCAACTTGGTACTTGGATGAGTTGGGTTAACCACGTTAACCCATTAAGGAAACCCTAGTTGCGTGGTCCTTTGCACCAGTAACCCTCTTAGTTGTATCATGACACCCTATGGACTAGGCTAGGGAGGGGCACGATTACTGGGATGCCATGTAAGCGACCAAACGACGGCTGAGTAGGTGCGCCGGTGTGGGTTCAGGCGGGCCATGATCGTGCACATGGTCCGGAGTTGAAAAAGCAGGCACGGGCACCAGTAGGTTTAAACTGTGCGTGCTTGGTTTGTGTCGGTGGTTGACACCCTAGGACTTGATACACCCTAGGGTGGACCTAGCACAGTTTAGCTACACTTCGTAGTTGAGCCGTATGACACAGATACTTGACGAGTTAGGCTTATAGGGAGCCGATCGACTAGACCGTGCTAGTTGGACCTTGGTTTGGGTCATTCATGATGTTGGGCCAAACTTGGGCCTGGGGATCACTTCTTGTTTACACTTTGGACCTCGTATTGGGGTCACTTCATGTTATTGGGCCAAAGCTTGGGCCAAGAGATCAATACTTGTTTATTCAAGACATGTTAGTTTACTAGTACACCTGTGGTGCAAAACCTTAATCCTGAGTATGCGATGACACCTTTATCTACCTTGATAGTTAATCGTCATGCTAGTATGTTATTATCCTCATGTTCATCCCTTGCTGCCCATATCAGTTAACTTTATCAGTTTACATTGATTGTAGTAGGGCTTACTCAGTCTTTTTGACTGACCTGTTTTCTTTCGCCTCTTTTCTTCCGTTCCCCCCCCCCCCCCGGTTCTCAGGGAGGGAATACAGGAGCCTAGCTTGGATTTTGGATTGCTTGCTTGTGGGATTTCAGCTCATGTACGCTTTCTACATGAAGCTAGCTATGGTTCTCACGTATTTTGGGGATAGCACTTATGTATTTCTGTTTTCAGATGATGTTGTTGTATCTAGACTTGTTTATTTGGAAAGTTGATATTATATTGTACCAGACTTATTTTGAAATGGTTTAAATCTTCCGCTGTTTCTCTATGTTATTTACTCTGTTTACATATATACATATGTTCTTGTTCTGCCTTGATATATCATTATGCATGTCTACCTGATTCAAACGCCCCTCCAAAGTCAGTGCCCTTGCAAGAGTGGTATCGATGGAGGTAGGGTGTTACATTTGGTATCAGAGCATATGGTTTACGAGAAGGAACCAAAAAGGTTTTTAGAAAACTTTTGGAAAACTATTTTCAAAACCAAGTATAAAGTATTTTCCAAAGAAAAGTCTAGTTTATTTTAAAGGCTATTCCCCAAAAAGCCGTTAGCAAAATTCCTTCGTTTTTCTCCATTCTGAATCTATCTTTTTCTTCGTTTTCAGTATGGCCGATAACTTTGCCATTCCGGAGGGAGTACACGTACCTGTTTGGTATAGGAGACTTTTGGAGGCTAGGGCGACCGAAGCCGGCCCCGCAAATATTACCCCTCCTCCGGTAATTGATGTTCCTCTTCCTCCTGTCGCTGAGGTTCCTCTTCCTCCTTCCCCTCAGCATCCTCAAACTGACTTCGCAGAGATTTGCCAAGATTTTAAGGCGATGGGTTGCAAGAATTTCTTTGGAACCGAGACTTATGTGAAGGCAAGGAATTGGTTGAAAGAAACCGAAGATCTTTTTACCTTCTTTAATATAGATGACCATAGGAAGGTTTTATTAGCAGTGTGGTTGTTAAAGGAAGAAGCTGCACGTTGGTGGGTGGTCACCACCGTTACTAGGACAATTGAGACTTGGGAAGACTTTCGGGGAAAGTTTGGACTAAGGTTCCTATCACTGAAGCAAGGGGACATGACTATTAGGGAATACATAAATCAGTTTAATCAACTGGCTCAGGTCGGTTTAGACTTAGTTAACACAGCTCAGAAGAAGGCCCTATACTTTGCTCTAGGATTAAACGAGCCATTACATGGTTTGGCCATGACTCATATACCCTTGGGGGCAACTTTTGAGAGTTTGGTGAATATGGCCCTACTTAATGAAGAGAGTAGGAGTGACAAGGAGGAGATCAAGATGAATGATACTCAAGCCAAGAAGACTGATTCCCAGTGGAAAGGAAATCAGGGTAATCCAAGCGGTCAGAGCAGTCAAGGCAATAAGAACAAGAACAAGGGCAAGAACAACAAGAGGAAGTGCCATTATTGCGATTCAGTTGGGCATCTTAGTAAGGATTGTCGGAAGAGAAAAAGGAAGAATGGTGAATGCTTTTTCTGCGGTGAGACTGGACATTTCAGTAAGGATTGCCCGAAGAAGCAAGGGCAAGGCCAGGGTCAGACTCAGCGTGCTGGACCTTCGAGGGGGCAAGTTCGTGCTCTCAATGCTGCTCCAGTTCTCGATCGAGGTAGTATTTCTGTTGAAAGCCTTGTATACATTTCTGATTTTCCTGTTCATACCTTGTTTGATTTTGGTGCATCGCATAGCTTATTTCATCTGATCTAGTTGAAAGTTTGCACCTGAGTACTAGTCTAGTTTATGATCCCGTTCAAATCCAATTGGTGTTTAATTGGTGTTTTCGCCCACTTGTCTATTATCTACGTGGATTTGAAAAACTCTATCTCCAGTGTAGAGTTCTCGTGTGATGCTTGTATTCTCGGTTTCATGGGGTATGAGTTGATTTTGACCATGGATTGGTTGTCCAGTTTTGGAGCCATTCTTAATTTTTGAGCATAGGGTTGTGAGGCTCATAACTCGCCTCGGTAATACCCTAGGAATTTCTAGTAACCCCATGAGTCTCGTCATGTTGTGTTATCTTAAATCCCTCGACTCGTCTATCGATAGTTTGCAATCGGTGAGGGTGGTCCGAGAATATCCTGATATCTTGGGTGAAGTGAAGGGGGTTACCCCCAAGCGAGAGATTGATTTCCGCATTTATCTGGTTGATAATGCCAAGCCAGTTATGTGGCCGGTAAGGCACATGGTCCCGTGGGACGGGAGCTAAGTAAGCAAGTGAAGGAGTTGCTTGAGAAGAACTCCATTCGGTGAAGCATTTCCAAGGAAGGTGCTCTAGTAGTATTCGCTACTAATGTGGACAGTTCGCTTCGCCCGTATGTTGATTATCGTGAGTTGAACAAGAAGAATAGACAACCATTGCCAAGGATCGATGATCTGTTTGATCAGCTTGTAGGAATATCTGTTCTCTCTTGATCTTGCTACTGGATTCCATCAGCTCAGAATAGCTGAGGATAGTATAGACAAAGCTGCGTTCAGAACCCCAGATAGATTCTTAGAATGGCTGGTCATGCCATTCGGTTTGACTAATGCACCCGCATATTTCGTGGACTTGATGAGTAGGATGTTCAGGGAGTTCTTGAACAAGTTTGTCGTGGTCTTCGGAGATGATACTCTGATCTTCTCTAAGGATAAGGAAGAGCACGCAAGGCATCTCGTGGAGGTGATGGATACGCTTAGAGCACATCAGTTGAAGGCTAAGTTCTCCAAAGGTCATTTTGGAGAAAAGAAGTTAGATTTCTTGGGCACATAGTTTCTAAGCAAGGCTTAGTGGTGGATCCCGCTAAAATGGTCGCGGTTCAAGACCGGAAAGCTCCGACGAGGACAATTGAAGTAAGAAGTTCTCTCAGTTTAATTAGTTAGTTAGCATCCCTTGAGCTTAGACCTACCCTTCTGGATCAAGTAGGGACTTCGCAGAAGGAAGACCCGCAGTTAATTGAGATCATGAACAAGTTGATTCGAGGCGAGATGTTAAGACACCTCGCTATAGATAACAAGGGATGGCTAAGACGCGATGAGAGAAAGAAGGTTCTAGAAGATGCACATCACCCGAGGAAGTGGCCGAGTTTGTCCCAAGGTGCATGTTTTGCCAACAGGTTAAAGGCCGAGTCATAGAAGCCCGGTGGACTGTTATATGCATTGGAGGTCCCCGCAATAGAAGGAAGTAGTAAAGCGTCACGAAGGATTTCGTGGATGGACTGCCTAGATCAAGGAAAGGGAATACGAGCATATGGGGCATAGTAGGTAGACTCATGAAGAGTGCTCATTTCACTCCGGTAAAGAGCGAAAGAACTGCATCATAACTAGCGACAGTTTACTTTCAAGAAATAAAGCGGTTGCACGATGTTCCGTAAAGTATAGTTAGTAACCACGACTCAATCTTCACCAGTCAAGTTTTGAGATAGTCTACGGGAAGTCATGGGCAAGCAACTGAATCTAAGTACAGCCTACCATTCGCAGGCGGATGACCCATTTCGTTCAAGCATGAGTTATAGGAAATCATGTTGGTAAGAGCAATTGGCAACATGGATTGGTATTTCCCAAGAAAAGTTCTGCTGCGTGGAATACTTTATAGTAAGTAGACGAGATCCAGGATTCACTAGTGAATTTTGGAGAGCTTGCACGAATCCGTGAGATCGTGGTTATGTTTAATCCAAGAATGATAGAAGAGTAAGAAAAAGACGGTCAAAGCACAGTGGAGTTAAGCTCAAGGAAACACGACTTATAAGACTGAAGGATAGATACGCGCATCATGTCTCTTTTTAAGAGCATATTCTTGATCCTTGTTTTCCTGTGGAACTTACTCGCATATTATCTTTTTATGTATATCCTCTCGGTCCCATTTTCGGTCCTATTTCTGTCGGGAGGTATGGCTTATTGGCTAGTAATACATGTCAGGGTTTGAAGGGGTCCGTTAGGTTTACTAAACCTTTTGGGCTTTTATGGAATATGGGTTGGGTTAGGAAGGGATTTCTTGTAATCCAAAAGGAGTATATCTTGCTTATCCTCCCGATCTCTTTAGCATATCTTTTGCTATCCATGTTTATCTAGTTTATCGTGTTAATCTTGTCATGGGAATCTTAGGTAGAAACCCTTTGGTTGAAACATGTGTTTGAAACATGTTATGCTTAATGGTTGCAAGTGTTTGCAAGTGGTTACTCGTGGATGCATTATACACGATTAGGCACTAGATCGGCTCACACACTCCTCATATTGCATATGCATGAGTGTTTATGCTTATTCATGGATGGAAATTTTTGTGTTATCACATGGATGTTGCATATGGATGTATGTTATGTGCACACATATAGATGTTATACATTATGTTAGGAATTGCATACATATGGATTCATTTCACTAACATAATTTGCATTGATGATATTCGCATTAGATAAGTACATATACACACACCTTTGCATATGTTCATCCAGCATTTAGAATCTTGTAAGGACGATGATTGCTCGTGGATGATGTTTTGAGTAGATGGATGTTGGATGGTAGGATACGTTCTTCCTAACTTGAAGATTTCGGGGACGAAATCCCTTAAGGAGGGGAGAATGTAACAACCCGTATTTTCAATAACCTGTTATAACATAAATTGAGGCAGAATTTAATTCTAAAATCTAAATCAAGGGAAACGGGCTATGCCATTGCGTTCGTCTCGGAAAAATACGCGAAATAGAGTCCGAGTTTTCGAAAATCGGAGTCCGTATGAAGAAGATATGG
The DNA here is from genome assembly GCA_030737875.1 of Allium sativum. Lineage (NCBI taxonomy): Eukaryota > Viridiplantae > Streptophyta > Magnoliopsida > Asparagales > Amaryllidaceae > Allium > Allium sativum. Next base: position 1,009,735,983 of record CM060912.1, on the reverse strand, counting down.
ACGAACGAAGTTAGGCAGAAAAACCCGAAACAGGCCAGAAATGCACTGGCGCACTTGTGAAGTGCGCCAGCACAAAAATGCACTGGCGCACTTGTGAAGTGCGCCAGCACAAAAATACACTGGCACACTTGGGAAGTGCGCCCGTGTCGAGCCAGAAAACCTGCACAGTTTCTAGAGAGTTCTGTGGTTGGGTGCACCAGTTTGGGGTTTGGGCTTGGTCTTAGGGCTGGTTTCTGGAAGACTCCGAAATCTAAGGGTCCTAATCTAATTTAGGGTTAATCTAAGGGCCTAAAACACTAGCCTAATCTATAAATAAGACCCTAACCTACCCTAAATCATTCATTATTCATTCTAGCAACTAAACTATGTCAAAATCAAACCTCTCATGGCCTCCACTCTCTTCATAAATTCCTAAATCAAATTTTTAAGAGATTTCCATGCATACAATTGTATTTAGGCTTGTATGATCCTCTTTAGCTTGCATTAAAGTCTTGTTTCTCTATTGGCATCATAAAGGAGGAGTCTTGATCAAGTTTGCTTGCATTTTTGGGGTTTTTCTTGCATTTGCTATACTCATTTGAGTTCGCATAAGCATAGTAAGCCCTATTCCTTTCATACTTGAACTTTTAAAGTTAAATGTATGATATGCAAGTTTATATGCAAGTTATCATATGTTATGCAAGTTTTGTTGTGCAAGTTTGGTTTGCAAGTTATCATATGTTATGCAAGTTTTGTTATGCAAGTTTGGTTTGCAAGTTATCATATGTTATGCAAGTTTTGTTATGCAAGTTATCATATGTTATGCAAGTTTTGTTATGCAAGTTTGGTTTGCAAGTTGTCATATGATATGCAAGTTATACTATGCAAGTTTGATATGTAAGTTGTCATATGATATGCAAGTTATGCTATGCAAGTATGATATGCAAGTTGTCATATGTTATGCAAGTTTTATTATGCAAGTATGATATGCAAGTTGTCATATGTCATGCAAGTTTTATTATGCAAGTATGATATGCAAGTTGTCATGTGTTATGCAAGTTTTGTATGCAAGTTTGATATGCAAGTTGTCATATGTTATGCAAGTTGATATGCAAGTTTATCATGTTGTAATATGCAAGTTGATATGCAAGTTTATCATGTTGTAATATGCAAGTTTATAGGCAAGTATGTCATGTTATGGTATGCAAGTATGTTATGCAAGTTTGGGTTGAACATTTTGTTCATGCTATCATGTTATGCATGCTTTTGAGGCCTAATGCAAGTATATGAACATATGTACATTTCATATGTCACCATGTTGAACTTGTGGCTTCAACACTTTTATGTCATAATTATGCCAAGTTCCCTCTTTCTATCCTTTATGCGCTATTGCGATGTGTAAGCGATGGGATTGCGTTTGGGGTTGGGTAAACTTAAAAGACCTAAAAACATAAGCTTGGGAATTTACCTATTAAGTTAGGTCTACCCATTGGGAATTTACCTATTAAGTTAGGTCTACCCAATTGCTTGAAAATTTGTAACATGTTTTGGAAACATGATGGACATGACACTTAGAAAAGATAAGTGTGGCCAACTCGAGGTTGGGTTGAGTTTGTAGCGTAAACCTACCCGGAACCGACCGGCTTAACTAGTTGCTACAAACAATAGGACCCAATGTGAGAAGTTGGTCATGTTGTACCTTGAACCCGAGGTTAGACCAAGTTGTGGTGTAAAGCTACCCGGACCCGCCCGGCTTAACTAGTAACCACAACAAAGTCTAATGTGAGAGGTTAAGGCGCATTAATTAATTAATGCCTCGTGATTAGGGTTAAGTCATGGACCGCTTGAATACTTAACCAATTAAACACGATGGGTTGGTAGGGTTAAGTCATGAACCTTGGGTACACTTAACCAACTTGGTACTTGGATGAGTTGGGTTAACCACGTTAACCCATTAAGGAAACCCTAGTTGCGTGGTCCTTTGCACCAGTAACCCTCTTAGTTGTATCATGACACCCTAGGGACTAGGCTAGGGAGGGGCACGATTACTGGGATGCCATGTAAGCGACCAAACGACGGCTGAGTAGGTGCGCCGGTGTGGGTTCAGGCAGGCCATGATCGTGCACATGGTCCGGAGTTGAAAAAGCAGGCACGGGCACCAGTAGGTTTAAACTGTGCGTGCTTGGTTTGTGTCGGTGGTTGACACCCTAGGACTTGATACACCCTAGGGTGGACCTAGCACAGTTTAGCTACACTTCGTAGTTGGGCCGTATGACACAGATACTTGACGAGTTAGGCTTATAGGGAGCCGATCGACTAGACCGTGCTAGTTGGACCTTGGTTTGGGTCATTCATGATGTTGGGCCAAACTTGGGCCTGGGGATCACTTCTTGTTTACACTTTGGACCTCGTATTGGGGTCACTTCATGTTATTGGGCCAAAGCTTGGGCCAAGAGATCAATACTTGTTTATTCAAGACATGTTAGTTTACTAGTACACCTGTGGTGCAAAACCTTAATCCTGAGTATGCGATGACACCTTTATCTACCTTGATAGTTAATCGTCATGCTAGTATGTTATTATCCTCATGTTCATCCCTTGCTGCCCATATCAGTTAACTTTATCAGTTTACATTGATTGTAGTAGGGCTTACTCAGTCTTTTTGACTGACCTGTTTTCTTTCGCCTCTTTTCTTCCGTTCCCCCCCCCCCCCCAGGTTCTCAGGGAGGGAATACAGGAGCCTAGCTTGGATTTTGGATTGCTTGCTTGTGGGATTTCAGCTCATGTACGCTTTCTACATGAAGCTAGCTATGGTTCTCACGTATTTTGGGGATAGCACTTATGTATTTCTGTTTTCAGATGATGTTGTTGTATCTAGACTTGTTTATTTGGAAAGTTGATATTATATTGTACCAGACTTGTTTTGAAATGGTTTAAATCTTCCGTTGTTTCTCTATGTTATTTACTCTGTTTACATATATACATATGTTCTTGTTTTGCCTTGATATATCATTATGCATGTCTACCTGATTCAAACGCCCCTCCAAAGTCAGTGCCCTTGCAAGAGTGGTATCGATGGAGGTAGGGTGTTACAAAGTTCATTTACTATAGAATCCTTCTTTATAACCACTTATCTTACTTTTGTTTTGAATGAACTCCATTTCACGTCTAAAATAATTATCTTTTGTTCTCATCGTTAGATCTTCACTTTTATAATCAAATTCAATTCACTTAAGCTTCCATTCGATTTCAACTCATATTAAATCTTGTTTAAAACTTTCCTTTTTTTAGAATTCCTTTCAGGAAATAAATCAAAATTCTAACTCATAAATATGAGCAAAATTTATTAAAAATCCATTTTAATTATAAACAAGGTCTTAAGACCACCTTTGACTCCATTAATCGAGTTTCGGTTACCAGATCATTTCCTTAATTTAGTTAAATATTAATTAGCCTCAACTTCTTTACATTAAAAATTTTACTTCATCATTAGCTATTAATTAAATAGTTAATCTTTCTTTAAAGGTTATTTTGAAATAATATTTAACTTTAATAATAATTAACAATCCAACAATTGTTTTTGATAATCAAATCTCGTTCAAGTAGTTGGTTTAGTCATTTCAAAACAAGGTTAATCATTAATCAATTCCAATTAGTCCTTTTTTTTTAAATTAATTTATAAAATCAATTTAAATAATATCATTTAAGTTAATTAACAATCTAATTAAATAATCGCAATTAATTATTTATTTGAAACAATTAGTTAGATTCTTAACCATTTGGTAAATTTCTGCTCAAAACTCATTAACATAAGAATTTGTTTTATATACTCGGTTTATAAACACTAGATAAAAATAACTGTTCATTTCCTTTAATAACTTTCATTTAAAACTAATCTATATTAAATAGATTTCAAAATCTATCTTTAGCTATAAAAACATTTTTTATAGCTTCCTTTCTATTGATTTACCTGATGGTAAATCAATTTTTCATATAACATTTCATTCTTTGACCATATGCCGATGATTACTCAACCAATATCATCCATTGGTTAATATCAAACAAATGTTGAATTTATATTCAACAATCGACAATCAATAGGATTGATTAAACAGTTCATTTAACAACAAATTTGAGGAATCCTGTTGGATCCCTCCAACCTATCGTTCCCTGCATCAAAATGAATTACCTCAATTTCAATGAAACAATATATTTTTATCCATCACGATAAACGGAAATAAACAATTTAATTAATAACAGTCAACAATCAATTTATAACGTCCATTCAAACATCCAATTAATTGTTTAATATTTTTGTATTATCATAATGTAACCAATAAGGTAAGTTACCTTGTTCGGAATCTAAATGTTAAAATAACGATTTAATTCAATTATATTAAACAAACGTTTAATTTAGTCAATGAATATAAAAAATATTCAACATACATGCAAACAATCATCCCATCATCAGCCATTAGCAAAACATTGCACAAAAAATAAAAACCCGACTTATAAAAATATAAGTAGGATAAACTAAGTGAGTTAAACTCACATTGAATTGGTTTGTCGATAAAACGATTTGATTTAGTCAAATAAAACAGGCGTTTAATTTGATTAAAAATTCCAGCTGCTTCTGTTTGTGACCAAATTGGTTCCATGCTGTAGTGCTTGACAATATGATTGCAATGCTTCAAGTTTTGATCAATTTTGATAAAGTATGTACCCATCATAAATTATATAAGTTTATGACTATTTTAATTAAATAAAACTTTAATTATTATTTATTACCTTGGGCCTCACCTTTTATTATTTTTCTTGGCCCACCCCGCATATATTCTTCTCCCACGTTCATACTTATTCTTCCCACACTACTGTTCACTTCTTCATTGGACATTACCCCAATGCACACACCCACGTTAATGCTTAATGAGACTTCAGCTCATTTCCTTCTCTTTTTTTAATAACGGCCCAACCCAATACGTTCAACCCATAAGCCGACCTACCCACCCGCCTCTACTCTTTCTTCTTCTTCCCCGATTTATATCCTCGGACCTTGTTACATTCACAACTCCAAACCTATGACTTCTAAGACCCCAAACTCCACAATTCTTCCATGATTTCATGATCTGAGACCATCGCCCTACTCCCCTTGATGAACTCTGCCACCTTGGCACCATTATCTGCAGCTCTCGCCTCCCTCCACCTCGTGTCGAACTTCTTGAACCACACTGTAAAAATGAGGTAGCGACATCTTTCTGCATGTAAACACTCTAAATTTTGTCAACCTCCTTCTCTTCGAACCCCGATCCCAACTGTGCCACACAAGTGGCTCCGACACCTCCCGCTATGTTGAACTTCCACCATAGCTCACTGCCCCTATAAATCCATGAATAAATTTTCTCTGAAACCCATCAAAACTCACATCATGTTGAAGAGCATCATTTCATTAATTCAGGTGCATTAGTTTGGTGATTTTTAAGTGAGTAAATAGTTTGATTTAATTTTTCAAAGTTTTAGAAACTTACGACAATGGTTATTTTTTCCCTGGCTTTTTTTTTCTTCTAGAAATGGTCGAAGCTATGTATATATATATATATAGGAGAATGAGGTGAAGATAAAAACAATGCCAGTTCAACGTATAGGGTAGAATCGACTTAAGGATAGGGTGGCGTTCGATTTGAATCTTTAAGTGAAGTCTGTAATCGGTTATAACTAGGGTGGGAGGAAGAAATAGGTAGCCATATACATGTGCCATTCAATGTGAAGAAATGTATTAGGGGTGCATGTTGAGTTTTAGGGTAGCAGCTGGAACATAGGTTGTACATGTTCATATATATTTTATACACGCTGGTACATTCACATGTGAATAATTTAATTCGAAGAAAAAGGTTAGGCTGTGCAAATCTTTAGACATATATGTTAGGATTTGTTTTAGTCCTACGTACATACTTTGGAAGGAAAAAATGAGTAGGCAGAATTTGGGGTAGGCTTTCACTTCATTTCTATTTTACAATGTTAGGTCATGTTGTCTTAAAATATAGAGTAGCTTGTACGTATTTTATTTCAGAGAAATGAAGTTTTGTGCATGTTTTATTTGTTAAAACTAGTCTCGGCATAGCTTCAAATATAGGTTGTGTAGATTGATTAGTTTATGTACCACTTATCTTATGCGTGTTTATTTTAGGCCAGCGTTGAGTTTACTTAGGGTAAGCAGCACTTCAAATTTTTTCAGCACTTAAGTTTTTATGTTATATTATTTTCATACGTTTCACCGCTGTTTAACGTTGACCATTAAAATTCGCACCGGCAAACACGATCTCCAAATGTGACGAAAATGGACGTACCGCTACGTATTTACTCCCCGGTCCCAATGAAATTTATTTCATTGAAAATCGACTCCATTTGCACAACGGCGTTGTTTTAATTTCAATATATTCATCGGTTTACCTTCAAATTGGACACACAGATAAGACAACTCCAAATGACTCCAAACTATAAATCTTGCAATAATGAGTGTTACTAATAAAAATAAAACACTGAAACAGGCTGGCAATGAAGGGGTAACGAACCGCCACAAGCAGAAAGGAGCCTTCCGTCAACAAAATCCCAACATAAGGTGAAGCTAATAGCATAAGAAAACATCTGAGAATTGTGCAACCGACACCATCATTGAAGAAAAGAGCTCAAAATCTATACAAAGAAAGGATACCGGCAGGGTGGTTCCGACACGATGAGTAAACAACGGAAGGTCACCCAAGACTAGAAGCCAATGAATAGAAAGACTAATAATCCCACATACCGAGACCCAGAAGGATGAAAGGGTTGTCGATATTAACTTGCTTAATACCAATAAATAAGGAGATGAATGTGTGACGACCGCCTACAACCCTCGCACCATATGAGAGGAATAATGCGCTGAAGGGTGTGCCGGGTAGCTATAGACGATCATCAAGGTATGATATATAAGCGGAACCTGTCGTAAACTCACATCGCAAGGATAAAATATAATATAAAATATACAACAGGTAGTGATAGTGAAAAAGAAAACACTAAACTTTCATGACAACTAGAAAGTAATTCCCATACACGTGGATAACAACAATAGTGTTTGTATAATTTGCCTCACTACACTCAGAGAAATAACAAACAGCGGAAACAAATACTAAACAGTAATAAAACTGGTATGTGATCCTCCTGCTTGCCATCGATCAGCATCATTGTCCTCACTAAAGCATAACCTGTCACCTGCTACTCAGTCTACCCATCCACAACTGGATGAGCAGCCCAAGGTAATAAGAGGAAACATAAAACCTTGAGTCAAACAACAGTCTTGTGAGCGGTAAAACAGCTAACAGACTTCATCAATAAAGTATATGAGAATGGGTAAATAAACAACTAATCTGCTCGGCTCCAGAGAAAAACTTACACCTGCCTTCCCCACACCTGACAGTGATAGCCTTTACGATCCATACATCCAAACGAAAATAATTTATCCATGGCAACCAAAACAATCGTTCACACATAGCTATAGCAACTCAGCCATTAGTACAACGAACATTCAAACATCCATGACAGACCCTGGCTATCATTGCCAACCTTTCTTTGGAACTCTCGTTATCGTATGACTGGCTAACAACTTGCCATCAATTGTCAAGGACCACACATGATGCCCCGGTTCTAACAAAACCCCACACGCTATCCTCAACACGTGTCTAGGCCACACATGATGCCCAGGGCACTCTACTTACAATTGGTCTTCAATTGTACCCCTGCTTTGAGTCCGCTAGAACCTATGACAACGGAACTTCCTCGACCATCTCATCCCTAGTCGTTATCAATTACGACTATTTATTGGCTCAGAACACTTTAGAGAAATCACTTCGCATGAACTCAATACATCCTTGAGTCGTTTCCACGTTCATCACATCCGATGAACAAATCACCTCACTTCGTCATTCCCCCCCATGGAATTCACTTCGAAGTTACGCCATGGAATTCAAATCCGAGTCGTACCCGAAAAATGTACCTTTTCAGAAAGTAACCCTATGCGACCGACCCCGTCTTGCTCGATCGACCAACCCAACATGGTGCGACCGACCCGTACTTCTTGGCTCGACGACCACTTATAGTTGGACCATACATCTATGCTTTAAAACATGTACGACCGACCAGCTCATCCATGTACGACCAGTAGATGACCGACCAGCTCATCCTACAAGCCATTTAGCCCTTATCGAGGTGCACTTAGGGAAACCTTGTCCCAAGATAACTGTTGGTTCTTGAGTCGCTTAAGAGTGATGCTCACCCCATTGAGGGAAGAGTAATCAATCTTTTGGGCTATAAACCTTGATATCTAGGAAATGTTGAACTAAATCAAACTCGTGAAAGCTAAATAAACACGTATTTACTTTAGGTCCACTTCCATAGACCTATCCCCGGTGTTGACAAAAAAATATCATTAACATTTTGGTTCTAGAAGGAGGGGTTGAACCTCCGACCTTGTGATTAGCAGCCACATATCAAACTGTGTTGTTCCGTCTCCGGTTGGACTAAGCTTTGAAGAAGTAGATATCATGAATGTAAGGTCTCTATGAGTAATAAATGAGTTTCCCATGGTTACATCAAGTATTAATGAGCCATGGTAGGTCGATAAGGTTAAGATAGAAACCCTACAAATTCAAGATAAGGAAAAAGATGTAGAACCATATGATCCCGATCATTGGAGCATTAACCCTTTCCATTTGGGACCAACCCCAATCTTTTCCCTAAGAAATTCCACAACGGAAGAGTATAACCCTTTTCTTCGCATCAAAGGGGCCATCCAAACACAAGCTAGAGGAACAATACTTGAGTGGAGCATCAAGAGATGTTCCGTTTACCCTACAACAAAAGAATTTAAAAGGGATAGACTCTTACGCTGAGATATAGCTAAGTGAAAATTCGAAGATAAAGGGGAAATAACCAAATCAAATGGTAAAAAGTTAAGTTGTAGCATCGAATGAAAGATTTTGAGTCAAGGTTACCGAGAGGGTGCGAGCTCACTACATCAATTGAAGGCGTTTACTTCCTGACTAAACATGAGCAGAACTTTCGGCTATCATTAAAGAAGAAACCCAAGAATGAAGCTAAGTTAGGAGGACCTTATTTCTACTACCATATGATGAATGGACATAAAATCAACCATTGCAGAGTCTTAGAAGGGATGATTATCAACTTCTTAAGCCAAGGAAAGTTACATAGATATGTAAAGAAAACATAGCTAACTACAACAATAGATTCTTTAAGAAAACGGTTGCCTACACAACTAAGGATACAGAAACCTTCTCGAAGCTCGGAATAACCCAAGGTGGGTCAAATCAAATGGATAAAAACTCTTATCACCACTAAGTTGGCTAGGGAAAGGCACCTACCGGACGGAGGTGGTGTGTAAGCCTTTCTCCGTGCCCAAGTCAGAAAGGGTCGGGTTAAAGCATCAAAAGCGTAAGCCTCCGAAGCACACAAGAAATGGTCGGGATGGAACATCTAATAAGCATGCCCTGCCTCTGCTCGTAGAAGAGTACGCCCTACCTCTGATATGAACTAAGCACGTCCTACCTCTTCTCGTAGAAGAGCACATCCTACCTCTGCTTATGTTCCGCGTTATCCGCATAAGGGAACACAAACCCCTATCATCGCCTACGATGGTCAGGATAGGGCACCCCTTGGAGGTAGATGGAGTGTAAGCCTCTATCACCGCCTAGGATGGCCAGATTAGAGCATCAAAAGAGTAAGCCTTAATTTCGCGTCTATGATGATTCGGTTTAAGCATTTAAAACCTTATCATCGCCTACGATGGTTAGGATAAAGTGCCTCATGGAGGGAGGTCGGGTATGTCCTCGGGCCCTGCTTTTGGCACACCGGACACACAGATCCAGTGAGTGACCAACAAAGCACATACATCCTCTACTTTGATAACCAAAAGTTCAGAGAGTGGCTCAGGAAGCACATACATCCTCTGCTTCTATAATCAAACCCAGAGGGGGATACAAAACTAATTATCGGAAAGGGGTTTCTGGTCTTCTATTAAATATCTAAATCTGGGCTAGTTCAGGACTTTTATTAAATGCCCGAATCTGGGATAATTCAGGATGTCTATTAAAGCACTAGAAATGAGTTCTTGGTTCTCTATGGAGCAACCCGAGTCTGGGTTAGATCAAAAGATTCTATTATTACCAAGGGAGAATTTCCAAATTTCATCCTAAAAATGTGATTTAGAACATCAGCAAAAGTTTCTAATCAATTACCAAAAGAGGCATTCTGACCACCTCTCGTTAATACCCTAATTTGTGTCAAAAAGACTTGGATTTTCACTTCCGAAGAAGGATTGATGAAACAAGACTCAAAGGAAAATGAAAAGTCCATTGTTTGGAAGGTTTTCTAGAGAAGATAGTAATCCTCCTTCTTAATCAGGGAGACTTCTTAAACTTATCATGTACAAATCATTATTGTTTTTATTCAATACAAGCAAAAGTCACACGATGAGTGATACACACACAATTTACAAGTTCATATAGAAGAATGGCATCATTAACTATTTGAATATGGATATGTACATGTTACAATTACAAACTCTATCAAATGTCCTTCCTCCCTTCATCCTCGGGTAAAGGGGGATTGATGGTATGGTGAATTGTGATGCTTAGGAGCTCATTAAGTTTGCGCACCTTTCTGCTCACTTCACTGAGATTATCAGAGGGTTTGACCTGAAGTATCAAAGCCCTATCATAAGCTCTTCACATGGCCCTAAGAGACTTGTTGTCTTTCTCCAACTCAAAAATGTTTACATGCAAGTCATGTTTTCCCCCCTGTAAAAGCCTAATTTGGTCAACATACTAGCTAACACGATCAAAAGAATCCTTAACCAATTTGGTGTCGTAAATACTCTTCATCTCAGTTATCACCTTCTTGCACTTGTCAGAAAGGACAGATTCTTCTAACCCACGAGGGGGATTCTTCAAACAAAAATGCTTTTGAGAAGCGGAGGCCCTAGGCGCACTCGCAGCACTAGGAGGCTGGGACACCGTTATAATTGGAATATTTTTGAAGGAATGTTCCCATGCCTTACATTTGGCATTGACATTGTCTGACTCGATTTCCAAATTAATGATGCATTGGCGTAAACCTCTTAACTCGTCTTCGAACTCAATAGAGGGTTTAGTCTTTACATACATCTTCAATCCAAGAATAATCATGTCCTTCCCTTCTAATTGACCTTTTAGAGCATCTATTCTCTCATTCAAATGCTTGATGGATAAAATTTGAAATAAGATTGTTCTCTCTCGAGGTGTAGAGGGAACCTCTTTTGCTAGTAGCACATTATCTTGAGATGGGAAGGTTTCATGACATTCCACCTACTCACAAGAATAAAGAACAGTTATGCATAAATCTTTATTCTCAAGAATAGTGTTATATTTCTGTATGAAAGCTTTGTGTAAATTTTGTTCAAAACCAATTTTTACGTGGCTTCGATAAACACACGAACAAAAAAGAATCAAATGGTTCATATACATTTATTATTTACATATCAGCTCAGCATGCTCAATCCTAAGTCTTTTTAAAATCGCCTAATGGTCTTCACCCAAAAAGGTAAGGGGAAGTTGAGGGAATTTCGTATAAACACTCTTGAGTTCTCTTAGAAGGGGTTTTCTTTTGAAAACATGAGACGATGTTGTCAAAAACTCCTTTCTCAATCTACAAGTCAAATGTAATGCGGCTTCATGATAGATGAAATTCTGCCATAATATAAATAAGAGAATCAGCAATCGTAAGTAAAAAGTAGAATTACAAACACATTTCATACATTCATAATATCAAGTTTACGGATATTCTTCCTGCTCATACAAAATCGACCTCTTGAACAATTTAGTAACAAACCTATCCTTGTTACACTATGCTTTTTTGGGGGAATATCTGTAGGAATTGTAAAAACCCTTTCAAGGTTCCAACAATCCCTGGGATGTGGGCCAACCCCAAAAACATCTAGATAAAGCCTATGAAGGCGGCGTATTAAACCGCCTCTATGTTACCCTAGGAAGGAAAAGTCCATTGTTGTGTATAGTTTATAGACTTCATACAAAAAGTTAACTAAGATGTCCCTATGCTCGATCAATATCCCAATAAGGTCATCGTCTCCTTGTTCTCCTCTCGAAGGGTTTCCCTATGTTTGCGGGATTTCCTTAGTCTGGGTGCAGCCTCATGCTTCTTATAGTACATAAGCATAGAAGTACTCTTCTCTAAATCATGATATATTCGGGATAAAGCATTATAGTCATTCAACAACCTTCCTTATTCTTCACAGGATTGATCTATTTCTCTCTGGTTTTTATCTAATTCTGCTCTAAGGCGGGAAACAATATTTCTTTTGGTCTATTCAACATAATGACAAGAAACTAGTTACCCTCAAGTACTTGAAAATGGAAAAAGTGTTATGAAAAGAAAAGGCTATACCTGCGAAGGAGAAACCCAAATATCAGTAGGTTATTCTTTTCTTGAGGGCCCAGAAGTACTACCTTTCCTGATAGGGAGAAGCTTTGAAGTCTTGAGCAGCATGAGTACCTCCAGCAGCAGGACTGTATCTTGTATAATCACGAGAGGCATCTGGAGCTACGAAAGAATCGCTCCTATCTTTATCATGCTCATCTTGGCAGTCACTACCATTGGGAACGTCACTACTATCATCTCTGCCATCATCATTAAAAGCCAATTGCTCCTCTTCCTTACTAGAATCGTCAGAAAGATCCTCAGTATATAAGAGCTCTTCAGCTTTGAGAATACCTTCTGTGACATCTCAACGTCTTGCTTGCCCGACCGAATCCTTTCCATAAGTTTATCACTGGTGAAAGGAGGGATGGTAGTAGTTTGAATTTCGGGAAAAATCCGAAGGTTATTAGAAAGAACATGAAATAAGGCATCCTCATAGTACTCAGTCTTGATCTGCGGAAGACGAACTTGCAAAAAGTCAGAAATCCTGCCTTTAGCCTCATAAATTATCTACACAGCATGGGAGGGCTTCTCATCCTTCCTCTTAAGTTCGTTGGCATGACTAACCATGTTTTCTACTATTTGGTGCTCTAAGGTTGAAACTTGGCCAGGAAATGATTTCTGGGTCTGCCTTTCTTTTTCGAGAGCTACTTCGGCGTGTTCAAGGGAAGCCTTCAACCTCTCCCATTCATCACTTAAAGCCTTGTTAGCTTCCCGGAGTCGAGTTACCTTGGGAGAAGAGGAAGAAGAAGTTGCTTTAGACAAATGCCACTTTTTAGTAACCTAAGAAAGAAATAGGATCCAATCAGCCATCATAACAAGTTAAAGACAGGAGAAAGGTTAAAAAAGAAAAATATGTATCGAGAGCTGCCAATTGACTAAATGTTGATAAAAATTCTCCTTGTCTAAAGGAGTGGAAGATGGTGAAATATTCATAGCTTCAGGACAAGAAAGAGAAAGATTCACAAGATCATCAAAGCTCATTAGGGAAACGGGAAGCCTCGAGGGGTCGACATGTTGAGAAGTGGAGGTTTGATTCATGGCATGCTTGTCCACTTATGCCGTACCTGGAAAGGTTAACTGACCCTCACGCTCATAGTCACCTAGGGAGAGAGAGAGTAATAGACACCACAGCGGGGGCTATAGAGACAGAAATTTCCCAATCAACAACCTCAACAATGGCATCCTGAGAAAGAGGAACAAAAGTGTCAAATCTTAATCTTTTAGCCGGTAGCTCAACGGTTGATTCGGCCAGCCTCTTGATAGCAACGACGGTGGATTGATCTAGAGCATCGGTAAGAGTTGCAACTTCAGAAGTCGTGACCCCTGATCAAAATGTAAAATACAAAGGTAAATTCAAGAATGAATATATTGTGAATTAAAGCTGTTTGAAAAAGAAAGTAACAATCCCAATAAGGATACCTGGAAACAAAGGAGAGGAAGTTGTAAACGCGTTTGAACCCAAAGCCAAATGCTTGGATCCTAAGAAGTGGATGGGTGGACGCCCCAAGATCTTTTACCCGTCCGGAAGGAGGTTATATTGACTCAATTTATCCAAGGTCAACAAAGCTGATCGACTTTATGGCTCCTCAAATGCTTTGTAGACAATTTCAAGCGCGCGAGACTCACTCTCCGTTAAAGAAACTCTCTTGGAAGCAGGATCTAAAAAGCAAGTAAAGTTAAACAATGCTAAAAAAAAGTATGATTACTTGTGGAAAAGTAGGGGAACTCACCAAGATCTGCAAAGTTGCCTGAACTGCCAGCAGGACATCTGATGAAAAAGAACTTGTCTTCCCAAGGTATAGTCATGCTAGTGCCATCATTGATAATTTTCTTTAAGGGGTTGCCATGCAAGATGGGGGAGTCTGCTCCTTTCGAAAACCGTACCAAATGCTTAATAAGATTGGAAGTAAGGGAAGCCTGACCCGATACAAGTGCCAGAATTTCGAGACAAAGAAGAAAAGTATAAGCGTTTGACATAAGTTGGATAGAAGCAATTTCCAGATCCCGCAAGAGTCGGGATACAAAAGTCGGAAAGATAAAGAAGCTTGCATGCCAGATATGAATGGCTGAATATGCAAAGTAACCTTTCAGAGGATTTCTGATATTATCCGGTTAGTGGCGGGGATGGTACCCATGTCATATATCCCAAAATTGTTAAGGATGGAATCTACTTCATCCTAGGAAGTAATTAAAGACTTCTTCAAAGCGAATGGATTCTATTTCCGAAAGGTGCTGGGAACACCAGGTTTCAATTGACTAGGGCTCTTTTTGTTGGACATAGTGCTGCCACGTGATATAATTTCATAAACACACAAATTTGCACCATATTCATTAGTATGAAATGAGTAGATAACATGTAAACTTATTTAATGCTTGATACTTAAATCATTGCATGTTAGGATAGTCCTAAATATTAGCCTAGACAGAGTTCATACTAAATTTGCATTCACTTAGAAACAATCAAGCCTTTAATGATGACAAAATTAGTCATCCTAGCACCAAAGACAAACAGAAACGAAAAAATGGTGTCGTGAAGACTAAAAAGAACTGGTAACGGATTAACCGAGACCAAGTGATCCTAAGTCATCACCGAGAGCCTGATTGGCCCTCGGGTCCGACACACGCGAAATTAAAGTCAAAAGGTTACGGCAATAAAAGTCTTAAACTTTACCGACCCTCGAAATCGAAGAACAAACCAACCCTTCGACAACCCTGTCGGATGGTTCACCATTCTTGGATTAATCCGGCACTTACATAAAGTCAAAGCAAACAAGCCAATAACATTGACAATGAGTTTACTAGAACCGAAGGCATAAATTGCGTTTTTGTAACAGTAAATAACCTTTTTATGAAAATTGTACATCTCAGACCCCAAGAAATAACATTGGGGAAAGAGCATTCGTGTAGTTCACTAGGAATCGTAGTCTAAGTCGCCTATGATTAAATGACTTGTATTTAACGCGACCTTAATTGATTTAAGAAATAACATTGGTGATTTTTAAGTGACTAAATAGTTTGATTTAATTTTTCAAAGGTTTAGAAATTCACGGCCATGGTTATTATTTCCCTGGCTTTTTTTTTTTGTTCTGGCAATGGTTGGATATATATATATATATATATATACATATATATATATATATACATATATATATATATATACATATATATATATGAGAATGAGCCGAAGATAAAAACAATGTCACTTCATGGTATAGGGTAGGATCGACTTAGGGATAGGGTGCGTTCGATTCGAAGCTTGAGGTGAAGTCTGCAATCGGTTATAATTGGAACATAGGCTATACATGTTCATATATATATATATATATATATATATATATATATATATATATATTACACATGCTGGTACATTTGCATGTGAATAATTTAATTCGGAGGGAAAGGTTGGGATGTGCAGATCTTTAGACAGATATGTTGGGCTTTGTTTTAATTCTGCGTATATAGTTTGGAAGGAAGAATTGAGTAGGCAGAACTTGGGTAGGCTTTCACTTCATTTCCATTTTACAGCGTCAGGTCATGTTGTCTTAAAATATAGAGTAGCTTGCACGTATTTTATTCCAGGGAAATGAAGACTTGTGCATGTTTTAGTTGTAAAAACTAGGCTCAGCATGGCTTCAAATATAGGCTGTGTACATTGATTAGTTTATGTACCACTTATCATATGCATGTATATTTGAGGCCAATGTTGAGTTTACTTAGGGTAGACAGCACTTCAATATTTTTAGCATTTAAGTTTTTATATTATATAATTTTCACACGTTTCACCGCTATTTAACGTTGATCGTTAAAATTTGCACAGGCAAACACGATCTCCAAATGGGACGAAAATGGACGTACCGCTACATCTTGACGTTTCCCGTCCCAATGAAATTTATTACATTGAAAACCAACTCCGTTTGCACAACGACGTTATTTTAATTCCAATATATTCATCGGTTCACCTTTAAATTGCACATACAAATAAAACAACTCTAAATGGCTCCAAACTGGAAATCTTGCAATAAGTAGTTACATGTATTCCAATAACATTCGTATTGTAAAAAACGGAGGTTGTTTGAAAAACATTTATTTTTAAAGCTTATATAATCAATAGAATATAATTAAATCCAAAACAGTTCAATTTAAAGAATAGTAATTTATTATTATCGTATATCTCAAAATGTAATACTATACAACTTCAAAATAAACAAACATACATATTTTGAACTCAATGTTTAAAATTCTAGGTTAAACGATATTCAAATTATATAGAAATCCCGTATATTTATTTAATAAATCGTTATAATTTACAAACGATTTCCATAGCGACTATTTGAAATTTTGAATTGGACATAACTAACAATCTATAAGTTGAAATCTCCATTTTCTCTTTTATTATAAAAATATAATCAAATTGATCCGGATAATTCCTGTTTCAAAGAATTCTGACTTATATCAGATCCTGTGTATTCAATTAAAGTTCAAAACTCAATATTACGAACTACCGAGTCGTTTTGAGCTCGTTTTAATTAATTTATAAATTTCTATGTTCGAACTCCATTTTTGATAAATAAATTCGATATAAAATTCATTTATATTACCAGATCAATATTTAAAATGGGTCTAAATATTCCTAATTAATGTTCAAAAAAATCTTGGACGTTACATTTTCCGAAAAAGTTCAAGAAGCATGATCGGCTATTCAGGAGTTGCATAACAAAGAGGAACTAGGTCCTTGCCGGCTATTCCTTTTAGACTGGAGCTGGTTTCATGGGTTTCTGGTGTGCTTCAGAGTTTCGTTCGCCTTATGGCAGCCTGGATGACGGTTCGGCATGCCTCCTCAGATTGGTGGGCTTTGCTCTGTTTGTCGTGGTGCGAGTAGAAGCTTTGGAGGACTATGAGCTTTCTACTGTTTTTTCCAGTGTTCGGCTTTTTGTTCGATGGGCTTGGCCTTTTGTTCTGGCTCTGTTTGAGCTCTCTTTTCTGGTTTTGCGGTGGCGTGAATTCTTAATTGTCTCTAGGGCTATTTTGTGCTTGGCCGTTTAATTTGTTCTATGATTAACATTGTTTATTTGTTTTCTGAGTCATTGGAGAAAGACAGTTTTTCTCCTTTTTTGTTATATAGTTTATTTTGTAATTTTTTTACTTGTATAGCTGAAGTAACCTAATGTAATTCATTATAACATCAGTAATTTCGAAATATAATAGAAGTCGGGTTAATTTTGCTGAATATATAACCAAATCAAATATTTGTTTCGAATCGATTATAAATCAATCCGATTGCTGAATCGAACAAAACCGACCAAAATAGACTGGTTTAGTTAGTTTATTTGGTTTAATCAAATAATGCTCAACCGTAGTGGAGACGGTGGGTGGTGATGATACATTTTGATATATGAGTGTTCATTCGAACATGTTTTGTAATCGTAGTTATTTGCTTGTACGTAATAATCTAATAATTGCGGTGTTCAATAGAAAAAAAAATCTGATTTTTTTTTTTCAACCAAGCAATAAATTATCTATAAATTAATGAAACTCAAAACTAAATATTAAAAATATTTCATTTAGACGGTTCGTTCAATTTTCTGCTTCGCAACCGCAAACGCGCAATTGTTCAGTAACGTCATTTTCCAAAATGCCAGCTTTATTGGTCATTAATACGCGCTTACAAATTAACACAGTTCTTCATAGAAAAAATCTAGCATGCTATTGGTCGAAAAAGACCAATCGGATTACTGAGAACTGCAATCAACACCGTCCGTTAAAATTGAAATCCAACGAGCAATGCCAGCGATCCGCGTCATCCCAGGACTATTAAGTCTCCCACTCTTCCTCATTGTTCAACATCGCAATCTTCTTTCTCCCCAAATCAATTCAGGAAACCCTAGGTTTAATTCAGAAGTCCAAACCCGAAGCAATGGAGGCAGGCGGAAAAATGAAGAAGGGAGCTGCAGGTAGAAAGGGACCAAGCGGACCCAGGAAGAAGTCCGTCACCAGATCCATCAAAGCCGGTCTTCAATTCCCCGTCGGCCGTATTGGCCGATACTTGAAGAAGGGCCGGTACGCTCAGCGTGTTGGCACCGGGGCTCCCGTTTACCTTGCCGCCGTTCTTGAATATTTAGCAGCAGAGGTTCTAGAGCTTGCAGGAAATGCAGCCAAAGACAACAAGAAGAACCGAATCATTCCAAGGCACGTTCTTCTTGCAATAAGGAACGATGAAGAGTTGGGAAAACTGTTAGGTGGAGTGACAATTGCGCATGGTGGAGTGTTGCCGAACATCAACCCTGTCCTTTTGCCTAAGAAGACTGCCGCTAAGGAATCTGAGACCCCAAAATCACCAAAGAAGACTGCTGGCAAAACGCCCAAAAAGGCTGCTTAATTGATTTTGATGGTAGACGCGAATTGCTTTGTTTATATAATGTAGTTTTTGCTACTTTCTATTGGAAGTTCGTTGGTTTTGTAGTTTTCCTATATTAATCGCTAAATCTTTTTCCTGGGTTGTTGCAATTCACCGTTCAGTTTTTCTTTGACGAGACTATTATGAATTATCTCTGGTGAATTGTTTTGATATGGTTTATCTAGTTACAATCTATGCAGTTCGTTGAAGATTGTAACTTGCAAAAATTTCTTGCTTATTTTGCTTTTATGACCTTTGGAGTTTTGTAAACTTTGGTTTAAACAGAAAATTGAGTTTATTCATCTAGGGTGCGTTTGATTTTATGGGCTGGGAAGAGAAAAATCGGTTAAAGGGTAAAGGGGTGTAAAACAACATAAAAGGGGTTAGCAAACCAACGGGGAAAGTGAAAGCTCAATTTTTAGGCTTCAGTTCGGAAGGGGCAAAGTGGCGGTTCTTGTGTTGATGCATCGACGTTTCCGATGCTTCGGATGTGCATGCGAACATTTTTTTGCTTTTTCTGAAAATCAAATGTACCCTTAAGCATTTAGGTTGTGTTCTTTGCAAGCGAAAACGGAATATTTAAACGGAGTATTACAGCGGAGAATGGTAGTTAGCGGATCATGTGTTTGACGTTTTAAGCAGAGTATTTTATTTATATTTTGTAATTTAACTAATTACAGATTTAAACATAATATTATAATTATTGCAGAATAACACAGTTAACAAAATATAACAGTCCATTACATAAAAATAATACAGAAAGTGATAAATTGCAGAAATACAAAAAAAATTAGTTTTGTCTATTATGTATCTGTCTTTGACATCTTGCCTGATGACCGTTATGTATGTCGTCTATCCACATCAAACTAGTATACGTCAAAGTATGAATCCGGCGTCCTATTTCGCTTCGTCTATTACGTAAGTACGCTTCAATTAGGACAATATATTCTAAATCTTCCGAATCGGA
Organism: Allium sativum; assembly: GCA_030737875.1. Lineage (NCBI taxonomy): Eukaryota > Viridiplantae > Streptophyta > Magnoliopsida > Asparagales > Amaryllidaceae > Allium > Allium sativum. The sequence goes on along the minus strand of CM060912.1, from coordinate 1,009,716,121 downwards.
ATTACCGTCATTTGGAAATGGATTCTCCATTGAAAAAAAAGTAGAAGAAGAAGAGGATAGAGAAGAGCTGAGGAGAGGTGAGGCTAGAAGAATATGTTATAAGAGTGAGTTGGAGATGTTATCATTTCCCATACGAACGGAGAAAAATGTACCCTTTACAAGGTTAATCAATAAGCCAGGTTAATCAATACAATAAGCCAGGTTATCAAGGGACGTATCGTTTCTCATTGACTATTGAATATTGCAAAAAGTGTTAACTAAAGGCGTCAGGTTAATCAATAAATAATGAAACGTTGGTTAGAAATAAATGCTAAAAAGTTAGTATTAACTATTGCAATTAATATTTAATTAAATCAAAACAATTAATTTAACAATTAAATACTCCGCTCAGATATCACGCTCAAATACCCCGTTCGTAGCTAAAAACACATTCCCCGTTCGCTACAGTATCACGTTTAAATAACCCGCTCAAATACCACGCTCAAATACCCCGCTTGCGTTGGTTAATAACGCACCCTAAGTTGATGAATAAACATAAAATTTGGAAAGTTGGCTTTTTTCTTCTCTTCTTTAAGTTCAGTCATCCATTACCTAAAGATTCAACCTGTTGGGGATGGCATTAGGATTTATGCTATCATAATCTACACTCGAAGAAAGTGGATTAAATCTCAGTTTCCAAACCATACCATCTATTAATAAACGGTATTGTACCACGTGACAGAAGAGTGATGCGTAGAAATGACAATGGGGCGGGTTGGGGTGGGTTTTTTGTGCCCCAGAACATACCCGGATTTTTTGAACCCCGCCCTAGACCCGCCTCGTAGACCCGGTGCGGGTCTGGAATTTCGTCCCGTACCCGAAACCCTTACGGATCAGGGTAGACCCGACCCGCCTCACGACCCGATAATATTGTATTCTAATGTACACAAATTTATATACTTGTATTTTTCATCATTAATTGATAAATTATATACATATTACAATGTATTTACAATGATAAGATAATACAATAAAATGAGTTGTAAAATAATAGTTCAAAATGTATGCAATTTTTTATTGTATGATTATCATCAATGCAACTTAATACTATGAAAATTTTATAGTTTATTGATTGAAACAATATAATATTCAAGTTATAATCATCTATAAATAAGAAGACTAACAAGCAATCATTATAGTTATAAAGTATTTTAATGATATTTCAATCATGCGGGTCAGGTTGGGGCAGGTTAGCCTTGCCCCAGACCCGACCCTGGACCCAGACCTCTAAAAGCGGGTCGCGGATCTACCCGCCCCGAAGACTCTATGAGGCGGGTCTAAATAGGTCGAAACTGGGCCGGGTCAAGCGGGTTTGGACCCTAGACTCGTCCCATCTCCATCCCTAGTGATGCATAAAGAGATAAAATAAACTTGTGTGAGATAATGAAGACCTAAGTAAAAGCATGTTACAAACGGAATGGGTGCATAATGTACAAAATGGGGAACATTTCTTTTATAGTGGAAGTTTAATATATAGCAAGTCACAAACGGAGATGGAATGTTCTTATATCGTCCCAAAGATGATAACATGTTAAAGGAATGAGTGCATGCCACTTACAAACGATACGTGCCATTGGTTTTGACCATAAAATAGAATATCTCGTCCAAGTGATAAAATACGCTATATATGTTGACTTACTATAGGCCAAAATAGTCAACAACATGAACAAACCGAACAGTTTGGGCGATATTCGTACACAGCTGGTTTACCCTCTCAATTAGTAGTATCTGTAATTTAAAAGCAAGAAGCATCCATATTGAGACCAATCTGCATCAATACCCAACTTACGAAAGAACTGATTATTAGCATGCTTATTACAATAAATTGAATATATAATAGACAAAATATAATAAAAAGCATTCTGTTTTCATTCAAGAATTAGTTTATACATGCACTGAATACAGATTTCGGAAACAAAAATAAAAAGAAGCTACAACATAAAAGAAATTTTGAGGCATAGACTGTAACAGAGCCGGTGTTAGGAGAAAAACAGGGGAAGAACCGTTCTTCAGTAAGCAAGCAAACTTGTTATGGAAAATCCCAGCTTCCTCTACTGTCTTGTTCCGTCGAGAATACAGAAGCAAGTTTCCATACATCTAATAAGAGACCCCTTGCTGTTGATAGAATAAAATATACATTATTTTCATAGTTTTTATTCAGTTATATGTCAAAAAATTATACCACTAACAACCCTTTGACGTGTATATATTAAGAAAGCCATAAAAAGTAACCTTAAAAATATAAATAGACAGTATAACTAATTATCGTGATTCTGAATTGATAGATTCACGTACTAATGAGATATTCAAATATTTTGTAGTTCCATCTAGCTAATTGGTTATATAATTAAAAGAGATACAAAATAATTAATAGATTTACCGTCTTATAAGACACCTAGATGTTTTTTTGAATTCTCTAGTTAATCAGCTTTGAACATCCCCAAACACATCGGTTTCATCTTACCAATCTTATGCAATTGCAGAGTGAATCCAAAACACAAAGCAGGCTTAGAAAAATTAATGAACACAACATCACTCTATATTAGTATCATTTCTGAATTATGATTGAGGTAAAATACTAACAATGTTGCAGTTCACAAAGTTCAATCCCTAAGTAGTTCTTCTGGGAAAACAGTTTTCAAGCATTAAATTTTACCTTAGTACATGAAACTGAGATTACATACTTCACAGTCTATAAGGTTCAAGTATGAAATGGAAGTAAAGCATCCAACATATGAATGGAAAACAAAGATCCAAGACAATTATTAAAACACATAACGTATGAGAATTATGTGTTTATAAATTTGTTGAATACAAAGTTAAACGCACCAAGGCCATCTAAAAGACAGATATCATCTGAGAATATATTCTTTTTATTGCCTTTACTATTTTTCCTTTCATTTCCTAGTTTTTCCTAAGACTGTTTGAAGAATGAAGCATAGTGCTAAAGAGACATGGAAAAATGTTTCATTTCAATTAATATATGCTGCTAAGAAGATAGTTAAAACTCATTGAAAATAGCAAACTGATAATACACAACAGTTTAAGTATAATTGAACCTCCTTTTGTACTTATAAAAAATGAAGACATCATTATTTATGGGGCATAACATAGAAGATGCATTGCAACTATGGTTTTGAGCTGGCTAATCCATTACTTGCTTACCTATAGGAATTTGATTATTTGTTTAGTCAAGTAAAAAAAAAAAAAAAAAAAAAAAAAAAAAAAAAAAAAAAAAAAAAAAAAAAACTTTTTATACATAGTTCTCATTGTCTCATAATCTGCACGTCATTAGATTTTGTTGTTGAGGAAGACAATATAGCTGAATATTTGATGAAAAATCGATTCGCATTTACACAAAGATACACTTATTCCAAAGGTCGATGCTTTATGATGCGGATGCCTTTGTGTAATGGTCTTTTTTTCTAAACTCAAAACAAAAAACATCAAGCGGTATACAGAGGCATGAACACACAATTGGTCATCACTGTTTAGAATAATCCCTTACGATAAGAAGGAAATGAAGTATTTTTGAGGAGAAAAAAAATTCAATGGTTACATAACGGGAATTATTCACTACTCCAAATGTTATCAACATGCAAATGCATTGGTTGACCTGATATGAAACATAAGTTATGTTGCAGATTTTCTTATATTTGTTACGTTAGGAGGAAACTTAGGGAAAAACATTGAGCTATAGTTCAATTACATAATGACACAAAGTTTTTTTTTTTTTCAAAAGTTGAAGTTAGCAAACAGATGCACAGTTGCCAATTTTTGCATAGTAATACTATGTAAAGTTTAAGTGCATAAGATTTCATATGGATACCATACAATATGTACACACATAATGGCCCGTCATTTATATTCAACATAAAGCTTAATAATATATTGTAGTATGCATGTATATCATTCTTAACACACACAGACGCACACACATGCACACAAACACTAAATAGTCCTGGCCCAAGGCATAGGCAACCTAGGTCTAGGCCTAGGGCAACAAATGGGTTGGGGTGACAATCTGAATATTTTATATATATTTATAACAGCTTATCTATATTTATAGCTTAGTGTTCAATCCTTAACGATTGTAAGCATGGCCAACTGGTTTGGCATGCGCCTTGCTATTTCAGGCACCCAGGTTTGATCCCATTGGGGAATGGTATTTTCTATACTTTCTTATTTTTGTCTTTGGTATTTGGACTGGCCTGGGGGCAGCACAAGTGAACTGGTCGGCCCTGACACTAAACACACATGTTAGTTAATGTTGCACTTTGAACAGAATTTCACAACATTATAAGGACAAACATAAACTATCCTCACTGGAAAGCAGACCTTGTCCTGAAATTCATATATTTATATTAAATCCAGTAAGTGAAAAATTAGAAGACACTAATTAGAGAAAAAACTACTAAAGCTTTTGTGAAATTCATAACCAGTTGAGTGCATTTAAATTTTATGGATGCGAATATGATCTAAAACTACAAAGAAAATCGGAATCGCAGGACAAACATCTAAGCAATAGATCAACAGGACCCATGTAGAAAGTAAATTAGTGAACGAAATCAACACAGGGATAAATTTGTGGATCAGAAGGATTTAATTTGTTGTCGTGGTAAAGTACCAAAGCAGGTTAACTTCAAATTCAGGTATGCTACGGAGTATAAAAGGACAGCCATTGGATTAACAATGAATTAGAGGTTGGTAGTGGAAAGGAGAAAAGAAGTTTTTACGGACATGACGCTTACAGGTTAACTTCTAAAATCAAACTTATATAAGGACACTTAGTTACTAAATAATATATGTATGTAATTTTATGAATTAATTACCGATCAGTGTCATAAACTACTGTATGTTACAGTTAATCAGTGATTTGAAATTAAGCACTCTGATTGCATTGCACATAATATAACAAAATTTAGTGACATATATTGCAGATGTGCATGAATTTCAAATAGTAATTGTGTTACTTGAGTTGAATACAAAACGGTACTTTTAAAAAAGCATGGCTATCAAACATGAGAGCACCATGGTAAATGTAGGGTACATTGTAAATTTAAGAACAGTATGGTATGAATAACGTCAAGCGGTCAATGTTAAACCTTACTAACCATGTTGCAACACATCATTAACAATATTATTCATGTTTACCATGAACATACTTAGTGTAAACCAAAACATATTTATTTAGATGTATAAGAGAACAAGAAGAAGGGAAGACGAATGTATATTTGTCTGTTATATTAGTCAAATAATTATAAGCACTTAGACCAAGTTAGCTTGTAGGTCATCGAATAGATAGTAAACAATAATTTCTGACTATATAATCTACAACTGTAAATTGGCAAGATATGTGATCATTTTCCTGTTTGAAATACTTTTTCCCTGTTAAGTAGTCACTCATACTAACAACATAAGAACCATTGTTGAATATGTCCCAAAGTCAGACTGAGAGGATACTAATGGTAGTAGCTTTTAATTGTTAACTATGAAAACCGACGATATAATTCACATGCATGTCCCCACACATGCACGTACATACACACACACACAAAGTAGGGGCATACATACATTATGTATGTATGTATAAATTATTTGTAACACAGTTTAGCAGAACCTTAATTTTTTATTGACAACAACGAAGTTTTTCATTTAGTCCTAAATAACTCCACCATAAATTAATTGTGAATACATAATGGAAGAATAAATATTGTGGAGGAAAGGTGCATCTGATTATTAGGAGATAAAATCATCGTGTAACCGGTTGATTAACAGATCATAACAGAAATAAAAATTGCAATCTCACTACTGAACAATGAGGCATAACAAACACATAACTGTATGCATGGCCAGACATAAACAACCATAAACCTATAGGATTTCATGTTTTAAACAGATAAACAGTTAACTTGTTGAATGTTCAGCATCATAAAGTCATATCATTGAGCTATGATAAAACAGAAAGCACAGGTTATAGCTAAACATAGAAGCAACAGTAATTTTCACAAAAAAAAAAAAAAAAAAAAAAAAAAAAAGCATAATGAAACATTATTTGGACTACACTTACTTGTAGACAACATAATAATTGAATTCTTATATGCTTCTCAAGCTCGCAATATGCATATTTTCCTGCACTAAAGCTGTTGTACAGAGAAAAAGCTTTTGATAGTCTACTCATAGTAGCAACCTAGGAAAGTTAATACAGTCAAACCATTAACACTGTTTTGTTAGCAACTTCTCTTAGATGAGGTTCAGACATTTCATTTACTGTAATTATAAAATTTACCATATGGTGAAAATTAGTGAGTAAATAAAATAAATGAAATGCAGATGAAAATTATTGTAAACATTATGCAGTTGTATTGGTTACTAATAACTCATGATTTAAGGGTTGTTGCAGCACCTCATTTCACGGGAAAAACCATGTACTACAGAATAATATTCAAAAGCAAAGTGAAATGGTTGTGTATATGAGTATGATTAGATTAGCAACTTTTTCATCACATGTTTTGTCATTTTCCTGATATAAACCTCAGTATGCTTGTAGAAATGATAGACATAACCCCCTCTAAATAAGCATGGAATAAATATGTGATATTCGTAGAAACAATCCACCTAGAAGTATTAAGATCTGCAGCTAGTTTTACCGTGTATTATAAGGAGAATAATCACCATAGAAGGAATACATGGAAAATTTATTAAATGCACCTGTACTTATTAATCTTTAAGCTAACTTGTGCAATTGATCAACTTTGTCAATATGCACATTGCTCTCCTGAGTTTCATGTACATTGGATTCAAAGCAATATGAATCATGTTAAAATATTGAACAAAAAATCAACACTTTTTCTAAACTTAATTATTTGCATCTTATAATTTTTACCATAGTCCAAAATTGGTCGATATATTATAAAAGGTAGTTCATTTTATTCATTTACAAATCAGTTTGATCTGCTATTTTTGGGTCGGAAAATTTGTGATAACATTGGAGCAATTCTAAAAAAGGAGGCAACAAATTTCAACTAAGAAAAATGCAAGTTATATTATATAAATGTATAGTTAAATCATATTTCATTATAAGATACAGTCCTAAATGAAAGGTTGAATAATTACCGTTCACGAGTCAATATGATTTGAAATGAGTTGGCTCCAAAAATAGATGTTTCGATTACTGTTATCAAAACACTGCATTTTCATATGATGGATTAAGGAAAATCTATTTTATATACATCTATTTTTACACTATCATATCAGTCATACTTTACATAACTATAATAGTTATAGAGTCAAGACAATATTGTGGTAAAAACTAAACTATATATAACAAAAACAAACTATCTTTATGACTTCAATATATTCGCTTCAAATTTCATCATGTACAATTGAAATTTCATAGAGTTTTAATTTATTAGTTGTTTCGAATGAGTTTCACAAAATATTTGGTTGGCTGCAATATTTTCAAAAGAAATATGGTTAAAGATAGTTCAGTCAAAAACTTGTTATTTTTTGAAACTTAATACAACAGGGTTTTGTAATAAACTAAACTGTTTTACTTTTTTAATTCATACAAATAACGAAAAATCTTTGACTGATTTAAAAAGTAAATGTTATCAACAAACAAATCGTTTAGACCCAACTAAGATCAACATTATCAAATACACTAACTGATATAATAATATTGTTTTTCAATTAAGGTAAAATTAAAAATGTGATTCTACTCATAATAAATGTCCACATTTCTAAGTGTAAAATTTAATTTTCTCAAATACAGTCGAAGGTAATAATAGATCATATACAGTCTAAAATATGAGTGTAATCAATATCACATTTATCACCAAGCCATAAATGGATGTAGTAGCAGTCCTGTCACGCTTATTATCATAATCGTACGGATGCAAGTATTATAATGCATAAGATGAGATTAGGGTGGATGAAAATGCATGGTTGAATTTTTTAGTACTTCAACCAACCTTAGAAAAGGTAATCAACTTTTTTTCTTTTTGTATTTTTAAGGAAAGAGAATTTTGATTTCGTAGGAATAAATAAAATAAAATTCACATTGACAGACGAACAAAATGAGGAATTAAAGATATATATTTACAACCAATGAAAATTCTAAGAAAAAATTGGAAAAATTATATATATTACTGGAGCAAACAAAAAACTTGCGAGACAACATATTAAGAACAATATGAGACAAAACACACCTTATATGCATGTCTATTAAGTTGATCCATAGAACAGGTACAACCTTACCTATTTATATACACAAGATATATGTTAAAATTCATATAATCATGCATATGCCCTTTAACAAAGCCTAATTGTATCACCCAAGAACCTTCCATGAATCAATCTCAAAAAAGGAGATATATCCATTGTATTTCACTTATGCCTTTGGTAACATAAAAAAGCCAAACAATGGTCCTTCAAATTAAAAAATAACTTGTTCTGAAATAGGGAGATGGTGTGATTTGAAATGGACTTGAATTTTTTCATTAAAAAAGAAAGAAAGAATGGAAATACAACCAATAGTTATGTAATATAAGGAGGGGGTTCGATATCTGATTTAGACATCCACGAATACTAACGAAGCTTCAAGCATCCTGAATATTAACTTTATTAGATAGGGACATGAGAAATGGATTCATTTAACGTAAAATTGAGATATAATTTGGTAAGTTCATTGATAAAGGAACCTTATAAGTTATAACGCATGTCAGTTAATTTACAAACATGATGTACTTGCGCTGCAATAAAAATACAGGCAAATAGAAGACAAAATCACCTAAGCTTGCATACATAATTATCCTATATACTACATGGTTTTCATGTTGGAGAACTTCTCAAATACTCATAGATTTACACACAGAGGAATTACCGAGGACTAATTTTCATAATTTTTTATTAATGTTTACTATTTAAATAATAATAAATGTTCAAGTAGCAAAACTTTTGGGTGGTAGTTGTTGGTGGATTGGGGTACAAAATCATTGTACATTAATAAAATTGAATTGAGTTTCTTCAAAACAAAAACCAAAAAAGCTTAGGTATCAAGGAATTGTAACACATAATAAATTTATAACTGAACCTATTCAAACGATGTTCGCAGTTAACTACAAATTCAAATTTTATGAAGCAAAAGAGGGAGTTGAAGAGCATAATCTTGAGATCAAAGCTTCATAAATTGCAGCACAGGAGGGTATAAACAAACGTTAAGTTGTTCGGGAAATAATAAAAAACCATATGTTGTTCTACTAAAATAACAGATTCACAAAGAGCATTTGTAAATTCATCTTCATCATTAAAAGGACAGAATGGGTACAAATTTAATCAGAGAAGAAAAAAAGAGGGAAAAATTTGATTGTGCAATGAGAAAAAAAATCTGATAGAGTACAAATGATGTGGGGAAATAGTAGCTAGCCTAATGTAACTATGTCAACTCGTATTTTTCTTTTTCTTCTGCGATGATTGATGATGGTTCTTTCTTTTATATCAATTCCGAGTCAATTCAAGGTGGAGAAGACAGTAGAGTTAGTTCAACGTGAATAGGGCACTATGGTATGTACTTTGAAGGCAAGTAAACAATGTGTTGGTACGATGAGTTAGCGAATAAAAAAGAGGGGAGAACATTACCCTTGCCGAGTTTGCCATTCTGAGATGTGGTTCTAGGCTCAGTAATGTACCCAGTTTCTTCGGGACCATGTTCAGCATCGTCAGGTTCCTGCATAAAAATAAAAATTAGAGAGCGTTGCATGTAAATGTAATGGATTAGCCATAATGATGTAATAACCAGGCAGTTTGGAAATACAGTTAACAACAGTTAAGTATAATGTTGAATTTGCAGACTAACGGAATTAAAGTAATAGCGATTATGACTAGGAGAAGAATATTTGTTCAGGAATGAACTGAAATGAATATATCAACTATTTGTCACCATTATAGTTCCAACTCAGAGATGTCGACAGTATAACAACAGGTGGAAAACATGATAACTTAAATGTGTACATAAACAATAAATACCCACTGTTTAAATGTGACCTCCTTACGTCTTACGTGATTCAATTTAGAAAAATATATAAAATCACATATAAGTGGTCTGGTAAACTTGGAAAACAAACATTCCTTCTTGTGTCTTACGTGTTTCAATTTACTACTACAAAAGATTTACTAAAAAAACAGCATTCCACGCGATGTAAAATCTAATCCAAAAAAATGATGATCCCAAAGTGACTTAATACTGTTTTTTGCATTTTGTAAAATAGAAAATCAGGTATTTTAAGCAATTAAAATCAAGTTAGTTTTTCGCACTGCAGTATTTCAAAATCTGCATTGTTTTGAATCTGACATTTCTTTTTGTATGCTTTTAAACCTGAAAAGAAATAAATCTACCATTCAAAACTGAGAAAAAACATTCACAACTTGAATAAATTAAATTAACATTAATAAGCATATAATTTTGATACAACCTACATATACTTTAAGCAGACCAAAAATCTATCAGGTGGCCTTTATAGTCGATCTACATGCACAGAAAAAATGTTACGCGCAATTGAAACTAAAATGAAAAAAATAAAAAAATAGAGTGAACAATCTTTATAATATATGCCACAGAAATATTCAATGTTGCAGAAATTCAATCTTGAATAATAAAACTTACTTGAATAATCAATGCAAATTTACCCAATCCACGCTGCAACAATAGTAGTAAGCAAACATAGTTGATTCCAATCTTGAATCTTTTCTCATAACCGAATCCTGTAAAATAAGAAATTGATGTCCAATAGGTTAAGAAATAAGTCTTGTAGTTTCAGTTTTGATATCTGTAGATTATACAAAAATGTTAAGCAAAACAAATATTAACCTTTGCTATTTGGATATTATATACATATTTTGATGCTTTTTAGAACATATATTGTATAATTTGTTTATGCCAAAACCCAAAAACTTATATGTTGTCTCTCGACCGTACCACATATATCCATGCTGATATGGTAGGCACTGACCATTGAAGAATCATGTAAAACTTTCATATATTGTTGAAAATTCATTAGAGAACTGAAAAAAAGATATGCAGTATGACAAAAATCTATTTACCTTAGATATTCCACCTTGTAGCCCTGCAATTACAAATGCATGTAACACGTCCTATAAAGATAAATTTAGTTTGCCTTAATTTAATTTCACTACTGGCCAAAACTTTTGAAACATCCTTTATCTTGATTTGGTTTTGCTTGAATCTAATTATTGTACAATAACAATTCCTTATTCTTCTAGATTTCATACAGAGACCTATACACAGGAATATACACTGACAAAAGATGCATCTAATTAGTGAAGAACCATGGCAATTTCTCATTCTACGTTTAATGCTAGTGGATATATTTAAATTTTCGCCATTGAATAACATACATAAAAAACCAGTTCACATATATAATCAAATTAAAAATATATCATGTCATTTTCAGTAAAGAAACTAATCATACACAAATTTGTTGAAGTCCATGAGATTAAGCATTTGCTTCCTATCGTTTACAGTTTATCTGCAGCATCACACAGACTTTTTTTTTTCCATAAACCCAACCAAAAATCCGAACATCATATATGTAATGACCCGTATTCTACGCATCATAGGATCGTAGGATATTTATTTCTTTCATATACGAAGTCGTATGGTCATGTAACTTTGGGAGACGACTATTGGGGTCATTTTCCATGTTCATGAATTTTCCCAATTTTTAAATGACCATTTTACCCCTAGTTGGCACTGTTTTGGCCATAACTTTTGACTGAAAGGGAATTTTGACCTGAAACCACTTCCATTGGCTCCGGATGATGGTTTACAATTCCGTAGAGTGGTCACAATAGCCAAACGGACTCACCGTTTGGGAGATATGGCTGAAACAAGTTTCAGATGGTGAAAAATAGCTTAATTGGGTTTAACCGGGTGATTAGCAGCTAGGCCCAGAGGGGAATTTCGGATTTAGAGGTATAGGAGGACTGATTAGGGTTAGGAAATCACTTTCATTTCAGTTTTGAGCCGCCACAAACCTTCTTGAGACCCTAGTAATGGCTTCCATCCTCTAAAACCACTCCAAAACACATTTTTAGTGAAGATTAAACCTAAACTGCATCAAAATAAGGCCAAATAGCAACAGAGCAAGGTTGGAGCTGCTGCTATACATAGGAATTCGACCCAAACAGAGAGTATTTCAGATTTGGTGTTTTATTTTGTGGCCAAGGTGAGTGATTTGCATGATTTCTCACTAATTACGGTAATTTAGGGTAATTAGTGATAATTAGTGAATTTATACACAAACAAAATCTGGAAAAATATTGATAAATTCGAATATTATGTTTTGTCTCTGTTAGAAAATTTGGGTGATTTGGTTAAGTTTTGTTAATAATATCCTTAAACATAATTAAAGGGGGTTATGGGAAAATGTGGGGTTTAGGCCACTTTTGATCCATTTTGATTCATTTGAATTGTTGTTTGGTGTTTGTGGGTGCTCTTACATGTTGCTATGACTCTATGATATGTTTTATGATTGATTAGAATAGTTAGATTGGTCGCAAACGCCGTCGAATGGCGTAGAAAGCTCGCTGGAAAGTTGCAGAAATGTGCAGGTTCCGAACGGATCGGATCAGAGTAGGGGTCGGATCGGATTTGTGAACTGACCGAGGGAATTCGAACTGGATTGGAACTTGTCACTGGAGGTGGCTTGGCGAGAAGGAAGGCCGTTTACTTAGAGTTGGAGTGGACAAGGGGATCAGATCGAAAGAACAATGGGGGCCAGATCGGATCGGACTGGAGCGCCAGATGGGATGAAGGGTCGGAACGGGGAAAGTGGAGGCTAGGACAAAGGATGGGATCGGTTCGGTGTATCGAACCGAACCGACGAGGGTAATGACTACCGAACCGAACCGACGAGGGTAATGACTACCGAACCGAACCGACGAGGGTAATGACTACCGAACCGAACCGAATTCTAGGGCTGCTACTGTGCGACAACTCTTCTGAAGACCCACTCCAATTCGACCAAACCCGAGATGCAAAGGAAGTCCAAATGAGAAGTTAGAGCATAAAATTCAGATGGAAATCAACGAGTTCGCTTCATGGTTGGGCTTTGCTGCGGGACGCGTGCCAAGGGGTTATCGATGTCTATAGCTTTGGACCACTATGGTAGGAGGTATGAAGGCGGATTCAGGGCTATTATGGCATCGGTAGAACCAAGGGCTATGACCAATGAAGTGGGTCATTGAAATGTTTGGTCATGACTCCATGTGTCTAGCTTGGTCACAGCAGGGTTTCTACAAGTCGGGATTCGTCGTTACCTCAATTTGTCAAGTGTTCCAAAGTGGTAGATATCGTATGCTTTACGCACTGAGTGAGAGATGTGAAGATGGTTGCTATGGATGATTTGTTTGCTATCATTATGACATGCACACCCCACCCCCGTATTCTTTACACTATTTATGGCACCTTAGAATACTGTACGGTATGTGGTACTAACTCTTTGGTTGCAGGTCCAGGTTCATGTATGGTTTAGTATAACTGTTATTATTCTGTTTAGATGCTTATCGCTCATACCAGGCTTTATGTCTGACCCAGAGTTTTATGTCTCCTCTTATTACTCTGGGTGCTCACACGAGCAGACTAGAGACAGGTTAGCTGGTGATGCACGGGCAGATGATCCGGAGACGAGCAGGAGGCTTCCACGTAATATATATAGTATTCTCCCTGTGTTGTTGAAGATCACTGCTTGGGCATTGGTGGTGCATCTTCTACTTTAGCTTTCTTTTGTTTAGAGACAGTAATTTGGAAAGTTGTAATAAGCTGTATTTGGATTTCCGCTGCTCTGATGTTGATGTTGATTTTAGTTATCAGCTTATGCACTGTCTCACCTGTTTTATGTCAAGTATGTTATTATTATTATATTTTACTCCATGCGCTGTGAGACATTCTACAGGTTCCTTGTATGTTCATTTCCTTCTTCCTTTTCCTTCTGACGACTCGTTTCGTGCTAACTGGACATGTGTACAGTGTACTTTTGGAGTAAATGTCGGTTGGTGCGGGGTGGGCCGTCACAATATACCAATTACAGAAAATGCAGTAATAAAAGACAAAAAAAATTCAATGTTTCTAATATATCTTGTGATGTGGAAAAAGCGTTTTATTCCCATCAATACACATTTCATTGTCAATGTGTTGGATATTAAGTTATGACCTTATTCCTTCCTCACCCAAATTTGCAAACAATAATCTCGAATTATATTTAAAATTGATAAATCGTTTTGATTTTTCGTAAGAAGATGAGATGGAGGATACCAATATAAATCAGTTAATAATTTCTGATAATGCAGAAATACCACGAAAAACTCACCCATTTAATGAAAAACTCTGATTATGTTTACTCTATAAATTGAGAAAAACAAACGATGTTTAGAGCAACAATATGATATTTAAGGTGGAAAAAAAATTCTAAATAAAAACTATGTTTACTTCAACATTACCAAGTTTGAAATAGAATGAATTGTGATATGACTTATGCATTTGAAATCAATATTAAAATCCAAGTGGAAAAAGAGCAGTACTTTTTTTACATATGTGTTGTCATAATTATTATGGCATCAAACATTGCAAACTGTACGTGATGATCTTGTGTAATTCACATGCACACATGTTCATATGGCAAGGTTTCTACCTCAATATCATTCTTTTTTGATTTGAATGCATATGGCATGTGTACATAATAATAAAGCATGAATTCGATAAAATAATTCTCATGCACAGGCTTGTATAGTAGGTTTCCACCTTAGTATCTTTCCTTTTCCTATCTAAAGGTTCTCAGGATATGTGTGCATGTACAATAATAAAGAACAAATCCAAAATCAAACTGAAGAATTAGAATATACCGATCATTGGGAAACATTACCGATTTGGAACAACCTATTCATTATTATTATTATTTTACAGAAAAAGATGTTTTTGAGCTCAGCCGTGCATTGCAAATGAAAAGTAAGAAATAGATAGCGATTACATTATAGTACCATAGATTGTATTATATTTCCGATTGGTAAATTCTTCATTAGAATGCATGATTTTTGCAGAAATTTTATCCAATATGGAGTCAACTGCAAAAATAAGAGATACCAACTCCTTTACAGACCAAAATCCAAAATAATAGTGTTTTCAAGTTTGAGTAACCAAAAAACAAACAAACAATAATATGAGAGACTGCATACTGTAATGGTTATCAATATGTAGTTTAGTGACTATTCTGTTGATTTTTTTTCCTCTTTTGCTCTAACCGGTTTGCATAATGTAAGTCAGCATGGGGAAACTTGATTATGCTATAAATGTTAGTTTAAGTCATATAATTAGCAATTTGCTTCTTACACGGAATTGAAATGCAGTGAAATATTGGTGCTTTCGTCAGAAGATATTCACATATGAAACCACAGGATAGCCGTAAAAACAATTTGTAAGTTAACCATACCGAGCAATGGTAAATATTAAAAAGCCAAACAATCGGCTGTCTAGCCAATGATATCTCAGATGAATAGAGAAAAAAAATTCGTGATCCATATAAAATTAGTAGCAGAACTATATGGAAAAGGATTACCTTTGACAGGAGGAGTTCAATTTTATGTCATTGGTTTAGAAGGCACGAATCTCTAAGCGGAGAAGGAGGACGAAAGTCGTCAGTGGAGAAGAAGAAATGCCTCCATTGAAACAATAGCCACCACCTTCTACATAAAATTCTCGAAATTCCTATAAACGATGATTACAGTTCAGTAAGATCCAAAAAATATGGAGTTGACAAAATTGGGTGAGGAAATGGAGTAAAAACCAGATCCATTACAAAGACATGAAGAATAAATAGAGTGGTAGGAAAGAGGAACGGTTACGGATGTGATGAGAATGAAGTTAATAGGAAAAAAAGGGTCGCATGAGATTAGAATAGATAAATTAGAACAGATAAACAGAAATACATTAATCACTTCAACAAATTCAACATTATTGTAAAAGTTTTACAACGTACCATTATTCCTTTGCTTTCATTTGTAAATCGGAACTGAAAACGTCTAACTGTTGCACGATTCGTCACCGTCTGCAATCTAAAACCAGCAGAGAGACGGTGAGTACCAAAACAGGAAATTTAACGTATATAGAAATTTAACGCACCTGTAAAATCGATCTTTCGTCCAGAAATAAGTAGTTGACCTCGATTGTTACCACGATATGAGAATTCGAAAATGGGAAACGTGGAAAAATGAAAACAACTGGGTAAGTTGATTTAAGGACAGTATTTAGGGAAAGTGACTATGCAGGCTGATTATTATCACTGAGAAGAGCGATAAATCGTAGGAGGAGAGAAGGGTGAGATATCGGTTATGGAAGAAGGGAATGCGGGGAGAGGAGAGGTTAACCGGTTCAGTTGTAGGTTGCAAAAGAGCAAACAGCGTGGAAAAGAGGGAGCAGCGTCAAGGCGTGAAATTGAAGAGGACAGTTGTCGCAACAGGAATGATTTGGTTTCTGCACAAGTAATAGATTTAGAGTTCCGTTTCATGGTTGCGCGGATGTAATATTGATTAAATTTTGGGGATGAGATTGACTCACACCAGCTATTATTTGTTCAGACCTGGAGAGATTTGATTTTCAGTCTGGTGTTCTTGTAAAAAAAGGGACAATGCTAGCAGGACCCAAAAAAAAAAAAAAAACGGTGAAATTCACTGTATTCTGAAATGTAAGGCATGAAAGCAGCGCAATGTTTTCTAACCTACGTATTCCCGATTGATTAAGTATTATCGAAAAACAAGTTCATCAAATATAGATGCAGTGGAAGAAAAATCTGGTTTGGTAAAAAAGACTACCGGGTCATCGATAGTTACGATAGATGCAGTGGCAGAGCCAGAAAAATCAACTGGGGCGGGCAAGAAAAATTATTCAGGAGCGGCAGCCCAAAAAAAAAAAAAAAAATCAAGTCAAAACCGAACCGATTGAAATGTTAGTATAATAATTTGTATTTTTGATCAACCGCTAAATACGGTGCGATAACGTTTTGGCTTCAAGGATTCCTTTCGAATAACCCATTGTGTGGCTGATGTCGATCAGAACACTGGTTTGTATGAAAGAAAGTACACGAAGGATGCTCACATGTACACTTTTTTTGAACGTTTGATCATTTATTTTTGCATTTTAAATGGAATAATGCTGATTTCTTTGACCTACTCTTACTCAACTGTAATGATTGTTACTGTTATATACTTGAGAAGGAGCAAAGAGAACAGATTCTTTTTTGCCATTAAAAAAAATGAGAGAGAGAATAATCCTGGGAGGGGCACGTGCCCTCCCCAGGCACAACATGGCTCCGCCACTGGATATATGTTATATAAGGGTTTTCACATTTAGGGTGGAGTTCGAACTTACCTTCAACCGAAAGTTTATTGAAAATTTGAGTTAGGACTTTGATAACAATTATAAAGAGATAGGCAAAAAGGAATCAACCTACCTGTTACCGTACTTGCTGTCAAAATATCTCATGTTGGAGATGCTGACAATGGTGGAGAAACTTGCAGTTGAAATTCAAGCATAAAATCCAACTATAACATGTTTAGGAAAATTCATTAGTTATTGCCACAATTCTAATAATTGAGTCCCGGTGCAGAGTATCAAAAGCTTTAGAGATATCTAACTTAATTATAGCCCTAGGAGAAATTAGAGAGCTGCTATGACTTCTTCGAAGCTCATGAGACATCAGGATATTATATGAACGACTTTAATTTTGTCAAGCTCAATTGTATCCTAACAAGAAGTGTAGAAGAATGCATTATAACTATTAGGGCCAACACATTAACTAGATTTTAGAGAGAAATTGGCAATTTTGATTTCATTGTTGGAGAATGCATTAAGAAACAAAAATTATGTTCATATTCCAGGAAGGGGCAAACTATCGAGAGGCTGAAGGTCAGGTGTAAAGTTAGTAGCATTTCCCATAAGGTTGTCATCATTAATTGACCAGTTTGCAATTCACCACAGTGATCAAAGAAGGCATTGATGTTTTCTTCAGACTGCTTGGACTTCAATCAAGATTAAAAAACAACCAGTATTTCTGCGTTCCAAAGTGGGCCTATCAATTCTCAGGTTTTGTTTAATCATTTGAGCGTGTTGATGGAGGGTATCATTTTATTATGATGCTGATATGTGAGCATATATAGCAGCTAAGACTGAGTTGTCAAGGTTCATTTGCACACAGGGCCGTCTCTAGACAATTCGTGGCCCTAACCAAAAAAATATTGATGGGCCCTTTATATTTATTTAACCTAAGATATTCTTTAACTAAATTTTATATCAAAAACCCTCATCCTTCTTCCGGGCTTGGGACCGACAATGTATCGTTGCTTCATGTTACTACAAACACATAGTAGAACGATACATAGACGGGTTTATATATATATATATATATATATATATATATTAAAATTATTATTTTCAAAATTAATTATTAACGAATTCTATTATATACAAAAGCTAATTAAATTTAATTTTTCTTAATTTTTTGGATGCAAAATCATTGATTAAATCATTATAGTCAAGATTTTCTTAAAAAATAATTCTATAGACAATATTGCTAAACTACTTTATCTTTCTTGGGACATGGTTGATCTTAAGTAAGACTTTATTAATTTTAATTTTGAAGAACTTCGTTCAGCGGAAGCAACAGTTACAGATATTGTTAACAAAATTCTATAACTATATATGCATTTGAAATTGAATTAACATTTTTAATGTAGTTTAGTATCTCAATTATCGTTTTTATATCAGGCTTTAAGAATTGTTTTAGAACTTTTAGCTCTAAAAATAAATCAATACCATTAATATCTAAAGATTCTTTATGCTTTACAAATTGAGCAAGATTGAGGCAAGATTTTTTTAAACTATCGTCATTTATTGACTTTAATTTTTCCAAATCATACAAAAAACCAAACATTTCTTCGTATGATTGAAATTGCTCAAATCTATTTGTTATTGACATGATTGTTTTATCAATTATAAAGTAAAAATAACCTGTTTTAAAGCTCTCTTCAGGTGATTGAATTATTTCATCGTTTAAAGTTTCATCAAATTGTTCCTTTCTACGTATTATTCTTTTTCGTGAAATAAAGGCTCGATTTCCATTTCTTTTGCAATCTCTATTATTGAGACTACAACCGATTTATATCCTTCTACCCTATATGTTTGAATTTTTTTTAAATAAACCTTCTAATTGATCGATAACAACATTAATAGGTATATCAATAGATTGTAATGTTTTGCTAACTTCATTAACTATAAATAAAACTTCATACCATATAACCATACTCAACAAAAATTCATAATCCCCTAATTCATGTATTTCTAGGCTCTCTGCTTCACTTTTTGTTTTTGCATCCGCATCCTTAGATTTTAGCTAATTAAATTAAAGCATCTCTTATTTGCGGAGTTTGATATCTTAATGCTTTTTTGCTATCTACTCTACTTTCCCATCAAATTTGTGATAATGATTTAACGGTTGTATAAATTCGTTGTACTACTCCAAAAAATGATGTTAGATCCAAAAATGGCTCTAACACCCAAATCAGAAATAATTCTAATGAAATGAAATCAAAAACAAAGAAGAAACACACGGTTTATAGTGGTTCGGCGTTAAAAAGTCTGCGTCCACTTTCTACTCTTTGAATTGATGACTAGAATGCAAGTACAACGATGGTTCTTAATCAATTTCACGCATACAATGCATGAATTCACTCAATCTCTTCTAAAATGTGCTTTAAAAGATGATTGTAATATGAATATCTTGATGAAATTCGGTTTGTGAAGGAGTATGAGCTCTGCAAATGCCAAAAGATCCTTTCAAATGAGCCTTGGAGGTGTATTTATAGGTGGAAAATCCCTCTGGAATGGACCCGGTTCGAATGTACGTGGCACTCATCCCATGAAAGTCGGGTTCAGAGAGAACTAGATGGCAACAACGCATCATGATAGTGGGAAAACGTGGGGAGAGTGGGTGTATAACCGCTCTGTATTTCTAGGGACCATGCGCTGCAACTGATGCTGCTTTCCTTCGGATCGGACGCATGCTGGAGGGGAGGTGCGAATTGGTGCATCCGATCGGGTCTGATTCTGTCTAAGCGCTTCTGCTTTCTGCTCTTCATTTTTTAGCTTGGCCAGAGATTCCGATCCGAGATTCCGATACGATCTGGACTTCAAGTGCATGTTCTTCTAGTCAACATCATTCATAATTGATCTTCTGATTTTGTGTAGCCTAGTTCACAAAGTAGGCTAACATTTTGCATCCTCGAAGTGTGCTTCTATTAAAAATAGAGTGTGCTTCGAAATTGTCTGTCCATTGATTACTAAATTAAAATCATTGAATAGTTGCTTCCATTCGCTCGTAAAGATGCATTGCTTCATCAAGTCACATCTCTTGTCGTCTATATATATACGATTCAATCTGCAAATTGTTTCCGCTGCTTAGAATAATTTTGAGAACTTTGCTTGATGTCCGAGTGGCTATTTCAGGTAAACTCTTATGATATATACTTATTAGTTCGCTACATTGCGTTTTGAGCTGGTCTTGCATGTTGACTTGTTTCTTGGATACCACATTCATCTGGTCTGGCTTGGAATTAGCCCGTGTAGTGTCACAAGGCTGAAGGGGTGCAGGCTTCTCCTCCAACTCTAGTGAATGCGGAAAGCCCCTTTACTCTATATAAATTTGCTAAAATCCTCCTTTCTCTTTACTTTAATTTACTCTCTTCTCCATCACTCTGCAAAAACCCTAACCCCCAAATTTTGCAATTTCCTTCAGTCTTTAATTCGAATTAACAGGTGGGGTTTCAATTTCTAATTAGTTATGTTTCAATTGAATCTAGTTTGGGTTTTGGGGTAATTTAAAAGATCTTGCTCTCCGTCACATAAAATTCAGCGTATCGCCTCCTATCCCCTCGCCATCGTCGTTAGTGGTCTCGTTGCCACCTCGAGATGGCTGCGGAGGAGGTCAGAGTCAGCGTTAGACATATGGGTCCATATGTGTTTAGTTGTGGAGGAGTTTTTGGAAATGAGTAAGCTTCTTAAAGGAGGTGGGCTTGGCGCTAATGAAGGAATGGAGAAGATGAAGAAGGAGAACAGAAAGAGGAATGAGATCGGTGGGAGGTGGATCAGTTGTCATCAGGATGCTTGGGATAGGGTGCACACCATCAGATCGGATCGGGAGAGATGATAATAGGCAGGGCGGATAGGTCTTGGCTTTCAGAGGGGTTGATAGATCGGTATGGTATGGTGTTAACTGATCCGAACGGGTTTTCCATTCTACAGCTGGTTCCCTCCTCTTTATTGTTTGTTCGAACCGATTCGATATGACCTAATCCAGAGCTCCGAACCGATCCGCCTCAAGTATGTCTTGTCTGGCCAACTTGCTTTAGAAATGCATGCTCCAACCCGATCCAGTTCAATAGTACATGACCGATCCGATCCTCCATGCCGTGCCTTGAAACACAATTATGCTATAATCAACTCAATCAATACTAAATGTGACTTATACCTCTATGGATAGTTAGGATAGAGCCTCTCTGACTTAACATTTGGACTGCTTATAAATACACAACATTATCCATCTTTGCGCTGCATTTCTTTACTCAGCCATTTCTTGTTATTGTATTCACATTTGCACATTTTAGCTTACACACACGCACATGGGGACATGGGAAACTTTACTCTAACTCCCATTCTTGCTTCTTCAATAGATTAGCAACCATGGCAGAAAGATGCTCGTCTAGATTAGCGGAAAGGAGAGATGCTGCAAGATCATTTGAAAATCCACTTGTCGAGGATGTATCTTCCACCTTAGATTCAGGATGGAATAGTGAAGGTCCAGACTACGAGATGGAAGTTCTTAATAGTGAAGCATCTTCTGGAGGTGATGTCTCTCTCGGTGAGGAAGAAGAAGGAGGGGTAGGAGATAACCGTGCTCCCAACGAATTCAGGGATGCAGTTATCTTGGAATCGCCTAAAGACTCGGTCGAATCGACGATTGGTAATGACAGACTTGCCAGGATATGTTTAAAACACGGGATTCTCCAAAGAGATACTGAGGTGCCATCCAAAACAGATCGTCTTCATAATCCACCGGAGGGGTATATGGCCATTACCAGATTAATGTGCCTTGTCAGAGCAATACCTCCATTCCCACCATTTATCGTCGACTACTTGAGACAATTAAGGATTGCCCCCATGTAGCTTCTTCCCAACTCTTATGCCTATTTGTACACTCTGTATATAGCTTATAAGGAAATTCTTGGTGAAGAGTTGACTTTCGAAGATGTTCATTTCTTTTACAACTTTAAGCATCGAAATAACGACACCCCGCCCTTTGTATATTTTGAATCGGTGCCGAAAAGGAAAATTATCACCATCCCGTTTAGTAGTAATGCTGGGGATCCAAAACCCGAATGGTTTTATATCAAGCAACAACCCAGGTGTGCCAGAAGATGGATTAAATCAAGTAGGGACTCATATTTTTTCGGGTTTTAGTTCCAGCTTATATCTTGCATCTATTAAGCGTTGCTTGTTTTCTCTTTACAGTTCCTAATCCTCCATAAGAAAAGCTTCCAATACAATTCGATCGTCTAAATCGGTTACTTAATGGTGACAAAAAATTCTTGACCGTCAAGGATTGTTTGGTAGATGAATATCTGCATCGACACCATCTGCTTGCCCTAACCCATAGCATAGGGCATGGAGAAGGCCCTTACATGTACATACCCCCAGTTGATATTATTCCTGAGGCGGGAGATAGCTCGAAAAATCCCACGGTACCTCTTAGGGACTCTCCTTCTCCTCCGTCGACTCAGGATGACGTACTAGCGAACATGGCTGAAAAGGACAGAGATAAATATATCACTTCTGAAGACGTAGCTACCCCTAAAAGGCCAATTTCTCCAAAGGAGTTACCATTAGTCATTCCTTTAGGGGATAAGACTACAGTTGATAACTCTATATATCGGGATTTAGGAAATCTTCCCTTGCCCGAGACCTTTTATACTGCAGATGACTTTACGGCCAATCCTCTTGCTTCCACTTTTGAAGAAGAAGTTACCCCAGTAAAGTCCAAGGAGACTACTCATACTGGCCTCAGTCCGAGCTTTGGTTTGTCGAGGGGGAGGGGAGGATCACCACTTTAGGAAACACACTGCACTCTAGTACCGCACATCACAACACTTGAGTTTTATGTTAACGTTGACTCTATTATTCCTTCATTTCTTCTTATAGGTCAAATGGGGAGACAGCGATATCATATGCGAGATGTTCGTTCGAGTATGCCCCCAATAGATCCCGATGAGAAGCATGATCGGCATGAGAGTAGGGGTAGAGATGACATGAGGGATCGACTTCCAAAGCCTTATCGATCTTCCCGTTCTCGATCCCCACACCACAAAGGTTCATAAAAACACAAGAGCCATCCTTCACATCACGAGAAAGATAAGTACAGTGCTAAGCCTCCTGCTCCATCTAAGGGCATGATTCCTCAAGATGATACCTCAAGAAAGGTTCCTGATCCAAAAGGGTAGCAACCGAAATCGGGGAACGATGCAGGAAAGAACCGATCCACTACGAAGCTATCTCGTCGCACTGTTGACATAGCTACCATAAGGGCGGTTATTCTCAATGACGAGAACCAGGCTAGACTGGAAGGTCTAAGGCAACAATTTCTCGAACATCATTTCGGGCACATGCACTTTGTCCCAAAACTCCAACCGGTAAAACCTGATTGGGCCAACGATGCCAAGGCTACTATAGATTTTGTGGGTGAACAATATAAAGAAATGAAGAAGTATGCAAAGACTCTCTCTCTCTCTAAAATCATTAGTGATCTGATGGCAGATGTAAAAACCATGGCTGATGCTGCTGAATATGATGCGAGGGCCATCGAAAACTCTAAGAAAGATCTAGAAGATGCCCAGGTTAAGCTTGCTCTTGTACAATGTGACGCAGATAATTATAAGAAGAAGCTCGAGGAATTATCATTCCGAGCTTAAATCCCATAGCCAGGAGCAGATAGATTTAAAGAAGCAGGCTGAGGATGCCAAATCTAAGAATACTCGTCTTGCTCAAGAGACAACATATTTAGCCAAAAAGAATGCAGAGCTTGAGGCTAATTATTGGAAGCTGAAATGAGGGCGGCTTTTGCTGAAGGAAATGTAAGTACGGCTTTGCAGCAAGTTGAGGAAGTCAACGAACAGCTCAAATACGCTCAAAGGGAGATTGACGAGAGTGGTGAAACCATGGTCTGATTCTTTGCTCAACTGATTTGTCACCGAGAGCTTACTTGGCTTAAGGACTATCCCACTCCCCTTGTGCATGCATGGGACCAGCTGGTCGAATGGGAGAAGGCAGAACTAGGAGTGGATTCGATCGACGAAAATAAGCTTATGGAGACATTCCTTAGGGGTGAGGAATCAGTGGGCTTGGTCGAAGGGCGTAGACTTATTGCTGCTGCCATGGAGGAAGAGAAGCGTCAGGCCAAAGGGAAAATACCATCTAAGCCGGCTTCTCTTCTGCTACAGCTGAGGTCATTGAAGTAGAGGGATATGACTCGAAAAGGCCAGGAATTCCTAAGGCTTCTCTTTTGTCTCCTATAACCGGGTATACCTCCGAAGTTACTGCCACTCAGGTTGAGAAGTCTGCTGAAGGTATTTCTACCTTTTTGCCTCAATTCATCAAAGCTATTTCAACCTTTGGTCATGTTATCGGACAGACAATTGAAGGCCCTTTGTTTTCTCCTGAGTTAATAACTGTTGCTTCTCGCTCTGTAGTTACTAAGCCAGTTGAGAGGACAGATGATTCACAAAAGACGACTCCGGGTAAAAAATCTACTGGAGAGACCCGGGGGAAACAGGATAAAGTCGCTGCTACAGAACCTGGAAAGGCTGACGAGAGCGAGAGAGAGGAGGTTGTCGACAAAGCTCCCGTACCACCTACATCGAAATTTCTCATGATGATGAAATAATAGCTGCTTTGAAAGATGACGGTGGTAATGACGGGCATGATGAAGATCCCGATGTTATTATAACTGGGGATGTAGGGAATGTCGATGATCTGACTTTGGCCAAGATGAAGGCCAAGCAAGATAAGCGTATGCAGCTGAAAGTTGAGGAGATAGATCCTGAAAATCTGAAGCCTCTTGCGACAATACCTCCTGGGTCAAGGTTAGTCGTTAAATTTTCAACTAGGTCGATCACTGAGGAACTTGCTAAAAATTATTCTATTGATCCCAGTGTCACAGTCCCGGGAAAGAAGAAACCAAAGCGTATTTTCACTGAGATTGAGAAAGAAGAGAAGAAAAAGCTCAAGGATGCCAAGAGGGAAAAGTCTACTCCGAAGTCCAAGTGAAAACGCTTTTTGTCTTTTGTTTTGATATTCCACCAGTCCATTATTATTGTAGAGAGCGCGACCCTCACATCTTTTGCTTAGTTTTTCTGTATAAACTCACGTGTTTGTGAATAAAGTAGTTTGTTCCCTGCAATGTCAAATATTTGTAAATTTATCATTTAAGTAAAAATGTAGATAAATAGAATGTCATATCACAGTTATACAATAAAGTCATGATCAAGGGAACATGTGTGTACATATGCCCCCAATCAATCTTGAGTAGATTGACTAACTAAGGCCTATTAGAGATTGATTAGATTCAACGTTCAGCTGCCCTCGACTCTCTGGCGGGGCTAAATTTCTTTCATCGTTGATGCTTATTCTTCTAGCGTCTTTATACTCTCCTGTCTCATAACCAGGTTAGAATACTATCGAGGTGGTCTCTTATCAAGGTGCACCTTCACGCCTCAAGGGACGTTGTCTTCTCATCCTTTATACTTTCTCTCGATTCATGAGAGTTAGAGTTAGGAATGTCGTCTTCCCATTCCTTCTATCTTATTATGCAAATAGTTATTTTGTTTGCTCCTGCACATTAATTATCTCCAATTTTTCAAGTTTAATTTAATGTTTTGTGTTTCATAATCATGATAGAATAATTATTAAAGATAAAAATAATGCAGGAAAGTAAATGATACGCGATATTTTTACAGTGGTTCAGCTAAGTCGTAGCCTACATCCACTTTATAGTCTTTTGTTCATATAAACTGAATTTTTAAGGCAAGTCATGCCTTTTTACATGGTCCATAAAAACAAAAAGAACATATCACATATCCAGCTCAGGTATCGCCGCAAGTGCTGAGCATTCCAAGCTCTGGAAATCTCCTCGCCATCCACAGTCGTTAGCTTGAAGGCTCCTGTATCAAGCTTCCGTTGGATGGCATATGGTCCTTCCCACTTTGGACCCAATTGGGTTAAAGGCGGGAAGATTCGTTTTAACACTAAGTCCCCTAGTTCGAAAGTCCTGAAGCGAACTTTTCGGTCATAATAATGTGCTACTTGGTGTCGATGTCTTGAGGCACGCAAGTTAGCTTCGTCTCTTTTCTCTTCAACCATATCAAGAGACTCTAGGAGGAGTGCTCTATTCGTCATTGGGTCATAGTATGTCACCCTATGAGAGGGGACTTCGAGCTCCACCAGGATCACTGCCTATGATCTGAAGGAGAGTGGAAAGGGAGTATGGCCAGTTGTCGTCTTAAAGGTTGTTCTGTAGGCCCACAAAGCTAGCGGCAACTCATCCACCCACTTGGCTTTGGCCTGTTCCAACTGCTTCTTAAGAATAGATTTAATGACTTTGTTTATTGCTTCGACTTGACCATTTGTCTGTGGGTGAGCTACAGCAGTATACCTTTTATCTATCTTGTATTTCTGACAAAAGTTTCTGAATTCGGCGATGTCGAACTGTGTCCCATTATCAGTTACAATGGTCTTCGGTATCCCAAATCGGCAGATAATGTTTCCGACCACAAAACTTATCACCTTCTTTGCCGTGATCGTGGTTAAGGGTTCGACTTCCACCCACTTTGCGAAATAATCCACGACGACGATCATGTACTTTTCTCCTCCTTTGACGATGGGTAACACTCCAATAGTATCGATTCCCCCACATAGCAAACGGCCATGGGCTTACCATTGACTTAAGCTGGGTTGGAGGTGCTCTGGAAATTTTGGCGAGCCTTTGACATTTGTCGTAGCATCGTGAATAATCAGCCGCGTCTTTATTCATGGTAGGCCAAAAATATCCATACCGCAATAATTTCTTTGCTAGGGTTTGGCCCTCGGTGTGGTCCCCACACTCACCTTCGTGTACTTCTTGCAGTACACGTTTAATGTTGTCGTGTGCGATAAACCATAGTAGGGGCATGGAAAACCCTTGATGATAAAGGACGTCATCCTATAAAACGTATCTTGCAGCCCTACGTGTTACAGCTCGTCTTTCGCTTTTCTTCGATGGGAGAATTCCGCTCCTGAGGAAGTTCTTGATTGGTGTCATCCATGACTCCCTCTCTGGCTCGGCTTCTAGGGCTAGTTCCACTTCCATTAGGTTGAAACTTGGTGACTCCAATATCTCTATTAGGACCATTTCAGTTTCTTTAGGGTTGTCAGAACTTGCTAGTTTTGCCAACCGGTCTGCTTTCTGTTTCTCTGCTCTTGGAATGTGTGTTATGCTGTAATGCTCCAAACTGCCCAATAACTCCTTTACTTTCTTAAGATAAGTAACAAGCCGAGGTCCTTTAGTCGCAAACTCCTCTCGTACCTGACAGACAACTATCTTGGAGTCACAGAGTATGTCCAGTATTTTTATTCCTAACTCCTTGGCGAGTTTTAGCCCAGCAATCAGGGCTTCATACTCGAAGTCGTTATTGGTGGCAGGAAATTCCAACCACAGGGCGTAGTAAATAGATCTTCCTTTAGGAGTGATTAAAACAACTCCGGCGCCGGGTCTTCGATCATTCTTGTCCCCGTCCATATGTAACTTCCACAGATTAAGCTCTAACTCTTGTTCTGAAGCAACAACCTTGTCGTCCACTGTCTCCTCTTCGAGAATCGTGAATTCTTTTATGAAGTCGGCTAAGGCTTGCCCCCTTATTGATCTCCGGGGTTGAAAATTCAAATCGAATTGACTCAACTCGATGTTCCATTTAACTGACAGTCCCGATGCCTCGGTTTTTTGCAACACTTGTCTTAGAGGTTGATCGGTGTATACAACTATCAGGTGAGCCTGAAAGTAACGACGAAGCTTTCGGGAAGCAATCAAGAGGTTATAGGCAAGTTTTTCTATTCTCGGATAATTACGTTCTACAGCGGCTAGCTTCTTGCTTACATAATATACAGGCCTTTGGACCCTGTCTTCTTCACGTACCAATACTGTGCTGACAGCATGAGATGACACCGCCAGATAAATAAACAAATCCTCATGATCTATGGGTTTTGATAATATTGGGGGCTTCTCTAATAAATCCAACAGATTCTGGAAAGCCTCTACACAATCGGGAGTCCACTCGAAGTTACGTTTCCCCCGTTTTACCAAATCGAAGAAAGTGACGCACTTGTCTGTGGCTTTGGAAATAAACCTGCTTAAAGCGGCAACCTTCTCTGCCAGGCTTTGAACATCCTTGATCTTTCGTGGTTCTTCGATGTTTCTTATTGCCGCTATCTGGCTGGGATTAATCTCAATCCCTCGAGAACTTACAATGAACCCGAGGAATTTCCCTGATGAGACCCCAAATGAGCATTTTAGAGGATTCAACTTCATTCCATATTTTCGCAAAATACCAAACATTTCCGCCAAGTCCTTCGTATGGTCGGAAGACTGTCTAGACTTCACCAGCATATCATCTGCATAGACTTCCATGGTTTTTTTGATTTGATTATAGAACATGCGATTGACCAAGCGTTGATATATGGCTCCTGCATTCTTCAATCCGAATGGCATTACCACATAGCAATATAATCCCGAGTCTGTGATGAAACTTGTATGATCCTCATCTGGTATATGCATGGGAATTTGATTGTACCCAGAATAGTCGTCCATAAAGGATAGGAGCTCGTGTCCGGCCGTTGGGAAGAGGAAAGCTATCTTTCGGACAAGCCTTGTTCAAGTCAGATAAGTCAATGTAGGTATGCCACTTCCCGTTGGATTTTTTAACTAGGACAGGATTCGATATCCAGTCAGGATATTTCGAGTCCTTAATGAATCCATTATTCTTCAATTTCTCTACCTCTTCCTTTAAGGCTGCTGACCGCTCTGGGCCTAACATCCGTCTTTTCTACTTGACTGGCGGGTGTTTTGAATTAGTGCTCAAAGAGTGGCTTATAATAGCAGGAGATATCCCACACATGTTAGTGTGAGTCCAGGCAAACACATCCAAATTTGCCTTCAAAAAGTCGGCTAACTCTGTTGCTCGAATCGGATCTAGCTGTGATCCAATCTTCAATACTTTTATCGGATCCGCATTGTCAATGGAGATGTCCACTGTCGTTCCAATGGGAGTCACCTTTCTGTCCTCAGGTTTCTTATCCTCTCTAGGATCTATATCCTCGAGCACACCTCTGGTCGACTCTCTTGGGGCTGGACCCCTTAATTGCTATGCTGAATTTTCCTTCGAAGGGGGAGAAACGTCCTTGGGTTCTATATCCAACCCCTTCATTAGCAACTTCAACTCTGTCATGTAGCAAGCTCGTCCCATAGCTTGGTCACCTCTCGTCACCCCTACTCCTGCGTTAATTGGGAATTTAAGCAGTAAGCACCAAGGTGCAATACATGCCCTAAACTCTGGGAGGGTCGGTCGGCCAAGGAAGGCATTGTAGGGTAACTCAACATCCAAAACTACAAATGGCAGGATTCTCACTCTCTGGCGATCTCCTTGTCCAAACGTCACTGGTAATTCTACATAGCCCATCGGAGCCGTTGATGCCCCATTGAAGCCCCATATCCATCTTTTGCAGGGCTTTAAGTCTTTCGCTTCAAGCCTCATTTGTTCAAATGCTTTCTTAAAGAGGATATTAACCGAGCTTCCGTTATACACCAACACCTTATGGACTAAAGCGGGGTCTATAGCCCTAATATTCGAATTACTCCTATGCTCCTGATTAGGGGATATCCTCCTGCTTCTAGCGTCAGCTGCTCTACTCTGCCCTCCATTCCCGGTCATGCACGGGAGGAAGGGGTTGGAGTAGTTGTTATTGCGTAGGTTTAGTAATATTAGGATCCGTGGGTAAAACGTGGGATCCACGAATGGGCAGCAACATAGGTTCTTTCAGGCTCGGGTCATCAGGTCCTAATACTCGAGCAGCATCTTCACGGGATCCAAAGGTCAATTGATCAAGATTTTGAGGTTGCTCAAGCGGCCTTCTTTCATGAGGACGTTCTTCATCCGAAGAAGATGAATAGTCTGCAACAAGGCGGCATGTTGGAGAAGGTGTCTTTTCCCTCCGGAGCTCACTAAGTTCCCTACTCATGGTGATCATGTTCTCTTGCATGCGAAGACTGTCACATTTATGGGCTTCCAACGCATTTCTAGTACTCTCAAGCATGTGAAGAAAATGCCAAAAAACTGTGTGCGTGATGGGTGTAGATGGAGCAGGTTGATCACCAGTCGTCGCAGCCGGCATCGGAGCATTGGTGGGTGCTCGAGTAGATGTATCAGTTTCAGTCGCAATCGATTCGGATCGGAGTAGGGCATTGGAGTCGGATCGGTTCGGACGAGGGGTCTGTGCAGCTTCAGAGCTTCCGGGTCGATTTGGATTCTCTTGATCAGTTCGGTTCGAAACATCCGGTTCGGATCAGATCGTTCCAGAACTCTGTCCCCGCGACCTCGTCAAGACAATGGCTTGTTGATCTTCTCTAGCATCATTCTCCCGAGCGCATTGCACTTCTTTTCCTTTTCCTTTAGCCATAATGCCCAATTTTTTCAGTAATTTATCCGCAAATATTTGAAAATGTCGGAAACAAAGGATTAACTTCTTTGAACTTGAAGGTCTAAATTGTAGAATGATAATCCCAAAAAGCGGAGAATTCAAAGATTTCTTAGTGAAAACACCAAAATGTTAGATCCAAAAATGGCTCTAACACCCAAATCAAAAATAATTCTAATGAAATGAAATCAAAAACAAATAAGAAACACACGGTTTATAGTGGTTCGACGTTAAAAAGTCTGTGTCCACTTTCTACTCTTTGAATTGATGACTAAAATGCAAGTACAACGATGGTTCTTAATCAATTTCACTCATACAATGCATGAATTCACTCAATCTCTTCTAAAATGTGCTTTAAAAGATGACTGTAATATGAATATCTTGATGAAGTTTAGTTTACGAACATATGAGTTCTGAAAATGCCAAAAGATCCTTTCAAATGAGCCTTGGAGGTGTATTTATAGGAGGAAAATCCCCCTGGAATGGACCCGTTTCGGATGTATGTGGCACTCATCCCATGAAAGTCGGGTTCGGAGAGAACTAGATGGCAACAACGCATCAGGATAATGGGAGAACGTGGGGAGAGTGGGTGTATAACCGCTCCGTATTTCTAGGGACCATGCGCTGCAACTGATGCTGCTTTCCTTCGGATCAGACGCATGCTGGAGGGGAGGTGCGGATCGGTGCATCCGATCCAGTCTGATTCTGTCTAAGCGCTTCTGCTTTCTGCTCTTCACTGTTTTAGCTTGGCCAGAGATTCCGATCCGATCTGGACTTCAAGTGCATGTTCTTCTAGTCAACATCATTCATAATTGATCTTCTGACTTTGTCTAGCCTAGTTCACAAAGTAAGCTAACAAATGATATGGCTTTTGAAGAGCAATTAGCCATATCACATATTACTAAATTTAAACTATGACAACCACAAGGTGTATAACATGCTCTAGGATTTATTTCTAACAATCTTTTTTGAATGCCTTGATTTTTACCTTTCATATTAGATACATCATCACATCCTTGTCCTCTTATGTCATTAGTATTAAGTTGAAGTTTTCAGTTACATTGATAAGTTCAGTAAAAGTCCTTTTCCTGATGTATCATCTGCTTTTATAAATTCTAAAAAACGTTCTTCTATTTTAATTGGATTTGTAAAAGCATTGACATATCTTAGAATTAAAGTCATTTGTTCTTTATGACTTATGTCAGGAGTACAATCTAGTATAATAGAGAAATATTTTGCATCTTTAATCTTTCTGATAATTGTTTTTTTAATTTCAAATGCTAAAAGTTGTATTAGTTCATTTTGGACATTGTGTCCAAGATAATGATTACGGATTTCACCATTTTTTATTTGACGAACATGATCTTGCATAATCGGATCAAACTCAGCTCTCATACGAACTGTACTTAGAAAGATTCCATTACTATTTTCAAATAATTTTTCATTTGTCCCATGGAAAAAAATATTATTTTTTGAAAGATTTTTTATGATAGCAATAATTCTGAGTAAGAAACCTCTCCAATGCTCTCTTTCTTTGCTAATGTGTTCTTGAATTTTATTGTCAATTGTTCTCTTTTTTTATAGTCTTGTTTCTAACTCAAACCAAAGGTTCATATTTAAAATATGTTCATTTGGCGGGCTTTTTAATTTTGAATTAATATGTCGCCAATCATTGCTTCCTTCATTGTTTAATTGAGTAGTATTAGAATTTGAATTAAATAATTTACAACAAAAACATAACACTTCATTTGCCGATTTAGAATATACTAACCTTCTTCGATCAAGTTTTCTCCGTTTAAAAGAATTTAAGTATAAAGTTTGTTAGAGAATCTTCTTTTATTTTCATCTAAAGGATATTCAGTTAAATTTTCTCTGATAGGACCTTTTTCTATAATAAATTTCTTAGTTTGATGTCAATTTCTTTCCATGTTACAGGATCATAAATTTCAAAAGACAAAGAACATGTTTCAACTGTATTTTCATCATTTAATATTCCAATATTTAATTCACATATTGAATTATCACTATGATCGCTTGTTTTATGCTCATTGATAACATCATTACTTTTAGAATATTCGTTAATGTCATTTGTTGCACAAATTTGATTATTTGTATCAAGTTCTAAATCTAATGAATTATTTTCTACTTCAACCATATCATCAATTTGTTCAAGTGAATTATTATCTAATCTTATTGGCTCATTGTCACTAGTTTCTGTGAAGTATTTATTAATATCTCCTCTTTGTGAAGGAATTAAATTTTCTATTTTCATTTTCTTTTTACGTTTTTGATATCCAGAAAGATAATTTTTTGTTGACATAGTTACTACTCAATTAGAAGTTAAAAATTAAATTGTATTGTTTCCAAACTACACCCGATTGGAATCAACAAAACTGAAAATTGACTGTCAACATAAAAAACTAACTAACCAGGAAATTAAGCTCCAAAAAATATATTAGTAGACTTGAAAATTCTATAATGTTGCCAATAGTTCAGCAATTGTCAACAATTCAGTAAATGACTAAACATTACAAATATAAAACTAAAATATACCTCAACTCCTTAACAATATTGTTGTGATTTTGAGAACGCAGAGAGGGGAATAAGATCTTTTATTTCGATATAGGCTTAAGGATCAGGTCAGCAATTGAATAGGATCAATAATTACAAGAGAATTGCAGCAATCACTAATAGTTCAGCAAAGCAAAAAAAGGACAGACGAGAAGCAAAAAGAAGAGTGCGTAGATTGTGTAAAAATTACAAAGCAAAAGAAGAGTGCGTAGATTTGTCTACAATAGACTGAGGAAATAAATTAGGAAAATAATACATGATTTGTGGTAATAAACATGGGGTTAGAATTTGAGGAGGCTACAAATTAGGAAAATAAATAAATGATTTGTTGGAACAATTGTACACTGTAAACCAGGTTAAAATTTGTATTTCCTATGCATAAAAATTAATGCATGTTGAATTTGAGGGGGCCCTTGAAGTTGAGGGGCCCTAAACATTTGCTTAATTTGCCTAATTGAAGAGACGACCCATTCCTCTTAATTTAGTTGAAACTGAGCTACCAGTTCCATATTTTTTTCCTTTATCTAATACTTAGCCAACTTTTGTTGCTTTAAGTTTACTCTATAAAATTATTATAGAGATGCCATTTTTTTAAAAACCAAGCCTGTTTAACAATAATATAAAAGTCAGGCTCTTTCAGCTATACTTTAAAAAAATTAAATTTTGATTTCCCCTTTATATTGTCCTAAATGAGATGATTTTAAGTGAGTGGTACAGGCCAGGAAATGGGATAAGTTCAGCTAAGAGCAACTCCAATAGTTCGGGGTGCAGATTTTCGATATTCCGCACTCCGAATGATTGGAATGAGATCATTTTCAATAGATTTTGAACCAGACGTTTGGTCAATAAACGCCTGGAATTCAGGCTTTTGTTAAACAAACGCTCAGATTATTTAAATATTCTGGGTGTTTGTTGAACGAACGCTTGAGATTTACGCCTGTATGAGGAGCATTCAGCCGTTCAATTCATTCTCAACCCATGAAAATTTTCCTTTTTAATTTTTTATTTACTTTTACGTTGATATGTTGCCACGTCCATTAAAGACCAATAGACGCATCGTTTTGTATTCGACAGACATCAACATCGGACCAGCTCATGTAACACCTGATCCCACGGTGACTGTAGACAACCTTCGAGTATTGCACGACTTGCCTCAGACTATTATGCATCGATTGACTATTGCTATTGCGACACATTACGCATATGTAACGACCAGATTTTTAACCGTTTATTCGAACATTTAAAAATGGTTTTAAATGTTGTTAATAAATTTAATAACGCGAATTATATAATAAAGGAATTTATTTATGAAATTAAATCGATTTAACCCAGAATTTCAATGTTTGAACATGAAGTTATTTATTTTGAAATTATATGGAATCCTATAGGAAATATTAAGTTATTTTTTGATTTTGTAATACTCAGACATTGTGCGTGTTCGTACGAATGGTAAGCATCGAATGTTAGTGGCGCGTTAAATAATATTATAAAATAGCGGTTGCTTTTAGAAAACCTAGTTTTTAAATCTTTGGAAAATACTAGTGTATCTGTTCAAAATCTCCTACCTGGATCTAAACAAAATCGCATTAGAATCATTTCATTTTTAAACCACAGTAAATACTGCTTTCTTTCAAGACTTTGGCTGAAACAAGGTGTCAAGGAAAGTATTCTAATCTTTCCAGATATGCACAGTGCATCTAGTACAAAAGATTTTAATCATTTCGTTGTCTTATCCAGATCCTTTTAAAATCTTATCCCACAACTAAAAATTTGGTCTGATCTGCACATGATCTCTACAGTCAAACATTATGGCATAACTATATGCTGGCCCAATCATTTTAAGAATTTCAGCATGAAAAGAAAACAACGGGCATTGTTCTTTCAAAGCAGAAGCACGTTGAATATAAAGACATATCACTACAGGCCCGTACATGATCAAAACATATCTATGCGCCATTCTTTCTTTTTATATCTCTAAAAAAATATACATGCACATGCAAAAGCAATCTTTTCCAAATCTTTATAAATTTTTTGCCTCAGGAACATGCACTGCTGCGCCCATATTTCTCCAATCGATAAGATTACATGTGCCTGCGATGGAAGCATTCAGTTGCTGTACATTAGAAATATATATATACATATATATCAAACCGAATGAAATCTTTACTGTATAAGACAACACATTTTTTCAAGACAGCAGTTGCGGCTAAATATAAATGTGATCTTGACTTAAAATAGAAAAATCTCTCCGATGCTTGGCACGTTATGGCATGTGTACAAAGGCTAGCATCGTGTCCCTATTCTTTATATATTTTATACAAGAAATCTCAATGTGTCACTTCCACAAAATTTTATCTCATTTTAGAAAATCAATCTGATGTCCCATTTTCGGATACCCATACCGAAAATATTGACTAATGTTGCAAAATCTAAAAAACAAATCTGTATCATTAATAATCAGTCCTGCGGTGGTGTTATATACGTACACGTTCATTGATATAGTTCATATCTTTCCTCATGTGCAAGACCACATGGCACGTTCCTACTCCATTATGGCTTTACAGACAACGTATGTTCTTATTTGCCTTGAGACCCAAGTTCCTTCTTGTATAAATTTCACCTTCTACCTTCTAAACCTAACTAAAACAAAATCGATATTTCTTCCTCCTCCCAGTTGCTATATGAATATATATAAACAAAGTTGAAATAGTGTGTTCGTTGGGGTTGATAGAGTTTGGCATTTGTATGTGGGAACATTGGCAAGCTAGAGTGGTGATGGGAAGAATAGAGGGCAGTTGAATTCTGCTATGTTGGGAATGTGAGCCACGTGTTCGTCTTGTGGGGGTGTTCGACGGCCGGAGTGTCATAGGGGAGTGGTGTTGCGCTGATTAAATAGTGATGGGGAGGAGACACGTTAGTAAAGTCGAAAGGAAGTTTCGGTAGATGGCTTTTAAGGTGGCAGCTCCACATGGGGGAAGGCACGAATGTATTATTTTACAAAACAAGAAGGAAATGGGAGGCTTTAGAATTTGGTTATGGGATGAGTTGGTGATGTGAAGTGGCGGTTTTGCGTTAAGCAATAGGTTGGAGGCGGGGGCTATTTTCATTTGCCTGAAGGTGGTATTGAAGGACTATAATGGGAAGTAGTTGTGTGCGTAATGAGGAGATCTAGTTTGAACATTGGTTTGGAATTTCATGTTGAAACGAGGTCGGTAGGAGTAAAGTAAGATCGGCCATTTAAAGTTTTTGACTGTAGCATATGGCTTTTCGAAGGAGAAGAATTACCAACAGCCAAATGTTGACTAAGAGATTAACTATAATAATTAACGTAAGTTAATTATAAAGTTAATTAAGTAAAAACATTATTTTCATTCGTTTAAATCTATTAACCTGTATATATATTTCATACGTGTACAAAAGCGCGCAAACAAGTTACGTTGGGATCGCAAAGATGAGGGCTACGCAGGTTGAGCTGATCTGGTGGGAATCGGTAGCGATTAAAATTTCATTTAATTTTAAATGCTCATTTAAAATTTCATGGGATAACGCAACAACCGTCAATCAAAAATAAAAGAGTTAACTCTCATACCTTATGGAATTTTTTGAATGTTAAATTCATATAATTAAAAATTATGGTTGATAAAATTGGTTGATTGGATGCTATTGTTGGCTATTGGTTTTTTACTGTTTGTTTGATTTACATTATCATTGTTAAAAGCAATAGATTAATGAATAATCATTCCATGTCATTATAAACTGTTATTATAATCTGTAATGCAGGGAAGAACAGGTTGGAGGGATCCAACCGGATTCCTCAAATAATTGTTTCTATTGTATATTGTAATATTTATATATGAATTGTTCACCCAAAATGATATTATATCCTATTTGAATGCTAATCATTGAATTTAAATTCAACGATTATTATGTTTTAATCAATTGCCAGTATTGATTAAGTAATTGGCAGCGAAGGGTTAAAATCCATTGTTTTAGACGTCGTTTCGCCGTTAGGCGAACTTAAGGTAATTTAAGTTATAAAATTTATTTTATAACTTAATCGAGTTTTCATGTTGATTTTACATTTATTTTACAGAAGTTATTAAAAATATCTTATAAATATTTTTGTTATCGTATTTTACAAAGGAGTTTTTTAAACGATTACAATAAGCAAGGAAGATATAAATTATCCGGAGAGATGATCATTTAAAATAATTGTTTTCAAAGAAAACAATTAAGCGAATTCCTATTTAATTAATTATCTTTCTAATTAGTTTAATAGGAAACGATGTTTTCAAGTTGATTTAATCAACTGTTTAAAGTGGAAGTGTTATTGAATTTGTTATTAAATAGAATTGGTTTGACGATAATTTTTTAAATTTAACGAATGTCATTAGAAAATTATTAATCTTTAATTAACGGTATTTTAAAATGATTATTGAATTATTTATTTTTATTAAAGTTATTATTCTTAATAACCTTTTAAAAGGGGTTAACTATTTTATTTTAATTAACTACCTTAATTGTAGTTCATATAGAAGTTAACTATTATTTAATCAATAATAATAGAAGTGGTTATCTTTTAAATGGAATTCAGTTAAAAAGTAATTGAGTTGTAATAAGGTTTTGGTCGAACTAAAAAAGAGTTTTGTACATAAATTGGCTAACGAATCCAAATATGATAAACAAGTTTATGAAAGGAATCTCTAGACGAGGCAATGTTTAAAATAAGCATTTACTTAATTAAGTAAAGTAATATAATCAAAAGGAGATTTTCAGATAAAAGAAAATGGAATGTTTTGGCTTAAAGGAATTAATGAATAAATTCTTAAAACAAACCACAAATATATAAACCTATTTATAAAAAGATTTGAAGTAAGAAGTTTACTTAAGAATTGGAATTAAGTAAAGTCAATCAAAATCGGGAAAAGGATTCTTAAAGCGTAAAGGTAAGTGTTTAAATGAAGCTTTGAAAAGCTAAACAAATGGATTGTTAAATTAAGATCCAAGTTGGGTTATTTTAAGATGCTAAAACAGATTAGCATAACAGGATTTGAAATTTAATTCAAATTGTATACACAAGGTTTGAAAAGAGGGTTGAACAGCATGGTAATTTTAAAGATCGAGGATCACTTAAGAATTGAAATAAACGATGTTATTGAAACAAGAATTGCAATGGAAAGGGAAGGATATTTAATAGTTGATGAATTAAGAGATTAGCGAATGTTTACTTAGTAAATGAATTAAATAAAGAGATTTCAATTTGAACAAGATAATTTATAACACCATATTTAGAAGCAAATGGTTAATAATACTTTTATGATATTCCACTCAGCTTAAGTTACAAGCTTTTATTTATCTTGATATAAGAACGTTGTCGATAAAGGTCTGAGAGGTAATTAGAATATCCCAACTTGAACGACTTCACTGTTATTGAAAGACGATATTAGTTTGTAAGGGTTAAAGGTAATATAAAGGAGATTTGTGAATATATATAAAGGAAATAAAGAGTTTTGGAAAGGATATCGATATTCTAAGATAAAGGAAATAATGAAAGGAGTTTGATAATTATATTTATTTTAAACATTGATTATTGTTTCAAAGAAATCGAAACAAGAGAGATTGGGCAAGATAAGCTATATAATTGATTTTTGTTTTCGATAAAATGGTTTGAAATGAAATGTTTTAATATAAAGGACCGAAGCTGCCAATGTACTTAGCTATACTGTTGGGTTTGATAGTTAAAAAACCGAATATCAAATCAATATTCCTTATGACCTTTTGACGAGTTTCGAAGAAA
Organism: Allium sativum; assembly: GCA_030737875.1. NCBI lineage: Eukaryota > Viridiplantae > Streptophyta > Magnoliopsida > Asparagales > Amaryllidaceae > Allium > Allium sativum. The sequence goes on along the minus strand of CM060912.1, from coordinate 1,009,676,822 downwards.
CCAAGATGGGAACTAGACCCAAAACCACTTTGACCCAACTGTGCGGATACGACTAATTTGCAGGTGTATAAAGATGGAGCATTGCAGATCGTTGATCTTCATGATCGGAGGAACCACTTGTTAATATACCTAGTTTAGTGGCGGAGAAATTCTCTTGCTTAACACCCAGAGTATATTTATGGACGCCAATTTGTGATTTGATGGATCTGACGATGTGGCATTCAAAGTTAATGGAGATTTGCTAAAAGATAACGTGACATCAAGCCTCATCAACCGGGAATTGGCACAAAATCGGGTAGGCAACATAGCTATGTGGGTCGCATCCATTAGGGTATATCATTACCTGATCTGGAGAAATTAAATGCCGTCGATTGTCCCTTTTTATTTTTATATGTTTGCTATTGGTTTGGTTGGCTGGCCCCCAACCGTGGTAATGATATATTTGGTACTCTCAAGAGAAATGAGAGGCCGATCATGTGTAGCTGGGTTGCGAGACGTTCTTGTTGAACCCCAATGTATTCATCTCTAGAGGTACATTGTCGGGAAGGTGGTCCCATACCTTACCAGGAAATCCATTCTCCAATAAGAGCCCGTGGTTTTGATTGTATATTATATATGTAGAGCGTGAGATGCAAGCATTCTGCTAGATTATTATTTATTTGTGGTTTGATAGACATTATTATAATATCAGAAAAGATATCAATTTCAAAAATGTTTTGGGTTATAGTAAGGTAAAAACCATCCGTATTTATGTGTGGGCTGGTCTTACAATCCTTTTCTTTCAAAAAGGATTTTTCAAAGATAACCAAGTTGTTTGTGCTGTGAATTTATCACTAAAAGTATTCCAAACTGATCCGGGTGAATTTTGCTTTGCTTCAAATGTGCTCGGGTCAGACTGAGTATATTTCCAGGTTAGGTTCCGCTTGGAGTTCAGGAGCTGAAAGTGGGAGGCTTCACCGTTAGATATTTAGAGTTTTGTTCCACTATGTCTAATATGTGATGTATTTGATGATTGGTATGTATATACAATTTCATTTTGTGTAAAGAGATTTGATATATTATATTTTATTCCTTCCGCCGTGAGATTCTGATGTTCTTCTTCTTATTCTTCTATTCTAATACTTCTTTCTTTCTTTTCTCATCCTCTAATTTCTTTCTACTAACAATCTGGTGTTGTTCAATACTTGGGTTTTGTCAAGTAATATGAGTTGTATGTATTATTGTCGAAATTCGAGAGATGAATTGCCACCTGGTCGTTATAGTATAAGTTTTTATTTATTATTACGTAGATAGGCAAATTTTTTTACTATACTATACATGAATGTTAATTATTAGTTTATGATTACAATAAATAAACATATGTTTAGGTTCGACATGTTACCATGCGAGGTAATTGGTTACTTTGTATGACATAATATCACGATCATTTACCAGACCCGATATTGGTTCGACATCATGCAACACCATTCAGAGACTTCTTAGATTTACCTAGGTTTGCTCATGTAGACTGATGCCTTGTAGAGTCTCTTACCGAGCGATGGTGGCCTAGTACACATACCTTTCACTATCCTGATTTTAAGTTAGGGTTGACTCCTTTAGATTTTTTACATTCTCACCGACATAGAGGTAGGTCGTCCCGATCGTGTCCGTGTTTCGCTTGATGCATCATCCGAGAAGGTTGAGAGTTTTTCTGATCATTTACCAGGTTTATACCCGGATACGGTTCATGGAGGTGTCGTTGCCCTCCCTACTCTGCAGGATTATATAGTAGCTCATCACGCCACTCAAGATATGCATACTCTAGTGATCAGGGCCTTTATATTATATTTTTTTGGCTCCACATTTTTAGCAACAATAAGGGGACTGTTAGACTTGTTTTTCTGGCTGGCCTAGTGGATTTTGAGCAGTTGCATATGTATGATTGGGGTATATCTATGTAACGATCCGACTTTTCGGCTCTCGAAAATCAACACTAGTACATCCTCTGTATTCATGTATCTCAAATCAAGTGCCAGAAAGTCCAATAGTTAAGGGAAAAGAAAGGAGATAGAAGAATAGAGGAAAGACGAGACAGAACAAAATCTCATAGCGGAATGAATAATCTATAATATAACAATGCTCTTTTACAAAAAGCAGAAAAACTTTAAAATATACATACATCAATCAGAGTACACAATGAATCAGCCTGAGCAGTTATAACAACCTGCCTTACAATTGCTGATATATATAACAACATACACAACAGAATAAATAAAGAAATACAAGCATATGCCTCGTCACCAATTCCTCTTCCGAAGCTCCAAAGCAATCAAAATCAGATCTGCAAACATACCCGGTCTGAGTATAGTTTGAGAAAGTTAGTAAGGAAGAGGAAGAATATGAAGATAAGCCATTAAAAGCTTCAATTTTGCTTAGGATTTTTGTGTAAGAAAGGACATGGCATACCCCTCCTTATATAGGAAAAGGAAGGTGGATGAGAAAATACTAAAATACCCTTAAAACTCTAATAGTAATTATGATAGATGGGATGGTGTGTAAGGTGATGTGAGAGATGTGTAAGTGATCATAAGCTTGATTTTTCAAAGCTTAAAGTTTAAGCTTCCATTTGTGTGTGTGTGTGTGTGTGTGTGTGTGTGTGTGTATATATATATATATATATATATATATAAGCAGCTTATATACATATACTTAGGATATTTTCTAAACCTTTGATGTGACTAATTATGCATACATATATATGTGTATATGCATGTATGTGCATATATATATATATATATGAATATATCAAACAACATTGAATGATATGAAACAACTTCCGTTCAACGATAGGTTGTAAATCTAAAAGTCGAATCTTGGTTATATTTATAGTTCTTAATCAAATTATTTATTTAAGTAAACAAAACTTGACAATGAATTCCTTATCTTATTTAAATAATTAAAGCAAGCATATTTAAGTTATAAAGCACTTATTTAAATATTTAAATATCGAAAATACAAAAACTTCCCTTAAATGCTCATTTTTTAAAATGATGACGTCATCAATATAGTTAGCCATAAATATGAAAATTATTTTATATTCTAATTGCTTTCCTAATGATTAATTAAACATCCACCAAAATTTTCAACAACTTTTATTGAGAAAATAGTCATTTATCGATAAAACAAATTTCGGTCATTTTATCAATATTTTACCAAAAATATACTTTTAAAAACAATTTTCCAAAATGAGTCATGTACCATTAATCACTAACTAAATGATATTAAAAATGGTTATAAAATCATATTTATGACATATAGCAATATTCCAAATAGTTAAGATATTCAAAGATAAAGTATTCAAATTTTCGGATCTTTACATTCTCCCCCACTTAAAATATTTCATCCTCGAAATTGCAAGAACAGGAAAATTTAACCAAAAGCAAACAATCAAATTAAGTTAAGAACACCAAAAATAATTCAACCCATATCCCCGGTTGGAGGTACGGTGCATTATCCTATTCATTTATATTTATCAAACTAAGGTAGTCTCATTTTAAAATTCTTAGGTTGAATTACTAAACTTGGCGAATTTTCCTTAGACACCTAACCTAAGCTCTGATACCAAATGCAATGACCCGACTTTTTATCTCTCGAAAATCAACACTAATACATCTTCTGTATTCATATATCTCAGATCAAGTGCCAGAAAGTCTGATAGTTAGGGGAAAAGAAAGGAGATATAAGAATAGAAGAAAGAAGAGAATCTAACAATGGAATGAATAATCTATAATATTACAATGCACCTTTACAAAAAGCGGAAAAACTTTAAAATATACATACATCAATCAGAGTACATAAGGAATCAGCCTGAACAGTTATAACAACCCGTCCTTACAATTGCTGATACATATAACAACATACACAACGAAATAAATAAAAGAATATGAGCACACGCCTCATCACCATTTCCTCTTCTGAAGCTCCAAAGCAATCTAAATTCGATCTGCAAATATATCCAGTCTAAGTATAGTTTGAGAAAGTTGGTAAGGAAGAGGAAGAAGATGAAGATAAGCCATTAAAAGCTTCAATTTTGCTTAGAAATTTTTGTGTAAGAAAGGAGAAGGCATATACCCCTCCGTATATAGGAAAAGGAAGGTGGATGAGAAAAGACCGAAATACCCTTAAAACTATAATAGTAATTATGATAGATGGGATGGTGTGTAAGGTAATGTGTGAGATGTGTAATTGATGATAAGTTTGCGTTTTCAAAGCCTTAAGATTAAGCTTCCATTTGTATACATATAAGAAGCTTATATACATACACTTACGATACTTTCTAAACCTTTGATGTGACTAGTTATGCATACATGTATATATGTGTAAATGTATTGACAACAAAAAATGTCATAATCACCCATGATTCCAATTACTTAGGAATTATCGTTTCAGTCGAAAAAGTAAGTGCGGAAAGCAGTAAATAACACAAGAGATTTATAGTGGTTTGACCTCGGTAGAGACCTATGTCCACTTTGGAAGAGTCATTGGAATATTATTAATAACAAGGAGTTACAAGATTGAGAACGTCTCATGACATCTCTTTACATACATTTCTAAGTTATGTGATTTAATAATTATCATATATTAGGAAAAAGAAAAATTTGCCCTTCTTTTTCCTCAAAGTGGAGATGCCATTAAAGAGGCCAGTTGGAGCTCTCAAGAGATGTCAAGTCACCAAATTCCACCTCCTTTGATGTGTGAGGTCAAGGGGTATTTATAGTAGAGTGGTTAGGTGGGAGTAGGTAAAAGTAGGAGACCACACCAGGAATTTCGTATCCCTTGTAGCCAGCCTCAAGTATTTCATATCCCATAGTGCACACGTCCATAAACTTCGTACCCTTCCCTGAGGTACGAATTTCGTACCCCATTGGGTACGAAGAATATATGAAAGTGGGCTAGGGGGTTCGAAACTAGGACTCGTGACTCTTTGGGGTTCGAGGTCTTGGTTTGGCAATATTTAGAGGAGCGGTGAGGTACTCGTTAGCGCGATCCCTTCTCAGCCCATTTCCTTTACTTCCTGGTGACATTTTCGGCTACGACTTCATGCGATCTGTTGAGACGAGCATGTCTTGCATACTTTCGGGAACCAGAATAAAAGGCCGGTTAACATTTTCCCCCCAACGTACGTCCTATCTTGACATAATGTGCTTTGTGTTGGTTGAAGTAGTTGTTGAGTCTTCATGTAAACTTGAGAAAATAGATGTTAGTTGTCGAGCTCGTTTACTGTAGAACAGTAAACGAGTCGAGGTGGGCGCGACAGTGTGTTTGCGTCACTAAGTACTTGCATTGCCTTGCGCTTGCATGCTTGTAACAATTTGTATACACGTGCATTGAGTATGTACATTGAAACACCCTACCTCCGTTAATGTCACTCACTAAGGGAATGCCTTAACTTTGGTGGAGTATTATAGGTAAAAGACACAGAAAATTTTCAAGACAGAAATATAACCCGTGGAAAACAAACATTTATTTCATACGTTGTTCAATACAAAAACCATTACAGTAAATTGTCTCAAAATAACTTCCAAAACATTTCATCATAATCTTTGTCTTGATTAAAACATAAAGAAGCATATAAATAAAACTGCATAAATCCCCAGGTCTAGTGTGTCCAAAGCCATAGCCAAAGATAAGAGATTCCAAGCCGTACATCATAGAGTCTTCAAGCTTGGAAGGATGAATGGTCCAAAGTAAGCTGAGTTACTCCCTCCCTGGCTACCTGAGAGAGGGAGGGGGAATAGAAGAAAAGAAGACGAAAAAAAATGGGTCAGACATAAGTCTGAGTAAGTCCAGTGACTTTTCAGTGTGTGAATAAGGAAAAGGTCATGATAGGAATAAACTGAAAATAGGACAGTACCAGAACAACAAACTAACATAAAACTATATAAGGCAGGATAAACCGAATATACATCGCACCCATGTTTAATTCACTGCACCTACTTATACTTGTCCAACTAGCACCACGTGTTCATGGTGAAATGATCCCCTTATATCGAACGACTCCTACTCGCATGCATTTATCACGTGTGTCATTCGGCCCCCGCTTGATTGTAGATACCTGTGCTGGTCCCACCACGGGGTGTATCAAATCCTATGGTGGCAACCCGACACGATTCAAGATGCACAGTGTATGACTACTGATGCCCAGTGCCTGCTTTTTCCACTCCGGAGTACGTGCACGCCCGTACTCCATCGGAACCTACACTGACGTACCACCCGACGATGTTTTGACCGATTACAATTCAGCCCAGTAATCGTGCCCCACCCTGCCTAGTTCAGGGTCCCATGATACATCTATGTGGGTTACTGCTGAAATGGGTCCCCGTTACTAGGGTTTTCCAGCCAACATGTTAAACTGGTTAAGTGTCTTAACCCCACCCATTAGTTTAGTTAATATGTTGAATTGGTTAAGTGTTTCCTTAATTGACTTAACCCTACCAATCTTGACTTAGATTTATTAAAGCACCAACCACTCACATTAGACAGGTATTGTTGTGGTCACTGGATATGTCGGTCGGTTCCGGGCTGTTTTACACCACAACTCAGTCTAACCTCGGGTCCTTTTTGGGCTCAATGCACTAACCACCCACATTAGATTGGTATTGTTGTGGTCACTGGATGTGCTGGTCGGTTTCGGGCAGTTTTACACCACAACTCAGTCTAACCTCGGGTTAGGCATATTCGTCTTTTCTAAATTTACATATTTATCCCTTTTATGCTTATATGTAAATTTGCCAACAATTTATTGTCATGGCCCACTTTCCTTCTAAATCAAATTCATAATTTTTGGTATGTAAATTATACCGTTTCAATGCCATACGATTTACATGGTTATGAGCCAAATATGTTAATTACGTACAGTTTCATGTTTTCCCCAACGTTGCCCCCGTTGTACGTTAGCAAAATTATATAGGATGTTAGGCTCGACATTTTTGCCTAACTAATAAATTAGAAGGGAAAAAAGAGGAACTTGCAACATTCCAACATCATACAAAAATATGGATCTCACTACAGATGTGTCACATGAACTTGGCATAATATACTTTTAATTATGAACTGGCAAACTAGATCTATGCAACATGAATCATAAAATAATAGTATTACATAGAACTACCAAAATCTAATTATACATGTAGTGGTGAACTTGCATAGGGGTTGAATCATGCTAATATGGATCTAACATAGAGGCATATGGATCTAACATATAAAGTGTAGATCTAAATATATTGGTTTACATAATCATGTTTTTAACTTATAAACTTGCATGTATACATAACATGATAGCATCACTTAATTTTCATAAACGTGGCATAATTTCTGAATTGACATAAAACATATAGATGTCATCACCAAATTATACAAGGTCGTAGATCTAAACATGTATGCAGAATGGATCTAAACAGTTAGGCATAAACAACATGATTTACCTAAAACTTGTATAATATCACCAAACTTACATATGATAATTTCATTCCCAAATTCCCATACGACCTCATATGTTTATTCACCAATTTCCACATAGCATGATAGGTTCGATAGACCACAATAGTTCATAGGCATATATGATAGAATAGATATGAATAAACATAAATCAGCATCATATACAACTTGATACAATTCTATTTTACAATTCATTACAAACCATGTCTTTAATTTATTCACATCTGAACGATAACTACACTTACAACCAAAAAGGAATTCTTGAGTTCTGGGATCTGTATTCTGAAACTGAATTGCTCGCCTTTGATGTAGATCGTTTGAATTTTCTAAGTTGAATTAGATTAGATTTGAATTTTGAATTTTTGAAACTTCCGAAGGCCATAACTTCTTCATACGAAGTCCAATTCTCGCAAACTCGGACTCTATCTCAACCAGAGTTTCGAGATGAACGCAATGTCGTAACCTGTTTCCCTTAATTCTCACATTTAAAATTAATTGTTATTTAATTCTTTACTTTAAGGTTTACAGAAAATACGGGGTGTTATAAACATGCATATATATCGCCATCATTTTTCATCCTTTTTGGTTGGAATCCCAATTTGGGGTACGAAATTTCGTACACTGGTGGGTACAAAATTTAGTCCCCTCGAGTGTACGAAATTTCATACCCCGATGGGTGAGAGAAGGCGGTACAGAATTTGAAGGGGCACTCCCTTTTCTTTATAAATAGCCCCTACTTCATTTCCTCCTTGTTTTTTGCCCTGACCGCCATTGATCCCAGAGCTCCAAGCTTTTATACATAGAAAATTTTGAAATGGTAGGGCTCGAAGGCCCTTAGCGGCGCGAGCCCAAGAGGAGAGGAGAACAGAAAAGGGGAGTCGAGCGCCTTGCTGGTGACGGAGAGTAGGGATGCTCCGGAGGATGAAAGTGGGAGGATCTCGTACCTCGATCAGGTACGAAATCCATACGCAACGGTGTATGAGATTCGAATCCAGCGGGTACAAGATTCATACCCCGTGGGGTACGAATTTCGTACCCCACGGGTTACGAACTTCGTACCCCCGGGGTATAAATTTCGTACCCTTAGGAGGTATGAATTTCATACCCTTTGGGGTACAAATTCCCATACTCTTACAGTTGTACGAAGACTTCGTGCTTCTCCGGGACCCCCAATCTTTGTCGTTGTGTTGCGCGTTTCCTCTGGAACCCTGAATTTTCGACTGCCTGCTTTTGGAGTCACATGTCACTTACGCGACTGCACTAATGCATATGCAAATGATCATACGGTCAATAACTTGAATTCTCACATAGGATAGCGCATAAAATCGGACTGTGACTGAACTGTTTGACTGTTTGAATTCCTTTTTTATATCTTGATTCTTGATAACACTACACACACATGTTAGTTTACGCCAACACGAGGGGTACATGTAATTGCATCGCGATGTCTAACGCTAGTGTGTTAAAGTATAGATAGCGATGCATACAAGATCAATGACGGGAAAGACTTCGGAAGCCGAGTGTAACAACCCGGAAAATCAAAATCAATTTAAAATTTTTATTTTGGCAATTTTAATGAATTTTGAATATTTAAAATGATTTATTTTAAATATTAGCGACTAGAAATTTATTTTGAATAGAATTAGAACATATAAATTTATTTAAATGGAAGTTAGAATATAAATATTTATTTTAATTATAAAACGAATTGAAAATGGCACGGTAGTTTGAAAATTCAATTTCAAATTTCAAAAGAATGTACAGGATTCAAAATAAACGGATTTTAGTGAAACCAGAAATATTTTAATCGATTTTAAAATATTTTTCCAATGAATCCAAAAAATTGAAATTTCACAGCGGGAATAAAAAGTTATGCCCAGTTGAAAATTCAGAATAGTCGTTATGGAAATATAGCCCTTAAAAATAGCGATTTTGCAAACGACCTCCATTTTCGACGAAACCACTTTTGTTGGATCCGAAATGTCAAATTATTGCTGGATTCCAATTTTCAAAATTTTTGGAATCAATATGTGAGCGTGGCGAATTTAAACGTGTTTGGTCATTTCAATTTGAATTTAATCGACTAGAAAATGATCGTTTTTCAGACGGTCTCTAGATTTGACGAAATTAGTTTTGTTATGACCGTATTGTCAAAACATAGCTAAATTTTTTTTGGAATTTTTGGATTTGGTATGTGGCCTCGGTAAATTAAAATGTACGTTTAAATTAAATATATATTGATTTATAATTTAATTTAAAGCAAAAACTGATCGTAACGGCCAAATTGGCTTACTGGGCATATCCCATTATGTTCGGAATAAGGGTAATTAGCTAGGGACGACAATAGCTGGGTCTCGTTTTGGGTTAAAAGGAAAAATTCACTTTTTGGAAATTTAGAATAATATTATTATATATTTATAAGGCCCCTCCCTTTCTCTCTTCCCTCAAAGTCAAACACGCTCAAAACAGAAAATGAAAAGAAAAAGGGGAAATACGATCGATTTCTTTGATCGATCCTTATGGCGACGACGCGCCAGTTCCCCGACATCGCGCCCCCCATCGTCGTCCTCCTCCTTAGCTTCTCCGCCTCTCTCTCTCCCTCCAACTCGCAAAACCCTCACCCCGTCAAACACCCGCCACCCCAGACCCAAAGACCTGCCGCCTGAAGCCCTATTCCGCCGCCGCTGACTTGCTGAGGGACCCCGCCACCACCAGACCTTCGGCGACGCCATCCTTCCCCCTTCCATACTGTGAGTCTTTATTTTAATTTATTCATGCAATTAAAAATAAAAGTTTTGATTTTTATATAAGTAAATAGGGAATAAGAGTTTTGATTTTTTGTATATGTAAATAGCGAGAGAAAAGTTTAGATTTGATTTTGAACATTAAAGAAGTTTGATTTTGAACATTAAAGGGAATTGATTTTGAACATTAAAAGAGATTTGATTTTGAACATTAAAAGAGATTTGATTTTGAGCATTAAAAAGATTTGATTTTGAACATTAAAAAAATTTGATTATTAATATAGGAAAGATATGATTTTTGTTTATTTAAAAATATGGTTTTCAAATAAAATAATTTTGTTTGAAATTAAAGATGTGATTTTTAAATTTATGAATTACATCATCATAAAGATTGGATTTTTTATATGTATAACATTATAATAAAATTTTGATTTTTTATCATGTATGTAGCGTCATAAATATGCAATTTTTATGTATATGATTTCAAAATAAAAATACGATTTTTATATATGAGAAGCGATATAAAAATATTATTTTTATATGAGTAGCCTAATAAAAATGTGATTTTTACTATATGAATAACGAATCAAAAATATGATTTTTATAGTGTTGTAACGAAATAAAAATTCGATCTTTATATAAGAAGTAGAGATATAAAAATATATTTTTTTATATAGAAAGAAGCGTTGTAAAAATATGTGATTTTTATATATGAAGTGCCATTATAAAAATGTGATTTTTGAAATAAACATCTTATTAAAAATGCGATTTTTACTATGAACAACCGGAAGGGACCGTATTGGAATTTCGGGCAAATCCAAGCCATTTAGAAATTCAGAAATGAAATGCAGGAGTGGATTCCAAAGGTGATAACTCCTCACTAAATTTTTTTGTTCAGTTATTTATTTTATAACTGCATATATGAACTGTTCCCCGTCGTCCACAGACTATGGACAACTTGTTTGGTTGTTTTTGTTGATTGATATATTTGTTTGAATTTGGTTTGGGGTGTGGAATGAATTGATTAGATTTGGTTTGTGTATGGCGTGAGCCATTATTAAGCGAGGGATAAGGCTAGACCTTATTCCGGTTCTAGTATCGCGCTGTTATGCAGTCGAAATTTTATGAAAATATTTGAACAATAAAAATATCATTTTTATTGTATAAAATATTCATGTGTTGAAATAAATTATTTATCATTAAAAATATAATTTTTGACGTGTATATGAATAAAATAAATTTTTGTTTACAAATCGGACGATTTGTTTATGTAGGCCCATTTGACTGATATTGATTGGGACGATAAATTTTACGTATCGCCCAACTGCACAAATAATATTCAGTATGTGTTTGTTGAAACCCTACATGGGTATTGGGATGATATTTGACATACACTAATCGCAGTTGGTTAGTTGTATGTCGATCGATTGGTTGACAGGCTGTTGTGAGCGTTAAATATTTATATTTAATGCTTATGCAGTGTAGAATGCACTCTGGATGATGGTTGACTGTTTTTCATTGCTGTTATGTACAAGTGTTGTATGAAATCCATATAATCAACATTATATGGTAATTGGCTGTGTCTGATTCCAGTTCAAAAAGAATGAATATTGTAAAATAATATTCAATAAAAGATCAAAATCTGATTTTGATGTCCGATTTGGGATGGACACGAATATATTTAAATATATGAAGCCTTGTTGATTAGATTAATGCCATTTTGACGTGAACGATATTTTTATCGATTTTATTCATTTCTATAATGAATATCGAAAAGGAAATGATTTCGAAATATAATATTTTGAAAATATTATCATTTATATCTATTGATGATATGGAATATTCAATTTTGATTTGAAATTGAATATGAAGTTGAAGTAGTTTTGAAAACGAATTTAAAACGATTTATAAAATATGTTTTAAAAAGGAAATCGACGAAATATATGTATATATATATATACATTTAATGGTAGTTCGCGAATTTCGACCATTGACTTCGAATTGACGTTACGGGAGATCCGGCTGTCGGATTCTCCTAAAACCGAGACCGTTGGGTTCGTATCGAAAAGAGCTTTCCAACGAATATAAAAGATTTGAAATCTAACAGTTGGATTTGGAGTTATGTCAAAATCAAATTTGGAAAAGGTCGCTGTAAGTGCAGTTCGATGACCGTTTATGGAAATCGACTGTGCGGGCCTTGATAAAATTATTAAAAATATTAATAATTTGTGTAAAATCATAATAAATGAATTAGGATGAAAAATTCCATATTTTAAAAGATAAAAATGTATTTTTATCGAAATGAACTATTTATGAACTAGAATTATAATCCAATATTTTTAAATAAATAAATTGGATTTAAATGGTTTTAAAAATAATCAGAATTTCCAATATATGAATTGGAATGGATTTGAATCAAAATTATCATCGGAATATTTCGATATTGGATTCCGTGATTATACGGACGTTGTGGAGGAATTTGGAAGATATATATATATATATATATCGTTATTCCAATACGATATTTGTTGATTTCAGAATTTGATATTAAATATAAGCCGATATATTTTCTATTCAGAGCCTTGTATTTAATATCAAATGGGATTTTGGGTTTGTCATGAATGGTGTCTTCATTAATACTGTTCTTAAACCCAATTGAGAAAAGATTAAATCTTTTTATTTAAATTTAATGAAGTATACCAATTAATTAATATTTAATTGGAATTGAATTGAAATTGATTTTTGGGTTTATCGTGAATGGTGTTTTAAATAACACTTGTTCTTTAACCCGATTAATAATGGAATGAGATTTTGGGTTTGTCGTGAATGTATCTTTAATAACACCGTTCTTAAACCCAATGCAATTAAGAAAATTAAAAACTAACTGGAGATTAGCTAAGTTGAATGGTTTCCTGGGTATTGATCTGATGTTGGTTTCGGCCTTCGGGATTAATACTTAGAGAATTGTTCTATTACTAATTTACGGTTAGAGACTGATGGAATATGATTTTGGGTTTATCATGAACCGTGTTTTAAATGACATTGGTTCATTAACCCAGTTAAAGATAAGATCAATTTCTTAGCTTTGAATAATCATTAATATTGATTTTTGGGAAGATTAAAATTAAATGGAGTTTTAATGAATCTTTGATTAGATTGAAAGGTGAATGTAATAATTAAAATTATCAATTCATGAAAATGATCGAAAATGGAGTACCACCAGTTTTACTCCAAGCGATAGCTAAATCTTTAATTAGATTTGAACGTGAAATGGTAATAAAATTTACCGATAACACCGCGGTGTTAGATATGGAGTATTACCAGTTTTGCTCCATGGGATGAATAGGTTGGGATTGAGAAATTAAATAAATGATTACTTCGGTATGATTTGCTAATCCTGACTAGTTTGGAAAACCTTAATATGGTTTGAATCGATATCCAAAGGAAGATTAAGGAATAAATTTAAAAGAATTTATCTTTGATAAAATTAATGGGAACCTTTCTCTAGAAATGTGAATATTTGAATAAAAGAATATTCTAGATTGGAATGAGGCATATGGTTTGTTTGTGTAGCACTTGTTTATTATATACGCGAGTTATTCGGAAAGGCCGGGTTCATACCCATTCTGAATAACTGTTTCGACGATAAGTTGAAGATGAAGACGGTGGTTGAAGACCGGAGGTCTTCACATCATTTGGATGATTACTGATGTCTTGATTGGGCTGTACACCCAAGACAAGGTAATAAGTGGTGATCGTTCAGACATACTTGGAGATCAACGGATATTCGAGGGCCTCTCTCCTATATTGGACATATGGGACGAGGAATAAGGTGCCTACGGTTTCGTTCAGACCCAGAATGAACTTGTAAATGGACTGTGTGTCTGACATTGGATTTTATTCCGTGTGATTGATTTCTATTAAATATATATCTGTTTGGCGGCGGAGAATTTATTCTCTTGCTTAACGCCCTTCTCTTAAACGTACAAGCTCAGACGTTATATATTGATGGATATCAGTCGCATGACATGAATTGCCTGTGTGGCATGCTGAGTTGCATGGATCAAAACTTTTGTTGAAAAGCAAAGTCTTGTGGTTGATGATCAAGGCATAGCTTTAATATAGCGCCGCTTTGTGTATAGCGTTAATTCACGAGCTTCACTTCCTAGTATGAACCAGAAACGGGAGAGGATCCAGGGAGGATATGCGTTTCTTTCTTGCTAGGAGTGATGTCAGCATTTACAAGCCCTGACATTTTACTTATGTGGATGATGGAAAGCGAGGCGCCTCGGTTATATCGGTTACTACGGTGCCGATGGATGGTTTGGTCGGTATATGACCAGTTTACGCCCATAGGGCAAGGAGACGTATTGTTCAGGGATTTTTAATCCACTTAAAATGTAGACCGGCCCTGTGGCTCCTAAGGTGCAGTTGCAGCTGTTCCTGCGACATGGGCTAGATTGTCTCGAAGCGGTGAGGACGATCCCTTGCCTCAGTTCATAGATGGAAATCCAAGTTCCAGTACGTGGCATTGCAGTTTTAGTTGTAATCCTATATATGGCGACATAGTGGGATGGGGCGCTCATGCCGCCTATGATTGATACATTTATATTTGAAGTTGATTTCTTCACTTATAGTAATAATAAAAAAATGAATTTCACATATCAAGCATTATTTTGATATTATAAGGTAAAACCCTATCTTCCGGCCTACGTTGCATTGTGTGATGAGACCTGGGTCTTATAATAGCTTCATTGTTCTTTATTTAGCATTGCGCTGTTTGTTTTACGCGCCGGTATTCTTGGGAGGAAGCCCGTTCCGTATTAGACGGCTTGGTCCCTTGGTTTACCTAACTTAAAAATAAAGATTAATAACTGTTTTAGTTCTTATACCAGTCACATGACTGACCTGGAGTTTATTGTTTTAACCTAAACTCTGGGTGCCCCTATTTTCCACACGGGCAGCTAGTAGTTGGGTTTTGCAGATATTATATTCGCAGGATCCTGGTTTACAGCTGGAATGATATCCGGAAAGCTTTGTATCTGTATATCTCTTTTAGTTGTGTTTTATATTTTTTTTCGCAGCATTATAATTTGTAAATCTCTGATATTTTTCTGATGTACAATATTTATTTATACTTTGTATATTCTTGTGCTCTGATGTAAATTGTTGTAATAAGCAATTAAATGTTCTTCTGTCTGTGTTCTGATTTGTCATGTTCTCAACTCGATCCGGGCTTTCTTGCACGTGGAAGTTCAGTTCGTTATACCAAGGCTTTCTTGCCATCATCGCATACATCCGACTCTACTAGTAATGCTGGCTCGATGGGCAGTAAGCTTGAGACTACTGAAAGATCCACCCCTTCACACACGCTGAGTTTACCCAAAGCTTTAGAGCTAACTGAAAGACAACACTCTCCGGTTGCATACGAAGAGGTTGAACATGTGGACATTGTCGGGGGGATGCATCGGCGGCTCTGGATATGTTGTCCGACATGGTGGTTCTTGAAAATCTAACAGATTCGGTGCCATCGCACATGGATGCAGCGACATACAGGAAAATGGCGTTGCGGTTTAATATTCCCGTGGATGACGTTCATGCACCAGGAGCTGGTGGTAGGGCTCATGCGCCGCCCGAGGGTTTGACTGCTTGGAACATACAAGTGTGCGTTGTTGAATGCGTGCCCCCCGGCTAATAACTTCATTTGGGACATGTTATACTATTTTCGTATTACGCCATCGCAACTGCATCCGATTGCATATTCCTCGCTCCTAGGCACTTATGTTCTTTATCGTGAGTACTTGCACTTAGAACTTACCGAGGAAACTTGTTTCAATTAAAGAGAAATGCCAGCATATCACCTTCCCAGTGGTTCCTGGAAGCATCGCCTGCCACTAAGTTCTTTGTCGGGACATGGCCCAAGCCGTCGGTGTTCAAGCGTGAATGGTTCTTCGTGCGTGGTCCTCCTGGATTTGCTAGGAGATGGCTAAAAGGAAGTAAGCTTTCTTGAACTCTGCTTTTTACTGTAAAGTTTGCGGATTCAATATCTTATGTTCGATTTCATTTTAATCACAACAGGGAATCCTGAGGTGCCCACAGGCACTAAGTAACAACAACGTCTCGAGACTTTATGAGTGATCCCGGTGGAGTTACGTAAAACTGACACTGTTACATGTAAGGAGCGCCTTCGTCGTGCAGGGTTGCTCCCTGGTGATCGGGCTATAATCCGGCCTGCTGTTGGAGGCAGTAGACAGACAAAGGAGGCAAGGAAAGGCATAAGGATTTCTGGTTAGAAGAGAAAGATTGTAACGACCTAGGGATTCGCGATCCTGAGTAATCGACATTTAACCCGATGTCGACTATCAAGCATGGGAAATACCGGATAGTCCATGAAAGAAATTAGAGGGTGAGAATAGATAAGATAGAAACTTAGAATAGAAGAAGAAGAAGAACATACAACATCAGAGTAACAATATCAGAGTACAACACTTACAATACAACGGAAATAACAATAGCTACAAAATCCTGAAGCCTCCTACTCCAAGCTCTCAGTATCTGTGAAACCTGACTACTTGACTTCCCATACAAATTTGGGCACCCAAGAGTTTAGGGTAAAACAAAACAAAATAAACTTCGGGTCATTCATGGGACTGTTATGAGTAAAACAATTTAAAACAGTTTGAGCAATTAAACGATATCTCATAAGACCACGCCGTATAACGGAACGAGTTTTTCCCCTATGAGAATCCAAAACATTTGATTTAACTTTCAAAATCCTTTTGAAATAAACGATAAACTTTATATCAAAACTCTTTTGATATTATAATAATATCTATTAACCACAACTAAATAATCATCTAGTAGAAACGCTTTCATCTCACGTTCTACATATATAGTATACAGTCAAAACCGCGAGCACTTATTGGATAATGGATTACCAACTATGACAAGGTATGGAACCACCTTCCGATAGTGTACCTCTAGAGAGGAATACATCGGGTTCAACAAGAACATCTTGCAACCCGGCCACACATGACCGATCACTCATTTCGCTTGAGTGTATCGAATGTATATCACCAACGGTTGGGATCATTAACCGTTTCCCAAATGGGACATCATTAAATAGATTAAAGAATGAAATGAATATCTCTAGATAGGCGATAATACACCCTAATGGAAGCAACCCATAGCCATGTTGCCTGTCCGATTTTTAACATTTCCTGGTTGTGAGGCTAGAGGCCATGCTTATCTCTGACAGATCGCACAATTATTCACTTTGAATGTCACATCATCATACCCGCCAAATCACAAATTGATATCCCCAAAAATACAACGGGTATACAGCTAAGAGAAACGAATTCCTCCGCCACCAAACGTACATACGTTTGAAGAGATCAACTTACATGATCCATTAAATATACTCTGTCAGACATTCTTCCCTACAGGTTGTCCTGGGACTGGACAAACCGAAGGCACTATTCTGTTAACAGGACAACACTTGCATAAACTCCGTCTTCAATTATCTTCATCATATTTGATTCGCAACGCTAATGCCATACGGAGTGGTTTTCAGATAATATATCTGATCCCGGTCATTCCGTATTGACAACGGAAAAATGGTCAAAAACTTCGATAGTCGATGAGTTAACTATCAAAGAAAAACACGTGTGCAAACATGGAAATTTTATCGATCAATCATCATTTAACATTTATCTCTTTAGTTCATTTATTTATTCATTTTTCATCTCCTATTTCCATATATTCAACATTTCTTATTTTCTAAATTTAGAAAATATACGTTATTTAACATTGGAAAAACATTTCCACTTCTTATTTTCTATATTACAAAACATTTCTGATTCTTATTTGGAAAACATTTCCAAAACTCCTACATTTGGATTTAAACAGATGTCTAAATAAAACCTTGCTATGCCAACTCAAAACATTACACTCATTAACTGAATTCACTTAACCAACATTCACTATCGAACCTTAACCATTCCTTAGTTAAAAATGGATTCAATCAAGTTGGGGGTATAACTACCTCTCAGACCTTTACTGAACAACATTTCTAACCTCAAAATAGATAAAGTTCACCTTTTAAATCTTTAACAACTTCCTTACGTAACTCTCGGTTTTTATTTACGAATCCACTTCTTTATTGAAAACACTGATTATAACTATAGCGTTATAATCCCTACTTCTGAAATATCTAACAATATAACTTTTATTCCTTAATTTAACTACATAGGCAATTTATAAATAAATCATTAAATCTTGATTAAAAACGGATAGTGTACTTTCCCGAATTTGATATTATCGAATTTCAACGTATAACTCTCTTTTGAAAAATCTCTATTCGAGAACTCCTTTTCGAATAAACTATATTCGACAACTCCTTTAGAATAAACTATATTAGATTAACTCCTTTCGAATAAACTATATTCGATAATCTCTCTTCGAATAAACTATATTCAATAATCTTCTTTCGAATAAACTATATTTGATAATCTCCTTTCGAATAAACTATATTCGATAATCTTCTTTCGAATAAACTATATTCGAATAACTCTAATCCGACTAACTCTAATCCGACTAACTCTAATTCAACTAACTCTAATTCTATTTAACTCTATTCAATTAACTCTAACTCGATTAACTCTAATCGATTAAGTCTAACTCGATTAACTCTAATCGATTAACTCTAACTCAATTAACTCTAATTCAGTTAACTCTAATCGATTAACTCTAACTCGATTAACTCTAATTCGATTAACTCTAATTCGATTAACTCTAATCGATTAACTCTAATCGATTAACTCTAATCGATTAACTATATATTCGAATAACTATATTCGATTAAATCTATTAAGTTTGACTTCATATTTCAAAATAGTATCCCATTTCCAAATTCTATTTATACTACTATTTATAGAATTATTCATAAGAAATCTCCTTTTTACTTCTAACACTTAAATATCATTTAAAATTCCCTTTTATAACTCTATTTATTTTCTAAATAGATATTTCCTTTTAAAACTCTATTTATTTTCTAAATAAATATTTTCTTTTTTTAACTTTCTTTGATTTTATAATTATTTTCTTTTATAAAATCCTTTTCCTTTTATATATAAAATCCACTAATTTTATATAAATAATTTGTTTTCAAAATACACTTTGAAAATCCCCTTTTCTACATCCCAGTATTTCTTACGGTATTTAAAATACCAAATAACAATGATCGATATCATTCAAACACACATAACCAACAACAAATTATATATCACACCATATATTACAATATATGAAAAGAATAGTATTATAAATATTCAGAAATCCATTTGGATTCCTCCAACCTTTTTTCCTGCATCCAAAGATGTTAAACAATATACTTAACATTAACTTCATTTCAATATGAAATATTCTGATAAACAAAATCAATATTTGATTAACGATATATATATATAACTATATCGATATTTTCAACCAATCAATTAGCAGTTCAACCAACCAATCTACACACAACAATCAACCAATATTTATCAGTTCTAAAAATATGAACTGGTAGAGTTGGTGAATTTTGCTCACATTGGACAGTTATCGTGAAATAACGATTAACTATCTTTGATTCACACGGACAATCTATTTTGCAATAAATTGTAATGAGCTCCAATTCAGTCCTTGTCAGTTTCATTGTGTAGTGTTTGTCCATACGATCCTAACGGATCCTGTTTAGTCAAATTCTGATAATATATGTAATAGTTATTATCATTTCAAGTTTGAATATATAACACATCATTAACTTAAATTAAAAAATTAAGTAATTACTTAACTAATCACGTTTAAATCCTTATACCCGCTCCTCATATATTTCTCTTTCGATGGAACCTACTCCTTACACAAACCCATTTCCGCTCCTTTCATCAGCCCAAACCTCCTCTTCTGTCGACTAGAAATTAAAACAAAAATACCACAATCCTTCTACTTCGATCCTCAATTCCACCTTCCTCACGATATACAGCTCGCGTGACTTTCCTTGGTTGCAACTTGGAACTCGTACGCATCATTACAGCAGGGTGCCGAACCAATTTTGGTTTGAAAACACACCAAACTACTTCGAACAAATAATACCATTGAACTCCTCATAACAATCCGCATCACCCCATACCCAAATGATCAATCTCGAACATGAAATGAAATTATCGACTTCTCAACAAACTTCTGCCATGAGCAGGCATTGGATCCAACAAACAGATCACGCAATCCCCAATACTTTTCCAGCACATGCTAGATCACCTCACCAATCTCAAAATAATGCCCAAATCGAGAATAAATACTTCAATTAACAAAAAATTGGAACCCTAAAGATCGAAAACACCTGCTGTACAAATTTGATTGAACGAAATTGTAACCACACCCTAGGATTTGAACATCAAATTGAATATGGTGAAACAACGATCCCATATATATATGATTTGCAATTTGTAGATTTTTCTATGATTTGTTTTAGATTTTAGAAGATGGTTTCTTTCACGTTTCAAGAAAGAAAATGTTGCGACGCTTATTTTGTTGACCGGAGGATAATCAAATTAGGTTAAGGGATAGTGAGGATATTTATAGAGGAGTTTAAATATTTTTATATTCGATTATTATATCCCGTTTTAATCAATCGTTGTTTGTATTTGTCCTTAAAAATTCCTGTGGTCACATACGATATTCAAAAATCACGAAAATGGACATGCAGCTACAGTTTGCCATTACGGACCCAATAAAACTTGTTTCGTCGAATTCCGACTTCGTTTACTCACACAACGAATTTTTAATAGTCAAAATACTAACTATTTTCACATTAAAAATCCGTACGGCCACATACTGACTCTAAAAATTACGGAAATTGAAATCTAGCAATAATTTAATATTCCGGATCCAACAAAATTGGTTTCATCAAAAACGGAGGTCGTTTGCAAAACTTATATTTTTAAATCCCTAAATAAACCCTTTTAAATATAAATATATTTAAAAATAATTAAAATAAATAATAATAATTAAATATTATCGTATATATTCACATAGAATATTTTCTAGCACCAAAATAAATATATCGGGATTTAAAATTCGATATTCCAAAATCAGAGTTAGTCGATATTCAATTTAAAAATAGAAATCCTTTTATAAATTCGTTATAAATTATAAAGGAATTCCATAGCGACTATTTGAAAATTTGATTTGGACATTAATCAAAATCTACATAATGAAATCCCAATTTTTCTCTTCCATTAGAAAGATATACTTCACCAGCTCCTAACGTTTCTTGTTTCACAGAAATCCGACTTAAAACGGACCATGTATATTCGTTTAAATTTCGAATCGCCCAATTACGAATTGTCGCGCCATTTCGAGCTCGATTATAATTATAATATAAATTGTACGATCAACCATCGTTAACTAAATACATTCTTTATCGTAATTCAAATTTAAACTAAAATATATATTTTGAATTGTCCAATTCACACAATATTGTCAATTCAACTTAATTCTGACTATTTCAGAAATTAAATATATTATTCTATTATTTATTTTAATTAAATATTCAATATAATTTAATTAAACAACCATATAAATTTCTAAATCACTATTTAAATAATTAAATTAATTAATTATTATACCGTAAAAATACGGGACATTACATTTTCCCCCCCTTAAAATAATTTCGTCCTCGCAATTGCTAAGGTAGAAAATAAACCCTATTGGCTGGTTAAAATTATTTGTTTACTTTTTAACTTCAGTTTCAACTGAACTAATTTAATTTCAATTAAATATTTTTTCATTCCTATTAACGAAAATTTTCAAAAATCCTGAAAATTTTCTAACACCTAAACTTTTCGAAAAAATTCGCCAGCACCTCCTTTGTACTGGTCAATAGCTCAAACTCCAACTCACCTCTCTAGGCCTTCTTCAACCCAAAAGAAAATCAAACAGCCAAGCGGCTTGCCAATTCGGCTCATCAAAATCTCAAACCTATATATAATATAAACTGGTACCTTTTTGTCGGGCATATCAATATATCCTTTCCATGTGTTACCAATTCTGCATATGCCAGTGTCATCCCAATCGTTTGGTTATACCCAAATCGATTTCTGTTCTTAACTCAGATTCCATTTTTAGTTTCAACTCTTAAATTACCAGTCCAATTCCATTAAGGATTATCTCAAATCCAATCTAATTTGATATTTTCTATCTGTTGGATCTAGATTAACCCTAGAGGGGGGGGGGGGGTGAATAGGGTTTATCACAGTTTTTAACTGAATTAAAATTCTATCGAGATAATAAACAGATCACAGAATATAGCAAAAACAGAAATACAGACAATAAATCACACACAGATATACCCAACTTCGGCAAAACCCTGCCTACTGCTGCATTTCTAAGGTTTCTACTAGGTGATAGAACAGTTCCCGCATACAAGACCATGTACACTCGCAAACCCTGCTCCTATTCTGACCCTACGCTCAAAACCGTAGACTGATCTAAACCCCTAGATCAGATTCTCCCGGATTACCACCCCGTAACCAGTAAATCAGATTTTACAGATTTGTGAACTGTCAGTCAACACCCTGACTGAAATTCCCCTAGCATTTTACAGTCACTAGAAACTGTATAGAGTTGTTTTACAAACAAACAAATACAAAACAAATTAAACACAAAGCTAAAAACCCTAGTAAAAATAAAGGAGTTAAAAATAAGGGGTCATCCCCTTTTTAAACTTAGCCTAGTCAAAACAGAAAATAGGCCGGCCACTTTTTTAATTCAACTGCCCGATCCCCTTTTGTTTTCTGGAGAATAAAAATGGCGGCCTAGGTTTTTTCTTTTTTGCCCCTAAATCGATCGATTGCTTGATGCTTCTTCAAATCTGGATGAAGCTTGTGATGCTCGAATCCCTGTCGATATCTGGTGCTTTGATTTTGGGCTTTGCTCTTTCTCTCGAGATCGAAATAGTCTGAAAACTGTGAGTAAATCTAAATGTTAATCTCTTTGTTCTTTTAATAATTGGTGCTTAGATTTCGATCATTTCTGCCTGTGATGATTGGTTGAATTTATAGGGTTAGAATCGAACACCCTATTGTCTCTGATTTCACTCGATATGACTTGGCTGATTTTCGAGTTTCCCCTTTTGGTTTTCCTTGAATAAGATGGATTTCCTCGGCTTTTAATTCACTGATTTATTGCTTGATACATGTTGTCTTGTAATGAAATGCTGGCCGATTTCTTTCCAATGTAGAATTTGCTTGTAAATGCTCCTCTGCTCCCTTGTATAAATGCTACCTTGTGAATCACTTTCCTGAAAAGATTTTGCTTGCCAAAAATGATTTCCTTTGAATGTTGACATTCATGATAAATTGTACACATGGAAAGAAAAAACCGGAAACATATTTGCTATTCTGTGATTTTTATGAAAGCTTTGAATCTTGTCAATTTATTGTTTTCCTAAGAATAATTTCTTGATATTTTTGGAAAACATTGATCACAAAAAAAAAGTCTTGCCAAATATTGCTTGATTGCTGAAATGATTTCTTGCCGAGTATACTTGATTGATAGTTATGCTCAAAAATGGCTCTCAGATTTGCTGTATGACATTTCTGATTTTCTGGACACAATTAAAATTCTCATCTCTATGTTTGCTGATTTCCCTTGATTGTGCATGACTTTTTCCATAAATTAAATTTATGCTAAATACTGGAATCACATCATAAGTTTGCCAGAAAATTTGAACACTGATTTCTCTTGCTAAAGATGGAATCCTTAATTTCTTGAATGCACTCATGTAGTTTGCCTGAACCCTCTTTCTAAACCTTGAACATGAACCATGTATCCATGTACAAATTTGAGCTTCATCACTACTGCATATACATTTGAATGTGCACACACACATGATGCTTCCTTCCCTTTGTTACTATGAATTCACTTTAGTGATTTTATCAAACTTGAGATTTGCATGATGCTGTCTTATGCTAGTCCTCTTGATTTGATTCCATTTTGTCAACATATGCACACATATGATACATTGCAAAATCATTCTCCCTGCCTGTTGAACTGTATTGTTGTGTGTGTGTGTGCTGATCCATATGTAACTGCAAACTGTCTTGAAAAAAAAAGTGTGTGTATATGAGCATATACATTCTGTTGACCATTTTAGCACAGAATTGTGTAGTTGATGCTGCATGTAGACTTGAGTCATATATCCACCATTTATATTTGCTGTATTGATGCATGCACAATCATCTTGGACTGAACCACCATGTATGTTTTCCACTCTGATCTTAAGTGATTTGCTATGTTGAACCCACTTGATCACTTGAACCAGTTTGCTGCTTTGCTTAGCATTGTCCTCGACCACTTTCTGTTTTGTGCCTTCACTTGAATTATGCTATATTCCTTGTTCATGTCCATGATTGTTTTGAACTTTGCTGAATTGACAATTGAATTATGGTGTATAGCCATTTCTGACTTGAAATGCTTTGCTTGACACTTGGGCTTGTTTGTATTGCATTTGCTCCATTTCACTGCTGTTGTGTTGACTTGCGTTGATTTTGACTATGCTGGTTGACATTTGTTTTGTTGCTTGAGTGTTGCACTGAGTCGAGATGGTCCACGTGGCTCCTCCTCAGTTGCACACTAGATTGGCGAGGCAGTGCACAAGTGTAAATATATACACGTGTGTATATGCAGCCATCCAGAATAGATTTCCATGTCCCTGCATTGTATTTACATACTGTCTACCTTGTGGTATTTACAGTGTATCACTGTGAATATCACAAGCTGTCTAGACACAGATTGATGGTTTTATAAATCGGATCAAGTCATGAAAGATGATGAGAAACACACCAGAAATCTGAGGCAATTAGAATTTTAAAAATAAAATTTATATTTGCATGTGTTCAGTTTTATTTCTATTGCAGTATACTCTGTGTGTGTTTCATGTGACAGGTAAGCAGGTGATGACTGGACTGACAGTGAAGTGCTGTGAAAACTGAAGACTGAAGACTAAGAGATAGTGTTAGTGAATGTAAATGTATCAGTGATTGTATATAAGTATGAGATGTATAGACAGTGTTATAGTGAGGAGCTGTGTAACAACAGAATTGTACTGATGTTTGTAAACAAATTTGTTTGAAATAAATATTATTTTATTGTTGTCAAACAAACTTGTCTATCATATTCAGTTTATTTACACAAGTACAATCTCATGTTGAAATATCTGTGAATGTGTATAAGTAGTGGAGTCATAAAAATTTGTACTGTTTGAATATTGAAATAAAATATTATATTTAAATAAAATACTGTGTTAATATTTGAACTTCTGTACAGTAGTATTTCACTTAAATATAAATTTTATATTCCTGTCTGTAATGTGATATAACAGTACAATAACAAACACATTTATAATAAAATATATTTGTTTGTTATCATCAAACAAAAATCATATAATTGTGTATACAACACCGTTATATACAACAATCTCCCCCTCTTGATGATGACAAACAAATAAAAGATTTTGAATACAATAAATGTGTTTGACAGTGAATATTGAACTCCCCCTATTTATTTGCTCCCCCTACAACAGAAACTCCCTCTATAACTGTGCATGAGTGAGATTCAAAATTAAAAATATTTATAATATATTCACTCATAAATCAAAATCTATTCCATTCTCCCCCTTTTGTTATCATCAAAAGGATTCAGAATTTAAAATATAAATGAAAAATGACTAAAAAATATAATTTCAGCTTAAGAGGAAGAACAGTCATCATAAATTTCATTCAGTCAAACAAAAATCATAATATTCTGAGAACAGGTGGCATATTCCACATTGTAGAGAATGACGGATTTACAGAGAATTTTATATAAAATGGAGAGAGTTTTTAAAAACAATTCATTTCCAATTATTTTCAAAGGATTTTTATAAAAATAAAGCACAAAAACAGTGATGGATTTGGACTATAATCAATAATTCAACTTAAGTGAGAAAATCGAATAATCTCAAATCCCAATACCTATCAATCAACAAATCATAATATGTCATAAGATTTTAACACATTTCACAGATTATAAGATGGATTGATAGGCTGGTTTTTATATTCAGAGGAGAATTTCAAATTTATTTCCATTTTTAGCACTTTATATTTTTTTTAATTATTATTTAAGAGCATACTGACCACTCATAACCAGAGCTTGGATTTTTAAATGGGATCAGTTGCAGCTTAAATTATAAGACGTCTCATAACCATGCATAACCAGAGCTTGGATTTTTAAATGAGGTTAGAGACACTCTTATATATTAATTATATTTTTATTATTTTCAGCTTTGAATAAAAAAAACTCCTCGGTATATAAAACCAAAATGTGAATGCTAGAAAATGGGTAGATACAGAGATGGACAGTGAAATAAATTTCTAAATTAATTATATTATGAAATATAATCGACTGTACCGGGATCATTGACAATTTTCAATTATCACTAATTCTGAATAATAATATGACCGTAATTCCATCACAAATATTTTCACTTGTCTACTCAAGATGATTTTTTAAAAAAAAAAATAACTCTCCACATTAATATAAAATCATAACGGATGGCAGAAGGATGATAGGTAATGAAGATGGTCGTGAAATAATTGCCAGTTCAAAGATATTACAATAAATATTCAACCACCATGAAAAATTTAAATAAAATTTCCTCTTGTTGTGAACTATACTACAGTCACAATTCATCACAATTTCAAATTCTAATAATAATTTTGATGAATTATAAATACAGTTCAATTTGGATATTGATTTCAATTTCTGAATGAATAATCAATAAATAATTTTAAAATTGAAAATCAATTACAAGAGGAATATGAGAAACTATATAAGCCAAGAGGGATTAAAAATATATATACAGCAAAAAATATGCAGCACTTCTAAACTGATACCACATGGTGTCTCTACAAGTTGAAAATTCAGAACAGATGGATGAAAAAGCTGATACCAATTGTAGTCTCCTTTCTCGAGGAATTTATTCACACCCTAGATATCTCAGATTAAGGAAATTTCAAACACAATGCCCAAGCAGACATGATTACAAATTTGGTACAATTATAAGAGCAGCAGTCAGATTAAAGCAGGCAGTTATTTGAAAACAGTATCAGAGCAGCACAACAGAAACAGTTTCAAATCAGACTTGTTAAGATGTTGGTCACACAAGATGACTCATGATCCAATGATTAAAAATATCGTTTATTTAAAATCATTTGAGGAATGTGAAAAACTCTGGATTCAATGAATCAATCACACCAAATTATTAGTTTCTGATTTAAGATATGTGTGTGATTCAATAAATCAATAATTTCAAATGATTTTAAAACAAACAAATATTTAAATCAAATAATCATGAAATAACGGTGATTTTCAGACCCAAATTTTCAAAGAATTTTTCAAAAATATTTCAGACTAGCCCAAAGAAAAAAAATCATTTACATCAGGTTTGATGGATATTCATGATCCAAAATAATTTATTTGAAATCACTTGAAACAATGTCAAGTTTTTGAAATATAATGAATCAGTCACACAAGTTTGATAATTTCTAATTTAGGAGGTGTGTGAGATTCAGAATATCAAGTATTTCAGATGATTTCAAACAAATAGATTTCAATCATAATAATCATGAATAACGATAAATTTTAAGATGTATCACTGATTCAAGGTAAATTAACATATTCAAGCCAATCTGAAAATTTCTGAAATTATCACTACTGATAAATAATAGAGTGTACTGTAATGAGTATAATATTTTAAGCGTTTCCAAAATGAATTGGAAGAAACTCAAAACAACATAAGTATGTGAAATTTCATTTATTTTTCAGATCTTCAACAATATAGAATTCATATTAACACAAGATATGATATGAATGCTTCAGCACTGTTAGAAATTCAGAAAACAGAAAATGTGCTTCAAAAACAATTGCAGATAAAAAATTCAGTATCTGGAAATGGTTAAAAATATCAGAGTTCTATACACGCAAAAACAAATTTCCACAATATCATGACTACTGCAATTCAAGAAGCACAAAAAAATATGGAAGTGATAAATCAAATCAGAATAGACAGAAGAAAGAGATAGAACGGAGAAGAAGAAGAAAATAAAAAATCAAAACAGAAAATATTTACAGAGGTGAGTTTAGAGATCATACCAGAATCCAGTGTAAATCAGAATCTCTAACTCAACAGTCTTGGCTTAAGGAACTGTGAATGATTACAGAAGTATTGAGCAGCTTGAATTCAAATTTCTTTTGCTTTGCAGTTCCTCAGCCTCCTTCGGTACCTAACTGTTAAAAGGATCGAGTGGTCTGACAAAATTAGTAAAACCACTCATAGTTGTATTCATTTGTTTTGGTACCCAAACTTGTTTATATAACAAACCATTCGAATTTACCTTTGTACCTTTCGGGACCCAAACCAGTTTGAATTTAGTCGAAGCCCTTTTATTTTTATTTGGGATCCAAGATTGTTTAAATGATTTGTTATCAATCAAATTCACATCACGTTTTTTATTTAAGAATCCTTTGGGAATGTTAGAGTTCAAATTTTCAAAACAAACATTTCCAAAGTGATTTGAAGGATTTTTAAAACCAATTGAATTCCGTTTTTCAAACTCATTTGTTTTTCCAAGAACATCATTTTTCCCGAAGCCAAGACCAGATTTATTTCCACTAGAAACTTGGTTTTGTAACAACATATTCAACGAATTTTCCCCATTAGAAAATTTATCCAATGTTGATTCCAATCGTTGAATTTTGGATTTTAGATCGCCATTTTCTTTTAATAAATTTGAGCAATTATTTGTAGCAATCATCTGTTTAGCATTGGTCTGTTTTAAAAACAAATTCTCATTTTCAAGCAATTCAATTTTGGCTTGGAATTCGGAAATTTTAAGTTCAAATTGTTTTTGTTTTTCAGATTCAAAATTCTTGGATTTTTCAATCTCATTTTCAAGTTCTTCTAAAATCAAATTTAATTTCAACAAATTTTCATTTTCAGCAATTTCAAATTTGGAATATATATCTATTTTAAAATTTTCAAATTCATTTTGCAGAAGGTTGTTTAAATTTGATAACTCAGTCTTGTTCTCATTTAAGGTCAAAATTTCATCTTCAAACTTTTGAATATTTTTATTGAGATGAACAAGGTTGGTTTTCAATTTCAAACAATTTTTGCAAACTGAATTTGAAGAATTTTTAACATATTCAAGTTGTGATTCCAAATCATCAATTTTGCTGGTCAACTCAAAATTCTTAGATTTCAGAGACTTATTTTTCAGTTGGAGTTTATCAACAGATTTTGTTAAATCAAGACACATGTAAACCAGATCTTCATATGAAAAATTTTCTGTTTCAGCATTTGTTGATTCTCCATCAACTGATCCATCTGAATTTTCATCTGTAAGGCTAGTTAAGCATAGATCTGAAGCTAAGTTGACTTTCTGGTGTTTTGAGCTGCAGTTGTCAATTTGTCCATACTTCGTATTGAGAGCTATCCAGATTTCCTACGCAGTTAAACAATGGGAAATCAGACTGTATTGATCATCATCAAGATAAGAATATAGAATATGTGTAGCACGAGAATTAAAAACTTTATCTACCCTATCGTACCCATTGATAACAACATCCCAACATTTAATATTAACAGATTTTAAATAAAATTCCATTTTGGATTTCCAGTTTAAAAAATCTGTTCCATCGAAAATTGTTGGAGATGAACTGGACTGACTCTCTATCGGTTGACAACTAGGATGACCCATGACTCTAGAGTTAGTGAAATAACCTGCTCTGATACCACTTTTTGGATCTAGATTAACCCTAGAGGGGGGGGGGGATGAATAGGGTTTATCACGGTTTTTAACTGAATTAAAATTCTATCGAGATAATAAACAGATCACAGAATATAGCAGAAACAGAAATACAGATAATAAATCACACACAGATATACCCAGCTTCGGCAAAACCCTGCCTACTGCTACATTTCTAAGGTTTCTACTAGGTGATAGAACAGTTCCCGCATAAAAGACCATGTACACTCGCAAACCCTGCTCCTATTCTAACCCTACGCTCAAAACCGTAGACTGATCTAAACCCCTAGATCAGATTCTCCCGGATTACAACCCCGTAACCAGTAAATCAGATTTTACAGAATCTGTGAACTGACAGTCAACACCCTGACTGAAATTCCCCTAGCATTTTACAGTCACTAGAAACTGTATAGAGTTGTTTTACAAACAAACAAATACAAAACAAATTAAACACAAAGCTTAAAACCCTAGTAAAAATAAAGGAGTTAAAAATAAGGGGTCATCCCCCTTTTAAACTTAGCCTAGTCAAAATAGAAAATAGGCCGACCACTTTTTTAATTCAACTGCCCGATCCCCTTTTGTTTTCTGGAGAATAAAAATGGAGGTCTAGGGTTTTTCTTTTTTGCCCCTAAATCGATCGATTGCTTGATGCTTCTACAAATCTGGATGAAGCTTCTGATGCTCGAATCCCTGTCGATATCTGGTGCTTTGATTTTGGGCTTTGCTCTTTCTCTCGAGATCGAAACAGTCTGAAAACTATGAGTAAATCTGAATGTTAATCTCTTTGTTCTTTTAATAATTGGTGCTTAGATTTCGATCATTTCTGCCTGTGATGATTGGTTGAATTTATAGGGTTAGAATCGAACACCCTATTGTCTCTGATTTCACTCGATATGACTTGGCTGATTTTCGAGTTTCCCCTTTTGGTTTTCCTTGAATAAGATGGATTTCCTCGGCTTTTAATTCACTGATTTATTGCTTGATATATGTTGTCTTGTAATGAAATGCTGGCCGATTTCTTTCCAATGTAGAATTTTCTTGTAAATGCTCCTCTGCTCCCTTGTATAAATGCTACCTTGTGAATCACTTTCCTGAAAAGATTTTGCTTGCCAAAAATGATTTCCTTTGAATGTTGACATTCATGATAAATTGTACACATGGAAAGAAAAAACTGGAAACATATTTGCTATTCTGTGATTTTTAGGAAAGCTTTGAATCTTGTCAATTTATTGTTTTCCTAAGAATAATTTCTTGATATTTTTGGAAAACATTGATCACAAAAAAAAAAGTCTTGCCAAATATTGCTTGATTGATGAAATGATTTCTTGCCGAGTATACTTGATTGATAGGTATGCTGAAAAATGGCTCTCAGATTTGCTGTATGACATTTTTGATTTTCTGGACACAATTAAAATTCTCATCTCTATGTTTGTTGATTTCCCTTGATTGTGCATGACTTTTTCCATAAATTAAATTTATGCCAAATACTGGAATTCTGGAATCACATCATAAGTTTGCCAATAAATTTGAACACTGATTTCTCTTGCTAAAGATGGAATGCTTAATTTCTTGAATGCACTCATGTAGTTTGCCTGAACCCTCTTTCTAAACCTTGAACATGAACCATGTATCCATGTACAAATTTGAGCTTCATCACTACTGTATATACATTTGAATGTGCACACACACATGATGCTTCCTTCCCTTTGTTACTATGAATTCACTTTAGTGATTTTATCAAACTTGAGATTTGCATGATGCTGTCTTATGCTAGTCCTCTTGATTTGATTCCATTTTGTCAACATATGCACACATATGATACATTGCAATATCATTCTCCCTGCCTATTGAACTGTATTGTTGTGTGTGTGTGCTGATCCATATGTAACTGCAAACTGTCCTGAAAAAAAAATGGTGTGTATATGAGCATATACATTCTGTTGACCATTTTAGCATAGAATTGTGTAGTTAATGCTGCATGTAGACTTGAGTCATATATCCACCATTTATATTTGCTGTATTGATGCATGCACAATCATCTTGGACTGAACCACCATGTATGTTTGCCACTCTGATCTTAAGTGATTTGCTATGTTGAACCCACTTGATCACTTGAACCAGTTTGCTGCTTTGCTTAGCATTGTCCTCGACCACTTTCTGTTTTGTGCCTTCACTTGAATTATGCTATATTCCTTGTTCATGTCCATGATTGTTTTGAACTTTGATGAATTGACAATTGAATTATGGTGTATAGCCATTTCTGACTTGAAATGCTTTGCTTGACACTTGGGCTTGTTTATATTGCATTTTCTCCATTTCACTGTTGTTGTGTTGACTTGCGTTGACTTTGACTATGTTGGTTGACATTTGTTTTGTTGCTTGAGTGTTGCACTGAGTCGAGATGGTCCACGTGGTCCTCCTCAGTTGCACACTAGATTGGCGAGGCAGTGCACACGTGTAAATATATACACGTGTGTATATGCAGCCATCCAGAATAGATTTCCATGTCCCTGCATTGTATTTACATACTGTCTACCTTGTGGTATTTACAGTGTATCACTGTGAATATCACAAGTTGTCTAGACACAGATTGATGGTTTTATAAATCGGATCAAGTCATGAAAGATGATGAGAAACACACCAGAAATCTGAGGCAAATAGAATTTTAAAAATAAAATTTATATTTGCATGTGTTCAGTTTTATTTCTATTGCAGTATACTGTGTGTGTGTGTTTCATGTGACAGGTAAGCAGGTGATGACTGGACTGACAGTGAAGTGCTGTGAAAACTGAAGACTGAAGACTAAGAGATAGTGTTAGTGAATGTAAATGTATCAGTGATTGTATATAAGTATGAGATGTATAGACAGTGTTATAGTGAGGAGCTGTGTAACAACAGAATTGTACTGATGTTTGTAAACAAATTTGTTTGAAATAAAATATTATTTTATTGTTGTCAAACAAACTTGTCTATCATATTCAGTTTATTTACACAAGTACAATCTCATGCTGAAATATCTGTGAATGTGTACAAGTAGTGGAGTCATAAAAATTTGTACTGTTTGAATATTGAAATAAAATATTATATTTAAATAAAATACTGTGTTAATATTTGAACTTCTGTACAGTAGTATTTCACTTAAATATAAATATTATATTCCTGTCTGTAATGTGATATAACAGTACAATAACAAACACATTTATAATAAAATATATTTGTTTGTTATCATCAAACAAAAATCATATAATTGTGTATACAACACCGTTATATACAACACTATCTCAATTCATTTTCCACTTAACTGGTTTCAATTCAATTTCTATTTCTATTTGCTTTTACAAATTCTAATTTAATTTGTTTTAATTCAAACAATTTTCTCTAGGGAATTTCAAACAACTTAGCTTTTCTAAAACCAGATATCCCCTTTTAGGATTCAAAACAACTTGCTTTTCACAAAACAATTCAAAAACAAAATCTTTGGTTGTAATCCGTCACTTAGAAACTCGAAAATGAACACTAATGATGCAGTTGTCATCATCAGAATTTATTTTCCAGCGATCGAAGTGAGTTCAATACTATATCACTTTAAAACCATTTCTAAACACTTCAATTTTGAAATCTATTTCTAATATACCATTCACACTGCTTGTAAAATAATTTAAAATCTCCAAGGATTTTAAAATTCTCATATATTTAATCCAATTCCATTTACAAACACCTTTCATGTTTTCGGAATTTTAATTCCAATTCTGATTTAAATTCAGATTTAATTCATCTGATTTTACATATTACCCTTATATGAATTCCAATTGGTTATTTACATAACCATTTAATTTATAATCTTACTCGATTATAATAACTAATATATCCAATATATTATAATCATTTCAATTTTTTTTCTTTTATATCAAAATATAATTTGGGTAAAATTAATTCATTTACCCTCTTTTCAAAACATACAGTGTCGGTTCATCGTATTCGAGTGTTTATAAATCCCTACCGATACAGTGGATCAAATTGATCGACCAGAACTCATAAACAACTCAACCAATAAATCTCCACAATATAAAACCATTTTACATCAAATAACAAATACGTTCACTCGTATATATACACTCAACTCAATTTAGGGTATTACTAACCCCATCTCTACTGAGTCACGCCACAAAGCCAAGGTAATTACTCAACCTTCAACTCTGATACCACTGTAACGACCTAGGGATTCGCGATCCTGAGTAATCGACATATAACCCAATGTCGACTATCAAGCATCGGAAATACCGGATAGTCCATGAAAGAAATTAGTAGGTGAGAATAGATAAGATAGAAACTTAGAATAGAAGAAGAAGAAGAACATACAACATCAGAGTAAACACGAATCTCACAGCAGAACGAATGATATATAATAGATGCATAACTTTGAAATAAAATCAGTATATGTATACAATAACATTATCAGAGTACAACACTTACAATATAATGGAAATAACAATAGCTACAAAATCCTGAAGCCTCCTACTCCAAGCTCTCAATATCTGTGAAACCTGACTACTTGACTTCCCATACAAATTTGGGCACCCAAGAGTTTAGGGTAAAACAAAACAAAATAAACTTCGGGTCATTCATGGGACTGTTATGAGTAAAACAATTTAAAACAGTTTGAGCAATTAAACGATATCTCATAAGACCACGCCGTATAACGGAATGAGTTTTTCCCTTATGAGAATCCAAAACATTTGATTTAACTTTCAAAATCCTTTTGAAAGAAACGATAAACTTTATATCAAAACTCTTTTGATATTATAATAATGTCTATCAACCACAAATAAATAATCATCTAGCAGAAACGCTTTCATCTCACGTTCTACATATATAGTGTACAATCAAAACCATGAGCACTTATTGGATAATGGACTACCAGCTATGACAAGGTATGTGTGACGACCCCAAAACCTTCGTATGACGGTGGTAAGGGTAATCTTTGGAATATAACACATAAACAAATAACAGCAGAACAGAAATAAATAAATACACCAGATAATGTACAAATAATACACTGGATAAACATAAGCATTAGAGTTACATAGTATACAGGATCATACTTAGTACAAAATACAGTTCAGTTATACATAAATGTCTATAGCAGAAAACAAAACATAACATGTACAATAGGAGCTGAATAGCATAAAAAGAGATAAATGATAGAATCCATCTTCAGCTCCAGCTATCCAGAAAGGGCCTACTAAAACCTGAATACAAGGCTGCCCGTGTAGAAAAAGGGGCACCCGAGTTTGCAAGTGAAACAAACTACGAGTCAGTCATGGGACTGGTATGAGAAATCTACTTAACATATTTTATAATATGGCCAATCACAGGACCATGCCACGTTCGCGGAACGGGTTTACTCCATTGGATTGCCAGTGCTTAAAACAAGTACATCTTTTAAACATCGCAATGCTTTTTATAAAAATGAAGCCATTATAAGACTCAGTTCCCATCACACAATGCAACACAAACCGGAGGATAGAGTTTTACCTTATAATGGCCAAAATATGCTTGATATGAACAAAACAAAAGCATTTGATATTATTACTAGTGTTTATATGTTTCAAAAACAATTTCAATCATAAATATCAATCATAGACGGCATTAATGCCCCATACAACTATGTCGCCATATATAGGTATACAATCAAAACCGCATGGTGTCGTATTTGGAAATTGGATTTCCATCATGAACCAAGGCAAAAAATTGTCCTTACCGAATTCGAGACAATCTAGCCCATGTCTCAGGCAAGTACTCAGTCAAGCCTTTGGATCGTCAGGGCTGGTCCACCAATGTGGACTAAAATGCCTGAACACTGCGTTTCCCCGCCCTTTGGGGCGTAAATGAGTCATATGACTCCATCGGCTCCACATAGTCACCGATATATCCGAGGCACCTCGCAATCCAACAACCACACAGGTGAAAATAATATAAATGTCAGGGCTGGTAGGTCACTGACACCACCCTAGCTAGAAGGAAACGCATGTCCTCCCTGATGTCCTCTCCCGTTTCTGGCTCGTACCGGGGTGTGAGGCTCGCGAATCAACGTTATACACAAGCTATGCCACACAGGCGGTGCTTTGATTATCAACCACAAAACTTTGCTTTTCAACAAAAGCCTTGATCATTTGCCACTTAGGCATGCCACACAGGCAGTTCACTCCATGCGACTGATTTCTATCAATATATAACCTCTGAGCTCGTACGTCTCAGAGAAGGGCATTAAGCAAGAGAATAAATTCTCCGCCGCCAAACAGATATATATTTAATAAAGATCAATCAGCACAGAACAAAATCCAATGTCAGACAAACAGTCCATTTACGAGTTCGTTCTGGGTCTGAACGAAACCGGAGGCACTTATACCTCGCATATCCATCAATCTCCAAGTACGTCTGGACGATCACCACTCATTATCTATATTTTGGGATGCCTCCCAATCAAGACATCAGTAATCATCCAACTGATGTGAAGATCTCCGGTCTTCAACCACCATCTTCATCATCGACTTCTTATCGCCGATCAATTATTTGAAATGAGATTTAACTCGGCCTTTTCAAATAATTCATGTATATTTAGAATTTAAATCAGTTCATTTCAATGGTTAAATTATTCGACATCAATAATTCTGTTCAAATGTAATTTTCACGCCAAACACATTCAACCGTCAAATGTCCAATAAACCGGGTAAATTCGGTTTATTTCCATTCCATATCGTTTATAATATTTTATAACGATTTACCGCTATTTTTATTCATTTAAAAACAACCAATTCATTCAAACGACGCTTCAGGCCATAACGCGGTCGTGGCGCT
Source organism: Allium sativum (assembly GCA_030737875.1). Classification (NCBI taxonomy): domain Eukaryota; kingdom Viridiplantae; phylum Streptophyta; class Magnoliopsida; order Asparagales; family Amaryllidaceae; genus Allium; species Allium sativum. The sequence goes on along the minus strand of CM060912.1, from coordinate 1,009,639,858 downwards.
ATTTTTCTTCAGATTTGATTTACACACATCTAAAAATCTAACCGTTGGATCTTCACAAATTTTATATCATTAGAAAGATCTTTTCAAAACGAATCCAATGGTTTCTGTAACACCCTACCTCCGCTAGGGTCACTCACAAAGGGAATGCCCTAGTTTTGGAGGGGTATTATCTAGTAAATAGGCGCAGAGATAACACAAGACATAACATAGATAAAATAGAGTATATAAAGCAGCGGATATAAACTTTAAAACCAAATCTCATTACTGAAAAATAGAGTCAAAACCTCTTACATCAAAATGCCAAGTCATTATTTCATTACATCAAGTTCTAAAGAAGCAAAGTACTTAAAACAACATAAGTAAAATATTATTCCCCAAAAAGTGCATGAGTGCAGCCATAGCATAGCTCAAGACCAAACCGTACATGAGCTGTCAGAAAGCAAGCAAAGTCCAAGCTAAGAGCTAGAGTTTCCTCCCTGAGAACCTGGGGGGGGGGGGGAACAAAAGACAAAGAGGCGAAAGAAAACGGGTCAGTCAAAAAGACTGGTAAGCCCTAGTGACTATCAACATAGAAACTAGTAAAGTTAACAAGACATGAATACAGTGGAATTAAACATAGGAATGATGATAAGTCTGACATGATAACTAAGCTAACAAGATAACTCAAGTCTAACATTGCGTATTCAAGGTTCGCCATACCAACTATACTAGTATACTAATCCTGTGTCAACTATAAATCAAGAAATAATCCCTTGGCCTAATATCGTGAAGTGACCCAATTCGGGGTCCAACGGTATGATCTAATCGATCGGCTCCCTACAAGTCTAGCTCGTCGTGTGTCTGTGTCATACGGCCCTATCACGAATGTAGTCACCTGTGCTAGGTCCACCATAGGGTGTATCAAGCCCTAGGGTGCCAACCACCGACATGAATCAAGAATGCACAGATAATCCTACTGATGCCCAATGCCTGCTTTTTCAACTCCGGACTAAGTGCACGACCCTAGTCCGCCTGAACCTACAATGGCGCACCAACTCAGCCGTCGTTCGGGTCGCTTACAATCAGCCCAGCAATCGTGCCCCACCCTGCCTAGTCCCAGGGTACCATGATACATCTAGTGGGTTACTGCTGAAAAGGACCGCGTAACTAGGGTTTCGTTCAGCAGGTTAAGTTGTCATTTAAAATCGAGACATAACCCCACCTACGTGTCATGTCAAATTGACTAAGCGTGTCGTTCTAGTTCAAGACTTAGTCCTACGAATCATGTGTTAGGTTGGTTAAGTGTGTTCAAGCGGTTCATGACTTAACCCTATCAAATCAACGTGTCAAATTGGTTAAGTATATTCAAGTGGTCCATGACTTAACCCTATCCAGTGGCATTAATTTACTTAATGCACCCCTAACCTCTCACATTAGACTTGGTTATGGTTACTGGATGTGCCGGGCGGGTCCGGGCAGTTTTATACCATAACCTAGTCTAACCTCGGGTTTCGAGTGCGATATGACCAACTACTCACATTGGGTCCTATTGTTTGCAGTTACTGGATTCGCCGGGCAGTTCCGGGCAGATTTATACTGCAAACTCAACCAAACCTCGAGTTGGCCACGTTCAAGTTATCTAAGTGTCATGTCCCAAATTCATATTTTCAAGTATAATTTCATGTCAAGTTCATGTTCCTATCCAAGCTCAAGTTATAACGATATTCATGTTTTCAAGTTCATACTAAATTCAGGTTTTCCTAAACTACCCAAATCGCATCCCCAACGCTCGTGAATTCGAATCAAGGCAATAGATGTAACTAGGGAATAACATAACAAGGATGGGTATAAAGTGGCAAAGGTGATTTCAAGGCAAGCATGGTGTAACTTGAGATATGATCATAACATCACTGGCATATGAAATAGGGTGATAAACATAGCAATAAATGACATAAGATGATAATCCTAAACTTTTGACTAGCAATAGTTTCAACATCGCAACATCACAGGCATGTTAAAATAATGATAGGGTTTAGGTTATGACATGAACAGGCCCCTAAATCAAGTTCTTATCAGTATTCCACAAATCAAGGTTCAATATGAACGGTACTAGATTCAAGGTGAATAGATCTAGGGTGAACAAGAGTAGATCTAAAATAATAGATCAAAAAGGAATAGTCATAGATCAAAGATATACAAGAGTAGGTCTCAAGTAGTTATCATGTTTATGTTCAACTTCAATTTACACATGTCCATATTAAGTTTAGAGTTTAGATCTAAGAGTAACTGGGGCTTACAGATCGTGGTTTTTGAGAACTAAGAACAGAAATTGTCGTAGGATCGTTGTTGACATGTTGATCTATTCCCTTGAATTGTTGTAGAAATGTTGGCCTTCGATTTGGATCTAGTTTGAATGTTTAAGCTTCAAGTTGGAGGCGGCGACCATGGTTCAAGAGGAGACTTAACAACATATTGGTGTTAGAAAGATTTGTTGTGGATTAGCCTAGGTCTTAGGGTGTTTTTATAGTTGCAACAACTAGTTTAGGCCATAGGATAAACCCTAGAATCGATCTGAACCACCAAAAATCGTCACAGGCCCTCAAACAAGCCAACATGATCATGCAGGAGCAACCAGGCCCAAACCAGGTTCGGGGACCAGGTCGACACCCAAGTCGACTGCGCAGTCGACCTGGTCCTGGGGGTGTCAACTGCCCAGTCGACTCCCCAGTCGACCTGGGGTGCTAGGCGGGAAATTTCCCGCCCAGTCTGTCTGGGTTTTGAAATTCGAATTTGAACTCAAATTCGAACTGTTTTGAACTCTGAAAATTTCTGAAACTTTGGGGAGCCATAACTTGGTCATACGGACTCCGATTTTCGAAAACTCGGACTCGATTTCATGCAGAATTCCGAGACGAACGCAATGGCGCAACCCGTTTCCCTTGTTTATTATTTTAAAATTTAATTCTGCCTAGATTTATGGTTATAACACGTTATCAAAATATGGGTTGTTACATTCTCCCCTCCTTAAAGGATTTCGTCCCCGAAATCTCTAAGTTAGGAAGAACGTATCCTACCATCCATCATCCATCTACTCAAAACATCATCCACAAGCAAACATTGTCCTTAAGAGATTTCTAATGCTGTATGAACATGTGCAAAAAGTGTGTGTATATGTTCCTTATCTAATGCAAATGATCAGGCCTGATAGATCTTTCTAATGCAAAATATGTTTAGTGTCATGAATCCAACATGTATGCAAACAAATCCTAGTCTCGTAAGCACTATATTTGTGCACAAACATTCATCCATATGCAATATTCATATGATAACACATTCAATTTCATCCATAAATAAGTATAAACACTTATGCATATGCAATATGAAAATGTGTCTGAGCCGATCTAGTGCCTAATGTGTGTTATGCAACCACAAGCAATCACTTGCAACCACTTGCAACCATTCGCAAACATCAAGCATAACATGTTTCAAATACATGTTTACATTCATAGGATTCTACCTAAGGTTCTCAAAACAGGATCGAAAGGATATACAAGATAAAACAAAGTATCTAGGGAAAAGAAGTTAAAGATGTACCCCTAGAAGGTCCTTCTTGCGGGGCTTGCCCTTGCTTCTTAGGGCAGTTCTTGCTGATGTGTCCAGTTTCACCGCATTGAAAACATGCTCCTATCTTCATCTTCTTCTTCCTACAGTCCTGGACTATATGCCCGTCAATACCACAGAAGTTGCATTTTCTTTTCTCACGTGACTTGTCATTCTTGTTGTTGCTGTTCTTTCCTCCTTTCTCGGAGTCTACCTTCTTGTCTTGAGACTCATTCGCCTTGACCTTCTTCTTGCCATTCCCGTCTTCTTCATGAAGTAGGGCCATATTCACCAAGCTTTCAAAGGTCGCCCCCATGGGTACACGAGTCATGGCCATAGTGTGGAGTGGCTCACTCAATCCTCGAGCAAAGCGTAGAGCCTTCTTCTCAGCCGTGTTGACTAAGTCCAAACCAAACCGAGCAAGCTGATTAAACTTATTCACGTATTCCCTAACTGACATGTCCCCTTGCTTGAGTGCCAGGAACCTCTCCATCTGAAGGCTCGCTTCTGCGGATGATAAAAACTTAAGCCCAAACCTCTCTCTAAAGTCTGCCCAAGTCTCAGTTGGCCTGGTAGCGTTGGTGACTTCACACCAAAATGCAGCTTCCTCTTTCAACAACCATGCTGCCAACTGAACTTTCCTATGATCCTCCATATCGAAAATAACAAACAAGTCTTCAGTCTCTTTTAGCCAGTTTCGCTCCTCAACGAAGGTTTCAGTTCCAACGAAGTTCTTGCCGCCCATTCCTATAAAGTCCTTGCATATTTTGGCGAAGGCGGTACCCGGAGGAGGAGGAGGAGGAGGAACCGTGGCCACCGGGGGATGAGGAGGAGGGATATCTGCCGGGCCCACGCCGTTGGCCCTAGCTTCCAAGTATCTTTGGAACCAGCCAGGTATGGGTACTCCCTCAGGAAGGTTAAGATCAGACATGCTGAAAAGTGAAAAGGAAAAAGATTCAAAGGAGGAAACAAAGGAAAGTGCTAATGGCTTTTGGGGAATAGCCTTTTCTTAAAAATAAAAATTTTCTTGAAAAATGCTTCTTTATAAACGGTTTTGAAAATAGTTTCAAAAGGTTTTTAAAACTTTTGCCCGGTCTGGTAACCTTCTGCTCTGATACCAAATGTAGCACCCCACCTCCGCTAGGGTCACTCACAAAGGGAATGCCCTAGTTTTGGAGGGGTATTATCTAGTAAACATGCGCAGAGATGACACAAGACAAAACATAGATAAAATAGAGTATATAAAGCAGCGGATATAAACTTTAAAACCAAATCTCATTACTGAAAAATAGAGTCAAAACCTCTTACATCAAAATGCCAAGTCATTATTTCATTACATCAAGTTCTAAAGAAGCAAAGTACTTAAAACAACATAAGTAAAATATTATTCCCCAAAAAGTGCATGAGTGCAGCCATAGCATAGCTCAAGACCAAACCGTACATGAGCTGTCAGAAAGCAAGCAAAGTCCAAGATAAGAGCTAGAGTTTCCTCCCTGAGAACCTGGGGGGGGGGGGAACAAAAGACAAAGAGGCGAAAGAAAACGAGTCAGTCAAAAAGACTGGTAAGCCCTAGTGACTATCAACATAGAAACTAGTAAAATTAACAAGACATGAATAAAGTGGAATTAAACATAGGAATGATGATAAGTCTGACATGATAACTAAGCTAACAAGATAACTCAAGTCTGACATTGCGTATTCAAGGTTCGCCATACCAACTATACTAGTATACTAATCCCGTGTCAACTATAAATCAAGAAATAATCCCTTGGCCTAATATCGTGAAGTGACCCAATTCGGGGTCCAACGGTATGATCTAATCGATCGGCTCCCTACAAGTCTAGCTCGTCGTGTGTCTGTGTCATACGACCTTATCACGAATGTAGTCACCTGTGCTAGGTCCACCATAAGGTGTATCAAGCACTAGGGTGCCAACCACCGACACGAATCAAGAATGCACAGATAATCCTACTGATGCCCAATGCCTGCTTTTTCAACTCCGGACTAAGTGCACGACCCTAGTCCGCCTGAACCTACAATGGCGCACCAACTCAGCCGTCGTTCTGGTCGCTTACAATCAGCCCAGCAATCGTGCCCACCCTGCCTAGTCCCAGGGTACCGTGATACATCTAGTGGGTTACTACTGAAAAGGACCGCGTAACTAGGGTTTCGTTCAGCAGGTTAAGTAGTCATTTAAAATCGAGACTTAACCCCATCTGCGTGTCATGTCAAATTGACTAAGTGTGTCGTTCTAGTTCAAGACTTAGTCCTACGAATCATGTGTCAGGTTGGTTAAGTGTGTTCAAGCGGTTCATGACTTAACCCTATCAAATCAACGTGTCAAATTGGTTAAGTATATTCAAGTGGTCCATGACTTAACCCTATCCAGTGGCATTAATTTACTTAATGCACCCCTAACCTCTCACATTAGACTTGGTTATGGTTACTGGATGTGCCGGGCGGGTCATGGCAGTTTTACACCATAACCTAGTCTAACCTCGGGTTTCGAGTGCGATATGACCAACTACTCACATTGGGTCCTATTGTTTGCAGTTCCTGGATTCGCCGAGCAGTTCCAGGCAGATTTATACAGCAAACTCAACCCAACCTCGAGTTGGCCACGTTCAAGTTATCTAAGTGTCATGTCCCAAATTCATATTTTCAAGTATAATTTCATGTCAAGTTCATGTTCCTATCCAAGCTCAAGTTATAACGATATTCATGTTTTCAAGTTCATACTAAATTCAGGTTTTCCTAAACTACCCAAATCGCATCCCCAACGCTCGTGCATTCGAATCAAGGCAATAGATGTAACTAGGGAATAACATAACAAGGATGGGTATAAAGTGGCAAAGGTGATTTCAAGGCAAGCATGGTGTAACTTGAGATATGATAATAACATCACTGGCATATGAAATAGGGTGATAAACATAGCAATAAATGACATAAGATGATAATCCTAAACTTGTGACTAGCAATAGTTTCAACATCGCAACATCACAGACATGTTAAAATAATGATAGGGTTTAGGTTATGACATGAACAGGCCCCTAAATCAAGTTCTTATCAGTATTCCACAAATCAAGGTTCAATATGAACGGTACTAGGTTCAAGGTGAATAGATCTAGGATGAACAAGAGTTGAGATAAAAAATAGATCGAAAAGGAATAGTCATAGATCAAAGATATACAAGAGTAGGTCTCAAGTAGTTATCATGTTTATGTTCAACTTCAATTTACACATGTCCATATTAAGTTTAGAGTTTAGATCTAAGAGTAACTGGGGCTTACAGATCGTGGTTTTTGAGAACTAAGAACAGAAACTGTCGTAGGATCGTTGTTGAGATGTTGATCTATTCCCTTGAATTGTTGTAGAAACGTTGGCCTTCGATTTGGATCTAGTTTGAATGTTTAAGCTTCAAGTTGGAGGCGGCGGCCATGGTTCAAGAGGAGACTTAGCAGCATAATGGTGTTAGAAAGATTTGTTGTGGATTAGCCTAGGTCTTAGGGTGTTTTTATAGTTGCAACAACTACTTTAGGCCATAGGATAAACCCTAGAATCGATCTAAACCGCCAAAAATCGTCACAGGCCCTCAAACAAGCCAACAGGGTCAAGCAGGAGCAACCAGGCCCAAACCAGGTTCGGGGACCAGGTCGACACCCAAGTCGACTGCGCAGTCGACCTGGTCCTGGGGGTGTCGACTGCCCAGTCGACTCCCCAGTCGACCTGGGGTGCTGGGCGGGAAATTTCCCGCCCATTCTGTCTGGGTTTTGAAATTCGAATTTGAACTCGAATTCGAACTGTTTTGAACTCTGAAAATTTCTGAAACTTTGGGGAGCCATAACTTGGTCATACGGACTCCGATTTTCGAAAACTCGGACTCGATTTCAGGCAGAATTCCGAGACGAACGCAATGGTGCAACCCGTTTCCCTTAGTTCTTATTTTAAAATTTAATTCTGCCTAGATTTATGGTTATAACACGTTATCAAAATACGGGTTGTTACAGTTTCAGTTTTGGGAAAATCCGACAGTCGGATCTCCCGGTACAATCGTTTGAAGTTACGATTTCAAAATATGAACTGCAGCGTCGTTATTCGATTTAATTTAATTATATATATAATATCGATTCTAGTGCTGTTTTTCTTCAGATTTGAATTAAACATTCCCGGCAATCTAACCGTTGGATCTTTACAAGATTGATGTCGTTGGAAAGATATTTCCAAAACGAACGCAACGGTTGCGGTTTCGGGAAAATCCGATGGTCGGATCTCCCGCAATAATCGTTTGAAATCACGATTTCAAAACATGAACTACAACTTCGTTATTCGATTTATTTTGGTTATATATATATATATATATAAATATAATTCATTCTTTGATTCTAAAACCATATACATTTCGCACATTTGATAAAAACGATATTTTTATCCAACAGTTTTTTTTTCAACACATCACTATTTTTAACAGTTCATATATATCATCAAAATGTGATTTTTATTGTAAAACAACTTATTTCAAAACACGAATATTTTATATAGTTCATATATATCATAAAAATGTGATTTTTATTGTAAAACAATTTATTTCAAAACACGATTATTTTATATAGTTCATACATAAGGTAAAAATGTTATTTTTAGTGTTAAAACAATTTATTTAAAACACTAATATTTTATATAGTCTATATATATGATAAAAATGTTACTTTTATCTTTCAAAGAATTTATTCAATACATGAACTTCATTCAACACATGAATTTTATTCAACACATGAGTTTCTATTCAACACATGAATTTTATTTCAATACATGAATTTTATTCGACACATGAATTTCTATTCAACACATGAATTTTATTTCAACACATGAATATAAATCAAACACAGGAATATTTCAGAAAATTTCGGCAGCATAACGGCAGGGTAGTTAAAACCGGCACCGTCCCTAGTACGGCTCCTCGCTCTACCTTAAAGCCTCGCAGCTTTTGACAATGGGGATTTTCATTATCTAGTTCGTACGCAGACGAATTTTCCCATATACTAATCCTACTGGGATTTCAACCGCAATCAATCATTTCAAATCAACCATTCATGATATTCACTAAATTTTCACATCAACCAATAATCCAAACAATATCACAACCAATATATATCGTCCATGGTCTGTGAACGAGGGGAGTATATATGTATATATAGATATATGTATATACCTATATTTCGATTTCATTTCAATATCATTTCAATTTATTTCAACGCATATATCATTTTTACAACGCATATATAACTTATACATCGAACATACAACTTATACAACGCTTATACATGAGGTGTACAACGCTTATATAACTCATACATAGACTGTATAATTTATACATCGTTGTTTCCATATCGTTTATAATTCAGAAATCTCACATTGGGTTCCACTCCTCCAAAACTTGTAGAAGGCTCAGAAAAATATCCGGTCTCTTCTAGAATGTAGAAGACGTCCACACGAGTCCACAATCTCTTATTTCACTGAATTTCGACCACATAGCAAAAAGATATGATTTTTAGAAGTTTGCAACACTTAAAAATGTAAAATCAGTTCAAATTAGAACAGGTCGTACCTTTCTGAAATTAGTTCGAATCTAGGTTTTGAATTTGCGATCAAACGGGGTAACAGTTTGAGGATCGGGTTGCACGAGGTCAAAGGGGGAGGTGGGCACGGGTTCACCAGTGGCCGGAGCAACTCACGGCGGCGCTCGAAACAATCGGATTTTCGAGCCCGATATCTCCACAAAAATCCACGAAAAAAATCCAAACTTTATATTGATTTGAAGCTTGAGTAATCCTCTACAAAATTCCCCACCAGAGCATGTAATTTTATTGAGTAGTTTGAGATATTTTGAAGAGAGAAGGAGGAGAAACGTTTCCTTCATTCAATGTAGCAGGGAGAGAGAAAAAAGGCGGCTTTTTTTATTATTTTTAATTATGATGGAAAAATTCTATTGGGCCATATTTATATTAGTTTGAAAATTAGGGTATTTATAAATGAACACCAATTCAAACCCAACGACTGTCGCCCCTAGCTAAATACCCCCATCCCGAACACAATGGGATATGTTTCGCAGGCCAATTCGATTGTTACGGTTAGTTATTCTTCAAATTAAAGTATAAAACATTCAATATTTGATTTGAACGTACATTTTAATCTGCCAGGGCCACATACAGATCCCAAAAATTCCAGAAAAATAAATCTAGCTATGTTTTGACGATTCGGTCCCATCAAAACTAGTTTTGTCGAATTCTGAGACCGTTTGAAAAATGGCCATTTTCTGGTCGATCCAATTTAACTGAAATCAACCAAACACTTTTTCCTTCGCCACGCTCACATATTAACTTCAAAAATTATGGAATTTGAAACCTAGCAATAATTTGACATCCCGAATCCAACTAAAGTGGTTTCGTCGAATTCTGAGGTCGTTTGCAAAATGTCTATTTTCAAGGGCTATATATTCTCTATAGCGACCTTTCTGAAAATTCATTTGTCAATAACTTTTGATTCCCGCTACGAAACTTCGATTTGTCATATTCATTAGAAAGATATTCATAAACAGATTTAGATATTTTTGGTTTCACTAAATCTGTTTTAATTTGACTCGGTACAGTCAGTCAAAGTTCGAATTTAAATTTTGAAATTACCACGCCATTTCAGGCCTTGTTTATAATTAAAAATAATTATATTTATTTTCAAACATCGATTCAAACATACTTTTCGTCGTTATTATTTAAAATAATTTATTTTAAATATTTAAAATCCACTAAAATAGCCAAATTAAATTTTTTAAATTTGTTCAGATTTTCCGGGTTGTTACAGTATGGAACCACCTTCCGATAGTGTACCTCTAGAGAGGAATACACCGGGTTCAACAAGAACATCTTGCAACCCGGCCACACATGACCGACCACTCATTTCGCTTGAGTGTATCGAATGTATATCACCAACGGTTGGGATCAGCATCCCTTTCCCAAATGGGACAGCATCGAATAAATTAAAGAATGAAATGAATATCTCTAGATAGTTGATAATACACACTAATCAAAGCAACCCACATAGCCATGCTTCCTGCCCAATTTTTGTCATTTCCCGGTTGTGAGTCTAGAGGCTACGCTTATTTCTGACAGATCACACAATTATTCACTTTGAATGTCACATCATCATACCCGCCAAATCACAAATTGATTTCCCCAAAAATGCAACGGGTATACAGCTAAGAGAAACGTATTCCTCCACCACCAAACGTACATACGTTTGAAGAGATCAACTTACGTGATCCATTAAATATACTCTGTCAGACATTCTTCCCTACAGGTTGTCCTGGGACTAGACAAACCGAAGGCACTATTCTGTAAACAGGACAACCCTTGCATAAACTCCGTCTTCAATTATCTTCATCATATTTGATTCGCAACGCTAATGCTATATGGAGTGGTTTTCAAATAATATATATGATCCCAGTCTTTCCGTATTGTCAACGGAAAAATGGTCAAAACCTTCGATAGTCGGTGAGTTAACTATTAAAGAAAAACACGTGTGCAAACAATGATATTTTTTCCAGATGGAAATTTTACCGATTAATCATCGTTTAACATTTATCTATTTAGTTCATTTTTTTATTCATTTTTCATCTCCTATTTCCATATATTCAACATTTCTTATTTTCTAAATTTAGAAAATATACGTTATTTAACATTGGAAAAACATTTCCATTTCTTATTTTCAATACTAGAAAACATTTCTGATTCTTATTTGGAAAACATTTCCAAAACTCCTACATTTGGATTTAAATAGATGTCTAAATAATACCTTGCTATGCCAACTCAAAACATTACACTCATTAACTGAATTCACTTAACTAACCTTCACTATCGAACCTTAACCATTCCTTAGTTAAAAATGGAGTCAATCAAGTTGGGGTATAACTACCTCTCAGACCTTAACTGAACAACATTTCTAACCTCGAAATAGACAAAGTTCACCTTTTAAATCTTTAACAACTTCCTTACGTAACTCTCGGATTCTATTTACGAATACATTTCTTTATTGAAACACTGATTATAACTATAGCGTTATAATCCCTACTTCTGAAATATCTAACTTCAAAATATAACTTTTATTCCTTAATTTAACTAAATAGGCATTTTGTAAATAAATCATTAAATTTTGATTAAAAATGGAAAGTGTACTTTCCCGAATTCGATATAATCGAATTTCAACGTATAACTCTCTTTCGAAAAATCTCTATTCGAGAACTCCTTTTCGAATAAACTATATTCGACAACTCCTTTAGAATAAACTATATTAGATTAACTCCTTTCGAATAAACTTTATTCGATAATCTCCCTTCGAATAAACTATATTTGATAATCTTCTTTCGAATAAACTATATTTGATAATCTCCTTTCGAATAAACTATATTCGATAATCTTCTTTCGAATAAACTATATTCGAATAACTCTAATCCGACTAACTCTAATTCGACTAACTCTAATTCTATTAACTTTATTCAATTAACTCTAACTCGATTAACTCTAATCGATTAACTCTAACTCGATTAACTCTAATCGATTAACTCTAATCAATTAATTCTAACTCGATTAACTCTAATTCGATTAACTCTAATCGATTAACTCTAACTCGATTAACTCTAACTCGATTAACTCTAATTCGATGAACTCTAATTCGATTAACTCTAATTCGATTAACTCTAATCGATTAACTCTAATCGATTAACTATAGTTGAATAACTATATTCGACTAACTTTATTAAGCTTGACTTCGTATTTCAAAATAGCATCCCATTTCCAAATTCTATTTATACTTCTATTTATAGAATTATTCATACGAAATCTCCTTTTTATTTCTAACACTTAAATCTCATTTAAAATTCCCTTTTATAACTCTATTTATTTCACAAATAAATATTTCCTTTTATAACTCTATTTATTTTCTAAATAAATATTTCCTTTTATAAATCTATTTATTTTCTAAATAAATATTTCCTTTTATAACTCTATTTATTTTCTAAATAAATATTTCCTTTTTTAACTTTCTTTGATTTTATAATTATTTTCTTTTATAAAATCCTTTTCCTTTTATATATAAAATTCATTGATTTTATATAAATAAGGTTTTTTTCAAAATACACTTTGAAAATCCCCTTTTCTACATCCCGGTATTTCTTATGGTATTTAAAATACCAAGTAACAATGATCGATATCATTCAAACACAAATAATCAACAACAGATTATATATTATACCATATATTACAATATATAAAGAGAACAGTATTATAAATATTGAGGAATCCAGTTGGATTCCTCCAACCTGTTTCCCTGCATCTAAAGATGTTAAACAATATAATTAACATCAACTTCATTTCAATATGAAATATTCTGATAAATAAATTCAATATTTGATTAACGATATATATACAACTATATCGATATTTTCAACCAATCAATTAGCAGTTCAACCAACCAATCAACACACAACAATCAATCAATATTTATCAGTTCTAAAAATACGTTATAAAAATATGAACTGGTAGAGTTCGTGAGTTTTACTCACATTGAACAGTTATCGTTAAATAACGATTAACTATCTTTGATTCAAACGGACAATTTATTTTGCAATAAATTGTAATGAGCTCCAATTCACTCCTAGTCAGTTTTATTGTGTAGTGTTCATCCATACGATCCTAACGGATCCTGTTTAATCAATTTCCAATAATATATGTAATAGTTATTAACATTTCAAGTTTGAAAATATAACACACATTAACTTAAATTAAAAATTAAGTAATTACTTAACTAATCATGTTTAAATCCTTATACCCGCTCCTCATCTATTTCTCTTTCAACGGAACCTGCTCCTCACACAAACCCATTTCCGCTCCTTTCATCAGCCAAAACTTCCTCTTCTCTCGACTATAAATTAAAACAAAAATACCACAATCCTTCTACTTCGATCCTCAATTCCACCTTCCTCACGATATACAGCTTGCGTGACTTTCCTTGGTTGCAACTTGGAACTTGTACGCATTATTACAGCAGGGTATCGAACCAACTTTGGTCTGAAAACACACCAAACTACTTTGAATAAATAATACCATTGAACTCCTCGTAACAATCCGCATCACCCCATACCCAAATGATCAAACTCGAACCTGAAATGCAATTATCGACTTCTCAGCAAACTTCTGCCGTGAGCAGGCATCGGATCCAACAAACAGATCATGCAATGCCCAATACTTTGCCAACACATACTAAATCACCTCACTAATATCAAAATAATACCCAAATCGAGAATATATACTTTAATTAACCAAAAATTGGAACCCTAAAGATCGAAAAAACCTGCTGTACAAATTTGATTGAACGAAATTGTAACCGCACCCTAGGATTTGAACATCAAATTGAAGCTGTTGAAACAAGAATCCCATATATATATGATTTGCAATTTGTAGATTTTTCTATGATTTGTTTTAGATTTTAGAAGATGGTTTCTTTCATGTTTAAAGAAAGAAAATGTTGCAGGGCTTTTTCTGTTGATCGGAGGATAATCAAATTAGGTTAAGGGATAGTGAGGATATTTATAGAGGAGTTTAAATATTTTTATATTAGATTATTATATCCCATTTTAATCAATCGCTGTTTGTATTTGTCCTTAAAAATTATTGTGGTCACATATGGTATTCAAAAATCACGAAAATGGACATGCAGCTACAGTTTGCCATTACGGACCCAACAAAACTTGTTCCGTCGAATTTTGACTCCGTTTGCTCACACGGCGTATTTTTAATAGTCAAATTACTGACTGTTTTTCACATTAAAAATCCGTATGACCACATAATGATTCTAAAAATTACAAAAACTGAAATCTAGTAATAATTTAATATTCCGGATCCAACAAAATTGGTTTCGTAAAAACCGGAGGTCGTTTGCAAAACTGGCTATTTTTAAATCCCTAAATAAACCCTTTTAAATATATTTAAAAATAATTAAAATAAATAATTATAATTAAATATTATCGTATATATTCACGTAGAATATTTTATAGCACTAAAATAAATATATCGGGATTTAAAATTCGATATTCCAAAATCAGCGTTAGTCGATATTCAATTTAAAAATAGAAATCCTTTTATAAATTCGTTATAAATTTTAAAGGAATTCCATAGCGACTATTTGGAAATTTTATTTAGACATAAATCAAAATCTACATAATGAAATCCCAATTTTTCTCTTCCATTAGAAAGATATACTTCCCCAACTCCGAACGTTTCTTGTTTCACAAAAATCCGGCTTAAAACGGACCGTGTATATTCGTTTAAAGTTTGAATTTCCCAACTATGAACTGCAGCGCCATTTCGAGCTCGATTATAATTATAATATAAATTATACGATTAACCATCATTAATTAAATACATTCGTTATCGTAATTCAAATTTAAACTGAAATATATATTTTGAATTGTCCAATTCACACAATATTGTCAATTCAACTTAATTCCGACTATTTCAGAAATTAAATATATTATTCTATTATTTATTCAATTAAATATTCAATATAATTTAATTAAACAACCATATAAATTTCTAAATCACTATTTAAATAATTAAATTAATTATTATACCGTAAAAATACGGGTCATTACAAAGTTGCCCTTGGTAGGGTCCAAACCTCGGAAGGCTGCTAAGTCTCAGGGAGATGCCTGTAGAGACTAGGTTGGTGGTGAGGAGTTAGTGGCCTGAGACGAGGGTTTTTTGGATGCCCCTGTCCCGCCTCCAATAGGAGAGGCGGGGGGAAAAGCATCGGCCAGACCACAATCCCCTGCGACTCCTTTAAAGACCACGGCTTAACTCGAGGAAGAGTGCTAGTTTGATGGTCTTAATAAACTTGCCATCGACTTGTCTCCGAGGTTGGGTACGACAAGCGTGGAAGAATTAGCACTAATTGAGGTGGAGTTCTTTCCTTCGGGCGGACCATCATCCGGTCTATTGAGAGAACACTTAGGACATACACTCATGAACACTGCATGTCACAGAGATTGTTTGTGTATGCGAAGTGTCTAACTTTGGACTTGTTTCTTTGGTAGGTGACATGGCATGAGGACGCGGCGGGCGAGGTATGGGCATGGAGGCCGCTGGTATCCTAAAAATACCTCTTGAAGGCTTCTGGAGAAGAGCGAGCTTATATGCTTATAAGTTCATAAAAAATTACAAACTAAAATTCAAGGATTTGATATTTTATTGTTCTCATGTAATCAATCACTTATTGGTTATAACAATCATTTTTCTAAGGCGGACCATTGTAATAATAATTTTTTATGTCTTTTTATACAAAATTTCTTAATAAATAAAATAATAAATTTCTAGAATATAAGCAGTATACATAACTATATGGTACTTTTGAATACTTTAATTAATGAGTCATATTTATTCATTCTGATTAATATGAAAAGACATTTCAACTACCTACTTGTTTTTTCTAAATTAAATTTATTTTTGACGATGTATCTCTTCATAATTTATCTTAACTCTTTCTTAAAAACTTTATAAAGGTTTTATTTCTCAAAACAACCCTATAATCATTTGTCGCGACTATACTAATAGAAAATCATATATTTTTCATAGTATCAACTCTTCTAATATTGATTTTACTTCTCTCTTATTTCTCAATAACTTTGGATAAGATCTTAACTACATAATTTCATATAATTTGATGAATAAATTTGGAACATAACCCAATATTTATAAGTTGCCTTAGGTAATTAGGATGAGCCACTTGTCGTACAAATAAATAAGAACACAATGCAAAATGACGTGTATTACACTTGTCAGTTAGAACACATGCATGATGCCAAGTGTCCTTACACATGTAACTAAATTAATGCATATGAAACTTAAAAACAATAAATACTAATCACGTCATTTAATATGTTAGAGACTCATTATTTCATGTATAATAAGCCTACTATTATAATTACTATTTGTATTAAATATAATTTATCAGATTTTTTAATATAAAACTTTACAAAATTTGTTTATTTTAGTTTTCTTTATCATTGTTATTTTTATATATGTTTATACATATAAGTTTCATACATAATTTTTTTTCTTGGGTTACATATAATTTTTTTATTTCATTCTAATTTTGATTTCTTATTTTGATTAAATTTATAAAACTTGTATATTTAACTTAAATTATTGGTTTAGTAAATGATTTTTATTTCTTCAATATATAGTTTAAAATATAGGATGTTATAATTTTATAGTTTACTTTATATTACCATATTTCATCAAAAGCAAAAAATTTATAATTACAGACTTTATGTTATCATAAATGTTTGGTATTTATTTTAGTTACAAGTTTTGACCTAAGAATGTTAATTATATTTTTCCTTAGCAAATTAGTATATTTGGTTTTTAAAGTTCAAATTTATAAACTCATTTGTATTAAATGATACATCTATATTTCACAATTTGTAATAATAAATAAAAATATTAATATCTCTTTATAATACATATCTTAATTTTTTATATTTTAATAACAGTTTAGTATCTTTTTTTTGTGTGTATATATCCTATATATAGTTATGAACAAATGTTTGTATCATAATGGTCTACTTTATATGATAATATTTTTATCTTCTGTTCAAAAGTCTTTAATATTTACTTTATTTTTTAAAAAAACGCATCTTGATAAAATTATTTATAACTCAAAATTATTGTTTAAATCCATATTTCTTAGCAAATCGATTTAAATATTTATTTTGATTACAAATTGTCATGAATATAATATAGTTTTAATACTAATAATTACCTTTAAATTCTTGTCTTCACTATCTTTTCACTCTCGCTCATTTGTATCCTTAACCTAAATTTAGGAATTAGTGAGTATTACCTATGTTTTATTGAAATAATTTATAATAAATTGATATATATATATATATATGCATGTGTAATGTCTCGTATTTTTGGTAGTCAAATATTTTATTTTATTTATTATTTTAAATATTATATTTGGAATATTAATGGATTTTAATATTTAATTCGTTATTAAAACGAAGTTTGAACATTATATGTTTATATAATTATAAACCGAGCTCGAAATGGCGCTGTAGTTCGTAATTTGGAGTTTTGAACTTCAACTCGGTATAAGTCGGATTTCTGTGAAACAAGAAACATATGAATCTCATTGATGATAATTTTCATATGAAAGAGAAAAATCCAGATTTCGTGTTATAAATTGTTAGTTATGGTCAAATCAAATTTTGAAATAATCGCTATGAAAATCGTTATTAAATTATAGCCCTT
The DNA here is from genome assembly GCA_030737875.1 of Allium sativum. Lineage (NCBI taxonomy): Eukaryota > Viridiplantae > Streptophyta > Magnoliopsida > Asparagales > Amaryllidaceae > Allium > Allium sativum. The sequence goes on along the minus strand of CM060912.1, from coordinate 1,009,621,919 downwards.
TAAAATACCCATTTTGCAATCAGAGGTCGTTTTCGATGAAATTAGTTTCATTGGGACCGTAAAGTTAAATTATTGTACAATAGTGAATTGCGTGGCAAACCGATGTCGTATGGCCACGGTAGCCATAAACTCCCAGTTATTTTCTATAGCGTGTATTTAAATTAATTTAATTTATAAATTGATATTCGAGTGTAACTTGAGCAGACGATCGAATTAAGTCGCGAAACCAATTCCGTTGAGTTCGTATCGTCGATTATATTCAGGATAGGTATATAGTTTGTTATTTTTGGAGACTGAGTAATTTGGTGTCCAAAATGGCATTGTGGTGCGCGTAAAAATAGCCTACCAGGAAAACAGTCTCAGAATGCGACGAAACTGGTGCCGTTGGGTTCGTATTGATTAATTATTTTAGGATTTAAAAGTTTCAAGTTGATTGGATTTATCTAATGATCATGAAAAATTGAAACGCGTGTTTATTTCTGGTTTTATAAAGGATTTTTTTTTTCAAACGACCTCGGATTTCGACGAAACCTGTCCCATTAGATCCGGAATATTTTTCTATGCTAGGATTAGCCTTTTTATCAGTAAACAGAAGGCGATTGTGGTTAGTTTCACTTGTTACTTTGCTACGAAGTTTCGACAATAATATAAAAATATTATACCCTAGCTATATAAACACCACCAGCCTAAAATTTCAGTCAAAAGCTAATTTAAAGTCATCGCACTCTTAGAGCCGCCACCCACCCTAACTAACGCATGTAGTATTCCGATTTGTTTTCTCCAATCTCTCTCAATCAGGTCATGTATATTCGAAATTCCAACTGTAAAATTATCAAGCTCGGAAAGGACTTCGACCTCAATGGCGATGATCGCCTGGAGATCTTTCTTCTGACCAGAACCTGACCTTAAACAGGCCGGCATTCGAAGGAAATTGCCAGCGAATGGGAGCGTTGAGCTCAAAACTGCTTCAGGCGAGTGACGGAGGAGTTGAGCCGCATCGGCTGGCGTGATTTGATCCATCTTCGGTGATGGAGAGAGGGCGAGGGGGTCGAAGGGTCTGGTCGAACTTGATTTTGTGGTTGAAAAACTGAGGAGCAGTATTTGCGAATGAAGCAGCAGAACGAAGAACAAGATGAGGACAGCACGATGGAAATAGAAGTGGGAACGTGGTAAACAAATGGGAAGGCTAAATTGTCGGCCTTGGTTCAAAGTTTCAAATGAATCTTTGGAGTAGCAACAATGGGAATCAATTAAAAAGGGGGTCAGCCTATAATTTTGGCCATAATACAGGGTTGATTTTGGAAGCAATACAGGAACTAGAGAACGATGGATTTCGTGTAGAAGTGTACATCAGATAATTGGCTAGTATAACTTAATTTACTTTTTAGTTTTAATTTAATTATAATCAATTTAATTAAAATGAGATTAGGCAGAAAATTAATCACTTATTTAGTTTAAACCGTGGCTGGTCGCCAAGTTCATTCTAAAGAGAGGAAGTGGTAAATTATAACAAAATCAGCCTGTACTTTCTGATCTATGGTTAACGAAATAAATTGGTAAATAATGGTATGGTTAAGATTATAATTAAGATTTGATTAATCATATGATTTAAATATTGAAACCGGAGACTTGAACGGATGAGAACAAAGGAACAGTGAAGGAAAATAATCAACTTTAACATGTAATTAAACGTTAATTTAAACGGTGGTCACGAAGTATAATTTTCAATTTAATTATATTAACTTAAAGTGTATTAATGTAGGTATTCTTCGGAAAAGAGGAGAAGTAGTAAGTGATAATCGCCCATTATTAGTAAATAAAAGTAATTAATTTAATTCAAATATGATTAAGGGATTTAATTATGTGTCATTAGAATCCTACTAATCTCTATCTTGAACAGAAACAATATGGCGAAGGCAACAAAATGGAATGAGTAAATAATTGCAAGGAGAAACAGTTCAATGAAATTCTAAAGTAAAGTGAGTAGTAAATAATTATAATTTATTGTTGATTAAGGAATTTATTTGGTTGATCAAGAACTGTGAATTTATAATAATTATAATTCGTACGTATGTTATCAGAATTGGTCCAGACAAAAGACGATGGAACAGTTGGAATGAATACCACATCATGGAAAGGAACTGGACGGAATTGGAATCAACCGATATTTTCAGTTAAATTAAATGTTTTTTAGTTTAACTGGAACAAGCCGTTTAAAACAGGGAATCAAATCAAGGTGAGTTAAACTCACTCAGTTTTCCCATTTATAATTTATATAAATTGGTTTTTTTTTATATGCTCTGTTTGCTGATGGTTGACTGGTTGCTAATGATTTATCCATTTGTTTGTTTAACCAATGAAATTAAACCGTCGTTTAATTTCAGTAAAATACCAAATCGTTATTTTCACGATTGGATCCAATAAAGGTGACTTACCTTGGTTGGTCATGTTATTTATAAACGTGTTGTTTGATTTGTTTGAATTGTTGTGTTAATTGGTTGATGTGAAATAATTGTCATTTACTATTATATATCTGTTAAATAGGAATGAATGATCTAATTTGAGATAACCGTTTTGGATATAGGGAAGAACAGGTTGGAAGAATCCAACCGGATTCCTCAAAATATATTATTTATTTTCATATTATCATATGAATTGTCATGTTTGGGTAATCGATTTGAGTATTGATCATTGATTGAAAATTCAACCTATGTTTGGTTTTAACCAATGAGCAGTATTGGTTGAGTAATCAGCAGCAAAATGACCTAAAAGTAAATTGTTTTATTTATATCGATTTACCGTCAGGTGAACTGATGGAATTAAAGTTATAAAATTTATTTTATAACTGGAGATAGATTCTGAAATATATTATTTTGAATAAAAGTTTATTAAAGGAAATAAATAAATAAATAAATATTTTATTTATTTAAGACTTTGATTATTATTAATTGATTTTATAAAGTAATTTCTGTTGTTAATCAGATTTATAAACTCGTGAATAGAAATTAATCTAACCGGTAAGTTGGGTTATTATTTTGTTAAGAAAAATTTAATGGGATTATTTAAATCAATTATGTTATTAATTTAAAGTGAAAACGAGTAGGAATCGGTTAACGAGATAACCGCGTTGAGTAACTAAGTAAAATGTTTTATGTAATTTGATTATTAAATTGATTTGAATTAATCTAATAAAATAGTTTAGTGAATATTGTTTTAATTTTAATAAGATCTTTAAAAAGGGAATTAATATTTATCTTAGTAAATAAAGGAATTAACTACGGAAGTAGTTAACTATCGAGGTAAATTATTATTTTAATTAATAATAATTTAGGGAAATACTTTTTAATTGAAATTCAATTAAAAAGTACTCGAAATGGGAAATGAAATCCAATGGAAAGGTGAAAGGAGTTTGTGAATAGGTTTTGCTTAAACCTGAGTTTTTATAACAAAGTTATAAAAGGGATTTTTAAGCGACTATTATAGCTTAAATTAAATGTTACTTAATTAATTGAATTAAGAAAAAGGAAATTTAGATAAAAGGGTTTTATAATAAACCAGTGTTATATAAATGGGGTTTAAAGTGTAAAGCGTTAATTTTACATTAACGTTACTACATAATGGGATTAAGTATAAGTGAGGATTGGGGAATAAGATTCCAAATTAGAAAATGGTGTAATGAATTTGGAAAGGAATTGATAAAAGTGAATATGGTAAAAGAAGTGGATCATAGGATTTGATAAACGAATCCGAATTATAAAATGACTTGGTTTAAAGAGGCAGAGTTAAAAGTGATGCTTTATAAAAAAAAGTTACTTAATTATTGAATTAAGAAAGAACGGGCATATTCCGAAAAAGAGATTTTCTGTAACGACCGGGAATTCTGCTCGATCCGAATCAGTCGCTAAATCGATCAAGACCGTTCGAAATGCCTGATTGTTTTGAGAACACGACAATTAGATAGCAAACAGAAGAACATTTCATTATTAGTTACAACAATTCCATCAGAATACAAGAATATACAGAGTATGAATTAATATTACACGACATAAAATATCAGATATTACAATTCATTACATAGCAGCGGAAAATAATACAAAACACATCTGAAGGAGATATACGGATACAAAGCTTTCCAGATATCGTTCCAGCTGTAAACCAGGATCCTGTAAATATAAATATGCAAAACCAAAACTACTAGCTGCCCGTGTCAAAATAAGGCACCCGGAGTTTAGGTTAAAACAATAAACTCCAGGTCAGTCATGGGACTGGTGTGAGAACTAAAACAGTTATCAATCTTTATTTTAAAGTTGGGTAAATCAAGGTACCACGCCGTATAACACGGAACGGGTTTCCTCCCAAGAATACCAGTGCATAAAACAATAGCGCAATGCTAAATAAAGAACAATGAAGCTATTATAAGACCCAGGTCCCATCACACAATGCAACACAAGCCGGAGGATAAGGTTTTACCTTATAATAGCCAAAGAATGCTTGATATGCTAAATTTCATGTTTTATTATTACTATAAGTGTATAGTGTTAAAACAATTTCAATCATAAATGTCAATCATAGACGGCATGGGTACCATATATCATGTCGCCATACTAAGCTCTACAATCAAAACCGCAAACATCACGTATTTGAAGTTGGATTTCCATCTGTGAACCGAGGCAAAAGATAGTCCTCTATCGATTCGAGATGCTCTAGCCCGTGTCTCAGGACCCAGACTCAGGTGGGCCCTTGGATCCTCAGGGCCAGTCCACCGATGTGGATTAAACTTAAACCCTGAACATGTGTTTCCCTGCCCTATGGGGCGTAAATGAGCCAACGAATGACTCCATCGGACCCGGATCGTCCGATCAAACTGAGGCGCCTCGCAACAGCAACAACCACATAAGTCAAACTCGTCAGGGCGTGTAAAACCACTGACGCCACTTCTAGCTAGAAAGAAACGCATGCCCTCCCTGACGTCCTCTCCCGTTTTGGTTCACACCGGGGTGTGAGGCTCGCAAATCAACGCTACACAAAGCTGTGCCACAGGCTGTGCTTTGATCATCTACCACAAGACTCTGCTTTTCAATAGAAGACTTGATCATTTGCCACTTAGGCATGCCACACAGGCAATTCACTCCATGCGTTTGATATCCATCAATATATAACCCCTGAGCTTGTACATCTCAGATAAGGGCGTTAAGCAAGAGAATAAATTCTCCGCCGCCAATCAGATATATATTTAATAGAAATCAATCACACAGAATAAAATCCAATGTCAGACACACAGTCCATTTACAAGTTCGTTCTGGGTCTGAACGAAACCGGAGGCACCTAGTACCCCGCATATCCATCGATCTCCAAGTACGTCTGGACGATCACCAACTGATTCTCTCCTCTTGGGTGTACGACCCAATCAAGATCATCAGTAATTATCCAAATGACGTGAAGACCTCCGGTCTTCAATCACCGTCTTCATCTTCGACACCATGTCGAATTAGTTATTCAGAATAGGATAAACCCGGTCTTTCTGAATAACTCGCGTATATAATAAACAAGTGTTACACAAGCACAACATACGCCTCATTCCAATTCAGAATATTATTTTATTCAAATATTCTTATACTTTGGGGAAGGTTCCCATTAATTTTATCAAAGATAAATTATTTAAAATTATTCCTTAATCCTCTTTGAATATCAATTCAAACTTGTCGGGATTAGCGAACCACACCGGAGTAATCATTTATTTTATTTCCCAATCCCCACCTATTCATCCCATGAAGTAATACTGGTCATACTTCATATCTAACACCACAGTGTTATCGGTAAATTCAATTACCATTTCACGTTCAAATCTAATTAAAGATTTAACTATCGCCTGGAGTAACACTGGTGATACTCCATTCTTGATCTTTTCAATCTAATTAAAGATTCATTAAAACTTCACTTAGTTTTAATCCTTAACTGGGTTAAAGAATCAGTGTCATTTAAAACACGGTTCACGATAAACCCAAAATCACATTCCATTAATTATCGGGTTAAAGAACAAGTGTTATTTAAAACACTGTTCACGATAAACCCAAAAATCAATACCAATTCAATTCCAATTAAATATTATTTAATTGGTACACTTCATTAAATCTAAATAAAAAGATTTAATCTTTTTCTCAACTGGGCTTAAGAACAGTGTTAATGAAGATACCATTCACGACAAACCCAAATCACATTTGATATTGAATACAAGGCTCTGAATAGAAAATATATCGGCTTATATTCAATATCAAATTCTACGACCAACAAATATCGAAATCCAAACCGTTTTAAATTCATTTCAAATCGATTTCACTTCAATTCGAATTTCAAATCATTTCAATTTAATTCAAATTTCAATTCTTTTCAATTTAATTCGAATTTCAAATCATTTCAATTTAATTCGAATTTCAATTCTTTTCAATTTAATTCGAATTTCAAATCATTTCGATTTAATTTGAATTTCAAATCATTTCAATTTTATTCAAATTTCAGTCCTTTTCAATTTAATTCGAATTTCAAATCATTTCAATTTTCATTGAAAAATGAATAAAATCGATATAAATATCGTTCACGTCAAAATGGCGCAAATCTAATCAACACGGCTTCATATATTTCTATTTTCAAATATTCTATTTCAAATATTTCTTTTCCAAATATTTCTATTTCAAATATTTCTATTCAAATATTTTATTTCAAATATTTCTATTTCAAAATTGGAATGAGGCCCAATCAATTACCATAGATTTTATTTCTATGGATTTCCATATAACGCATGTATATATCAACAATGGCCAATAATCAACCATCATCCAAAGTGCATTCTACACTGTATGAGCATCAAATATAAATATTTAACGCTCATAACAGTCTGTCAATCAATCGATCGACATACAACTAATTATTGGGATTAGTGTATATCATATATCACCCCAATACCCGTGTGGGGTTTTCAAACAATCAAACACAGATTTTATTTGTGCAGTTGGGCGATGTGTAAAATTTATCGTCCCAATCAATATCAGTCAAATGTGTGTATGTAAACAAATCGTCCGATTTTATAACGACACGGAAAATCTGAACCAATTAAAATTTTTTAAATTGGCTAAAATAGTGGATTTTAAATATTTAAAATAAATATTTTAGATAATAGCAATGAAAAGTGAGTTTGAATCGACGTATGAAAACGAATATAATTAATTCTAATTATAAACATGGCCTGAAATGGCGCGGTAGTTTCAAAATTTGAATTCAAACTTTGACTGACTGTACCGGGTGCAAAACAAAACGGATTTGAGTGAAACCAAAAATATTTAAATCTGTTAGTGAATATCTTTCTAACGAATCTGAAAAACCGAAGTTTCATTACGGGATGCAAAAGTTATGGCCAAATGAATTTTTAGAAAGGTCGCTATGGAAATTATATAGCCCGTGAAATTGGCCATTTTGCAAACGACCTCGGAATTCGACGAAACCACTTTTGTTGGATCCGGAATGTGAAGTTATTGCTAGGTTTCAAATTTCATAATTTTTGAAGCTAGTATGTGAGCGTGGCAAAGGAAAACGTGTTTTGGTCAATTATAGTTAAATTGGATCGACCAGAAATGGGCCTTTTTGCAAACGGTCTCAGAATTCGATGAAACTAGTTTTGTTGGGACCGTATCGTCAAAACATAGCTGGATTTATTTTTCTGAAAGTTTTCGAATCAATTTGTGGCCCTGGCAAATTGAAATGTACATTCAAATCAAATATTGAATGTTTTATATTTTAATCTGAATGAAAATTGGCTGAAACAGTCGAATGGACCTACGAAACATATCCCATTGTGTTCAGAATGGGGGTAAAACGCTAGGAACGACAGTCGTTGGGTTTGAATTGGTGTTCGTGTGTGACAAAGGGTATTTTCGGATTTTTAAAACTTTATAAAAAAAAAACTGGTCCACGTCAGAACCCCCCCACCCCCGCTATTCTCTCTCTCTCCCCAGATCGCGAGCGGCAGAATTCGTTCAATCCTTTCCTCCCCGATTCCTCCTCCTACAATCGAAATTACACCTTCCTCATGTTGAGGATTTTGTAACACTCTGCGAGATCTTCAAATCCATATAAACATCACTGCATCTCGTCTCCCGGTTTGGCCGAATCACCTCGCCGAAGTCGGCCTGTTTGGAGCGCCGCCGCCATCAACAGGGACCACCGAAGTGGACCCGACCACCGCACGCAAGGGCGCCTTTCCAAGCTTTGCATCGTGGCGTAGCCCGATCGAAGTATCATTGTGCGGATTGAATGATTTCTCGAAACCTAGTTTCGAACCAATTTTGAAAGGTACGGGTTTGAATTTCTGAAGTGATTTCAACACTATAAAACCGTTGCAAACTTGTAAAAATCATATCTTTTTCATTTCTTGACGAAATTCAGTGAAACAAGAGACAGTGGACTCGTGTGCATGTCTCCTACATTCTAGAAGAGATCGCACCTTTTTCTGTGCCTTCTGCTATTTTTGGTGGAGTGGAACCCAATGTGAGATTTCTAATTTATAAACGATATGGAAAACGACGATGTATAAATTATATAATCGATGTATGAGTTATATAAGCATTGTACACCTTATGTATAAGCGTTGTATAAGTTGTACGTTCGTTGTATAAGTTATATATGCATTGTAAAAATTATATATGTGTTGAAATAGAAGTGAAATGCTATATATATACGCCCCTCGTCCACAAACCATGGACGATATTTATTGGTTGTGATTGGTTTGAAAATTGATTGATAGCAGATGGTTGATTGAAATTGTTTGTGGTCGGAATTGATTAATTGTGGTTGAAAAATACCCGTTTGTGGTTGAGAAATATTTGGTTGAAACCACATAGGATTAGTTTGTGGAAATAAAAAAAAAATATACATGCCGCCTGCGTGCGAACTAGATGCATGATTCCCCATTGCCAAAAGCTGCGAGGCTTTAAGGTAGAGCGAGGAGCCGTACTAGGGACGGTCCCGGTTTTAACTACCCTGCCGTTATGCTGCCGAAATTTTGAATAATATTCATGTGTTAGAATTATTTTCCTGTATTGAAAATATATTCGTCTGTTGAACAGAAAACCTTCATGTGTTGAATTGAAATTCATTCGTTGAATAGAATTCATGTGTTGAATGGTATTCGTGTTTTTAAATATAAAAATCACCTTTTTATATATTTATATAAACTATAGAAAACCTTCATGTGTTGAATTGAAATTCATTCGTTGAATAGAATTCATGTGTTGAATGGTATTCGTGTTTTAAATATAAAAATCACATTTTTACTCTATATATATAAACTATAGAAAACCTTCATGTGTTGAATTGAAATTCATTCGTTGGATGGAAATTCATGTATTGAATGTTATTCGTGTTTTAAATATAAAAATCACATTTTTATCGATATATATATAAACTATAGAAAACCTTCATGTGTTGAATCAAAATTCATTCGTTGAATTGAAATTCATGTGCTGAATGGTATCCATATTTTGAGAGAAAGTGTTTTATAATAAAAATCCAATTTTTATCATCGATATGAACTATATAAAATAATCTTGTTTTGAAATAAATTGTTTTATAATAAAAATCCTATTTTTATCACCTATATTAACTATATAAAATAGTCGAGTTTTGAAATAAATTGTTTTACATTAAAAATCACATTTTTAACATATACATGAATTGTTAAAAATAGTGAAGTGTTGAAATAGAAGACAGTTAGATAAAAATATCATTTTTATCAAATGTATGAAAACCAAATAGTTTTGAAATCGAAGAAACGATATATATATACAACAACAACAAAGCCATATATCCCAAACAAGTTGGGGTTGGCTAGATATGGAACCCAAAATTAAAATAAAATAAAATAAATAATGATGATAATATATATATATATAAAGGGTATAAAATAACAAATCAAATAAAAAGTCATCCGATAAAGGGTTTTTTTAAATAAGAAGAAGAAGAAGAAGTAAAAACGTTCAATAAAAGTGAAATAAAATCTAAAAAAGTAAAAAGGTTCAGTAAATGTGAAATAAAGTCTAAAAAAAAACTCCAGTATACTATGGTTCTGGTACATGGATTGCCAATTTCCATGCACTCCTATCAACTACCAGCTCTTCCGATAAACTCCAGTTACTTAAATCTCTCTTTATTATCTCCTCCCATGTCATTTTAGGTCGACCTCTACCTCTCTTTGGGCCTTCGGCGCGACCTAGAATTCCAGCGCGTACAGGTGCATCGTATGGTCTACGTTGGATATGTCCAAACCATCTCAAGCGGTATTGGATTAACTTCTCTTCAATAGGTGCAACTCCAAGTTTTTCCCGAATATCCTCATTTCTAATCCGATCTCGTCTGGTATGCCCACAGCTCCAACACAGCATTCACATCTATGCTATACTTATCTTCTGGACGTGTTGCCTCTTAGTAGTCCAACATTCTGCACCATATAACATTGCAGGTCTGATTGCTGTCCTATAGAACTTTCCTTTAAGCTTCCGAGGAATCTTCCGATCACAGAGAATGCCAGATGCTAGTCGCCATTTCACCCATCCTGCTTGAATTCTAAAACTAACATCCTTATCAATCTCTCCATCAAACTGCAACATAGATCCTAAGTATCGAAACGATTCCTTCTTGGGTACTACTCTACCGGCCAGGGTAACATCTCCGTCATCTGACCTAACACTGCTAAACTCACACTTCATATAATCTGTTTTAGTTCTGCTAAGCCTGAAACCCTTTGATTCCAAGGTCTCCCTCCACAACTCCAGTTGTCGATTAACCCCTATTCTACTTTCATCAATCAGCACAACATCATCGGCAAAGAGCATACACCAGGGAATCTCCCTTTGTATATCTTTTGTGATTTCATCCACCAAACGATATATATATATATAAAAATAAAATTGAAATATATCGAATAACGAAGCTGCAGTTCGTATTTTGAAACCATGATTTCAAACGATTATACCGGGAGATCCGACCATCGGATTTTTCCGAAACCGCAACCGTTGGGTTCGCTTTGGAAATATCTTTCCAACGACACCAACTTTGTAAAAATCCAATGGTTGGATTGTCTGGAATGTTTAATTCAAATCTGAAAAAAAACAGCGCCAGAATCGATTATATATATATATATATATATATATATATATATATAAATGTAATTATATTTAATTGAATAACGACGCTGCAGTTCGTATTTTGAAATCGAAACTTCAAACGATTATACCGGGAGATCCGACCGTCGGATTTTCCCGAAACTGGAACCGTTGGATTCGTTTTGAAAAGATCTTTCTAATGATGTAAATTTTATGAAGATCCAACGGTTAGATTTTCAGATATGTGTAAATCAAATCTGAAGAAAAACAGCGTCACGGCCGCATTATGGCCCAAAGTGTCGTTTTGAATAAATTGGCTATTTTAAAATAAATAAAAATAGTGATAAATCATTATAAAATATTATAAATGATATGGATGTGAAATTTAGAAACTAACTGAAGGTTGGCTAAGTCGAATGGTTTCTTGGGTATTGATCTGATGTTGGTTTCGGCCTTCAGGGTTAATATTTGGGAAATCGCTCTCTTACTGATTGACGGTTAGTGACTAATGAATTGAAATGATGCGTAGTAGTGTTTATGTAGCACTTGTTTATTATATATGCGAGTTGCTTAGAAAGATCGGGTTTATCCCATTCTGAATAACTGAATCGACGATAAGGAAATCGAAGATGAAGACGGTGGTCGAAGACCGGAGATCTTCAGCTCGTTTGGATGGTAACCGAGGTCCTGATTAGGAGGCATCCCGAAATATGGATAATGAGTGGTGATCATCCAGACGTACGTGGTGATCGATGGGTTTGCGAGGTATATAGTGCCTCTGGTTTCGTTCAGACCCAGAACGGACTTGCAAATGGACAGTGTGTCTGACATTGGAATTTACTCTGTGTGATTGATAGCTATCAGTTGCACGGTGTGAATTGCCTGTATGGCATGCTAAGATGCAGTGATCAGGGCTTCTGTTGAAAAGCAAAGTCTTGTAGTGATGATCAAAGCACCGCCTGTGTGGGTAGCTTTGTGTATAACGTGAAATAGCGAGCCTCACACCCCGGTATGAACCAGAAACGGGAGAGGACCTCGGGGGGACATGCGTTTCATTCTAGCTAGAAGTGGCGTCAGTGGTTTTACACGCCCTGATGAGTTTGACTTATGTGGTTGTTACTATTGTGAGGCGCCTCGGTTAGATCGGACGATCCGGGTCCGATGGAGTCATTCGATGGCTCATTTACGCCCCATAGGGCGGGGAAACGCATTGTTCAGGAATTTAATCCACATCGGTGGACCGGCCCTGACGATCCAAGGGTCACTCGAGCTCTGACCCTGAGACATGGGCTAGATTGTCTCCAAGTCGGTAAGGACTATCTTTTGCCTTGGTTCATGACGGAAATCCAATTTCCAAATACGTGACTGTGCCGTTTTGATTATATACCTATATATGGCGACATAGTGGTATGGGGCATTAATGCCGTCTATGATTGATAGTTATGATTAGAAATTGCTTTTGAAACATATAAACACTAGTAATAATATCAAATGCTTTTGTTTTATTCGTATCAAGCATATTTTGGCCATTATAAGGTAAAACTCTATCCTCCGGTTTGCGTTGCATTGTGTGATGGGAACTGAGTCTTATAACGGCTTCATTTTTGTAAAAAGCATTGCGATGTTTAAAAGAATGATTTGTTTTAAAGCACTGGCAATCCAATGGAGTAAACCCGTTCCACGAAAGTGGCGTGGTCCTGTGATTAGCCATATTTTGAATGGGTTGAGTAGATTTCTCATACCAGTCCCATGACTGACTCGTAGTTTGTTTCACTTTCAAACTCGGGCGCCCCTTTTTCTACTCGGGCAGCCTTGTATTCAGGTTTAGCTGGCTTTTTATGGATAGCTGGAGCTGAAGATGAATTCTATCATTTATCTCTTTTTATGCTGTTCAGCTCCTGTTGTACATATTATGTTTGTTTCCGCTGTAGACATTTATGTATAGCTGAACTGTATTTGTACTAAGTATGATCCTGTATACTGTGTAACTATGATGTTTATGTTTATCCAGTGTATTATTTGTTCATTATCTGGTGTATTTATTTAATTCTGTTCTGCTGTTATCTGTTTATGTGTTATATTCCAAAGATTACCCTTGCCACCGTCAGTACGGGGTTTGGGGTCGTCACAGATTTGTTTATATTTATTTCATTTCAAATGCACATTAAAAATTCTATTTTCAACTATAAAATATTTTAACTATACAAATATTTTATTTCATTTCACATCACATCACACAATCAACTACACATCAAAATCAAACAAACAAGCATACAAGCCATCCATGGTTTGTGGACGACGGGTGTCGGGTGCTACTAAACACCGTCTACATCCTAGTATATAATTTTTACTAGAAAACAAGAATTAAAGTGAGAAGTTCTCACCTTGGGATCCACTCCGCCATTCTTTCCTTCTGAACGGTTTGGATTTCGTTTTGATTTCACTCCGTTCCATCGCCATCTATTTCACGCAGTTGATATTAAAAATCACATTTTAATAATGCTTCACATATTATGACGATTATATTTTTATAATATCACTATACGTATAAAAACCACATTTTTACGTTGTTAATTTATAAACAAAGATCAAATTTTTATACTGTACATATATAAACGAAGATCAAATTTTTATATTGCTATAAAAATTACCTTTTCATTTCTGCTCTATGAATATTTACATTTTTATTCTACTCTATAAAAATTTCTCCTTTATTACTATTCTATAAAAATTCCATCTTTATTTCTATTCTAAACAAAGTATATTTTCTATATTTTTAAAACGAATGTCTTTATATTTTTAAAATCGAAGTCTTTATATTTTTAAAATCGAAGTCTTTTTATTTTTAAAATCGACATTGTTAAAACAATAATATATATGTAAACTTCAGTTTTTTATCAATGACATATATATATATATATATATATATATATATATATATTTCAGATTTTTGACAATGATATATATATATATATGTATATTTTTCAGATTTTTAACAATGATATATATGTACATTTTTCAGATTTTTGACAATGCTAATAAATAAATAAAAACAAGGTTTTAATTACCCATTCCTCCTTCCAGTTCTGCTTAAGGCCGACGTTGATTTTAGTTGTTCAAAGCTAGGGTTTCGCCTAGCTCGAGAATGGCGACACCGGACGTTGATCCACCTGCTCCACGCGGCGCGCCTCCGAGAGGGCTTCCCATCGACACCCCTTATGGCCAACTCGGTGATGGCTTAGCGCCGGAATAAGCCTCGAACCGGCGGCGCTTCAGGGAACAGAATCGAACGAAAGACCCAATGAGAAACAACAAGGCCAATATAGAATCAAAGATCCCTAAACCCTCTACAATGTTTCGCTTATAATTTCCTGAAATCGGTTTGTGGATTGAATGTTTTTAGAGCTCAAAAATTCGAGCGTGGTAGCCGTCGGTTCTGAGAGAAAGGCGGATACGATAAAGTGATTAGGGTTACGTTTTTATTTATTTATTTATATAGATTTTATATTATTATAAATTCATTTGTTTTAAAAATTCTTGTTTATCATTACGAACCCCAAATCAAACCCAACGACAGTCACCCCTAGCTAATTACCACCATTCTGAACACAATGGGCTATGTTTCGTAAGCCAGTTCGGTTGTTTCGATCAGTTTTCGCTAAAATCAAATTATAAATCTATATATATATATATTCAATTTAAACGTACATTTCAATTTACTAGGGTCACATACGGACTCTAAAAATTCCGGAAAAATTATTTCTAACTTCGTATTGACAATACGATCCTAACAAAACTAATTTCGTCAAATTCTGAGACCGTTTGAAAATTGGCCATTTTCTGGTCGACCCAAATTGACTGAAACTGTTTAAACACGTTTAACTTCGCCACGCTCACATATTGATTCAGAAAATTATGAATTTTGAAACCTAGCAATAATTTGACATCCCGGATCCAACAAAGTGGTTTCATCGAAAACCGAGGTCGTTTGCAAAACGGCTATTTTCAAGGCCATTTATAATTTAAAATAAATATTTATATTCTAACGACGATCTATATAAATATATACGTTCGAATTCTATTCAAAATAATTTTCTCATCGATATTATTTAAAATAATTCATTTTAAATATTCAAAATTCATTAAAATTGCCAGAATAAAAATTTTAAATTGGCTCAGATTTCCGGGTTATTACATTTTCAAAGCGTAAGAAGGTTGTATGAAACCATATTTTGAATAAAATAGTGAAATGGAATTTGTATTAATATTGGAATGAAGTATCAAGTTTTAAATTACAACTCATATCCATCTTGAGATATGAACGTTGTTGATCATGGTTTGAGAGATAACTAAAATACCCCAACTTGAACGACTTCAGGATTATCTGAAGATGATATTAGTTGTAATGGTGAAAGAGGTTTGTAGTAATTTATTATTTCATTAGAGAAATAGTAACGCAACACTTTGGTGAAAATTTGGCAAGTATGTAGATAATGAGATTCTAAAGTAAAAGGGAAATTAAAAGGGGATTGGATGGCGTAAATTTTAATGATATTTCCAAGTTAGAAATGAAATGTAAAAGTTGAGTTTATTCAACAAGAATAAGCGTTATGTTGTCAAGTAGGGAATAAAAGATATTCCGTGACGTTGTTTCACGAGTAATAAGTGAATTGATTTCCAATATTAGAAAATAATGTGAATAGTGATTTGAAAGTAAAATAGAAAACTGAATATGATATAGGATTTTACTAAGTATGAACTTGTTTAAAGAAAAGTCTTATGATAAATAAAGAAGCCAGAAAACTATATTTAAAGCATCGAAGTATTTAAGAGTTCTAAATTTACATTCATTTTTAATTAAAAGGCCAAGTGATGCTGAATACTGAACCAGTGAACTCATTGGATTGTCATGATTGAATAATTGTTTATTTTGATAGTTAAATCACCGACTATCAAATCTGTCCAATACGATTGTTGGTACAGAAAGACCGGGATTGAATTTATTTTGAAAACCATTCCGACCAACAAATATATGAAGATATCAGAAGATGATCAAGATGGAGCATTGAAGACCATGGATTTTCATAAACGGAAGAACCGCTACTAATCTCCGGGATTGAAATCAAAGATAAACCGTGGTTCTGTCGTGGTTGGAATCTACGGGTTGCAAGGACTTCTCGCTACTGATCCATAGGGTGAATCCTATATTGGATGCAGTAGGAGAGTACCTTCGGTTCATCCTGTTCCTGGATGACTTGTAGGGATGAATGTCTGGCAGAGTATTTCCTGAAACCACGTAAGTTGATTTTTACAAATATACCGAGTGGTGGAAAAGAGGGGCACTTCTTTTATACCCAGAGTATATTTGTGGGCGTCAATTTGTGACTTGATGGATCTGACGATGTGGCATTCAAAGTGAAGGGTGACCAAATATCCCAAAAAGAGATTTAAACCTCAAGCCTCATCAAACAGGGAAATGACAAAAATCGAGCAGGCAGCATGGCTATGTGGGTCGCTCCCATTAGGGTGTATAATCACCTATCTAGAGAAATTCCTTTTGATTCTTTAATCTATTTCGATGTTGTCCCTTTTCGGGAAAGGTGGTTTGAGCCCAACCGTTGGTGATAGACATTCGATACACTCAAGCGAAATGAGTGGTCGGTCATGTGAGGGCCGGGTTGCAAGACGTTCTTGTTGAACCTAGTGTATTCGCCTCTAGAGATACACTATCGGCAGGTGGTCCCATACCTTGTCATAATCGGAATCCAATCTCCAATAAGCACCCGCAGTTTTTGTTTGTATGTATATATATATGCGTGTGTGTGTGTGTGTGTGTGTGGAGGGTGAGATGCAAGTGTTCCGCTAGATGGATATCTACTTGTATTTAGACACTATTATAATATCAGAAAAGATATTGATTTTAAAAATGTTTTGGGTTATCGTAAGGTAAAACCCGTCCGTATTTATGTATGGATTTGGTTATATGATTATCCTTTTCTTTCGAAAAGATTTTGACTTTAAAATCAAGTTGTGTGATACCCTTAATACTGTGCGAGTTTTTCTCACTTTGGTTCACCAGACTGACCTAGTGTTTTGTAAATGCTCGAGTTAGCCCGAGGTGTACAGGTTTAGGTTATCGAATGCTGTGAAGAGACGAGCTGGAAGAGTCCAGACATATGATATTATATAACTACTATTCCGCTGTGTGTTGTATGTGGGACAGATTTTTATAACTGTCCAGAGATGTTGGTGTACTTTGATATTGTAAGTATTTTTAAAAGCTCTCAATAAAGTTTTATTTCTGTATTATATTTTGTTCCGCTACGATGTGAGACTCTGATTCTGTGTTGTGTTGGTTCTTCTTCTTCTTCTATTCTTATATTTCTTTCTTTCTTATCTCACCCTCTAAATTCTTTCTAATAACGTTCCGGTGTTTGGAAAGTCGGCATGAGGTACGGGAAATGTATTTATGTCGATTTTCGGGGCCGAAAATCCTTGTTCGTTACAGCATGTTCATTAGATGTTACTTATCACTAATGATTATACATTAAATGTCTCTTACCATAATACATATCATCATCAAATCATTCTGTATATTATTATTTTTACTTCATTGTCATATTATCATTTTGCATCTTACTTCATATCACATTTCATTACCATAAATTATAATGCGTGTCATATTAAAATCATCACAAGTTTCACTTCATTCCGTATATCATCTCATACTGCTTTTCATATGACATACATTTCATATTGCATTAGAAACAACACATTGCACAAACGAATATTGCATTACATATTGATTTTAACTCCTCACATAAAATGTGTATTTAATTTAGGTGGAGTTTTATATTGTATAGGACTATTAGTTTTTTTTATTTGACTTGATTGGTTTGATTGAGTTATTTGTTATGTTTGACACAATTAGATTTAGTATGTTATGAATATGTTTGGTTTGACAAGTTTTCGTTAATTAAATATGATTGTGATTGATATAATTGAATTTGATGTGTGTATGATTCATGTTTTTCACATTTCATTACTTTGTACATTTCTTCTAGTATTAGTTCAAGGGGAGCTTTAGATATAATTTAAGGGATGCTTTATATAAGTTAAGGAAATATTTTTTATAAAAAGGTTGTCATCATAAAAAAAGGGGAGATAGCTAGTACAAGGATGTTTTGATGATAACAACAGGTATGGCAGGTACTAGTATAAAATATATTTATAGGTATTACTAGTGATTATATGTATGGTGTATAGTACATGTTTTATAGCAGTTATTGATAACCAAGACTGTATAGTAACAAGGATGTCTGTGACGTTATAGGGATGCTAATCATGACTGGTGGCACGTACCAAGACTCATGAATGATCAAATAGTTTAATAATTCAAGAATAATGAAGGAGTCTTAGTTATATATGTTAAAACCCGATTGAACTCATCTGATCTTTTTCCAAATGATTTTTTAAATGAATTTCAAAATAAAGTTTCAAAGCATTTTCAAAGTATATATTTTATAATTGCCGTTTAAGATTTGAGTTTGATATTTTATGTTTCAAATTTCAAATCTACCTATAATATTAATTTTAATTATATTTTATATAGTATATATTTACTACTTTAATTTTGATTATATTTGATATTATATTTTAATCTTTGTTAATATATACTTTATAGCTTGATACATTTTGTAGTATTTAAATCATAAGTATTACCAGCTTAGTCTTAATTGTTTTGAATATTTAACTTTGCCTTTGAAAACTTACTTTAAACTGGTATATATTTAAGTTTAAATTGTTAAAAAAATCATTTGGATAAATTTTCTTATGTAACCTTATATCTAAAACTTTCTTTTACTATGTATAATAGTTTCCAAAAGTTTCAAGTTTAATTATACAGTTTTATATTTTCAAAACAAAATTTTCAAATTTCAAAACACAAGTATGTTTTCATGGCAACGTTGAGTATGTCGACATGTGTTAGTTTATTTTCAGATTTCAATTTTCAATTTTCAAAAGAAGTGTCTTTTCATCATATCCTTTTATGAATGGACATTACCGTTATTCCTTTATAAATAACTATAACAAATGGGAATTTTCGACCTCGAAAATCGATATACAACACCATGTCGACTATTCAAGAATTGAAAATATCGGAACGTCAATAGAAAGAAGTTAGAGGGTGAGAATAGATAAGATAGAAAATTAGAATATAAGAAGGAGAATAACATAACAACAAAATCAGAGTAACACAAATCTACGGTGGAATGAATAAATATATTATATAACATAACTTTGAAATAAAAACCAGTATCTATAGACAATACCATTATCGGAGTACAACACTTACAACAAAGTGTAAACAAACAATAGCTATGTAATCCTGAAGCCTCCTACTCCAGCTCTCCAAGTATATCTATAAAATCCCGACTACTTGACTGCTCGCACAAAATTGGGCACCCAAGAGTTTAGGGAAAACAAAACAAAATAAACTCTGGGCCAGTAGTGTGACTGGTGTGAGTAAACTCCAACCATTTGTTTAACTTTTAAATCCTTTTAAAAGAAAGAATAATAATAAGACCAATCCACACATAAATACGGATGGTTTTTACCTTACGATAACCCAAAACATTCTTTTAACAATCCGTACTCTTCTGATATTGTTATAATGTCTAAATCAAATAAATAGCAATCTAATGGAACACTTTCATCTCACATTCCATATATATATAATATAAAAAAACCGCAGGCACTTATTAGGTAATGGATTCCAACTGGCAAGGTATGGGACCACCTTCCGACAGTATATCTCTAGAGAGGAATACACCGGGTTCAACAAGAACATCTTGTAACCCAGGCTAAACATGACCAGTCACTCATTTCGCTTGAGTGTACCGAATGTATTATCACCAACGGTTGGGATCAAAAACCATTTCCCAAAAAGGGACAACTTCGAAATAGATTAAAGAAGTAAATGGAATTTCTCTAGATCAGGTGACAATACACCCTAATTGGGAGCTACCCACTTAGCCATGCGACCTACCCGATTTCATACCATTTCTCGTTTGTAAGGCTTGAAGCCATGCCTATCTTTGACATATCACATCTTTATTCACTTTGAATGCCACATCGTCATACCCACCAACTCACAAATTGATTTCTCCGAAAATACCACTGGTATACAGCTAAGAGAAATGAATTCCTCCGCCACCAAACGTAAATACGTTTGAAGAGATCAACTTACACAATCTATTAAATATACTCTGTTAGACATTCTTCCATACAGGTTGTCCTGGGACTGGACAAGCCGAAGGCACTATTCTGTAAACCCTTCTTAGGAAATTTCTACTTAGGTTTTGCGAGAACAGCCCTTACATACTCTATCTTCAATTTATCTCCATCATATTTGTTTCGCAATGTTAATGCCCATACAGAGTGGTTTAGATAATAAATCTGATCCTGATTTCTCCGTATTGACGATAGAAAAATGGTCAAAACTTCGATAGTTGGTTATTTAACTATCAAAGAAAAACATCCATACACACAATGATCTTACTTCCAAATGGAAATTTTATCGATCAACCATCAATCTACATTTTTCCTTTCTAAATTAATTTATCATTTCCCCATTTCCTATTTCCATATATACATAAATTCTTATTTTCTAAATTTAGAAAATATATGTTATTAACTTTGGAAAATATTTCCATTTCTTATTCACGTACCACTATCTCCCCTCATCTATCCATCTCTAACTGTAAACCAATAAGAGAATAATTCCCTGAATATCAACCCCGAAGGCCGAAACGAACATCAAATCGATATACAGGAAATCATTCAACTTAACTAATCTCCAGTCAAATTTCCTTAACTCCGTTTCTTAACGTCTTATCAAATCATTGCTTACGCAACTCTCGGATTCAGTTTACGAATCCAATTATTTTATGAAAACATTGATTATAACGATAACGTTATAATCCCTACTTTCGAAATATCTAACTTCAAAATTTAACTTTTATTCATTAATTTGAGTAAATAATAATTAATTAATTTATTAAATAAATAAATCTTGAATTAAAACCCGTAAAGTAAATAGTACTTTCGTACATTCGAGATAGTCGAATTCCAAAGTATAATTCTCTGTTGAATAATCTCTGTTCGATAACTCTCTTTCGAATAACTATATTCGATAACTCTTTTTCGAATAAACACTATCCGATAACTCCCTTTTGAATAAACTATATTCGATAACTCATTTACGAGTAAACTATATTCGATAATCTCTTTTTTTCAAATAAACTACATTCGATAATCTCTCTTTTGAATAAACTATATTCGATAATCTCTCTTTCGAATAAACTATATTCGATAACTCTTTTTTGAATAAACTATATTCAATAATCTCTTTTTCGAATAAACTATATTCGATAACTCTTTTCCGAATAAACTATATTCGATTTACGTTACAAACTCTAGCATATTTTACCCTTTTAGGTCAACTCAATTTATAAATTCATTTTTGAATTTAGTACTTCCCAACAATTACCAATTTCCTTTTATACCCGTTTTAATTCTGCAAAACGTTTTCTTTTACATCGTTATTCACTTTAAAACGTGAATATTATTCCTTTATAAAAAACTGGACTCATTTTATCAAATCAAACTTGATTTTATAATTTAAATACTAACACAGGTTTAAACTCCAATTATCGAGTCATCTTATAACTTCTTATTCACATTCCATTTTATTTATCAAATCTTATTTATATGTCAACTTCATAGTTGATTTTATTTAATAAATCTATAATTCTCTATCGCCTTTTTATTCGATTATAAAATATTTGTTTCAAGTCGAATATTAATTATCTTGTCAAATCCCGATTTATTCGATATATAATTTCTTATAATAAATTATTTTTATAACATTTGGTTTAGTCGAATTCTAATTACAAATCTTTATGGATTTTATTTTAATCCTTTTTTCATTTCGAATATCGAAATAAATTCCATCTTTTTCTTTTTCGAACAACTCTCAGTTTCCCATTTTAAATTCACTCCTGAATTTACAATCCAAATTATCCATCGATAAATATTTTTATTTCATTTATAAACATTGTTTATAAATTACACTACTTGTTTTTATTATTAAACAAGTTATTTCTTTCTAGCCATTCGAAATTCCATTTCTATTTTTAAAATAGATTTTCCCTTTTCAAATTCATATTCCATTGTTTATAATTCCCTTTATAAATGTTAAACTTACATTCCATTTTATAATATCGGTGTTAAAACCAATTTTTACTTCTCTATATAAATTCATACTTATATATATATTCACTTTATCCAATAATAAATATTTTTATTACTATATATTGCTTATAAATTAATCTTCTCAATTTATCAGTTAAAACAGTTTTTATTTAAAATCTATTTATCTCTCCTCTCGAAATCCCTTTACAACTCGTGAATTCCCTTTTTATAATTCTATTAATTTTCCCAAATATTTCCTTTTATAAAATCCATAGATTTTATAAAATACTTAAATTCAATATCCACGTAACTATTTCCTTTTATATATTCCGATATCACTTATGGTATTTAAAAATACCAAACAAAAACCCTACAACAAAACATTATATATATAATATAATATAACAATATTATAATTAAAATACTATATAATGTAAAGCATATAAAATAAATTCAGCTATAAAATAGTTGTTCCAATAGTAAAGTTAACTATTAAATTAATCATTTCTCTATGTCATATCTAACACGCGGGAGCGCGGCGTGGAGTAAAAAAATGGTCGGGAAAATGTAATTTTCCCTCTATCCTCTTTTTTTTTGGGCATGGTCCTCTTTTCTCACTTTCCTCTTCTGACCAAAATAATTTAATATTCACTTCCATCAGCAACCTCTTCGTATCCATCCACTCCACTACAACTATCTTTGCTATTCTACGTAGGTTTTCACAGCTAACAACGAAGCCGAATCGGACATTGATTAATAGCGACATCGACATATATACACTCTAGGATCGACGACTTCATCGACCAAATTGCTTGAGCTGTTAAGTAATTTCGGTAAATCAACGTTTGATAATTTCGATAAAGTGCTGTCAGGTAATTTAGATAAAATTATTGTTTTGTAATTTCAATAAATAACTATTTGGTAATCTCGATAAATTGGAAGTGGCTTATTGCAATTGTAATGGTGATTTATCTAACATCATTTAGTGCATAACTTTGCTGGATAGAGTTGGTGTAACACCCCGTATTTTTAAGATAATAAAATAAGAATAACTTAATTAAATAATGAGAATTAAGTAAAACAGACTGCGCCATTGCGTCTGTCTTGGAATTCTGGTCAAGATAGACACCTGTTTTGCGTAAAACGGACATCATATGAAGAAGTTATTAAGCCTAGAAATTTGTATTCGCACAAGATATATATATATATATACACACACACATAAACAAATTAAAATGTAAAAATAAAGAATAAAATAAGGATTGCATGTAATAAATACATGCACTGAAAAAAATATGTAATGCATGCATTGAAAGAAAGAAAGGATTGATTGCATGCAATGTAAATATGTTGCATGCACTGATTTGCAAACATAATGCATTAACATTAAAAGAAAAAGATTCATGAAATGGTTTAATTAAAGTATTGTAACTAACATGAAAAAGAGAAGTAAGGAGAGAACAATTATTATCATTGTTCTAAGACTTATTAACAAAAAACTTCATAGCTCAGTTGGTTAAGACATCGAATTTGTAACATGGAGGTCGGCGGTTCGAACCCCAGCGGCGGCATAATTTTTATCTTTGTTTTAGACAGGGCCAACTGAACATGCAAATGTATGTACATATACAAATTCAAATTTTGAAAGGATAAGAATGTACATATAAGGAAATAAAGAAAACATATGTATATATATATGTGAATATATGTATATATATACATGCATAAATATATGTACACAAAAGATAAAATTCAAGATAAGGCTACAGTCAATGAAATATGGCATGAATTAAATAACCGTGCAATATCGTTTGAATTTTGAAAACAAAACGAAAATTGTGCGTATATATATACGCATAAAATGGTCGGTAAAGGAATTGTATACATATAAGAACATTTCATGTGAATAAAACAGTTAAATAAATTCCAGAAATTTAAAAGTTCAAAAATCAAATTTCTACGCCAAAACAATTCAAACATTCGAAATTCAAATTTCTGCGCTAAAACAGCTTGCGGGACCCAATGCTTACTCAGCACTACGTGTACGATAAGATTTGGATAAATTCATTTACGAACCTGGACTATTTTCTTAACTGGGTTCAATGCTGACTCAGCGCTGCGTGTACGATAAGGTCTTGAGCACATATAAATAATACCTTAGGCCTAACCCTAAACATCATAATTCGGCGGCTGCGCTGGAGCTCTGTCATGGCTCCCTCTCTCTTCTCAAATATATTCTGAAATTAAAATGTTAGCTCAGGAGGATTATGAATTCAGATCTGGAAGAGGGAATCAACGTTAATAAAAAGATTATTGAATCATGAAAGAAAGGTAAACCTCTAAGAACCAATCTATTTAAATTATTTCTCTTTCCCTTCTCTTTTCATGAAATAATAAATCCATGGTCGTTAGGTCATGAATCAAATTAAAGGGAAAAGGAAAACCATGGATGATATAACGTATCAGGTCCAAAATTTGGCGAAAGCTTAAAGGTGAGTGGGTTTAAGCTATAGCCTTTAGATAATGTTATGACTATCATTCAACATTCCCCTTTTAATAAATTGTAAAATGGCCAGTTTAATTATAAATTGCTGTTGTAACGAATTGAAATGTTGATATGAATATGTCAGGAAATTCCTATGTTGAATTGGCTAAGTTATTGGATGTTTACATGTCGGAGAAAATAAACTTGTTAGGATATGAATAGCTAATTCAGTGATTGTAATTACATGCTTTACTGGGGACATATTATTGATTGAACGACATGTTAAAATAATTACCCGATTGAATGTTTACATGTCCTAGTAGAATTAAACATATGTTGAAAATGACATGCGACAAAATATAGGCAAAAATTGGACGATATGTAAATTAGATTACTGTAAACTATATTACAATAAAAGGGATAATATGTCTAAAATTTTCATGTAATGAACATAATATGTTATGTTTTGAGATTTTAATTCGGAAGCGCAATTTGGTATGAACATAAGTGATTTAATGAAAATGAATATGCCTAGGATTACAATTAGAAATTGTAAATACACTTATGACACAAGTTCACTACAACAAAAATACTATATTACAACTTTAATTTTACAACGGTGGAAAAATCATCGTTGTAATAAATGTTTTTTTACAACTTTTTTCCAGAAAAGTTGTAATAAACTTATTTTTAACAACTGTGTTATTTTGACAGTTGTAATAAAAGGCTATCACAACTTTTATTTTTTGACTGTTGTAATATATGACTACACTACAACAAAAATACCATATTAATAATTAAAAAAAATTCGATAATTAATAAAAATATTAAAACTCGATAACTATTGAATAATAATAATAATAATAAATAGTTTATTTGAAAATATGTAATAACTAATATTAATAATTTTATTGCTATATAATAATTAATAAATAATAATTCTGTATTATTATTAGAAATAAAAAATTAAATAAATAATTAAATGCGTACTTTGAACAACTATTTTTAATACAAGGTACATAATACTTAAGTAATAATAAACAAATATCAATATATAATAACCATTAACCAATATTAAATGTTAAAAATGAATAAATAATTCGAAATATGGAATAATCTCATTGATAATTAGTAATTAATAATATATGACTAACTAGTAATTAATTAATTATTTCTAATCAATGATCAGTTAATAAATATTGAATATAATATATTTTAATGATAATGTATAAATAATTAGTAATCTTTCTTTGTCATCAAACTTAAATTTGCTGCAATCCTTTTACTTTATGCAGCTGTAACACACGTCACAACCTTGTCTTCTTGGCTCCAAAATTGAATTCATAATCAATTTCTCAAGAAATTTGGCTCCATTCCTTAAATTTTTTGGCTCCTTCCCGAAACCCAAAACGAAACCGTGAAAGAAAACAAAACAGCGATGTAAAGCCAGATTTGCTTTTCCAAAATACCCCAAAACAAAATAGCAGTCCACATTTAATTCATCTTCTCCATCCATCCGTGATTCTTTTCATTTTACTCTCCCGTCCTTCAACATCAAGCCGTCCTTCACCGAAGTAATCGCTTGAGCGTTCTCGGTCCAATTTGGAGTGAGGAGTATTCAATCTCACGCTCATTTTCCTTTCCCGTTTTGGCTACTCTCACTTTCAAAATCTCTATTTCTCTAAAAAAAACAATTTCATTCCGTTGAAGGACAAATTCGCTGCTGTTAAATGGATCTGAAGCGATATGTGCTCGGCAAGATCAAGCCACTAAAGAACCGGGTTATCTGGCGAAAAGTGATTTCAAACTGTCAGATCTTACGCTGATTTCCTATGTTCTTTCAACCGATCTTGCCCGATCGGGTAAGCCATCCCTTTGATTCAATTTTAAGAAGCGTAAGAATTTGTTTCACAACATTAGATTTGGGTGTGATTTATTCTGATTTAAAGTTTGAGAATGCCATATAAATTCTACTTCAGATTTAACTGACAAACCGTGGTGTTTTGTACTGAAATCTGGATTAGATTATATGCAAAAACAAAGTCAGGTTCTATCTATTAGTTGATTTACATCTTGTGGTGTTACTGCCAGTATGAATGCCATTGGAAAATTAAAAAAAAAAGAAAAAAAAGTAGAAATCATAATGGACCCTTGGTTGTACATAAACCTGACTTAAACTAAACCCCACTGTTCGTTCACAGGTATGAACACATTAACAAAAGTCCAAAGCTACTGTTAATGGTAATGAAGGAGTTATTGTTTTGAAAAACTTTGAAAGAGATGTCATTGGCTAGATTGTCGCATTCATTCTTTGTGAGCTTATAGATATTTTATAGTAATGAAACTTGAAATTATCACAATGAACTTTACTACATTTGTGTTATTCTGTTAAATCTTTATCATAGCATTGTTTTGGAAGGCTTGTGCTTGATCTAAGAAATTGTTGGTGCAGCTTGGTTTGAATAAATTATATAACATGACGGGAGCTATGAAATCACCTCCGAGCCCTTCGCCTTTGAGAAACTCGAAGTTTTTTCAGGTTAGTATATGTTGTTCTACTTGCATTACGTGTTTTTATAGCTTTGTAAATTAGAATTAGATGCTAATGATAAATTTGAAAATTTGTTGTTTTTATTTTGGCTGGGTTTTGACAGTCAAATCTGAGGATTTTGGTTACTGGAGGAGCTGGATTCATTGGGTCTCATTTAGTGGATAAGCTAATGGAGAACCAAAAAAATGAGGTAATTTAATCTAAATCATTTTGTATTTCATTTCTCTGTCTCATCACGATTGTTTTCAAGTACGCTATTATTTAACCACTTTTTTGTACATTTTTCCCTATTCATCACTGAAACAAGTAGACAGGGTGTACTACCGTAGAACTTGATTATGTATATGAAATCTGAACAATTGTCAAGTAATGATAAATCAAACCACAGTTGGCAGGATTTTCTTTTTGTAGTCAGACAAAAAGCACCTTCAAATAGTTGAAGCCTTGATACATTATTCGTTATATTCTTATTTGTTGGAGACAAAAATAAGCCATACAAACCTGTTCTGATATTTTGTACGGTTTGCACAATAATAGCTGTTTTATGTATTAATTCTATTTTATGATCTTAAATTATATCACAAAATCAACATGCCAATTTTATGTTTCCCTTTAAATTAAGCAGTTCATTTTAGATATGGTTCAGAAGCCTAAACTACACTGAATAGACATCCATCCATTGATGAAATCATTTACTATGTGTAATACACGACGAAAATTGAATCTGTTTTGGATATAATTTATACTACAGAGATTTGGATCTGTTTTGAAATCATTTCCCTATTCATTTTCTATGCTGTATGAATTACAAATTTGGATCTAATCTGATAAGCATCTTTCCTAGGTGATTGTTGCTGACAATTACTTTACTGGTTCAAAAGAAAACCTCAAGCAATGGATCGGTCATCCTAGATTTGAGCTCATTCGTCATGGTACTCATGCATTACATTACTTTTCCTTGTGTAACATCTATTTAGTCTGCAGCACACTTCATATTTATATTTTTGGTACACATATTTGCTGTTTTTTATTGAAATATCTTCACGTTCAAATTATTTTGAAATCTTAATCCATAGCTTGGCATACTTTAATAATCTGACAATGTTCTGTAGAACTACATTTTAATATGGTGGCATATTGGTGGAATAGTCATTAGTACAGGAATTCAAAAGGTTGAAGCTTGGTAGACTGGATTGCATATTATGTTTTTTTTTCTCTCTTAAATATTCTTATTTTGTGATTATTAAGTTTAATATTATTATTAATTGTTTGGGATTTCATTTTGATTTAGATTGGTGGAAAATGACTGGAAGCAACAGAAAGCAAAGGTAATATGTATAGCTGGAAGTTGTTCTTTAGTGAAAATACAAAATCAACATGATAAACTTACCAAATATTTGTTTCTTGCTGCAGCTTCTCCTCATCAATCATCTTAAGGACCTAAGGTATCTCATTGCTGCAGCATATTCCCAGGCCGATTTTCTCACTCGGTACTCAGGGAAAACCATATGCTCATTTATGGATGGATGGTCGTCGGCCACATAGGGTATTCTTATGTATCTTTGGTGGACAAAATTTCTATCTTTCTTATGTATCTTTTGTGTTAGATCGATGTATGTATTTTGAAACGATTATGTTTTTAATGACGGGTTTAGTTGGTGATGTGCTATGTGTATGTTGATCGAATATTATGTTAATTAACATATATGAATGATTCTGTATAGTTGTATTTGTTGCATTGAAATATGAATCATATAATTGTTAATATATGTGAATACTTTATTTTAATAAGGTGTATGTAAGTTACAACAGCAAAAAAAGTTGTAATAAAATATTTTACAACGGTGTGAAATAGTTGTAATATTCTGGAAGTTACAGTTGTAATAAAATATGCAACAACGGTGGAAAAAAGTTGTAATAAAATATTTTACAACGGTGGAAAAAAGTTGTAAAATATACATATTACAACGGTGTTGCAACAGTGCAAAAAAGCTGTAAAAGATATCAGTCTATTACAACTTCTTGATACACGACGGTTTGCCCACCGTTGTAAAATGTATATTACAACGGTGTTCCACCGTTGTAATAGGGTCCTTTTGTTGTAGTGGTTAGGTTGCATTAGTGGCGGAAGCCTGCCCGGACCCGACCGGCATATTCAGCAGCCACTATTGTTGAACCTAATGTGAGTGGCCTAAGTGCAAAAATTAACAACATGTGCTAAGATACGAGGTTAAGTCAGCTTGTGGTAGAAGTCTGCCCGGACCTGCCCGAAAAACCCAGCGTCCACAAGTGTAGGCTTAATATGAGAGGTCTAGTGCTTATATATATATATATATATATATAAATCTATGTATATAACAAGATATGAATAAATGATAAGGACGGTAATTAAATGTCTAACTCTGAAAATAAGAATGGAAGGGATGTAATGAACTGAGTTAGTGTGATATGAGGGAAAAGTGATGTATTTCCCTAAATGACTTATTTTTGAAAATGGTGTTGAAAGTAAGCCACAATAAATATAAAAAATGTAAAGAAATTACTTGCTACCACGAATTTAGATGGGAAAACATTATGAAAATAAATCATTGATTCCTTCTATCAAACTGATAAGGTGCATGAAGTGTTTTCCTTAATATAATAAGGAACATATATTACTGAGAATGAAGAATAATAGTTTACAACAGTAAATGGTTTAAAAGGGGAATGATAATAACCTATTATAAATAAATAACATTAATGAAAATATTGTATAATAGGTAGACTTGTCCTAGGGACAAGTGAATATTATAACTTAGGTTATAATAAACTAGTAAGGAAATGGGATAACTGGTGAATTAAGTTAAGTGACACTTAATTGTAAATAAGTAATCAGAAAAGAGGAAAACCTAAAACCAGTTAAGAAAAGGGGGAGAATATATTGTATTTAATTATAAATTAAGTAGTCCGGGAGTCTGAAACCTGTTGGTAAGAATAACATGTTTAGACTTGTCCTAGGGACAAGGGGAAATTATAACATAGGTTATAATAAATGGGTAGACAAACTTATTAATGGGCCTTAGTTAATAGAACTAAGTTAATAAGTAAACAACGATAAGTCGTATTGACGACGTATAGTGGAATTATGATTAAATGAGAGAGGATGAGGAAAACTTATGAAATGAAATAAGTTATATATAATCATAAATGGTAAGTGACATGTTAATTGGAAACATATGAATTAGATATACTTAGTTAAATATTAAGTAAAACATATTATTGAAATCAAACAAGAATATAAAAGGGATTGTGGATCACAGACCTTGGGCCACAATCTAGAGAATAACATGTTGTAAGCTTATTAATAAACTTAAATGAATTAAGTTGTGTGACTGAAATTAATAAGCAAGAGAAACTTGGTAATTTGAATAAGAATTCAATATGAATTGGAATAACCAGGTTAACTGGAAACCTAGTGAGATGAGACAAGCGCGTAAAAGAATGTTTAGACATAGGGTCTAACAACATGCTAAAGTAAGGCGCTTAGACCACTCCGTACGGTTGAGGGTGAATAACCCAACAGGGTAGATCATCGAGGTGTTATAAGGCACGAGGGGAGCACACATTCATCTGATTGTTTCACGGCTCCAAAGGACTGGAAGGGGAAGCACGCGACTTCCGAGGATGTAGGGTACTCTTGATATTCCTCTGTGAGTGGCAGATGATCCGCCTGTACTCACAAAGGTTAGGTCTGCGTAGGTGAACCAATGAGTATGCCTTGATTGCAATAATAAGGGGCACTCAAAAGACTAAGATGGACCAGCGTGATTCGGCGAGACCAGTTGGTGCCCTGTGATAGCAACTCATCGTCTACGTACCATCTTCAGTCAGTACGTAAAGCGGAAAGTGAAGAACTCCAAAAGACCATATACTTTGCTATCTAGTTATGGGTGAGGTTGGCCAATAGGTTTGAAGGGCGTAGGGGTCGGGGTTAAGTTCTCATTCTTGATATTCTTGGATGCCTTTCATTAGTTGAGGGAGGGGTCTAGTGGGACTATAGCCGCTGTAAAAGCAGACCTTAGCATCTGCAATCGACAGATATATGAAAGCTCCCGACCGAGTTCCGTGTTTCTTGATTAGCCTTACCACGGGACTCGGGTGCACATATAGAGAACATGTGCAATAGGCGTTGAGAATGAGTGATGATACACACGTGGGAAAGTCTAGGTACACTCATGTCGCTCTGGGTGGTGTATCATAAGACTAGAGTGGATTATTCGAGGATGGAACATAATCTGATCGAATGGTTCAAAGATGGCAGTCCGAACGCTTACGTAATATTGAAGTAGTGGTTCTTTGCAGACGTAGCGTTGACATATATACAGAAATCCGTACAACATTCGGGCGTAGGATTAGGGACTGCTATATTTCTACGATGATACGGTGGAGACCGTGCGAGTGGGGTACCATGGGGTGTATCTCAATATTGAGAGATAGCTACATATATTGTATTAGGTTAATTCACTGGGAAGTAAATAGGTACAACGTGTATGTAAGCCTTGAGTGTTGTTAACCCAAGTAACCCAATAAATAAGAAAATATGATTGAACGGTATATGTAAGATTATCTAAAGTGTATAGGTTAAATCCAGTCACCAGAACTTGTGTTCTGACCCCCTCCTCATAACACACTCACAGGTTAGATTGTGG
This sequence comes from Allium sativum, assembly GCA_030737875.1. Taxonomy (NCBI): domain Eukaryota; kingdom Viridiplantae; phylum Streptophyta; class Magnoliopsida; order Asparagales; family Amaryllidaceae; genus Allium; species Allium sativum. The sequence continues at coordinate 1,009,589,789 of CM060912.1, read as the reverse complement.
CAAAGACATGATAGCTTTGGATACTGGTTAGGTAATATTAATAATACGGTAAGGTTATGTTTTGATTATACTCTATTTTATCCTTTCCGCTGTGAGATATTTTTTTGAGCTCTGACATGTTTTATGTCTCTGTCTTTTCTGCAGGATACCAGAGTAAACCAATCCGAGTTTCGATAGATTGGAATTTTGAAAAAAAATCGATCTGTCGAAATTGGGGTTGTCACTTCTGGTATCAGAGCTTAGGTATAGAATTCCTATATAAATAATGAGTGAACGTATTTGTAGTTTTAAAAATAAGAAAATATGATTGAACAGTATATGTAAGACTATCCAAAGTGTATAGTTTAAATCCAGTCACCAGAACTTGTGTTCTGACCCCCACCTCATAACGCACTCGCAGGTTAGATTGTGGCAAAGACATGATAGCTTTGGATACTGGTTAGGCAGTATTAATAATAAGGTAAGACTATGTTTCGATTTTACAATATTTTATCCTTTCCGCTGTGAGATATTTTTCTGAGCTCTGACATGTTTTATGTCTCTGTCTTTTCTGCCGGATACCAGAGCAAACCAATCTGAGTTTCGATAGATTGTAATTTTTGAAAAAAAATCGGTCTGTCGGAATCTGGGTTGTCACATCTGGTAAAAATATAAATATATTATATATATACCTAGATCCATAGAGGAACCCACTAAACAAAAAGAGTATAATATGGTATGAAATAGGATGTTTGTTTTATACACTAAAGGAATGAATAAGGAAATTTGAGACCCTTAGGAAGTTTGGTTGGGAAGCGTACAATATGCTTTGTATGGAAGGAAAATAAATCCCATATGATTAGTACTTTGGAAAAAGTTGGACAGAGAAAAATGAATTAGGAATATATATAGTTGAGAGAATTAAACTTGGGGAGTGTCTAGGACAGCCTAGAAAAATTGGAACCCGCTTTGAGTCAAACCCCATTATTAACGTTTAAGAACCTGAGATTATAAAAGTTTGGGAAAAAATTGGTTTATGGTGTTTTCAAGTTTTAATCTTAAAAGTTATAGTTTTAAAATATGTAAAAACGTACAAATTGAGTTTTAAAGTAAAATTCTCTCGGTAAAAGGTGCATATTATAGAGCATGTATAGCTCGCTAGTTTTTCTTGTCATATTTCATACAAGAATTTTTAATCAAGAAAGTTTTGAAGTCTCTATTCTTTTGACAATTATTTTTGATAAATTATTTAAAAGAGAATTTTGTTGGGTGGGCAAAATAAGTTGTAGAAAATGAAAATAGAGTGGATGTTAGCACCTTGCAGTAGGAGACTAAACTGACCTTATAGGTAAGAACAAGTCATAAACCCTGTAATGACCCAAAATTCCGGTCCAATTTAAGCTGACCAAAAACACAAGTCCAACCCCAAATTAAACTGAAAATCAGGAAATTTATAGAAAGAAGATAGAGGGTGAGGAAAGACAAGATAGAAACTTAGAATAGAAGAAGAAGAATACAACATCAGAGTAACACGAATCTCACAGCGGAACGAATAACATATAATATATATAACATAACTTTTGAAATACAAACAGTATATGTATACAGTAACATTATCAGAGTACAACACTTACAACACAGCGGAAATAACTATAGCTATATAATCCTGAAGCCTCCTGCTCCAAGCTCTTCCAGTATATCTGTAAATCCCGACTACTTGACTGCCCATACAAATTTAGGCACCCAAGAGTTTAGGGAAAACAACACAAAATAAACTCCGGGTCAGTCATGAGACTGGTATGAGTAAAACAGTTTAAAACAGTTTGAACTAGTAAATGATATCTCATAAGACCACGCCGTATAACGGAACGGGGTTTTCCCTTATGAGAATCCAAATTTATCTTTAAATCAAAAACCTTTTGATATTATAATAATGTCTATCAACCACAATATAATAATCATCTAGCAGAAACGCTTTCATCTCACGTTCTACATATATAGTATACAATCAAAACCGCAAGCACGTATTGGGTAATGGATTTCCAACTATGACAAGGTATGGAACCACCTTTCGCTAGTGTACCTCTAGAAAGGAATACACTGGGTTCAACAAGAACATCTTGCAACCCGGCCACACATGACCGACCACTCATTTCGCTTGAGTGTATTGAATGTATATCACCAATGGTTGGGATCAGCAACCGTTTCCTGAAAGGGACAGTATCGACAATAGATTTTTAGAAGTAAATGAAACTCTAGATCAGGTGATTATACACCCTACTTCGGAGCGATCGACTTAGCCCTGCTGCCTGCCCGACTTCTGTCATTTACCGATTGATGAGGCTTGAGGTTACGCTTCATCATCACACCGGATTCACTTCGAATGTCACATCGTCGAATCCATCAAATCACCTATTGACGTCTACAACCATACATTACGTGTCAGATAAAAGAAGTTTCCTTCTCCGCTTCCACTCTTGGTACGGTTGAAGAAATAAATGTACGTGACCTTTCCGTAAATACTCTGTCAGACATTCATCCATGCAAGTCATCCAGGAACAGGATGAACCGAAGGCACTATTCAGTACATCCATCTTAGGCACTGTTATCTAAGACTTATACAATAGCCCTTGCACTTTACTCTATCTTCAATTATCTTGGGCATATATGATTCGCAACGCTTATGCCAATACAGAGTGGTTCTTTTGATAATAATCTAACCGGTCTCTCCATATTAACAACGTTAAAATGGTCAAAACTATGATAGTCTGTGATTTAACTATCAAAGAAAAACAAGTGTGCAAACAACGATATTATTTCCAGATGGAAGTTTATATCGATCAAACATCATTTAACATTTATCTCCTTAGTTCATTTTTCATCTCTTGTTTCCCTATATTCAACATTTCTTATTTTCTAAATTTAGAAAATATATGTTATTACCATTGGAAAACATTTCCATTTCTTGTTTTCTATATCAGAAAACATTTCTGGTTCTTATTTGGAAAACATTTCCAAAACTCCTTCATTGGACCTAGACAGATGTTTAAACAAACCATCGCGATGCCAACTCAAACCATTACTCTTATTAACTAAATTCCTTTAACCCATCTTCACTATCGAACCTTAACCATTCCTTAGTTAAAAATGAAGTCAATCAAGTTGGGGTAACACTACCTCTCAGACCTTAACTGAACAACATTTCTAACCTTGAAATAGACAAAGTTCACCTTTTAATTCTTTAACAAACTTCCTTACGTAACTCTCTTTCGAATCATTTATATTCGATAATTCTTTCCTTCGATAAGGTATATTCGATAACTCTATTCAATTTACTCTATTCGATTAACCCTTATCAATTAACTTTATTGGACTAACGCTATTGGATTAACTCTATCGGACTAACGCTATTGATTTACTCATTTCACTTAACTCCTTTCGAATAAACTATATTCGATAACTCCTATGTGTTTAACTCCATTCGAATAACTAATTCGATAACCCCTTTTAACTCCATTGGAATAAACTATATTCGATAACCCCTTTTAACTCCATTGGAATAAACTATATTCGATAACCCCTTTTAACTCCATTCAATTTGATTAACTTGACTAACTTAGCCCATTTGGTTAACTTGACTAACTTAGCCCATTTGGTTAATCTGGTTTAACTAACTCATTTGACCAATCTGGTTTAACTAACTCATTTGACCAGTCCTTTTTAATAATCCTATTTATTCCCTAAATAATTATTCTCTTTTTATAATTCTATTTATTCCCTAAATAATTATTCTCTTTTTATAATTCTATTTACTCCCTAAATAATTATTCTCTTTTTATAATTCTATTTATTCCCTAAATAAATATTCCCTTTTATTTATTTTCTAAATAAATATTTCTTTTATAAAATCCTATGATTTTATAAACATTTCATTTTCAATATACATATTTGAAAATTCCTTTTTGATATTCTAGTATCACTGATGGTGTTTAACATATCAAGCTATGATGTCCAATATCGTCCATACATATATAATCAACAACAGATTATAAATCACATCATATATCACAATATATGAAAACAATAAAATAACTGTTGAGGAATCCAGTCGGATTCCTCCAACCTGTCACCCTGCATCCATAGATGTTACACAATAAAATCAACATCTCTTTCAGTTCCATATGATATATTCTGTTAAACAGAATCAATATAGAAATTCAACTAACTGACTAGCAGTTAAATCAAACAGTCAACACACAGTCAATCGACCAATATTTAACAGTTCTAAAAATACAACATGAAATTATAAACTGTTCAAAGTTAGTGAGATTTACTCACTTTTCGCGTTAACCGTTAAATAACGATTTGCGTCTGTTGATTCGGATCAGATGTTTTATTTTATCCAAAATTGAAACGGACTCCATATCACTTCGGACGGGTTCCATTGTGCAGTCTGTAATCGTATGATTCCAACCGATCTAACTTTGCGCAGTTTATTATGATTCCGGTCATAACCCCAAACCCCTTTCCGCACTGTACCTTCTTCCTCATAAAACAACCCGTAACCTCATGTATCTCACTCCCTATAACCGTGCTTCGATCCCACTCATTCTCTTACTCCTTTGTACCAATTCTAGATCAAAATAAATTTACTATAAGCCTTTACATGACACGACTTAGGAAAGCTTTTGTTAATGTCTTCATATTAACAAAAAGGGTCACGTAGATTAAACTATGTTCAACTTGAGGGTTTCACTTTTTGAATTATGATAACATGCATATACGTATATTTAGTATATTTACATGACTTGCTATTCTACTGAAAATAAAATGATTAGCGATGTAATATAGGACACAACACATTTCAGAAACCATTAGACAATGTTTATTATTCCACTGCCAACCGAAGACCGTAACTAGTGTGTTTGTTGAGTTACTAAATATGTTTCTTCCTCGGTCTAAAAGTAGTTGGTTTTCCAAAACTTCACCTTTATTTTTCTTTTAAGTCATTAACATCAAAATGATTACCCAACACCCTAATACTCAAGATCATACTGGAACCTATCTATTATAGCAAATTTATGAATGTACGTGTTTTGGCAAATGTATTATATATAATAATAAAACTTTAATGTTAGTTTTGGAAACACTACATCAATCTATGGGTGTTGTTTTAAAAGAAAAGATACATTATTGTATAGTGTTACTATGATATACGTATATATATTATTAAAAAAACAATATGTTTGAAATGTATAATGCATCGTTAGAATTCTAGAGTTTAAAGGACATACAGAATTCAAACCAAATCTACCATCCCAACTTCTCTTCTCGGAACCAAACCGCAAGCTTCTGTACCCCAATATTCACCGTTTACTCCACTGTTCTTCGCAAAACCACCTTCATTAATACCCCAGTGTCACCCTCCTTCTTCCAAGTATATATGAAACCCAGTTTCTGTCCTTATCATACCATTCCATACATGCTTCAGTATTTATTTGTAAACCACTGTCTACATTTGTGTTTCATGCAAGCACCCAACTCCTTTGTTTTTGCCATTGCCGGATACTTTGATCTCCAAGCAAAACAACCACCGAACCCATGCTTTCAACCCCACCTTTACCTTCCTGTTCGCTTAACTGCGAAACTGACTCCCCTTTCTCTCTCCTCGGCTGCACCTACCAGACGCCATCGGAGCTCATCACCACCCCCCTGTTCGAACGCCGCTCGCCAGCCCATCCTTCTCCTGGAGAGCCATGTAACTCGAAATCCCGTAGGCTCCCCAAATCCCAGTCCTAACATTGACTGTAAATGACCCAATACTTCCAAGATGAATTGCACCCAAGAATTTAGAGACAGGGAGGATAAGCAAGAAGTGACGATTACAAGGATAGGAGTATTGAAATTTAGGGGTTTTATTGTATTTGTTTTGATTTATTTTCCTCACGATTTTGGGTTTCAAAGAAGAACGGTGGCGGCTTGGTTTTCGATCGAGAGACGATGATGTTACTATTTAGTGGAAAGGGGTGGCTAATAAATGAAGAACGTGGCTCCTTTTATGTTCACAAATTTTGTTTTACATTTTGAGAGTACTCCATTATGTGAAACTCTGTTTGTCCACAGACTGATATGAAAATATCATTAAATCGAGTAATGTGCCGTGATCCCAAAAATATAAAAATATTGATAGGTTAACTCATGTTGTGAAACCCCAAAATATTGATATAGGGTGCAAAATACTTCATATAAAAAGTTGTGTATTTAATTAATTAAAAATTACAGTAAAATTCTAAAAATTAAATTATCACTACGTCTTAAATGGCTTGTCTAAATTCGAGGTCAATATTTAATTATAATTAAATATATCGTTATGGTTGATAAACGATTTCATAATGATTATTCGAAAATTTGATTTGGACACAACTCACAATCTACACGACGAAATCCCGATTTTTCTCTTCCACTAGAAAGATATACTGCACCAGCTCCGCACGTTTCTTGTTTCACAGAAATCTGATTTAAAACGAATCCTGTACAATCAGTTGAAGTTCAAATCGCCAAATCGCGAACTGTTGCGCCATTTCGAGCTCGATTATAATTATATTGTAATTTATATGTTCAAACTGTCATTCAAATAAAATATTCGTTATTCAAATTCAAATTTTAAACTGAATTTAATATCATAGGTGATCCAGTTCACACCATATAGGCATTTCAGCCAATTCTGATTATTTTAGAATTTAATATATTATTTAAATTTATTATTTTCATTAAATATTCACCATTATTAAATTCCACGACCATTAAATTCTCTAAACCACCATTTCAATAATTAAATAAATTAATTATTATACCGCTAACGATGCGGGTCATTACAAACCCGATTAAGGAAAATAGTTATCCGTATATACTCCAGTTTTGCGACTTGAATTTTTTTGTAAGATAAGACGAAAAAAAAAGCTACAAAAAAGAAAATTTTCTTATATGGGATGTGCCTGGATAGGAAAATAGGAAATCTTTATACATTGTTTCATAAAATCCAAGTACGGTTAAAAAAAAGTATATAAAAGAAAAACGAAAGGTATGAAATTTTCCATTTTCCACCTTTTTGTAACATAAGAAATCGAATTTAGAAAATTAGTTTTTTCTGAAATTCGAAAAATAAAGTTGATTGGGAGGATTATGGATGCAACAATTGGATGAACTATGCTCTTACTCAGTAAGAGTGTGGGAAAATTTGGATGAAAAAACATTTTGATTTTCAAAATATTGCATTCATATAGAACTGCCAGTATATCTAGGATGTGAGCATCATATTTTAAAAAGGATTTTTGAGAAATTTGCATACACATAGGACGTACCGCTTAGACATTCATGCATTATTATGTTGTATTTCACTTTGCAAAAGTGTACAATGTTTGCTAAAATTGGATGCACACATGATGGATGTATATTATGCGAGGGGTTAATTGATTTTACCCTTATTAAATTTCGGGGACGAAATTTCCTACGGGTGGGAGAATGTACCACGCCGTATTTTTAAGATAATGAAATAAGAATAACTTAATTAAATAATAAGAATTAAGTAAAACAGACTGCGCCATTACGTCCGTCTCGGAATTTTGGTCAAGATAGATACTTGGTTTACGTAAAACGGATATCATATGAAGAAGTTATTAAGCCTAGAAGTTTGTATATGAGCAAGATATACATACATACATACATACATATATATATATATATATATATACACACACACACAAACAAATTAAAATGTAAAATAAAGAATAAAATAAGGATTACATGTAATAAATACATGCACTGAAAAAAATGTAATGCATGCATTGAAAGAAAGAAAGCATTGGTTGCATGCAATGTAAATATGTTGCATGCACTGATTTGCAAACATAATGCATTAAAATTAAAAGAAAAAGATTGAATCAATGGTTTAATTTAAGTATTGTAACTAACATGAAAAAAGAAGTAAGGAGAGAACAATAATTATCATTGCTCTAAGACTTATTAATAAAAGATTTCATAGCTCAGTTGGTTAAGGCAATGGATTTGTAACATGAAGGTCGGGGGGTTCGAACCCCGACGACGGTATAATTTTTATCTTTGTTTTAGAGAGGGTCAACTAAACATGCAAATATATGTATGTATACAAATTCAAAATTTGAAAGGATAAGAATGTACATATAAGGAAATGAAGAAAATATATGTATGTATAAGAGAATATATATATATATATATATATGTATGTATATATATATATATATGTATATATATATATATGGATAAATATATGTATACAAAAGATAAAATTCAAGATAAGGCTGCAGTCAATGAAATATGGCAAAAATCAAATAACGGTGCAACATCGTTTGAATTTTGAAAATAAAACGAAAATTGTGTGTGTATATATATATACGCATAAAATGATCGGTAGATGAATTGTATACATATAAGAATATTTCATGTGAATAAATTCCAGAAATTCAAAAGTTCAAAAATCATATTTTTGTGCCAAAACAATTCAAACATTCAAAATTCAAAATTTTGCGCCAAAACAGCTTGTGGGACCCAATGCTGACTCAGCACTGCGTGTACGATAAGATTTGGCTAGAGTCATTTGCGAATCTGGACTATTTTCTTAACTGGGTTCAATGCTGACTCAGCGCTGCACGTACGATAAGTCTTGAGCACTTATAAATAAGACCCTAGACCTAACCCTAAACATCATAATTCGGCGGCTGCGCTGGAGCGCTGTTATGGCTCCCTCTCTCTCTCTCCTCAAATCTATTCTGAAATTAAAATGTTAGCCTAGGAGGATTATGAATTCAGACATGGAAGAGGATATCAACGTTAATAAAAAGATTATTGAATCATGAAAGTAAGGTAAACCTCTAAGAACCAATCTATTTAAATTATTTCTCTTTCCCTTCTCTTTTCATGAAATAATAAATCCATGGTCGTTAGGTCATGAATCAAATCAAAGGAAAATAAAAACCATGGATGATATAACGGATCAGGTCCAAAATTTGGGGAAAGCTTAAAGGTGAGTGGGTTTAAGCTATAGCCTTTAGATAATGTTATGACTATCATTTAGCATTCCCCTTTTTAACAAATTATGAAATGGCCAGTTTAATTATAAATTGTTGTTGTAACGAATTGAAATGTTGATATGAATATGTCAGGAAATTCCTATGTTGATTGGCTAAGTATGTCACTACAACAAAAATACCATATTACAACTGTAATTTTACAACTGTCACATAATGCCCCTTGTAATAAAGGTTTTTTGCAACTGTAATTTCCTGAAAGTTGTAAAAATATATATTTTTAACAACTCTATTATTTTACCAGTTGTAAAGATGTTTATTACAACTTTTCTTTTTTATTAGTTGTAATATATGCCTATTTTTAACAACTCTTATTCTTACCACTTGTAATAGATGTCTAATACAACATTTCATTTTTAAATAATAATAATTAATAAAAGATTAGTATTAAATATTAATAATTAATTTTAAATATGAAATAACTAATATTGACAATTAACATTAAATAATTAATAATGGATATAATAGTAGTAACTAATAAATTGTATTAATAATTTTAAATATGAAATAACTAATAAAAGTTATTAACTAGTAACGTATACATAGCAATTAACTTTTAATAATTTAAATTCAATTATAACTAAGAAGAAATAAGTACTAGCTAATAATAACTATTATTATAAGTAATATTTATTATTTAAATAATATATAAATCTAAAGAAATTCGTACTATATTTATTATTATTTTCACTTATCAATTCTGATTTATTTTATTTGGTTTTATAAATTTGTGTGAAATTTCTGTTATAACCAAAAAAAATCTGGCGCTGCCTTGTAAAAAACAGCGGTTGTCTGTGTTAACGCAACATATGAAATTCAGGCGGGAGGCCTAAAATTTTGGCTCCAACATATCCCACGTGTTGTACTCCTGTTCCGTATGTGGCCTGACCCCTCCTTACTATTCCCTAAATCAAAATCCATCCCCGATTTCCTCCTTTCTCTAAAAAAAATTTACGTCTCAACTATTGCTGCTAAACATGGATCCACTGATTTTGGCGTATTGATGACGGTGGAGCTTATCCCTGATTTGATTTGCTTCCTCCCACCTCCAGTCGCCTACCTTTGATCGGTTTATTTGAGAGCAGCAGGTAAAATCAAATTGATATGATTTTCTCCTCATACACATCAGCAGGTAAAATTCATCAAGGTTACCCCGATTTTGCTGTAGATCCATTAATGTTTTATGTCCTTCGTCAAAGTTATATCTTTGGTTATATGCTTTAGTTGCCTATTCAAAATGATATCCTTTTGAAAATTTAAAGTGAATATTATGTTTTATTGGTAAGTGTGTGCTCTTCTTTTGCTAGATCAATCGGGTTGGAGCAGCAAAGAAGAAAATAAGACGCAGCGACAGATAAGCCCTTGTTCTGAACCTGTACCAGAGATTTGATTGGAACTCTTGATTACATATTTTATACAGGTATGCTATATTACTCTACCTTTCGATTTGTGGTACAATAAGATTATTTTATATAGGTATGCTATATTCCTATATGCGCCCTTATGGTACAGTAAGGCCATTTTGCTTTAAAATATAATAATTTAGTTGTGTTGCTTTAAATTATAAATATTTGATGTGCATCTTTGAAACTTAACTTGCTGATACTTTGCTTAAGGTCATTTTGCTCTGTGGTTTGATATTCCTTAGAACATTCTTTTTATAGAACGGCTGATCCATGTTCAATTCAAAATTATACCCATATTGATTGGCATCAAATTGTACAAGAGGGAACCTAACCAAATAGTACATGATGCTAAACCTTGAAATCTAAGGACTGTATTTGCATGACTATTAATAGAAAGTATACTCATGTATAAGCTCAAACAAGTAATAAGTTTTAATAAGCGCAGTTAGTAGACAAAATTAGTAATCTAAAATCTTGATATTGCTAATGAACACATGTATTATAAGACATTCAAATTTTAGTCTACACCAAAACTCAACAAAAAATGCAACAAATTTTCAATTTGGATGTTTATAAACAACTGTTAGTTTAATATCATGATCAAACATCAAATCATATCTATGAATACTTTATGAACCCGACCATATATGCATATGTCGATCTTGCACAGTTGCAGGCTTGTAGTGCAACCGTGCAAGCTTCCATAGTTGCACTACAATTGCAAGTGACACACTTCTACTGTATAACAAAATACTTGTATCACATTAGAACTAGGGTAGGCACGGTCGGTTAACCAATTCATTCGGTTATTTTTTTTCGATTAACCGCAAAACAGTGGCGGTTTGGTTAACTAGATTTCGATTAATCATATTGTACTCTTAATTTTTTTTCGTAATATTTTTGACCATTTTCAATTTAAAAAAAGGTTTGATGAAATTTCAGTGATTAGTAAAATAAACTTAAGATTTGAACCTTGTTTCAGATCACCTCCTAACTTACTAGTTTGATAAAATAAAAGATAAAGAAAGCTGATTTTTTTAGAGAGGAAAAAATAGAAAGCTTTTATATATTAACGTAGAATACAACAATAAATAATAACGATATTATTAGTTATCAAAAAGTTACCAGAACCTTTAATAATGAAGAAAAGAACAACGATGTTTGCTACTAAAAATATTGTTGCTTAGAATGAAGTACTTGGCTTAAAAGAATTATGAAAGCGAAATATTAAATTTTACAACTTTTAAAGTTACTGGACCAAGGCATTCACGTCAGCCTACTATGATTTTACAAGAGGTAAAGAATTGAAAGTTATCTCACATATTATGATACAAGGAAATGTACACATGGGCAACGTGTTCCTTATTTGAGCATAATTGTTAGACAAATGCCATATCACAGCATTACATATTTATGCCAAATAGTCAGTCAACTGAAAAGATTAAAATAATACAATGATTCAGATGATACATATGGGGACACGTAAATACCCATGAAAACATGATTTCAAATTGTATATGCAATACATAATCATATAAAAAGGCTGATTGTGCCAGTTGTTAAGGCCTCACAAAGCTGGTTAATTTATTGCAGATTACCAGGTCAATAGGTGAAGTATATCCGAAAAAGATAGAGTATAATCGAGAACCATTGCATGCAAAATTTCGTCTCTGCGAACCTTTTAAAAAGCCAATTTTTAGTTCAGAGCCAACAATCTATGTGCAACACATACAACCAAAGATCAGTTTCTTAGATTTGCTTCGGATGGGCTTTGGGAACATCTTAGCAACCAAGAAGCTGTTGACATTGTTCATAGCAGTCCTCGCAGTGTAAGTTTTTTATATACCTTTATAATTGATGCTCACTTGATGTGCATCTAAACTATAATAAATCGGGAGGACGTGTCATTAATCATTTTAGTTAAGTGTGCACATTCCTTTAGTCTCAAGCAATATGAGAAAATGTTTTTGAAATTCATTCTAAGAGTTTAGTGAATAATTTCTACTGCTTGCATGTTGTAGTGGTGTTAACTATTATGCTGCTGGTATGTAAAGTTGAAAATCTGAAGCAGTTTTGATTGCATGAGACCATGCTCTGAAATCGGTATTGGGCATCTCAATATAGTTATTCTAGGTATATATTGATTTTAGCATATTCACAAAACCTTCAACTTTCAGCAATAGCAAAAAATTGGCGGCATTTAGCTATTGGTGCCGAGTAAAAAAAAAGAAAGAAAGAAGGAGTATAAATGCTGCAGTGCAAAAGGTAATTAGTATAACTTACCTGCACATATTAACATGTAGCAATCTATAAGAAAATATTTATATGATTATGTATTGCATATACAATTTCACCTTTGCTTCTAAACCTTCAATCTATTATACATGCTCTTATGCCAACCCAGGCTTATAAGTGCGTGAGTATCAAAGCACATTTCCTCCCCCTTTTTCTTTTTTTTACTTCTAAGGACCTATCTTACTCTTCTGTTGTTTTTGTTCTGTTTTTATATTTAGGTTTTCCTCTTTTACTTTCAATTTTGTTTTATATGTGTTAATCCCACCACATCAATATAAAAATACTGAATCCATTATCTTGTATTTTTTTTAGTGGAGTTCACGCTTGTGGAACTGAAGTCACTACTGGAACAAAGATATAATTTCATTGGGAAGCAATACAATGGTTAGTCAGCTTCATAGGTAAATGAGATTTGTAATTGAGTTAAAGACTTTCAGAGGCAAATGAGGAGGACAATTGTAATTTTATACATTTTTATGTGGTATATGATTTATAATGAGGTAATTAGGGAGAAGGACAAACTTTGCCGAAAAATTAGGCTGAAGGACACCAAGTTTTATTTTTAGTCTGAAGGACAAACTCTGAACCAAAATTAAGCTGAAGGAAAATGCTAAATGTAATTTGCATTATATTCAGTTTTTTACACTGCACGAAAATGCTAAATGTAATTAGCATTATTCAGTTTTACACTGCAGAAAATGCTAATTATATTTAGCATTGTCCTTCAGCCTAATTTTTTTCAAAGTTTGTCCTTCAGCCTAAAAATATAATTTGACGTCCTTCAGACTAAAATTTTTCCAAACTTTATCCTTATGCCTATTTTCCACATTTATAATTTGTATTCTGGATATAAAGTTGTGATTTTTATCAATAAATGGATCATGATGCCTTTAAACTTACATCTATTTCTTATGTTATTTATCTATTTATTGTTGCACATATATAATATATGTAGATTTTTATACATATAATTTGTAGATATATTACAACTGTAAAATAATAGTTGTAAAAAATTTATTACAATGGTTATAAACAGTTGTAAACATTATAATAACAACAGTGCATAACAGTTGTAATAAAGTTTATTATAATGGTGGAAAAAAGTTGTAAAATATACATATTACAACTACGTTACAACTGTGCAAAACAGTTGTAAAAGATATTAGTCTATTACAACTTCTTAATACACGACGGTTACTCCACCGTTGTAAAATGTATTTTACAATGGTTTTCCACTGTTGTAATATGGTACTTTTGTTGCAGTGTGTTTTGAGATATTAATTTGGAAGCGCAATTTGATATGAACATAAGTGATTGAATGAAAATGAATATGCCTAGGATTACAATTAGAAATTCTAAATACACTTATGACACGAGGTTAGGTTGCATTAGTGGCGGAAGTCTGCCCGGACCCGACCGGCATATCCAGCGGCCACTAATGTTGAACCTAATGTGAGAGGCCTAAGTGCAAGAATTAACAACATGTGCTAAGACACGAGGTTAAGTCAGCTTGAGGTAGAAGTCTGCCCGGACCCGCCTGATAAATCCAGCATCCACAAGTGTAGGCTTAATGTGAAAGGTCTAGTGCTTATATATATATATATATATATATATATAACTAGATATCAATAAATGGCAAGGATGGTAATTAAATGTCTAACTCTGAAAATAAGAAAGGAAGGGATGTAATGAACTGAGTTAGTGTGATAAGAGGGAAAAGTGATGTATTTCCCTAAATGACTTATTTCTGAAAACGTTGTTGCAAGTAAGCCACAATAAATATAGAAAAGTAAAGAAATTACTTGCTACCATGGATTTAGATGGGAAAACGTTATGAAAATAAATCATTGATTCCTTCTAGCAAACTGATATGGTGCATGAAGTGTTTTCCTTAATATAACAAGGAACATATATTACAGAGAATGAAGAATAATGGTTTACAACAGTAAATGGTTTAAAAGGGGAATGATAATAACCTATTATAAATAAATAACATTAATGAAAATGTTGTATAATAGGTAGACTTGTCCTAGGGACAAGTGAATATTATAACTTGGGTTACAATAAACTAGCAAGGAAATGGGATAACTGGTGAATTAAGTTAAGTGACGCTTAATTGTAAATTAAGTAATCAGAAAAGGAAAAAACCTAAAACCAGTTAAGAAAAGGGGGAGAATATATTGTACTTAATTATAAATTAAGTAGTCTGAAACCTGTTGGTAAGAATAACATGTTTCGACTTGTCCTAGGGACAAGAGGAAATTAATACATAGGTTATAATAAATGGATAGAGAAACCTATTAATGCATTAGTTAATAGAACTAAGTTAATAAGTAAACAACGAGAAGTCGTATTGACGACGTAAAGTGGAATTATGATTAAATGAGAGAGGATGAGGAAATCTTATGAAATGAAATGAGTTATATATAATTATAAATGGTAAGTGACATGTTAATGGGGAACATGTGAATTAGATATACTTAATTACATATTAAGTAAAACATGTTATTGAAATCAAACAAGAATATAAAAGGGATTGTGGATCACAGACCTTGGGCCACAATCTAGAGAATAACATGTTGTAAGCTTATTAATAAACTTAAATGAATTAAGTTGTATGACTGAAATTAATAAGCAAGAGAAACTTGGTAATTTGAATAATAATTCAATATGAATTGGAATAACCAAGTTAACTAGAAACCTGGTGAGGTATACAAGCGCGTAAAAGAATGTTTAGACATAGAGTCTAACAACATGCTAAAGTAAGGCGCTTAGACTAGTCCGTACGATTGAGGGTGAATAACCCAACATGGTAGATCATCGAGGTGTTATAAGGCACGAGAGGAGCACACATTCATCTGATTGTTTAATGGCTCCAAAGGACTGGAAGGGGAAGCACACGGCTTCCGGGGATGTAGGGTACTCTTGATATTCCTCTGTGAGCGGCAGATGATCCGCCTGTACTCACAGAGGTTAGGTCTGCGTAGGTGAACCAATGAGTATGCCTTAATTGCAATAAGGGGCAATCAAAAGACTAAGATGGACCAGTGTGATTCGGCGAGAGCAGTTAGTGCCCTGTGATCGCAACTCGTCGTCTACCTACCATCTTCAGTCACTACGTAAATCGGAAAGGCGGAGGACTCCAAAAGACCATATACTTGGCTATCTAGTTATGGGTGAGGTTGGCCAATAGGTTTGAAGGGCATATGTAACACCCCACCTCCGCCAGGGTAACTCTAGCAAGCACACTGGCTTTGGAGGGGCGTTAAACAAGGTAATCATGCATGCAGATATCACAAGACAGAACATATAAGTAAAACAGAGTATTAAAGCAACGAATAAAACTAGCATTTCAAAACCATAGTTAAGTTACAACAAAGTACTTGGTCATTATTTTCCAACACACAAAGTCTAGATAAAAGCATAAACTGAAAAACTGAAATACATAAAGTACTATCCCCAAAATAAAGTGATAAACCATAGCTAGCTCAATGTCCTAAACCGTACATGAGCAAATCCAGAAGCAAGCTGTAAAGATCCAAGCTAAGCTCCAATGTTCCCACCCTGAGGACCTGGGGGGGGGGGGACGGAAGAAAAGAGGCGAAAGAAAACAGGTCAGTCAAAAAGACTGGTAAGCCCTACTACTATCCGTCCATGAACTAGTAAAGTTAACTGGCATGAGATGCTGAGATGAACATAAGGATAACAACATACTGGCATGATGATTAACTAACAAGATAGATAAAGGTGTCATCGCATAATCAAGGTTAAGTTTTGCACCACGGGTGTACTAGCATTCTAACATGTCAAGTAAAAACAAGAATTGATCCCTTGGCCCAAGCTTGGCCCAACATCATGAGGTGACCTAAATCAAGGTCCAACTACACGGTCTAGTCGATCGGCTCCCTATAAGCCTAACTCGCCAAGTGTCGGTGTCATACGACCCCAAACATGCAATGTAGCTAACTGCGCTAGGTCCACCCCAGGGTGTATCAAGTCCTAGGGTGTAGACCTCGGACACCAATCAAGTATGCACAGTCTAGATCTACTGGTACCCGTGCCTGATTCTCCAACGCCGGACTATGTGCACGACCATAGTCCGCCTGGACCTACACCGACGTACCTACTCAGCCGTCGTTTTGGTCGCTTACATGTCAGCCCAGTAATCGTGCCCCACCCTAGCCTAGTCCTAGGGTCTTTTGATACTATCAAGAGGGTTACTGCTGAAAAGGACCACGCAACTAGGGTTTCCTTAACGGGTTAAATGTGGTTAACCCGATCCAAACGTGGATTAAATTGGTTAAGTGTACCCAAGATTCATGACTTAACCCCGATTAACCCATCAAGCCCAAATTGATTAAGTATTAAGTGGACCATGACTTAACCCTAATCAGGAGGCATTAATTAATTAACTAATGTGCTTTAACCTCTCACATTAGACCTTGTTGTGGTTACTAGTTAAGCCGGGCGGGTCCGGGTAGCTTTACACCACAACTTGGTCTAACCTCGGGTTCGAGCACAACGTGACCAACTTCTCACATTGGGTCCTATTGTTTGTAGCCACTAATTAAGCCGGGCGGGTCCGGGTAGATTTATGCTACAAACTCAACCCAACCTCGAGTTGGCCATACTCATATTTTCTAATTGTCATGTCCATTATGTTTTCAAAACATAATTACAAGTTAACATATCACGTCATGTTTAAAAACCATGTTTATGTCATAATGTTACCCAACCCCAACGTAATCCCATCGTTTACATAATCGCATCAACGCATAAAGGATAAAATAGGAAACTTGGCATAATCATGACAAAAAGGTGTTGAAGCCACAAGTTTATCATGGTGGCATATGAGATGTACATATGTTCATATACTTGCATATTGCATTATTAGGCTTCAAAAGCATGCATAAAACCAAACTTAGCATATGAGTGATACATGGTGATAAATGACATGTAGAAGTTGCTAGAAGTTCACATTTAGCCTCACATGCAAGTTATCATAAGGGATATGATAACTTTCATGTTACCAAAATGCAACCTTTAATATAAAGCTTGGAGCTTTATGCTCACAACATCAAGTTTAACTTGCATAACATGATATCATGTGTATAATGATCAACCCAAACTTGCATAACATAGCAACATGTGTCATACATAATGATTACACCAACTTGCATAACATAATGATCAACCAAACTTGCATATCATAATGATCAACCAAACTTGCATATCATAATGATCAACCAAACTTGCATCATTCATTTAACTTTAGAGTTCAAAGTAAGAAAGTAGAAAAAGTGCTTACAATGCTATGAAGACACAAATGAATATTTATTATAAAGATTGAGACGAAGCCCTTATGCAATCACCAAAAAGACCCAAATATGAATGCTCAAATGAAAAACCCTTGAGCCAAATCAATAAAAACCCTTGCTTTGAAATAGAAATGTTGCAACTTGACTTGAATGCAAACTAAGAACACTCATACAAGCTTGAAAACACTTGTATGAACTCACAATCTCTCATAGAAATAAACTTAGGAATTTTAGCATGAGAGTGGAGGCCATGAGAGAAACAAATTTGACATAGTTTAGTTGTAGGATTGAATAATGGTGATTTAGGCTAGGTTTAGGGGTCTTTTTATAGAGGATTAGGATAGTATTAGCCATAGGATTAACCCTAGATTAAATTAGAGCCATCAAATCCCGTCACTAGCCAACAAAACAGGTCAAAACAGCCTGAATGGTGCACCGGGTTGCCTGGGTCCGACCAGGCAGGTCGACTCCCAGGTCGACCCTGGGGTCGACTCCCCAGTCGAACTGGGGGGGAGGTCGACTCCCCAGTCGACCCCCAGGTCGACCCGCTGGGTCTGGCGGGAATTTTCCCGCCACTTCTGATTTTCTGAAATTTGAATCTGTTTTGAATTTGAATTTTTCGTGAAACTTCGCGAGGCCATATCTTGGTCATACGGACTCCGATTTTCGAAAACTCGGACTCTATTTCGCGTATTTTTCCGAGACGAACGCAATGGCAGAGCCCGTTTCCCTTGATTCAGATTTTACAATTTAATTCTGCCTTGATTTATGTTATAACATGTTATTCAAAAATACGGGTTGTTACATTCTCCCCTCCTTAAAGGATTTCGTCCCCGAAATCTCCAAGTTAGGAAGAACGTATCCTACAATCCATCATCCATCTACTCAAAACATCATCCACGTGCAGTCATTGTCCTTAAAGGATTCTAAATGCTGTATGATCATATGCAAAAGTGTGTGTATATGTACTTATCTAATGCAAAAATCAGGCGGTTACTGATATAGTAAACCTCCTTAATGCAAAATATGTTAGTGAAATGAGTCCATATGTATGCAAATTCCTAATATAATTTATAATCTCTACATGAGTGCACATAACATTCATCCATATGCAACATCCACGTGATAGCATAACAAGTTTCATCCATGAATAAGTATAAGCACTCATGCATATGCAACATGAAAGTGTGTGAGCCGATCTTAGTGCCTAATGTGTATCATGCATCCACGAGTATCCACGTGCAAACACTTGCAATCACTTGCAACCATCAAGCATAACATGTTTCAAATACATGTTTCATCCAAAGGGTTTCTACCTAAGGTTCTCATGACATGATTAACGAGATAACAAGATAAACAGGATAAACGCGGATAAAAAGAAAGATATGTTAATTAGGAAAGAGGTTGAGAATGTACCCTCAAAAAGAAATGGATAAAGCCCACGCATCTTCTCCTCGGTTTCCCAAGTTGCATCTTCATCGGCTTCACTCCACTGAACTTTCACCAATTTGACTTCTCGAATCCTTAGCTTTTTGATTTCTGTTCCAAAGATACGAATCAGAGCTCTTCTCAAGGTTGCCTCTTTCTCTACCTCAACGTCTTCAAGTATGCTTGGTTCAACCACCTCAGCGGATTCATGTAGGCACTTTCGGAGATGCGAGACCTGAAAGACATTATGCACTCCGGCTAGCTTTTCGGGCAATTCCACCTTATAGGCCATCTTTCCAATTCTCTCTATGATAGGGAAGGGTCCTACGAACCTTGGTGCCAGCTTCCCAACTGCTCCAAAACGAACCACATTACGAAAAGGAGAAACCTTCACGAAAACCATGTCTCCCACCTCGAATTCCAAATCTGCTCTTCGCTTGTCAGCATAGGATTTCTGTCTATCTTGGGCCGCTTTCATCCTTCTTCTCACTAATTCAACTTTCTCGGATGTGTTCCGTATCATATCGGGCCCAAGTATAAGTCTATCTGTTGTCTCCCACCAACAAGATGGTGACCTACACGGCCTCCCATATAAAGCTTCAAATGGTGCCATTCCTATGCTGGCTTGATAGCTATTATTATACGCAAACTATACAAGAGGAAGGTGGTCTTCCCAAGTACCACCGAAGTCGAGAACACAAAGCCTCAAGAGATCTTCTAGCACTCTATTCACCCTTTCGGTTTGGCCATCCGTCTGGGGGTGATAGGCTGTACTCAAATTCAATCGCGTGCCCATCGCTTCTTGCAAACTGTTCCAGAACTGGCAAGTGAAAATTGGGTCACGATCGCTAACTATGCTAGAAGGAACTCCATGCAACCGCACTATCTCTAGAAGATAAATAGATGCCAGCCATGATGCAGTCCTCTTGCTCTTTACGGGGATGAAGTGAGCACTCTTCATAAGTCTGTCAACTATGACCCATATGCTTTTGTTCCCTCTCCTTGACCTAGGCAATCCATCCACAAAATCCATAGAAATACTCTCCCACTTCCATTGCGGGACCTCCAATGGATGTAATAGCCCACCTGGTTTCTTTGACTCAACTTTCACTTGTTGGCACACCATGCACTTTGAAACATACTCTGCTACATCCTTCTTCATTCCATCCCAAAAGAAAATGCGCTTCATATCCCTATACATCTTGTCCCCTCCAGGATGTATAGTCATCTTCGAGTGATGCGCTTCTTCAAGGACTCTATGGACTAAATCTCCCACTCGAGGAACACATAATCTACCATCACGCCTTAGCCATCCTTTATCATCAATAGTATATCTGGCAAGGTGACTAGACGTCTCACCACGAATCAACTTGTCCATAACTTCGACTATCTGTGGATCTTCCCTCTGCGAAGTCCCAACTTGATCAAGAAGTGTGGGTCTAAGCTCAAGGGATGCTAATGAACCCGTCATCGACTCAACAGCCGTCGTGAAATCAAAGGTTGCCAAGAATTCCAAGTTCTTCATCTCAATGAACAAGGGACTCAAAGTCAACCTCCTTCTGCTTAGTGCATCCGCCACAACATTACCCTTGCCAGGGGTATAAGCTATCTCAAAGTCATAAGATGCCAAGAATTCCATCCACCTTTGCTGCCTCAGATTCAGATCTTTTTGCGAGAAAAGGTATTTGAGTGACTTCTGATCAGTATACAACTCAAACCTTTCGCCTAAAAGATAGTGGCGCCAGGATTTGAGTGCAAAGACGATCGCTGCTAACTCCAAATCGTGAGTGGGATAGTTCTTCTCATGAACTTTAAGTTGCCTACCCCCATAACATATCACTCTTCCTTCTTGCATCAGAACAGCTCCTAACCCCGTGCCACATGCATCTGTGTATACGGTAAACATCTTACCACTATCGGGTAATGCCAAAACTGGAGCTGAGGTAAGGGCTCTTTTGAGCTTTTGAAAAGCAAGCTCACACTCCAAGTCCCATGCAAAGACTAAGTTCTTCTTCGTCAACTTAGTAAGAGGGGCCGAAATCTTAGCGAAGTCCCTGATGAACTTCCTATAGTAGCCCGCAAGACCGAGAAAGCTTCTTACTTCGGTCGCATTCCTAGGAGTCTTCCAGTCTTGAACTACAACCACTTTCGCGGGATCCACCGCTATGCCTTGCTTAGAAACTATATGTCCAAGAAACCGAACTTCCCTTCTCCAGAAATGACATTTGGAGAACTTGGCTTTCAACTGATGCGCTCTAAGCGTATCCATCACTTCCTTGAGATGCCTTGCATGCTCTTCCTCATCCTTTGAGAAGATCAGAATGTCATCCACGAAGACAACAACAAACTTGTTGAGGAACTCCCTGAACACCCTACTCATCAAGTCTACGAAGTAGGCGGGTGCATTAGTCAATCCGAATGGCATGACAAGCCATTCAAAGAATCCGTCTAGAGTCCTAAACGCAGTTTTATCAATGCTATCCTCAGCTACTCTAAGCTGATGAAATCCGGTGGCTAGATCGAGCTGAGAGAAAACAGAAGCACCAACCAGCTGATCAAAGAGATCATCAATCCTCAGTAAAGGGTGCCTATTCTTCTTTGTCAGCTTGTTCAACTCTCGATAATCGACACATAGACGAAGCGAACCATCCGCCTTAGTAGCGAATACCACCAGAGCACCCCATTCAGAAATGCTTCGTCTAATAAAATTCTTCTCAAGCAGCTCCTTGATTTGCTTACTGAGCTCCCTTCTCTCACAAGGGGCCATGTGCCAAACGGGCAATGATACTGGCTTGGCATTATCGACTAGATAAATGCGGAAATCTATCTCTCGTTTAGGGGGTAACCCCTTAACTTCTTCAAAGACATCAGGATAGTCTCGGACCACCCTTACAGATTACAGATCATCGATGGACGAGTCGAGAGATTCAAGATAACATAACATGACGGGACCTCTAGGGTTACAAGAAATTTCTAGGGTATTACCGAGGCGAGTCATGAGCCTCACCACCCTATGTTCACAATCGAGAATGGCTCCATAACTGGACAACCAATCCATGCCCAAGATCAACCCATATCCCGTGAACCCGAGAACATAAGCATTACACGTGAATTCTACAGTCAAGATAGAAATCTTCAAATCCACACAAATCATAGATAGATGGGAGGAACCCCCAAATGGATTTGAAACACAAACGGGATCCTCAACTAAGCTAGTACTTAGGTGCAAACTTTCAACAATGTCAGAAGAAATAAAACTATACGATGCGCCAGAATCAAATAAGGTGCGAACAGGATAATCAGAAATATAAACAAGACTTTCTACAGAAATGCTACCTCGATCCTGAACTGGAGCGGCATTGAGAGCATGCACTTGCCCTCCAGAAGGTCCTGCACGCTGATTCTGCCCTTGCCCTTGTCCTTGCTTCTTGGGGCAATCCTTGCTAAAATGTCCGGTCTCTCCACAATGAAAGCATTCGCCAGACTTCCTCTTCCTCTTTTTACAGTCTTTAGCTATGTGCCCTACATTCCCACAGTAGTGGCATTTTCTTGAATCCTTTGCCTTGGCCTTGTTGCCCTTGTTGTTCTTGTTGCTTTTGTTGTTCTGATTGCTCTGATTTCCTCCCCACTTGGAGTCTGTCTTCTTGGCTTGAGTCTCATTAGCCTTGACTTCCTTCTTGCCATTCTTATCGTCTCCTTGAAGCAATGCCATGTCTACTAGACCTTCGAAAGTGGCCCCCCATAGGTATATGAGATAGGGCTAAACCTTGTAATGGCTCATTCAACCCTCGTGCAAAGCGTAAAGCCTTCTTCTGGGGAGTATTAATCATATCCAAACCGAATCGGGCGAGCTTGTTAAACTCATTCACGTACTCCCTCATTGTCATGTCCCCTTGCTTCAAAGATATAAACTTCTCCAATTGCAAATTCGCCTCAGCTGATGATAGAAACTTAAGCCAAAATCTTGTCCTAAAGTCGACCCAAGTCTCTATAGGCCTCGTAGCATTGGTGACCTCCCACCAATAAGCAGCTTCTTCTTTTAATAACCATGCTGCCAATAAAACCCTTCTATGATCTTGCACATCAAAGATGGCGAAGATATCTTCAGTTTCTTTCAACCAATTTCTTGCCTCCATAAAAGTCTCCGTCCCGATAAAGTTCTTGCCACCCATCGCCTTAAAGTCTTTGCAAATCTTAGCGAAATCTGCTTGCGGATTCTGAGGAGGAGGAGGAACCTCAGTTATATTGGGGGTATTTGCTGGGCCCACATCGTTGGCCCTAGCTTCCAAGTACCTCTGGAACCATCCGGGAATGGTCACTCCCTCGGGAAGGTTAAGATCGGCCATACTAAAAAAGGAAAAAGATAGATTCAGAACGAAGAAACGAAGGATAGTGCTATGGCTTTTGGGGAATAGCCTTTTTAAAATAACTAGACTTTTCTTGGAAAATACTTAATTGGTTTTGAAAATAGTTTTTCAAAAGGTAAGTTTTAAAAACACTTTTGCTCAAATCTTGTAAACCTTAGGCTCTGATACCAAATGTAACACTCCACCTCCGCCAGGGTAACTCTTGCAAGCACACTGGCTTTGGAGGGGCATTAAACAAGGTAAACATGCATGCAGATATCACAAGACAGAACATATAAGTAAAACAGAGTATTAAAGCAGCGAATAAAACTAGCATTTCAAAACCATAGTTAAGTTACAACAAAGTACTTGGTCATTATTTTCCAACACACAAAGTCTAGATAAAAGCATAAACTGAAAAACTGAAATACATAAAGTACTATCCCCAAAATGAAGTGATAAACCATAGCTAGCTCAATGTCCAAAACCGTACATGAGCAAATCCAGAAGAAAGCTGTAAACATCCAAGCTAAGCTCCAATGTTCCCACCCTGAGGACCTGGGGGGGGGGGGGGGAACGGAAGAAAAGAGGCGAAAGAAAACAGGTCAGTCAAAAAGACTGGTAAGCCCTACTACTATCCGTCCATGAACTAGTAAAGTTAACTGGCATGAGAAGCTGAGATGAACATAAGGATAACAACATACTGGCATGATGATTAACTAACAAGATAGATAAAGGTGTCATCGCATAATCAAGGTTAAGTTTTGCATTACGGGTGTACTAGCATTCTAACATGTCAAGTAAAAACAAGAATTGATCCCTTGGCCCAAGCTTGGCCCAATATCATGAGGTGACCTAAATCAACGTCCAACTACACGGTCTAGTCGATCGGCTCCCTATAAGCCTAACTCGTCAAGTGTCGGTGTCATACGGCCTTAAACATGCAATGTAGCTAACTGCGCTAGGTCCACCCCAGGGTGTATCAAGTCCTAGGGTGTAGACCTCGGACACCAATCAAGTATGCACAGTCTAGATCTACTGGTACCCGTGCCTGATTCTCCAACACCGGACTATGTGCACGACCATAGTCCGCCTGGACCTACACCGGCGTACCTACTCAGCCGTCGTTTTGGTCGCTTACATGTCAGCCCAGTAATCGTGCCCCACCCTAGCCTAGTCCTAGGGTCTTTTGATACTATCAAGAGGGTTACTGCTGAAAAGGACCACGCAACTAGGGTTTCCTTAACGGGTTAAATGTGATTAACCCGATCCAAACGTGGATTAAATTGGTTAAGTGTACCCAAGATTCATGACTTAACCCCGATTAACCCATCAAGCCCAAATTGATTAAGTATTAAGTGGACCATGACTTAACCCTAATCAGGAGGCATTAATTAATTAACTTAATGTGCTTTAACCTCTCACATTAGACCTTGTTGTGGTTACTAGTTAAGCCGGGCGGGTCCGGGTAGCTTTACACCACAACTTGGTCTAACCTCGGGTTCGAGCACAACGTGACCAACTTCTCACATTGGGTCCTATTGTTTGTAGCCACTAGTTAAGCCGGGCGGGTCCGGGTAGATTTATGCTACAAACTCAACCCAACCTCGAGTTGGCCACACTCATATTTTCTAAGTGTCATGTCCATTATGTTTCCAAAACATAATTACAAGTTAACATATCACGTCATGTTATAAAAACCATGTTTATGTCATAATGTTACCCAACCCCAACGTAATCCCATCGTTTACATAATCGCATCAACGCATAAAGGATAAAATAGGGAACTTGGCATAATCATGACAAAAAGGTGTTGAAGCCACAAGTTTATCATGGTGGCATATGAGATGTACATATGTTCATATACTTGCATATTGCATTATTAGGCTTCAAAAGCATGCATAAAACCAAACTTAGCATATGAGTGATACATGGTGATAAATGACATGTAGAAGTTGCTAGAAGTTCGCATTTAGCCTCACATACAAGTTATCATAAGGGATATGGTAACTTTCATGTTGCCAAAATGCAACCTTTAATATAAAGCTTGGAGCTTTATGCTCACAACATCAAGTTTAACTTGCATAACATGATATCATGTGTATAATGATCAACCCAAACTTGCATAACATAGCAACATGTGTCATACATAATGATTACACAAACTTGCATAACATAATGATCAACCAAACTTGCATATCATAATGATCAACCAAACTTGCATATCATAATGATCAACCAAACTTGCATCATTCATTTAACTTTAGAGTTCAAAGTAAGAAAGTAGAAAAGGGCTTACAATGCTATGAAGACACAAATGAATATTTATTATAAAGATTGAGACGAAGCCCTTATGCAATCACCAAAAAGACCCAAATATGAATGCTCCAATGAAAAACCCTTGAGCCAAATCAATAAAAACCCTTGCTTTGAAATAGAAATGTTGCAACTTGACTTGAATGCAAACTAAGAACACTCATACAAGCTTGAAAACACTTGTATGAACTCACAATCTCTCATAGAAATAAACTTAGGAATTTTAGCATGAGAGTGGAGGCCATGAGAGAAACAAATTTGACATAGTTTAGTTGTAGGATTGAATAATGGTGATTTAGGCTAGGTTTAGGGGTCTTTTTATAGAGGATTAGGATAGTATTAGCCATAGGATTAACCCTAGATTTAATCAGAGCCATCAAATCCCGTCACTAGCCAACAAAACAGGTCAAAACAGCCTGAATGGTGCACCAGGTTGCCTGGGTCCGACCAGGCAGGTCGACTCCCAGGTCGACCCTGGGGTCGACTCCCCAGTCGACCTGGGGTGAGGTCGACTCCCCAGTCGACCCCCAGGTCGAACCCCCTGGGTCTGGCGGGAATTTTCCCGCCACTTCTGATTTTCTGAAATTTGAATCTGTTTTGAATTTGAATTTTTCATGAAACTTCGCGAGGCCATATCTTGGTCATACGGACTCCGATTTTCGAAAACTCGGACTCTATTTCGCGTATTTTTCCGAGACGAACGCAATAGCACAGCCCGTTTCCCTTGATTCAGATTTTACAATTTAATTCTTCCTTGATTTATGTTATAACATATTATTCAAAAATACGGGTTGTTACAGCATAAGGGGCCGGGGTTAAGTTCTCATTCTTGACATTCTTGGGTGTCTTTTATTAGTTGAGGGAGGGGTCTAGTGGGACCATAGCCACTGTAAAAGCAGACCTTAGCATCTGCAATCGGCCGATATCTGAAAGCTCTCGACCAAGTTCCGTGTTTCTTGATTAGCCCTGCCACGGGACTCGGGAGCACATATAGAGAACATGTGCAATAGACATCGAGAATGAATGACGATACGTACATGGGAAAGTCTAGGTACACTCATGTCGTTCTGGGTGGTGTATCATAAGACTAAAGCGCATTAATTGAGGATGGAACCTAATTCGATTGAATGGTTCAAAGATGGCAGTCCGAACGCTTACGTAATATAGAAGTAGTGGTTCTTTGTAGACGTAGCGTTGACATATATACATAAATCCGTACGACATTTGGGCGTAGGATTAAGGACTGCTATATTCCTACAATGATACGGTGGAGACCGTGCAAGTGGGGTACCATGGGGTGTATCTCAATATTGAGAGATAACTACATATACTGTATTAGGTTAATTCACTGGAAAGTAAATGGGTACGACGTGTGTGTAAGCCTTGAGTGCCGTTAACCTAAGTAACCTAATAAATAAGAAAATATGATTGAACGCTATATGTAAGATTATCCAAAGTGTACAGTTTAAATCCAGTCACCAGAACTTGTGTTCTGACCCCTTCCTTATAACACACTCACAGTTTAGATTGTGGCAGAGACATGTTAGCTTTGGATACTGGTTAGGCAGTATTAATAACAGGGTAAGGCTATGTTTTGATTATACTATATTTTATCCTTTCCGCTATGAGATGTTTTTCTGAGCTCTGACATGTTTTATGTCTCTGTCTTTTCTGCAGGATACCAGAGCAAACCAATCCGAGTTTCAATAGATTGGAATTCTAAAAAAAATTCTGTCTGTCGAAATTGGGTTTGTCACAGTTGGCATAATTCTCCAATAGAGTTGAGAAGTCTTAGGTATTTTGGTTTGACAATCTCAGGTTTAATTTATAATTCAACCTATCCTATATATTCCATAAATGAGTGCAAATGAAACAAATGTTTTATGCATTTCACTGTTCTATGCATTTTAATTCAGCTTCCACCTCTTACCTACTTCTACACTAATTCATCTTTCATTTTTCACTCTCTATTACAATCGTTTATGTTTGAACTTTTATTGCTTCCGTTTAAATAGTTAGAAATCCTTGCTTTTGATGCTAGATTTTGCAAAAAGTATAATTTTGGCAAAACAATATCATATTTCTGCTTCGTCTTATTTGCTAGACCTCACAAACAAATTTAAAAAAGGGCCAGCTCAGATTTCGGCATTTTTAACATAACTTGAAAGAAGAAGAAAATTAGGACATAACCAAATTTAACTAAATATGTTTTTTCTGTTTCATTTTCTTTTTATGTTTCATTAACAAAATTTAACGAAATAAGTTCATACCTCAAATGAAAATACAGGGCCATATTAGGCTTATCCATATCATGCTATAGCAATTTAGTAGAATCAGACAGAGGCACATGCTTGTTGGCCTAAGTTTGTTTTCCCACTTTTGATAAAGGAAGTTTGTAGGAGAATGAGATCCTAATGTCTTCCTTCACATCTGGTTTGAAATAGTGGAATCAAAGGAGTGTTTTGGTTAAACTAGCTAAGTGGTCAAAAAATAGACAAGATGTAAATATAAGAGGGTTTTATTTGTAGTTTACATCATTAATATTTACTATTTTGTAAATATAGAAAAAAGCTCTGGTATGATTTTCTTTCTCATCTATGAAAATTTAAGTTTGAACAATTTTTTTTTTTAAATTTGTTTTGGTGCACCTGACAAATTAGAATACTGTAAATTTTGCAAATAATATCAATTATATTTGTGTTGGATAGTTTTTTGAAATAGATGCTTATTTGTTCAGCATCTATTGTCGTCACATACTTTAAGAGATAACAACTTATGATAGCTTTCTAAGTTACTGAATTTAGAATATTGGATTATATTATATTGGTTTGTATGTTCAGGATGCACTTTGGTGGCTGTTGTTAGTGAAGGTGGTTGGTGATAGTGGAGTTCAAAAGCAGGTGGTTGTTGTTAGTGAAGGTGGTTGGTGACAGTGGAGTTCAAAAGCAGGTGGCTGTTGTTAGTGAAGGTGGTCGGTGACAGTGGAGTTCAAAAGCAGGTGGTTGTTGTTAGTGAAGGTTGCTTTGCAGGATTGGTGCAAGTTGACAGTTTTATTAAAGTGGTTGAGATGAAGTGGTTTACAGGGAGGCAGTCTGTGGACTGATGTTGGGGGGTTTGTGATGATTTGGGTGTTTTTGTGTAATGTGGACGGTAAGGCAGAAGTAGGGGGTTTACAGGTTGACATTTTACATGTAGTGTAATTTTTAACAGCTTAATGTAACAATAAAGTTATGTTTCGTCTATTTCTATTTGGATTTGTGGGAATTGTTAGAATATTTCAATTATGTGGGCCACACATTTAGATATAATGTGTAATGCTATTTAGGCGTGAATGCCAATTAAAGTGGTCAAATAGGGTAATAATATTTATTGGCATAAATATTCAGCTGTCATGGAAGGAATGCGTAGAGGCCGGAATATTTTTCAGTTTGATGAAGGGCCGAACTGAAAATATTACACTGTTATAAATTAGGGGTTATGGTCCCCAAATTACACAAGTTTTCAGCGTATTCTCTTTATTCTCTCAGAAGAAATACATTTACATTTGAACTTGTGTCAATCTGGAAGATCCAAAACCAAGTCGATCCTCTTTAACTAGCACTCGTGGATTCAGTTGATGAAAACAACAACTATCGATTCAGATATAAAGCTTGTATCAGGTTTGATATCAAATCCATGACTTAATTTAGTTAATATTCTCTCTGTAAACATCTGGATTCAGGTATGGCTTCCGTTAATTCAGTTTGCTTTCTCTCTGATTTATTCTCAATTAAATCAATATGGGGTCTTCTATTCAAATATGGAATTTCATGATTTGTCAATCATTAAGTATATAGAAATTCCAATAAGTTATATCAGAGCTGCCCATGATTAATTTTATTGAGAAATTTTCTGGTTTGAAGAATATATGAAATTAATGTTTTGATGTTTACAATTTGTGGTTTCATCCAATACTTTTTTGGATTCAGATCTAAACATGTAACTTCTGTTTCCACTTGCAATCTTTGGTTTGCTTTTGCATTGGAAATTAAAGGTTGACTTATGAAACTCTTTTGGTTTCGAAAGATAGATCTAGATGATTAAAATTTTAAAGTCATTATTTTTTTTAATAGAAAATAATATGAATCGCTCTAAAATTGGAAAACAAATTTTTTCAGTCATAACATAAGTTATTGCATATTATTCTGAATCACTTATGAATTTCAATATGAAAGAACATTTTGAATATGTTATGAACAATTGTTTTCCTCTACTGTTTATTGATTGAATATAATGGTTTGAATAATCTAGAAATATTTATGCAAGGAAATCGGCTCCTTGATTTAATTAATTTGGACATACAGTTATATATATATATATATATATATATATATATATATATATGGTATCTGGGATATTTAAAAAAAATTGAATCAAGTATGCTCCTTTTGAGATATTTGTGCATGCCTAGATCTGAGATGAAATGTTTTTTTTGTTTCATTGTTTTGTATATATTTGCAACTAAACCAATTCGTTGTAATATTGATTTACATTTTTTGGCCACATAACAGTCCATTGCATTTTTTAAAATTATAAATGCATTAGTTGTGGTTGTTATGGTAATATCATAAATGCATTAAATGCTTTGGTTATGGTAATTAAGTAATTCGGATTGTTTCTATTAGGAATAAGAAATGAAATTTTTATGCATTTATGTTTATTAAATACATATAAATAAAAGGAGCAGTAGTTTGCATGTTTATCTAAACTGCATCATTTATGGCTTTGTTAAGTATTCCAATAATAAAGCAAAATAAAATAAAATGACATAGTAGCATTTCATGTAGCTATACTATGGTCAGATATATATCATAGCTATTATGTTCATGGATGTTATTTAGCACAACATTTGTTGTGTCATTTATATGTAATTTTTATGTGGTATAAATTCTGGCATTAATTTACGACATGAATATAACCACATACCTAAAGAAAAAGGTTAAAATAGCTATGGTTAATGTTACAGTAAGAGTTTTGCTTTGAAATTTTTATCTCTTACATGGGCATAAGACATTTTTTGAGTGTTTTATGGCACTTAAGGCGCACTGTGCAAACAGTAATAAATAAATTCAAATATAATTCTGGTGTTTCTTTATAACTGTAAATATCTTACATTCGTATTGATCTGATTGGAATAAATATGTCACCAAAGTGACCTCTGTTATTTTGGTTGTTCATGAATATGTTTGTTATTTGTATGTAGTTATTCATGTGAGTATTAGTCGGCCCAAAGGAAGGCTAATATTTGATCGTATCACTTACACATGTGTGATGATAAATACGTGACAATTATAAAGTTTTTTTTCGAGTGAATAATTATTCGGCCCAAAGGAAGGTTGTTATTTGACTTGAGTTTATTGTCAGTGTTTGATTATTACAACAAAGTACCACTTACAGTTGATATTACTGTCCAAAGACTTGATATCAATGTGTACTGGGTATCTTGATGAGAGACTAACCAATTATTTGAATTTACTACGGCTAAAATTTGGCTATGAGCATACAAGGTCAAGCTTTGTTTTTGTTTAATTTTCAACCAATTCGGCTAAAGTATCTGCCAGTTTTAAGTGCATTCTCATCTTGTATGTGACTATGTATAAGGAATAGTAAGATGATACGTTGTCTTCCTTTGAATTCATAGATCTAGCTCTTGCAATTAAAGGGGTCTTATTCAATGTTCTTTTGATATTAAAAAGAATATTGAAAGATGGTATAACTCAAACAACAAGAGTAAAAGTGAAACGACCCGTATTCTACACATCATAGGATCGTAGAATATTTATTTCTTTCCCATGTGAAGTTGTATGGTCATGTAACTTTGGGAAACATCCATTGGAGTCATTTCCCATGTTCACGATTTTTGTCGATTTTTAAATGACCATTTTGCCCCTAGTTGGTACTGTTTCGGCCATAACTTTTGATTGGAAAGGAATTTTGACCTGAAACCACTTCCATTAGATTCGTTTGATGGTTTACCTTTCCGTAGAGTGGTCATAATAGCCAAACGGACTTACCGTTTGGGAGATATGGCTGAAATAAGGTTTGGAGGGAGAAAAACTGCTTAACCGGGCCAAATCGGGTGATTAGTGTGCAGACCCATAACCCATTTCGGGATTAGGGTTATGGGAGGGCTGAAATGAGATGGAGAATCATTCCATTTCAGTTTTCTAGCCTCCACTTATCACCAAGGAACCTTAAAAATGGCCTCCAACCTCTAAATCACCTCCAAATCATCTTTTGGTCAAGGATTTGGCTTAGCAACCCCTAATCAAGGAAGATCTTCACCAAAGCAATATAGGAGCTGCTGTTTGGCATTGAGATTCACATCAAATCAGAGAATTATTTCAGATCTTAGTTTATTTTGTGGTTAAGGTGAGTGATTTGCATAGTTTTGCACTAATTATGGTTAATTAGGGGTGATTAGTGTTAATTAGCGAATTTAAACATGATAAAATTCTGGAAAAATGTTTATAAAATTCGGAATGATGTTTTAGACCTCTGATATGAATTTGGGTTAATTTGGTTAAGATTTGCTAATCCTAACATTAGTTTCACCTAAATATGCTTAAGGGGAAATATGAGATTTTGGGTATGTTTGATCCATTTCTACCTATCATATTGATGTTTTGATGTTTGTGGTTCATTATGCATGTTGTTATGACTGTATGGTATGTTTTGTGATAGATTAGAATAGTTTGAATAGTCGAAGACGTCGTCGTATGGCGCAAAACAGTCGCTGGAACAGCTGCAGGAATTATGCAGGGATCCGGATCAGATCGCATGCCACGTCCACGATCCGCACTCGCACTTCGCACCCCGATCCGAACCAGATGATCACGATCCGACATGAGGAGTTGCCATGCGATCTGCCTCGTCCTTCCACGAACCGACCAGCCTCACGAACTGATGGGAAGTCACGACCCGATCCATGTAGCACGATCCGACCCGTTGGAACACGATCCGCTGGGAGTTCACGATCCGACCAGAAGAGGAGACCCAATTCGATGGAGACTGGATTCACGAGACAACGGAGGAGTTCGACCCGGTTACCTGGAGGACCACGACCCGATCCGACGCAGGAGGCGCGACCCGACCCGAATGATGAAGACCGATCTGGATGAAGATGATGACCAATAACCCGAGATGCAAAGGTAGTCCAACATGGGAAGTTAGAGCTCAGGATCTAGTTGGGAACCAATGAGTTCACTTCATGGTTGGACTTTGCTGCGGGACGTGTGCTAAGGAGTTGTCGACGTTCATAACTTCGATTCACCACTGAAAATGAATGATGGGCTACTTATCAGTGCAGTAGGGTCATTATGACCTGAGGGGCAAAGTGATGGTAGCAAGACTACGTTATCAGTGCAGTAGGGTCATTATGAACCGAGGGGCAAGGTGATGCGTAGTAAGACTATAAGCCAGTGCAGTGGGGTTCTTGTGACTCCATGGGGCAGAGTGGACATAGTAAGGATTAGAAAGGCTATGAGCCAGTGCAGTGGGGTTCTTGTGACTCCATGGGGCAAAGTGGACATAGCAAAGGATCAGTAGCTACGTTATTAGTGCAGTGATGCCATTTATGACTTCATGGGGCAAAGTGATCGTAGCAAGGTATGTTGGGTGATCGAAGTGGTGAATATCGTATACTTTACGCACCGAGTGAGAGATGTGAGGATGGATGCTATGCTTGATTGTTTGCCATCATTATGACATGCACACCTCCCCCACCTCTGTATCCTTACACCGTTTGATATGGTACCATAGAGTGTTATACAGTATGTAGTGCTAACTCTTTTGTTGCAGGTCCAGGTTCATGTATGTTTTAGTCTACCTGTTATTGTTCACTTTAGATGCTTATCGCTCATACCAGGCTTTATGTCTGACCCAGAGTTTTATGTCTCCTCTTATTACTCTGGGTGCTCACACGAGCAGACTAGAGACAGGTTAGCTGGTGATGCGCGAGTAGCTGATTCGGAGGCGGGCAGGAGGCTTCCACGTATGATATATATACACATTCTCCCTGTGTCGTTGGTGGTCGCTACTTGGGCATTAGTAGTGTACCTCCTTAATCTTACTTTTGCTTTGAGACAGTTGAAAAGTTGTAATAAGCTATATTTTGGATTTCCGCTGCTATGATGCTTAGTTCTGGTTTTTAGCTTTTGCACTGTCTCTCCTATTTTATGTCAAGTATGTTATTATTATATTTTGTTCTATGCGCTGTGAGACATTCTACAGGTTCTTTGTATGTTCATTTCCTTCTTCCTTTTTCCTTCTGACGACCCGTTCCGTGCTAACTGGACATGTGTACAGCGCACTTTTGGAGTGAATGTCGGTTGGTGCGGGGCGGGTCGTCACACTTGGTATCAGAGCTCTAGGTTGCGTAGTTAACCTAGGGAAAGACACTAGGGAGAGATAGTACATATATGAGAGCGCGTATTTGTGATTATTTTGGTTTTCAAAAGCTATATATATACTATTAGTAGTATAAGAATGAAGTCGCACTGCACTAGCACCACTATGGGGTCATCGTTTCCCTTTTACAGATTGACGATGAGCCGATATGCTAGAGGTGCTGGTAGGGGAGCCAATAATGGGAATGCCGCTGACATGAGGGCGATGTTTACTGACCTCATGAGAGACATGCTTAGAGAAGTGCAAGGGGCAGTTCCCAATCCCGGAGTTGGTGTTGGCCCAGTAGTGCAGGCGCCTAGGGTTGATTTCGCCAAGTTGTGCAAGGATTACACTTATCTTGGTGGGAAGCCGTTCCACGGGACGGAGTCGGCCACGGATGTTCAGGACTGGATGGATAGTTGTGACCGTATCTTTGATGACTTGGGTCTCGAGGATGCGATGAAGAGAAGGCTAGCGTCTCGTCAGCTGCAAGGGCGAGCGATGAATTGGTGGAATGCTATTAGAACAGCTACTCCAGAGGATCAGGTTACTTGGGATCAGTTCAAGGCTCGCTTTAGCGAGAAGTTTATTCCAGTTGCCCAGAAGTCAGTGTTGTTCAAGAGGTTCTTGGAACTCAAGCAGAACGGAAGGGCAGTTTCTGACTATATTGCTGAGTTCGACACCTTGTCGAAGTATGGACTGTCTCTCATTGATACTCCTGAGAAGAAAAATGAAAAGTTCATTACTGGTTTGGATGGATACTTGAGGGAAAGGCTTATTAACCACATCGATGAGACTTTTGAATCGATCGTGGGGAAAGCTTTGAGATCAGAGAGTCTTTACCCTCAAAGACTGAGGCTGCATCTGCAGAAGGGCCAAAGCCGCAAGCAGGCGGTGGAGGCAAGAATAACTCTCAGAATAAGAGGAAGCAGGACCAATCTAAGGGTGGCCAGAAAAAGAGCAAGAAGGATGTAGAGTGCTTCAGCTGTGGTAAGAAGGGCCATTATGCTAAAGAATGTCGGGCCAAGCCAGCGGAAAGGAAGTGCTTCAACTGTGGTCAAGTGGGACATCATAAGGATAAGTGTCCGCAACCTCTTAAGGAGAAGCAGATTGTGAAAGCATGTGCTATTGATGTTGTTCCTTCTTCGTCGAATGCCCCAACTGCGGCGGAGAAAGGAAAGAATGTTGTTATTCAAGGTATGCTTTCTATTTATGATATACCAGTTCGAGTTTTGTTTGATACTGAGGCTTCCCGTTCCTTCATATCTAGTGACATGGTGGATAGGTTGGGACTGGAACCCGAGATAGTCGATAGACCATTGGTTGTGACGAACCCGATTGGTGGTTCGACTAGCCTTAGTATGATTTGCAGGAATTTGGTCTTATCGAGTCATGGATGTATGTTTGTATGTGATTGCTTTGTTTTGGGCTTTGCTGGGTATGGCATTATATTGGGAGTCGATTGGCTCCAAAGATACGGGGTGGTGGTAGACTGTGAGGGCTTTTTGGTGACAGTGAGGGCGGATGATGGGCAGAGGGTAGTGTTTGGTAGCCTACCTAGTGATGGGGTTATGGCTAGTTTTGTAAATTCCCTCGACATCTCGCAGGATGAGTTGTCAGATGTGCCCGTGGTTGGCCAGTATCCGGACGTCTTCGAGGAGGTGACCGGGCTTCCACCACACCGAGAGATTGAGTTCCGTATTGATTTAGTGAAAGATGCCAGACCTATAGTGATGCCACTTCGTCGTATGGCACCAAGGGAGCAGCGAGAGCTCGGGGTGCAAGTCATCAATCTTTTGAAGAAGGGATTTATTAGAAGGAGTGTCTCCGAGTGGGGAGCACCAGTTGTGTTTGCCACTAAGGCAGATGGTTCCCTTCGTTTGTGTGTGGACTATCGCGAGTTGAATAAGGTAACGAGGAAGAATAAGTATCCTCTACCACAGATAGATGATTTGTTTGATCAGCTGGAATGAGCTAGAGTGTTCTCCCAGTTGGACCTCGCGACAGGATTTCATCAGCTACGAGTAGCGGATGAGAGTGTTCCGAAAACGGCATTTAGGACGCCGTCTGGATTTTATGAGTGGTTGGTCATGCCATTTGGGTTGACCAATGCACCAGCCTACTTTGTGGATCTTATGAATCGAGTATTCAGAGATCAGTTGAATAAGTTTGTTCTTGTGTTCGTGGATGATATCCTTGTTTACTCAAGGACAGAGGAGGAACACAAGGGACACTTGAGGATAGTGATGGAGGTGTTGAGGAAACACCAATTGAAAGCGAAATTCTCTAAGTGTCATTTTTGGAGAAGGGAAGTAAGATTCTTGGGTCATGTTGTTTCAGAGAGTGGTATTGCCGTGGACCCTGCGAAGGTGGCTATGGTACAGAATTGGCCTACACCCAAGAATGCTACAGATGTAAGAAGTTTCTTGGGATTAGCTGGATATTATCGCAAGTTTATCCAGGACTTCTCCAAGATTGCAGCACCGTTGACTCAGTTGACTAAGAAGAATCAGTCCTTCGTCTGGGACGGAGTGCGTGAGGATGCCTTCAAGAGTCTAAAAGAGAGGTTGACGCGTGCGCCAGTGTTAGTCATTTCTAAAGGGAATGAAGAGATGACGGTATACACAGATGCTTGTGGTACCGGACTGGGTGCAGTATTGATGCAAGGAGGTAGGGTTGTAGCTTATGCTAGTCGACAGTTAAAGCCGCATGAGAAGAAGTATCCTACCCATGATTAGGAATTAGCAGCGATTGTATTTGCGCTGAAGATGTGGAGACATTATCTCTTGGGAGAAAGATTTGAGTTGTTTACCGATCATAAATCGTTAAAGTATCTCTTCTCCCAGAAAGATCTAAATCTCCGTCAGCAGAGATGGTTAGAGTTCTTGGCTTCGTATGATTTTGATATCGCATACACACCTGGGAAGGGTAATGCGGTAGCCGATGCCTTGAGTAGGAGATATGCCAGCTTAGGGGCAATGTTTCTTGAGTGGAAGCAACTGGAGTATATCGCGGGGTTTGATTTCAGACCAAAGTGCGAATTGGATCCAGTTATACTAGCTAGTTTGACGATCAGACCCACTTTGATAGAGCGGATTGGTTCTAGCCAGAGGAACGATCCTAATCTATTAGAAATCATCTCCAAGTTAGAGATGGGTATCGATGAGGAGATGAATGTGTATGGGCTTGATCAAGATGGATGGCTTCGGAAGAATGGAAGACTAGTTGTGCCCAACGTGAATGGTTTGAGAGATGAAGTGCTCAGAGAATGTCATCACTCAAAACTGACTATACATCCCGGTGGTAATAAGATGTATCGAGACATGAAGCAGACTTACTACTGGGAAGGGATGAAAAGAGACGTTGGGAAGTTTATATCCAAATGCATGAATTGCCAGCTAGTTAAAGCCGAGCAAAAGAAGCCTAGTGGGTTATTGCAACCATTAGAAATTCCCGAATAGAAATGGGAGCAAGTCTCGATGGATTTCATCGATAGCCTACCAAGGACTAGATCAGGATATGATAGCATTTGGGTAATTGTGGATCGATTGACTAAAAGTGCAAGATTTATACCAGTCAAATCGACCAGAACGGCAGCCAAGTTGGCAGAATTGTATATGAAGTGGGTAGTGAGATTTCATGGAGTACCCAAAAGCATTGTAAGTGATCGAGACCCGTTGTTCACTAGTGGGTTTTGGAAGAGCTTACAAGAGGCTCTTGGGTCAGGATTACATCTCAGTACCGCATATCATCCTCAGACCGACGGTCAGACGGAGAGGGTGAATCGTATATTGGAAGATCTCTTGAGAGCGTGTATATTGGATTTTGGTGGATCATGGGATGACCATTTGCATCTAGTAGAGTTTGCATATAATAATAGCTACCAATCCAGTATCGGTATGGCTTTATATGAAGCTTTGTACGGAAGACCGTGCAACTCACCATCGTGTTGGGTAGAGACTGGCGAGAAGTTTGTGCTTGGACCAGATGTGGTGAGGGAAACTTCCGATAAGATCAAGATCATTCAACAACGAATGAAAGCTGCTCAAGATAGGCAGAAGAGTTATGCTGATAAGAGGAGAAGAGACTTGAAATTCTCCGTTGGTGACTTGGTGTTTGTCAAGATCTCTCCGTTGAAGAGCGTGATACGATTTGGCAGGAGAGGCAAGTTGGCACCAAGATTTGTTGGCCCATTCCCTGTTCTTGAACTAGTCGGGAATTTGGCATATAGAGTTGGCTTACCAGAGAAAATGGCGGGAGTTCACGATGTATTTCATGTTTCCCAACTAAGGATGTTCGTTCACGACTCAGATATGACTATTTCACCTGATCAGTTAGAGGACTTCGAAGTAGAACCCGAGGCGGTTGGGAACCGCAAGCCGATTCGTATTGTGGGGCACGATACGAAACAACTTCGAAGGAAGGCGTTGAAGCTAGTCAAGGTTCAGTGGGGCGAGGACGAGAATGATTGTACTTGGGAGACAGAGGAGAGCATTAGGAAGGTATATCCAGAACTCTTTGCCTGGTAAGATTTACTTTGCAATTTAGTTTTCCGCATGCTAGGGTAGACTTGTTTTGCTTGTTTTGCATGTTTGATTGTTGTTTTATGGTTGATAGGCATGCGGGAACCTTTGTGTGTGTTTGGATTAGGGAATTTCGGGGCGAAATTTCTTAAGGGGGGGAGAGTGTAACGACCCGTATTCTACACATCATAGGATCGTAGAATATTTATTTCTTTCCCATGTGAAGTTGTATGGTCATGTAACTTTGGGAAACATCCATTGGAGTCATTTCCCATGTTCATGATTTTTGTCGATTTTTAAATGACCATTTTGCCCCTAGTTGGTACTGTTTCGGCCATAACTTTTGATTGGAAAGGAATTTTGACCTGAAACCACTTCCGTTAGATTCGTTTGATGGTTTACCTTTCCTTAGAGTGGTCATAATAGCCAAACGGACTTACCGTTTGGGAGATATGGCTAAAATAAGGTTTGGAGGGTGAAAAACTGCTTAACCGGGCCAAATCGGGTGATTAGTGAGTAGGCCTATAATCCATTTCGGGATTAGGGTTATGGGAGGGCTGAAATGAGATGGAGAATCATTCCATTTCAGTTTTCTAGCCTCCACTTATCACCAAGGAACCCTAAAAATGGCCTCCAACCTCTAAATCACCTCCAAATCATCTTTTGGTCAAGGATTTGGCTTAGCAACCCCTAATCAAGGAAGATCTTCACCAAAGCAACATAGGAGCTGCTGTTTGGCATTGAGATTCACATCAAATCAGAGAATTATTTCAGATCTTAGTTTATTTTGTGGTTAAGGTGAGTGATTTGCATAGTTTTGCACTAATTATGGTTAATTAGGGGTGATTAGTGTTAATTAGCGAATTTAAACATGATAAAATTCTGGAAAAATGTTTATAAAATTTGGAATGATGTTTTAGACCTCTGATATGAATTTGGGTTAATTTGGTTAAGATTTGCTAATCCTAACATTAGTTTCACCTAAATATGCTTAAGGGGAAATATGGGATTTTGGGTATGTTTGATCCATTTCTACCTATCATATTGATGTTTTGATGTTTGTGGTTCATTATGCATGTTGTTATGACTGTATGGTATGTTTTGTGATAGATTAGATAGTTAGAATAGTCGAAGACGCCGTCGTATGGCGCAAAACAGTTGCTGGAACAGTTGCAGGAATTATGCAGGGATCCGGATCGGATCGTATGCCACGTCCACGATCCGCACTCGCGCTTCGCACCCCGATCCGAACCAGATGATCACGATCCGACATGAGGAGTTGCCATGCGATCTGCCTCGTCCTTCCACGAACCGACCAGCCTCACGAACTGATGGGAAGTCACGACCCGATCCATGTAGCACGATCCGACCCGTTGGAACACGATCCGCTGGGAGTTCACGATCCGACCAGAAGAGGAGACCCGATTCGATGGAGACTGGATTCACGAGACAATGGAGGAGTGCGACCCGATCACCTGGAGGACCACGACCCGATCCGATGCAGGAGGCGCGACCCGACCCGAATGATGAAGACCGATCCGGATGAAGATGATGACCAATAACCCGAGATGCAAAGGTAGTCCAACATGGGAATTTAGAGCTCAGGATCCAGTTGGGAACCAATGAGTTCACTTCATGGTTGGACTTTGCTGCGGGACGTGTGCTAAGGAGTTGTCGAAGTTCATAACTTCGATTCACCACTGAAAATGAATGATGGGCTACTTATCAGTGCAGTAGGGTCATTATGACCTGAGGGGCAAAGTGATGGTAGCAAGACTACGTTATCAGTGCAGTAGGGTCATTATGACCCGAGGGGCAAGGTGATGCGTAGTTAGACTATGAGCCAGTGCAGTGGGGTTCTTGTGACTCCATGGGGCAGAGTGGACATAGTAAGGATTAGAAAGGCTATGAGCCAGTGCAGTGGGGTTCTTGTGGCTCCATGGGGCAAAGTGGACATAGCAAAGGATTAGTGGTTACGTTATCAGTGCAGTGAAGCCATTTATGACTTCATGGGGCAAAGTGATCGTTGCAAGGTATGTTGGGTGATCGAAGTGGTGAATATCGTATACTTTACGCACTGAGTGAGAGATGTAAGGATTGATGCTATTCTTGATTGTTTGCCATCATTATGACATGCACACCTCCCCCACCTCCGTATCCTTACACTGTTTGATATGGTACCTTAGAGTGTTGTACAGTATGTAGTGCTAACTCTTTGGTTGCAGGTCCAGGTTCAGGTATGTTTTAGTCTACCTGTTATTGTTCACTTTAGATGCTTATCGCTCATACCAGGCTTTATGTCTGACCCAGAGTTTTATGTCTCCTCTTATTACTCTGGGTGCTCACACGAGCAGACTAGAGACAGGTTAGCTGGTGATGCGCGAGTAGCTGATTCAGAGGCGGGCAGGAGGCTTCCACGTATGATATATATATACACATTCTCCCTGTGTCGTTGGTGGTCGCTACATGGGCATTAGTAGTGTACCTCCTTTATCTTACTTTTGCTTTGAGACAGTTGAAAAGTTGTAATAAGTTATATTTTGGATTTCCGCTGCTATGATGCTTAGTTCTGGTTTTTAGCTTATGCATTGTCTCTCCTGTTTTATGTCAAGTATGTTATTATTATATTTTGTTCTATGCGCTGTGAGACATTCTACAGGTTCTTTGTATGTTCATTTCCTTCTTCCTTTTTCCTTCTGACGACCCGTTCCGTGTTAACTGGACATGTGTACAGCGCACTTTTGGAGTGAATGTCGGTTGGTGCGGGGCGGGCCGTCACAAAAAGGATTATATGGTGAAGTATTATATAAAATTTTCAATGATGTGCTACATAAGGATAACTAATTTTGATAAGTTATCTACTGAGAATGGAAAGCGCTTTATGGAAACAATAAGGGGAAACAAGCATAATTTGTGGTGCTTGATTCCATAAAGTCAAAGTAAAAGAAACATAAATGAGTACTATATATAAAAAAAAAATCTTGCTTCAAAAGTCAAAAGCACTCAAATTATTATTAATTTTTGGTGCAATAATTATTGAAGAATATTATTATTGTAAAATAATAATTTAAGAATAAATTGTTCCCTTATTTAGTTTATTTCGATTTATGGCAAAAATAAGAAATATGAAGCATAATAATGTTGGAAGTACTCATTTGATATACATTGTAAATAAATGTATAAATGAAGATAACGAAGTCGCTAAGAATCTAGAAGAAAAGAAATAACATACAGATGTATTTATAGTTTTTTTTTAAATAAAATATGCAGACATATAAGGAAAAGTATATTAGATATTTCTTTAAGTAATTATTGAGATTTCAGTTGAATTGTTTGAATTTATTTTGTGTTGTCATTTAAACAAATGTAGTAACCCGTGACTTCCCCGAAAAGGAAATAACGGATTGCTACAGTGGTATCAGAGATTTGGTTTACAGAGCTCGAGAACAAGACACATTAGAACCAAACAAAAGAATTCATCAGAGATTGAATTAGTAATATCCAATGAGAATGACTCGTTAGAGATATGATCAGTAGTGTCCTAGAACGAGTGGAAAGAGTGAAATTTTTGAAATAAAAATTTGAAAACAAACTTTGTTTTGAAAGTTAAATTCAAGTATACGTATTTGAATATTTTATTTGTATAGATTTGGACAACCTAGTATATAAAGATTTTGGATATACGCGTCATAAACTTATATTCGACGTCCCAAATATACTGGGTAGATATAGAATCACACTCTACTCGCCCAAACATGATTCTGTTGATGGCGCGCCATCAACAGTATTTATTTTCGAGCTTCGAAAGTGAGATTTCTATATATTTCCATTAGACTGGTGTGAGAACCAAAACTAGATAGGATTATTGTTGTGATTTTGCATCAAAAACATGATTTTAGTATATATAACAAATTATGAATTTGAAACGATAATTCACTAATTGATTGTTGGTTATGTTATTTGATTGTTGGTTTGATTAATTAAAATTTTGAACCATTATGCCAAATTGAACCGAATATTGAACTGTATTGAAAAATGATTACAATTGCATGCATATACATGTGTATCTATTGAACAGGTCATAACATGGAGGCTAGAGCAGAAGAATAAAATTGTTTGCCCGACAAATAGGTACATGTTTATTGTATTTCATTGGGATTTGATGATTTTATGAGCCGATTGGCTTTTTTTTCTTTTGGATTGGTGAGGGCCATGGGAGGCTATTTGAAATATCCCGAAGCTCCCAGTGCAGGGAAGATTATGGCGATTTTTTTCGAAAATTTAAGGCGT
Organism: Allium sativum; assembly: GCA_030737875.1. NCBI lineage: Eukaryota > Viridiplantae > Streptophyta > Magnoliopsida > Asparagales > Amaryllidaceae > Allium > Allium sativum. The sequence goes on along the minus strand of CM060912.1, from coordinate 1,009,546,339 downwards.
TAGCCAAATTTTTCAAAAATTTGAAAAGTTCTCAGAAACTAAAAAGTTGAAGAACTTAAGCCGTAAAGAAAATAATGGAAGTTGAGTTGATTAGTTAAACAACTTTCAGCTTCGTTCCTTTTCGGGGATGAAAAGTTTTAAGTGGGGGAGATTGTAACAACCCGGAAATTCTGAGCAAATTTGAAATTTTTATTTCGGTAATTTTAATGAATTTTGAATATTTAAAATGAATTATTTTAAATAATAACGACGAGAAATTTATTTTGAATAGAATTATAACGTATATGTTTATTTAATCGTTGTTATAATATAAATATTTATTTTAAATTATAAAAGGAATTGAAAAAGGCGCGGTAGTTTGAAATTTCGATTTCGAATTTCAAATGAATGTGTAGATTCAAAATAAACCGGATTTTAGCAAAACCAAAAATATTAGAATCTAATTGAGAATATCTTTCCAACGAATGCGAAAAATCAAAATTTCACAGCGGGAATAAAAAGTTATGTCCATCTAAAAATTCAGAATAGTCGCTTGGAATTCTGGCCCTTAAAAATATAAATTTTGCAAACGGTCTCGGAATTTGACGAAATTAGTTTTGTTAGAACCATATCGTCAATACGAAGCTAGAAAATATTTTTCGAGAATTTTTAGAGTCCGTATGTGGCCCCGATAAATTGAAATGTGCGTTCAAATTCAATATATAGATTTATATTTTGATTTTGGCGGAAACGGATCGAAACGATCGAATCAGCCTACGATACATATCCCATTGTGTTCGGATTGGGGGTAATTAGCTATGGACGATAGGTGGTGGGTCCCATTTTGAGATCGAAATTTAAAGTTGCATTTTGGAAGATAATAATAATAATAATAAAATAATCCATGCCCCTTCATCTCTTCTTACCCAGTCAGACCCCCCGTTCATTTTAACGAAAATGAGAAAAAGAAAAAAAAAAGAAAAAGAAAACTGCTCGCCGCCCTCCCCTCTACAGCCAATCGCCCCGCCACCCGCCACCATCGTCGCTGGCGCCTCACCCCGGAACCACCCCCTCCGATCTGCCCTTCCTTCTCCGCCCCTCTCTCATCTTCCAAACGCCTAAGCCCTAGAACCCGCAACGACTGAAAACCGCTGCACTAGTCCTTGATCCACCACCGCCTGCCGAGTGACGCCGCCTCCCTCCACCGCGAGCTCCTCCTTCCCCTCGCCTCTCACTCCCCCTTCAAGCGACTATAAGTTTTAATTTAATTTATATTTACTTAAGTAATAGAAAAATAAAGAACTGATTTTTCTTGTAAAGAAAGCAATGATTTTTATCATTGGTAAAGGCGTGATTTTTATTATGTAATCAACATTGGTAAAGGCGTGATTTTTATTATGTAATCAACATGGTAAAGGCGTGATTTTTATTTTGTGATTAACATGATAAAGAGGCGATTTGCATATATGTGAAAGTGAAATAAAAGTGTGATTTTTTTTAAAAATAGCGGTTTAAAAATATAATCTTTATATAGATAAAGTTTGGATTTTTATCATAAAGGAAAGATTAGATTTTTAAAGCGATAAAAAATCGATTTTTATATATATGAAGTGAAGATAAAAATTCAATTTTTATATATATGAAGTGAAGACAAAAATTCGATTTTTATATATATGAAGTGAAGACAAAAATTCGATTTTTATATATATGAAGTGAAGATAAAAATTCGATTGTTATATATACGAAGTGAGGATAAAAATTCGATTTATATATATATAAAGTGAAGATAAAAATTTGATTTTTATATATATGAAGTAAAGATAAAAATTCGATTTTTGCACACATGTTGTGACAATAAAAATGTGATTTTTACTGTGAACAGCGTGGAAAAGTTTGAGTTAGAATTTCAAGCACATCCGAATCGTTCAGAATAGAATGGCGAAGTGGATCCCAAAGGTGAGTACTTCTCGCTTTAAATTCTATTTTCTAGTTAATTATATACTAGGATGCAGACGGTGCTTAGTAGCACCCGACACCCGTTGTCCACAGACCATGGACGACTTGTTTGATTTTGTTGTGTTGTGAAAATTGATTGTGATGTGAATGAATGGAAATATATTCATGTGTTGAATTAAAATATTATTTATCGTTAAAAATATAAATTTAACGTGAATGTGAATAAATAAATATTCATTTACAAATCAGATGATTTGTTTATGTACACTCATTTGACTAATATAGATTGGGATGATAAATTTTACACATCGTCCAACTGCACAAATAAAAATCTGTGTTTGTTGATTTGAAACCCCACACGGGTGTTGGGATGATATTCGACGTACACTAATCCCAATTGTTTAGTGGTATGTCGATCGTTGGATTGACAGACCGTGTAAGCGTTAATTAGTTATATTTAATGCTTATGTAGTTATGTGGTGCACTATGGATGATGGTTGATTTTTATCATTGCTATTATACAAATGTGTTGTATGGAATCCATATAATTAACATTATATGGTAATTGATTGAGCCTCATTCCAATTAGAAAAATAAAGAATATTATAAAATAAAGATTCATGTGTTGTATAGAATAAATAGTCATGTGTTGACGATACTCATGTGTTGAGAATATTCATGTGTTGAAACTTATCATGTGTTGAACGGAATATTTTAATAATAAAATTCACATTTTTATCATATATAAAATTAGAAACTGGCTGGAAACTAGTTAAGATGAGTGGTTTCCTGGGTATTGATAATATGTTGGTTTCGGCCCTCGGGGTTAATACTTAGGGAATCGTTCTCTTACTAATTTACGGTTGGAGCCTGATTAAGAATTAAACGATAGAAATCATAATTTTATAAAATATGTTAAATAACAAAAATAGTCATGTGATGACGGTACTCATGTGTTGAGAATATTCATGTGTTGAAAAATATAAATTCATGTGTTGAATAAAATATATATTCATTTGTTGAATATAATAACTAAGTTATTGAAATATATAAAGCCGTGTTGATTAGAGATGCGCTATTTTGACGCGAACGATATTTATATCGATTATATTCGTTTTTATAATGAATATAGAAAAGGAAGTGATTTCAAAATATAATATTTTGAAAATATTATCATTTATATTAATGATATGAAATAATCAATTTTTATTTAAGATTGAATATGAAGTTTAAATTGTTTTGGAAACGAATTATAAAATACGTTTAGAATTGAAATCGACGAAATATATATAATATATATATTATATATATTAAATGGCATGAATAGAACGCGCCGCGCCGCGACAGTTTGCGAATTTCGACCACTGACTTCGAATTGACGTTGCGGGAGATCCAACCGTCGGATTCTCCTGAAACTGGAACCGTTGGGTTCGTATCGAAAAGAGCTTTCTAACGAATATTAGAAATTTGAAATCTAATGGTTGGATTTGGAATTATGTCCAAATCAAATTTGGAAAAGGTCGTTGTAAGTGCAGTTTGACGACCGTTATTGGAAATCGTCTATAAGGGCCTTGATAAAATTATTAAAAATATCGATAATTTGTGTAAAATCATAATAAATGATTTAGAAAGAATTGGGGTGAAAAATTCCATATTTGAAAGGATAAAAATATATTTTTACCGAAGTGAACTAGTTTAGAACTAGAATTATAATCCAATATTTTTGAATAAATAAATTGGATTTGAAGTGGTTTTAAAAATAACCAGAATTTCCAATACGTGAATTGGAATGGATTTGAATCGAAATTAACTTCAGAATATTTCGATGTTGGATTTCGTGATTATATACAGATATGGTTGTGGAAATTTGAAAGATATATTTATATCGTTATTTCCAATACGATATTTGTTGGTTTCAGAATTTGATATTGAATATAAGCCGATATATTTTCTATTCAGAGCCTTGTATTTAATATCAAATGAGATTTTGGGTTCGTCGTGAATGGCGTCTTAAATAACACTGTTCTTGAACCTAGTTTAGAAAACAATAAATCTTTTGATTAAGATTTAGTGAAATTGTCCAGTTAATTAGTGTTTAATTGGAATTGACTTTAAATTGGTTTTTAGGTTTATCGTGAGTGGTGTTTTTAATAACACATGTTCTTTAACCCGATTAACAATGGAAAGTGATTTTGGGTTTATCGTGAACCGTGTTTTAGATGACATTGGTTCTTTAACCCAGTTAAAGACAGGATACTGATTTTTGGGAAGATTAAAACTAAGTGGAGTTCTAATGAATCTTTAATTAGATTAAAGTGATCGAGAATGGAGTGTCACCAGTTTTGCTCTAAAGCGATAGTTAAATCTTTAATTAGATTTGAACGTTAAATGGTAATTAATATTTACCGATAACATCATGGTGTTAGATATGGAGTACTACCAGTTTTTCTCAATGGGATGAGTAGGTGGGGATTGGGAAATAAAATAAATAATTACTTCGGTGTGGTTCGCTAATCCCGACTAGTTTGGAAAACCTTAACATGGTTTGAAATGATATCTAAAGGAAGATTAAAGAATAAATTTAGAAATATTTATCTTTGATAAAATTAATGGGAACCTTTCCCTAAGAATGTGTATATTTTTGAATAAATGAATATCCTGAATTGGAATGAGGCGTAGGTTGCGTTTGTGTAACACTTGTTTATTATATACGCGGGTTATTCGGAAAGGCCGGGTTTATACCCATTTTGAATAACCGATTCGACGATAAGTCAAAGATGAAGACGGTGGTTGAAGACCGGAGGTCTTCACGTCGTTTGGATGATTATTGATGATCTTGATTGGGCTGTACACCCAAGAGGAGGGAATCAGTTGGTGATCGTCCAGACGTACTTGGTGACCGATGGATATGCGAGGAATAAGGTTCCTCCGGTTTCGTTCAGACCAAGAACGAACTTGTAAATGGATTGTGTGTCTGACATTGGATTTTATTCTATGTGATTGATTTCTATTAAATGTATATCTTTTTGGCGGCGGAGAATTTATTCTCTTGATTAACGCCCTTCTCTGAGACGTACGAGATCAGAGGTTATATATTGATGGATATCAATCGCATGACATGAATTGCCTGTGTAGCATGCCTAAGTGGTAAACGATCAAGGCTTCTGTTGAAAAGCAAAGTCTTGTGGTTGATGATCAAAGCATGGTCTGTGTGGCATAGCTTTGTGTATGGCATTAATTCGCGAGCCTCACACCTCGGTATGAGTCAAAACGTGATAAGGTCCCAAGGAGTGCACGACGTTTCTTTCTAGCTATGGGTGATGTCAGTGACCTACCAGCCCTGACATTTATATACTTTTTACCTATGTGGTTGTTGGAATGCGAGGCGCCTCGGATATAGGTCCTATAGGACTGGGAAACGTGGGTTCAGGAATAATTAATCCTCAAAAGTAGGAGAGGACCGGCCTTGGAGGATCCAAGGATCGCTGTGTGTGGTCCTAAGACATTTGCTAGAGTGTCTCGAACGGAGAGGAGCTTGCTCCTTGCCTCGACTCATGACGAAAATCCAATTTCCAATACGTGACATTTTGGTTTTACTTGTACAGCCTAGTATGGCGACATAGTGGTATGGGGCACTTATGTCGTCTATGATTTATACATTATGATTGAAGTTGTTTTCTTCACTTATAGTAATAATAAAAGATGGAATTTAGCGTATCAAGCATTCTTTGGCTATTATAAGGTAAAACCCTATCCTCCGGCTTGCATTGCATTGTATGATGGGACCTGGGTCTTATAATAGCTTCATTTTTCTTTATTTAGCATTGCGCTGTTTGTTTTATGCACTGGTATTCTTGGGAGGAAACCCATTCCGTGTTATATGGCGTGGTCCCTTGATTTACCTAACTTTAAAATATAAAGATTTATAACTGTTTTAGTTCTCACACCAGTCACATGACTGACCTGGAGTTTATTGCTTTAATCTAAACTCTGAGTGCCCTTATTTTCCACACGGACAGCTAGTAGTTTTGGTTTTGCAGATTTATATTCACAGGATCCTGGTTTATAGTTAAAGTGATATTCGGAAAGCTCTGTATCCGTGTATTTCTTTCAGTTATGTTTTGAATTATTTTTTCCGGTGCAGTAATGTCATTTAAATCTATGATATTTATCAAATGTGTAATATTTATTTATACTCTGTATATTCTTGTTTTCTAATGGAATTGTTGTAATAAGCAATGAAATGTTCTTCTGTTTGCGTTCCGATGTGTGTTGTTCTCAAAGCAATCAGCGCTTTCCTTACCGTGGAAGTTCAGGTCATTATAAAGTGAATATTCCATATCATTAATATATAAATGATAATATTTTCAAAACATTATATTTTGAAATCACTTCCTTTTCTATATTCATTATAAAAACGAATATAATCGATATAAATATCGTTGCGTCAAAATAACGCATCTCTAATCAACACGGCTTTATATATTTCAATAACTTCGTTATTATATTCAACAAATGAATATATATTTTATTCAACACATGAATTTATATTTTTCAGCACATGAATATTCTCAACACATGAGTATCGTCAACACATGACTATTTTTGTTATTTAATATATTTTATAAAATTATGATTTCTATCGTTTAATTCTTAATCAGGCTCCAACCGTAAATTAGTAAGAGAATGGTTCCCTAAGTATTAACCCCGAAGGCCGAAACCAACATCAGATCAATACGCAGGAAACCACTGATCTTAACTAGTTTCCAGCTAGTTTCTAATTTTATATATGATAAAAATGTGAATTTTATTGTTAAAATATTTCGTTCAACACATGATAAGTTTCAACACATGAATATTCTCAACACATGAGTATCGTCAACACATGACTATTTATTCTATTCAACACATGAATCTTTATTTTATAATATTCTTTATTTTCCAAATTGTAATGAGGCCAAATCAATTACCATATAATGTTAATTATATGGATTCCATACAACACACGTGTATAATAGCAGTGATAAAAATCAACCATCATCCATAGTGCACCGCACAACTACATAAGCATTAAATATAACTAATTAACGCTTACATAGTCTGTCAATCCAACGATCGACATATCATTAAAAAATTGGGATTAGTGTACATCGAATATCATCCCAACACCCGTGTGGGGTTTCAAATCAACAAACACAGATTTTTATTTGTGCAGTTGGGTGATGTGTAAAATTTATCGTCCCAATCTATATCAGTCAAATGGGTGTACATAAACAAACCGTCTGATTTGTAGATGAATATTTATTTATTCACATTCACGTTAAATTTATATTTTTAACAATAATTAATATTTTATTTCAACACATGAATATATTTCCATTCATTCACATCACAATCAATTTTCACAACACAACAAAATCAAACAAGTCGTCCATGAACTGTGGACAACGGGTGTCGGGTGCTACTAAGCACCGTCTGCATCCTAGTATATAATTAACTAGAAAATAGAATTCAAAGTGAGAAGTTCTCACCTTTGGGATCCACTCCACCATGCTATTCTGAACGGTTCGGATCTGCTTGAAATTCTAACTCAAACTTTTCCACATTTTTCACAGTAAAAATCACATTTTTATTATCACTACATGTGTGCAAAAATCGAATTTTTATCTTTACTTCATATATATAAAAATCGAATTTTTATCTTCACTTTATATATATAAAAATCGAATTTTTATCTTCACTTCATATATATAAAAATCGAATTTTTATCTTCACTTCATATATATAAAAATCGAATTTTTATCTTCACTTCATATATATAAAAATCGATTTTTTATCGCTTTAAAAATCTAATCTTTCCTTTATGATAAAAATCCAAACTTTATCTATATAAGGATTATATTTTAAAACCGCTATCTTTAAAAAAAAACACACTTTTATTTCACTTTCACATATATATAAATCGCCTCTTTATCGTGCTAATCACAAAATAAAAATCATGCCTTTACCATGTTGATTACATAATAAAAATCATGCCTTTACCAATGTTGCTTACATAATAAAAATCACGCCTTTACCAATGATAAAAATCATTGCTTTCTTTACAAGAAAAATCAGTTCTTTTTTTTCTATTACTTAAGTAAATATAAATTAAATTAAAACTTACAGTCGTTTGAAGGGGGAGTGAGAGGCGAGGGGAAGGAGGAGCTCGCGGTGGAGGGAGGCGGCGTCACTCGGTAGGCGACGGTGGATCAAGGACTGGTGCGACGGTTTTCAGTGGTTGCGAGTTCTAGGGCTTAGGCGCTTGGAAGAAGAGAGAGAGGCGGAGCAGGAAGGGCAGGTCAGAGGGGGTGGTTCCGGGGTGAGGCGCCATCGATGGCCGTGGCGGGTGGCGGGCCGATTGGCTGTAGAGGGGATGGCGGCGAGCGTTTTTTTCCTCTTACTTTTTCTCGTTTTCGTTAAAATGAACGGGGGGGGGGGGGGAGGGGGTCTGACTAGGTAAGAAGAGATGAAGGGGCATGGATTATTATTATTATTATTATTATCTTCCAAAAAGAAACTTTAAATTTCGATCTCAAAACGGGACCCATCGCCTGTCGTCCATAGCATATTACCCTCATTCCGAACACAATGGGATATGTACCGTTGGCTGATTCGATCCGTTTCCGCCAAAATCAAAATATAAATCTATATATTGAATTTGAAGCACATTTCAATTTATCAGGGCCACATACGGACTCTAAAAATTCCTGAAAAATATTTTCTAGCTTAGTATTGATGATACGGTTCTAACAAAACTAATTTCGTCAAATTCCGAGACCGTTTGTAAAATTTCTATTTTAAGGGCCAGAATTCCATAACGACTATTCTGAATTTTCAACTGGACATAACTTTTTATTCCCGCTACGAAATTTTGATTTTTTGGATTCATTGGAAAGATATTCTCAATTAGATTCTAATACTTTTGGTTTCACTAAAATCGGGTTTATTTTGAATCCTACACATTCATTTGAAATTTGAAATCGAAATTTCAAACTACCGCGCCTTTTTCAATTCCTTTTATAATTTAAAATAAATATTTATATTCTAATGACGATTCAAATAAATATATACGTTCTAATTCTATTCAAAATAAATTTCTCGTCGTTATTATTTAAAATAATTCATTTTAAATATTCAAAAATCATTAAAATTGCCAAAATAAAAATTTTAAATTAGCTTAGAATTTCCGGGTTGTTACAACAAATTTTGGTTTTATATTCCTAATATGAACAAAATAGGTTATTATTGTTCATTAAGAAATAATAATGTGGATTTATGGATAAATTTAAACATTTATGTAATTAAAGCTCCTAATGTCTAATATATAAGTTATGTCTGCAAGCTTTTGTAATGATATCTCAAATTTTGTTTTGATGACTGATATAATTATATATTTCAGCTTATTAAGGAGTTATAGATTGAGATATTGAAAAGGTGGAAAATACTTTATTGGTATTCTAAGCAACTCTAAAGGTATAATTTTATGAACCCACACAAAAGAAAAATTTAGTGATGGGAAATGCAACAACTTCTTGAGGATGTTGAATTTGGGGGAGAAATAAAGTATAATCATTGTCTTTAAAGAGAATCACCTCTGATTCAACTATAGTTACTTCTTTGGATAATTTGTTTCATTTCATTAACAAGAAGTAATTAGGAAGCATAATAAGACAATGGTACATAAATTGTTCTCCAAGTTAAGGTTTATTGTTTCAAGAAAACAAACTCAACAACCTCAATGCAAGATCACTAAGGAAATCCACCTAAAAGGGAAGAAATGCTATTTTAGATGACCATGTAGTATTTCTCCATAAAGGTAAATAATGGATTGGTAAAGATAATTGTTTGAACTGACATCAATCCATGTAAGGTACTAATTTAAGAAAAAAAATGTGGATTTAAGAAAAGAACATATAGTATAAATCTATATGGATAATAAAGTTTGAAATTTCCTCTAACTTAAGTAACATGATCATTGATTTTGAATAACTACTCAAAGCCAAAAGGGATCAACTGGGTAATATGAAATCCTATAAGGGACTTTTATGAAAACACTATTCTTAAAGGAATTTTTTGTTTTCTTTAAAGAATGTTTATTTTGAACTTAGTAGATGATTCTTTAGAATCACTTTGAAGGTTATTGTATCATGTACTTTTGAGCACTATCCGATGGAAATTAAAGTCATATTTCTCAATGTAGACATTGATGAAACTACTTAAGAAATCAGCTTATGGATTAGTCTTTTGTATTTGGAATTCAAATACACCATTATTTTTCATGGGGTGATATTTGGATTATTACAAAATAATTAGGAAGATAAGTGCTTAAAAGGTCTGGTATGTAAACTGCGATTCAGTTGATTTTTTTCTACCAAAACAGATAAGTGCTACCATTCTTGAAACTAAATAAATGCATGTGATTCCTCATGCATTTGCAGTACGGATTTTAATGCATACTAAAGTATATACGCATATGGGTGTTGTGTATATTACCTGGTAGATATCTTATTGATATTGAAAGTGGATCACCTGTTAGTAACCAAAATGGTTATGAAGTATCTTTAAAGAATAATAATTAAAAAAAAAGTTATATGGTCATAGATAAAAGATCGAATCAGTTGGAGATCATAAAGAATTACGATTCGAATAATTTTTGAATGTCATTGCTGCAAGTGATCCACTTAAGGTAATGATAGTATAGAGTGGAACTATATAAGGAAAGTGTCATGCAAACACTTATAGCTTCCACGACTATGAAAATATTGTTCATGTTTAATTACAAGACATCCAACTATGGAAAATAATTGTAAAATTATGTCACAAGACTGTGGGTTGTTAATAAAGAACCGAAAGATCATTAAAGTACATTGTGATAGTAAAGAATATATTATTTTCCAATAAGGGAAAGGACAAATATATTATAATTTATAGAACATACTTTGACAAACTCCATTATGGCGGATCCGCTTACCAAAAGATTATCACTTATGGTCTTTCATGAGCATGTAGCTCAATCAACGTACTTTTTTATGTAAGGAAATTTTGGTTTAGGGGGAGTTTGTATTTGGTATTGTCTTATGACTTATTGCTCTATGCTTCAGTTATATATATATATATATATATATATAAAGTTTTTTTTCTGATCAGAAAATAAAGTAATAAAGTATTGTTTGCATTCTAAGTTGTTCGAATATTGAACATTTTGATCTCACTAAAGTTGGACTAGTTGGGAACAAACATGTAGCGATCACATCACATGTAATTTCCATGCTATGCATCCATGATTGAATTATGTCATTTGATTGTGTTGGTATATGTGACCATTGATGGGTTTAGTTACATTAAAGATAATGAAAGCCGCTTTGATCCTTTGTCAGCATAGTTAATGGACGAGATCGTTTAAGAAAACACCTCATGGCATAAATAGCAGAATTTGGAGCTCATAAAGATAAACACATTTAAGGTTACTAAATATGTGGCCAAGGGGGAGATTGTTAGAATATTCCAATTATATGGGCCACACATTTAGATATAATGTGTAACACTATTTAGGTGTAAATGCCAATTAAAATGGTCAAATAGGGTAATAATATTTATTGGCATAAATATTCAGCTGTCATGGAAGGAATGCGTAGAGATCGGAATATTTTTCAGTTTGATGAAGGGCCGAACTAAAAATATTACACTGTTATAAAATAGGGGTTATGGTCTCCAAATTACACAAGTTTTCAGCATATTCTCTTTATCCCCTCAGAAGAAATACATTTACATCTGAACTTGTGTCAATTTGGAAGATCCAAAACCAAGTCGATCCTCTTTAACAAACACTCGTGGATTCAGTTGATGAAAGCAGCAAAAATCGATTCAGATATAAAGCTTGTATCAGGTTTGATAATCAAATCCATGACTTAATTTGGTTAATCTTCTCTCTGTAAACATCTGGATTCAGGTATGGCTTCTGCTAATTCATTTTACTTTCTGTCTGATTTATTCTCAATTGAATCAATATGGGGTCATCTATTCAAATATGGAATTTCATGATTTGTCAATCATTAAGTATATAGAAATCCCAACAAGAATCTTTCAGAGATGAAACATCCTATATCGCCTTCGAAAAAAGAACTGTCACTGATATATTTTTGATTTGAAGCAGCTTGCTTGGAAATTTTATAACATGACACCCTTACCCTTCATTTTCACAATTTGGTCGTTTGACCACATGAGGGGATTTATACCAGTGCTTTTGTATCAGTATATATGTTTAAAGTTCTTACAAAAAAAATCAAGTTTATTTGAGTTTTCTTCATAGCTTATGTATCAGACTCTATTGGCATATGAGAAGTATACTTTGGATTTTCTTAATAGCTTATGTTTTTGATGATATGGATTGACTTGAAATGTGTGCTTTTGTCAAGCGTATTCATTTGTACCTTTCAGCTGTAAGCATATTGTGCCAAGGTATATTCTACCATGGGCCATTGGTGCTGCTGGTGAAAAGTAAAAGATGTTTTTCAAAGTAAAAAATTATAATCTTTGTCAGGGACTTTTTACATGTAATTCATTCCTGCTGCATAAAAAGTTAAAATCATTTATTATATTTAAGCAGTTGCCTCTTAAATTTGTATATACCTATAACTCAGCATTCTTCCTGAACTAGCTGTTACTATGTTTTTTCCCTACTGCTTCTACATCTATATTTTATTATCAAATTGAAATTGACCTAGTCAAGAGATATTACCATCATCTGGATTAACCATGCTTTCTATTTTCAAACTGATATTAGGACAGATTTAAATTGGACGAAGACTGGAAAAAAGTGTCTATATTCAAGCAAACGAGGGCCATTTGGTGGGCCGCAAAAAGTAGATTCATTAGCCAGTTAGTAAAAGAAAAAACCAAAGAGGAAATGCTACAGTTAAAACCATATAACATCAAAAATATGAAGGAATTGAGGGATTTTGTGAAGTTGAAAACAAATTCAACTTTTAAGGTAAATCGATAAAATTTTGAGTCATTACAAGACCGTTGCATGTTGAGTTATACAACTGCTGTTTATTTTTGGTTGATTGTTTAGATTTTAAGAATTCAATTCTAAATTTTATTGTAGTTTTACCACATAGTACCGTAGTAGTTTTACCACATAGTACCGTAGTAGTTTTACCACATAGTACCGTACATGTCATGTTTTAAGTCTTTATAAAGAACACACAAGTTCAACTTTGCTTTTTCAAATGCAAGGCGAGCTTTACAGAAGATAGTTTTCTTTATGCACCATGATAATAATGATTAACTGTATTCACATTTTTTTAGACACAAGGACAAAGCTATGAAACGGAAGCACATGCTCTACATATATCCAGTTATAATGTATGTTGATCATCATTCTTGGAGTTGCTACACAATTTTTATTTAGTTCAGTTATATTTGTTTTTTAGTAGGAAAATAAGAGAACTTACTGTATTTTGACCATCACTGCTGATGCTGGTCTCATTTATTATGCTCAAATAACACAAGTTAGAATAGTTTTAGATAGGATTCTATTTCAACTGGATACAAAATGAAGTTATCCAAATTGAAATAAAATAATGGGTAGCCTCTTATTTATAAGGTAACGGCTATCATGTTTTCATGGTTATCATTGAACATAAAGGTAAAAAATTAGTGGAAGTCATTTTAAGCTTTTGCATCATATATCATAAAACTCTACCACAAAAATTACAGTAAGTCAATTTACGCTATTGAATTGTATATTATGAGACAACAAATCCATCTCCCATGTGTACTGGCTTTTAAATCGAAAATATTACAGTGGAATTATGAAAATTTGCAAAGTTCTATACCTTATTCATTTTTGTGGCTGTACAGTGTACATAAATAAATTCAATAGGCTATTATGGTGCGTCTATATCTAATAAAAAATGATGTGATAGGTTGTGTCACATAACTTTTATGTTGAAATTGTCAACTATCAACTAAATCATTTTCTATTTTTGAACAAGTGAATAGGATTTACAATTGGATAGCTAAACGATTACATATATGTACCAACATTTTGAATATGTTAAACGATCATCAAAGGAAACCATACTTAGTCGCATCATATATGAATTACCCCTTTTTTTTAACCATTTATGTCATTATTACACCAGATCTAAAGATGAAATGAAAACTTTTGTATGTGTCAATATGTGGTAATTGTATTATGTGCACGAATTAAAAGCGACGTTCCCATGTTCAAATCAATAGTTATATTTTATTGATAGGAAATTCATTATAGTATAATGATACCGATTGAACAATGGCTACAAGTATTACATTTATTATGTTTAGGTTCATATGCTAGCAACTTCGATTCAGATGCAAAATATATTTACTACCCACCAAAAGTTTAATAAGATATCACTGGAAAATGCAAATTTACATCATCATTTAAAAATTTAAGGTAATCATTGTATAATTCATATGGATAGCTTATTTTGAAAATAGTTCAAGTTCTTAACCATAGTACTTCCTTACATTTAGGATGAAGCGTAATTAAACATAATTAGCCATCTCATTTTCAAGGCAGTTCAACAATAACTTCTGAAAATCAAATGATATTTTGTACGATAATGACATAGTTCAACTTTATTGACCTAAGTTATACGCATTTAGCCAATGTTCATTTTATTAATGAATCCCATGAAGGTTGAAATTTAACAGCCTTGATTTGAGTTGTCCTACTTTGATGATTGGTTGCATGTTTTTGCAAATCATCAAACATTCATTTAAGCGATAAGTCAGCAATGAATAGCGCATTTCATATGGACCTATTGCAGTTTTATAACGCAACTTCCAAAATAAGAAATTCATTGTGAGTTTGACTTTGTTTGCTCTTAAAGAGAAAACAAGTATGCATGCTTAAATAATAGAGAAGACAACCATTCCCACAATTACAGGTATATTTGGAAGGATTTCTTAGCTAAATCATTACTTAAAGAAGGCGCAGCTTGATGATTTCAACAATAACCAAAATGTCAATTACAATTTGCTGTCTTTAGCATAATAGTACAGGACAATTTCTTGGATGCATAAGAACGCCAGCATCAATCCTTAGATACATAATGGTGCATGTATTTGCATGGTATAATATGGTAATTTGTTTACAGAAATTATTTGTCCTACATTAACAATATCTTATAATCTTTTGATTGAAGTTAATTTTGTATCCTTCCTTATTTCCTATGATCCCAAAATATTTTTTTTTAAAAAAATATGTTCTATGTTTTATGTGTTATATATTTGGTATGTGGAAGCTAAATTTGTAATGACATTATCCTTCAAATAGATTCTATGTTTCAGTTTTAATTATAATATTTCATATGTATCCATTAAATGACAGTCGTTGAAGAAATGTTAATTTTATGACACAAAAGCTCCTAAGAAGGCTTTTGGGGTTTGGATTCTTTGAATTGAATTGGCTATGTCATAGATCTAAATTGTGTCATGACGCAAGTAATTGTGTTTTAAACCTTATTTATTTAAATATAATTGATTATTGCTGTTGAATTCAGCGCTTAAATTAATATGGTGAATAAATGGAAAAATACATTTTATACATCACATTGATATATCTTAAATTTGTGATTATTTTTTGACCTTCTGATAGCTTTTTTTTGATTAGTTATTCTGGTCTTCTAATGCATGCATTTTCATTGATCTCATTTGGCTAATAATAGACAACGACAGTTTGAAACTCAACCGACTTATTCAGTAAGTTAAAGCCAAAATTTGGACAATGCTAGATTCTCCTTTATAATACTTGACTGGCCTGACATAGATTTGAGAAATACAAAATAAACTAAAAGAAAATAAGCTATGTAGAAACATACAAGATTGGGTCTGTAGTGGATCGTTTCTGATACGGATATATACTCAAAGCCACAAATAAGCAAGACATACAAAATTACAGGTCTTTGTGGTCGATCACATTTAGGATTAGATAATGGTTTCCTGGATAGGTGACACTTGCATTTAATTTAGGTTTGCTAGTAGGTGACAAGTGCATTTCTTTTTTCTTTTGTTCCTACATTGTGTAACGATAATAAAGAAGATTTTGGTTATTTTGTTGCAAATTTCTCTTTACCAAAATGTAATTGATTTTTTTTTTTTTTTTTGTGTAAATTGCATAGTTGTTTATGTGGATCATTGAATAAGAAATAAATTTTTTTTTTTGAATAACATTTGTTTGATTTAGGTGTCCTGTAAACGTAAGCCATACAACTGAGATAAGAGATAAATGCTCTACATGGTTTCTTTAATAATTAGATGTGTCTTCGAACCAATCTCTTGTGGAAAGTTCTTGAGAGATTGGAAAGTCCAGGTACATAAATTCTGTCTATCTGTCTATCTTTTATGTTTCTATCTTTTATTATATAATGTAAACACTTCATCTTGGTGAAGCTTTTACCCAATATCAGGTCATTTTAATTTATGCTTGTTTGATATTGAATTCATATTCACTAAAACTTAAATATTTGGTATATTTTTTTAATCACTATTGCCTATTTGAGTTGTTCAACAATTGAATTGCAATTAATTTGTTATGCTATTTAATTGATGTGACTTATAAAATAATAACAACAAAGTTATGCTTACATTTTTCAAATGCTCCAGAGCTTCTGTACAGATAATTCTTGCAGGAGGTCTAGAAACTATTGACTGCAATCTATCTACACAATTCTTGTATTCGCTTTTCAGTAAGTTCATGTTATCAATGCAATCATTCAAAGTTTATTTAAACTGTTTCTTTAAGAGATTTTCACAGTAGTTCATTACATCCTAGAATCATCATAAGTTCATAACACATGCGAGAAGAAGTTTCTTTTATTGCATCTTAGAATCATCATAAGTTCTTCTGATAAATTTAAAGTTCTGAAATGTTCTGCTTTTACTATAGTTCCAATTGTGTGAACACTGCTACAAGCACAGACATGGTTTTCAAGTTACAATTCATTATTGTAAATAAGATCATGATTCGGTTCTCCAACTTTTGTCAAACATTATTTATGTTTCTCTACCATTTATGCAGTCAACTCTTTTGTTTTCTAAAGATCTTTGACCGCGACAAGTAAAGCTTCTTTATTGTTATTGCCTCTTTTATGAACCATGAAACACCCATTAACTTTAATTTTATGCATCATGTACATTGACCCACCAACCCTACACACCTTAAAATGTGTGCATATGCACCATTGTGTGTGTATTTATTTTATTTTTTACTCTTTGCTTGCTATTTTCCTCTTCTCCTAGCATATAAATTTTTTTTGTGTATATTTGTTTCTTTTGATCTTTTTTTTAAAATAGATAGTTAGGATATTTTACAAATTTCAAGTTTGGATATGAAGGTAATAATTCCCATTTGTGGTCTATCAATCCGAAAGAAGAGAGAAGAGTTGATGAAGAAGGTGACATTATCTTTTGATGGGAAGCTTAGTATCCTGGTGAGTTTGCTTTCCATAACTTAACCTGTGCGTTTACTCTTTTGAATTAGAGTACCGTAGTGATGTCAGATTAATTATTTTTACATCCTTTACAATGATTTTAGATTATTTATTCAGCAATTATTTATTAGCAACCCCAATTCTAGATTTAGAAATTATATATTTCATAGTACAAATGTTATTGTAGCTTCAATGGCCCCAGTCCAGATTTATAAGAGTCACATATAGTTTAAGTTATTTACTTCAGCTAGTCATAGTTATTACGAATGTATTTATGCAAGATAATTTATTTTGTATTCTTATGCAGTAATGAATTTACATGAAAAAAAGACGGACTTACTATAATATATCCAGTATTTGTCCACGTGGTCTTCAAAAAGGAACCCGGTTGTTTGTGTATATTCCAAAAAGAAATTGCAATGTTTACCCTCATTAAGCCTGCATTGCACTGTCAATACAAAACACACAAAAGTCCGTTGTCCACCACTTTACATTAAAACTGGTTGGCTTGATAAAAATTATTCCCTTATTCGCCTGAGCTTTGCATATTCATAGCCAAAATGCGACCAGGTTTTCAAATACTTCAACTTGCAATTTGCCTTTCTCATATCTAACTTTTACTACTGCAAATTTTAGGTATTGAAATATACAATGCACGCAAGCTGATGGGTGGAAGACTAAGGAGTTATGTGTTTTCATGTCTACTTTTTTTGAAACCGTGTCTGGACATATTTACTTAGCTGTGCAAGTATATCAACTATGTAACAGTATCAACTATGTAAGAATATCAATTATGTACTTGTCTTTTATAATCAAATATGCTTTTTCCATTAGATTTTTTTACCTTTAGATATGCAATATTTTTTTATTTTAAAGTTTATCATTGTAATGATATTAATGTGCAGAATTCAAATAAGAGAAGATTTGTAGTGCACTATAAAATGGATAGCATAGGAAAAATTACATGCTATATATTATACTAAACATATTAATAAAATAAAATACTGCTATAGAAAATGATGGAGAATCATCAATATGCTATAAGAAATAATGTGATAGTGTAGAAAAAGAGCTATGTAAAATAATAAACTGGCATGGAAAACTTTTTATAGCCTTCAATGCGTGTTATGAGAAAAATAATTATGCTATAAAAAAAGTTGAAATTTTACTAATTGGCATGGTTAAAACGCTATGAATAGTTTTTATAGTGGTGTATGTGTGTTAGAAAATGTGTGATAGAATAACGGTTTATAAAGTGCTATGAGATGTGTCAGGGCTATTATAACATGTCGTTATATAGCGTCGTCATTAATGCTATATAAAGATATTATAGCGTTTTTCACGTGCTATTAAAAGACAAATCTGGTGTAGTGAAAGGATCAATCATCATCCAAACACACATAATCAATAACAGATTATATATCACAATATATGAAAAACCGCAATATAAATGTTGAGGAATCTCCAACCTGTTTCCCTGCATCCACAGATGTTAAACAATATAAATAACATCAATTTCAGTTCAATATGAAATATTCTGATAAACAGAACCAATATTTAGTCAATGATTTATATATATATATATAACTATATTTATATTTTCAACCAACTAATTAGCAATTCATTAAACAACCATCACACAGAAATCAACCATCATTTATCAGTACTAAATTTCATTTTTAAAATAACAAATTAGACATAGTTAGTGAGATTTACTCACATTGGACGTTTATTGTTAAATAACGATAAACTGTCGTTGATTCAAATTAGGCAGTTTATTTTGCTATAAATTGTAACGAACTCTTATTCACTCCAAATTAGTTCAATTGTGTAGCCGTCATTCATACAATCCCAACGGATCTTATTGTGTGTAACTCTGTAATCGTGTGATAAAGTTATACATTATCTAAGTTCATAAATATTTAAATGTCATTAACCACTAAACTAATTAGTAAATTAATTAATCCTCTCATTATCCTAATTGAGCCTCGTCACTAATGCCTTTCTTCTACTTTTGAATTTCCAACTACACAGAACCGCTCCAGTACTATTTCCCATTCGTTCACACCCACTTTTCCCATCAATATCCCGTGAAAACCAAAAGTAAGAATGCCGATGAACTTCTCATCAACATCTCTCCCACCTCATATGCAAAAAGCTCAACTTGAACCTGCCAAAATATCTGCATCGACAGGAGCCTTTTTGAGCCTACAGTAATTCGATCGACATCAAGATCTACCGAACTCCACCAAAAGTTGCACGCAAGTAGTATTCCATACAGAAATCCAAAAATGATAGCAAAAACATGAATTGAAGCCCCAATGTCATCAACACTTGAACCCTAATTTGTGCAAAATACATAACTGCGAACACAGCTGGTTCAAATGCTTTAAAACTGACATCGAAATGAAGAGAACCACTTTATGAGCTCATATATATATATAAATATATATATATGTTTACGGATTTATAGATTTTGATTTGAATTATTGTTGAATTTTGAAGACCCAAGAAATGGTTTGAGAAAGAATATGACGGCGGTTTTACGTTTTGACAAGAGAAAATGACTTTTAGGTTTAGGGAAGTTAGTACGTGTATTTTATAGGATGATTTAATAACTTTATATTCGATTTTAATATTAAGACTTATGCTATCGCTGCTTGTATTAGTCATTTAAAAATTCGTGTAATCACATACGATATCCAATTTCAGCGAAAATGGACAGCTCCTATAGTTTGAAATTACGGACCCACCGAAACTTGTTTCATCGAATTCCGTATCCGTTTGCCCACACAGCATATTTTTAAAGGCAAATTATTGACTTTTTTCACATTAAAATCCTATACGACCACATATTGACTCCAAAAATCATGAAAACTGAAATCTAGTAATAATTTAATATTCCGGGTCCAACAAAATTAATTTTGTCGAAAACGAAGGTCATTTGCAAAAATGGCTATTTTTAAGGCTTCATATAAACCAATAAAAATATAAATATATTTAAAAACAATTTAATTTAATACTAATAAATTAATATTATTGAATATATTCACATAGAATATCATCTAGCTCCAAAATAAACATATCGGGATATATAACTCGATATTTCAAAAGTACAAGTTATATCTATATTCAATTTACTAAAAAAGCCTTTTATTATATAAAAAAATCGTTATAATTATAAACGAATTCCATAGCAATTTTCTGGAAATTTGATTTGGACATAACTCAAAATCTACAAGACAAAATCTTGTTTTTTCTCTTCCATTAGAAAAATATAGTTCACCAGATCTGAACGTTTCTTATTTCATAGAAATCCGACTTAAAACAGATTTTGTATATTCAATTAAAGTTCGAATCGCCAAATTACGAACTACCTCGCCATTTTGAGCTCGATTATAATTATAATAATTTATATGTTCTAATGTCATTTATTAAATATATTCGTTATAAAAATTCGAATCTAAACTTAACCGAATCCCATATATTATCCAATTCACACAATATTGTGAATTCTACTATTTCCGACTATTTCGGAATTTAAGATTTATTACTCCATTATTTATATTAATTAAATATAAATATTATTTAATTCAAGTTATTGATATCGCTAAATCGATATTTAAATAATTAAATTAATTAATTATTCAATCGTTAAAAACACAGGACGTTACAATAACAGCAGTTTCATACGAATTTTCAATCTCTTTTTCATCTACTTCTTCACTCCTTTCTTCTCCATCATTTCGAATCAAAAGCGCACGTACATTCTACCAAATTTTCAAGTGAATCAAACTATTTCCACTTAGTTCTTGATTCTCCATCATCCTCTCCATAATCTCTCAAGATCAGAGTGCAAATCAGAGTTATAGGGCTGTTGTAATCTAGATTTCATGACCAAATCAGCATTCCATTGTAAAATCTACTCAAAAATCTAAAGGGTGTGACTTCTTGGTTCATAAATCAAGTTGGGTTTGATTATACCCAAAAAGAGATTGGGTATGTCTTGTTGGCCCAGAAATACAGGACTGTTGTGCCTAAAAGAAGAAATTCTAGAGGGTGTCACCTTGTAGTCTTGAAATCAAGGACTAAATGGTTTTAAAGAAAATAAAAATCCATACAGCCTTTGGTGAAGGGCTGGATGTAGGGTAACTCCAAACCACCATAAAATCCAGTGTGTTCTTTCATTTAGTTTACTGCTTTTTACTATTTTTGTTTTTGTTGTGATTTCTGATATTTCTATGATACGTATGTGATAGTTTGCAGATATATATGTATAAATTGAAGTAATTCGAAAATATTAATATAAATTCGACACTATTCACTCCCTATCTAGAGTTAGGTTTGCCTTAAGATCCACTTTCGTTGCACCCATAACAACAAAAGGAAAACAAATACAGCATCAACATATGGAACTCGTTCAAGGTAACATAAATCTAATCACCATTTAAGTAATCAACATAATTCTCTAAGGCTATGTAAACAAAATCAAAATCAACACAATGGTGAAAACATTAAAATCAATGAAATCTAGATATGCATATGGATCTATATCGATGGTGGCAAGCCGAAGCAACACCACACATGCATCATCAATATATGGAAGAAGCCTGCCAAGTACTATTTATTAAGAGTCCCAACAACCTCAATTAGGACCTAGCATCCCAATAAATCGATTAAGAGACCGAATAATCTCAATTAACAGTCCAACAACCTTATATATACATATATGTATATATAAGACCCAACAACCTCCATTAAAACTTCAACAACTTTATAGGCATATATATACACATACATATAGGACCCAACCACACAAGTATTGACAATAACGTCAAGATGTGGCGCAAACTCCCAAATAGTAACCCAAACATGACAATGATATGTCCCAAACCATACGTTCTCGATTATCGGTTGACAACTAGACAATCAAATCCACATAAGTACAACTTCAATCAAACAAGTCCAGAATTAACCGATATAGAAAACCTTCGTGTCTCATACTAAGTGGTTTATTATATTATTTAACTCGCTTTCTTTTTCTCTAAAT
Source organism: Allium sativum (assembly GCA_030737875.1). Taxonomy (NCBI): domain Eukaryota; kingdom Viridiplantae; phylum Streptophyta; class Magnoliopsida; order Asparagales; family Amaryllidaceae; genus Allium; species Allium sativum. Next base: position 1,009,523,830 of record CM060912.1, on the reverse strand, counting down.
GAGTGCAAAATTGTGCAATTTATATAAAAATACTTATTCAATCAAACGAGTTTCAAAATGATATTTATAATCTATTTGGAGATTCTTCTTTGAAAATCTCTTTATAATAATGAATATTTATAGATAAAAATAGTACATAATTTTTTAAATCAATTGCAGTATATTATTTTAAACTTAGTTTTTTTAATTTAAAGTTCATTAGAAACCAAGATGGGAAACACATGTACGAAATAGGTAGAAATTAATCAAAATACTACAAAATCAACCCACACAAAAACTCGTCAATTCGAGTTATGGACAAAAGCTAATGTTGCCTTAACTATTTTAGGATTAAGCCCATCAAAACATTATAACACATAGCTCTGAAGTCAACATAAAATCAACTCGAAACAAAGGAATAAAAAAAAAATTACTTCAGAAAACACATCACGACTAGGCAAAAAAAAATAGTGCCAAGGTCGACGTGCAGGCCGACCTGCTAAGATCTTGGAATAACCTATTTGCACGCAAATTTCCAGACAACGTGAAGTTTTTTTAACAAAATGAAAATATAATATATAAAAAAGGAGAATCCAGCCATTTTCCAAAGGGTCACAAAAACTGTAACGACCCAAAATACCCCAATCTCCGAAGAGACGGAAAACGACGGATTGTTTTGAGAACACGACGCATCAGAACACAAACAACAGAACATTTCATTGCTATTACAGCAATTTACATAAGAGTACAAGAATATTCCAGAGTATGAATAAATATTACACAATGGAAATACAATATCAGAGAATAAAATACATAGCAGCAGAAAATAATACATAAGTACAATGTATAGCGGAAAATAACAACTGACACAACAGAAAGAGATATATGGATACGAAGCTTTCCAAATATAGCTCCAGCTATAATCTCGGATCCTGTGAAAAGAAGTATATGTGAAAACTAAAACTACTAGCTGCCCATGTGGAAAATATGGGCACCCATAATTTAGGTAGAAACAATAAACACCGAGTCAGTCATGGGACTGGTGTGAGAACTAAAACAGTTATTAAATCTTTACTTTAAAAGTTGGGAAATTATGGACCACGCCGTATAACACGAAACGGGTTTACTCCACATGAACCTCAGTTTGAAATAAAACAACGCAATGCTTTTTGGAAAATGAATCTATTATAAGACTCAGGTCCCATCACACAATGCAACGCAAGCCGGAGGATAGAGTTTTCCCTTATAATAGCCAAACATGCTTGGTACGTTTAAAAACAAATCATTTTGATATTACTAAAGTGCATAGTGTCAAAATCAATTTCAAATATAAATGTATCAATCATAGACGACATGGGTACCATATATCATGTCGCCATACTAGTTCTACAACAAAAACCGAAAAGTCACATATTGGAAATTAGATTTCCATCTATGAGTCGAGGCAAGGGATGTCTCCTCACCAATTCGAGACACTCTAACAAATGCCTCAGGAATCGGACGCTGGCGAACCCTTAGAAGCACCAGGGCCGGTTCATACTTACTTTGATGGATTGGTTATTCCTGAACACACGTTTCCCGGTCCAATCTCTGAGCCACTAGGGACTCAATAATCGAGGCGCCTCATTCCATCATCCACATAAGTAAAAATGTCTGGGCTCCATACCATGACACCACTCCTATCTAGAAAGAAATGTCGTGCACTCCCTGCGGTCACTATCCCATTTTTGACTCATACCGTGTGTGAGGCTCGCGAATTAACACTATACACAAAGCTATGCTATTTAAAGTCATGCTTTGATCATCAACCACAAGACTTTGCTTTTCAATAAAAGCCTTGATCATTTACATCTCAGCATGCCACACTAACAATTCACGGCATGCAACTGATGTCTATCAATATAACCTCTAAGCTCATACGTCTCAGAGAAGGGTGTTAAGCAAGAAAATAAATTCTCCGCCACCAAACAGATATATATTTAATAGAAATCAATCAACACAGAATGAAATCCTATGTCAGACACACATCCATTTACAAGCTCGTTCTGGGTCTGAACGAAACCGAAGGCATCTTATTCCTCGTCCCATATGTCCAATATAGGAGAGAGGTCCTCGCATATCCAGTCGATCTCCAAGTACATCTGGACGATCAACACTTATTATCTTGTCTTGGGTGTACCCGGTCTTTCCGGTCTTTAGTCATCGTATTAATTATTCAGAATGGGATAAACCCGGTCTTTCCGAATGACTCGCATGTTTTATAATCAATAATCAAATGCTATAAAAACACATCATACGCCTCATTCCAATTCAGAGTATTCTTTTATTCAAATATTCACATCTTTAGGGAAAGGTTCCCATTAGTTTTATCAAAGATAAATTCTTTTAAAACTATTCTTTAATCTACCTTTGGATATCATTTCAAAAGAATTTATTTTATCATTTCTCAACTTAAACTCAAATAAGGTTTATCAAACTAGTTGGGATTAGCGAACTTTACCGAAGTAATCATTTATTTATTAATCCCAATCCCAACCTATTCATCCCATGGAGCAAAACTGGTAGTACTGTAACAACCCTGAATTTTAGGGGTAGATTTAAAATTTAAATTTAGTAATTTAATGAGGTTTTGATATTTAAAATGATTTATTTAAAATAATGATTAAGAATTGAAGTTAGAATGAATAATTTAATTTTAATTATAAAAAAAAGAGTTAGAAATAGCGCTGTAGTTTGAAAAGTCAAACTTGAACTTTGACTGACCGTACAGGATGCAAAATTTAACGGATTTTAGTGAAACCAAAAATATTAGAATCTCTTTAAAAATATCTTCCTAACGAATCTGAAAATCAAAATTTCATAATGGGAATCAAAAGTTATGTCAAAATTAAAATCTAGAAAGGTCGCTATGAAATTTATAAAGGTCAAAAATGCCACTTTTTGATATGAAGGAACTTGGACTCGAAACCACTTCCATTGAGTTCAGAATGACGTTTCTGCATTGAAAAACAGTAAACACTTATATATTTTGAGTTTCGAAAATTATTTGTTTAAAAATGTATTTTTAATATTAAAATATTGGCCTTGAAAATAGTCATTTTTCAAACGACCTCCGTTTTCGACGAAACCACTTTTGTTGGAACCGGAATGTCAAATTATAGCTAGATTTCAATTTTCAGAATTTTCGAATTAATATGTGAGCGTGGCGAAAGAAAATGTGTTTTGACTATTTTAGTTAAATTTAAACGCCTTAAAAATAGCCATTTTTCAAACAGTCTCAGAATTCGACAAAAATAATTTTTTTGGATTTGTATCATTATAAGAAAGTTAAAAATATTTTTTTTAGAATTTTCTGAGGTCGTATGTGGCCCCGGCATATTTAAATGTACGGTAGAAATTAAATTGTTTATTTAATATTGTATTTTTAAATTAAAAACCGAAAAAAAAACGTTATAGACATCAGAATTGGAGCCCGGGACATAGCCCATCGCGTTCAGAAGGCCTCAAAACCTTAAGAACGACAGTAAGCAGGCCTAAATCGGAGTTCGGACCAAAACGGGCTTTAACGGGCTAATTAAATTATTAAATAATGATTAGGAAAACCTAATATAATATTATAAATTCCGAAAACACTGTTTATCCTTCCTCAGCCGTCGTTTGCTGAGCCGTATGAACCCATTACCATTCAAAACTTCAAACTTCGATTCCTCTTCCAATTCTCAACGAAATCCTTCGTGTAAATACACGTTTCGAAGAGAATTCCGAGCTCTTCGATTCTATACCCGAATCACCTCCTCTCGTTGACCGTAGCCGCCGCCACACCCCCTCAAACGCAGTGCAAAAACCCCTCCGCCGGGCCCACCACGTCGAACCGCACCCCCTTCTTCTGGTCGTGCATGCTCCTCTCCAAGGCGGTCATTCTCCAACAAACTGTTCGTAAAACCGTCAACCGTAGCTCGAGTTATCTCGATCCAAAGATTTGAACAAACTAAGGTAAATTATTTCAGACTTTGCGATGCTTTTAAGCGTTACGGTGCCAGTTGTTAAAAGTCAGAATTCAAATTTACACATGAATTTCAATTTGAAATCTTTCAGATCCGATACCGCTGTGGCTCCGAACACGAAATCTGATTGAAACCACTTTCATTTCAGAAACAAGCAAGGTGAGAATTTATTTTTAAATTAATATTAATTAATTTAATTATTATTCTTTTGTTGTTTAATGTTGAATGGTGAAAATAAATCGATATGCGATGGATGTTGTTCTATGTTGTGGATTCGAATTGTATTTGGATGATGTGATATTAGATCTGAAGTGTGGAGCGCTAAATTTGAATTGATGATGTGATATTTTATCGTTTGTGGTGGAATTATACATGAAAACATTGGACTTGAAAATAAAAAGACAATCTTTTTATGTTCAAAATAAAAAGACAATATTTTTATATTTAAAATAAAAAGACAAAATTTTATATTGAAATTTTGACGATGTAAATGAAAAGACGATCTTTTGTATTGAAAATAGAAAAGGCATTATTTTTACATTGTAAATAGAAAAGATTACATTTTTACATTGTAAAGTAGAAAAGGTAATATTTTTACATTATAAATAGAAAAGTTTATATTTTTACGTTGTAAAATAGAGAAGTTAATATTTTTACATTGTAAAATATAAAAGTTGATGTCTTTACATTGTAAAATATAAAAGTTGATGTCTTTACATTGTAAAACATAAAAAGTTGATATTTTTACATTGAAAATATAAAAGTAGATACTTTTACATTGTGAATAAAAAGTTGATGCTTTTACATTGTAAGTAAAAGAATGAAATTTTATGTTGTAAAATAAATTGCAACATCGCATGAATTATATAACATTTTATTTTGTTATTTATGAATGAATTTACATCGCATGAATTATATAACATTTTATTTTGATATTTATGAATGAATTTGCATCGCATGAATTAAATAACATTTTATTATGTAATTTAAGAATGAATTTACACCGCATGAACAAAAGTTACATTTTTATATGTAATTTATATATAAATTTGCACCGTATGTTGAAAATTATATTTTTCTATGTAATTAAAATGTAAATTTACATTGCATGACGAAAATTACATTTTTCTATGTAGTTTATATATAAATTAGAATGGCATGATTAAAATTACATTTTTATATGTAATTAAAAATGTGAATTTACACTGTATGATAAAAATTGCATTTTTAGATGTAATTTAAATATGAATTTATGTCGTATGATAGAAATTACATTTTTCTATGTAATTAAAATATGAATTTCCATCGCATGATAAAAATTACATTTTTCTATGTAATTTAAATTGAATTTGTACCGCATGATAATAATTACATTTTTCTATGTAATTTAGATGTGAATTAGAACGGTAAAATAAAAATGACATTTTTCTATGTAATTTATATATGAGTTATAACGGTATGATAAAAATTACATTTTTCAATGTAATTAGAATATGAATTTGTATTGCATTATAACGATTACACCTCTTTATGTAATTGGGACATGAATTTACAATGTAAAATAAAAATTACATTTTATATGTAATTAGAAAAGAGGAATTTGCATTGTAAATTAAAAAGTACATTTTATATGTAATTAGAAAAGAGGATTTACATTGTAAATTAAAAATTACATTTTTCTATGTAATGTAGGTTAAGATTTACATTGTAAATTAAAAATTACATTTTTATATGTAACGTAGGTTGAGATTTACATTGTAATATAAAATTTACAATTTTATATGTAACTAGAAGTTGAGAATTCGCATGATATAGAAAATTACCTTTTTATGTAATTAAAAGACGTGAGGCTTGCATTGCATAGAAAAATTACATTTTAAAGTAATTAGGAAGGAGAGTGGGACATAGAATAAATTTTATCTTTTTAACATAATTTTAAAAGATAAAGATTGACACGGTTATGAAAATTACATTTTTAATGTAATTTAAAAAGTTAAAATTTTTCACTATAATATTGATTACATTTATAATGTAATTAAAAAGAAAATTTTATGATGCAACTGAAAGATAGGAATTTTACATTTTAGTGTTGATTATAATTTCAATATAGAAATTTTTTACGATGTGCATAAAAGAAATAAGTGGAATGCCATATTAAATTATGTTTCGAGAAAATTTTATTTTTATTTGACATTGGAAATAAATGACATGTTTATTATCATAAATTGTTAGGGAAATTTAAATTGGTTAAATCCATTAACCAATTATTGAATTGTATATTTAGATGAATTGTGTTGGCTGAAACCCCACACGGGTATTGGGACGATATTTGATTGACACAAATCCCAATGTTAAATGGTATGTCTATCGATAGATCGACAGGCTGCGATGAGCCTTACTATTTAATTTTAACGCTTACACAGTAGAAATTACACTCTGGATGTAATGGATGACTTGATGAGTATGTTGATTATTGAAATATATACGATGTGTGTGAAATCCATATAATCCAAATTATATGGTGAATTATTGAGTCGCACTCCGATTCAGATGTTCTTTTGAAGAAGAATATTTGTACATTAAAAATCTTTTTATATAAAGAATATTTTTAATGATTATTTTAAAATATGTTCTTATAATAATGAATTAACATTTAAAGAGAAATCTTTTAATTAGGATTATTAGAATGTACAATTATATTTTGTGATGTGAAATAAATTGAGATGTGGAGTGGATTTATCGTGGACGGTGTTTCTAAATGACATTTGTCCTTTAATCCAATTTACATTGAAATTATTATTTGGAATTTATAAATCTATTTTATAGATTTATAAAAAAAAGGCATTTTCTAAAAATCATGTTTTTCAATTTAATATATTAAATTGGAATTAAGTGGAAATTCGATTGGTAATAATCGAGATGGGCTTCTGTAGCAGAAGACCGATATTATATATGGAATTTAAGAGGCCTTGCCATTATTCCATGTATACGGTTAGTCCGATACAGAAATTTATAGCGATTATGTATTGATTTTATTTCTGTGGAATTCCATATTTTGGAAATTGATTTGTGGGTTTATCGTGAACTGTGTTTTAAAGGACACTAGTTCTTTAACCTGTTTTAGACAAGATTTATTCCTTAAAATAAAGGACCTTGTAATAATGATTTTTGGTATCAAATCAAAATTGGAGTTTTAATAAATTCTTTAAGGAAGATTTAAGTTTTTATTTTCAAAGTTTATCTTTGATAAAATTAATGAGAATCTTTTAATATGAATATTCTATTTAAAACGAGACTCGGAGTTGGAATGTGGCATAATGTGTGATTTCCAATATTTGCTTTTTAATCACAAAATATGCGAGTTATTCAGAAAGACCGGGTTTAACCCATTCTGAATAATCATCACGACGATCAAGAGTCGAATATGAAGGCGCGGGTTGAAGACCGAAAGTTTTCATATCGTTGGGATGATGATGACTGGTATCTTGGATTGGGACTGGCCTCCCAAGGCAAGGTATTTGGTAATGATCGTCCAAACGCATTTGGAGATCGACGGACACGTTGTTTCGTTCAGACCCAGAACGGACTTGTAAATGGATTGCATGTCTGACGTTGAATTTCATACCATGTAAATTGATTTCTATTTGATATACAACCGTTGGTGGCAGAGAATTTATTCTCTTGCTTAACACCCTTAGAGGTTGTGTATTGGTAGTTGTTGATTTCATAGCGTGAATTTTCAACGTGGCACGCCAAGGTGCATATGATCAAGGCTTTGTTGAAAAGAAGGCCTTGTGGGATGATCAAAGCATAGTCTGTTTAGGCATAGCTTTGTGTATAACGTGATTTCGCGAGCCTCACAACCCGGTAGAGTCTAAAAAGGGAGAAGGGAACGCAGGGAGAGCAATACGTTTCTTTCTAGCTAGAGTGATGTCAGGGACCTACCAGCACTGATATTTACTTATGTGGATGATGGATGACGAGGCCTCGGTATTAGGTCCTATAGGATCGGGAAAAGTGTGTTCAGGAATTTCCAATTCTCAAAGCTGTATGTGAGGACCGGCCCTGCTGTTTCCAAGGGTTCACTACGGGGAATCCTGGGGCATTAGCTAGAGTGTCTCGAATCGGTAAGGAGCTCCTCCCTAGCCTTGACTCATGATGGAAACCCAATTTCCAATACGCCCCATGCGGTTTTGATTGTATTACTAGTACGGAGGCATAATATATGGGTACCTATGCTTCCTAGGATTGATACATTATGATTGAAACGTTTTATTAAAACATATACACACTAATAATAATATCGTTTTAACGTATTTATCATCTTTTAATCACCATAAGGTAAAACTCTATCCTCTGGTGTGCATTGCTTTGTGTGATGGGACCTGAGTCTTATGGTGGTTTCATTTTTCTAAAAAGCATTGCGTTATTTGACGATTTACTTTACTGTTATGCACAGCAATCCATTGGAGTAAACCCGTTCGGCGTTAGCAGCGTGGTCCTTGGATTTGCCTTATTACAATTAGTTAAACTAGTTAAGAATTCTCACACCAGTCCCATGACTGACTCGTAGTTTGTTTCCACCTTTGCAAACTCGGGTGCCCTCTTTTCCACACGGGCAGTCGAGTAATTTTTCTACAGGTTTATCTCTTGAGCAGGATTCTGGATTGAAGCTTAAAGTTGTGTCCAGAACATTGAAGTCTTCCGCTGTGCATTGTATTAAATTATTGTATTTTACCTTCCGCTGTATTATATTATGTACTATGATAGATTCTGTACTCTAATGTAACATTTATTATTGATGTTATAAAAGTCTTTTGTTATTTGTTTTGATGTTGTTGTATTCCCAAAGTTGATGTATCCACAGATTTCCAACCTTTGGTTCAGACCTGTGTGGTTTATGGTCGATTCAAAGGATGGGAACTTACGGGTCATCACAGTTGGTATCAGAGCTTTGGTTAGCTCAAATCTTTGGGGTACAACTCATTAGAACTGAACAAAAGACTCATCAGAGATTGGATTAGTAATATCCAATAAGAATACTCATTAGAGATAGGATCAGAAGTATCCTTGAATGAGAAAACTCATTAGAGATGGGGTTAGTAATGCCCTAGAATGAGTTGAGAGTAGCAAGCCTATAATATACGTATCTGTAATTATAATCTATTTTAGAAAATATGATTTTTGAATATATAAAAGTTATATATTTCAAAAGTTAATCAACTAATAAAATTATTGAAATCAATGAAAGATGAGTTAGTTACTTAAACACTTTTAGCTTCGTTCCTTTTCGAGGACGAAAAGTTCTTAAGTAGGGGAGACTGTAACAACACTAAATTTTAGGGGTAGATTTAAAATTTAAATTTAGTAATTTAATGAGGCTTTGATATTTAAAATGATTTATTTAAAATAATGATTAAGAATTGAAGTTAGAATGAATAATTTAATTTTAATTATAAAAAAAAGTTAGAAATAGTGCTGTAGTTTGAAAAGTCAAACTTGAACTTTGACTGACCGTACAGGATGCAAAATTTAACGGATTTAAGTGAAACCAAAAATATTAGAATCTCTTTAAAAATATCTTTCTAACGAATCTGAAAAATCGAAATTTCATAACGAGAATCAAAAGTTATGTCAAAATTAAAATCTAGAAAGGTCGCTATGAAATTTATAAAGGTCAAAAATGCCACTTTTTGCATATGAAGGAACTTGGACTCGAAACCACTTCCATTGAGTTCAGAATGACGATTCTGCATTGAAAAACAGTAAACACTTATATATTTTGAGTTTCAAAAATTATTTGTTTAAAAATGTATTTTTAATATTAAATATATTGGCCTTGAAAATAGTCATTTTCAAACGACCTCCGTTTTCGACGAAACTACTTTTGTTGGAACCGAAATGTCAAATTATAGCTAGATTTCAATTTTCAGAATTTTTCGAATTAATATGTGAGCGTGGCGAAAGAAAATGTGTTTTGACTATTTTAGTTAAATTTAAACGCCTTAAAAATAGCCATTTTTCAAACAGTCTCAGAATTCGACAAAAATAATTTTGTTGGATTCGTATCGTCATAAGAAAGCTAAAAATATATTTTTTAGAATTTTCTGAGGTCATATGTGGCCCCGGCATATTTAAATGTACGTTAGAAATTAAATTATTTATTTAATATTGTATTTTTAAATTAAAAACCGAAAAAAAACGTTATAGACATCAGAATTGGAGCCCGGGACATAGTCCATCGCGTTCAGAAGGCCTCAAAACCTTAAGAACGACAGTAAGCAGGCCTAAATCGGAGTTCGGACTAAAACGGGCTTTAACGGGCTAATTAAATTATTAAATAATGATTAGGAAAACCTAATATAATATTATAAATTCCGAAAACACTGTTCATCCTTCCTCAGCCGTCGTTTTCTGAGCCGTATGAACCCATTACCATTCAAAACTTCAAACTTCGATTCCTCTTCCAATTCTCAACGAAATCCTTCGTGTAAATACACGTTTCGAAGAGAATTTCGAGCTCTTCGATTCTATACCCGAATCACCTCCTCTCGTTGACCGTAGCCGCCGCCACACCCCCTCAAATGCAGCGCACAAACCCCGCCACCGGGCCTACCACGTCGAACCGCACCCCCCTTCTTCTGGCCGTGCATGCTCCTCTCCAAGGCGGTCATTCTCCAACAAACCGTTCGTAAAACCGTCAACCGTAGCTCGAGTTATCTCGATCCAAAGATTTGAACAAACTAAGGTAAATTATTTCAGACTTTGCGACGCTTTTAAGCGTTACTGTGCCAGTTGTTAAAAGCCAGAATTCAAATTTACACATGAATTTCAATTTGAAATCTTTCAGATCCGAAACCGCTGTGGCTCCGAACACGAAATCTGATTGAAACCACTTTCATTTCAGAAACAAGCAAGGTGAGAATTTATTTTTAAATTAATATTAATTAATTTAATTATTATTCTTTTGTTGTTTAATGTTGAATGGTGAAAATAAATCGATATGCGATGGATGTTGTTCTATGTTGTGGATTCGAATTGTATTTGGATGATGTGATATTAGATCTGAAGTGTGAAGCGCTAAATTTGAATTGATGATGTGATATTTTATCGTTTGTGGTGGAATTATACATGAAAACATTGGACTTGAAAATAAAAAGACAATCTTTTTATGTTCAAAATAAAAAGACAATATTTTTATATTTAAAATAAAAAAACAATATTTTTATATTGAAATTTTGACGATGTAAATGAAAAGACGATCTTTTGTATTGAAAATAGAAAAGGCATTATTTTTACATTGTAAATAGAAAAGATTACATTTTTACATTGTGAAGTAGAAAAGGTAATATTTTTACATTGTAAATAGAAAAGATTATGTTTTTACGTTGTAAAATAGAAAAGTTAATATTTTTACATTGTAAAATATAAAAGTTGATGTCTTTACATTGTAAAATATAAAAGTTGATGTCTTTACATTGTAAAACATAAAAAGTTGATATTTTTACATTGAAAATATAAAAGTAGATACTTTTACATTGTGAATAAAAAGTTGATGCTTTTACATTGTAAGTAAAAGAATGAAATTTTATGTTGTAAAATAAATTGCAACATCGCATGAATTATATAACATTTTATTTTGTTATTTATGAAAGAATTTACATCGCATGAATTATATAACATTTTATTTTGATATTTATGAATGAATTTGCATCGCATGAATTAAATAATATTTTATTATGTAATTTAAGAATGAATTTACACCGCATGAACAAAAGTTACATTTTTATATGTAATTTATATATAAATTTGCACCGTATGTTGAAAATTACATTTTTCTATGTAATTAAAATGTAAATTTACATTGCATGACGAAAATTACATTTTTCTATGTAGTTTATATATAAATTAGAATGGCATGATTAAAATTACATTTTTATATGTAATTAAAAATGTGAATTTACACTGTATGATAAAAATTGCATTTTTAGATGTAATTTAAATATGAATTTATGTCGTATGATAGAAATTACATTTTTCTATGTAATTAAAATATGAATTTCCATCGCATGATAAAAATTACATTTTTCTTTGTAATTTAAATTGAATTTGTACCGCATGATAATAATTACATTTTTCTATGTAATTTAGATGTGAATTAGAACGGTAAAATAAAAATGACATTTTTCTATGTAATTTATATATGAGTTATAACGGTATGATAAAAATTACATTTTTCAATGTAATTAGAATATGAATTTGTATTGCATTATAACGATTACACCTCTTTATGTAATTGGGACATGAATTTACAATGTAAAATAAAAATTACATTTTATATGTAATTAGAAAAGAGGAATTTGCATTGTAAATTAAAAAGTACATTTTATATGTAATTAGAAAAGAGTATTTACATTGTAAATTAAAAATTACATTTTTCTATGTAATGTAGGTTAAGATTTACATTGTAAATTAAAAATTACATTTTTATATGTAACGTAGGTTGAGATTTACATTGTAATATAAAATTTACAATTTTATATGTAACTAGAAGTTGAGAATTCGCATGATATAGAAAATTACCTTTTTATGTAATTAAAAGACGTGAGGCTTGCATTGCATAGAAAAATTACATTTTAAAGTAATTAGGAAGGAGAGTTGGACATAGAATAAATTTTATCTTTTTAATATAATTTTAAAAGATAAAGATTGACACGGTTATGAAAATTACATTTTTAATGTAATTTAAAAAGTTAAAATTTTTCACTATAATATTGATTACATTTATAATGTAATTAAAAAGAAAATTTTATGATGCAACTGAAAGATAGGAATTTTACATTTTAGTGTTGATTATAATTTCAATATAGAAAATTTTTACGATGTGCATAAAAGAAATAAGTGGGATGCCATATTAAATTATGTTTCGAGAAAATTTTATTTTTATTTGACATTGGAAATAAATGACATGTTTATTATCATAAATTGTTAGGGAAATTTAAATTGGTTAAATCCATTAACCAATTATTGAATTGTATATTTAGATGAATTGTGTTGGCTGAAAACCCACACGGGTATTGGGACGATATTTGATTGACACAAATCCCAATGTTAAATGGTATGTCTATCGATAGATCGACAGGCTGCGATGAGCGTTACTATTTAGTTTTAACGCTTACACAGTAGAAATTACACTCTGGATGTAATGGATGACTTGATGAGTATGTTGATTATTGAAATATATACGATGTGTGTGAAATCCATATAATCCAAATTATATGGTGAATTATTGAGTCGCACTCCGATTCAGATGTTCTTTTGAAGAAGAATATTTGTACATTAAAAATCTTTTTATATAAAGAATATTTTTAATGATTATTTTAAAATATGTTCTTATAATAATGAATTAACATTTAAAGAGAAATCTTTTAATTAGGATTATTAGAATGTACAATTATATTTTGTGATGTGAAATAAATTGAGATGTGGAGTGGATTTATCGTGGAAGGTGTTTCTAAATGACATTTGTCCTTTAATCCAATTTACATTGAAATTATTATTTGGAATTTATAAATCTATTTTATAGATTTATAAAAAAAAGGCATTTTCTAAAAATCAAGTTTTTCAATTTAATATATTAAATTGGAATTAAGTGGAAATTCGATTGGTAATAATCGAGATGGGCTTCTGTAACAGAAGACCGATATTATATATGGAATTTAAGAGGCCTTGCCATTATTCCATGTATACGGTTAGTCCGATACAAAAATTTATAGCGATTATGTATTGATTTGATTTCTGTGGAATTCCATATTTTGTAAATTGATTTGTGGGTTTATCGTGAACTGTGTTTTAAAGGACACTAGTTCTTTAACCTGTTTTAGACAAGATTTATTCCTTAAAATAAAGGACCTTGTAATAATGATTTTTGGTATCAAATCAAAATTGGAGTTTTAATAAATCCTTTAAGGAAGATTTAAGATTTTATTTTCAAAGTTTATCTTTGATAAAATTAATGAGATTCTTTTAATATGAATATTCTATTTAAAAGGAGACTCGGAGTTGGAATGTGGCGTAATGTGTGATTTCCAATATTTGCTTTTTAATCACAAAATATGCGAGTTATTCAGAAAGACCGGTTCTAACCCATTCTGAATAATCATCACGACGATCAAGAGTCGAAGATGAAGGCGGTGGTTGAAGACCGAAAGTTTTCATATCGTTGGGATGATGATGATTGGTATCTTGGATTGGGACTGGCCTCCCAAGGCAAGGTATTTGGTAATGATCATCCAAACGCATTTGGAGGTCGACGGACACATTGTTTCGTTCAGACCCAGAACGGACTTGTAAATGGATTGCATGTCTGACGTTGAATTTCATACCATGTAAATTGATTTCTATTTGACATACAACCGTTGGTGGCAGAGAATTTATTCTCTTGCTTAACACCCTTAGAGGTTGTGTATTGGTAGTTGTTGATTTCATAGCGTGAATTGTCAACGTGGCACGCCAAGGTGCATATGATCAAGGCTTTGTTGAAAAGCAGGCCTTGTGGGATGATCAAAGCATAGTCTGTTTAGGCATAGCTTTGTGTATAACGTGATTTCGCGAGCCTCACAACCCGGTAGAGTCTAAAACGGGAGAAGGGAACGCAGGGAGAGCAGCACGTTTGTTTCTAGCTAGAGTGATGCCAGGGACCCACCAGTGCTGATATTTACTTATGTGGATGATGGATGACGAGGCCTCAGTATTAGGTCCTATAGGGCTGGGAAACGTGTGTTCAGGAATTGCCAATCCTCAAAGCTGTATGTGAGGACCGGCCCTGCTATTTCCAAGGGTTCACTGCGGGGAATTCTTGGGCATTAGCTAGAGTGTCTCGAATCGGTAAGGAGCTCCTCCCTAGCCTTGACTCATGATGGAAACCCAATTTCCAATACGCCCCATGCGGTTTTGATTGTATTACTAGTACGGAGGCATAATATATGGGTACCTATGCTTCCTAGGATTGATACATTATGATTGAAACGTTTTATTAAAACATATACACACTAATAATAATATTGTTTTTACGTATGTATCATCTTTTAATCACCATAAGGTTAAACTCTATCCTCTGGTGTGCGTTGCATTGTGTGATGGGACCTGAGTCTTATGGTGGTTTCAATTTTTCTAAAAAGCATTGCGTTATTTGACGATTTACTTTACTGTTATGCACAACAATCCATTGGAGTAAACCCGTTCTGCATTAGCGGCGTGGTCCTTGGATTTGCCTTATTACAATTAGTTAAACTAGTTAAGAATTCTCACACCAGTCCCATGACTGACTCGTAGTTTGTTTCCACCTTTGCAAACTCGGGTACCCTCTTTTCCACACGGGCAGTCGAGTAATTTGTCTATAGGATTATCTCTTGAGCAGGATTCTGGATGGAAGCTTAAAGCTGTGTCCATAACATTGAAGTCTTCCGCTGTGCATTGTATTAAATTATTGTATTTTACCTTCCGCTGTATTATATTCTGTACTCTGATAGATTCTGTACTCTGATGTAACATTTATTATTGATGTTATAAAAGTCTTTTGTTGTTTTTTCTGATGTTGTTGTATTCCCAAAGTTGATGTATCCGCAGATTTCCAACCTTTGGTTCAGACATGTGTGGTTTATGGTCGATTCAAAGGATGGGAACTTACGGGTCATCACAAGTATCTCATATATAACACCCACGGTGTTATCGGTAAATTTAACTATCATTTCATGTTCAAATCTAATTAAAGTTTTAACTATTGCCTGGAGTAAAACCGATGGTACTCCATTCTCGATCATTTCATGAATTCGATATATTTAATTATCCCATTCTCATTCCAATCTAATTAAAGATTTATTAAAACTCTAATTCAGTTTTAATCTTAAAATCATTACTTAATGATTATTCAAATTTAAGAAATTAATCTTATCTTTAACAGGGTTAAGGAACTAATGTCATTTAAAACACAATTCACAATAAACCCAAATTAGCTTCCATCAAATATGGAATCTTCACGGAAAATAGATCAATATATAATCGATATATATTTCTGTATCCAATCAATACTATAAATGGAATAACGATAAAGCATTTTAAATTCCATATATAGTAACAGTATTCCTTCACAGACGCTCATCTCGATTATTACCAAATCGAATTCCATTCAATTCCAATTTAATATATTAAATTGGAAACTTTACTTTGGAAATTTTACATTAAATCTTAATAAAAAGATTTATAAATTCCAAATCATCTCTTCCCTATTAATTGGGCTAAAGAACAAATGTTATTTAAAGCACTGTTCACGATAACCCAAAAATCCAATTTGATATTAGATACAAGGCTCTGAATAGAAATTTTATTGTCTTATATTCAATAGCAAATTCTGAAACCAACAAATATTGTATTGGGAATAAGGGTATTTATATCTTCCAAGTTCCTCAGCAATATCCGTGTGATCACGAAATCCAATATCTAAATTCTCTGAACATTATTTCCATTTAAATCTTTTCTAATTTATTCATCGAAAAATTCTAGTTATTTTAAAACCCCTTTTTCAAATCCAATTCATTATTTCTAAAAATCATGGGATTTTTATTTTAATTTTTAACTTGTTCATTTAGATATAAATATCTTTTATCCTTTCAAACTTGGATTTTTTTCATCCAAAATCTTTCCAAATCATTAGTTATTATTTTACATAATTTTAATAATTTTATTAAGGCCCGTACAGTCGGTTTCCAATAATGACCACAGAACTGCATTCATAGCGACCTTTTCTGAAATTGATTTGGACATATCTTAAAATATAGCTGTTAGATTTCAAATCTTTTATAATTATTCGAAAGCTCTTTTCAATACGAACCCAACGGTACCGGTTTTAGGAGAGTCCGACGGTCGGATCTCCCGTAACATCAATTTGAAGTTAATGGTCGAAATTCGCGAACGGTCGCTACGCGGCGCATTCTATTCAGGCCATTATATATATAATATATATATCTTCGATTTTAATTTAAAACATATTTTATAAATCGTTTATAAATTCATTTTAAAATGATTTCAACTTCATTTTCAATTTTGAATCAGAATTGAAAATTCCGTA
Source organism: Allium sativum (assembly GCA_030737875.1). Classification (NCBI taxonomy): domain Eukaryota; kingdom Viridiplantae; phylum Streptophyta; class Magnoliopsida; order Asparagales; family Amaryllidaceae; genus Allium; species Allium sativum. Next base: position 1,009,506,721 of record CM060912.1, on the reverse strand, counting down.
TCATTACAATATTAAAATGATAATATTTTCAAAATATTAGATTTTAAAATCAATTCTTTTCGATATTATTTATAAAATAAATAAAATCGATTGGTCAACCCGTTCGGGTTAAAAATGGCATTCAACTACTTAACTCGACTTCATATTCATTTCAGTTCTGAATATTTCAATATTTTCGTGCCCATCCAAAATCGGACATCAAAATCGTATCTTGATTCTTCACTGAATATTATTTTAAAACTATACAGAATATTAATTTAAAACTATACTGAATAATAATTGAAAAATATACTATATATTATTTTAAAACTATTCGTTATTTCTGGATTGGAATCAGACTCAATCAATTAACATATAAATATTTTTATATGGATTTCCATACATCGCATGTATTCACAATAATGATAAATAATCATTAGACATCCACACATCATCCAGAGTGCATTCAACCATTGTATAAGTGTTAAAATAAATAAATAACGCTCATCACTGTCTGTCAACCCATCGATTAACATATAATTAAATTCAGGGGAGATGTGAATAAATTACCATCCCCAGCCCACCTGTTCCAATACGATTTGAATTATTTTTTCATTTACCAATTTTCACTGTTTTAAATTATAAATAAATATTTATGATTTAATTTCAATTACCACATTAATGTTAACATTATTTTTAATATTTTAATCATCACAACATCACAATCAAAACACAATATGGTCAATTAAATCGTTTATGGTCTGTGGATGAGGGAGGTGAGCTAACAGGCATCGTACAACATTTGTGATAATTAAAAACTGATAAAAATCAATACTGGCAGTTTATGTATGTAGTTATAAAATAAATAACTGTATAAGAATTATAGTGAGAAGTTCTCACTTTGGGTTCCACTCCGTCATTCTTTAATTGATGATTTTATTTAATAAAATTAAACTGATCATTTAATTTTATCAAAAACGTAAAGTAGCTCCGATTCCGTTCTGGTCAGTTCCATGTCGTAGTGTTCGTTGTTGCGAATCCAATGCTTCTGAAATCACTGAATTCCGATGTCGTATGACCTGGATATTAATTTTTATACTTTGAATACAATTTAACTTAAATTAAACATAATTAATTCACTAATTATCCACTTAATTATCTTCCTAAACCAACCTCCACCGTTCATATGTAGGCACCGAAGAAACCCATTCGTTCATCCCCCTTGCATCACCATGCGCACCACCAGAGACGATGAGGACCCGATCAGAATATGCCACACCGGTGAGCTTCGGTCTCTCCATCGTTGGCCTACGGCACAGCGAATCCAACCACCCCTATAGCCTGAAAACGGCTTCGAACCGCCCCTCTTTGAGTGAGAAATTCAGACGAACCAGGCCATAAATTTTGATCATCTCCTTATGATTTTGAAGATGAGAAAAATCTTCATAATATTCGCGTTATCAGTTTTGAATATTACTTGGAGGATTGGAAATAATTAACGAAAGAAAATGGAAAAAAATCGCCCTTTGGTTCAGGAAGAACGGCGCTGGAAGTGTTTGACCGCATGGAAGGATGTTGACTCAGGGTTTTGTTGATATTTATACACAATTTATTTTATTATTTTATTCCTAAAAATGTGTTTTTGCATACGAACTCCAAATCAAACACAACGATTGTCGTTCCTATCCAAATACCCCCATTCTGGGCACAATGGGATATGTTTCGTAAGTCAATTTGAATGTTTCGATAAGTTTTTATCAAAATATAAATATAAATTAATATATATTGAATTTAAACATATATTTTAATTTACCAGGACCACATAATGACTCCAAAAATTATAGAAAAATAAATCTAGCTATGTTTTGACGATACGGTCCTAACAAAATTAATTTCATCGAATTTGGAGACCGTTTGAAAAATGACGTTTTTCTAGTCGATTAAATTTAAACTAAATTAACAAAACACGTTTAAATTTACCACGCTCACATATTAATTCCAAAAATTATGAAATTTGAAACCTAACAATAATTTGACATTTCAGGTCCAATAAAAGTGGTTTCATCAAAAACGAAGTTCATTTGCAAAATGGCTATTTTTGAGGGCTATATATATTATTAATATATATATATATATATAAAAATTCTATAACGACTATTTCAAATTATAAACTGGACAAAACTTACATTTTATAAAGTGAATTCTCAGTTTCTTACATTCGTTATAAAGATATAATTAAAAAGATTCTAAGTTTCTTGTTTCGTCCAATTCTGACTTATATTGAATTCTGTATATTCAATTGAAATTTAAAATTGGATTTTCATACTATCTCGCCATTTCGAGTTTGTTTTATAATTAAAATAAATCTATATGTTCTAACTTCGATTTAAATAAATAAAATAAATCATTTTAAATATTCATAACCCATTAAAATTTCTAAAATAAAAAAATTTAAATTGGTTCAGAAATTACGGGTTGTTACAATCTCCCCCACTTAAAATCTTTTTGTCCTCGTAAAGGAACGAAGCTGAAAGTTGTTTAACCAATGTAACACCCCCAAATTTCTGAGAATATTAAAATTAACAAATTCAATAACACTTAATTTTTAGAAGAAGAATTAAGTGAAATGGGTTGCGCTATTACGTTCATCTCAAAATTTTGGTTAAGACAGACATTTGGTTTGAATAAAACGGATACTTATGAAGAAGTTATTAAGCCTTGAAGTTTGTATGCATATGAGAAATATATATATATATAAATGAAATAAATAAATATGCAAAAAAGTTCAAAGCAGCGAATTGGGAGGGGGAATAACCGAACCAGCCCATTTTTGAGGTCGACCCGCGCTTCGCTGGGTCGATTAGGGGTTAATTCAGGGTGTTTGGATATCAACCCGTGGGCCGATTCGCTCTAAGGAAGATGTGGCATCTAATTGGTTCTCATGGTTCAGGGTTAATCTAATGGTCCTAAAACACTCTCTACAACTATATAAGGACCCTAAACCTAAAACCTAATTCTATTATTCACTCTCATCTAAACCTAGCCACCACTAAAACCTAAGTCAAAATAAAATCTAATCTAATTCAACTAAGAGAATTCAACGATCTACATCAAAGGCGAGCAATTCAGTTTCAGAATACAGATCCCTGAAATCAAGTTTTTCCTTTTGATTGTAAGTGTAATTATCTTTCAGATGTGAATAAATTAAAGACGCGATTTGTAATGAATTGTAAAATAAATTGTATCAAGTTGTATGTGATGTTGATTCATGTTTATTCATGTCTATTCTATTATATATGCCTATGTACTATTGTGGTCTATCGAACCTATCATGTTATGTGGAAATTGGTGAGTAAACCTATGATGTTGTATAGGAATTTGGGAATGAAATTATCATATGTAAGTTTGGTGATATTATGATACATAAAAGTTTTAGGCTAAGTCATGTCGTTTATGCCTAATTGTTTAGAGCCATTATGCATACATGTTTAGATCTACGACCTTATATGTTTAGATCTACAACTTTATATGTTAGATCCATATGCATTTATGATAGATCTAATTTGCAATTTCACCACTATATGCGTAGTTTTATGCAAATTCATATGCTTGTGGTTCATGTTGCATAGATCAAATTTGCAAGTTCATAGTTAAAAGTATATTGTTCTATGCCAAATCCATGTGACATATGTGTAGTTAGATTCATACTTTTGTATGATGTTGGAATGTTTCAAAGTTCCTCTTTTCCTCTTTTTTGTTTTATAAGTTAGGCTAAGATATCGAGCCTAACATTCTATGTAATTTTGCGAACGTACAACGGGGGTAACATTGGGGAAAACATGAAATTACATGTAATTGGCATGTTTGACACATAAGCATGATAAATGACATGAAAATGGTATAATCTATATACCTAAAATTTTGAAAGTGATTTAGAAGGAAAGTGGGCCATGACCATAATTGATTTATAATTTACATATAAATATGTAGGATAAACATGAAAATTTACATGGCATAGATTGGTTCATGAAATGGTATATTTAGTATACCATTAATTGTGAGCATATTTAAAAGGATAATTATGGCATAATTAAATTGGGAATAATTTACATATGGAATTTGTTATAAATAAGAAATATGTAAATTTAGAAAAGACGAATATGCCTAACCCGAGGTTAGACTGAGTTATGGTATAAAACTGCCTGGAACCGACCGGCACATCCAGTGACCACAACAATATCTATCTAATGTGGGTGGTTAGTGCATTGAGCCCAAAAAATACCCGAGGTTAGACTGAGTTGTGGTGTAAAACTGCTCGAAACCGACCGGCACATCCAGTGACTACAACAATACCTGTCTAATGTGAGTCGTTGGTGCTTTAATAAAGCCAAGTCAAGATTGGTAGGGTTAAGTCAATTAAGGAAACACTTAACCAATTCAACATGTTAATTAGACAAGTGGGTGAGGTTATGTAAATTTAGAACACTTAACCGCTATAACATGTTAATTAGACAAGTGGGTGAGGTTAAGTAAATTTAGAACACTTAACCATTATAACATGTTAATTAGACAAGTGGATGAGGTTAAGTAAATTTAGAACACTTAACCGTTATAAAATGTTAATTATACAAGTGGGTGAGGTTAAGTAAATTTAGAATACTTAACCGTTATAACATGTTAATTAGACATGTGGGTGAGGTTAAGTAAATTTAGAACACTTAACCGTTATAACATGATAATTAGACAAGTCGGTGAGGTTAAGTAAATTTCGAACACTTAACCATTATAACATGTTAATTAGACAAGTGGGCGAGGTTAAGTAAATTTAGAACACTTAACCATTATAACATGTTAATTAGACAAGTGGGTGAGGTTAAGTAAATTTAGAAACACTTAACCAATATAACTTGATTTATGGAAAGGTTAAGTTAAAATAAGAAGACAACACTTAACCAATATAACTATTTGTAGTAGGGTTAAGTTAACACAAGAAGGCAACGCTTAACCAAAGTAACATGACACGTAGGTGGGTTAAGTTAACTTGAATTGATTGATGACCCTTAACTAATACAACAAGATGAATACGTGGGGTTAAGTTAACAAGAAACACTTGACCAATATAACTTGATGAATGAACGGGGCTAAGTTAATAGGAAACACTTAACTGATCCAACATGATAAGTAAGGAGGGTCAAGTTAATAAGAAATTCTTAACCAACATGACATGATGAATGAGTGGGTTAAGTTAACATGAGCAGACAACACTTAACTAATATGGTGTAATGTGCGGGAGGGTTAAGTACATATCAGGTTGGTGGGTAATATTAGTAAATATAGGCCCACAAAACTTAACCATTATGTAAAGATGCTTGAATCAGTGGAAGGGTTAAGTACATATCGAGTTGGTGGGTAATATTAGTAAATATAGGCCCACAAAATTTAATCATTAAATAAACATGCTTGAATCAATGGAAGGGTTAAGTACATATCGGGTTGGTGGGTAATATTAGTAAAAATAGGCCCACAAAACTTAACTATTAAATAAACATGCTTGAATCGATGGGAGGGTTAAGTACATCTCGTGTAGGTGGGTAATATTAGTACATATAGGCCCACAAAACTTAACCTTTTATTAAAAATGCTTGAATCGACTGGAGGGTTAAGTACATATCAGGTTGGTGGGTAATATTAGTAAATATAGGCCCACAAACTTAACCAATAGGAAACCCTAGTAACGGGAACCCATTTCAGTAGTAACCCACATGGATGTATCACGGTACCTGAACTAGGAAGGTTGGGACACGATTACTGGGCTAATTATAAGTGGTCAAAGTAGCGGCAGGGGTACGTCAGTGTAGGTTCCGACGGTTTACAGGCATGCACGTACTACAGAGTGGGAAAAAGCAGGCACTGGGTACCAGTAGTTATACACTGTGCATCTTGAATCGTGTCGGGTTGCTATCATAAGGATTAATACACTTTATGGTGGGACCAACACGGGTATCTACACGCAAGAGAGGGCCGAATGACACAGACACATGGAACATGAATACAAGTAGGGAGCCGATCGATAGGGTAGTAAGGGTACATCTAACATGTTCATGGCAATTAGGCTGATTGAGGTGGAATCCTCATGATAGATGTACACCTGAAGGCTACCACAACTACGGGGGGTTGGGATCACGATTATCATTTTATACAGATTACTAGTTGGGACACTAGTTAGGTGGTGCAAAGATAAATATGGAAATCATATTAACAGAGTAGTAGCGAAGTAGAGAAAAAGTAGAAGCGCATTCAGTTCACCTTGCACTTATCTTGTCTTTAGTTACCATGTTTTTATGGTATTGTCCTATTTTCGGTTTATTCATGTCATGATCCTTTATCTTGTTTGCATGCTGAAAGATCACTGGACTTACCAGACTTATGTCTGACCTAGTTTGTTTTTTGCCTATTTCCTTCCGTTTCCCCCCCAGGTAGTCAGGGAGGGAATAGCTCAGCCTAACTTGGACATCTTCTCTTTCCAAGCTTGAAGATTAGTTGGTGTATCACTTTGGGCTCTCTCTCTCTTCCACTACTATGGCTGGTTCATGCTTTATCGGGGAATATCATTGTTTTTATGCTTCTTTTATTCTTGGAAGTTTTTAAATCAAGACATAAGTTCTATGTATTACATTTAAGTATGATTGAGGAAATTGTTGTAAAAGCTTGACTGAATTAAGTTGTTTATAAAATTACTTTATTTTCCGCTGCTTTATTTGTCTGTCTTGTAATTTATCGACATCTTTTACCTATAATGCTCCACCGAAGTTAAGGCATTCCCTCTGTGAGTGACCTTAACGGAGGTGGGGTGTTTCACTTGGTATCAGAGCTGAAGGTTACCGGATCAGATAAAAGATTTGAAAATTTATTTTCGAAACGATATTAAAAGAAGCATTTTCAAAAGAAAAGTTTTTTTTAAAGGCATATTCCCCAAAGTCATACGCACTATCTTTTTGATCCTATGTTTGAATCCTTGTTTCCTTCTTTCCTGAGTCTCCTGGGCTCCTGGCTTTCTGGGAGGTAACCTCATCGCGACATGGTTCCGTAGGCTCGACGAGACTACGACACTTGTCAAAGGGAAAACAAGTGCCCAACTTCCATCTGTAGCCGTAGTAGTTTCACCTACGGCTAATTTTCTTTCGAGCTTTGTAGGATTCTCCGTGCGATGGAGGCAGCTTTCGAGAGACCTGTCAACAAGTTACACAAGGATGGCAAAGATGAGAATGAGGGAGTTTGGCTAAGGAGCACAACACAAGGATGAAGAACTCATGGATATGGACTTGGTTCACAAAGGAGGGGAGGAAAGAATAGTAAAACCTAAAACAAGAGGAAGTATTTTTATTTTGGTATAACAGGCCGTATAATTAAGGGCAAGGGGAAGAACAAAAGACATGATTTTCCGGAAGGCAAGTGCATGCTCTCACCACCAGCATACCTGAGAGAGAGAGGCAGTAAGGTTTCTGTTGAAAAATTTAGTTTTTCTTCTTGATCATCCCGCTAGTACTCTTTTTGATTTTTGCGCTTCGCATTCATTTATATTTGCTTCTATAGTTGAGTCTCTGCACCCTTGATCTTGTCTAGTAGAGGATCCCATTATTGTCTCAAGTCCAATTTGTGGTTCGGCTCATTTATCTTTGGTTTGTAAGGATTTGAGATACTTATGTTTTTGGTTTCATGGGCTATGGGTTGATTCTAGGCATGGATTAGTTAGCTAGTAATTGTGAAAGGAGGGTAGTTAGACTTTCGACTTGCCTCGAGAATACCCTCGAAATTTTGTGCGATCCTAAGGGATCAGTTTGTCTTAGCTACCTAGAATCACTTTATGTATTTATCGACGATTTTCAATCCGTTAGAGTAGTCCATGAGTACGCAGATGTTTTTGATTAAGGTTAAGAGTTTTCCCCCTAAAAACTCGAGATAAACTTCCGCATATATCCAGTTGACAATACAAAGCCAGTTGTGCGATCAACGATAGTTTTGGAGCAAGATTGGCAAGGATAGCCAGAGTCGGTTAAGTGCTTAATTGTTTGGTTGTTTTGCTAGTATTACCTCACATAGATTGTCCAAATTCGGAGGACGTATTCCTTGGGTGTTTGTCTGATATTGGTTTAGGCCTTTGGGGCTTGTACTTGAGGGATGTTGAGTTCGACTAGGATAGTTTGCGTGAGAGATAAATAGTTGTGGCAGATGCCCTAAGTAGAAAAAAAAAACTAACCTTAAGAGAGGTAAAAAGTACATAGCAACCTTTAACTTTAGACCTTCAGATTTGTGATATGATGGATAAGCTAAGTAGAGGAGAGACCTCTAATCATCTTAGTATATACACTTGGTATCATGGTTAACTTCTGTTTATCTTGGAAAGATAGTTCGACAACATTGGATACCCTCTAGCATAGTAAATGATTGAGGTCCTATCTTTACTAGTGGGTTTTGGAAATGGAGGTCAAGAAGCTTCATAATCGTGAAGTTAAATTAGTTAAGGTACAGTGGAGTGAAGCTCAAAGAAGATGCGACTTAGAAGACTGAAGACTAGATACGCGTATCATACCCTTCTTGAGGGTATATCCTTGATTCCTTCTTTTTCTCTAATATTTATTTGCATGCTAGTCTTTATCTTTTAAGTATATCCTCTCGGTCCTATCCTTGATCCTTTGGTAGAAGCCAATGGATGAAAACATGTGTTTGAGACATGTTATGATTGATGGTTGCAAGTGGTTGCAAGTGCTAGTGGTTGCTCGTGGATGCATATACACACATTAGGCACTAGATCGGCTCAGTCACTTTCATATTGCATATGCATATGAATGTATTTGTATATGAATTGAAACTTGATGTATTATCATATGGATGTTGCATATGGATGAGTGAATATGCACACATATAGTATTTACATGATTAGGGATATTTGCATACATATTGGACGCATGACACTCTCATGATTCGCATTAAGGAGGTGAACTGGATCAGTAGACCGCCTGATTTTGCACTAGATAAGAGACATATACACACACTCTGCATATGTTCATATGGCATTAGAAGTCTTCTAAGGACAATGGATGCTTGTGGATGATGGATGAGTAGATGGATGATTGGATGTTAGAATGCATTCTTCTTAACTTGAAGATTTTGGGGACGAAATCCTTTAAGGAGGGGAGAATGTAACACCCCGAATTTTCTGAGAATATTAAAATTAACAAATTCAAGAACACTTAATTTTAAGAAGAAGAATTAAGTGAAATGGGTTGCGCTATTACGTTCGTCTCAAAATTTTGGTCAAGATAGACACTTGGTTTTCATAAAACGGATACTTATGAAGAAGTTATTAAGCCTTGAAGTTTGTATGCATATGAGAAAAATATATATAGATATATATAAAAAATAAATAAATAAATATGCAAAAAAAGTTCAAAGCAGCGAATCGGGAGGGGGAATAACCGAACTGGCCCATTTTTGAGGTCGACTCGAGCCCCGCTGGGTCGACTAGGGGTTGATTCAGGGTGTTTGGCTGTCAACCTGTGGGCCAATTCGCTCTAAGGCAGATGTGGCATCTGATTGGTTCTCATGGATCAGGGTTAATCTAATGGTCCTAAAACACTCTCTACAACTATATAAGGGCCGTAAACCTAAAACCTAATTCTATTATTCACTCTCATCTAAACCTAGCCGCCACTAAAACCTAAGTCAAAATAAAATCTAATCTGATTCAACTAAGAGAATTCAACGATCTACATCAAAGGCGAGCAATTCAGTTTCAGAATACAGATCCCTGAAATCAAGTTTTTCCTTTTGATTATAAGTGTAGTTATCTTTCAGATGTGAATAAATTAAAGACATGATTTGTAATGAATTGTAAAATAGAATTGTATCAAGTTGTATGTGATGCTAATTCATGTTTGTTCATGTCTATTCTATCATATATGCCTATGAACAATTGTGGTCTATCGAACCTATCATGTTATGTGGAAATTGTTGAGTAAACCAATGATCTTGTATAGGAATTTGGGAATGAAATTATCATATGTAAGTTTGGTGATATTATGATACATACAAGTTTTAGGCTAAGTCATGTCATTTATGCCTAATTGTTTAGAGCCATTATGCATACCTGTTTAGATCTACGACCTTATATGTTTAGATCTACAACTTTATATGTTAGATCCATATGCCTTTATGATAGATCTAATTTGCAAGTTCACCACTACATGCCAAGTTTAACTTTTATAGTTTAATGTATATTCATATGCTTATGGTTCATGTTGCATAGATCAAATTTGCAAGTTCATAGTCAAAAGTATATTGTTCTATGCCAAATCCATGTGACATATGTGTAGTTAGATCCATACTTTTGTATGATGTTGTAATGTTGCAAAATTCCTCTTTTCCCCTTTTTTGTTTTATAAGTTAGGCTAAGATATCAAGCCTAACATTCTATATAATTTTGCGAACGTACAACGGGGGTAACGTTGGGGAAAACATGAAATTACATGTAATTGGCATGTTCGACACATAAGCATAATAAGTGGCATGAAAATGGTATAATCTATATACCTGAAATTTTGAAAGTGATTTAGAAGGAAAGTGGGCCATGACAATAATTGACTTATAATTTACATGTAAATATGTAGGATAAACTTGAAAAATTACATAGCATAGATTGGTTCATGAAATGGTATATTTAGTATACCATTAATTGTGAGCATAATTAAAAGGATAATTATGGCATAATTAAATTGGGAATAATTTACATATGGAATTTGTCATAAATAAGAAATATGTAAATTTAGAAAAGACGAATATGCCTAACCCGAGGTTAGACTGAGTTGGGGTGTAAAACTGCCCGGACCTGACCGACACATCCAGTGACCACAACAATACATGTCTAATGTGGGTGGTTAGTGCATTGAGACCAAAAAGGATCCAGGTTAGACTGAGTTGTGGTGTAAAACTGCCCGGAACCGACCGGCACATCCAGTGACCACAACAATACCTGTCTAACATGAGTGGTTGGTGCTTTAATAAAGCCAAGTCAAGATAGGTAGGGTTAAGTCAATTAAGGAAACACTTAACCAATTCAACATGTTAATTAGACAAGTGGGTGAGGTTAAGTAATTTTAGAACACTTAACCGCTATAACATGTTAATTAGACAAGTGGGTGAGGTTAAGAAAATTTAGAACACTTAACCGTTATAACATGTTAATTTGACAAGTGGATGAGGTTAAGTAAATTTAGAAAACTTAACCGTTATAACATGTTAATTAGACTAGTGGGTGAGGTTAAGTAAATTTAGAACACTTCACCGTTATAACATGTTAATTAGACAAGTGGATGAGGTTAAGTAAATTTAGAACACTTAACCGTTATAACACGTAAATTAGACAAGTGGGTGAAGTTAAGTAAATTTAGAACACTTAACCGTTATAACATGTTAATTAGACAAGTGGGTGAGGTTAAGTAAATTTAGAACACTTAACCGTTATAACATGTTAATTAGACAAGTGGGTGAGGTTAAGTAAATTTAGAAACATTTAACTAATATAACTTGATTTATGGAAAGGTTAAGTTAAAATAAGAGGGAAACACTTAACCAATATAACTTGATTTGTAGTATGGTTAAGTTAACACAAGAAGGCAACACTTAACCAAAGTAACATGACACGTAGGTGGGTTAAGTTAACTTGAATTGGTTGATGACACTTAACCAATACAACAAGATGAATACGTGGGGTTAAGTTAACAAGAAACACTTGACCAATATAACTTGATGAACGAACGGGGTTAAGTTAATAGGAAACACTTAACCGATCCAACATGATAAGAAGGAGGGTCTAGTTAATAAGAAATGCTTAACCAACATGACATGATGAATGAGTGGGTTAAGTTAACATGAGCAGACAACACTTAACTAATATGGTGTAATGTGCGAGAGGGTTAAGTACATATCGGGTTGGTGGGTAATATTAGTAAATATAGGCCCACAAAACTTAACCATTAAATAAACATGCTTGAATCAGTGGAAGGATTAAGTACATATCGGGTTGGTGGGTAATATTAGTAAATATAGGCCCATAAAACTTAACCATTAAATAAACATGCTTGAATCAGTGGAAGGGTTAAGTACATACTGGGTTGATGGGTAATATTAGTAAAAATAGGCCCATAAAACTTAACTGTTAAATAAACATGCTTGAATCGATGGGAGGGTTAAGTACATCTCGTGTAGGTGGGTAATATTAGTACATATAGGCCCACAAAACTTAACCGTTTATTAAAAATGCTTGAATCGATGGGAGGGTTAAGTACATATCGGGTTGGTAGGTAATATTAGTAAATATAGGCCCACAAACTTAACCAATAGGAAACCCTATTAACGGGGGCCCATTTCAGCAGTAACCCGCATGGATGTATCACGATACCCTGAACTAGGCAGGGTGGGGCACAATTACTGGGCTGATTATAAGCAGTCAAAGCAGCGACAATGAGTACGTCAGTGTAGGTTCCAACGGTTTACGTGAATGCACGTACTCCGGAGTGGGAAAAAGCAGGCACTGGGTACCAGTAGTTATACACTGTGCATCTTGAATCGTGTCGGGTAGCTATTATAAGAATTGATACACCTTATGGTGGGACCAGCACAGGGTATCTACACGCAAGAGAGTGCTGATTGATACAGACACATGGAACATGAATACAAGTAGGGAGCCGATCGATAGGGTTGTAAGGGTACATCTAACATGTTCATGGCAATTACGCTGATTGAGGTGGAATCCTCATGATAGATGTACACCTAAAGGCTGCCATAATTACAGGGGGTTGGGATCACGATTATCATTTTATACAGATTACTAGTTGGGACACTAGTTAGGTGGTGCAGAGATAAATATAGAAATCATATTAACAGAGTAGTAGCGAAGCAAAGAAAAAGTAGAAGCGCATTCAGTTCACCTTGCACTTATCTTGTCTTTAGTTACCTTGTTTTTATGGTATTGTCCTATTTTCGGTTTATTCATGTCATGATCCTTTATCTTGTTTGCATGCTGGAAGATCAGTGGACTTACCAGACTTATGTCTGTCCTAGTTTTTTTTTGGCCTCTTTTCTTCTGTTTCTCCCCCTGGTAGTCAGGGAGGGAATAGCTCAGCCTATCTTGGACCTCTTCTCTTTCCAACCTTGAAGATTAGTTGGTGTATCGCTTTGGACTCTCTCTCTTTCACTGCTATTGCTGGTTCATACTTTATTGGGGAATATCATTGTTTTTATGCTTCTTTTATTCTTGGAAGTTTTTAAATCAAGACATAAGTTCTATGTATTACATTTAAGTATAATTGAGGAAATTGTTGTAAAAGCTTGACTAAATTAAGTTGTTTATAAAATGACTTTATTTACTGCCGCTTTATTTGTCTGTCTTGTAATTTATCTGCATCTTTTACCTATAATGCTCCACCGAAGTTAAGGCATTCCCTCTGTGAGTGACCTTAACGGAGGTGGGGTGTTTCAACCAACTAACTCAACTTTCATTATTCAACTTTTTAGTTTCTAAGAATTTTCTAATTTCTCAAAAATTTAGCTAATAACCTAAATTTTCGAATTTTTTTGCCATATCTTCCTTTGTACATCCCTATCGGTAAAACCACAACTTGCCTCACAGGGTCCTCATCAACCAAAAGGAAAAAGAAAAAGCCAAGCGACATGCCAATCGGCTCATAAAATCATCAAAACCCATGAAATACAATAAGCATGTACCTATTTGTCGAGCATACAATTTTATTCCTCTTCTTAACTCCCATGCTGTGACCTGTTCATTATATACACATGTACGGATATGCAATTGTAATTAATTTTCAATTCAGTTCAATATTTGATTCAATTTGGCTAAATTTATCTTTCATTTCCATACAGGTTTTATCATTCCCATATTTTTATTAGTTATACTAATAATCACACATCACAACCATCAATCAATTAGTTGATTATTTCAAACATATATCTTGTACACTCCAAAACCAAATTTTTAGTGCCAAATCACAACAATAAACCCTAACTAAGTTTTGGTTCTCACACCATTCAATTGGAAATATATAGATATTCCACTTTCGAAACTTGAATACAAACTACTAATGTTGTACAGTCATCAAAAAAATCATCCCCGAGTGGCTAGAGTGTGATTCTATATCTATCTAGTATATTTGAGACTTTGAATATACGTTTGCAAGGCGTATATGCAAAATCTTCTTATACCCGATAGTCCAAAATAAATATAAAACAAAATACTCAAATACGTATAATAATATACAATTTTCAAAACTAAATTCATTTTTTTATATAAATAACACTCTTCCAACTCATTCTAGGATGCTACTGATCCTATCTCTAACGAGTCATTCCTATAGGATGTTACTAATCCTATCTCTGATGAATTCTTTGGTTTGGTTCTAATGTGCCTTGTTCTCGAGATTGTAAACCAAAGCTCTGATACCAAACTGTAAGGACCCGAAATCCCTCAATCTCCGAAGAGACGGAAAATAGCGGATTGCTTAGAGAACGTGACGCATCAGAACACAAACAGCAGAACATTTCATTTCTATTACAACAATTTATACCAGAGTACAAGAATATTCCAGAGTATGAATAAATGTTACATAGTGGAAATACGATATCGGAGAATAAAATACATAGCAGCAGAAAATAATACATAAGTACAATGAATAGCAGAAAATAACAACTAATACAAATGAAAGAGATACACGGATACAAAGCTTTCCAAATATAGCTCCAGTTGTAATTCCGGATCTTATGAAAAGAAGTATCTGTGTAACACCCCGTATGTTGAATAACTTACTATAATATAAAACAGGGCAGAATTAAATTTTAAAATCTGAATCAGGGGAAACGGGCTATGCCATTGCGTTCGTCTCGGAAAAATACGCGAAATAGAGTCCGAGTTTTCGAAAATCAGAGTCCGTATGACCCAGTTAAGGCCCGAAGAAGTTTCATAAAATTTAAAACAGATTTTAAATACAAAAATTTCAAATTTCAGAAGTGGCGGGAAAATTCCCGCCAGACCCAGGGAGTCGACCTGGGGGTCGACAGGGGTGTCGACCTGCCCACCAGGTCGACTAGGGTGTCGACCCTAGTGTCGACCTGGGGGTCGACCTCCCTGGTCGAGCCCAGGTGACCTGGGTGCACCAGTTTGGCTTTTGGGCTGTGTTTTGGTGGCTAGGACGAGATCTGACGGCTCTAATCTAATTTAGGGTTAATCTAATGGCCTAAAACACTTAACTAATCTATAAATACACCCTAAGACTACCCTAATTCATACTAAAAATAGATACAACACCGTTATGCCGTCAAAATGCAACTTGAAGGAGCCTCCATCAAATTAAAGAGGAAGATAGTTTCTCAAATCAACCTCTAATCAACTCTAGCAACTTAATCTTCTTCCTAGGAGTGCTAATCAACAAGTTGTGAGTTTTCGATAGCCTTAATGACCAATTGTTGAAATGATTATGATAGGATATTGTAACAACCCGCAAATTCTGGGCCAGTTTAAAAATTTTATTTTGGCAATTTTAGCGAATTTTGATTATTTAAAATGAATTATTTTAAATAATATCGACGAGAAATTTATTTTGAATATAATTAGAACGTATATATTATATACGTCGTCGTTAGAATATATAATAATTATATATAATTATAAAAGGAATTGAAAATGGCGCGGTAGTTCGAAAATTCGATTTCTAATTTCAAATGAATATACAGAATTCAATATAAGTCAGAATTGAACGAAACAAGAAATATTTGAATCTGTATAACTATATCTTTGTAACGAAGTTAACAAAATGAGATTTCATCTTAGAAATGATAAGATATGTCCAGTTTAAAATTAGGAATAGTCGCTGTAGAATTTATATATATTTTTATATATATAAGGCCCTTAAAAATAACAATTTTGCAAATGACCTCGGATTTCGACGAAACCAGTTTTGTTGGATCCGCAGTGTCAAATTATTGCTAGATTTCAAATTTCAAATTTCATAATTTTTCGAATCAATAGGTGAGCGTGGCAAAGGAAAACGCGTTTGACCAGTTTCAGTTGATTTTAATCGACTGGAAATTGGCTATTTTTCAAACGGTCTCAGAATCCGACGAAACTAGTTTTGTTAGGACCGTATCGTCAATACGAAGCTAGAAAATATTTTTCTGGAATTTATAGGGTTAGTATGTGACCCCGGTAATTTGAAATGTACGTTTAAAATTCAATATAGTGATTTAAAGGTAAATTCAACGGAAACTAATCGAAACGATCAAATCAAGCTATGCAACATATCCCATTGTGTTCGGAATGGGGGTAAAACGCTATGGACGGCAGGCGGTGGGCCTCGTTTAGAGGTCGAAAATAAAAGTTGCTTTTTAATGATAAATAATAAAATAATAATAATAATTAAAAAAAAAACCTTTCCCCCTTTAACCGTCTGGCCCCCCCCCTTCCCAATTCATTTCAAAAGAAAGAAAAAAAAAAGAATCGGATCGAAGCCCTAGGCGGACCACCACATCGCGCCCCCCCTAGCGACGCTGCCACCGCCGATGCTTCATCTCCTCCTCCCACGACCATCGAACAACCACCGCGACCCCCTTGCTTCCCCTCCTCGACCTCGCGACAGTCGTCGCCCACCCCCTTAACCGCCTGAAACTCCACCGCAGGCCATGCTAGACCCCACGCGCCACCAGATCCCCCCCCCCGACCACTCGACAGCGCCCCCTGTAAGTTTTTTTATTTATTTATTTTATTTTTATTTTATTTAAAACATATAAGAAAACTGTTTTTTTTATTATGAGAAAACTGTTTTTTTTATTATGTTAAAACTGTTTTTTTTTATTATGAGAAAACTGTTTTTTTTATTATGAGAAAACTGTTTTTTTTATTATGTTAAAACTGTTTTTTTTTATTATGTTAAAACTGTTTTTTTTATTATGTTAAAACTGTTTTTTTATATTATGTTAAAACTGATTTTTATAGACATTAAACAAAAATTGAATTTTTGAAAAGAATATAAAAACTGAATTTTTGAAAAGAATATAAAAACTGATTTGAAAAAGAAAGTAAAAACTGATTTTATTTTAAGGTTTAAAAAGGGTTTAAACTTTGAAATAGAAAAGGTTTAATCTTTTAAAAGAAAAAGTTAGACTTTTAAATAAGGAAAGTTAGGATCTTAAATTGTATAACGTTGGGTTTTTATATGATAAAAGTTGTGACTTTTAAACTAGAAAAGATTCGTTTTTTCGAAATAAAAATAGAATTTTTATATATTGAACTTCGAAATAAAAATAGAATTTTTATATATTGAACTTCGAAATAAAAATAGAATTTTTATATATTGAACTTCGATAGAAAAATAGAATTTTTATATATTGAACTTCGATAGAAAAATAGAATTTTTATATATTGAACTTCGATAGAAAAATATGATTTTTATATATTGAACATCGAAGTAAAAATTCGATTTTTATATATTGAATAGCGAAGTAAAAATGTGATTTTTACGTGTGTAGTGAAAGCAGCAACGAAGGTGACAAAAAGGCGAAACGACGAAGACTTCTGCTAATGAAGTGCCGTGGAGCTAGGATAGCTATATGTGAGAATTTCTCACCTTTCAATTTATTTTTCTAGTTATATATGTATACTAGGATGCAGACGGTGCTTAGTAGCACCCGACACAATCGTCCACAGACCATGGACTTGTTTGTTTGACTGTTTGGTGATTGATTGCGATATTGGTTTGAATGTGGTTTGTGGTGTGAAAAATCGAATCGATAAATTGGTTAGGATTAGACGTGCGCCGTTATAAGGCGAAGGAGTAAGGCTAGGTTAGACTCTTACTCCAAATTTTGTGGTTTGCATAATGAAATTGATTTGATTGATGTGTGAATGGCGTGGGCCTTCACTAGACCGGGGATAAGGCTAGGCCTTGTCCCGTTTCTAGTATCGTGCCGTTATGCCGCCGAAATTTTCTAAAATATGTTAGAAAATAAAAATATCATTTTATTGTGTAAATGAATTGAATAGAAATTCATAGGTTGAAATAAAATGTTTTATCGTTAAAAATATAATTTTTAACGTGAATGTGAATAAATGAATAGTTATAAACAAATCGGCTGATTTGTTTGTATATACACTGATTTGACTGATATTGATTGGGTCGATAAATTTCACACATTGCCCAACTGCACAAATAAAATCTGTGTTTGATTGTTTGAAACCCCACACGGGTGTTGGGATGAAATTTGAAGTTCACTCATCCTGATTGATTAAATATGTCGATCGATTGATTGACAGGCTGTTATAAGCGTTGAATATCTATATTTGATGCTTATACAGTGTAGTGCACTTTGGTTGATGGTTGATTATTTTCAATGCTATTATATACATGTGTTGTATGAAAATCCATATAATTAATTTTATATGGTAATAGATTGGGCCTCATTCCAGTTTTGAAAAAAGAAATATTTGAAAAAGAAATATTTGAAATAAAATATTTGAAAATAAAGGAATATATGAAGCCGTGTTGATTAGATTGACGCCATTTTGACGTGAACGATATTTATATCGATTTTATTCATTTTAAGATGAATATTGAAAAGTGATTTCGAAATCGACGATTTCGAAATGAATTGAATTGAAAACGATTTCGAAATGAATTGAATTGAAAACGATTTCGAAATGAATTGAATTGAAAACGATTTCGAAATGAATTGAATTGAAAACGATTTCGAAATGAATTGAATTGAAAACGATTTCGAAATGAATTGAATTGAAAACGATTTCGAAATGAATTGAATTGAAAACGATTTCGAAATGAATTGAAAACGAATTCAAATTGAATTGAAAGCAAATTGAAATGAATTCAAATTGAATTGAAATTTGAATTGAATAGAAATGAATTTTAAAACGAATTTATAGAGAAGAATTCAATTTTGATTTGAATTGAAACGGAAGTTGAAATTGCTTTTGAAACGAATTTAAAACTATTTATATAATTCGTTTTAAATAGAAATCGACGAAATATATTATATATATATTATATATATATAATATAATGGCCTGAATAGAACGCGCCGCGGCAGTTCGTGAATTTCGACCATTTATTTCAAACGGACATTGCGGGAGATCCGACCGTCGGATTCTCCTAAAACCGGAACCGTTGGGTTCGTATCGAAGAGAGCTTTCTAACGAATGTGATAAATTAGAAATCTAACGGTTGGATTTGGAATTATGTCCAAATCAAATTGGAAAAAGGTCGCTATACGTGCAGTTCGATGGCCATTGGTGGAAATCGACTGTACGGGCCTTGATAAAATTATTAAAAATAGTAATAATTTGTGTAAAATCATAAGAAATGATTTGAGAAGAATTGGGATGAAAAACTCCATATTTGAAAAGATAAAAATAGATTTTTATCGAAATGAACTAGTTTTGAACTAGAATTATAATTCTATTTATTTTTAAATAAATAAATTGAATTTGAAATGGTTTTGAAAATAACCAAAATTTCCAATGATTGCATTGGAGTGGATTTGAATCGAAATTGTCTTCGGAATATTTCGATGTTGGAATTCGTGATTATACAGGTGTGGTTATGGAAATTTGAAAGATATATATTTATATCGTTATTTCCAATACGACATTTGTTAGTCGTAGAATTCGATATTGAATATAAGCCGATATATTTTCTATTCAGAGCCTTGTATTGAATATCGAATGTGATTTGGGTTTGTCGTGAATGGTGTCTTCACTAACACTGTTCTTGAACCCAGTTGAGAAAAGATTAAATCTTTTTATTTAGATTTAATGAAGTGTACCAATTAAATAACATTTAATTGGAATTGAATCGATATTGATTTTTGGGTTTATCGTGAACAGTGTTTTAAATAACACTTGTTCTTTAACCCGATAATTAATGGAATGTGATTTTGGGTTTATCGTGAACCGTGTTTTAAATGACACCGATTCTTTAACCCAGTCGAAGATTAAAACTAAGCGGAGTTTTAATGAATCTTTAATTAGATTGAAATGATCGAAAATGGAGTATCACCAGTTTTGCTCCAGGCGATAGTTAAATCTTTAATTAGATTTGAACGTGAAATGGTAATTGAATTTACCGATAACACTGTGGTGTTAGATATGAAGTATAACCAGTTTTACTTCATGGGATGAATAGGTTGGGATTGGGAAATTAAAACAAATGATTACTTCGGTAAGGTTCGCTAATCCCGACTAGTTCGAATTGAGATTCAAACATAAATTCAAAGAATTTATCTTGGATAAAATTAATGGGAACCTTTCCCTATGAATGTGAAATTTAGAAATTGACTGTCGGTTAGCCAAACAGAATGGTTTTCTGGATATTGATCTGATGTTGGTTTCGGCCTTCGGGGTTAATATTTGGGGGATTATTCTCTTGATTAATTTACGGTTAGTGACTAATGAATTGGAATGAGGCGTATGTTGTGTTTGTGTAACACTTATTTAAAATATACGCGAGTTATTCGGAAATACCGGGTTTATCCCATTCTGAATAACTGATACGACGATAAGTCGAAGATGAAGACGGTGGTCGAAGACCGGAAGTCTTCACGTCGTTTGGGTGATAACTGATGATCTTGATTGGGCTGTACACCCAAGAAGATGGAAACAGTTGGTGATCGTCCAAACGTACTTGGAGATCGATGGATATGCGGGGTACTAGGTGCCTCCGGTTTCGTTCAGCCCCAGAACGGACTTGTAAATGGACTGTGTGTCTGACATCGGATTTCATTCTGTGTGACTGATATCGGTTGCATAGGATGGTTTGCCTGTGTGGCATGCTAAGATGCAAATGATCGAGGCTTCTGTTGAAAAGCAAAGTCTTGTGGTGATGATCAAAGCACGGCCTTTGTGGCGTAGCTTTGTGTAACGTTTACTTCGCGAGTTTCACACCCGGTATGAACCAAAAACGGGAGACGGACCTCAGGGAGGGCATGCGTTTCCTTCTAGATAAAAAGTGGCGTCAGTGGTTTTACACGCCCTGACGAGTTTGACTTATGTGGTTGTTGCTGTTGCGAGGCGCCTCGGATTGATCGGTCATTCTCGAACCGATGGAGTCATTTAGTTGGCTCATTTACGCCCCAAAGGGCGGGGAAACGTAGTGTTCAGGCATTTTAATCCACATCGGTGGACCGGCCCTGTCGCTCCAAGGGTCACTCGAGCTCTGATCCCGAGACATGGGCTAGATTGTCTCGAATAGGTTGAGGACTATCTTTTGCCTCGGTTCATAGACGGAAATCCAATTTCCAAATACGTGCCATTTGCGGTTTTATTTGTAAACCTATTTATGGCGACATAGTGGGATGGGGCGCTCATGCCGCCTATGATTGATACTTATGATTTGAAATTGTTTTATACACTATGCACTTATAATAGTATCAAACGATTTGTTTTAAACGTATCAAGCATTTTTTGGCTGTTATAAGGAAAAACCCTATCCTCGGCTGCGTTGCATTGTGTGATGGGACCTGGGTCTTATAACAGCTTCATTTTTCTTTATTTAGCATTGCGCTGTTTGTTTTATGCACTGGTATTCTTGGGAGGAAACCCGTTCCGTGTTATACGGCGTGGTCCCTTGATTTACCTAACTTTTAAAATAAAGATTAATAACTGTTTTAGTTCTCACACCAGTCACATGACTGACCTGGAGTTTATTGTTTTAACCTAAACTCTGGGTGCCCTTATTTTGACACGGGCAGCTAGTAGTTTTGGTTTTTGCAGATTTATATTCACAGGATCCTGGTTTACAGCTGGAATGATATCCGGAAAGCTTTGTATCCGTATATCTCTTCTAGTTGTGTATTGTATTATTTTCCGCTGCTATGTATTTAAATGTAATTTAAATCTCTGATATTTCTGTGTAATATTCATTTATACTCTGTATATTCTTGTAATCTGATGCATTGTTGTAATATACAGTGAAACGTTCTTTGGTATGCGTTCTATTTTGTCATGTTCTCAAACGATAGGGCGTTTCGAACGGTCTGGGTCGGTTTAGCGACTGGTTCGGACCGAGCGAAATTCCTTGCCGTCACAGTTGGTATCAAAGCTTTGGTTTACAGAGCTCGAGAACAAGACACATTAGAACCGTACGAAAGAATTCATCAGATATTGGATTAGTAATATCCAACGAGAATGACTCGTTAGAGATGGGATCAGTAGTATCCTAGAACGAGTGTGAAGAGTAAATTTTTAAAGTGAAAACAAATTTTTGTTTTGAAAATTTAAATCAACTATTCGTATTTGATTATTTGTTTATATTGATTTTTGGACAATTCAGTATATAAAGATTTTGCATATACGCCTTGCAAACGTGTATTCGAAGTTTTAATATATTGGATAGATATAGAATCACACTCTAGTCGCCCGGAGAAGGTACTGATGATAGCACGTGCATCATCAGTATTTATGTTCGTGTTTCGAAGGTGTGATTTTCTATATATTTCCATTGGACTGGTGTGAGAACCAAAACTAATATAGTTAGAACACTTTGTTGTGGATTGGCATCAAAAACACGATTTTAGCATATGTATCAAAATTATGAATTTGAAACTTTAAATTCACTAACTGATTGATGTTTGTGTTGTTTGTTCATTTGTTTGCTAATTTTGAACCATTATGCCTAATTGAATCAAATATTGAATGATATTGAAAATTGGTTGCATTTGCTTGCATATGCATATACTTATATTGAACAGGTCATAGCAAGGAGGCTAGAGCAGAGAATAAAATTTGTTTGCCCGACAAATAGGTACATGTTTACTACATAATTTCCTGTTTTGTTTGGGTGATGATGATTTTGTGAGCCTATTGGCTAGCCGCTTGGCTTTTTCTTTTTCTTTTTGAGATCTGAAGGACCGGGGAAGCTATTTGAAATTCCCCGATGCTCCCATTGCAGGGGAGGTTATGGCGAAATTTTTCGAAAATTTAGGGTGTTAGCCAAATTTTTGAAATTTTTGAAAAGTTCTTAGAAACTGAAAAGTTGAAGAACTTAAGCCGTAATCAAAACAATGGAAGTTGAGCTGAATAATCAAACCACTTTCGACTTTGTTCCTTTTCGGGGACGAAAAGTTTTAAGTGGGGGAGATTGTAACAACCCGCAAATTCTGGGCCAGTTTAAAATTTTTATTTTGGCAATTTTAGCGAATTTTGATTATTTAAAATGAATTATTTTAAATAATATCGACGAGAAATTTATTTTGAATATAATTAGAACGTATATATTATATACGTCGTCGTTAGAATATATAATAATTATATATAATTATAAAAGGAATTGAAAATGGCGCGGTAGTTCGAAAATTCGATTTCTAATTTCAAATGAATATACAGAATTCAATATAAGTCAGAATTGAACGAAACAAGAAATATTTGAATCTGTATAACTATATCTTTGTAACGAAGTTAACAAAATGAGATTTCATCTTAGAAATGATAAGATATGTCCAGTTTAAAATTAGGAATAGTCGCTGTAGAATTTATATATATTTTTATATATATAAGGCCCTTAAAAATAGCAATTTTGCAAATGACCTCGGATTTCGACGAAACCAGTTTTGTTGGATCCGCAGTGTCAAATTATTGCTAGATTTCAAATTTCATAATTTTTCGAATCAATAGGTGAGCGTGGCAAAGGAAAACGCGTTTGACCAGTTTCAGTTGATTTTAATCGACTGGAAATTGGCTATTTTTCAAACGGTCTCAGAATCCGACGAAACTAGTTTTGTTAGGACCGTATCGTCAATACGAAGCTAGAAAATATTTTTCTGGAATTTATAGGGTTAGTATGTGACCCCGGTAATTTGAAATGTACGTTTAAAATTCAATATAGTGATTTAAAGGTAAATTCAACAGAAACTAATCGAAACGATCAAATCAAGCTATGCAACATATCCCATTGTGTTCGGAATGGGGGTAAAACGCTATGGACGGCAGGCGATGGGCCTCGTTTAGAGGTCGAAAATAAAAGTTGCTTTTTAATGATAAATAATAAAATAATAATAATAATTAAAAAAAAAAACCTTTCCCCCTTTAACCGTCTGGCCCCCCCCTTCCCAATTCATTTCAAAAGAAAGAAAAAAAAAAGAATCGGATCGAAGCCCTAGGCGGACCACCACATCGCGCCCCCCCTAGCGACGCTGCCACCGCCGATGCTTCATCTCCTCCTCCCACGACCATCGAACAACCACCGCGACCCCCTTGCTTCCCCTCCTCGACCTCGCGACAGTCGTCGCCCACCCCCTTAACCGCCTGAAACTCGACCGCAGGCCATGCTAGACCCCACGCGCCACCAGATCCCCCCCCCCCGACCACTCGACAGCGCCCCCTGTAAGTTTTTTTATTTATTTATTTTATTTTTATTTTATTTAAAACATATAAGAAAACTGTTTTTTTATTATGAGAAAACTGTTTTTTTTATTATGTTAAAACTGTTTTTTTTTATTATGAGAAAACTGTTTTTTTTATTATGAGAAAACTGTTTTTTTTATTATGTTAAAACTGTTTTTTTTTATTATGTTAAAACTGTTTTTTTTATTATGTTAAAACTGTTTTTTTATATTATGTTAAAACTGATTTTTATAGACATTAAACAAAAATTGAATTTTTGAAAAGAATATAAAAACTGAATTTTTGAAAAGAATATAAAAACTGATTTGAAAAAGAAAGTAAAAACTGATTTTATTTTAAGGTTTAAAAAGGGTTTAAACTTTGAAATAGAAAAGGTTTAATCTTTTAAAAGAAAAGGATTAGACTTTTAAATAAGGAAAGTTAGGATCTTAAATTGTATAACGTTGGGTTTTTATATGATAAAAGTTGTGACTTTTAAACTAGAAAAGATTCGTTTTTTCGAAATAAAAATAGAATTTTTATATATTGAACTTCGAAATAAAAATAGAATTTTTATATATTGAACTTCGAAATAAAAATAGAATTTTTATATATTGAACTTCGATAGAAAAATAGAATTTTTATATATTGAACTTCGATAGAAAAATAGAATTTTTATATATTGAACTTCGATAGAAAAATATGATTTTTATATATTGAACATCGAAGTAAAAATTCGATTTTCATATATTGAATAGCGAAGTAAAAATGTGATTTTTACGTGTGTAGTGAAAGCAGCAACGAAGGTGACAAAAAGGCGAAACGACGAAGACTTCTGCTAATGAAGTGCCGTGGAGCTAGGATAGCTATATGTGAGAATTTCTCACCTTTCAATTTATTTTTCTAGTTATATATGTATACTAGGATGCAGACGGTGCTTAGTAGCACCCGACACAATCGTCCACAGACCATGGACTTGTTTGTTTGACTGTTTGGTGATTGATTGCGATATTGGTTTGAATGTGGTTTGTGGTGTGAAAAATCGAATCGATAAATTGGTTAGGATTAGACGTGCGCCGTTATAAGGCGAAGGAGTAAGGCTAGGTTAGACTCTTACTCCAAATTTTGTGGTTTGCATAATGAAATTGATTTGATTGATGTGTGAATGGCGTGGGCCTTCACTAGACCGGGGATAAGGCTAGGCCTTGTCCCGTTTCTAGTATCGTGCCGTTATGCCGCCGAAATTTTCTAAAATATGTTAGAAAATAAAAATATCATTTTATTGTGTAAATGAATTGAATAGAAATTCATAGGTTGAAATAAAATGTTTTATCGTTAAAAATATAATTTTTAACGTGAATGTGAATAAATGAATAGTTATAAACAAATCGGCCGATTTGTTTGTATATACACTGATTTGACTGATATTGATTGGGTCGATAAATTTCACACATTGCCCAACTGCACAAATAAAATCTGTGTTTGATTGTTTGAAACCCCACACGGGTGTTGGGATGAAATTTGAAGTTCACTCATCCTGATTGATTAAATATGTCGATCGATTGATTGACAGGCTGTTATAAGCGTTGAATATCTATATTTGATGCTTATACAGTGTAGTGCACTTTGGTTGATGGTTGATTATTTTCAATGCTATTATATACATGTGTTGTATGAAAATCCATATAATTAATTTTATATGGTAATAGATTGGGCCTCATTCCAGTTTTGAAAAAAGAAATATTTGAAAAAGAAATATTTGAAATAAAATATTTGAAAATAAAGGAATATATGAAGCCGTGTTGATTAGATTGACGCCATTTTGACGTGAACGATATTTATATCGATTTTATTCATTTTAAGATGAATATTGAAAAGTGATTTCGAAATCGACGATTTCGAAATGAATTGAATTGAAAACGATTTCGAAATGAATTGAATTGAAAACGATTTCGAAATGAATTGAATTGAAAACGATTTCGAAATGAATTGAATTGAAAACGATTTCGAAATGAATTGAATTGAAAACGATTTCGAAATGAATTGAATTGAAAACGATTTCGAAATGAATTGAATTGAAAACGATTTCGAAATGAATTGAATTGAAAACGATTTCGAAATGAATTGAAAACGAATTCAAATTGAATTGAAAGCAAATTGAAATGAATTCAAATTGAATTGAAATTTGAATTGAATAGAAATGAATTTTAAAACGAATTTATAGAGAAGAATTCAATTTTGATTTGAATTGAAACGGAAGTTGAAATTGCTTTTGAAACGAATTTAAAACTATTTATATAATTCGTTTTAAATAGAAATCGACGAAATATATTATATATATATTATATATATAATATAATGGCCTGAATAGAACGCGCCGCGCCGCGGCAGTTCGTGAATTTCGACCATTTATTTCAAACGGACATTGCGGGAGATCCGACCGTCGGATTCTCCTAAAACCGGAACCGTTGGGTTCGTATCGAAGAGAGCTTTCTAACGAATGTGATAAATTAGAAATCTAACGGTTGGATTTGGAATTATGTCCAAATCAAATTGGAAAAAGGTCGCTATACGTGCAGTTCGATGGCCATTGGTGGAAATCGACTGTACGGGCCTTGATAAAATTATTAAAAATAGTAATAATTTGTGTAAAATCATAAGAAATGATTTGAGAAGAATTGGGATGAAAACTCCATATTTGAAAAGATAAAAATAGATTTTTATCGAAATGAACTAGTTTTGAACTAGAATTATAATTCTATTTATTTTTAAATAAATAAATTGAATTTGAAATGGTTTTGAAAATAACCAAAATTTCCAATGATTGCATTGGAGTGGATTTGAATCGAAATTGTCTTCGGAATATTTCGATGTTGGAATTCGTGATTATACAGGTGTGGTTATGGAAATTTGAAAGATATATATTTATATCGTTATTTCCAATACGACATTTGTTAGTCGTAGAATTCGATATTGAATATAAGCCGATATATTTTCTATTCAGAGCCTTGTATTGAATATCGAATGTGATTTGGGTTTGTCGTGAATGGTGTCTTCACTAACACTGTTCTTGAACCCAGTTGAGAAAAGATTAAATCTTTTTATTTAGATTTAATGAAGTGTACCAATTAAATAACATTTAATTGGAATTGAATCGATATTGATTTTTGGGTTTATCGTGAACAGTGTTTTAAATAACACTTGTTCTTTAACCCGATAATTAATGGAATGTGATTTTGGGTTTATCGTGAACCGTGTTTTAAATGACACCGATTCTTTAACCCAGTCGAAGATTAAAACTAAGCGGAGTTTTAATGAATCTTTAATTAGATTGAAATGATCGAAAATGGAGTATCACCAGTTTTGCTCCAGGCGATAGTTAAATCTTTAATTAGATTTGAACGTGAAATGGTAATTGAATTTACCGATAACACTGTGGTGTTAGATATGAAGTATAACCAGTTTTACTTCATGGGATGAATAGGTTGGGATTGGGAAATTAAAACAAATGATTACTTCGGTAAGGTTCGCTAATCCCGACTAGTTCGAATTGAGATTCAAACATAAATTCAAAGAATTTATCTTGGATAAAATTAATGGGAACCTTTCCCTATGAATGTGAAATTTAGAAATTGACTGTCGGTTAGCCAAACAGAATGGTTTTCTGGATATTGATCTGATGTTGGTTTCGGCCTTCGGGGTTAATATTTGGGGGATTATTCTCTTGATTAATTTACGGTTAGTGACTAATGAATTGGAATGAGGCGTATGTTGTGTTTGTGTAACACTTATTTAAAATATACGCGAGTTATTCGGAAATACCGGGTTTATCCCATTCTGAATAACTGATACGACGATAAGTCGAAGATGAAGACGGTGGTCGAAGACCGGAAGTCTTCACGTCGTTTGGGTGATAACTGATGATCTTGATTGGGCTGTACACCCAAGAAGATGGAAACAGTTGGTGATCGTCCAGACGTACTTGGAGATCGATGGATATGCGGGGTACTAGGTGCCTCCGGTTTCGTTCAGCCCCAGAACGGACTTGTAAATGGACTGTGTGTCTGACATCGGATTTCATTCTGTGTGACTGATATCGGTTGCATAGGATGGTTTGCCTGTGTGGCATGCTAAGATGCAAATGATCGAGGCTTCTGTTGAAAAGCAAAGTCTTGTGGTGATGATCAAAGCACGGCCTTTGTGGCGTAGCTTTGTGTAACGTTTACTTCGCGAGTTTCACACTCGGTATGAACCAAAAACGGGAGACGGACCTCAGGGAGGGCATGCGTTTCCTTCTAGATAAAAAGTGGCGTCAGTGGTTTTACACGCCCTGACGAGTTTGACTTATGTGGTTGTTGCTGTTGCGAGGCGCCTCGGATTGATCGGTCATTCTCGAACCGATGGAGTCATTTAGTTGGCTCATTTACGCCCCAAAGGGCGGGGAAACGTAGTGTTCAGGCATTTTAATCCACATCGGTGGACCGGCCCTGTCGCTCCAAGGGTCACTCGAGCTCTGATCCCGAGACATGGGCTAGATTGTCTCGAATATGTTGAGGACTATCTTTTGCCTCGGTTCATAGACGGAAATCCAATTTCCAAATACGTGCCATTTGCGGTTTTATTTGTAAACCTATTTATGGCGACATAGTGGGATGGGGCGCTCATGCCGCCTATGATTGATACTTATGATTTGAAATTGTTTTATACACTATGCACTTATAATAGTATCAAACGATTTGTTTTAAACGTATCAAGCATTTTTTGGCTGTTATAAGGAAAAACCCTATCCTCGGCTGCGTTGCATTGTGTGATGGGACCTGGGTCTTATAACAGCTTCATTTTTCTTTATTTAGCATTGCACTGTTTGTTTTATGCACTGGTATTCTTGGGAGGAAACCTGTTCCGTGTTATACGGCGTGGTCCCTTGATTTACCTAACTTTTAAAATAAAGATTAATAACTGTTTTAGTTCTCACACCAGTCACATGACTGACCTGGAGTTTATTGTTTTAACCTAAACTCTGGGTGCCCTTATTTTGACACGGGCAGCTAGTAGTTTTGGTTTTTGCAGATTTATATTCACAGGATCCTGGTTTACAGCTGGAATGATATCCGGAAAGCTTTGTATCCGTATATCTCTTCTAGTTGTGTATTGTATTATTTTCCGCTGCTATGTATTTAAATGTAATTTAAATCTCTGATATTTCTATGTAATATTCATTTATACTCTGTATATTCTTGTAATCTGATGCATTGTTGTAATATACAGTGAAACGTTCTTTGGTATGCGTTCTATTTTGTCATGTTCTCAAACGATAGGGCGTTTCGAACGGTCTGGGTCGGTTTAGCGACTGGTTCGGACCGAGCGAAATTCCTTGCCGTCACAGATATAATGAGGTTATGGCTATGAATGTGGATCAATGCAAGATTATGTTATCATATGCTATGTGTTTGTGATGTTATGCAAGTTATGCAAGTTATATGCTACATGTTCATGATGTTATGCAAGTTATGCAAGTCATATTCTACATGTTCATGATGTTATGCAAGTTATATGCTACATGTTCATAATGTTATGCAAGTTATGCAAGTCATATGCTACATGTTCATGATGTTATGCAAGTTATGCAAGTTATATGCTACATGTTCATGATGTTATGCAAGTTATGCAAGTCATATGCTACATGTTCATGATGTTATGCAAGTTATGCAAGTTATATGCTACATGATCATGATGTTATGCAAGTTATGCAAGTGTTAGGCTATGTGTTCATGATGCTAGTTATGCAAATTGCTATGATAAACATTGATCCATTATGACACCATGATTATGCAAGTTTGGTGTATGATTATATGCAAGTTCATATATGATATGTTATGCAAGTTTGGTGTATGATTATATGCAAGTTCATATATGATATGTTATGCAAGTTTGGCGTTTGATTATATGCAAGTTCATACATGATATGTTATGCAAGTTTGGTGTTTGATTATATGCAAGTTCATATATGACATGTTATGCAAGTTTGGTGTTTGATTATATGCAAGTAACATGTGCAAGTTTACACCTTTGGATGATATGCATACATATGCAAGTTAACCCCTTTGTATGTCATACATACATATGCAAGTTTACCCCTTTGTATGACATAAGTAACTTATGCAAGTTAACCTCTTTACGACATATGTGATTCATGCAAGTTTGGGTTGATTATTTATGCTAGTTGGGTTTGATGATATATGCATGTTGACACCTTTAAACCCATGTTGATGCTAATGTTATGCAAGTTGAACCCATTGTATTTGTGATGAATCTCCCCTTTTATGTCATGTTAGCGAATTACGTGGGGAACGATGGGGTTAATATACCTGTTAATGAAATGGTGTGAAGTTGGTATGATTATGCATACCATAAAGTGGATGGACATAATTGAGTCAATTATGTACATCGTTAAAATTGGAATTAATTAGGGAAAATTAATTCGAAATATAGGGGTGATTAATTAGGTGTAATTAATCGACTAAGACACGAGGTTGGACCCTTTTGTAGCATAAGACTGCCCGGAACCGACCGGCAAATCCAGCGGCTACAAATGATTGGCCCAATGTGAGAGGTCTTAGGCACAAACTAAATACGTGACAAGTGTAAAGACACGAGGTTAGACTCGGTTATGGCGTAAGGCTGCCCGGACCCAACCGACAAATCCAGCTGCCATAAAAGATAGTCTAATGTGAGAGGTCTTTACAACGGTTACGTTCTTAATCAATTAAGAAACACTTAACCAGATAAGCATGTAGTGGGCATGAGGGGTTAAGTGGGTGCCTTGGGTGGCATGTGGAAATCTAGTGGGTTGCCTTGGGTGGCAATAGAAAATACGATTAGAATACTTAACCAAGTGGAACATGTAATTAAACATGATTAAAGGGTTAAGTAAGTGCCTTGGGTGGCATGGGGAAAATCTAGTGGTTGCCTTGGGTGGCAATAGAAAATACGATTAGAATACTTAACCAAAGTGGAACATGTAATTAAACATGAGTAAAGGGTTAAGTAAGTGCCTTGGGTGGCATGGGGAAAATCTAGTGGTTGCCTTGGGTGGCAATGGAAGATAAGATTAAAATACTTAACCAAAGTGGAACATGTAATTAAACATGATTAAAGGGTTAAGTAAGTGCCTTGGGTGGCATGTGGGAATCAAGTAAGTGCCTTGGGTGGCATGGGGAAATCTAGTGGGTGCCTTGAGTGGCAATTGAAATATGATTAGATGACTTAACCAAACTTTAAACATGTAAGTGGACATGATTACTAAAAAGGGTTAAGTGGGATGCACTAGAAAAAGTGACAAGCTTAGGTGGGTAGCTTGTGGGGGCCCATTTCAACCAGTAACCCATATGTATCTTATTGGGCTCGACCCATGTCGAGGACGGGACACGCGTACTGGGCTTGACTATAAGAGGCCAAAAACGGGTTAGCGGTGGCAACGCAAGTCCAACGGGTTTCATATGCGTGTGTGGACCCGGGCTGGTAGGTAAGACGTTGTTGCATCATGTAGGTATAAGCCATGCACCATTGATTGTATCGGGTTGCCAATTTGGGGAGTGATACACCCCACTGTGGGGCCAGCACGGGTATCTACGTTAGGGAGCCGATCGAATGGGAGTAGTGGGTACACCTAGTGGAGATAGGGGCAGACGACACCTATGTAGTCATCTAGGGGTACACGAGACTACTATTAAAATTACTAAGTTGTGGGTACACCTAGTGGAGATAGGGGCAGACGGCACCTATGTAGTCAGCTAGGGGTACACGAGACTACTATTAAAATTACTAAGTTGTGGGTACACTTAGTGGAGATAGGGGCAGACGGCACCTATGTAGTCAGCTAGGGGTACACAAAACTACTATTAAAAATTACTAAGTACACTTAGTGGGATCAACCTTTAAGTAGGAATTACCCTTGGGTGGGTAGATCTGGTGTGGTGCAGTGTAGGAATTACCCTTGGGTGGGTGGATCTGGTGTGGTGCAGTGTAGTATTTATCCTTGGGTGGATAGGCGCGTCTTTACCGTTATCTTAGTTCATCCTAAGTCTAGTTGGCTGCTTAGTGTAGTCATTTATCCCCAGTCGTACCGTACCAGGTTTATATCATACCCTAATTACTTTAATGATTGTATTGTTAAAGTTATAGGGCTCACTCAGACTTATGTCTGACCCCGTTGTTTTTATCTTTTTCCCCAACCCTCAGGTTCTCAGAGTGGGCCTAGCACTAGTGGGCTTTGACCAGATTGCTTTATCTGTCTTTTGGAGCTTGGACCATTGATGTAAAGCTCAGTTTATCTTTTCTTTTATGGCTAACAGTTCATGTAGTGGGGTTATGTACTTTTGTTTTATCAAGATGGATATTATGTACTTGACTCTTGTTTATGGTTTAGTGATGTAACCAAACATGTTTTACTTTCCGCTGCAATGAAATGATGTTTTAAATTCTCAAGTTTTACTTATATCTGTCTTGTTGTAACTTTTCTGTTCTATATTCACTTAAGATACTCCACCGATGCTATGGCATTCCCTTAGTGAGTGACCGTAGCGGGTGTGGGGTGTTACAATCTGCGTAAACCAAAACTACTAGGTGCACTTGTGGAAAATATGGGCACCCATAGTTTAGGTAGAAACAATAAACACCGAGTTAGTCATGGGACTAGTGTGAAAACTAAAACAGTTATTAAATCTTTACTTTAAAAGTTGAAAAATCAGGGGACCACGCCGTAAATGGGTTTACTCCACATGAACCGCAATTTAAAATAAAACAACGCAATACTTTTTGGAAAATGAAGCTATTATAAGACTAAGGTCCCATCACACAATGCAACGCAAACCAGAGGATAGAGTTTTCCCTTATAATAGCCAAACATGCTTGGTACGTTCAAAAACAAATCATTCTGATGTTACTATAAGTGCATAGTCTCAAAATCAATTCAAATATAGATGTATCAATCATAGACGGCAGAGGTACCACATATCATGTCGCCATGCTAGTTCTACAACCAAAACCGAAAAGTCACGTATTGGAAATTGGATTTCCATCAATGAGTCGAGGCAAGGGATGGCTCCTCACCGATTCAAGACAATCTAGCAAATGCCTCAGGATTCGGACGCTGGCAAACCCTTGGAAACCGCAAGGCTGGTCCACACTTACTTTAGTGGATTGGTGATTCCTGAACACACATTTCTCGGTCCTATTGGACCTATATTTGAGCCACAAGGGACTCAATAATCAAGGCGCCTCATTCCATCATCCACATAAGTAAAAATGTCTGGGCTTCATACCATGACACCACTCCTAGCTAGAAAGAAACATCATGCACTCCCTGTGGTCACTATCCCATTTTTGACTCATATCGGGTGTGAGGCTCGCGAATTAACGCTATACACAAAGCTATGCTATTTAAAGTCGTGCTTTTATCATCAACCACAAGACTGTGCTTTTGAACAAAAGCCTTGATCATTTGCATCTCAGCATGCCACACTGACAATTCACGCCATACAACTAATGTCTATCAATATATAACCTCTAAGCTCGTACGTCTCAGAGATGGGTGTTATTCCGAAGATTATTCCATTTAAATCCTTTCCAATGTGTTCATTGGAAAATTCTAGATATTTTGAAACCCTTTTCGAATTTAATTTATTATTTCTAAAAATCATGGGATTTTTATTCTAGTTTTTAACTACTTCATTTAGAAAAAAAATATCTTTTATCCTTTCAATCTTGGAATTTTTCATCCAAAATCTTTCCAAATCATTAGTTATGATATTACATAATTTTTCCATATTTTATTAAGGCACGTACTGTCGGTTTCCAATAACGGCCACCAAACTGCATTCAAATCGACCTTTTCTGAAATTGATTTGGATATATCTTAAAATCTAACCGTTAGATTTCAAAGTTTTTAGAATTATTCGAAAGTTCTTTTCGATATGAACCCAACGGTACCAGTTTTAGGAGAATCCGATGGTCGGCTCTCCTGTTACATCAATTTGAAGTTAATGGTCGAAATTTGCGAACGGTCGCTGTGTGGCGCGTTCTATTCAGGCCATTATATATATATATATATATATATATATATAATATATCGTCGATTTCCTTTTAAAACGTATTTTATAAATCATTTATAAATTCATTTTAAAACGATTTCAACTTCATTTTCGATTTTGAATCAAAATTGAAAATTCCATATCATTATAATATTAAAATGATAATATTTTCAAAATATTAGATTTTAAAATCAATTCTTTTCGATATTATTTATAAAATAAATAAAGTCGATCGATAAACCCGTTCGGGTTAAAAATGACGTTTAACTACTTAACTCGGCTTCATATTCATTTCAGTTCTGAATATTTCAATATTTTCGAGCCCATCCAAAATCGGACATCAAAATCATATCTTAATTCTTCACCGAATATTATTTTAAAACTATACAGAATATTAATTTAAAACTATACTGAATAATATTTGAAAACTATACTATATATTATTTTAAAACTATTTGTTATTTGTGGATTGGAATTAGACTGAATCAATTACCATATAAATATACTTATATGGATTTCCATACATCGCATGTATTCACAATAATGATAAATAATCATTAATCATCTACAAATCATCCAGAGTGCATTCTACCACTGTATAAGCGTTAAAATAAATAAATAATACTCATCACAATCTGTTAACCCATCGACTGAAATATAATTAAATTTAGGGGAGACGTGAATAAATTACCATCCCAGACTCGTGTGGGATTTTCAAACAATAACAGTCTATTCAAAATAATCCTTGATTAATTAATTTAGCCAGTTCTAATTCGATTTGAATTATTTTCCTGATTAACCAATTTTCACTGTTTTAAATTATAAATAAATATTTATGATTTAATTTCAATTACCACATAATTGTTAACATTATTTTTAATATGTTAATCATCACAACATCACAATCAAAACACAATACAGTCAATTAAATCGTCCATGGTCTACGGACGAGGGTGGTGAGCTAATAGGCACCGTACAACATTTGTGATAATTAAAAACTAATGAAAATCAATACTGGCAGTTCATGTATGCAGTTATAAAATAAATAACTGAAACGACCCGAACTTCCCCATGAAGGAAAGCACGGATTGCTTTGAGGAAAGACGAATCCGAACACAAACAGAAGAACATTTCATTGCTTATTACAACAATTTACATCAAAGTACAAAAATATATAGAGTATGAATAAATATTATACATCAGAAAAATATCAGAGATTTACAAATTACAATGCAGCAGAAAATAATACAAAACACAACTGAAAGGAATATACAGATACAGAGCTTTCCGAATATCATTCCAGCTGTAAAGCGGGATCCTGTGAATATAAATCTGCTAAACCAAAACTACTAGCTGCCCGTGTGGAAAATAGGGGTACCCAGAGTTTAGGTAAAAACAATAAACTCCAGGTCAGTCATGTGACTGGTGTGAGAACTAAAACAGTTATTAAAACTTTACTTTAAAATCAAGTATATCAAGGGACCATGCCGTATAACACAGAACGGGTTTCCTCCCAAGAATACCAGTGTATAGAATAAACAGCGCAATGCTTTTTGGAAAAATGAAGCTATTATAAGACCCATGTCCCATCACACAATGCAACGCAAGCCGGAGGATAGGGTTTTTCCTTATAGTAGCCAAACACGCTTGGTATGTTTAAAACAAATCATTTTGATACTATTATAGTGTAAAGTGTGTGAAAACAACGTCAAATACAAATGTAATGATCATAGACGACATAGTGCCTCATCCCACTATGTCGTCGTAATAGGCTCTACAATAAAACCTAAATGTCATGTATTGGAAGTTGGATTTTCGTTTGTGAACCAAGGCAAGGGATCGTCCTTACCGCTTCGAGAGTGTCTAGCCCGAGCCTCAGGAACAGCCGCAACTGCACCTAGGAGCCACCAGGATGATCCACACGAAGTGGATTAAAATGCCTAAACAATATGTTTCCCCACCCTATAGGGCGTAAAATTGGTCAGTATACGACCAAACCATCCATTGGCCCCCACAGTGACCGATATAACCGAGGCGCCCCGCTATCCATTATCCACATAAGTAAAACGTCTGGGCGTGCAAAACCCAGATACCACTCCTAGCTAGAAGGAAACACATGTCCTCACTGGATCCTTCTCCCGTTTCTGGTTCACACTGGGGTGTGACGCTTGCGAATTAACACTACACAAAGCTATGCTATATTAAAGCCGTGCTTTGATCATCAAACACAAGACTCTGCGTAGAAGCCTTGATCATTTGCATCTCAGCATGCCACATAGGCAATTCACGCTATGCAACTGATGTCTATCAACCACACAGAATGAAATCCAATGTCAGACAAACAGTTCATTTACAAGTTCGTTCTGGCTCTGAACGAAACCGGAGGCACCTTATTCCTCATCCTATATGTCCAATACAGGAGAGATGTCCTCGCATATCCGGTCGATCTCCAAGTACGTCTGGATGATCACCACTTAATACCTTGTCTTGGGTGTACAACCCAATCAAGACATCAGTAATCATCCAAACGATGTGAAGACCTCCGGCCTTCAACCATCGTCTTCATCGTTGACTCATCGCTGATTCAGTTATTCAGAATGGGATAAACCCGGTCTTTCTGAATAACTCGGTATATAATAAACAAGTGCTATAAAAACACAACATACGCCTCATTCCAATTATGAATATTCTTTTATTTAAATATTCATATCCTTTGGGAAAGGTTCCCATTAATTTTATCAAATATAAATTCTTTAAATTTATTCTTTAATCTTCCTTTGGACGTCAATTCAAACCAAATTATGGTTTATCCAAACTAGTCGGGATTAGCGAACCTTACGGAAGTAATCATTTGTTTAATTTTCCAATCCCAACTTGTTCATCCCATGAAGCAAAACTAGTGATACTTCATATCTAACACGACGGTGTTATCGGTAAAGTTAATTACCACGCACGTTCAAATCTAATTAAAGATTTAACTATCGCTTGGAGTAAAACTAGTGCTACTCCATTCTCGATCATTTCCCGAATTTGATAATTTAAATTATCACATTCTCTTTTTCAATCTAATTAAAGATTCATTAAAACTCCAATTCAGTTTTAATCTCAAAAATCATTACCTACTGTTTATTCAAAGTTAAGAAATTAATTTTATCTTTAACTGGGTTAAAGAACTAATGTCATTTAAAACACAGTTCACGATAAACCCAAAATTCTATTCCATTAATTATGGAATCTTCACGGAAAACAGATCAACATATATAATCGATATAAACTTCCATATCCAACCGATAATACAAATGGAATAACGGCAAAGCCTCTTAAATTCCATATATAGTAACAGTCTTCCTCCACAGAAGTTCACTTCGATTACTACCGAATCGAATTCCATTCTATTCTAATTTATTTTATTAAACTGGAAAACTTTTCTTTGGAAATTTCCCCTAAATCTTAATTAAAAGATTTATAAATTACAAATCACATTTCACTGTGAATCGGGTTAAAGAACGAATGTCGTTAAAAACATAGTTCACAATAAACCTAGTTCATTTTCCATTTCAATTCCAATTAAATGTTTGATTAATTGGTAATTCTTCTTTAAATCTTAGTTAAAAGACTTATTCTTTTCACATGGTGTTTCAGAACAGTGTTAATGAAGAACCCATCCCATCAGTCTCTAACTGTAAATTAGTAAGAGAACAATTCCCTAAGTATTAATTCCAAAGGCCGAAACCAACATCAGATCAACACCCAGGAAACCATTCCACTTAGCTAATCTCCAGTTAGTTTCTAATTTTCTTAACTCCATTGGGTTTAAGAACAGTATTATTAAAGATACCATTCACGACAAACCCAAAATCTCATTCCATTGTTAATCGGGTTAAAGAACAAGTGTTATTTTAAACACCGTTCGCGATAAACCCAAAACCAATTTCAATTCAATTCCAATTAAATATCAATTAATTGGTAAACTCCTTTAAATATTACTTAAAAGATTTATTCTCTTCTCATTTGGGTTTAAGAACAGGGTTAATGAAGACACCGTTCACGACAAACCCAAAATCCAATTTGATATTAAATACAAGGCCGTGAATAGAAAATATATCGGCTTATATTCAATATCAAATTCCCAAATCAACAAATATCGTATTGGAATAACGATATATATATATATATATATATATATATCTTCCAAATTCCTCCATAATATCCGTATAATCACAGAATCCAATATCGAAGTATTCCGAAGATAATTTCGATTCAAATCCATTCCAATTTATATATTGGAAATTCTGGTTATTTTTAAAACCATTTCAAATCCAATTTATTTATTTAAAAATACTGGATTTATAATTCTAGTTCATAACTTATTCATTCGATAAAAATATATTTTTATCCTTTCAAATATGGAATTTTTCATCCCAATTCTTTTCAAATCATGTATTACGATTTTACATAAGTTACTGATATTTTTAATAATTTTATCAAGGTCCGTACAGTCGATTTCCATAAACGACCATCGAACTGCACTAACAACGACCTTTTCCAAATTTGATTTGGACTTAATTTCAAATCCAGCCATTAGATTTCAAATCTGTAATATTTGTTGGAAATCTCTTTTCGATACGAACCCAACGGTTCCGGTTTTAGGAGAATCCGACGGTCGGATCTCCTGTAATATCCGTTCGAAGTCGATGGTCGAAATTCGCGAACTGCTGCAGCGCGGCACGTTCTATTCAGGCCATTAAATATATATAATATGTACATTGTATATATTTCGTCGATTTCCATTTAAAAAGTATTTTATAAATCGTTTTAATTTTTTTTTCAAAACGATTTCAATTTCATCTTCAATTTCAAATCAAACTTGAATATTCCATATCATTAATATATAAATGATAATGTTTTCAAAATATTACATTTTGAAATCACTTCCTTTTTGACATTCATTATAAAAATGAATAAAATCGATATAAATATCGTTCACATCAATATGGCGTTAATCTAATCAACACGGCTTCATATATTTAAATATTTCCGTGTCCATCCCAAATTGGACATAAAAATCGTATTTCGATCCATTACTGAATATTATTTAAAAATATTCATTATTT
Source organism: Allium sativum (assembly GCA_030737875.1). Lineage (NCBI taxonomy): Eukaryota > Viridiplantae > Streptophyta > Magnoliopsida > Asparagales > Amaryllidaceae > Allium > Allium sativum. The sequence goes on along the minus strand of CM060912.1, from coordinate 1,009,467,086 downwards.
TAAAATATTTGTTATTTGAAAATATTTATTCTTTCTGAACTGGAATCAGACACAGTCAATTACCATATAATGTTATTTATGTGGATTTCATACACACGTGTACACAACAATAATCAAACATAGTCAACCATCATCCAGAGTGCATTACACAACTGCATAAGTGTTAAATATAAATAATTAACGCTTACAAAAGCTTGTCAACCAATCGATCGACAGATAACTAAGCAATTGGAATTAGTGTATGTCAAATATCATCCCAATACCCGTGTGGGGTTTGAACCAACAAATACTGAATATTATTCGTGCAGTTGGGCGATGTGTAAAATATATCGTCCCAATCAATGTCAAGCAAATGTGTGTACATAAACAAATCATCCGATTTGTAAATGAATGTTTATTTTATTCATATACACGTTAAAAATTATATTTTTAATGATAAAATATTTTATTTCATCATGTGAATATTTTATACCGTCCATTCCACATCACACTCAATTTCAAACAACACAATACAATCAAGCAAACAAGTCGTCCATGGTCTGTGGATGACGTGGAGCAGTTCATATATGCAGTTATAAAATAAATAACTGTATAAGAAATTTCTGTAAGGAGTTCTCACCTTTGGGATCCACTCCTCCATTCTATATTTCTGAGCGGTTCAAATTTGGATTTGTTTTCCACCAGTTCCATCGCAATCCTTTTCACGCTATTCATAGTAAAAATATCATTTTTAAACGATGATACTTATAAATAAAAACTACATTTTTATTTCAATGATTTCTTTATAAAAATCATTTTTTTATATCGATGTTACATATATAAAAATCATATTTTTATATCGTATTATCTACATAAAAATCACTCCTTTACGTTGCTACTTCATATATATATAAATCTGATTTTAATCATACTACTTCTTATATAAAAATCTACTTTTTTTTCTTATAAACACGATCATATCTTTTCCTATTCGCTAGACATATAAAGATTTCATTTTTATTTTGCTAACAAATATATAAAGATTTCATTTTTATTTCGCTAACAAATGTATAAATATTTCATTTTTAATTCGCTATCGTATGTATAAAAGTCCTATTTTTAAACCAATGTTTCCCATATAAAAATTTGATTTTTAAACTAATGTTTCATATATAAAAATCTGATTTTAACTCTAATGTTTCATATATAAAAATCTGATTTTTACTCTAATGTTTCATATATATAAATCTGAACAAAAAACGAGAAAGATAATAAAGTTCTCACCTTCCTTCAGTCGATGGCGTAGGCAGCTACTCGAGTAGAAGGAGAGAGCAGACTTCACTGATGTAGTATTTGGCAATTACTCAAGCATATGAAGTGGTCGCGTTCAAGGAGAAGCAGTGGCGGCTGGTGAGGTGGTGCTCGCAGATTCAGGCGCCATGGAGGGAAGTGAGGGTGGCGACTACGTTGGTGCTCAAGGATGTGGGGCTGGCGAGTTCGGATCTGGCGATGGAGGTTGCTCGGGGTCACGGCTTGCGGCGGTCAGAGGCGGAGGGGAGTGGAGCGATACGCGTTGGCGTCGGCGGTGGAGGGGCGACGAGGTTCAAGCGGTTTCCCTCATTTCTTTTCTTTATTTTTTCATTTTTTTTCATTTTTTTTTCATTTGTTCTGAAAATGAACGGGGAACGGGAGGGGGGGTTAAAGATTACAGAGGGGTTGACTTTTTATATATAATATTATATGTTTATTTTTTAAAAAAGTTATTTTTAAATTCGAACTTCAAATCGAACCCAACGACTGTCATCCATAACTAATTATCCCCATTCCGAACGCAACGGGATATGTCTGGTAACCCAATTCGGCAGTTACGACCAGTTTTCTTTTAAATTAAAATATAAATCAATATATATTTAATTTAAACGTAAATTTTAATTTACCAAGGCAACATACTAACTCTAAAAACTACATAAAAATTATTTCTAGCTTTATTTTGATGATACGGTCCTAATGAAACTAATTTCGTCGAATTTGGAGACCGTTTGAAAATTGGCCATTTTCTAGTCGATCCAAATTGGCTGAAATTGACCAAACACGTTTTCTTCTTCCACGCTCACATATTAATTCCAAAAATTATGAATTATGGAATCTAGCAATAATTTGACATCCCGGATCCAACAAAAGTGGTTTTATCGAAAACGGAGGTTATTTGCAAAATCGCTATTTTTAAGGGCTATATTTCCATAGCGACTATTCTGAATTTTCAACTGGGCATAACTTTTTATTGCCGTTATGAAATTTGGATTTTTCAGATTCGTTGGAAAGATATTTTCGAACAAATTCTAATATTTTTGGTTTCACTAAAATCCGGTTTGTTTTGAATCCTGTACATTCATTTGAAATTTGAAATCGAATTTTCAAACTACCGTGCCATTTTCAATTCCTTTTGTAATTAAAATAAATAATTATATTCTAACTTCGATTCACATAAATATATACTTTCTAATTCTATTCAAAATAAATTTCTAGTCGTTGTTATTTAAAATAAATCATCTTAAATATTCAAAATTCATTAAAATTACCAAAATAAAAATTTTAAATTGGTTCTGATTTTCCAGGTTGTTACAATCTCCTCCACTTAAAATCTTTTCGTCTTCGAAAAGGAACGAAGTTGAAAGTTGTTTAACTAACCAACTCAACTTTCATTTTGGCTTTAATTCTTCAATTTTTCAGTTTCTAAGAACTTTCTAATTCTTCAAAAATTTGGCTAACACCCTAAATTTTCGAAAAATTTCACCATAACCTCCTTTGCATGGGGAGCACGGGGAAAATCTCCAAACTGCCACAAAGGCCCTCTCATCTCAAGAAGTAAAAGAAGAAGCCAAGCGGCTAGCCAAGCGGCTAGCCAATCGGCTCATAAAATCATCCAAACCCAATAAATTTGTAAACATGTACCTATTTGTCGGGCATACAATTTTATTCCTCTTCTCTAGCCTCCTCGCTATGACCTGTTCACACATATATATGTACATGCATGCATTTTCCAAACAATTTTTAATTTAGTTCAATGTTTGATACAATTTGGTTATATGTATCGTTCTTTCACATAATGGTTTTATTAGATAACAATAATCATACAACACAACCATCAATCAACTAGTGAATTAACGTTTCAAATTCATAATTTTGACATATATACAGAAAATCATGTTTTTTATGCCAATTCACAACAATAAATCATATCTAGTTTTTGTTCTTACACCAGTCAATTGGAATCCCACTTTCAAAACTCAAATACGAATGCTAACGATGATGCATCATCATCAGGATTATCCCCGGGTGACTAGAGTGTGATTCTATATCTATCTAGTATATTAAAACTTCGATTATACGTTCATGACGTATAACACCCCACCTCCGTTAAGGTCACTCACAAAGGGAATTCCTTAACTTTGGTGGAGCGTTTTAGGTAAAAGATGAAGATAAATTACAAGACAGACAAGATAAAGCAGCGGGAAATAAAGTCATTTTATAAACAATGTGGTTCAGTCATGCTTTTACAATAATTGTCTCAATCATACTTAAAAGTAATACATAAAACTTCTGTATTGATTCAAAAACTTCCAAGTATAAAAGAAGCATAAAAATAACAATAATATTCCCTAATAAAGCATGAACCAGCCATAGTAGTGGAAGAGAGAGAGTCCAAAGCAATGCACCGACTATCTTTGAGCTTTGAAAAAAAACTGAGCTAAGTGGTAATATTTCCTCCTTGTGAACCTGGGGGGATGGGGGAAACGGAAGAAAAGAGGCGAAAACAAACTAGGTTAGACATAAGTCTGGTAAGTCTAGTGACTTTCAGCACGTAAATAGGCAAAAGCATCATGAGATGAATAAACTGAATATAAGACAATACCGGGATAACAAGGATAACAAGATAACATACGATTAGCATAGATGTGATAAGGCAAGATAAACTGAATGCACTTCTACTCTTTCTCCGCTTTGCTACTACCCTATTATTCCGATTTCTATATCTCTGCACCACCTAACTAGTGCCTCAACTAGTAATCTGTATAAAATGATCATATGATAATGTGATTCCAATCCCCGCAATTGTGGTACCTTCAGGTGTACATCTAGTATGAGGATCTTACATCAATCAACCTAATTGCCATGAAGATGTTAGATGTACCCTTACTACCCTATCGATCAGCTCCTTACTCGTATTAATTTTCCTTGTGTCTGTGTCAATCGGCCCTCTCTTGCGTGTAGATACCCTGTGCTAGTCAATCCTATGATAGCAACCCGACACGATTCAAGATGCGCAGTGTATAACTACTGGTACCCAGTGCCTGCTTTTTCCCACTCCAGAGTACGTGCACGCCCATAATCCGTCGGAACCTACATTGACGTACCTCCTGCCTCTATTTTGAACGTTTATAATCAGCCCAGTAATCGTGCCCTACCCTGCCTGATTTCAGGGGTACCTTGATACATCTATGTGGGTTACTGCTGAAATGGGTACCCGTTACTAGGGTTTCTAATTGGTTAAGTTTGTGTGCCTATATTTACTAATATTACCCACCAACCCTATATGTACTTAACCCTCCCACTGATTCAAACATGTTTACTAAATGGTTAAGTTTTGTCCATTCATGTTAACTTAACCCACCCACTCATCATGTCATGTTGGTTAAGTTTTTCTATTAACCCTTCTCACTCATCATGTTGGATTAGTTAAGTGTTTCCTATTAACTTAACCCCATTCGTTCATCAAGTTACATTGGTTAAGTGTTTCTTATTAACTTAACCCCACGCGTTCATCATGCTGTATTGGTTAAGTGTCATCAATCAATTCAGGTTAACTTAACCCATCCACTTGTTATGTTACATTGGTTAAGTGTTGCCTTCTTGTGTTAACTTAACCCTTCCATGCATCCTGTTATATTGGTTAAGTGTTGCTCTCTTATTTTAACTTAACCCTACCCGTTTATCATGTTGTATTGGTTAGCTTAACCCTGCTGACTTGTCTAATTAACTTGTTATAACGGTTAAGTGTTCTAAATTTACTTAACCCCACCTTCTTGTCCAATTAACATGTTATAACGGTTAAGTGTTCTAAATTTACTTAACTCCACCTTCCTGTCTAATTAACATGTTATAACCGTTAAGTGTTCTAAATTTATTTAACCCGACCTTTCTGTCTAATTAACATGTTATAACGGTTAAGTGTTCTAAATTTTACTTAACCTTACCATTCTTAACATGTCTGTTTATTGGCATTAATTAATTTATTAATGCACCAACCTCTCACATTAGAGCTGTTGTTTGCGGTTGCTGGATGTGCCGGGCGGTTCCGGGCAGACTTCTACCGCAAACTCATTCTAAACTCGGGTTTTGGGCTAAATTCACTAACCTCTCACATTAGATCTGTGTTGTTGCGGTTACTGGATGTGCCGGGCGGTTCTGGGCAGTTTTACACCATAACTCAATCTAACCTCGGGTTAGGCATGTTTATCTTTTAGCATATTTACCATACATTTCCAAATATGCTAATCATCCAATTTCACAAAACTAGTCATGTTCCAATTCTCAAGTTATACCCCAACAAAGCTGATTGCAAGTTATGCCCCACAAGTTCAAATTCAAGTTATTACTCAACATAGGTTACACCCAATCTTCCCAAATTTGAAATAATAATCATGCCCAAAATTACAATAATCATTATACTTGGCGTCCCAGCCAATAGTTAGGCCCAATCTAGGATTAATATCCAATTTACATTTTCCCCAAATTCGGAACAATAACAATCGTGCCCAAAACTTGATTTTTATGCCAATTAACCCATCTTGCAGTTATAACGATAATAATGCCCAATATCAATTACAAGTTATACCCAAATCTCAGTTACAAGTTATGCCCAATAGTACATAAAATGGATTAGGCCCAATTCCCCCGTATTCCAATCGTATATATAACAAGATTTCGTCTAGGTTCGAGAAAACCTAGATCCAAAATAAAAGGGGAAGAAGAGGAAACATCAAGGATTAGGCATAAAATTGTCATACGACACTAGATTTTATAATAGTAATATCAGGAACAGAAAAGAAATATAAATCTGAATTACATCGCAGGCATAAATTTGATAGATTACATTTGAATAACATCGCAGGCACTATTCTGATAAAATAGATTTGAATAACATCACGGGCACAAATCTGATAAAATAGATTTGAATAACATCGCAGGCACAAATCTGATAAAATAGATTGGATAAATCTAAAAAGGATTATCTCACAATCAGGTATAGCTTGGATTCAGATGATTACATGCCAAGAAATTAATTTAAGAATTCAAATCTGAAAGTAACTTGAACTTACAAAACAAAGGAAAAATCTTATTTTCTAGGATCTGTTTTCTGAAACTAAAAAGCTATCCCTTGATGAAGACCATCGATTCTCTAATTTAGATTTGATTCGTAGCTTCTAACTTGCTTTCTAGTTAGAGAAGAATGGTGTCTATGCTAGGTTGACCATGGACAACATGATGGCTCCTTGGAATGAAATTGTGTGGTTTAGGGTTGAGGGTTGGGGTTGTTTATGTAGAAGTTTAGATTTATGTGAGCTGTTAGATCAACGTAGGAGCAATCAAAACCATCAGACCAGATAGAGCTATCCAGAAACCATCATATATGCCCTATTGACTCAACAACAAGTCATAAATCATCACTGTTCGGATCAGAAGACAAGAGTCGACCCCTACAGGGGGGTCGACACCTATGTCGACTCCCCTATAGGGGGGTCGACACCTATGTCGACTCCCCTATAGGGGGGTCGACACCTATGTCGACTCCCCCCGGGGGGGTCGACCCCCTGAGCGGGAATTTTCTCGCTCAGCCTCTTTTGCCTAAATTTGAAAATCGAACTGCTTTTCCGATTTAATTTATATTTAATTTACGATTTAACATGAAATCTTCTGAACTCCATAACTTCTTCATACGGAGTCCGATTTACGCAGACTCAGACTCTATCTCAAGCAGAATTCCAAGATGAACGCAATGGCGTAACCCGTTTCCCTTAATTCTTACTTTTGCAATTAAGTATTCTTTAATTTGTTACTTTAATAAACATAGAAAATACAGGGTGTTACATGATGCGTATATGCAAAATCTCATATACTCGATTGTCCAAATTCAATATAAAATAAATAATCAAATATGTATAATTGGATTTAATTTTCAAAACAAGATTTGTTTTTACTTATATTTTAAAAACAACACTCTTCCAACTCGTTCTAGGATGCTACTGATTCTATCTCTAACGAGTCATTCTCATTGGATATTACTAATCCAATCTCTGATGAATTCTTTCGTTTGGTTTCAAAGTGTGTTGTTCTCGAGCTCTGTAAACCAAAGCTCTGATACCAAAATGAAACGACCCGTACTTCCCTGTGAAGGAAAGCACAGATTGTTTTGAGGACAAGACGAATCAGAACACAAACAGAAGAACATTTCATTGCTTATTACAACAATTTACGTAGAGTACAAAAATATACAAAGTATGAATAAATATTATACATCAGAAAAATATCAAAGATTTACATACAAATTACAATGCAGTGGAAAATAATAAAAAAAACATAACTGAAAGGAATATACAGATACATAGCTTTCTGAATATCATTCCAGCTGTAAACCAGGATCTTGTGAATATAAATCTGCTGTGACAACCCGTATTTTTATAGCATATTAAAACAAGAAATCAAGGCAGAATTAAATTTTAAAGCTAGAATTAGGGGAAACGGGTTACTCCATTGCGTTCGTCTCGAAATTTTACATGAAATAGAGTCCGAGTTTTCGAAAATCGGAGTCCGAATGAAGAAGTTATGGCATGTACAAGTTTCAGCAGTTTTCAGGCAGGACTGGCCCAAGGGGTCGACCATAGGGTCGACCTACCCCCCCAGGTCGACCATAGGGTCGACCATAGGGTCGACCATAGTGTCGACCACCCCACCTTACAGGTCGACCTGGTCGGCCTGGTTTAACCCATAACTCATTTTTGAAGCCTGAGACGTGTTTTGACGGTCCGGATTGATTCTAGGGTTAATCTAAGGGCCTAAACTAGTTGCTACACCTATAAAACACCCTTAGACCTAACCTAATTCATATCGAATCATTCTTACACTATTATGGTGCTGGACTTCCTCTTGATCATGGCCGCCGCTCTCTAAACTTTTCTCTTAGCCTCCAAACTAGATTAAAGCTTCTACAGCAATTCTACAACAATTCAAGAAGATAAATCAATGTCTCTGCAACGTTCTATGACAATTTTAGTTCTTAATTCATTAGCCATGCTCTGTAAGTTCTAGTTATTTTCAGATTAAAATAATTAAATTTAATATGGACAAGTGATGAAATGAAATTGGACTTTTGATTCAATTCTTGTTTCTTCTTGGATCTCGATCTTGAGAACTTTTCTATCTTTATTCGCATGACAAGTTTATGGTCTATTCAGCCTGTTGTAAATCAATTTTTCTTGGTTCATGTTGATATTATTATCAAGATCAATTCTTTATTCCTGAGATGATACTTTTGTGTTGTTTTCTCTCTGATCTTGTTTTTATTGCAACTTCTACCTCCCCCTATTTATTTTCTTTTGATGAACCTAGGTCATTTTCGGACCTAGGCCTAAACTACGATATACGTGCGATGGTATACGGGGGAAATATTGGAATATTTCCTAGTGGAATACATGTTTTTGGTGGAATCGAAGGCATAATATGAAAATTTGATGTTTGGGGATAATTTACCATTAACATGAAACTTGATATTCGGGTATTGTCATTATAATGGTAATTGCAAAAATGGGGATTGGCATATACTATTTGATATGGATCTTGATATATATATATATATATATATATATATAATTTGACATGGATCTCGATATATGTAATTTGGCTAGAACTTGTTATGAGTAAATTGGTGTAAACGTAGTATACATGTAATTTCGGGTATAAAACTTGATCTATGTAAATTGGGCATAGCTTTGTAAACATGTAAATCATGAATCTTGACATATGTAAAGCGGCATGAAACTTGGTATATGTGTAAATTGGCATACATGTAAAACGGCTTAAATTGAACATATGTAAATTTGGTACGAATTGGGCATATGTAAAATTTACATGTAATCTAGAACTTGGGCATATGTTAATTATGTAAAATTTGGAGTTGAAACATATATGATAATTTATGACTTAGTAGAGGTTTAATATGAATGCGCCTAAGTTGGGTTTTGGGTAATTGGCATGTATTGTAAACAAAAGGCTATAACTTGGCATAACCTTATAGTGAATTATGATAATAATTTGGGAATACGTTTTGGGGCAAAAACGTGAATCATGAACATTTCTATATGTTAAACACATGAACTGTTATTGGGGTTTTGGGTGGAATACGACCATTAATGAACCTTTGACACGAGGTTAGACTCAGTTTGTGGTGTAAATCTGCCCGGAACCGTCCGGTAAATCTAGTAGCCACAAAGTGTCAGTCTAATGTGAGAGGTCGAAGGTCGAATTGTAGGCGTAACGATTTATGACACGAGGTTAGACCCAGTTTGTGGTGTAAATCTGCCCGGAACTGCCCGACAAATCCAGTGGCTACAAAATGTACGGTCTAATGTGAGAGGTCATGATTCGTTCATCATAATGAATGAATTAAGGAATACTAACCATAATAAGACGTGGGTATGGTTAGAGGGTTGGGTGGGATGACATGGAAATTTGACATGTGAATATGGACCTAACCGGTATGAGTTAAGAACATGTAAAACTTATAAATGTAGGCTCAACCAATATGATATGAATGGGTGGGTTAAGTAACATGGCTAGGCTAATGACACTTAACCGTTATAACATGACTAGCGGATGGGTTGGGCTAACTTGAATAGGTTGATAACACCCAATCGATATAACATGATGCGTGGTAGGGTTAAGTAAACACATGAGGGTAACACTTAACCATTATAATATGACCGGTGGATGGGGTTAAGTCAACATGCACTTAACCAATATAACGTGATGCGTGGTAAGGTTAAGTAACAACAAAGGGTAACACTTAACTGTCACAACATGATAAGTAGGTGGGCTAAGTCAATGTACACTTAACCAATATGACATGACATGCGGTGGGGTTAAGTTAACACAAGGGAGAACACTTAGCCAGTATAACAAGGCTTGCGGTAGGGTTAAGTAACACAAGGAACAACACTTAACCGATATAACATTGTGTGCGGTAGGGTTAAGTAAAACAAGATGAAACACTTAACCAACTTAACATAATGGACGAAGAGGGTTAAGTACATATCGGGTTGGTGGGTAATATTAGTAAATATAGGCCCACAAACTTAACCATTAATAAGCACGCTTGAATAGATGGGTTAAGTACATCACGGGAAGGTGGGTAATATCTGTATATATAGGCCCACACACTTAACCAGTAGGAAACCCTAGTAACGGGGACCCATTTCAGTAGTAACCCAAATCAGGTATCAACGGTACCCTGAAACTAGGCAAGGTGGGGCACGATTACTGGGCTGATTGTAATCGGTCAAACGACGGCGGTGGGTCCACAGTGTAGGTCTAACGGGGTGCGGGCGTGCACACACTCCGGAGCAGACAACCAAGGCACTGGGGACACTAGTAGTATAACCTATGCCTTCTAGAATTGCATCGGGCCCCATGGTGGGACCAGCATAGGTATCTACAATCATTGGGGGCCGTATGAGACACATAGGTAGCATAATCCCTAGGTTGGACCTAGGTGGCATGAAACCTAAATCCGAGAAGCATTCAATAGGTAGCATAATCCCTAGGTTGGACCTAGGTGGCATAAATCCTGGTTGAATCTAGGAAGCGCTCGATAGAAAACCCTAGATTAGATCTATGTAATAAATAATAGATGTACACGTGAAAGTAACCTTAATTTTCGGGGATTGGGATCACATTATGATTTTATCATTTTATATAGATTACTAGTTGGGACACTAGTTAGGTGGTGCAGAGAAAATAGATATCATTTTAGTGGTGAAGCAGAGAAATCTTTCGATGCTTGATAGAAATCTTGCGAAACTATACTTAGCTCATCTTGAATGGGAACCTTGCAATGTTATACATGACAAAAATCCTATGTGTTATTCTTAGTTATCGTGCATGTAGCTTATCTTGTCATCATGCTTATGTTTACTTTCAGTTTATTCATGCCATACTATCTTTACCTGTTTTTATGCTGAAAGTCACTAGGACTTACTCAGTCTTTATGACTGACCCGGTTTGTTTCGCCTCTTTTTCTTCCATTCCCCCCCCCCCCCCAGGTTCACAGGGTGGGAATACAGCTTAATTCGGATCTTACCATGCTCCAAGGCTCTTTCATGTACAGCTTGGATTTCTCTTGGCTATGGCTTGCTTTGCTTTATTGGGGAATGCTACAGTTTATTTTTATGCTTCTTTGTTTTTGAGCAAGACAGATATTTTAGCTATATATTTGGGTATTGGAAGTTGATGGGCTTTTATTGTAAACAATTCTATTTAATAAATGATTTGAAGTACTTCTACTTCACTTTCCGCTGTTTTATATATGTCTGTCTTGTAATATTTCTGTTCCAGTACCCATAATGCTCCATTGAAATTAAGGCATTCCCTTTGTGAGTGACCTTAACGGATGTGGGGTGTTACAATTGGTATCAGAACAGAAGGTTACCAGACTGGGCAAAAGCTTTTAAAAACCTTCTGAAATTATTTTCAAAACGTTTACAAAGAAGCATTTTTCTAAAGAAAAGTTTTGTTTCACGAAAGACATGTTCCCCAAAGCCATATGCACTATCTTTTGATTCTCTCCTTGAGTCTCTTCTCTCTTTCTCTTTCACCATAAGTTTGTAGGCATGCGACACATGTCGGAGGGCAAAGTAGTGTCCAACCTCCATCTGTAGCCGCAGTAGTTTTACTGGCGACTAATCTTATTTCAAGCTTTGTAGGGTTGCCCTGCGATGGAAGCAGCTTTCGAGAAACTTTTCAACAAGCCATACGAGGATAAAGAACACAAACCTAAGGATGAGAAACTTGTTGATATAGCTTAATCCACGAAAGAGGAGAAAGGTGAAAGGAAAGAGGCGAAGTGAAAGAATAATAAAACCCATGACAAGAGAGAATATCTTTGGTATGGTAAAAAGGGACATGTAATTAAGTATTATAGGACAAGGACAAGGGAAAAGAACAAGATCGTCGAGAGGGCAATTGTATGCTCTCACTACTAGCATACCTAAGAGAGGTGGTAACGTTTCTGTTAAAGGCTTAGCTTGTCTTTTCTATCATCCCGTTAGAACTTTGTTTTTGTACATCACATCCTTTTAATTCTGCTTCGATGGTTGAGTCTCTGCACCTTAGTACTAGCGTAGTAGAGGATCCCATTTTATCCTCAAATCCTATCAGGGAATCGGCTCATTTATTCATGACTTTTTTGGATTTGAGAATGTCTATGCTAAGTGTTGAGTTTAGAAGTAATGCTTATGTTTTTTTGGTCTATGGGTTGATTCTAGGGATGGAGTGGTTATCCAGAAATGGTGCCATTCTTAAGTATGAAAATGGGGTAGTTAGATTCTTGACTTGCCTTGGTAATGCCCTCGAAGTCTAGTGTAACCCTTAGGGTTCTACCATGATTAGTTACCTAGAATCTCTTGATACATTTATCGATCCGCTCAAGTAGTGTTCGCCACTAAGGCGGATGGTTTATCTCGCTTATGCATGAGTCATAGAAAATCACCTTAGTAAGTACATTTGGCAACATGGTTGGCATTTGTTTGTTTTCAAGAGATAGTTCTTCTGCGTGGAATACCTTATAATAAGTAAACGAGATCCAGGATTCACTAGTGAATTTTGGAGAGCTTGCATGAAACCATGAGTACGCAGTTATGTTTAAGCCGAGTATACTAGAAGAAGAATAAATGAAAGTGGAACAAGAGACAATAGTGAAATGAGTTCCAACTCATATTTTGGAAACACGAATTAAGAAGCTACGAAATTATGAAGTTAAAGACGGACAAAACACAATGGAGTTAATCTCAAGGAAATGCGACTTAGAAGATTGAAGACTAGACATGCACATCATATCTCTTCTTAAGAGTATATCCTTAATCCCTCTTTTCCTGTAGAGCTTACCTGTATGCTATCTTTTAAGTATAACCTCTCGGTCCTATTCTCCATCCTATTTCTGTTGCAAACCCCATAGGGAGTATGACTCGTCTATTAGTAATACATTTTAGGGCTTGAGGGTGTCCGTTGGGTTGACTAAACTCTTTGGGTTTTATAGGATACGGGTTGGTCTTAGGAAGGGATTTCTTATGACCAAAAAGGAGTCCATCATGCTTAGTTTCCTAGAAACATATATATTCGTTGGTTAATTCTTTGGGTGCCAGCCTGATGTTGATTTCGGTCATCGGGGCTGGTGCTTAGGGAGTTCTTCTCCAAATCAGTATATATGTGGCATAGATTTCCAGTTTTGACATTGCCTAAGGGGCACAAAGTTTTTACTTGCTTCTATCATTCGGCTATACCTTTAGGTAGGAACTAATGGATGTAAACATGTGTTTGAGACATGTTATGGTTGATGGTTGCAAGTGGTTGCTAGTTGTTGCTCGTGGATACATGAACACACATTAGGCACTAGATGGGCTCAGACACATTTCCATATTGCATATGCATGAGCGTTTATACTTGTTTATGGATGAAATTGGATGTGTTATCATATGGATGATGCATATGGATGGATGTTTTGCACACACATAGTGTTTATGTGACTAGGACTATTTGCATACATGTTGGACTCATTGCACTAAACATATTTTGCATTAAGAAGATCAATCAGGCCTGATCATTTGCATTAGATAAGGAACATATACACACACTTTCTGCATATGTTCATACCGCATTAGAAATCTCTTAAGGACAATGAATGCATGTGATTGATGATTGAGTAGATGGATGATTGGATGGTAGGACACATTCTTCTTAACTTGAAGATTTCGGGGACGAAATCCTTTAAGGAGGGGAGAATGTAACAACCCGTATTTTTATAGCATATTAAAACAAGAAATCAAGGCAAAATTAAATTTTAAAGCCAGAATCAGGGGAAACGGGTTACGCCATTGCGTTCGTCTCAAAATTTTACATGAAATAGAGTCTGAGTTTTCGAAAATCGGAGTCCGTATGAAGAAGTTATGGCTTGTACAAGTTTCAGCAGTTTTCAGGCAGGACTGGCCCAGGTGGTCGACCGTAGGGTCGACCTACCCCCCCAGGTCGACCATAGGGTCGACCTACCCCCCAGGTCGACTATAGGGTCGACCCCCCACCTTACAGGTCGACCTGGTCGGCCTGGTTTGACCCATAACTCATTTTTGAAGCCTGAGACGTGTTTTGACGGTCCGGATTGATTCTAGGGTTAATCTAAGGGCCTAAACTAGTTGCTACACCTATAAAAACACCCTTAGACCTAACCTAATTCATATTAAATCATTCTTACACTATTATGCTGCTAGACTTCCTCTTGATCATGGCCGCCGCTCTCTAAACTTTTCTCTTAGCCTCCAAACTAGATTCGAACTAGAGATTAAAGCTTCTACAGCAATTCTACAACAATTCAAGAAGATAAATCAATGTCTCTGCAACGTTCTACGACAATTTTAGTTCTTAAGTCATTATCCATGCTCTGTAAGTTCTAGTTATTTTCAGATTAAAATAATTAAATTTAATATGGACATGTGATGAAATGAAATTGGACTTTTGATTCAATTCTTGTTTCTTCTTGGATCTCGATCTTGAGAACTTTTCTATCTTTATTCGCATGACAAGTTTATGGTCTATTCAGCCTGTTGTAAATCAATTTTTCTTGGTACATGGTGATATTATTATCAAGATCTATTCTTTATGCCTGAGATGATGCTTTTATGTCGTTTTCTCTCTGATCTTGTTTTTATTACAACTTCTACCTCCCCCTATTTATTTTCTTTTGATGAACCTAGGTCAATTTCGGACCTAGGCCTAAACTACGATATACGTGCGATGGTATACGGGGGAAATATTGGAATATTGCCTAGTGGAATATATGTGTTTGGTGGAATCGAAGGCATAATATGAAAATTTGATGTTTGGGGATAATTTACCATTAACATGAAACTTGATATTTGGGTATTGTCATTATAATGGTAATTGCAAAAATGGGGATTGGCATATATAATTTGATATGGATCTTGATATATATATATATATATATATATATATATATATATAATTCGACATGGATCTTGATATATGTAATTTGGCTAGAACATGTTATGAGTAAATTGGTGTAAACGTAGTATACATGTAATTTTGGGTATAAAACTTGATCTATGTAAATTGGGCATAGCTTTGTAAACATGTAAATCATGAATCTTGACATATGTAAAGCGGCATAAAACTTGGTATATGTGTAAATTGGCATACATGTAAAACGGCTTAAATTGAACATATGTAAATTTGGTACGAATTGGGCATATGTAAAATTTACATGTAATCTAGAACTTGGGCATATGTTAATTATGTAAAATTTGAAGTTGTAACATATATGATAATTTATGACTTAGTAGAGGTTTAATATGAATGCGCCTAAGTTGGGTTTTGGGTAATTGGCATGTATTGTAAATAAAAGGCTATAACTTGGCATAACCTTATAGTGAATTATGATAATAATTTGGGAATACGTTTTGGGGCAAAAACGTGAATCATGAACATTTCTATATGTTAAACACATGAACTGATATTAGGGTTTTGGGTGGAATACGACCATTAATGAACCTTTGACATGAGGTTAGACTCAGTTTGTGGTGTAAATCTGCCCGGAACTGCCCGGCAAATCCAGTAGCCACAAAGTGTCAGTCTAATGTGAGAGGTCGAAGGTCGAATTGTAGGCGTAACGATTTATGACACGAGGTTAGACCCAGTTTGTGGTGTAAATCTGCCCGGAACCGCCCGGCAAATCCAGTGGCCACAAAATGCACGGTCTAATGTGAGAGGTCATGATTCGTTCGTCATAATGAATGAATTAAGGAATACTAACCATAATAAGATGTGGGTATGGTTAGAGGGTTGGGTGGGATGACATGGAAATTTGACATGTGAATATGGACCTAACCGGTATGAGTTAAGAACATGTGAAACTTATAAATGTAGGCTCAACCAATATGATATGAATGGGTGGGTTAAGTAACGTGGCTAGGCTAATGACACTTAACCGTTATAACATGACTAGCGGATGGGTTGGGCTAACTTGAATAGGTTGATAACACCCAATCGATATAACCTGATGCGTGGTAGGGTTATGTAAACACACGAGGGTAACACTTAACCATTATAATATGACTGGTGGATGGGGTTATGTCAACATGCACTTAACCAATATAACGTGATGCGTGGTAAGGTTAAGTAACAACAAATGGTAACACTTAACCGTCACAACATGATAAGTAGGTGGGCTAAGTCAATGTACACTTAACCAATATGACATGACATGCGGTGGGGTTAAGTTAACACATGTGAGAACACTTAGCCAGTATAACAAGGCTTGCGGTAGGGTTAAGTAACACAAGGAACAACACTTAAACGATATAACATTGTGTGTGGTAGGGTTAAGTAAAACAAGATGAAATACTTAACCAACTTAACATAATGGACGGAGAGGGTTAAGTACATATCAGGTTGGTGGGTAATATTAGTAAATATAGGCCCACAAACTCAACCATTAATAAGCACGCTTGAATAGGTGGGTCAAGTACATCATGGGAAGGTGGGTAATATCTGCATATATAGGCCCACACATTTAACCAGTAGGAAACCCTAGTAATGGGGACCCATTTCAGCAGTAACCCAAATCAGGTATCAACGGTACCCTGAAACTAGGCAGGGTGGGGCATGATTACTGGGCTGATTGTAAGCGGTCAAACGACGGCGGTGGGTGCACAGTGTAGGTATAACGGGGTGCGGGCGTGCACACACTCCGGAGTAGACAACCAGGGCACTGGGGACACCAATAGTATAACCTATGCCTTCTAGAATTGCGTCGGGCCACCACCATAGGTCTTGATACACCCCATGGTGGGACCATCATAGGTTTCTACAATCATTGGGGGCCGTATGAGACACAAAGGTAGCATAAAACCTAAATCCGAGAAGTGTTCAATAGGTAGCATAATCCCTAGCTTGGACCTAGGTGGCATAAATCCTGGTTGAATCTAGGAAGCGCTCGATAGAAAATCCTAGATTAGATCTAGGTAATAAATAATAGATGTACACGTGAAAGTAACCTTAATTTTCGGGGATTGGGATCACGTTATGATTTTATCATTTTATATAGATTACTAGTTGGGACACTAGTTAGGTGGTGCAGAGAAAATAGATATCATTTTAGTGGTGAAGCAGAGAAATCTTGCGATGCTTGATAGAAATCTTGCGAAACTATACTTAGTTCATCTTGAATGGGAACCTTGCAATGTTATACATGACAGAAATCCTACGATGTTATTCTTAGTTTTCGTGCCTGTAGCTTATCTTATCATCATGCTTATGTTTACTTTCAGTTTATTCATGCCATATTATCTTTACCTGTTTTTATGCTGAAAGTCACTAGGACTTACTCAGTCTTTATGACTGACCCGGTTTGTTTCGCCTCCTTTTCTTCCGTTCCCCCCTCCCCCCAGGTTCACAGGGTGGGAATACAGCTTAATTCGGATCTTATCATGCTCCAAGGCTCTTTCATGTACGGCTTGGATTTCACTTGGCTATGGCTTGCTTTGCTTTATTGGGGAATGCTACAGTTTATTTTTATGCTTCTTTGTTTTTGAGCAAGACAGATATTTTAGCTATGTATTTGGGTATTGGAAGTTGATGGGATTTTATTGTAAACAATTCTATTTAATAAATGATTTGAAGTACTTCTACTTCACTTTCCACTATTTTATATATGTCTGTCTTGTAATATTTCTGTTCCAGTACCCATAATGCTCCATTGAAATTAAGGCATTCCCTTTGTGAGTGACCTTAACGGATGTGGGGTGTTACATCTGCAAAACCAAAACTACTAGCTGCCGATGTGGGAAATAGGGGCACCCAGAGTTTAGGTTAAAACAATAAAATACAGGTCAGTTATGTGACTGGTGTGAGAACTAAAACAACTATTAAAACTTTACTTTAAAATCAGATATATCAAGGGACCACGCCGTATAACACGGAACGGGTTTCCTCCCAAGAATACCAGTGTATAGGATAAACAACCCAATGCATTTTGAAAAAATGAAGCTATTATAAAACCCAGGTCCCATCACACAATACAACGCAAGCCGGAGGATAGGGTTTTTCCCTTATAATAGCCAAACATGCTTGGTACGTTTAAAACAAATCATTTTGATACTATTATAATGTAAAGTGTATGAAAACAACTTCAAATATAAATGTATCAATCATAGACGGCATAGTGCCCCATCCCACTATGTCGTCATACTAGGCTCTACAAATAAAACCTAAGTGTCACGTATTGGAAGTTGTATTTCCGTCAATGAACCAAGGCATGGGATCGTGCTTACCACTTCGAGACTGTCTAGCCCGAGCCTCAGGAACAGCCGCAACTACACCTAAGAGCCACAGGGCCGGTCCACACGAAGTAGATTAAAATGACTGAACAATATGTTTCCCCGCCCTATAGGGCGTAAAATTGGTCAGTATATGACCAAACCATCCATCGGCCCCCGCAGTGACCGATAACCGAGGCGCCTCGCTATCCATCATCCACATAAGTAAAACGTCTGGGCGTGCAAAACCCAGACACCACTCCTATCAAGAAGGAAACACATGTCTTCCCTGAATCCTTCTCCCGTTTCTGGTTCACACCGAGGTGTGAGGCTTGCGAATTAACGCTATACACAAAGCTATGCTGTATTAAAGCCGTGCTTTGATCATCAACCACAAGGCTCTGCTTTTCAACAGAAGTCTTGATCATTTGCATCTCAGCATGCCACATAGGCAATTCACGCTATGCAACTGATGTATATCAACCACACAGAATGAAATACAATGTCAGACACACGGTCCATTTACAAGTTCGTTCTGGGTCTGAATGAAACCGGAGGCACCTTATTCCTCATCCCATATGTCCAATATAGGAGAGAGGTCCTTGCATATCCGGTCGATCTCCAAGTACATCTGGACAATCACCACTTATTACCTTGTCATGGGTGTACAACACAATCAAGACATTAGTAAACATCCAAACGATGTGAAGACCTCCGGTCTTCAACCACCGTCTTCATCGTCAACTCAACGTCGATTCAGTTATTCAGAATGGGATAAACTCAGTCTTTCTGAATAACTCGCGTATATAATAAACAAGTGCTATAAAAACACAACATACGCCTCATTCCAATTATGAATATTCTTTTATTTAAATATTCATATCCTTTGGGAAAGGTTCCCATTAATTTTATCAAAGATAAATTCTTTAAATTTATTCTTTAATCTTCCTTTGGACATCAATTCAAACCAAATTATGGTTTATCCAAACTAGTCGGGATTAGCGAACCTAACCAAAGTAATCATTTGTTTAATTTCCCAATCCCAACCTATTCATCCCATGAAGCAAAACTAGTGATACTTCATATTTTACACCACGGTGTTACTGGTAAAGTTAATTACCATTTCACGTTCAAATCTAATTAAAGATTTAACTATCGCTTGGAGTAAAACTAGTGCGACTCCATTCTCGATCATTTCCCGAATTTGATAATTTAAATTATCACATTCTCTTTTTCAATCTAAAGATTCATTAAAACTCCAATTAAGTTTTAATCTCAAAAATCATTACCTAATGATTATTTAAAGTAAGAAGTTATTCTTAACTTTAACTGGGTTAAAAAACTAATGTCATTTAAAACACAGTTCACGATATACCCAAAATCCCATTCCATCAATTATGAAATCTTCACGGAAAACAGATCAACATATATAATCGATATAAACTTCCATATCCAACCGATAATATAAATGGAACAACGGCAAAGCCTCTTAAATTCCATATATAGTAACAGTCTTCCTCCACAGAAGTTCACTTCGATTATTACCGAATCGAATTCCATTCCATTCCAATTTATTTTATTAAACTGAAAAACTTTTCTTTGGGAATTTCCCATAAATCTTAATTAAAAGATTTATAAATTCCAAATCACATTTTACTGTGAATCAGGTTAATGAACGAATGTCGCTAAAAACACAGTTCACAATAAACCCAATTCACATTCCATTTCAATTCCAATTAAATGTTTGATTAATTGGTAATTCTTTTTTAAATCTTAGTTAAAAGATTATTCTTTTCACACGGGGTTTCAGAACAGTGTTAATGAAGACCCCTCCCATTAGTCTCTAAACGTAAATTAGTAAGAGAACAATTCCCTTAGTATTAATCCCGAAGGCCGAAACCAACATCAGATCAATACCCAGAAGACCATTCCACTTAGCTAATCTCCAGTTAGTTTCTAATTTTCTTAACTCCATTGGGTTTAAGAACAATATTATTAAAGATACCATTCACGACAAACCCAAAATCTCATTCCATTGTTAATCGGGTTAAAGAACAAGTGTTATTTAAAACATCATTCATGATAAACCCAAAATCAATTTCAATTCAATTCCAATTAAATATCAATTGATTGGTAAACTCCTTTAAATCTTATTTAACAGATTTATTCTCTTCTCATTTGGGTTTAAGAACAGTGTTAATAAAGACACCGTTCACGACAAACCCAAAATCCAATTTGATATTAAATATAAGGCTTTGAATAGAAAATATACCGACTTATATTCAATATCAAATTTCTCAAATCAAAAAATATCATATTGGAATAACAATATATATCTTCTAAATTCCTCCACAATATCCGCATAATCACGGAATCCAATATCGAAATATTCCGAAGATAATTTCGATTCAAATCCAGTTCAATTTATATATTGGAAATTCTGGTTATTTTTAAAACCATTTCAAATCCAATTTATTTATTTAAAAATATTGGATTTATAATTCTAGTTCCTAACTAGTTCATTTCGATAAAAATAATTTTTTTATCCTTTCAAATATGGAATTTTTCATCCTAATTCTTTGCAAATCATTTATTATGATTTTATACAAGTTATTGTTATTTTTATAATTTTATCAAGGTCCGTACAGTCGATTTCCATAAACGGCCATCGAACTGCACTTACAACGACCTTTTCCAAATTTGATTGGACTTAATTCCAAATATAACCGTTAGATTTCATATCTCTAATATTCGTTCGAAAGCTCTTTTCGATACAAACCCAACGGTTCCAGGAGAATCTGACGGTCGGATCTCCCGTAATGTCCGTTCGAAGTCAATGGTCGAAATTCGCGAACTGCCGCAGCACGGCGCATTCTATTCAGGCCATTAAATGTATATAATATATATTATATATATTTCGTCGATTTCCATTTAAAACGTATTTTATAAATTGTTTTAAATTCGTTTTCAAAATGATTTCAACTTCATATTCAATTTCAAATCAAACTTGAATATTCCATATCCTTAATATATAAATGATAATATTTTCAAAACATTAGATTTTGAAATCACTTCCTTTTCAATATTCATTATAAAAATGAATAAAAATCGATATAAATATCGTTCATGTCAAAATGGCGTTAATCTAACCAACACGGCGTCATATATTTAAATATTTCCGTGTCCATCTCAAATTGGACATCAAAATCATATTTTGATCCATTACTAAATATTATTTTAAAATATTCATTATTTCAAAATATTCGTTATTTTAAAATATTCATTCTTTCTGAACTAGAATCAGACACAATCAATTACCATATAATGTTACTTATATGTATTTCATACACACGCGTACACAACGATAATCAAACACAGTCAACCATCATCCAAAGTGCATTACACAACTGGATAAGCGTTAAATATAAATAATTAACGCTTACAATAGCCTGTCAATCAATCGATCGACATATAACTAAATAATTGGGATTAGTGTATGTCAAATATCATCCCAATACCCGTGTGGGGTTTCAACCAACAAATACTGAATATTATTCGTGCAGTTGGGCGATGTGTAAAATATATCGTCTTAAACAATGTCAATCAAATGTGTATACATAAAAAAATCATCCGATTTGTAAATGAATATTTATTTTATTCATATACACATTAAGACTTATATTTTTAACGATAAAATATTTTATTTCAACACGTGAATATTTTATACAGTCCATTCCACATCACACTCAATTTCAAACAACACAATACAATCAAGCAAACAAGTCATCCATGGTCTGTAGACGACGGGGAGCAGTTCATATATGCAGTTATAAAATAAATAACTATATAAGAAATTTCAGTGAGGAGTTCTCACCTTTGGGATCCACTCCTTTATTCTATATTTATGAACGGTTCAGATTTGGATTTGTTTTCCACCAGTTCCATCGCAATCCTTTTCACGTTGTTCATAGTAAAAATCTCATTTTTAAACGATGATGCTTAAAAATAAAAACCACATTTTTATTCCAATGCTTTCTTTATAAAAATCATATTTTTTTATAACGATGTTACATATATAAAAATCATATTTTTATATCGTATTGTCTACATAAAAATCACTCCTTTACGCTACTACTTCACATATATAAAAATCTGATTTTAATCATACTACTTCTTATATAAAAATCTACTTTTTTTTTCTTATAAATAAGATCATATCTTTTCCTATTCGCTACACATATAAAGATTTCATTTTTATTTTGCTAACAAATATATAAAGATTTCATTTTTATTCCGCTAACAAATACATAAAGATTTCATTTTTAATTCGCTATCGTATGTATAAAAATCCTATTTTTAAACCAATGTTTCCCATATAAAAATCTGATTTTTAAACTAATGTTTCATATAAAAAAAATCTAATTTTTACTCTAATGTTTCATATATAA
This sequence comes from Allium sativum, assembly GCA_030737875.1. Lineage (NCBI taxonomy): Eukaryota > Viridiplantae > Streptophyta > Magnoliopsida > Asparagales > Amaryllidaceae > Allium > Allium sativum. The sequence continues at coordinate 1,009,444,006 of CM060912.1, read as the reverse complement.
AAATCTGATTTTTACTCTAATGTTTCATATATTAAAATCTGAATAAAAAACGAGTGAGAAAATAAAGTTCTCACCTTCCTTCAGTCGATGGCGTAGGCAGCTGCTCAAGTAGAAGGAGAGAGCAGACTTCACCGATGTAGTCTTTGGAAATTACATAAGCACATGAAGTGCTCGCGTTTAAGGAGGAGCAGTGGCGGCTGGTGAGGTGGTGCTCACGAATTCAGGCACTGTGGAGGGTAGTAGGGATAGCGACTGCGTTGGTGCTTGCAGATGTGGGGCTGGCGAGTTCGGATCTGGAGATGGAGGTTGCTTGGGGTCATGGCTTGTGGCAGTCAGAGGTGGAGGGGAGTGGAGCGGGGCGCGTTGGCGTCGGCGGTGGAGGGGCAACGAGGTTCTGGCGGTTTCCCCCTTTCTTTTTTTCTTTTTTTATTTCATTTGTTCTGAAAATGAACGGGGAACGGGGATGGGGGGTAAAGATTACAGAGGGGTTGACTTTTATTTATATAATATTATATATTTAATTTTTAAAAAAGTTATTTTTAAATTCGAACTTCAAATTGAACCCAACGACTGTTGTCCATTACTAATTACCCCCATTCCGAACGCAATGGGATATGTCTCATAACCCAATTCGGCGGTTACGATCAGTTTTCTTTTAAATTAAAATATAAATCAATATATATTTAATTTAAACGTACATTTTAATTTACCGAGGCAACATACTAACTCTAAAAATTACAGAAAATTTATTTCTAGCTTTGTTTTGATGATACGATCCTAACGAAACTAATTTCGTCGAATTTGGAGACCGTTTGAAAAATGGCTATTTTCTGGTAGATCCAAATTGACTGAAATTGACCAAACACGTTTTCTTCTACCACGCTCACATATTATTTCCAAAAATTATGAATTTTGGAATTTAGCAATAATTTGACATCCTGGATCCAAAAAGAGGTTTTGTCGAAAACGGAGGTCATTTGCAAAATCGCTATTTTTAAGGGTTATACATCCATAGCGACTATTCTGAATTTTCAACTGGACATAACTTTTTATTCCCGTTATGATATTTGGATTTTTCAGATTCATTGGAAAGATATTTCCGAACAGATTCTAATATTTTTGGTTTCACTAAAATCCGGTTTGTTTTGAATCTTATATATTCATTTGAAATTTGAAATCGAATTTTCAAACTACCGCGCCATTTTCAATTCCTTTTATAATTAAAATAAATAATTATATTATAACTTCGATTCAAATAAATATATACATTCTAATTCTATTCAAAATAAATTTCTAGTCGTTGTTATTTAAATTAAATCATCTTAAATATTCAAAATTCATTAAAATTGCCAAAATAAAAATCTTAAATTGGTTCTGATTTTCCGGGTTGTTACAATAACTGTACAAGAATTATAGTGAGAAGTTCTCACTTTGGTTTCCACTCCTCCATTCTTTAATTGATGATTTTTTTGATAAAATTATACTGGTCATTTAATTTTACTAAAAACTTTATGTAGCTCTAATTCTGTTCTGGTCAGTTCGATGTTGTAGTGTTCGTTGTTGCGAATCCAATGCTTCTGAAATCACTAAATTCTGATGTTGTATGGCCCAGATATTAATTTTTATACTTTGAATACAATTTAACTTAAATTAAACATAATTAATTCACTAATTATCCACTTAATTATCTTCCTAAACCAATCTCCACCGTTCGTATATAGGCACCGAAGAGACCCATTCATTCATCTCCCTATCATCACCGTGCGTGCCACCTGAGACGAGGAGGACCCGATCAGAATATGCCACACTGGCGAGCTTCAGTCTCTCCATCGTTGTTCGGCGGTACAGCGAATCTGACCACCCCCTATGGCCTGAAAACGGCTTCGAACCACCCCTCTTTGAGTGAGAAATTCAGACGAACCAGGCCATGAATTTCGATCATCTCCTTATGATTTTGAAGAGGAGAAAAATCTTCACAATATTCGCGTTATAAGTTTTGAATATTACTTGGAGGATTGGAAATAATTAACGAAAGAAAATGGAACAAAATCGCCACTTGGTTCAGGAATAACGACGCTAGAAGTGTTTGATTGCATGGAAGGATGTTGACTTAGGGTTTTGTTGATATTTATACATAATTTATTTTATTATTTAATTCCTAAAAATGTGTTTTTGCATACAACTCCAAATCAAACCCAACAATGTCGTTCCTAGCCATGTACCCCCCATTACGGACACAATGGTATATGTTTCGTAAGCCAATTCGACTGTTTCGATCAGTTTTTATCAAAATTAAAATATAAATTAATATATATTGAATTTAAATGTACATTTTAATTTACCGAGCCACATACTGACTCCAGAAATTACAGAAAAATAAATCTAGCTATGTTTTGATGATACGGTCCTAACAAAACTAATTTCGTTGAATTTGGAGGCCGTTCGAAAAATAGCCTTTTTCTAGTCGATTAAATTTTGACTAAATTGACAAAACACATTTAAATTTACCACGCTTACATATTAATTCCAAAAATTATGAAATTTAAACTAACAATAATTTGACATTCCATATCTAGCAAAAGTGGTTTCGTCAAAAACGGAGGTCATTTGCAAAATGGCTATTTTTAAGGGCTATATATATTATTAATATATATATATATATATATATAAATTCCATAGTGACTATTTCAAATATTAAATTGGACATAACTTACATTTTATAAAGTGAATTCTCAGTTTCTTACATTCGTTAGAAAGATATAATTAAACAGATTCTAACATTTCTTGTTTCGTCCAATTCTGACTTATATTGAATTATGTGTATTCAATTGAAATTTAAAATCGGATTTTCAAACTACCACGCCATTTCGAGTTCGTTTTATAATTAAAATAAATTTATACGTTCTAACTTCGATTTAAATAAAAATTTATTCGTTATTATTTAAAATGAATCATTTTAAATATTCAAAACCCATTAAAATAGCTAAAATAAAATTTTTAAATTGGTTTAGAAATTTCGGATTGTTAAAAAACATTTCTACATAAAAAGCTACAGAGACTGTGAGCACACACAAAGCTACAATAGAAACAGCACAATAAACATCTCAAAAACAGGAAACTGCTACACAAATACAACAAGCCTACAAGTCAACCAAATGGTGTCGTAGAGGGAAAGCGTCAAAGAGGCGATGCCTAGAGGGCACCAGCTTCCCCTGTGGAATAAGGAAGGGGCTAAAAGATGATCAAAGCTGTGGATCGCTGATGGTGGTAAAAGACATCAGAGATAAGCCCAAAACTCTGACTCCTCCAGCTTCCAAAATCCCAGTAGAGATAAAGCACATATAGCACCAGCTTTCTTCGGATAGACAAAAACCATAAACCTGTAATCCAAGCCCTGCAAGACTAGCAAACGACGTAAGTTCTTAAGGAGGGAAGTGTGATATAGCGGAGATAGTAAATGAAAACATAAAAGTAAAAAGTCAACCCATTCCCTCTCTAGGAGTGGCCGGGACCGATGAAACATCAAAGATACCAGCCAACCTCCTAGACCGGGATCCAATAGAGCCCTAGATAGGCCTATCTCAATACGCAAGAAATACATCACTCCTTACCCTTCGGATAATGGTCGGAGGATCCATGGACACTTCGTCAGATATTGCGTCATTCTGTGAGCACCATATGTGCCAGTAAATAAGACAAGGAATAAGACGAAGGAGAATCACGCGGAAAGATTTACCTATGATGCCAGACCACCAGAATCTCAGTAAACCTTCCAGACAATGTGATATTGCTTGTGTCTAACTTTGAATCATTGTTCAATTAATGTAGGGTGAATTGGTCCCAGTTTTCAACATTCACAAAGTGGAGAACTTAGGTAAGGATCTGAAACCAATTCGACAAAAATCTAGTACAAGGTGAGAAATAAATGGTTTCTAAAAGATAGAGCCAAACCAAGTTGCAACCATAAACATAAATAGAAGAAATTGTTTACAGTAAGCGAGGACAACACAGTAACTTAAAAATTACAAACAAGAGAATTATTAAGCTGGATGTGAATGAGTTTTCTTCCTACCTATGGATGATTAGCATTGGTTTCAAGCACTTTGGCTTGTAAGGATGCTAGCGTTTAGGACCCCAGAACCTACAGAATGGAACAAAAGGGACATGCATGTAACAACCTAAATCGTGAGTGCATTTTTGTTTAACTATTTAACTTAAAATTTGATTTCCATGCTATTTTATTCGTTTAAAACTCAATTTGTTTGGATTTTATAGAATAACTATTTTCATTTTTATTTAAACTAAATTTGTTTTGGATTTTATATGAATTTGATTTCAATTTAAATAAAATTTAATAGTACAAATCAATATTTGTAATTTCAAATCTTATTTATTGATAAATTTTAATTGAGTTTTTTATTTGAATTTGAATTCATTCTTATATTTTTAATTTTAATAGCAAACTCATATTATATAATTTGTTTTCAATATAAATAAAAATTATATCCTTGATTTAATTTCATAATATTCTATAATTTCTCATAATGGGGATTTGGAATTTGAAATATGTATAGTGAGACATAGTAGCTGTGAAAATTTCATCGGAAAATTTGAACGTTTATCGGTCGCGCAATTTTCAATGTAAAGCTGCGCATAATAGTTTAAATTTTAGTGATTTTAAAATCTCTATGAAACTAGTTCGGACAAACATGAAAAATATTCTATTCGTTGTCACGAATCCAAGACGAAATTCATTTCCTGAAAATCGGACGTTTTGATCTCCGTTTATTTGTTTTCCCATCCGAATTTTACGTTTAAAGGGGTCCATAAAGTTTTTTTGGAATGGAGTATCGTGACACTGCAAACTGTATACCGTTGTGTCCGTCTCATTGTGGTGATTACCAAAATATACTTAATTGTCAGTTTCGGTGCTCGGTTCGCGCTGAAATTGCGAAAAAGCTTGCGTAGTTCAATTATAAAATAAAGTCATTTGAGTTTGATGTGTCTCTTTTCAGATCCTGCATATTTCTATAGACATTTTGAGTCTGCAAAACTCGTCCTTTTATTTTACTAAATCGCCCGTTTATTTTTTTATTTTCCTTGGGATCACATTTCACTTGTAAAAGGACATATATGCATTCCAGAAATTTCCTTCACATCACTTTTAATTCAATCCATGCATTAACTTACTTCCATTTTCCTTCCAAATTCCATGCATGCGTTAGTTTTTCTCCTTCCCAAAACGCTTCATTTTTTTCTCAAGATCCACCAATCCGTTTATATTCCCAACTAGCTTTTTTTATACCTTATATATAATAAATGTGGAGGCAGGGCTCATTTCATTTTCTTGCTTTTTTACCATCGCCTCCCCATTTTTTCCTTTATCAATCTGCCTATTTTCTTTTGTTTCTCTCACCACATATTCTCCTCGTTTCATGGCCTTCGTTCCTGTAGTCTTCCCTCCTGACCCCTGCATGTTTTTCCTTCTTGGTGCATTATGTATGTGAGAGTTTGAATTTTTGTGTGTGTGAGTTGGGGTGAGTTGCGTTTCTGTTTTTATTTATTTGTCGTAATTTCGGATACATGTTTAAATCCTTGTTGCTTAACTGGTTTCATTTTGCAAATGCTTACTAGAGACTGTATATAGTTTAGTGTCTTTTGTTATGAAGTTATGTCTAAAATATAAACTAAATATTGTTTTCACTTCACAAACTATACGTTTCTGGGATGTGTAAATATCCACTTTTGTATTTGAATTCTTGAAGGCAAATAGCCGTGTCATTTAATTGATATAAATATTTTTTGTCCTATGATGGTGTTTATATAAATAATATATATGTGTTGATTTTAATATATGTACACATTTTGTAGTTACTATATGTGTATACGTATGTAAAAATATATAATATTTTTGTAAAGAATGGTTGTGTTTAGTTTTGAGTCAAGTTTGTTGTTGAGTTTGAAACCTGTCCAAAAACCCAATAGTCGACCAACTTATTGAGAAATTCCATAACCTCCTCTTATAAAATAAATATTGAATGGTTATGAAGTTATAATCCATTCCGAGTCGTGCCTGGAAGCCGCCATTTCAGTCTGCATCAATTTGTTTGTTGTCTCCATTTTTGTGCCACGAAAGTTGAGTTTATCTCACATTTGACCTACATTGTTTCATGGATGTTAGATCAGCACAAATGAACTATTATGAAATGTATAGGATTGCTAGTAGAAATTGCTTGTTTATTATAAACACCTTTCATATATGACACGATTTTCATATGACATGTAGGTGCACTAATGATATATGTATTTTGATGTGATTGATGTAGTGTAATGATTTGTTATGTTGTTGATTCCCCTAATTTAGGAAAATCACTAAGGGTTGAAATGATACATACCCGAACGAGCATTAGATTAAGGAAAAATTATTGTGGGTTGAAATGATAGACCTGAATGATTTTTATGAATTTGGGATTGTGGGTTCAAATGATACACACCCGTAAAATTTTAAATTACGAATTGAAACCATATCACTTGACCATAGGTAGAAAACTATATACGAACACCGTTGGTCATGTTTTCGAAGTAAACTGATTTGGAAAATTTAATTTTAAAATAATAACTTAAGGTTTTATATTTATATTTTAAAAAAATTGTAAATTTTAAATTTTAAAGTGATTTTTATAAGTAAATATATATTTAAATACTTATTTAAGATTTTACTTATAACTTTATTTATTTTAAACTATATAATTTAATTATATAAGTATTTCAAACCTTTTGTATAATAAATAATTTCTTCAAACCTATTTATATATTATTTTTAAACTAATATATGTTCATATTCTATTTTCTAATTAATTTTAGAATTTTATAAACTTATATATATATATATCTATTTTCAAAGTTAAAATTTCTTTTATATGTATTCTATAAACTTTAATAATATACTAAAAGTGGGAAAGTTAAGGTTTTCGCAATTTCAATTTGAGATTTAAAGATTTTAAGTTATATAACAATACTTGATTTAACGAATGAACTAATATAAGATATGAATTTGAATTCGAATTGATTTAAACTTATAAGAGATAAACTTGAATTGTGAATTGATTTCCGAATTTGAATTTTAAAAATTCAAGGAAAGAATCTGATTTTGAATGAACTGAATGCGAATTCGAATTGGTTTTAAAATATGAACTTATATAAGAATAAACTTGAATTTCATAAATTGACAATTAATTTGAATTTATAGCTGATATGAAATGAATTTGATTTTATAGTGTTTGAAAGTGAATTGATATATATATTTTATATACTGAATTGATTTTATAATACTTTTGGTTGAATTATGAAAGTTGTGAAATCGAATTTATAAGAATGCTTTTAAAGCATATGATTTGAATCTGTAAGTAACAATACCGAAATGTACGACTTGAATTGTAAAATACGATATTATTATTGACATTGAAATATATAATTTGTTTTGATTTATATAAATTGAAATAGAAGGTTTTGATTTGAATAGTATAAACCGCAATTCGAACTTAGGTGATTGGGATTCTGAATCGACTCAAACGAATTCCTATAAAAGGCGAAAACAAGACTGTATGATTTGTTAACTTAAAATATAAAGTTTGGATTTGAATTGTCTATATTAAACTCGAACCAAATTGTTGGATTTTATGAATCGACCTGAAATGATTTCTTATAAGGATTTTTTTTTACTTATTCGAATTGTTTTGAACTTGAATTTTTGCAAATATAAACCAAACCAAAATATTATTGAAGTTAAATGTTTTGGTATCGATTTAAATGAAAATTTAGACCTTTAAGGTATAACTTAAAGGTAAGTCGATTTTGGATTCAAAAAGTTATGTGAATATTTTCGGAAAATTTATTTAAAATCGAAGTTAAATAATATAGTATTAGTTTATACGAGACCTTTACGATATGATTTTTTCAATCAAATCGATTTAAGTGATTTAGTGAATTAGTTTCAAAATTGAATACATACGAAGTTAGATATTTAATTTTGATTTCAAATTTGAATATGAGATTTCGTATAAGCGATTTTATAAAGTGATTTATAAAATGATGGCCACAGTGTGAAAAATGTAAACGATTGGTTGTTAAAGAGACAGGATCGGCTATTGTCATGCACTCTGCCTACCGAAAACTATTTTAACAACTGTGTACGCGGTGGAGATCCAGAATGAAGTAGGATGGTTTGGCGAATGAATGTAGTTTCTATTTTATATTAATTATGAGAGCGTGACTACCTTGAGTCAGCTTGATGTGACTAAAACAGGAGCTACGTACGCTGAGACCAAGTGAGGTCATACCTCAATTCGAGCGCACATCTTCGATACTATTCTATTACAATTGAGATTCGATTGGGCCCTTTTGATATTGAAGTGTGTTTCTAGAAGGGCGGTAGTGGCTACTATGCGTTACCACCAGTCCGGCTCTACAAACAGTGAATTCACTCTGGCATTCCTTGTGTGCCTTATCACATGCCTTATACGAGCCAACTACGATTTTATTTTGTACCGTTTTATATGGAGTGCCCTCTTATAGTCCTCAAGTTTACGGAGGAATTACGATACTGTATATACTATTGGAATATATAAATGGTGTAAGGTAATAATGGTAAACCCTCTTACGCTATTTTGATATTTTTACTTTACTGATAGACACTATTGTATGTAGCGTATTATATAGTACAATATTGGTTTGTCGGATCCTTAAAGGATGGTGATCCCAAACATCCTTAATGTTACCAATTGCATTTCATCGAACATTTCATTTGAGTTGATTTACTTTTATGAAATGTTAGTCCTGATCCGAGTTGTTTTGTTTTGCACTATTGCTCGAGTCAGATCGATTATCACAGCTTTTGAGATTCACTATTGGAGTTGGAGCTTATATTGGGTTTTGCTCACTTGTATCTACTATTGATCAGTTAATCCAGTTTCAGTTATTCTTGTCGTCTTTGTTTTATACTATTATCAGTTATCTATGTAGTAGAAGATTTATTGTATTAGACTTCCGCTGTATTATTTATGTAAACTCTAATGTAAAATTTATTTAGTAGCTTCATGAACTATGATTATATTTTGTATTTTTTCACTGTGAGATATTGTATTACTCTATATCTGTGTCTGTGATTATGTGATTTATTCTATTTACCCCAGAATCTAATAACAATATGTCATTTTGGACGGTTTGAGTTCGATATGTTTTGTCAATTCGGCATAGTTAAAATGGAAGGTCGTTACAATGCAACTCCATGAACCATCAATGTAAAATTTCTCCTTCAATTCCAAAAATTAGATGAATGGATTCCTAATTCCAGTTTGATTTTTGTAAGATGGAGATCAACAAACTTCTTTTTGATCTTTAATTTGCGATTGGCTTAGATTTATGGATTAAAAGAAAAGGATGTTTATTTTCTGTTTCCTGATATTTCCACAAAGAGGAGAAGAGAGGTGAGAAAGAGAGGTGTATGTATATATTCCAGGCTTTCCTCTCTGCCTAACTTCTAAAAATCTCCCAATGGGTTTTAGGTTTAATTAAGACCTAACTGAACTATGTGTGAAATTTAGGATTTAAGCCATTAACACACATAAATGTTACACTTTATAACACCTCTAACACCAAATTTTCACAAAGAAAAGTTGCAATTAAATATTTCCAACTTACAAAATTTAACACAAAACATATTTAAAACTATTTTAAACAAAATAAAAATTATTTTAGTTAATTACAAACATGCTCCTAAATTATAGAAAATACTTCCAATTTAACAACAAAATTACACAAAACATCAGTCTTGTTTTAACATCTTATGACACAATGTAGCATTGTTTAACATACGAAAAATTGCACAAACATGTTTAGAACCTTTTAAAACAATTTAAACCTTATCATTAACATATTAATATAAATTATAAACATTTTTTTATCACAAAAATTCACCGTTTACTATAATTTGCAAAACTATTGTATTTTGACACATATAATCTTTTTAACTTATATTTATTACTAACCAACATAATAAAGCTCTTAGAACTTCATTTCCTTTATTTAATATTTTTACTTAATAATTAAATGCTAAAAAATTCCTTTATTTCCTTGTTTATATTTAATTTAAAATAAAATCAAAAAAATTCTCATATGAACCCAAAAACCATTGATCCATCAACTTAAATGATTAATGAATTCTCCATTATGAATTCACATTTTATTTTCTTTATTCTTAAATCACAATCAACAGTATTAATTTTCACTTACCCGGGTCGTCAAAACCCGGGTTCTTACAATGCACGTATGTTTTGGAAATTTAGACTTGAGAAGAGATTTGGATTATATTTAGACTGTGATTTATATTTTCTTTTTTGATTCGTCTTTTGTTTCTTCTGATCTACTGTCAGTTGTTCACTACTTATATACTCATATTATAGCCATATATAATCCCTATATTTCCAATTATTTATAAGAAAAGAAAACAAGAATTCTTATTCAGGAAACTTGAGAAGTAAAGTGAAGGGTTTAAACATATTTATAGGCATACAAAGCAATCCCATCCATGGTTTGTGTATATGTTGTGCCATTATGTTATTCCTTTGATTTCGTGCAACTAATTTTATTGCATCTTATTTAATTTACATTAACCTTACAAAGTGGCTTAGTATTTTTTAGCATTAATTGAGATCATTTATTTCTTAATTTCTTCCCATCAACGTTAACATTTTTGTTTTTTAGTACCTGTTTTAATGCTAATTAGCCCTCATATATTCCCTTTTGCATTCAATTTTTATTTCCTGCTCTGCTTGCTTAATTAATTTAATCAATTTGAATTCTATTTGTTAAGCTAAAAATTATTCGAATAACATGAAATAAGGGCATAATAGAAGAGGGGGATCTCCGAAAGTAGTTAAAGATGAAAATAGGAAGAGGAAATGTTCCAAGCCTAGCTGACAACATCACGAAGCATATGCTTACATACCTAGACCCGCTTTCAGCATAACCTAGTTCAGCTACCAGCATAATCCTCCTAAAGAGATGAAGCATGGTTTTAAATACATACCTTTGAGGCTAAAGGAACACGAATCATGATTGGCATAACACGAAAGGAAACGAATCCAAGCCCAGTGCCTCTAAGTATTAGAGGCAAAGTATGGGAAAGTTCAGAAAGGCCGAACGTTACTTCACAACAACTCTTTCGTATCCAACTAAGGGCTCCTTTCATTAAGTACCTCAGAAGCATCCACATGAATTCGTTCCCAAAAGAAAGCAGAAGAGGAGCTTAACAAAAGTGCCAAACATCGAAGAAAAACGCGCAGACCCTACCATGCTTGAGAAAGCACTAATTCGAAGATAGCTACCACTATAAGCCGAGAGCTTGCATACACTTATGCCTCTCGCAACTATTCAAACCAAAACCAAAGGACCTAATCCTGAAAACACTGATGAGGAAAGAGAACCAATGCCAGGGAAGCCTTCTCATGACCCTTAGAAAACGCTCTTAAGCGGTGCCTTTGCACGATGTGGAAAACCCCCTGAATCGGTGCTTTCGTATGACACTTAGAAAACCTCCCAAAGAGGTGCCTTCGCATGACCCTCAGAAAACCTTCCGAAGCGGCGACTGGTCGAAACCACCACCGACGAAGAGAGGCCAATCCGCTCCTATAAATAGGACCCCAAATGTAACAACCAGGATTTTTGGAACCAATTTAAAATTTATTTTTAATGGGTTTTAAACATTTTTATATAAATTTAAAATTTAATTAAAACGAGCTTGAAATGGCGCTGTAGTTTAAAATTTTAATTTTAAATTTTAAACGAATATGCAGAAGGGGAATTTCTTCTAAAGGATAAACTTAGCAAAAATTTTGGTGAAAAGTATGACAAGTTTGAAATTTAGGGAAAAGGACAACTTTTTGTGTAAAAGTGGAATTCATGAGGCCTACTGTCATTTCCACTTTTACACTAAAACTCCTTAAATTTCAAACTTTCAACACTTTTCACCAAAAAATTGCTAAGTTTGTCCTTTAGTCTATTTTCCACCATACAGAATTCGTTATAAGTCAGAATATGATGAAACAAAAAAGTTAGAATCTATTTAACTATATATTTCTAAGTTATGTGAAAATTTTAGTTTTCATATTATAAATTGTAAGTTATGTCCAGATTAAAATTTAAAATAGTCACTATGGAATTTATTAATAATTTAATATTATTTAAGCCCTTAAAAATAGATGTTTTGCAAACGACTTCCGTTTTTGGCGAAATTAATTTTGTTGGATCCGGAACGAGGAATTATTCTTAGCTTTAAAATTTCAAGTCAATTGAATTAGTATGTAAGCATAGCAAATTTAAACGCGTGTTTTAAATTCAGTTGAATTTAATAAACTAGTTAGAAGGTGATTTTTCAAATGGTCTCCAAATTCGACGAAATTAATTTTGTAAGAACCGTAATTGCGAAACATAGCTATATTTCAAATTTCGTATTTTTGGAGTCAACATGCGGCCGTGGTAAATTAAAACATACGTTGAAATTTAATATCTGACGTTATATTAATTTATATTTTAATTTTGATAAAAGCTAAATAAAATAGTCAAATAGGCTTATGAAACCTATTCGATTGTGTCCGGAATGAGGGTATTTGGTAAGAGGCGACATTTGTTGGGATCCGTTTGGAGTTCGAACGCAATGGAACCAATTAGTGAATTAAATATTATTAATATTATTATATAAATAAACATTTTGCCACAAAACCCTAATTCCTCTTTCAGAAAAATTTTCCGCCGTCATTTCTTTTTCAATGGCCGATTTGATTCCATTTTCTTTTCTTGGCAAGGCCGACGGGGTTGAGTGGACCCCTACCACTTTATTAATGTACCGGGGAAAGGAGGAGTACAACAAACACAAGAACACAAAGCGACATGATACACTAAAATACCGGAAAACAAAGAAAACACATCTATACGGGAACATCTAAATAATTCTTTGCATTATCCCAGGATCAAAAGTAAAGTTCAAAAGTTTCAGACCATTCCTGACCTCTAGCCTCACACTTCTACCCAATTACTCAATGCTCTTTGCCTCAGCAGGACAGAAACCTGACTATTTCTTTCTCTCCAGATCAAATTAAGAAACTTTTTAGCATAAAACATAGCAATCTACCTTTGTTGCTTTTCATGCTTGTCTGTTTACCAAGTTACTCCATTCATTGCTGCTATTTCGACTGGTGCCACGTTTGATGATGGTGTGCATAAGATCAGACCAAATATTGTAGGTGGTGTTACAATAAAAAAAGGGGGCCAAGACTCTCATCGTTATCAGAATAGAGCATGCACGACAAGTCAATCTGCATGCCATGAGCATACAGCTTATCTTTGGTTAATATTGCATTATTGATGACTTTCCACAGAAATAGATTTTCCTTTGCACAATTATCGGCATGCCATATTTTCTTATGCCAACCACACCTCTGCAAGGCGTAATAACACATCAGAATTTGGTACATACTCTTAATACCATACGATCTACCCTGTTTACCCAATTGTGTAATGTTATCAGTAACCATACCCAGTTTCAGTTTGTGCACTTTGCTCCAAATTTTATTAATATTAGGCACCGCAGTAGTTGGAAGTAATAGGCTCTCTGCGGTAATGTAATGGTGCACAAGGGCATTCATGCAAATTCCGGTAACTTCTATTTCAATATCGGTAAGTACTCTATTCAGAATTAGGCCCCCGGACAACCACGGATCAATCCAAAGACTGACATTGGCGGCGCAGCTAACTTTGTACCAGAACTGAGGTAATATCAACTCACGGAGCTTGAAGATGCTCCTCCATGTCCACCAAAGCTTCTGAGGCTGCGCCATGGACCAGAAATTCCTCCCCTTAATTACATGAGCTATCGACCATTCCACCTAAGCACTAGCAGACTAGTTAAGAAAGGAGTCCATGTGTTTTTTGAAAGCAGCCTTGTTCCATTTTGACAGGTTTACAATGCCAAGGCCAACACAACTAATCGGTTTTTCAGTCTTTATAAAAGAGATTAGTGCATGATACTTGCTGTCCATTTTACCAGTCCAGAAGAACCTCAGGAAAGCAGATCTAATCATGTTAATAAGCTTAATGGGCATGATGAATGTCCCATCCCTGTAGACCTGCATGGAGAACACAATAGATTTAATTAATGTAAGACATCTAGCCTGACTCAGTAGTCTTAATGTCTAGTACAACAGTCGAGCAGTAATTCTTGTGAAGAGAGGCATGCATTGATTAGTGTGATTTTGAAGGTAGTCAGAGGTAGACCAAGGTAAGAAATGGTGTCGCTAGTGCTATTAAGACCAGATCTGGCATAGAGAGCATTTAGTCGATAGCTGTTAATACCTACCGTCTTCAACTCAGATTTAGAAATGTTAACTCGCAATCCAGTCATTTCATAGAACAGTAATAAAGTTTCAAAGATGATGTCAACGGTGCCCGGATCGGGAGTGTAGAAAATCATGAGATCGTCAGCAAACATTAGCGTAGATGTCCTCAGTTCTATACAGTTTGGGTGAAGCTTAAATAACCCAGTGTCGATTTTGTGGTTGATCATATGAGTTAGCATCTCCATAATCAGAATGAAAGTGTAAGCGGATAGCTTGGTGAGATGAACGGTGGTGATTAAGTATAGTTGGCCGAGGTGGTCTGAATTTGTTTGGAAAGAGGGGGTGTTCAAGGGCGGTTTCTGGTCAGCAGGTGGTCACGCCTAACATTGCTCATGACGGTGGTGTCTCGTGGGAGGAGCGACGTTGTGGACACGTCGGATCTAAGTCCGGTCAACGATTTTGGCAGCGACGGTGGACTATTTTGGGTAAACGATGGGTTCGATTTAGCTAGAGGGGTTACGAGAAAATGAAGACGTGGAAGGAGAATTAATTTCGACTAATTAAGGTTTAAAGTTATTTATTTATTTATTAATGACGATCAAATTATTCAAATGTTTAAATGGTTGTATCTTACTCAAATCGAAACAGAATCGCGCCAAACCAGATGCGTTGAAATCATCTTGACATGATCTACACAATGAAACTAACTGGAACATGATTGGAGCTAGCTGCAATTTATAACTAAATTGAACGCATAGTTTAATTTTGTTAAAATAATCGTTATTCAA
The DNA here is from genome assembly GCA_030737875.1 of Allium sativum. Classification (NCBI taxonomy): domain Eukaryota; kingdom Viridiplantae; phylum Streptophyta; class Magnoliopsida; order Asparagales; family Amaryllidaceae; genus Allium; species Allium sativum. The sequence goes on along the minus strand of CM060912.1, from coordinate 1,009,428,828 downwards.
CGATTTCTAACCGATCAAGGCGAGAAACCAAAACCGAAAGGGCTAGTGTTAATTCACTGTTTAGTGGTTGACTAAGTTTGGGTTGATGAAATGATTATTGATTGATCATATAATTTTAATATGATGTTAAATGCTAAGTAATGCGATTAAAAAATCATTTTAAATTGATATAAGTGAGAAATTATTAACTGGAAAAGGCTAGAATACAATTAATTGTTTGTTAATTAATTGTTGAATACTGTTGTTAAATATCTGGGTTATATATTGATGTCGTGAAATTGAATTGAACAGTAAATGATTATTAATTGAGAAAATTTAACTTGTTATTAGTTATCAGTTTTTATATTCTCACCATTGTTATTGAATGATATTATTGAATTAAATTCGTATGATTGTTGATAATTGATATTGCAATTAATCTGTTGATTAACGAACCCATACAAGCGTTAACGGTTTAATGCTTATATGATATTTACCACGGTATGTGAATTGGTTGTTATTTGATGGTGATGTATAATAAATAATTAATAAACAATTTGGAATTATATTTGATTTTATTTATAAATAAAATTTGGTTTGAACAGGACGAGTCGCACAGCGACCGTTCGCGAATTTCAACCATTAATTTTGAATGGATGTAACGAGAGATCCAACCGTCGGATTCTTCCGAAACTTAAAACATTGGATTCATAATTAAAAGAGCTTTCAAATAAAAAGAAAATATTTGAAATCCAATGGCTGGATTTCAAGATAAGTCCAAATCAATATTTGAAATGGTCCCTTTAAATGCAGTTCGATGACCGTAATTGGAAATCGATTGAGATGGACATACTAAAATTATTAAAAATATGAACAAATTGTGATAAATCACAATGAATGATGCAAAAAGATTTTGGATTAAATATTACAAATTTTAGAAAGATAAAAAATATTTTATCTGAATGAACTAATTAACAACTAGAATAAAGAACCAAAAGGAATATGTGATGATTCCTCAGAGTACAGTCTAGTATCACCTATGAGATCTAATTGGAAATTATTCCATTAGGAGAGGGATAGGAAGAACCGAAACGAACATCGGATTTCAACTAAGATCAGACGATGTTTTCTAAAATTAGTAATATAATGGTTTTAACTAATATATTGGATTATGAATGGTTTTAATATAACCAATGTTTTCCAACATATGAATTGGAATGGATTTAAATGGAAATAATCTTCGGATATTTCGATATTGGATTATGTGATTATATGGATATTGTTGAGGAATTTGGAAGATATATATATATCGTTATTTCCAATATGATATCTGTTGGTTTCAGAATTTGATGTTGAATATAGGTCGATATGATTTCTATTTAGAGCCTTGTATTTAATATCAAATTGGATTTCGGGTTTGCCGTGAATGGTATCTTTAATAATACTGTTCTTAAACCAATTTGAGAAAGGAATAAATCTTTTTATTAAGATTAATGAAGTTTTCCAATTAATAAATATAATTGGAATAAAATGGAAGTTGATTTTAGGCATGTTGTGAACTGTGTTTTAAATAACATTAGTTCTTAAACTCAATTAACAGTGAAGTTATGATTTGGAATTATGACTCTTTCAATTAAGATTAATGAAATTTTCCAATTAATAAATATAATTGGATAAAATGGAAGTTGATTTTGGGCTGATTGTGAACTGTGTTTTAAATAACATTAGTTCTTAAATCCAATTAACAGTGAAGTTATGATTTTGAATTTATGAATCTTTCAATTAAGATTTAATGGATTTTTTCCCAAGTAAAGTTTCTCAATTTAATAAACTAAATTGGAATTAAATGGAATTCGATTTAATAATATTCGAGATGAGCTTGTGTGGATGAAGACCGCTACTATTTATGGAATTTAAAAGGCCTTGTCGTTATTCCACTTATAGTATTAGTTTGATGTGGAAATTTATATCGATTACGATTGATCAGATTTCTGTGAAGGTTTCACATTAAATGGAAGATGAATTGGGTTTATTGTGAACTGTATTTTAAATGACATTGGTCGTTTAACCTAGTTAAAGACAGGATTAATTTAATAATCATTAAATAATGGTGTTCGAAGATTAAAACTAAGAAGACTTTTAATAAATCTTTAATCAGATTTGGAACGGATAGATGGTGATTAAATTTACTAAAACACGGTAGACGCTAGAACCAAATATACTTGGTTGTTGATATTCCTTGTTGATTGATTGTTTGGATTGTGCTCGACCAGTTTATGAGCAAATATGCTTTTACATTTAGCATTGGGTTGGGTAGAAATATCTGTATGCTAACACCTTGTGAAACACTTCACAATTTGACTATGAGGGTTTAGTGATGTTGTTGTTTGTTTCAAATTTAACGAATGATTTTGAAATGAGATTTCCTTTGCTGAAAAGAAATGTTTTCCCGATTTTGGACATGGAATGTTTAATAAAACAGAAAGGATTTAAAGGGCTAAACCCGATGATTTCGAAATGATGTGGAAGTGAAAATCTATATTGATTTGATTATACTTATGAGTATTATTGGTGTTAATGATTTTTTCCACTTCGGGATATAAAATGATTTAGTATGTGGCTAAAGATTAGGGTAACCCTAAGGACCTAAAGTTTGGGTGAGAGAGACCCAGGACCTTAGGACTTGGTCAGTGTAGTCTGCTCCATGTGTGGGAGGTGCATGTATGTATGTATGTATCGTGACTAGGGAACGTACCCTTTGCCTTGTTGATGGAAGAAACTTCCCGATATTTGATTGCATACTGTTTGTATGCATTGTGATATTTTGGAATTCCTATTTCCAAAGATTTTGGTTTGAGATCCCAAAGTGAAATCTACTTTGACATGAAAACTAGATATATTCAAATGATTTGAAACAAGAATTCGGGAAATAAAGTCCAAAGAAATAATTTATGTAAAGAGAATTGGATTTTGACACTCTAAGTTCAGGATTAAGCCTAAATGGGTAGATTGAGGAATTTCATGTTGTTTGATGCGTTGTAGGCATTATTTATAAGTCTAGTTTTGATTGTTGTATGTGCACTGACAATCTAATGGAGTAAACCCATTCCGTGTTATACGGTGTGGTCCCATGATATGCCTTATTTTATATAAGTTGTTTATAACTGTTAGAGTTTATCATACCAGTCCCATGACTGACTCGTAGTTTGTTTTTCCCTTGCAAACTCGAGTTCCCATATTTTCCACATGGCCTGTCGAGTGGTTTGTTTTGCAGATATTTATCTTGAGAATGATTCTGGATCAAAGCTTAAAGCTGTGTCCAGAGCGTTGAGACTCTTCCGATGTGTTAGTTTGTATATTTCCGCTTTGGATTATTTACATTTATTGTAAATTTATCTTCTGCTGTATTAAATTTCGATGTACTATGATATTCTGTACTCTGATGTAATATTTATATGATGTTAATAAAGGTCTTCTGTTGTTTGTTCTGATGTGTTGTGCGCAAAGTTAGCGTATCCGCCTTTTTGGTTCGATTTAATCGGTTTAACGATCGATTTGGAACAACCAAAAAGTATGGTTACTACACCGAAAGACCAAAATCGGGAATTTCTTTTTTCATTTTAAAGATTTGTAATCCCATATTGTAGAGTGAAACCCTAACTTCCAAATCAATTCGGCGAAATTTGTTATAATTTCTTGTATTCTCACTTCTCGACTAGCAATAAAGAGGATTCAAGAAACTTGGTCATTGACTTCTAATTTTAAGAGATTGGAGCATGAACTATCAAGGCTATTAACCCTCTTAATAGCTGACAATTATGATTTATCTTCTACTTCTTATTTTTATCCAAATGCATGGTGTGAAAGCCGAAGAGAGGAATTGCACCCTAGGTGATAGTAATTCCTCCTATGGAAATAGCACCTTATAGGGAGCTCGTATCAATTTCTGCCTCTCTTTGTAGGGTTTCCCACTTTAGTCCACTTCCATAGAAAGGGTCAACATTTCCATAGGTTGAAAACCAAAAGAAAAGCAAGTTTTAATATCCTTTAAGAGCATGAAAGATGGTCTTCAATTCTATAATGGGAACAAGTCCTAGAATGTTAATCGCTTATGTGGATAACAGTTGGTCCACTCATATCCTATTTTGGTAAGTTAACCATTTATGATTACATTTTTGACGCTAGGAGGAGAGACTGAACTTATGACCTTGTGTTAATGTAAACGAACTTTTATCTTTGTATTGGTTGTAAGAGCCATGAAAAATAAATTGAAAAAGCTGGACACGATTAATGAAAATGAATTTTACAACTCGCGAGTTAAAGAAGATGTCATTTCGTCTTTCAATCAAGAAAACACTCTACGAGGAGAGCTTTCTAATACAAAATCTCAAGGAATAAACATGGAAAACATTGACTAGTTAGAGGGTCAAACGGCTGGGATGAAAGCTCCGATAGACGACCCACTTGCTCAAAAGACAACTAAAAGTCAGAGTAACGCTAATAACACCGGCTAGGAGGATGAGTCTAAGAAGAAGGAGTCCAGGACTGCTCAATACGAGGGCCTGAAGAACGAACCGCTGGGGAACAAAAATACCAAGAATAAAAAGCAAAGGCTGATTATGAAGGAAAATTATGATGTAAGGTGGAGCAGTCCGGAAGTTCCACCATTGAAGGGTATAAACCCCACAAAAGAAATTACCCTAACGAAGATTCTTACATCAAGGACTTAACAGTAAAAGCGGTAAGAGATCCCCTCAACGCAAAGGGAAAGAGGACCGATGAAGTAGAGGCAAACAGAAACAAAAGAGTTTCTCCGTTCATGGATAAGATCATGTTCGCAACTATCCCTTCATAGCTCAAAATCCCTATAATTAATTACTAAGGAACAACAGATCCCAGTGATCATCTAATGGCCTTTGATAGCCAAATGGATTTATACAAAGACTTTGGAGCTATTCGCTGCGGCTTCTCCACCATAACTCTGCAAGGCGCTGCTATAAAAGGGTATTGACAATATCAAGATAAGACCGTATACTCCTGGAGATAGTTCTCTTACGAGTTTGCTGCCCAATTATGCATTAGTAAAGAACCCATTATGTACTACACAAGGGTGGAGAACATTAAGCAACAACTAGGGGAACTTCTAAGAGATTATCTGAAAAGGTTTAAGATGGAGCAATAAGGGCTAGAGGGATGAATGATGAGTCAAAACTAATTGATGTCCATGTAGGACTTCAAAATAATGTATGGTAAATGAAGCTAAAAGCTTATAATAATTTCATTTTCGCACTGAAAAATTCATTCGGATAAATGAAATTTATTGTGCCATGAAGAAGGCAGAACACAGGGGTAGAGTAAAGCTAGGGTTCGATCAAATCAATAAGCGAGCATGACGGGTAGGGTCTGATAATAATTCAATAACACTAAACAAACCTATAGCTTTTATTTGCACAACAATGAAAGGGAAAGTAATTTTCCCTGCTCCTCTCAAAGTCTAGGAAAATCTCGAGCCCAAGAGAAATGAAAACTATTGTAGTTATCACTGGTTAAATAATCACAAAACAAATGATTGCAATCTTAGCTAGCATTATTTAGAAGCTTATTCGAGAGGGACAATTACAAGAATCGATTCTTCTTCATCTTCTTCTTCCAAATCATCTGTTAATTTATGCAGAAGAAAAAACTACAAAATCCAATCCAATTTTGTTAAGAATGCCTAAAGTGTTCCCCCGAGTAATAGGCAGTTTTCGAAACCATCCGTTGGAACTACGGTTAACATTGTCGAAGGAGAAGACGTGGAATAAATGAGTCCACCTGTTAATCATGTTAACGTAATCCATGGAGGCCCGCATGTGGTGGGGAATAGTCAAAGTTCTAAAAATTGATGCATTAGAGAATAAAGAAGGGATCTTTTCAATCTAAGAAACCCAGATCATCCAGCAAGAGGAATTCATATGCATCCATTGGTTATAACACCGAAAGAACTTAAGAAAGGAATTCATCACCCTCATAATGATCCGCTAAAATCACTGCTCAAATAGGATAGTCGATGATAACCAAAATATTGATTGACACAGGGAGCACCTTGAAAAACACGCTTACGACCGCAAGAGTATTCCAAAGGAGAAATTGGAACCAACTCCTGAGTCGTTCTTCGGGTTTAACAATAAGGGTTCAACGCCCGTTGGCCAAATAAAGACGGGGGTCCAATTAGAACTCTCACCCTATTGCCACTCTTTCAAAGCCCTCTTCGTCATTATCAATCAGTCCTTCGTCTACTGTGCTTTCTCCGGGAGTCCTGCACTAGACTAAGTAGATGCTTTTGTTTTCTCAAAGCATTTAATGGTGAAATTATTAACAGCGAAGGACTGGGGAATGATTAAAGGTGAGTAGCTCAGTTCAAAGGAAATGTATTTTTTCACTTTGGATCAATAAATAAAGGAGTACTTTGCTTATAGTGACGCCTCCACCATGTTAAAATCTTCGGATGATGTTCTTTCAAACCCAAGATTCAAAAAAAGGTAAGAGAGGTAAGACATAGTCATTTTATTTAGCATAAAAATAACAAGTGCAAATCTAAGCACAGAAAAAAAAAAAATCAATGCGCATTGGAAAAGGAAATCATTACTGACCTAGATTGTTGGGGAAAGGTCGAAAGAATCGAACCAATCAAAGAAATTGAGGAAACAAGTATAGTCTCCTTTAATACCGAGAAAATTGCAAAAATAGGGCAGAAATTGGAACCAGAGCTAAAAGAAGAGATAATATATTTTCTTAAGGAAAACAAGGACATCTTTGCTTGGATGCATTCCGACATGGTCGGAATTAACCTAACGATTATGTGTCATTCCCTTAACCTTGACCATAATGTAACTCCAGTCCAGCAGAAGAAAAAGCAGTTTGACTAGGTGCGATTAGAATCCTTGAAAGAATAGGTAAAGGAATATATGAAAATAGACCAGGGGCCAATATTTTATGAAATTTGAAGAACAAAAAATATTGGAATTTATAGGCATAAAAAATAGGATTAGGAAAACATTATGGCATATTCATCCTTGTCAAGTGAAAAGGAGTGTAAATAGTCGATTTCCTTGTTACATGAAAACAATATATCGTAAAATACATTTATCAAAATTTATATTGTCAAATTTAGTAATTATGCATACCAACAATTATATACTGTTTTTACCAAAAAATGGCTCAAACACCAATGGTACAAGAATTGTACTTCACCAAGATGATTAGGGAATAAATGGAGCCGCACTTAATGATAATTAAAAATGAAAATGTAAGGAAGGTAAAATGAAGACAAGGTTTTAGAGCGGTTCAGCAATATGCTAGGCCTACATCCACTATGAAGATGGTTTGTATTGTCATAACAATGGTAACAAAACATATAGACTCTCCATTTTCATACATCATCTTGCTCTCTCTACATATTTTCACTTTTATACACAAATCTCGCTTGAATTCACGGGATTCAATGAAGGAGTGGTGAAATCTGTGGAGGAGAAGGATGAGTGAGCAACGGAGGAAGAGAATACTTTTGGTCTTCTTTCCCTTATAAGAGTTGAATGGATGCCATGACCAGATGATTGGAAGATCTTCGAATGGAGGTGATGACCATGATTGGAATGCTTAAGGAATGGATGAGGAAAGAATTTAGCAGCACTTCGTGGTGGCCAGAAGTCCCCTCTTATGGTGACAGTCATGACCTATTTATAGGTGAGCTCCAGTGGAGAAATGAGCTGAAATTCACATATGCAAGCTACGGGTCGCTCGTTTCATTAATTACGGTTATGTCGTCGCTTATCTGTAGTCAATTGTTGTGTGTGAGTGACTTCATATGAGTAAGCAACTTGAACATGTGGTTTGGCGATAGGTATATGGGTGACTTAGTCAGAACTCTCGGGTGCAGCTATGTCTGATTACGGGTGAATGGGAGACCAGCACCATAGTCTGTGGACGATCAACCAAGACTTATAGACCAGAACGTAAGTGTGATCCTTTAAGATCTGGTATTCGCCCGACGAGTGGTTAATCGTAGAGCGAGCGAACGACCAGGGTTGCAATCCATGAACGAACGTGAGATACATGTACGACCTCCGACTTCTTTGTATTTCTTACCTGTGTGCGATCGACTGGTTCATTGTGAACAACTGCGGGGTGGTACATGTAATCAATGCTCTTCCTTGTCTTGCACGATCATTCCTTTCAATGTAGGAAAGAGCGACTTTTCTTGCCATATGCTCGATCCTTAACCTATGTGCGGACAAACTCGCCGTGCCACTTGTCTTGCTTGGTGTTTACCCTGTGCTTCTAATTCACATTTAATCATCTAGTGTGTGAATTTTTGAGGGATAGCATTTGCCCCTCGAAGTTTGCAATATTGTAGAAAATATTGGGCTTCGAAATGATCTGATGGATTAAGTCAAATTTTCCACGTGGTGGTCGTGCTTTCACAAGGCTCATGTGTATATATATGCTTGAATGGGTCTACGGTCGCTCGTGTGCACATTATGGTCCGGCAAGAAACCCGATGTGTTGCCTCGATTTGCTGACTTTTTTAGCCTTGCTTCTACTCTATATACTGCCCTCTTATTTTTCCGTTTCCTATTCCTTTTCTTTTCTTCCAAATAAGCTTTTAATGGCAGTACTGTTCTAGACAATCCTGTTCACTGTTCCGATTACTTTCGAAGCTTTCAATTATTGTGGCCCTTTCAAAATTTCGACTTACAGCCGTGCGTGATACCAAAGCTCTTGCAACTTCAAGATTGATTTATGCAGCCTACTCGCCCAGACTTGAGATTGTTTGCTCGCTCTAGGTAAGTTCTTCTCTTTAATCTTATTTTGGTTTAATCGGAAGCATAAACTTGATAACTCTGGGTGCAACTTTGAAAGACCTAAATATTAACCAAGATTGTCCTTTGCGGATTTTCCCAAATATCCTCGCGATTTCAACTAGGTCGTCACAGGGTTCATACAAGCAAATATATTTCCTGTCTTAACCCTGTATTTAGTCTGGAAATTTTCCTATTTATCTGTCGTGCATAATTGTGCTCGAGCTTCATGGTTGCCCAACTTTAATTTGACATGGGTCGTTCTTGCTCAGTTTCTACATGAGGTTGCTCACGAACAGCTTATTGTGTCTAAATATGTGTGACTGCCATGATTAGAGTTTGAGTAGTTGACATGACAGAGTTACGCGTGACCATGTCAGGGTTGGTATGAATTTGGATTTGGAACCTGGTTATACGTGAACGGTCTAAACCCATTGTGAATGACCGGATAGGCGTCGTGTGAATTGTAACACCCCACCTCCATTAAGGTCACTCACAAAGGGAATGCCTTAACTTTGATGGAGCGTTTTAGTAGACAGAACAGAAATTTACAAGACAGATAAACAATACTTGAGAAATTATAACTTTATTATAGCGGAAAACAGAAATCAATTTGGTTACATCTCTACCAAAAACTCAAGTACATAAATATCAGTCTTGTTCAGAAAATCATCAGAGTACAAAACTTTAAAATCATAATCCCCACAGAAGCTGCCATAAGGAGTCAAGCCATACTTTAAGCACTCTAAGCACTTCAAGCAGAAGAAATCCGGATCAAGCCAAAGTATTCCCTCCTTGGAAAACCTGGGGGGAAAACGAAAGAAAAAGGGGCGAAAACAAGCAAGGTCAGACATAAAGTCTGGCAAGTCCAGTGACTTTCAGCATATGAACAGATAATAATAATTATGACATGAAAATAAGCTGGATAAGAGATAACAGTAACAAGAGCAGCAGACGTACTTAGGTTAAACAGAAGAAACAGAATAATATTACTTTTCATTTCTCTGTAGTAATACTAGTATAACAGGATTAGGTGTCACCCCAATGTCTAAACTGAAACAGAAACGGGAACAGAATAATTTCCACAGAAGAGAATGCTAGTAATGGGCCTTTGCCACCCCAACAGAAACAGACAGAAAAAGAATGCTAATAATGGGCCTTTACCACCCGAACAGAAGGTACAGAAACAGATTAATCCCTACGGAAACATAATGTAGAATTAGGTGTACACTAGTAAATGGGCCTTTACCACACGAATAGACCGGTACCACGCAGAAACAGACAGGTGTTACCACCCAACAGAAACAGACAATACTAGCAGAAAAAGACAGAATTAAGTGTACCCTAAAACCCAACCCCAAGCGATCGGCTCCCTAATACATAAATACCCTGTGTCGGCCCCACAGTAGGGTGTATCACTCCCTAAAGTGACAACCAATTGGCACAGACCTATTTACAGATGTCACGGCGTCTTACATCCTTAGAGGCAGATCGGGATCCATGCACGCACATGACCCGGATGGAACGCACCATCAACACCTCTCGCCATTATCAGAATGAACCGCTTATAATTAGTTCAGTAAGCGTGCCCGGACCCTACCTACTGTTGGATCATAGTTTTGATACCAGAAAAGGTTACTGACTAATATAAGTCCCAAACAACAGATGACACAAGTAATTTCCCTCCTAACCTTGTGTCCCCAGACTAACAGATTTCAGATTAACTTGTTTACAAGTTCAGACATACAGAGTTCAGATCAACTAGTTCACAGATCAGACGAGTTTTCATACTAACGGATCAGATATACGGATTTAACAGATTTACCGATTTGTCTAACTTTGTAATTGGGCCTACAGATTCATGAAACGGGTTTGTTAAATTCATTAGTCCAATTGGTTTAACCCTATGCATCCAACATGTTTTAGACATCATATTTATCTTAGATTTGTATCAATTAAAAATTAACGCGCGGACCTCTCACATTAGACTAAAAGTTTGCGGCCACTGGTTAGGCCGGTTAGTTCCGGGCAGATTTCTGCCGTAAATTGAGTCTAACCTCGGGTTTCAAGCACGTTATGACTAACTTCTCACATTAGAACCTATTGTTTGCGGCCACTGGATGTGCCGGGCGGTTCCGGGCAGGATTACGCCGCAAACTCATTCTAACCTCGAGTTAGCCATGTTTCACGTTTAGCCAATGCATTCATTCACGGACTATGCTAATATCAGACTAATCATGCTAATTTAACAAATTAACTTCTGTACAAGTTACAACAGATTATTCGAGGTTCTATTAACAAGTTTTGCTCAATTTTAAATCGAGCCTACAGATTTACATACTTCAAATTTCAGCATTTCAGTTCCAACAGATTACGCCATTCAACAGATTAAACAGATAACAGATCTTGCAGATAAGGCGATTTAGCAGATCTAGCAGATAAGGCAATTTAACATAATTAGCAGATTAGGCAATTCAATCTAATTAGCAGTTTAGGCAATATAACAGAACTAGCAGATTAGGCAGTATAACAGATTTAATCATTCCTTAAAGTTTCCTTGACATATCTTGCCTAATTATAAATTTGGCCTAAGTTTGCATGCCTAAATAATTGTCATGATTCACAATATGATCATATACCCCCCCTCGTTTGCATTGAATTTACATGGCACAGATTGTGGTCATAATTTACCATATAACTCATGTCCCAATTTTAGTTAAACTTGCCTAGTACAAAAGATTCACACATGAATTATACCAAATATAGCCATCGATTTCAATGCATGTCATATATTCAAAAATCTCCCACTTAGGTGTTATTCACATTTAACAGTTATCAAATCTTAATATAGATCTTCACACCTAAGTCATATTCTCTTTTTATCTCAAGTCATGAATCGTTATATAAAAATATACCCAACAATCTAGAACTTTAAATTATAATAGATCTTAATTCAAAATATGTGCTATGTCCAAAGTCTCAAGTCACATGTTAACATACAATGGTTCATCTTCTTCCAATTCACAGAAATGCATAGATCTAAATCTAATTTACAACATCAGTCACAGATTATCCATGTCCAATCATGCCATCATTCATTATTTGTCCCAAAGTTTTGCGTTTGTGCGTTAATCTCTTATGAGATGTGGCGCAGGCTCGTGGTAGCCTGGCTATAGAACAGAAAGAAGAAAGAGATACATAATACAAAATATTAGAAAAGAACGTACACAATCTCAAATTCAGATTTATAATCATGCCACAATCATAATTAAAGTTTATATCGGAAAATAACTATACTTGCCTTTCATGGTTTTAAGAAAGGGTAATAAACTGTTGTTGATGCAGTAATGCTGAATTACTCCTCTTTAATTGTTGTTGTAGCTCTAAACTTCGGTTTGAGATTTGATTTAGCTTTTAATTCTATTCAGGTTGGAAGAAGATGCATCAGTCCAAGTTTTGATTCCAGCAGAGTAACGACGCCATTATTTTATTTAATAAGAACGGAGGCAGAATGAAATTATGCAGCATAAGGTTAGAGAAGAATGGTGTAAAGAGAATGGGGCTAGGGGGTTGTTTATATAGGGTTTCAAACTAATTAGAGTCGTCGATGAAGCTAGAGTTAATCAAGGCCATCCATCTCAAGAGAAGCCAATCAGAAAGTGACAAGTTAGCCCTAGTGACACAGCAGAGCTTAGAAATTCGACCAAAATCCGACCAGGCCAGCCAGGATCAAACCAGAAAGCTGTGCAGGTTTTCTCTCGGCCTGGGCGCACTTGGGAAGTGCGCCAATGTAAATTTGTGTTGGCGCACTTCCCAAGTGCGCTAGTGCAATCTTTTTTTTTTCTATTTAGCCACCAAAATTCGTTCGTCCATATCTTCTTCATACGATATCCGTTTTACGCAAACTCGGATTCTATTTCAAGAAGAATTCCGAGACGAACGCAATGGCGTAACCCATTTCCCTTGATTCTTATTTTTGTAATTAATTATTCTCTGATTGGTTACTTATACGTTCACAGAAAATACGGGGTGTTACATTCTCCCCTCCTTAAAGGATTTCGTCCCCGAAATCTTCAAGTTAAGAAGAATGTGTCCTACCATCCAGTCATCCATCTACTCACCCATCATCCACAAGCATCCATTGTCCTTAGAAAACTTCTAATGTTGTATGAGCATATGCAAAAGTGTGTGTATATGTTCCTTATCTAATGCAAAGATCAGGTGGTCCACTGATTCAGTTGACTTCCTTAATGCGAACTATGTCAGTGTCATGAGTCCAACATGTATGCAATTTTCCTATTTGATACATATCATTCTTATATGAGTGACAACCATTCATTCATATGCAACATCCATGTGATGAGTCAATCATTTTGCATCCACAAAAATTGAAAATGCTCACACATCCATATGCAGTATGAGAGTGTTTTCGAGCCGATCTAGTGCCTAGTGTGTGTATATGCATCCACGAGCAACCACTTGCATCCACTTGCAACCATCAAACATAACATGTCTCAAACACATGTTTACATCCATAGGATTCCTATCTATAGGTCGAAGACTCGATCGATAGGATACAGTCGAGTGATGGGAGCGAGTGTAGATAAACAAAACTTGGTTTCCACTAGACCTTGGTTGAGAGACAAATTCCCCTAAGTATCAACCCCGAAGAACGAAATCAACATCATATTGACACCCAGAGGATTACCCTCCTTAGACAATGTCAAAACTGGAAATCTCAACCTTATCAGAAATATTTAGATATTTACAGATTACCAGTACAGATCAGATTACTAAATGATTCTTAGGAAACTAAGCATGATAAAAACCCAAAATGTATACGTCGTAGTCAACTTAACGCTCAACACAGATACCCAACTTATCACAATTGGATGAGTCATAACCCTTATGGGTCTGAGTCTATAGCAGAATCAGAAACAATACTAGTATTCAAGTGCAGAGTATCGATTACAGAATCGAAATGCCACAATCAGAAAAGAGTTTTAACTCAAAAATCAGATAAAAAATTAAACCTCCTACAGAAAGTTTTCCTATTTCTATCATATCCACTAGCCTCGAGAGTGTTCGCTTGCCCTCCAGAAGTTGGTCCTGCCCTTGCCCTCGTTTCTTTGGGGAGTCCCTAGTGAAGTGTCCCATCTCACCACAGTTGAAGCAAGTGCCCTTTCTTTTTCTGCAATCCTTGTTTAGATGAGTCGAGCTTCCACAAGTAAAGCACCTTTTCTTCTTCTTATCTTCAGACTTTTCATCCTTCTTTTGGTTTTCCTTTTTGGGCCATGTTTTCTTGTTCTGTGGTTCTTCCTTGTTTGCCTCCTTCTAGCCCTTGTCTTCCTCGTGTAGTAGTTCAATGTCCACCAATCTCTCGTAAGTCGCTCCCATTGGTACATGGGTCATGGCAGGCTGTGCAGTGGCTCGTTCAGTCCTTTAACAAAGCAGAGAGCCTTTTTATGCTTGGTGTTGACTAAATCCAGTCCGTACCTGGCCAGTTGGTTGAACTGGTTGACGTATTCCTTGACCGTCATACTTCCTTGCTTAAGAGATAAGAACTTTTCCAGTTGTAGACTTCGTTCAGCTTGCGTGAGGAATTTTGTCTCAAACCTTGTTTTGAAATCCATCCATGTTTCAACCAGTCTCTCGGCGTTAGTGACTTCCCACCAATAGGAAGCTTCGTCCTTGAGCAACCATACCGCCAATTGTACCTTCTGCCTATCGTCCACCTCGAAGATAACGAACATATCCTCAGTTTCTTTGAGCCAGTTCCTTGCTTCTACGAATGATTCAGTTCCCTTGAAATCTTTTCCACCCATGGCCCTAAAATCTTTACAATTTTTGAAAAAGCAATTACACGAGGAGGGGGCGGAGGAGGAGGAATCGCTGCAGCTGGAGGAGGAATATCTGCTGGGCCTGCATCGTTGGCCCTAGCCTCTAGGTACCTTCTGAACCAGCCAGGTATTGGCACGCCCTCTGGAAAGTTAAGATTCCCAGACATGCTGGAATGAAAGAAAAAGATTAAAACGGAGCACTGAAAAGATAGATATATGGCTTTTTGGGGATTATGTTTTTCAAAATAACCTTTATTTTTGAAAATACTTCCTTTTAAAACCTTTTTGAAAATAGTTTTCAAAAACTTTACCCAATCTGGTAACCTTTAGCTCTGATACCAAGTGTAACACCCCACCACCATTAAGGTCACTCACAAAGGGAATGCCTTAACTTTGATGGAGAGTTTTAGTAGATAGAACAGAAATTTACAAGACAGATAAACAATACTTGAGAAATTATAAATTTATTACAGTGGAAAACAGAAATCATTTTGGTTACATCTTTACCAAAAACTCAAGTACATAAATATCAGTCTTGTTCAGAAAATCATCAGAGTACAAAACTTTAAAATCATAATCCCCACAGAAGCTGCCATAAGGAGTCAAGCCATACTTTAAGCACTCTAAGTACTTCAAGCAGAAGAAATCCGGATCAAGCTAAAGTATTCCCTCCTTGGAAAACCTGGGGGAACGGAAGAAAAAAGGGTGAAAACAAGAAAGGTCAGACATAAAGCCTGGCAAGTCCAGTGACTTTCAGCATATGAACAGATAATAATAATTATGACATGAAAATAAGCTAGATAAGAGATAACAGTAACAGGAGCAGCAGATATACTTAGGTTAAAAAGAAGAAACAAAATAATATTACTTCTCATTTCTCTGCACTAATACTAGTATAACAGGATTAGGTGTCACCCCAATGTCTAAACTGAAACAGAAACGGGAACAGAATAATTTCCACAGAAGAGAATGCTAGTAATGGGCCTTTGTCACCCCAACAGAAACAGACAAAAACAGAATGCTAATAATGGGCCTTTACCACCCGAACAGAAGGTACAGAAACAGAAACAGATTAATCCCTACGGAAACAGAATGTAGAATTAGGTGTACACTAGTAAATGGGCCTTTACCACCCGAACAGACGGTACCACGCAGAAACAGACAGGTGTTACCACCCAACAGAAACAGACAGAACTAAGTGTACCCTAAAACCCAACCCCAAGCGATCGGCTCCCTAATACATAAATACCCTGTGTCGGCCCTACAGTAGGGTGTATCACTCCCTAAAGTGACAACCAATTGGCACAGACCTATTTACAGATGTCACGACGTCTTACATCCTCAGAGACAGACCGGGATCCATGCATGCATATGACCCGGTTGGAACACACCATCAACACCCCTTGCCATTATCAGAATGAACCGCTTATAATTAGTTCTGTAAGCGTGCCCGGACCCTACCTACTGTTGGGACATAGTTTTGATACCAGAAAGGGTTACTGACTAATATGGGTCCCAAACAACAGATGACACAAGTAATTTCCCTCCTAACCTTGTGTCCCCAGACTAACAGATTTCAGATTAACTTGTTTACAAGTTCAGACATACAGAGTTCAGATCAAATAGTTCAAAGATCAGACGAGTTTTTAGACTAACGGATCAGAAATACGGATTTAACAGATTTACCGATTTGTCTAACTTTGTAATTGGGCCTACAGATTCACAAAACGGGTTTGTTAAATTCATTAGTCCAATTTGTTTAACCCTATCCACCCTACACGTTTTAGACATCATATTTATCTTAGATTTGTTTCAATTAAAAATTAACGCGCGGACATCTCACATTAGACTGACAGTTTGCGGCCATTGGTTAGGCCGGTTGGTTCCGGGCAGGTTTCTGCCGCAAACTGAGTCTAACCTCGGGTTTCAAGCACGTTATGACTAACTTCTCACATTAGAACCTATTTTTTGCAGCCACTGGATGTGTCGGGCGGTTCCGGGCAGGATTATGCCGCAAACTCATTCTAACCTCGAGTTAGCCATGTTTCACGTTTAGCCAATGCATTCATTCACAGACTATGCTAATATCAGACTAATCATGCTAATTTAACAAATTAACTTCTGTACAAGTTATAGCAGATTATTCGAGATTCTATTAACAAGTTTTGCTCAATTTTAAATCGAGTCTACAGATTTACATACTTCAAATTTCAGCATTTCAGTTCCAACAGATTACGCCATTCAACAGATTAAACAGATAACAGATCTTGCAGATAAGGCGATTTAGCAGATCTAGCAGATAAGGCAATTTAACATAATTAGCAGATTAGGCAATTCAATCTAATTAGCAGTTTAGGCAATATAACAGAACTAGCAGATTAGGCAATATAACAGATTTAATCATTCCTTAAATTTTCCTTGACATATCTTGCCTAATTATAAATTTGGCCTAAGTTTGCATGCCTAAATAATTGTCATGATTCATAATATGATCATATACCCCCCCCCCCCCCGTTTGCATTGAATTTACATGGCACAGATTATGGTCATAATTTACCATATAACTCATGTCCCAATTTTAGTTAAACATGCCTAGTACAAAATATTCACACATGAATTATACCAAATATAGCCATCGATTTCAATGCATGTCATATATTCAAAAATCTCCCACTTAGGTGTTATTCACATTTAACAGTTATCAAATCTTAATATAGATCTTCACACCTAAGTCATATTCTCTTTTTATCTCAAGTCATGAATCGTTATATAAAAATATACCCAATAATCTAACTTTAAATTATAACAGATCTTAATTCAAAATATGCGCTATGTCCAAAGTCTCAAGTCACATGTTAACATACAATGGTTCCTCTTCTTCCAATTCACAGAATATGCATAGATCTAAATCTAATTTACAACATTAGTCACAGATTAGCCATGTCCAATTATGCCATCATTCATTATTTGTCCCAAAGTTTTGCGTTTGTGCGTTAATCTCTTATGAGATGTGGCGCAGGCTCGTGGTAGCCTGGCTATAGAACAGAAAGAAGAAAGAGATATAGAATAAAATATATCAGAACAGAACGTACACAACCTCAAATTCAGATTTATAATCATGCCACAATCATAATTAAAGTTTATATCGGAAAATAACTGTACTTGCCTTTCGTGGTTTTAAGAAAGGGTAATAAACTGTTGTTGATGCAGTAATGCTGAATTACTCCTCTTTAATTGTTGTTGTAGCTCTAAACTTCGGTTTGAGATTTGATTTAGCTTTTAATTATATTCAGGTTGGAAGAAGATGCATCAGTCCAAGTTTTGATTCCAGCATAGTAACGACGCCATTATTTTATTTAATAAGAACAGAGGCAGAATGAAATTATGCAGCATAAGGTTAGAGAAGAATGGTGTAAAGAGAATGGGGCTAGGGGGCTGTTTATATAGGGTTTCAAACTAATTAGAGCCGTCGATGAAGCTAGAGTTAATCAAGGCCATCCATCTTAAGAGAAGCCAATCAGAAAGTGACAAGTTAGCCCTAGTGACACAGCAGATCTCAGAAATTCGACCAGAATCCGACCAGGCCAGCCATGGTCAAACCAGAAAGCTGTGCAGGTTTTCTCTCGGCCTGGGCGCACTTGGGAAGTGCGCCAATGTAAATTTGTACTGGCGCACTTCCCAAGTGCGCCAGTGCAATCTCTTTTTTTCTATTTAGCCACCAAACTTCGTTCGTCCATATCTTCTTCATACATTATCCGTTTTACGCAAACTCGGACTCTATTTCAAGCAAAATTCCGAGATGAACGCAATGGCGTAACCCATTTCCCTTGATTCTTATTTTTGTAATTAATTATTCTCTGATTTGTTACTTATACGTTCACAGAAAATACGGGGTGTTACATGAATGGTAAAACATCTGGGTCATTTCACGCTCTACTGAGCTAAGCTTGGTTGGATTGCTTCTATTTGCCCTGTAAGGGTTGGTTGTGCATGGCCTTATTCTGATTTGCATTTATTTTCCTCTGCCTTTTTAGTAAGACTAATTCTTCAGTGACATAGTGTTCATTTATGTAAAAATGCTAACTCGTCATCGATCACACCAGAGTCTCGAGAGCCAAACTATGTCTGGCCAAGCTAGAAGTTCTGACCAAACTGCTGCAACCACACCAGATACTGCCCCCTGGGGTAAATACTACTCAAATCTTCCCAAAGCCCCATGCACTTTCCGATATACCTTGCGAAAGGCATGAGACATAGCTTTCTGATAGCTCGTTCCAACAATTGTGCAACCAGTTTGGAATTTCAATAAAGGAAGAAGCCAAGCTGCCCGGAGAGAAGGAATTCGCAGATATTCCTCCAAGTGGATATTTTGTTGTTAATCGTGGGATGTTGGTGAGCAGGGAGATCCCTCCTTTTAATCCTTACCTAGAAATGATTCTCCGGAGCTTGGCTATTGTCCCGTACCAATTACACCCAAATGTTTATGCGATTTTAATAAGTCTTTATATCCTTTTTATGAGAAAGAAACAACATGCTCCTTCATTTAGGGATATATGCACCTTATACTCTTTTAGGAAAAGGAATCAGCGCCCTTCCATTATCTTTGTCGAAACCCGGGGCTCCAGAATAATTACCGGCCTAGTGGACAGTGTTCGAGGATTTCCTAATCAATACTTCTTTTACGATGCCCTGACAGTTTCTATGGCTTATGGATGGAAGGTAGTGAGCATATTTACCTCCCAGACCCCTTTTTATTCCTTTTAATCTCATTACTTAAGTCCTTAGTCATATTACAGTGCTTCCTGATCAGAGTGTCGCCCTTAATCAAAATCTCTATAATTCTTTACTAGCCGTCAGGGAAGACAAGAGGAATAGGAAATTCTTGATTACCAACGAGTCCTTACGTCGTTATAATTTGCTTTCTCCTTTGCATACTTTTTCGATGGATTCTTCTGATAAAAAGGGTGCTGTTAGCAAATCTCCGGTCAGGAGGACCCCCAAAAAGAAGCGCTCCATCCCCGCAAAAAGCAGTAAAGCGGCTCTTAAACCCAAATCGGGTTCTGCCAAAAAGGTAGTATCCAAGCGTCATAAGGGTAAAGATCTCATGATTTCGTCGGACCAGACCGAGAAGGAGGGTCCTTCTTTAGAGGAAATTGACCACGAAGGTGCAAGTGTGACCTCTTCAAAAACTGCCTCGGACCTGGTGAAAGAGAATGAGCAGCTTGATGAAACTGTAGAGACTTCTAAGGAAACTTTGGATGTTGATGAAAGTTTTCTCATTCGGGGTAACCGTGAAGAGGGTGGTTTAGAGACTTTTAAGGATCTCAGTGTCCTTGATTTAGCTAAATATCTTATCCAAGGTGATATTGTTGTTCCAATATTTATGCCCCAAGTCTTTAAATACAGGAATTCTCAAGACTCCTGTTTCTAGGCCAGGGAAGTATTTTGTAAGGCCAGGAATTGCCTTAGATTCTCCTTGTATATCTAGCGTATTTCCTTTTTCATTTTGTCCCAGTCTTTTATGATACGAGTGTTAAAGTTTTTTCTCCCTATTTTCCAGATTCAGGAATGGGATCATCTTTATCAGATAGCTTTTCCAAACAAGTTGGTCTTGTCAGTCCACAAAATCTTCTATAGTCCTGTCTTTATCACTGCTAAAAACGTACCCGATTATCTTCAGATCCCTCAATCGAACATGCTTCTGGACCTTCGTTGGCAAACCAGCGGAAGAAAAGGAAGTATGATCATTCACAGATATCTGAAAAAGAGGTTACGGATAGCGAGGATGCTAGGGAGAAAATAGATAATGAAGAACAAGGTGCGGACGAACCCAGGGAATCAGCCAAGCTTTTGGGCCCCAGTTTTCTGATCCCTCTGGAATCATCCCTTGCAACCTCTCAATCTATTGTCTCTATTTCTTACCAGATCCGAGCAATCCTTGACATGCCTCCTTACAAAATTGTCCCTGGTAATCCAAAGTTGAAGGACTGATTTGAAGGTTGGGATTTAAGGGGAATGGATTTTGACTTAGACTTGTTCCCATACGATAACCAGAATGTCGTTGGAGAGTTGAGTAGCATAAAAACCTATATGACCACCCAACTTGACATTGCTAAAAATCAACTTGAAGTGCAATTAGATGAGGCTAAGGATAGCACTGATAGCCGATTCGAGTCATGGAACAAATTTTGCTTCGAATTTCAGAAACTGAACACTCGATGCCTCGAGCATATTAAGCTTCTTGAGAATGACAAGGCCGAACTGATCCACATGATTAAATCTCAAGAATCTGAAATTGCCTCTTTGAGGGATGGTAATAGTAGGGCAAGTAGCTTGGAAGCTGTCAATGAGAAGCTTCAGAGGGAGACTGAGGCTGTTAAAGAGCAAATTCGCGAGGCTCAATCTGGCTGAGAATCTGCTGAATCTCAATTAGTTCTGGAACAACAAACTGTAGCTTCTTGTTGGCGGGAGAAGATAGTTCTTGAAGATAAGATTGTTTCCCAAGTAAATGATATCAAAACTCTGGAAGAAGAAAAGGCAAAGCTAGCCAGTGATCTTGAGCGAGCTAAAATTAAAACTGAGGAAACTATGTTCTGATTTTACTTTCTCAGCGTTATAAATCACGGTAGCCTAAGTTTTCTGAATAAGGATTTCCCTCGAACATTGGCTCCTATCTGGGAGAAAGTGCTTAAATACTCCAGGAGTAAAGAATACAGTGTTCTCCAAGAGACCCTCCTAGATGCGGAAGATCGTGTTGCTTTAGATAGAGGTAGAAAAATACAAGCAGATAAACAAGCCCAACCCCTTAGGAAAGAGGCTCTGAATGTTGTTCCTGTTCATACTCCTCGTCCAGCCAATGCTGAAGCTTCAGGGTCTCAGATTTTTCCTGTGAGTCCTTCCACTATTAATGGAAATGCCTCTAAGGCTCATTATACCGACAATCATGCTGTTTAGGAAGATACCACTAAACAATGTACTGGGGATGGTGAAGAGAAATGATGATTCTTAGATTGGTTATATATGCAAGTACCAGTCCTCGTTTGTTAATTTGCGTTGCCAACTTTATGACTCTGCGCATTATCTGTGATTCTATGATGAATTTGTGTTTTGCTTTGTTATCTTTCTCACTGGCACGTTGCATATTATAATTTTATCATGTTTTTATCTATGTCATGTGATGTTTTATTGGTCGTATGACTGTTACAAACTTTTAGCATGTAATGTTAGTATCGTTGGTTCGTTTTAACATCACGGTTATACTCCCGTATCAAAGTTCGTTGCAGTCTTAGGGTATCATTTTTATTACTCCCCTTCAAGGTATTTTATTCTTATCATGCATTTATTTGTGTTTCTTAATGACTTGTACTCAAATGCGTGCCCCTGAAGAGGCATGTGTACCCTATAATGCATCTAATCGTGTTTCTCACTGACCTGCCGTCCCAGGCCCTTTGGAAACTCGATTAAATGCATATTCGTATATATACATATTGTTTTTTTTATTAGAATGTACTCAACCCCATATCTCACTGACTCGGTGATCCAAGCCCTTCGGAGACTAGTTTTGAGTGCATGCCCCCAGGGAAGGACTTGGGTTTCAAGTTTCCGACCCAATCTTGGTCCTGTTTGATCTGGTTTATCATAGTCAAATAGAGACCTAAATCAGATACCCCCTTTTGGCTAGGATTTCTGTTACCCCCCTTTGGCTAGGATTTCTGTTACCCCCTTTTGGCTAGGATTTCTGTTACCCCCTTTCGGTTAGGATTTCTGAGTTGAATATCTACTAAGAATTGTGTGTTTTTGTGACAAAAAGTGCAGCTTTCCGGCTTGGTGTTTTTTCCACCATTTGATTCAGAATGATTCTTTCTTTTGAGATTTGAAAGATGGCGGGTTTAATCATCTTGCTTGGTTTGAATGGTGCTTTTGGCGTTTGACGCCTGAATTGTTCCAACCCGGATGTGCTTGGGAAGCTTACAATTATGGTTGGACAGTGAGTGAGCGGTCGCCCATCTTTTTTGTCCTAGATTTAAGAGATCAGTTTTAATGTAAGCTAACAAACATATGATCTATGTAAGAAAATAACTTTCGGCTTGTAAAGCTCTTGTTTGGTATAGTAAAGGTAAATCACAGATCGTTTGTAGAAACACAGTAAGAAGTAAAGAAAAGTGAAGTAATAGGAAGCAAAGGCGGTGGATGTAACACCTAGAATTTTTAACGACATTAAAGGGAATAAATTAAATAATAATTAATTTAATATTCGGAATTAGAAGAAAAGAACTGCACCATTGCGTCCGCATCGAAATTCTGCTCAAGGTAGACATTTGGTTTGCATAAAACGGACACCGTATGAGGAAGTTATGAGGGTTTTAAATTTGTATATGCGCAGAAAAATTATATATATGTATGAGTCAGAGATGAGTCAGAATTTTATCCAGAATGATTCAAATTCGAAAAATTCGTCAGAGCAGCAAAATTCCCGCTCTAGGGGGTCGACCCCCCTGAAGGGGTGTCGACCTACGGGTCGACCCACCCACAGGGGTGTCGACACCCCTAGGGTTGAGGTGGCAGTTGGTTTCAGAGGGTTCTACAGCTAAAATATGTGCTCAATTCTCTTATTTCTTCATTGAATACTATAGGAGCCATATGCTGCCGGAATGCGAATTGAGAGAGAACCGTTTTCTACAACTACATACTTTGCAAATCAAATTCAGAAATTCGAGTTCCGTTCTTTCTCAAGTCTCTAAGACTAACGCTGTGAGTTCTAATTGCTTTTAGGTTTAGATAAATAAAAGTAAATTATGAAAGACTATGATTTGGATATGTGTAAACCATGAATCTATGCTATTATCATATCTTATGGTATGTCATGATTGATCTATTTCTCTAGATCCCATTTCAATAATTTTATTCTACTATGTTATTATTGTGGATCTTGGTTTGTAACTATATTGTGGTTAATATAGATCTGTTAATTTGGATACTTATATCATTGGATAGATCTAATCATTTATGTAAATCATGAACATATGCCACCTTGAATTGGTTAGGATTGGATCTAAATCTTCATCTAAATTGTAACTTCTATGACATGTTATGATGTGGATTTGTGTAGATCTATTTCTAAACTAGTAGATCGAATTTATGTGGACATTGAAACTGTTATTCAGATCTAGATTATCGCCTTGTGTTATCATGTTAGATCTATTTTATATGATCTAATTTATCACCTTGCATTATCATGTTAATTCTATTTTATGTGATCTAATTTATCACCTTGCGTTATCATGTTAGATCTATTTTATGTGATCTAATTTATCACCTTGCGTTATCATGTTAGATCTACTTTATGTGATCTAATTTATCACCTTGTGTTATCATGTTAGATCTATTTTAACCTCTAGATCTGAATTATGTGATCTAATTTATCACCTTGTGTTATCATGATAGATCTAAACCGATTGGACATCTAAATTGCCAATTTAGATCTTACTATGCTTATTGTGACAACATAGTTATTGACTGCCAACTGTTTATCAGTTTTATGACCACCTTGTTATGATGACAATTTCATGTCCATGCCAGTATGTATGTTCACCTTATTATCATGCTAGTTTATGTTTATGCCAAGATGATCACTTTAGTTATATTCCCGTTATTTTCCCTATTATCGTTTATGACTAGGCTGTTGTCTAGCCTAGGCATGTTGCCAATTTTGTGAGGGCGCTAATTCAGGAACGGGGGGAAAAGGGTTTAAAATGGCATAATTTGAATATGAACATTTTTGGACATGTAGTTCAAATTATTGGGTAAAATAGGTATTGACACCTATAAAAGGAAAGGATTAATTAATTGGTAAACTAATTAAAAATGGAATGTCTAGTAATTACAATTAGGAATTGTAATTGTACTTATGACACGAGGTTAGGTTGCATTAATGGTGGAAGTCTATCCAGAATCGATCGGCATATCCAGCAGCCACCAATGTTGAACCTAATGTGGGAGATCTAAGTACGCAAACATGAATCGGGCTAAGACACGAGGTTAGGCCCAATTGTGGAATAAGACTGCCCGGACCTGACCGACATATCCAGCATCCACACGTTATAGGCCTAATGTGGGAGGTCTAGCCCATTATAAACCATAAATGGACATGGTAATGAATTGGACTACTTAACCAATTCTAATCCATAGGGATTGTATGATATTGAAATAAGGTTAGGGTTAAGTAAATTGATTGGAATAGTGGATAGGTTAAGTAAATCTTGGGTAGGTGGGTAATATTAGTATATATAAGCCTACAAACTTAACCGTTAAATAAACATGCTTGAATCAGTGAGTGGGTTAAGTAAATTAGAGGGGGTGGGTAATATTTACATATAGGCCCACGAACTTAACCCAATAGAGTTATGTAATTAAAGACACCTAATGGTATACGTAACCGGTGGAAAAATATAATAAGGTTATGTAATTAAAGACACCTAGTGGTATACATAACCGGTGGAAAAATATAATAAGGTTATGTAATTAAAGACACCTAGTGGTACACATAACTGGTGGAAAAATATAATAAAGTTATGTAATTAAAGACACCCTTTAGGGTAAGCATAACTGACATAGGGCTATGTATTTAGAGATACCTAAGGGTATACACAGTTAGTGAAAAACCTAGTGGGGATACAAGACAAAGAGGAGAGCTTGTATCATATTGTGTGGGACCCATTTTAGTCAGTAACCCGGAGTTGGTATCAATTAAAGAACTCCGTACTAGGTGGAGAAGGGGCATGCTTGCTGATTGATTATAAGAGATCCAAACGAGACAGACGGTGTAGGCGGCCCAAACCGACTGGGCCATGTGCGTGCGTGAACCGGACAGAAGTGGATAAGACGACCGTGACACCAGTAGGTATGGTTGTGCACACCTTAATGGTTGCCACTTTAGGAAGTGATACCTCCTACCGTGGGCCAGCACAGGATATCTACATAGTAGAAAGCCGATCGATTAGGGTAGTGGTTAGGGTACACTCGGGCGTATGCCCTAGGTCTACCAACTTAGAGTGGAAGGGATCATCTCATTTTAGTTATACTAGTTATAGTGCAGAGTAATCATTAGTGAGGCACATACAGCTTATCTTTCTTACCTTGTCACATCTACCTTTTATGTAGCTATCTCTCTCTTATCCACTTTATATGCCTATCATGTTACTTTTATTTATTTACTAGCTAAAAGTAACTAGACTCGCCAGACTTTATGTCTGACCCTTTTTGTTTCCTCTTCTTTCTTCCGTTCCGCCTCCCCCCAGGTTCCCAAGGGAGGAAATTCTCAGGCTTAGTCAGGATTCTGCTATCGTCTTGCTTGGAGCTTCTAGATGTATTGCTCAAGCTTTTATCTTTGCTAATATGGCTTATGATTTGGGGATTATGCTTTCTTTGTTATTGTACTCTGATATTTAAAGTACAAGACAGAAGTTTTAATGATGTACTGAGTTCGTGTATTTTCAGACATATGGAGTAACCATGCTTTATGATTAATAAAAGTTTTTAATTCCACTTCTATTTTATATTTGTCTTGTAATGTTTCTGTTCTGTTTACCTATAACGCTTCACGAAACTTAATGCATTCCCTTGTGAGTGACATTAACGGACATGGGGTGTCACAATGGGGGATCGCATTCTTAGTTCTAGATATTGAATTGTGGTTGGTGGTTGTTAGTCGATGACCGGTCGTAAGTCTACAGGAGCTTGGGTCTCCTCATGCGATCTGGATTGACTGGTAGCATTACTTTGCCCCTACGTAGATGGAGCGTTTTGAGGATTCTTGACATACTGCTGTAGTTGGTTCTTTCGGATGAGCTCCTCAATTAAGCTTTTCAGATGCCGGCATTCATTTATGTTGTGCCCCGGCTGATTGTGAAACCGACAAAACTTTCCGGAGTTGGCTTGCTGCTTCGTAATCCTTTGTGGTTTTACCTGAGGAAAAACGCCTGAGTCTTTTGTAGCGGAGTAAATCTTCTCAAGGGTTTCATTTAAAGGAGTCAACTCTGTCTACTTAAAAAATCGTGACTTCTTATATGCTTTATTATCCTTCTCATCAGTTCCTCTCTTTTGCCCAGAGTCATTCTTCTGTCTTATTCGAAAATCGTTACTTTTTTCCTTCTTTGGCAGTATTACTTTCTATGCCCTTCTGAATATTTGGGGCATCATCTTCCACGTTTATGTACTCTTTGGCTTTCTTATAGAATTTCTTTAGAGTCTTAGGTTTCTTCATTTTGAGCCATTTCCCAAATTCTGATTTCTTATCGATAGCACCTTTCAGAGCCGCCAATAAGCACCAAGGCTCTGGTTCCATAACTTCAGCCGTCACGGCTTGGACTCATGTAAGGAATGCTTTGATGGTTTCCCCAGACATTTGCTCCATCTCCCTGAGTGACATTACATCTCTTGCTTTGGTGGTTTGTAAACGGAACTGGTCTTGAAATCTTCTTGCTAAATCGGCGAATTGATCAACGCATTTAGGTGGAAGTCTAGTGAACCACAGTGAGGCCACAACTTCCAGGCATACAGGGAAGTACAAGCATTTTACCTTGTCGGTTGCTCTAGCTCCGTTCATGTGTTGATCATTTTTGAATAGGAAGATGTTTGGATCTCCAGTTCCACCATAGGATGTTATGGTTGGAGGTATGAATTTCTTAGGAAACTTTGCTTGGCGGATTTTTTCTATAAACAGGTTTTTGCTGGGTGAAAACTCTCATTCTTTCTCACCGTTTACTTGGACCGCTTTTTCTTTCATTATTCGCTGAATCATATCTGTAATACGCTCTTCGTCGTATCGTTCCACGGGATTGATGATGATGCTTTTGCCATAGTGGTTGCGATTCGAGCTATGATGCCTTGCACCTCTTTTGGAGGGTGTCCCTTTGGTGGGACTCGCGACGCTCTGAGTTGTATGTCTCACCTTGTGTTGTAGGACTTTGACCTTGGAATCTTCAACACTAGTCTCCTTCTTGTTTTCCACTAAAAGCGGGATTGACTAGGGTCTGAGGCAGAAGAATCTTCCTTTACATCAGCAATGTTTACAGCATTCGGTAGCGGAGGATTGGTTTGAGTATTAACTAAAGAATCAAGCCTTTCCATCATCATTTTCGTCGTGGCATCCATTTTTTCATTCAAACCGGTCATAGCCACATTTAACTCGTCTCGCGTTACAGATGGCTTAGAGGTTTACTCAACTTCTTGATTCAAAGTTCGCGGTGTAACTTCATCACCACGAATATCCTCAGCAATTGTAGTAGCTCTAATGGACTTGCCACTTCTCTTCGATCGGGCCATAGCTTCGAGGGAGAAAGCGGTTTAGGATTTCAAGGATAGGCAGTTGGATTTGGGGATCAATGTGAAGGAATGAAATACGAACACGGCCCCACGGTGGGCGCCAAAATGTTTTTTCCAAAAAATGGCTCAAACACCAATGGTACAAGAATTGTACTTCACCAAGATGGTTAGGGAATAAAAGGAGCCGCATTCAATGATAATTAAAAATGAAAATGTAAGGAAGGTAAAATGAAGACAAGGTTTTAGAGTGGTTCAGCCTTATGCTAGGCCTACATCCACTATGAAGATGGTTTGTATTATCATAACAATGGCTACAAAATATATAAACTCTCTTTTTTCATACATCATCTTGCTCTCACTACATATTTTCACTTTTATATACAAATCTCGCTTGGATTCACGGGATTCAATGAAGGAGTGGTGAAATCTGTGGAGGAGAAGGATGAGTGAGCAACGGAGGAAGAGAATACTTTTGGTCTTCTTTCCCTTATAAGAGTTGAATGGATGCCATGACCAGATGAATGGAAGATCTTTGAATGGAGGTGATGACCATGATTGGAATGCTTAAGGAATGGATGAGGAAAGAATTTAGCAGCACTTCGTGGTCGCTAGAAGTCCCTCCCCCTTATGGTGGCAGCTATGCCTATTTACAGGTGAGCTCTGGTGGAGAAATGAGCTGAAATTCACACATGCAGGCTATGGGTCGCTCATTTCATTAATTACGGTTATGCCGTCGCCTAGCTATAGCCAACTGTTGCATGTGAGCGACTTTATATGAGTAAGCAACTTGAACAGGTGGTCAGGCGACAAGTATATGGGTGACTTAGTCAGAACTCTCGGGTGCGGCTATGTCTGATTACGGGTGAATGGGCGACCAGCACCATAGTTTGTGGACGACCAACCAAGACTTATAGACCAGAACGTAAGTGCGATCCTTTACGATCTGGTATCCGCCCGACGAGTGGTTGATCGTAGAGCGAGCGAACGACTGGGTTGCAATCCATGAGCGAACGTGGGATACATGTACGACCTCTGACTTCTTTGTATTTCTTACCTATGTGCGACCGACTGGTTCATTATGAACGACTGCGGGGTGGTACATGTAATCAATGCTCTTCCTTGTCTTGCACGACCCTTTCGATACAGGAAAGAGCGACTTTTCTTGCCATATGCTCGATCCTTAACCTATGTGCGGACGAACTCGCTATGCCGCTTGTCATGTTTGGGTGTTTGCCCTATGCTTTTAATTCACATTTAATCATCTATGTGAATTTTTGAGGGATAACATATACTAACAATGATATCTCCGGACAGACATCCAAAAGGACACAAATACTCAAAAAATACTATCAAACTGACGGTCTGCTTGTTAAAGAAATACCTGCAACGGATCTTATATACAACGCTAAATAGTAAACATTGCCGTGCCACCCAAAAAGTTAACACGTCCAATCATTTCTTTGCCTTCAAAACAAACGTAATGAATCAACGCTGATCTTGCTTTAATCAGTCATTTTTCTAGGACTAAAAGTGTAATAGTTAAAGTCCGCTGGGTAATTTAAACAAACAAACAAACTGCATGAATAAATCAATTCGAACTATGTTCAACAAACCCGAAATAAGTCTGAAGAAGTAAAAAATACTAGAGAAGCACTTTCTAAAATTCATTCGAATTATGCTCTCCTAAAATTGTGTATCATTAGTTCTACTTATTTGTAACTCAACAGTGGGACGGTGCAGGGAAAAAAGGAATATGGAAGAGGACGAAGGTGGGTTGTTTATATACAGAGCGAAGGGGGAAAACAGGTTGGAAATGGGGAAAAAGCAATGAGAGCGGAAAAAATTAGAGTAGTCAATTCGGTGTTATTTTGAATTGAGAGCATTACACTAAGAGGAAATGATAATAAGAGAACTGAGGTTTTGGATAAGAAAATTAGGAATCATTATTGTTTGTTAGAGAACCCCAAATCTTCACAAAACCAATCGGCAATGTGAATGGTGAACTCTTAAAATTTATATAAAATTTATTTTATAAATTTCCCGACGTGACATTTGTTTCAACACACCCCCGCACATGTGGCATATCCTGAGTTTAACACGTGGATCTTATTAGGTGATGTGGACAAATGTGGAAATTATGTACACACGACTTAAACCCGCTCTGATATCATGTTAGAAACCCCAAATTATCACAAAATCAATTGAGAATGTAAAGGGCAAACTTTTAGCATTTATACAAAATTTATTTTATAAATTCCCCGATGTGACACTTGTCTCATCATTATTTTACCCCTTCTATTATGCCTCTTCTTTTCTATGTTTGAAAAAATATTATTAACTAGACACTAAGGCTTGACCGGATTATTTATAACTCTCATATTCCTTATCAAAACACAGTTATATTTAATTTATTGAATTCAATCTTCAAAACAATGTTAATAAAAAATAATACGTGTCACAATTGAAATTTCCAAAATTCTATATAAACCAACTCATAGTAACTTCAGATTGTATCTGATTTTATCTACAAGAGAAACTGCACATAATAAGTCATGTACTAACTTGTTATTATAAAATTGTTGTCTGCAGGAGAAACTGCACGTATAGAAGGCAGTACCATTGAATTATTTGTATGTTGTTAAGATATCTTAATAATTGGCTGTGACTTGTTATTATTAAATTTAATTAATGTAAAGTAGCATGATATTATATGCTTTGGAAAAACCAAAACGCTAAGAGTTTACACGTATGCCTGCCACATAGGGAAATGAATGAAAGAAAGTGTGCTGATTTAAGTGGACAAGTAGTTTGTTTAGCTTAAGAATTGCCTTTCCTTTTATAAATGCTAACAGATGATCAAGCAACGAATGTTTGCTCACTGTCCCTTGTTATAACAGGGCAAGTAGTACTAATTTATATAGGTGGTTAATTAATTAGCTAGTTAGCGTATCAGTAATCGTAAACAGCAAAATCTTTTGTAAACAAAAAAATCTATTATACTCCTCATGAATCAGTCCAGTTAGTAATTAATTTTGACCGATATAATGGCCAGAAAACAATTTCACATAAGAAATTTATATGTTATTTGAGTACAGGGATTATATAAGACAGCCTACAATTTATATGCAAATTTTTATAAGGTGAAATAATAATATTAAACTTCGGTAAACTTTTTTTGTTTTCATCTCTTTTTAAAGCTTTTTTTGGGGTACTATCGAGATGTTCATCTCATTTTTATATGTATACATATGTGATGATGGTATAGGGAAATTAAGGACAGCTGAAGTTACAAAGTTACAGGGAGTCTTGGATTTCCTGATGCTATTCTATGTGCATTATTCTTTTCCAGGATGTAGATCGTACCATTGAATGTGCCCTTAATTATCTTTTGGTCGGCGTATGAGTCGAATTGATTTCTATGTATTTTGTTCAGATATATCTTACCAGGCCTGTTATTAGTGAATTAGTTAAACTATTTTATGCTTTTATATGCAATGAAATCATAGTTCGAGAATCCGGCCGACACGCCGAAATTCCGGCCATCTCGGCCCGGTTCCGGCGCTGACCGGGCCGGAATTGATGGAAATTTCCAGTCTTGGAGTCTCAGTGCAGAAATATCGAAGAATACCAAGCTGAGTTACCTGAAAAAATAAATTGAAGCAATGATAATCTCCTAACTAGCAAGCAAGAGAAAAGAAGAGAAGCAGGTGACGTTTATTCCATTTTACCGACATCGGCGGCTCCAGATTTCCAGACGTTCTGAGTTTTAGGGTTAGGGACAGCAGGCCTTGGGATTTTGAATGATAGCGCTTTAATTTTTTGAGTTGGGCCTTAAATTTTGAGTAGAATGTTTTGAAGAATTGAACAATATTTGAATTATTGGGCTCGGTTTTTTTTTTTTCTGAATGGTTCAGGCTTTTGATTTTACTATTAAAATTAACATATTTGCAAATTTTAGACTTTTAACTAATGCTTTTAAATGCTTACTTCTGTCATTTATTAACATTTTTTTAAAATGTAACGAAATCTGAAACATGACTTTGCTGTTTAAAACTTTCTATTGATTGGAACTTAGAATTTATTTGCGTATTCATGAAAAATGAACCGGGATTATCAAACCGGAATTTCCGGAAATTCCGAAATGGAACCGGATTTTCAAATTTTCTAGGTGACCGGAACGGAACCGGAAACCGGAATTTCGAATCTTGAATGAAATACCAAGACGGTACTAGTTTACAAGTGTGCCTGCGCTACATGTAGGGAAACGAAGGAAAGCGTACTGATTAAATGGATAAGTATTGATCCAGTAGTAGACATACATGCATGCCTTGTGAAAGATATGCATATATAAACATGAATACCTATAGTAAGTACTATGTTATAAATATTATTGTGGTTCAGAATCTGATTGAAATTCACGGAGCCTATAAATAGAGAAAACAATACGACAAAGATACTTACAGAAATAATGATGATGGTAACAAAAATGAGACGTTGGACCATGAAAGAAGAAGAAATCAGTTGACCAGTACAGGGTGGGAGTAGGAATTAGGTGCCACTTGGTCAAACATGGTTTACTCTAATTGTAGTTTTTCTCCTTTTCAATTCAAGTAAATAGACGTAGAAGACGTATTAATGAAATTGGGTTTCATGAAATCAAGTTATGAGAAGTATCCAGCTAGAGAAATCCACCTGAAGAACTTGTTTGTAAGAGCGGGTCTGTGCAGGAACTTGGTATCTACTTTCACAAAAGATTTCTAGCCTCTAGATTGCAGTCCAGGCTCTTCTGAGAACAATACCATGGTAAAAACCATGTCATTTCTAGCGTTTGAAGAAAGGATCAAGTATAATGCAGTAGCTAAATAATGACACTGAATCAGATCAAGGACTTATTAATGATGTTCTCGATATTAAGATGGATGCATGGATTTTTCTTTGGAAGCTTGACAAATTCTTAATGTAGAAATGTAAGACTATTACTTTAAGGGAATGCAAAACGTGTTGTATGTTGTAAATTCCAGAACAGGATGCGACAGAAAGACAAGCAGCAACGCTCATATGTGTGTTACAATGTAATGAATAGCAATACTTGTAAGTGCTACAACAACACAAACAATAATACCATAATCTGACTTGCACACAAGTGAATGCAGCATATTCAACAATAGAAAATGATAGATAAGCAAGTAAAGAAATTCGATTGGGGTTTGCTTTAGCAATTTCCTTAAGACCCTTTTTTTAATGGCCTCGCAGGATACAGCAATCGAAAACTGCACGAGACAGTGATGAGTACATCGATTCTGTCATAGATTTTAATGGCTGCACAACGGTTGAACAGGAAGAAGTAGACGAAAACGAGCGGAAGACTTAGTTAAGAATTTGATCAAAATCCGTAGTATTCATAGCGTGCTTGTGTCTCTCCCGAAGGGTTACGTCCCTTCAGTTCGACGCACCTGTTTATTAACAGTCGTATATGTTACCGTTGGTCGCAAACGGTCACATTTCAAAACGGATCGCACCCGTTTTAAGTTCGTTTCTGTTTGAAAACTATCGAAAAATGACATGGTTTTTCAAAGCAAAAATAAAATTAGCATGCCCAATCCCAAACCAATGCAGCATCAACACGTGTTCATTCATCAAATGTAAGTCATTCTCCTCACACAAAATTACTTAGCCTTAAGGGCCAATATAAGGAATAAATATCCTAAAGATATACCCTATTTTAATCTTACATTCGCCAATGTGGGACTAAAGCATATTCCATTCATCTCTTATGGAATTGTCAACATTGCATGGCCTAAAACCATAGAAACACGAGAGCTGCAAGCACAATTATAAAATTTCTGAACTTACTTTGGTACTGGAAAAGGTAACTTTATTAGCAGGGATCATTATTTGATATGTGTTAATTAATTGCTGTTAGTGTAAAGAATGTTTTACAATACCTTTTTTGTATTTAGGAACAAAATATGAAAAGTGATCATGTATTTATGTATTTTAGTGGATAAATGAGAACTAATAGGAAGAATGATATGCGAAGGACAGATCGTTGCATTGAACTGAGTTAGCTAGTTATAGGTGTTATACTACAATAATATGCAAAGAGAATCCATAAATTATATTTTTCAGAGTCTTTTTGTCATTTAAACCGAGTTTAGTTGAATGCAGAACTTGTAAAAGTTGTGCAATAACAACTAAAAAGTCATGCCAAGTTGGCAATAACTTTTAGTTTTATATTTTGTGTTAAAATAGGTTATTTGTTAACATAAATAGTAAATACTCACGATCTACATATTAGAGCCTGTTAACAGAGGTAAGCATTGCACATGGTAATACAATCTATTTTTGGTAAAACTTAGCAGAAATATGCAAATTTATTAAGCTTATCAGTAGAGAGCTTTGTTTTCTTGTGGCCAAAGAATTAACAACGTTGTACAGTTAAGACGTGTTAGCGTGCAGTAAATAAGATTGAGCTTACTTTTTGTCATAGTAACACTAATAGGGTAATAAAGGTAGTTATGGAGAAAATTCAAAGGATAAAAGGAAATTTATTCACACAGTATCCAAAGGCTACATCAAACTGTAAAATATACGAGTTCAAGTTTAGAAACTCTGAACTGGTCGAATCTTATAAAGGACTAGAAAATAAATCAGAGTGAGTTGGCAAATAATCAGTCCATTTGGTAATTAATTTTGACCGATATAATGACTAGAAAATAATTTCACACTATTCAGAATGAGTTGGCAAATAATCAATACTTTAAATTTAAACGATCAACGGTCAGTTAATAGCTAAATTAGAAGTTAAAGTGGACCTCTCTATTCAATTAGTCACAATCGTATCCACATTTTATAAATTATAGTAAGATTTTAAAATCTAAGGGTATCTTTGTTTACTTCATTATTAATAATACTAATAATAGCAACTTTTATAATAGGAAAGCTAAGGGCATTTCCTCTATAAATACAGACGCAATGTAGTTACCAGTTGTTCACAACAAAACAAAACAAAACAAACAATGTTTAAAGCTTCATCAATGTCGTTCAACCGTCCATACAAAAGGCTAACGTCTCCAGGGTCAAAACCAAATCCAAGAGGATGGCTGGAAACATCAGTAAGAATGGGAGTGATCAGACCAGTGTTGTATTTGAGCCAGAAGAAGGTCACTCTCACTGATACAAAACCAGATCAGAATCGTCTTCAGTTGACTACCAAGGATGTTTTTGTGCATGGTTCGAAAGAATTTAGCGATTTAGCAGGTATAGCTCATAGACTCAAAGACGGTGGTGGTCTAGATGTGAAGATCATGGATCGACATGGCAATAAATATCACGAGGTGAAATTCAAGTACATTTCCAGTTCTGAGACCTTTCGTTTTATCGGTTCGGGTTATAGGGATTTCCTTGTGAACAGCGATTTGAAAGAGAATCAACTGTTGGATATTTGGGGCTTGCTCAAGAAGGATCACAAAGAGGATGGTACAGATGTATGGCTTGCTTTTCTTAATTATGAGGATGATATCATATGCTCTAGTAGCAATTAGCCATGACCGCGGATGAATTTTAGCATATTCTTTTTTCTATATTAGAAATTTATATGTTATTTGAGAACATGGGTTATATAAGATGGCCTACAATTTTGTATGCAGCAGTACTTTTATAAGGTGAAATGATATTATTAAACTTCAGTACGCTTTTTTTTTTTTTTGGGTACCATGAGATGTTCATCTCATTTAGCATATGTATACTGTATACATATGATGATGGTATATGGAAATTAAGGACAGAATATTGACGCCCTTTCAAAGTAAAAGTAGCTGAAGTTACAGGGAGTCTTTGAATTTCAGATGCTGTTTTATGTGCATTCTCTTCCAGGATGTAGACCGTACCATTGAATGTGCCCTTAATTATCTTTTGGCCGGTGTATGAGTTGAATTGATTTCTTTGTATTTTGTTCAGATATATCTTACCAGGCCTGTTATTAGTGAATTAGTTAAACTATTTTATGCTTTTTGATGCAATGAAATACCTTGTTTAGGCAGTACCATATGCAAATATAATTTTAATTTACATAGTAGACAACACTAGTTTATCCCTTGTTGCAATAAATAATTAAGGGGCCGTTTATATATAAAACACAAATTTGTGTAAACAGGTTATTTGGCTACTTAGCTTGTTCTAGTCGGGAGTTATAATGGTTAGCTTATGAATAACAACTGAGTTAGCAGATATCATATATAGCAGCAATGGTTCTTTGGAGTTATAATTAATGGTCATGAATAACTACCGGGTTAGCAGAAATCATAGCAGTAATCATAAATAATTGGC
The DNA here is from genome assembly GCA_030737875.1 of Allium sativum. NCBI lineage: Eukaryota > Viridiplantae > Streptophyta > Magnoliopsida > Asparagales > Amaryllidaceae > Allium > Allium sativum. Next base: position 1,009,392,518 of record CM060912.1, on the reverse strand, counting down.
AGGGTAGGAAGCAAACTGTTGACATTCATATGTATATTTTTTTTAGCAAACTTGAGGAAGAAGTAGTGCAGACAGCAAAAGGAACGAGTAAATGATTTACCAAAACCAAATGTATAGAGGTGCTTGAGGAGTTGAAAACAGTGGTTATTAAATATCGTGTATCTATCAAGTGCGAAATAGTTTGAGTGAAAAATAGACCAGCAGGTTGACATATTGTCAGGTGCCAAATGGGTGTGCTGTGAGCATGCCTTATGTGCTGTGCAATCCTAGCATTACCTTTGATTGCTCCAGTGTTTTTGGCATTTTTATGCAAACCGGCATTCATGTTTTGTCATCCCCTAACATTGGGATATCTGGGAAAGCAACCTAGCCTTTTTGAGCTGATTGATCAAACAATGAATAGGAATAGGAGTATATGTTGCAGTTGTTTGATGAATAGGAATAGCACGGTAATGCTACTCTACCGTCATTTTATAAAATGTTCTGTTTTATATAAAATTTCATCTTATTATATTTAGCAATTTTGCAAGCGCCCTATTGGCAGCTTTGAATTTTTGTACCCAATTCATGATATTTGGATACACAAAAATCACGTATGTTTTCCGGTGCTGCAAGGTTAAGTAAATTTATTCTTGTATGCTTGGCAAAAACATTATCCTCTTTTGACAATTGAATAGAAGAAAGGTCGAACAAAAAAAAAAAAAAAAATCATGTATAACCGTCCTTCTGCGCATCAATCCATGGAGGAAGGTACGGAATCAAAGGTTTTTTCCTAATCTGAAAGCTTTTCTTTAATTCTGTGTAATTAAAATTACTTATTCTAATACTCAAATCAAAGCTTCTATTGAAATCATTCGTGGATGCAATTCTAGTTTATTTAGGCGTTCGATTGATCAGATGTAAATCCGATGCTTATTTTTTCCGTCTTAACATCGAAATGTGTTGCTGTTGTTGTTTATTCTAATATCTGAATCTATGAATGGTTCAAGTAGAAATACTATTTAAATAATTACTAGTTATATCTTATATGGCAAACAGTACTGAACTATTTAAAATCCCAACTGAGTTTCAAATACACTTCAGACTTCTGAAATTTGTTTATTCGTTTTGTTTTGAAAGATTCTGAACAGTGTTTGATGATCGATTCTGTGAAGAGAAAGATCCTCTTATTTCAGATTATGTAATTTTGAAAAATTACACGATTAACACGTAGTTTGTATACGTACGCATATATCCGTACATTGTCTCTAATAGGTATGTATAGCTTTGCGTTTTTGCATTGGAGAAAAAGCAGTTGAGTTGAACTGTGGCAGCATAAGGTCTTCATAAAGTTTTGCCTCGCTCTTACAGTAAGCATAATATTTAGTTAGGTTGATTGTTCGGCTCAAATAAGAGGGAGGAATAAATTTCATTGACTACTTCATTCCATAACTTAGTATATGTTATATTATGAAAAAGTAGAATTTACGTAGGAGGGTCTACAAGTTTTCGACGGGAAATACCTTGAGAATTATTTATGGCGAACCCGCAGTCTACAAGTTTTGAGAATTATTTTTAATTTTAATATATTTATTAAAGGTTCTGACTTTAATTGGTTCATAACCTATTTTTCTGAGTGCAAACGGTATGCAGTGACGAACCCAGTCACCTATTTATGGTGAGTTTTTCAATGAAAAAATAGTAATTATATTAGAAAATTGACAATGCCAGTGTTAAGCTGCCTCATCGATCTTTTTTCAGAAGTCAGAACTGAAATACTCCGAGAAATATATTAGCATGGTGGGAGGTTCTTGCTTGCAGTTTACCACTTAACTACTTCGACAAATATATTCTAATTTTTACTCTTATCTCCAACCATAAATAAAAAAACTGATATACTGGGAATGGGTAGGTTATCAATTCCATTGAAATAACACAAAATAGTTAAAATTCATCGTTTACAGAAACTGAAAAGAAAATATTTAAAATTCATTGTTTACAAAAACTGAAACGAAAATAGTTAGAATTCATTGTTTCGATAAATAGCATAATTAAAAATTATCTAAATGATTAATTGTTACTTCTTCCTCCTCTTCGTGCCTTTTCTATTTTTTGAACCATTTGCGTGTGAAGTGGTCCTCCGTGTAAGAAAGGAAGCTACGGTTGAATGGAAATTTCAAGCATCGTTCAGCTATTACTGACAACGGTCGAAGCATCGGAAGCCTCCGAGAAAGGAAGGAAGCTACAGTTGAACGGTACGAAAATATAGTTTTAAATTGTTTCGATTTGATAAATTTCTCATGTTCTGACTATCGTTTTGATTGGGATAATGTGTTGTGTTGTCTTCATAACCGTAGATATGTATAGTATCACTGTCTTGATATCTATCGTTGTCGTGTCTTCATAACCATAGATATGTAATTATCACTGTCTTGATATGTATCGTTGCCGTGTTTATTTTTAAGTGGTTTAATTGTTTTTCTGATTTTATTCATTTCTTTAAAATCGTTCGTAATAGACATTTGAAGAAGCTGATGTGAACCATGATGGCAAGATAGACAAATCGGAGTGGCAAGATTTTGTTTCTAGAAATCCATCATTGATGAAGATGATCCTTCAGTATCTCAAGTAAGCAGTGTGTTTTCTGGTTATTATTATATGACAGTAACTTAAAAGCATGGAACAATGTCTCAGAGGGGTCACATTAGGAGCTGATGCCTTTTAAAGTAGACAAAAATCACTTATTTTTTTAAATAGTTTGTCTTCTTTATGCAGGCTTCCTTATCCTAGCATAAAAAACCATTTAACATTATTTTCTATTAATCTTCCTGGATGATCTTATAGTGCTAATTTCTGCCGGGACATTACTACTACATTTCCAAGTTTTATATTCCGATCAGAAGTAGACGACGGTGTCACATAATGGTTCATACCTGCTATTTTATATTGCAGAAAGCATGAGTAAGTTGGAGTTGTCTACAATAATTTATGTGTTATCATGGCATACAGAATAAATGAAACACAAGGTTTTAACTGAAATTTCACTGGAATTCAGAAATACATGTGTAATTTTCTTTAATTCCGTCTTCGCTTAACATAAGTTTATTATCAATAGAGCAACAGTAATTGAACATAACATAATTAGATCAAACCATAAAAATAAATTACCAAATTTGTTGCCTCCTTGGTAGAACTGTAATTATTATGCATCCAAAGTTTTAACTGAAATTTCACTGGAATTCAGAAATATATGTCCAGTTTTCTTTAATTCTGACTTCGCTTAACATAAGTTTATTATCAATAGAGCAACAGTAATTGAACATAACATAATAAGATCAAACCATAAAAATAAATTACCAAATTTGTTGCATAATAATTACATAGTTTTTTCTTCAAATATGTGACATAGCTCTTACCTAAATCTATCCTTGGTGATATGATACATAGTTGCATACATGTAACTATGAAGTATGGTACGTGTGAATCCAATGAATACTGAATATAAAATTAACTTCTTGATATTCAAATCCTTATATGTTACGACCCCTTTTTTTTTTTTTTTTTTTTTTTTTTTTTTTTTTTATAAATAGAGACGATGTCAGTTTTTCAAGTGCAAACGATTAAAAATGCTAACTTAATATTTATGACATTTCTCTACATATTGATGTAATGATGAATGCTCTTTTTATTTCCTGTAGTTTATTATTTTTCTATGATATAATGATGTAGGAAGTTTGGATCTTTCTTTTGTTCCTATGGGATGCACCTAAGGCAACAAGAGAGGTGAGTTGATGTGCGTACAGATCTTGATTAGGCATGTATGCAGTATCAATAAAGAGATATGCTAATGTACTTATTTTAATAGCTGGTGTTGCTAGCCTAACTGCTTTGACAAGAAGTATTCATACTTTAGGTATGAAGTGATTAACAACTGCAGAGTGGAAGAGAGTAAAAAAGAACAGGAGGAAGACGGTAGCGCAAGAATATGGCACACCACACTACAAAGAAGGTAAATATTTATCAATTCCGGAGCACTGAACGCACACTTTGATTACTGTTACTATTTATACATTTATGTAGCTAGCTAAACCAATAAACATCACCAGAAGACATCAAATGGATTGTACTAAATAGCCCAGATAACCCAACCCTTCAAATGCACTTGCAGTCGTACATGCACACTTATTCTCCCGCACACTTGCACAAGACTTCCAGACCCTTCTAGAAACAATGCTTGGCACAGACTGCCGCACTTCTTTTTCCCCACAAGTCTGGTACTCTTGGATGGCTTCCATTACCATTGCAAATTCAATGGTGATAGTGGATGCTTCAGCAGAGGTCGAGGAGAGCAATGTGTTTGTGGAAATGCCTCTGAAGTCTTCCTGCTGCCATCAGTTTGATGAAATGACTCTTTAGATTAGCAGGTAATTACAAAATTTCATTCAGTTTTTATTATCTATAATGTATGGTTTAATTAAAGTTTTTGATAACAAATAAAAAGTGGCAATGTAGTAAAATTGATTTGTAAGCAGGGAGTTTTGACTCTTTACCTGATTGTTTGATGTCTATAGAAGTATTCAGATTAACATGAACATTTTAGGCCAAATTTTGACTATTTACCTATTCCCTATGATAATTTTGGGCAAAATTCATATAAGCATAATATGCATTTACATGTTTACTATTATTTATATTATATAACGCATTATTCCACATTTATTTTTGCTCAATTACCTTTATTTTGCCTATATCTCAATGTAAAGTAAGGGGGATTTATGATGTTCATATTTCGTAATGTATTGTAGCACATACCATAATTTAATTTGCTTTTGAGTTGGTTCTTTATGTAAGAGGATGCATTATCAGATTTACATTTTTGTTTTTTATTAACTGATATGATAATGTTACCATGTGGAAATGATGTGCTTTATTTCGTCTACATCAGTAATAATCAAATCAGGTTAATTTACATTATATGTAGGTAGATGATGAAACTATCCCAAATGTTGAAGGGAAAATGCCTAAACAAGTGCTATGATGTTACATGCTTATAGATAACTTTAATCTAGATTTATTATTTCCTTTTGTATACATTTTTTCAATTGAAAATCGTTTTTTAAGTCTAAAAGAGTTTCACGTAATAATGACAACATAATTCTTTAAATTTTGTCAATATGATATGACTTTTGTAACCCGTATTGTCTCAATTGTTTAGTTTGATGACTTTAATTCTTTAAGCTTCAGAAATTTTAGCTGGTACAAATGGTTAACGAAGAATTCCACTATCAAATTTTAGATCTTTGCTTAAGAAGATGTTCATTTCAACCAGAACTTTAAGCTGGCAATTAAAGAACTATTGAACCTAAGAACTTTTAAGGGCTCGATCAAACTATGATTCCTTCATTTTGGACATAAAGCTTTCCTTGGTTTGTTTCATTGCTTTTGGATAACTGATCTTTAGTCTCTCTTTTTTTAACTCTAACATTACACTTTAAATTGGCTGAGATATTCGCCTCAGTCTTTCAAGTCAGTGGGTAAGCGTAGTACTCTATTTTCACATGCAAGAAGCTAAATGGAATTAATTTTGAAAAGGAGAAGGTTGTTATGCAACGTATAAGAACGAAGAAATGGTGATTTTGAAACATGTGCAGCTTTGCTCCAATTTTCGCCGTCATAGGTAAGTAGATCTTGCTCCAATTTTCTCCGTCATAGATAAATAAATTTTCAATTCTCTCATTTACGGTTTCTTCTATTCTGATTATGATCTAGTTTATATGTCTCCGCTTTCAAATTCTTGCATGATTCAGTATTTCAATTAGGGTTGTGTTGAAGGCTCATATTTGGTTTATATTTATGTATCTATGGAAAAAATAAATCTTGGATTTCATTTCATTACTATTATCTTTGCAAACGTTTGCTCTATTTTTTACTGATTAAATTTCATTACTATTATTTCGTTTCATTATTATGAAATTAATATGGAGTAAATAATATGATGATCGACTGTTTGATATATTTTTTATCGATTTAATTTCATTACTTAGTATATACTACTTTATTCATTTCTGCAAATTATTCTTTGCAAAATATTCTTGATGGCAAGTGTGAATTATATGTGCATAAGAAAACTTAGAATTTGCCACTAACTAAAAACATTAGCTCTCTCCTTTTTTTATTAAGAAAAAAAACATCAAACCGGTTATAATTCCTTAATTGATAGGGAACGTCTTAACTACATGCTAATTGTTAAGTCCATTGTCATATTGCTTAATGCTGTATAGAGATACAGTCATGTCAAATGCATTGTTGTCATTATCATTATTTAATTCAGCGTTTGCACTGATATTTTATTGTGGATATTTGTTTCAAGGACACATTTTAAAATAAAATTAGTTCTAAGGACAAGCTACTTTCGTAATGTAAATCAAGGACAACTTTCATGATTTAATTGAAAAATGTCCAAATATTTTAAACTAAGGACACACATTACATTTCACAAATAATAAAACTAATACAAAAACCCTTTTCTGTGATTATAAGATTAAAAACTAATAAAAATTAATTATGAAATGTTTTTAGTATCATAAATATAGGAGAAAATGAGTATAAAAAAATGCAGGACGGAAAGCTATATGCATATAGCTTCGTTATTTACGATATAGCTTTTTTCTAGTGCAAATGAGATTAGCTTTAAAATGACTTAATTTTGTATTTGAGTGATACAATATAAAGCTATATTTTTAAGTAATAAAGCTATATTCACTTAGCTTTCCGAGCTGAATATTTATATATGTTTATAATAACATCAATAAACTAAAATAATTTTGAAATCATTTTTTTTTTCAATTTTAAGGTAAATCATTTATTTTTTAATTAATTTAGTAATAATGATAAAATTAAAGTGAACTTCATGTTGATATAATACAACTTGGTCTTTGTCCTTCATTTAATTATCAAACTTAGTTGTCCTTTGATCTAATTTTTTTGAGGAGTGTGTCCTTAAAACCAAATACCCCTATTTTATTGTGGATATTTGTTTAGTGCGCACATTAAATTGAATTTCTTTTCTTACATGCTCATGTTATTTCATTGCCATTGAACTCGAAATCCAATTTAGGGCCCAAAAATATTATTTCTAATATATAATCATGATAATATCCTTAAACCTAATTATTTTTCTTCGGTCAATTGTTTGTTATGTTTCAAAACAGCCATGCCAACAGGCATTTATGTTGTGGCTTCTACAATTCCAGCATTTGAAGATACCTCAAAATCGACAATGAATAGAAGGTGAGATTAAGTATCAGGTATCATTGATTTTTCAAAGTAGCTTCCGTATGTATGTCATGTCATATATTGAATGCATGCCGATAATTAAGTCCATTTTTGTGTTACTTAATGCTCTATAGAGATATAGTTGTGTGAAATGCATTGTGGTCATTATCAATTATTAGACAGTGTAATTCTAGCATTTTAAGATACTTCAAAATCGACAATGAATAAAAGGCGAGATTAAGTATCAGGTATCCTTGATTTTTCAACGCAGCTTTCATAATTCTTTGTATGTTGTGTCAAATCTTAAAAACATGCCAATAATTAAGTCCATTGCAGTTGTGTCAAATGCATTGTTGCTATTATTAATGATAGCGTAATTCCTTAACAATGTTTATTAATATATAGTTTAATACATAAACTAAATTATAATTCTTGGCTTGCACTAATGTTTTTTTTTCATTTAGTGTGCATATAAATTTGAATTGCTTTGCTAACATGCTCATGTCATTTCACTGCCATTGAACTCGAAATCCAATTTAGGGCCCAAAACTTTTATTTCTAGTATATAATCATGACAATCTCCTTAGGATTAATGTTTTACTTAATCAGTGGTTTGTTTTGTTCCTAATAATCTATACGTAACTGTTGTATCTAAGAATCTGTAATAATGGTAACTTTCGCATGACAGCATTTAGACGTAGATTTAGTTACTGGTATGTTTTGAGCAATATCTGTATATTATGGCACATAAAGAAAGTAATAACTGTTGTATTTAAGAGGTTAATAGTAGTATTTATATTATCCCTTTTTTGCAGAGTTACTGGTATATCTTGGGTTACTACAAGTCAAGATATGGCACATAAATCTAGCAAGAAATCAACAACTGTTGTAAGAAATAGGCAGATTTAGTTTAAGATTACAATGATACACACGTTAGCATCTAACAACACATTGACAGACGCACTTCAAACTGTTTCATATTGACAGACACGTTGGCATCTAAGAAGCAGCTCCCATTATTTACAACTTGCGCTCAATATAAGAACCAAATTAGCAGTTAGTACAAATGTGCCATTTTTTCAACTGTTAACATGAATGATTTGTTTAATACTTAACATTGCAGCCTTTATGTATTTTTCTATGTTAATTTTCTTTTTCTTATAATTGAGTATAGCTTTGAAATTGGCATAAAGCTCTTTCAACCTTGCAAATCGATATTTTCACACAATTGATTCCCTTTATTTGACTAGCTTATAGCGTTGTAATTATACTCTTAAAATTTCTAGGACCTTCGTCCTTGAGAGATAACATACTCCAATTATATTACTTTTTTCATATAAATATAAATTTTGTGGCCTGGCTATTGGTAAAGTCCAATTTTTTTTTTCCTCGCAGCAGCTCAGAGACTCCAGCATTCTCTTAAACTGATAATACTTCATCTAATTGATACGGCTAATATAATTAATTGTTCATTTTTATGCAATAGTTTTTCATGTTTTTTTTGCAGGTTATTTTTTGAAGCTTATTAGTGTGTGGAAGCGTTTAGAGCTCAGCCATTGGAACAGTTCAACATTATAGGGGATGTGCAAACTTTCTAAACATATTGTGTATTATATGATGATAATTATATCCATTTTTGCTATTGAAATGTAGTTCTGTAATGAAGCCAATATCTACATATCTATTTCATAATCCACATTGTTTTCAAAGTTTTCCAGCTACTGAAATGTAGTTCTGTAATGAAGCCAATATCTACATTTCTAATTCGTAATCCACATTGTTTTCAAAGTTTTTCAGCATCTTAAGAATTGTTAAATGTAAAACTTCTTGAGCTTTAATAAAATTGTATATTACTTACCATATTTAATGTGATAATGGTATTTTAAACGTTCTTTCATGACAGTTATATAGATATACTTAGGGATTCCATGGCTCATTTACCAATAGTCAAATGCATTCCAATTTTCCATCTGATTGTGAGAATGGTTGACGGGTTTGGACTTTTTATACCGTATAATGATTATTGGGCACGAAATTATACTTTCTATATGATTTTCATGCATAACGAACTTAATATCAACTGCATAATATCCAATTTTTCTTCTGAATCCGTGTCATCGGCACGGGATACAAAATATGTAGACAGTGAGGAAATAATGGGTAGCTAACTTTGGTATAATTTTTAGATATGCGCATCTGTTTATACTATTTCAGGTAAGAATATATTAGCCTACATATTATTACTATCTATGCAATTTATAACAATCGTTTGAATAAGCAAATTTGTTCCAACAATTCTTTGCATACGTCCAACGGACGTGCCAAACATACTGGCTAATATAATATCAAAATATATAGAGAAAACATCGATAAATTAACTTGATATAAGCTCATGAACAAAGTAGTTGATAAAATAATCGGTGTAAACTAAAATTGGTACATGAAACATTATTGTTTGTTATAAATTAGATTTGACTATACGTGTACGTTGAACCGATTCAAGTGCGTTGGTTATATCTGAATGTGTTGATATGGTAAGAGACCATTTCACTGATTTTATTGTCATCTTTTAAAATGGCTATGTTATAAAATATGACTCGACAATCAAATGCAGGTCTACCTGGACGTGCATATATACTCGTACTACATAAATCTAGTTCCAGAAATTATGTGTGTGTGTGTGTGTGTCTATATATATATATATATATATATATATATATATATATATATATATATATATATATATATATTTGTGAATTTGTTCAGTAGAAAAACTGACCGGAGTCGTAAAACGCTCCCTAGTGTACCTAGCCTGGTCCGCGAGCACCACATAAATGACTGATCTTAGCGTATGCACATGGTAAGCTCTTAGCATGTCATTTCGTGTTTCGAACCCTCGCCACTGTTACCATGGCGCAAAGTCCTTAACCGCTGGGCTATTGTTGTGGACATACATACATACATACATATATATATATATATATATATATATATATATATATATATGTATGTATATTAGAATAGAAAAGACAGAAATATGTTATATTTGAGAAAGAAGAAAACTCTGAAACTAAACAGAATGGAGAAGAAAATGAATGAAGGCAGATTCTAGAAGAGAACGTGGGGATTAAAGAGGAAGATATAGGTCTATTTATAGTCGCTGAAATGTGTGTGAACTGTTTGATTTAAATTATTAAATCTATACTGTTTAAATCAGCAAACCACAAAAGAAAATCTAACATAACATATCTGCCACCATGTTCTCTGCATTGGGTGGTCGACACCCTCCATAAAAGGGCAGTCCAGGTCGACCATCGTTAAGGGGAGGCGGTCATATTGGATCCACTATTCTAATGTTTATGGTTCATTATCAACTTGTACTATCTAGCCTATTTTATATCAACTGTGTATTGCTATTATATTTTATTGCCATGCATTGTGAGGTATACGATAGTTTTCTGGGTGTGTTTCCTTTATTTAACCTTGACAATCACTTTACATTGGCCAACACCACCATGGCACACTACTTAGGTGTTGGAGGTGTAAGACAATTGTTATATTTGGTATCAAAGCTTAGTTTTGCATGGTTTGACCTAAGTGGAAATACATAGGGAAAGAGGTATACATATACGAGAATGTGTACTTAAAATATATTTTGGTTTTCAAAACTATATATACTGGTACATGTATACTTTAGGATAAAGTCTCTCTACGCACATGCACCGCTAAGTAGAATTCCTTGGAAAGGAGATTAATCGTCTTCCTTATAGATTGAACGATAAATCATTAGAAAAGGAATATTGCCAGGAACTCCAACTCTAGAGTCTAGGAAGGAGCTGCGTCAAGGGCCAACACTGTTAATAATCCCAATATTCAGGCTATGTTCATTGCTTTCATGAGGGACATGCTGAAAATGCTCGAGGAGCGGCTCCAAATGCTGTTGAGGGTGGTGCTGCACTAGAAAGCGGCCGGACCTGACTTCGCTAAACTTAATACAAAAAATTATCAGTTTGGGCAGTAATCCATTCCAAAGGACAGAGTTAGCTATGGAGATTAAGGATTGGCTCGATACTTGTGAGTGCATTATTGAAGACCATAAACTTAATGATGATACAAAGAAGAGGTTGGCCTCACATCAACATCAAGGCAGGGCTATAATTTGGTGTAATGCCATCAAGGCTGCTCCTTCCGAGGATCAGATCACTTGGGATTGGTTCAAGACTTGTCCCTGTGAGAAGTCTTTTTCGACCGTATGGAAGTCGATCTATTTAGGAGGTTTGCTGAATTTAGATAAAGAGATAGGACCATCTCTGAATATATTGTTGAATTCGATGTTTTCAAAGTATGGGATGTCCTTTATCGATACTATGAGGAAAGGAACGAGAAGTTCAACACTGGGTTGGAGATTACTTAGGGGAGAAGCTCATTAATCATATTAATGAGACTTTTGAGTCCATCGTTGGGAAAGCTTTAAGGAAGGAGACTCTCTACCCCATGACAAAGACCGAGGTTGCTATTGTTTCAAAGGAAGAGCCAAAGCCGTATGTGTGCGTGGAAGGCAATACAAAGTGGAACAATAAGAGGAAGTGTTTCCAAGCCAAGAGTGAAAAAACAAAGAAGCCCAAGTCTGAGGTGGTATACTTCGACTATGTGAACAAAGGCCATCACATTAAAGAATGTAAGGCCAGGGACCAAAAGGGTTATATCTGTAACAAATCTGGCACTTCAAGAAGGATTGTCCCGATGATGCTAAGGAGAGACTGATGGTGAAAGAATATGCCATCAATGTCTAAATGTCATTTCTTCTTCGTCAAAATCCCCAATAGCGATGGAGAAAGGAAAGAGTGTCATTATTCAAGGTATACTTTCCATTTATGACGTTCCTGCTTGAGTCCTATTTGATACCCGAGCTTCCCATTCTTTTATATCTAGTGACCTAGTCGATAATTTAGGATTGGAACCTAGAATTATTGACCAACCATTAGTGTTGACAAACATTATTGATGGTTCCACTAGCCTTCTCATGATGTGTCATACGCTGGTCTTATCAAGTCAAGGATGTAGTTTTAACTGTGATTGCTTTGCTTTGGGGTTTGATGAGTTCAGTATTACTCATGGAGTTGATTGTCTTCAGAGGTACGAAGTAGTGATGGATTGTGAGAGGCCTTCGGTATCTATTTGAGTGGATGATGGGTGGAGGGTAGTGTTGTGCTATCTGCATGGTAATGAGGTATGTAACAATATTCCCAGAATGGGCCTAAATTCTGACCCAGAAAAGGACCATTCGAACATAGAGCCATTCTAAACGGATCATTGGTTTCTATAAGGATTACATAAACAGATCCAACTAAAAACAAAGTCTCTTCTTCGAAGAGATAAAATATTATAATCTAAAATAGATGAACCATTAATTAAAGCCATATTAATGTCAATTACATCAAATTCTAAATGTTATAAAAGGCACATCAATTATAATATTATCCCATAGATCACAATAAATAGCCAAACATGAGAATAATAACTATAGATCCTCCTTCATCAGTATACAATCTCTATGACTACATCAATCAGGCATTCCCACTCACTAATCTGTTTAATTGTTACAAGGAGGGAGGTTAGAGAAAACAATTCTTGTGAATGAAAATCACATAAGTTTAAGAAATAACTATTTCCTATACTTGGCGGAATGAATTCATCAAATTATGTCTGCGAAATCTAACTCACAATCAAACTTATGAAATAATGAGGGGGACTATCCTACATTCACTTAAGGCATACATATTATTTATAAGGATACATCCTATTATCACTTAATATCCTACAAGGTGAACTCTATTTGGGCACTTAAGGCCATTAGATAAATATTTATTTATGGGTGGATTCCCTCGATCACTTAAGATCCCATGGCAAACCCTAACCACTTAAGACTTCGTCTCATAGTCATCAACGCTATCAAATATTCTTTCTCTTGTAATACGAGATATAGTAAGCAACCACTTTATACAGGCTTAGGTAGTCCTTTATAGTCATTTAAGACCCTTTAGCGGACCCCTTTGTTACTATTTAACTGGTATTATAGATGAACTCCTAGACACTAAATATTTCCCGTAGATAGGCAACTCATTTGCAAATTTTCATTGTGCACATCCCTAATTAAGCCCTCACACAACCCCATGAGGAAGCGGACAACTTTCAGAGAACTATCCTACTCATCGTAATCGCTTAAGACCATTTAGTACCTCACGATTATTTGAGAAAGGCAGACCTCATGACTACTTAAGACCTTTGTAAGGGTGAGTCCCATGGCTAGGATCCTAAACCAAGAAGTGAACCTTAGGAATTAACCTAGTCCTAACTACTTAATACCCAAACTAGGTAGGTCAGCTACTTAATACCTTCCTCGAGGCATGCCTACTACACAAATATATATATATATATATATATATATATACACACACACACACACACACACAAAAAAAAAAAAACATATCACATTAAACAGACCACTTGTAGATGCTAGATTTGCCGGACGGTTTCGAGTAGGCTTCTACTACAAGTTGGGATTAACATCGTGCCTTTGTGTAATAATTATAATGGCTCATGACGACCAGACCTCTCACAATAACTAGTCATACTTGTAGATGTTGGATATGTCGATTGGTTCCGGGCAGGCTTTTAATACAAGTAATGGTTAACCTCATGTTTGTGTGTCATTAATACTAATTAAGCCATTAACACACACACATACAAATTTCCTATGGAGACATTTAGTTTCTACTTTCCTAATTTAAACGTATTTAATATGGTACCTAATACGAATTTAATATGCATTAATAATATGTTAATTACACTGATAAATAATAGTAAATAAACGTAAATCAACCTCACGAGAATAAGCATCCTAATTCGTTTGAAATGTCAATCCTAACAACATAATTATGGTATACAAGTTTATTTCCCTGCTTCATCACTTGGCATAGATACGCATATTCTCATTCAATAAACAAAAGGGAAATAATAACATAAATGTAACAGCCCACATTTTACGTATCGGAAGATCATGAAATATTTTTATTTTATTCCCTGAGGGTTGGATCATTCTCATCTTTTAATATGTTGCTTAGGGGAATGTGGGACATGTCCATAATTTTTACCGATTTTGTTTGTGATCATTTTACCCCTGTCAGCCTTGTACAGGGAATAACTTTTGACTTAGGTCGAATCAATGGGTGAGACTTGTGCCATTGAAAAGGAATTGATGATTGCCTTTCCGTAGAGTAGTTACATTAAAGATTTGGCTTAGCAGTTTAGGCGGAATCGCTGTTTTAAGGTTTTTCAGTTGGTCGTTCAGATTTTGGGAGCTTAATAGGTTGATTTGGGAAGGCCCATTAGTGGGCTGGTGGAATCCTATAAATAGGGGGTGAGAGTGGAGGGAAAAAGTTTACTTTCCTATTCTCTCATTTGGAGGTATTGATTTCCTTCTTCCTTTAACACCTTTCCACCATTAAAAATCCAAATATAAGGAGGGAGATCTACACCATTGGAGGCTAGATCTACATTATTTCAAAGGTGAATTCATCAGATCGAAGAGTTTGGTTTGAATTGCTCGCTGTCTGGATTCAAAATTCTATCATTTTAGCTTGTATTGGAGTATCGGTGAGTGATTTACATCTCTCGCATGAATGCAATGAAGTATATGAGTGTTTGTGCATGTTTTTCATCAATTGCAAGTGCTTTACCGTAGATCTATATCATTATATGGCCATTTTCATATGAATCGCCCTATTATCTAATTTAGCAAGTTTAACCGGTTGATTTCATACCTTTTCATATGTTTATACAAGTTAAATCTCTCATTTTGATCATATGTTCATCTAATGGTTTTTGGTGAAATTTACCTCATTTTTGTGATAATCGTCATATTCATGTTGATTAGCAATATTACGATATGTTTTTTTATTGTGTTTGATGATCTGGTTGAGTTGGTTTCGTCGGATTTGTCGCTTGGCGAAGATATGGTTGAAATCGGAGTTGAATTGCAATATGCAGGTTTTGGGTCGGCCATAAGTGGATCATCCACAAGTGGGTCGGCCTAGTCAGAAAAAGTGGATCGGCCATAAGTCGGTCGGCCTAGTCAAGAAAAATTGGATCGACCATAAGTGGGTCGGCCTAGTCAAGAAAAATTGGATCGACCATAAGTGGGTCGGCCTAGTCAGGAAGAGTGGATCGACCATAAGTGGGTCGGCCAAGTCTGAAAAAGTGGATCGGCCATAAGTGGGTCAGCCTAGTCAGAATAAGTGGATCGACCTAGTCATAAGAAGTTGGGTCGGACCAAAGTGGGCATGCCTATTCTGGTCACCCATTTCTGTTCATCCATTTCTACCATTTCTGGGCAGCTATTTCTGGTCGGACATTTCTGGTGATGATGTGACTTCAAAGTGAATTCAATTGGGAAGTTTGGAAGTGTTGAAAAGTGTTTATTGTTCGTTTTATGCAACAAGTGGGGAGACAACTCAAGGATGTATTTAGTTCGTGTGAAGTGATAGCTCTAAAGTGTTCTGAGCTAATTACTAGTCGTAATTGATAATGACTAAAGAGACGAAGGCCGAGGAATTATCGTTGTCGTAGGTTCTAGCGGACTCAAAGCAGATGTACAATTGAAGACCAATTATAGG
The DNA here is from genome assembly GCA_030737875.1 of Allium sativum. NCBI lineage: Eukaryota > Viridiplantae > Streptophyta > Magnoliopsida > Asparagales > Amaryllidaceae > Allium > Allium sativum. The sequence continues at coordinate 1,009,376,589 of CM060912.1, read as the reverse complement.
TCGAGTGCCTTGGGCATCGTGTATAGCCTGGACACATGTTGAGTATAGCGTGTAGCATGTGTTGAGTATAACATGTGGAGTTTTGCTAGAACCGGGGCATCGTGTGTGGTCCTTGACAATTGACGACAAATTGTTAGCCAGTCATACGATAATGAAGTTTCCAAAACAAGGTTGGCGGTGATAGCCAGAGTCAGTCATGGACGTTTGAATGCATGTTGTGATCATGATTGAGTTGCTTTGCTATATATGAATGGATGCTTTAATTGCCGTGACTGAATTGTTATTCCTTTGGGTGTATGGATTGTAAAGGCTATCAATGTCATCTAACGGGGAAGGAAATTGAGAGTTCTTCTCGTGAGCTAGGTAGATTAGTTGATTATTTACCCATTCTCATATACTTTATTGATAAAGTTTGTTAGCTATTTTATCGCTCACTAAGACTGTTGTCTGACTTAAGGTTTTATGTTTCCTCTTATTACCTTGGGCTATTCATCCAGTTGTGGATAGGCAAACTGTTTAACACGTGGCAAGTATTGCTTTAGTGAGGACGATGATGCTGATCGATGGCGAGCAGGAGGCTCACGTACCATTTTTATTACTATCTAGTATTTGTTTTCCGCTGTTTGCTATTTCTCCGAGTGTTGTAGTGAGGCAAATTGTACAAACACTATTGTTGTTATCCACGTGTATGGGAAATACTTTCTAATTGTTATGGAAATTCAGTGTTTTCTGCTTCACTATCACTACCTGTTGTATATGTTCTATTATGTTTTCTCCTTGCGCTGTGAATTTAGGTCAGGTTTCGTTTATCTAGCATACCTTGATGATCATCCATAACTGCCTGACACACCTTTTAGCGCATTATTCCTCTCGTATAGTGCATGGGCTGTGGGCGGTCGTCACATTTGGTATCAGAGTTCTGGTTAATGATTTTAGCCAAAGTTCAAAGACATAATCACGTATGAGAGACGTACTTGTAGATTTCAGTTAGATGTTTACTATATATATATTAGCATATATAGTAGCAGCGGTTGTATTCTTTAGCAGTTTTTCTTGGAAGTGGCTAATTATGCTAAATTGCATATATAGAATGAGTAGATGACCTCAAGACACGCTGATAGGGAAGCTAATACCGGAGGGGGTAATAGCGGGGCACAAGACTACCCGACCATGTTTGAAGCTATGATTGAAGCATGCCTTCGAAGGAAGCTCGCTCCAGTGGCAGCTACAGTTGATGTTGGAGTCCGAGTGCCTAGAGATGTAGAATTTGCAAAGCTATGCAAAGACTTTTCTTCATTAGGAGGAAAACAGTTCAAAGGCACTGAAACAATTGAAGAAGTCCAGAGGTGGGTGGATACTTGTGTTAGGATTTTCAAGGACATGGGCATTGATGATGCAACAAAGAGGAAGCTTGCATCAAGGCAGTTAGTGGGCAGAGCAATGGATTGGTGGAACTCTATCACACTTGAGACCCCTGAAGAGGATATTTCATGGGAGTTGTTCCAAACTAAGTTTGAAGCAAAATTTATCTCCACCGTGCAGAAGTCTGTTCTGTTTAAGAGATTCGTGGAGCATAAGCAGAATGATCACCCAGTTCTTGACTATATTTCTAACTTCGAGGCTTTGTCGAAGTATGCTCGTTCATATATGGATACTCCTTATCAAAAGAACGAGAAGTTTGTCTTGGGATTTGATGAATATCTTGGGGATCAGCTTGTGGATCACCTCGATGATAGCTTTGAGAAGATCGTCGAGAAGGCTTTGAGGCATGAAAGTCTATTCCCTAAAAATATGTCTGTTGTTGCACCTAAGGAGGAACATAAGACACAACAGAGTGGTAATAATAAGAAAAGAAGCAACAACAACAAAAAGGAAAAGATGGCTAAAAGAAGCAAAAGGGAGAAGTGACTTGCTTCAATTGTTGGCAGAAGGGCCATTTTGCTAGTGAATGCAAGAATCCTAAAGCTGAGAAGAAGTGCTTCAAGTGTGGTAAGCCGGGACATGAGAAGAAAGATTGTCCAAAATCAGCAAAAGGGAAGAAAGTGGTTAAGGCTTATGCTTTAGGGGCAGTGCCATCATCTTTGAGCGCTCCTACTACAAAGGAGAATGGAAAGGGTGTCGTGGTGCAAGGTACTCTATCTGTTCATGGTGTTTCAGTTCGAGTTTTGTTTGATACTGGAGCATCACGTTTATTCATTTGCAATGAGCTTGTGTGTCGCTTGGGTTTGGAACCCGAGATATGTGATAGACCATTGATCGTGACTAATCCAGTTGGGGGTTCATCTAGTTTGTGCATGTTGTGACGTGGTCTACTGTTGTCGAGTCATGGTTGCTCTTTTGTGTGTGATTGCGTTGTTCTTAACTTCGCTGGGTTTGGGATCATCTGGGGGCATGGATTGGCTCAAGAGGTATGCGAGAAGCTAGAGGTGAGAGTCGGGGATGTGGAAGAGCAAAAGGTGTTGATAAAGTGTAAGCGCGAAGAAGGTGTCTTCGTTAGCTATCTATGTTCACTTGTGATTCCACAAGAAGACTTGTCATCTGTGTTGATCGCTAATGAGTATGAGGATGTCTTTGACGAGGTCAAAGGGTTGCCGCCGCATTGAGAGATCGAGTTTAGGATCGATTTGGTCGAGAGTGTTAGACCAATCGTTATGCCTCTTAGGCGGATGGCGCCTAAGGAACAATGAGAGTTGGAGGTGTAAGTTCGTGACCTTCTAAGGAAGCGATTCATTCAGAGAAGTGTTTCCGAATGGGGTGCACCAGTCGTGTTTGCAACCAAGGCAAATGGCTCGTTAAGATTGTGTGTCGACTATCGTGAGCTAAACAAGGCGACTAAGAAGAACAAGTGTTGCCAAGGATTGATGACTTGTTTGATTAGCTTCACGAAGCCAAAGTGTTTTCTCAGATGGATTTGGCAACGGGATTTCATCAACTGAGGGTGGCCAAGGATAGTGTACCAAAGACTGCTTTTAGGACATCATCCAGATTCTTCGAGTGGTTGGTGATGCCATTCGGGTTGACTAATGCACCAGCATATTTCGTGGATCTTATGAATAGGGTATTCAAAGATCAGTTGAATAAGTTTGTGCTTGTGTTCGTGGATGATATTCTGGTTTACTTCAGAATGAGGAAGAACACAAGACATACTTGAGAGTTGTGTTAGAGATCTTACGAAAGCATCAGTTGAAAGCTAAGTTCTCGAAATGTCACTTCTGGAAGGATGAGGTGAGATTCTTAGGCCATGTAGTTTCTGGAAAAGAGACAGCGGTTGACCCCGCTAGAGTTGCTACAATCCAGGACTGGGATCGACCTAAGAATGCGACGGATGTTAGGAGTTTCCTTGGGTTGGCAGGATATTACCAACGATTTATCAAGGATTTCTCCAAGATAGCTGCACCGTTGACAGGATTAACGAAGAAGAGCCAAGTGTTCACGTGGGATGCGAAGCGTAAACAAGCGTTCGAAATCCGGAAGGAGAGATTGAAAAGTGCTCCTGTGTTGACCATTCCAAGTGGTAATGAAGAGATGGTGTTATACACCGATGCATGTGGTACTGGGCTTGGAGCAGTGCTAATGCAAAAGGATAAGGTTATGGCCTACGCGAGTCGATAGCTAAAGCCGCATGAGAAGAATTACCCTACCCATGATTTGGATTTGGTCGCGATTGTGTTTTCTCTGAAGATGTGGAGACATTACCTGTTGGGAGTCCGATTCGACTTGTTTATGGATCACAAGTCATTGATGTATCTTTTCTTCTAAAAGGATTTGAATTTTAGGCAATAATGATGGTTAGAGTTTCTGGCATCGTATGATTTTGATATACTCTATACTCTTTGTAAAGGTAACCAGTTGCAGATGCGTTGAGTCGAAGACATGCAAGTTTGGGAGTGATGTTTCCGAAATGGAATAGCCTTGAGTACTTGGCAAGGTTTGATTTCAGGCCAAAGTGTGAGTTGGAACCTGAAATGTTGGCAAGCTTATTGATAAGACCTACTTTCATTGAAAGGATTGGCAAGATCGAAAAGCGATATGCAAAACTTGTTGGGTTTATCCAGAGACTAGAACCAGAAGATATAGAGTTCGAAGTCGATCGAGAAGGTTGGCTTCGGAAGCAAGGGCGGTTAGTTGTTCCTGATATCGATGGATTGAGAGATGAGGTTCTGAGAGAATGTCATCACTCGAGGTTGAGGATTCATCCCGGTGGTAATAAGATGTATCATGACATGAAGAGAGTTTACTACTGGGAGGGGATGAAGCGAGATATTGGAAAGTTCATTTTCAAGTGCATGAACATTCACTTGGTGAAATCTGAGCAGAAGAAGTCAAGCGGTTTGCTTCAGCCATTGGAAGTTTCTACGTGGAAATGGGAACAAATATTAATGGATTTTATCGATGGACTACCTAGAACCAGGGCAGGAAATGAAGGAATTTGTGTTAATGTGGATCGTTTGACCAAAATGTGAGATTCATTCCGGTCAAGTCGACTAGGATGGCATCGAAATTGGCTGAACTTTATGTGAAATTGATAGTTCGATTCCATGGTGTCCCAAAGAGTATAGTGAGTGACCGAGATCCATTATTCATGAGTGGATTTTGGAAAAGTTTGCAAGAAGCTTTGGGAACCGAGTTGTGCTTGAGTACGGCATATCATCCCCAAACTGATGGTCAGACCGAGAGAGTCAATCGAGTTTTGGAAGATCTCCTGAGGGCTTGTGTGTTAGACTTCGGAGGATCATGGGAAGACCATCTGCATTTGGTTGAGTTTGCATATAATAATAGCTACTAGTCTAGCATTGGGATGGCACCATACGAGACGTTGTATGGGAGACCGTGCAATTCTCCAGCATGTTGGTTAGAAACTAGAGATAACTGGGTACTTGGGCCAGAGATGATTAGAGAGACCTCGGATTGTATCGAGATCATTCGGCAACGAATGAAGGCGGCCCAAGATCGCCAGAAGAGCTATGATGGTAAGCATCAAAAAGATTTGGAATTCGAAGTTGGTGACATGGTTTTCACGAAGATTTCACCATTGAAGCATGTGGTTCGATTTGGGAGTAAAGGTAAGTTGTCTCCTAGGTTTGTTGGACCATTTCCGATAGTCGGGCGAACTGGAAAGCTCACATATAGATTGGAGTTACCCGAGAAGATGTCGAGCGTGCATAATGTGTTCCATGTGTCGTTCCTACGGAAGTTCGTGCATGATTCGAATGTGGTGGTATCTCCAGAGCAGTTCAAAGACCTAGAAGTAGAAAACGCAGTTGTGAAACCTCGTAAGCTACTTCGTGTTGTGGGGAATGACATGAAACAGCTTAGGAGAAAGACAGTTAAGCTGGTCAAGGTTAAATGGAGTGAAGATGATGACGATCGTACGTGGGAGACGGAAGAGAGCATGAAGGCGACTCATCCAGAACTCTTCGTCGGTAGGACCCTTTGATATCATACCATCGTTATATAGTTGTATCTTATTTTTTGTTTGATAGAATTCCGTGTGCTAGGATTAGGCTATGGATGCATGGATTGATGGTTGCTAGTTTGAATGATAGAATTGGTTTTTCATGGATGATAGGCATGCAGAATTGTTGTGATTGCTTATGTTTGCTTGGAATTTCGAGGGCGAAATTCTAAAGGGGGGAAGAATGTAACAGCCCGCATTTTACTTATCGAAAGATCGTAAAATATTTTTATTTTATTCCCTGAGGGTTGGATCATTCTCGTCTTTTAATATGTTGCTTAGGGGGATGTGGGACATGTCCATAATTTTTACCGATTTTGTTTGTGACCATCTTGCCCCTGTTAGCCTTGTATAGGGCATAACTTTTGACTTAGGTCAAATTAGAAGGCGAGACCTATGTCATTGGAAAGGAATTGATGACTGCCTTTCCATAGAGTGGTTACATTAAAGATTTGGCTTAGTGGTTTAGGAGGAATCGCTGTTATAAGGTTTCTCAGTTGGTCGTTCAGGTTTTGGGAGCTTAATGGGTTGATCTGGGAAGGACAATTAGTGGGCTGGTGGAATCCTATAAACAGGGGGTGAGAGTGGAGGGAAAAAGTTTACTTTCCCATTCTCTCATTTGGAGGCATTGATCTCCTTCTTCCTCTAACACCTTTCCACCATTAAAAATCCAAATCTAAGGAGGGAAATCATAGATTTACACCATTGGAGGCTAGATCTACATCATTTCAAAGGTGAATTCATTGGATCGAGGAGTTTGGTTCGAATTTCTCACCGGATTCATAGTTCTATCATTTTAGCTTGTATTGGAGAATCGGTGAGTGATTTACATCTCTCACATGAATGCAATTAAGTATATGAGTGTTTGTGCATGTTTTTCATCAATTGCAAGTGCTTTACCATAGATCTATATCATTATACGACCATTTTCATATGAATCACCCTATGATCTAATTTAGCAAGTTTAACCGGTTGATTTCATACCTTTTCATATGCTTATGCAAGTTAAATCTCTCATTTTGATCATATGTTCATTTTAATGGTTTTTGGTGAAATTTACATCATTTTTGTGATAATCGTCATATTCATGTTAATTAGTAATGTTATGACATTTTTGTGATTGTGTTTGATGATTTGGTTAAGTTGGTTTCGTCGCTTGGTGAAGATTTGGTCGAAATCGGAGTTGAATTGCAATATGCAGGTTTTGGGTCGGCCATAAGTGGATTGGCCATAAGTGGATTGGCCATAAGTGGGTCGGCCTAGTCAGAAAAAGTGGATCGGCCTTAAGTGGTTCGTGCATATGTGGGTCGGCCTAGTTAGGAAGAGTGGATCGGCCATAAGTGGGTCGGCTAAGTCTGAAAAAGTGGATAGGCTATAAGTGGGTCGGTCTAGTCAGAATAAGTGGATCGGCCTAGTCAGAAGAAGTTGGGTCGGACCAGAGTTGGGTCGGACCAAAGTGGTTCAGCCTATTCTGGTTAACCATTTCTGCCATTTTTGGGCAGCTATTTCTGGTCGGACATTTTCGGTGATGATGTGACTTTAAAGTGAATTCAATTGGGAAGTTCAGAAGTGTTGAAAAGTTTTTGTTGTTCGTTTTATGCAACAAGTGGGGAGGCAACTCAAGGATGTATTGAGTTCGTGTGAAAGTGTTCTAAGCTAATTAATAGTCGTAATTGATAACGACTAGAGAGACGAAGGCCAATGAATTATCGTTGTCGTAGGTTCTAGCGGACTCAAAGTAGAGGTACGATTGAAGACTGTAACGACCCATATTTTTACGGCATAATAATTAATTTATTTAATTATTTAAATAGTCTTTTAGATAATTAATTGGTCATTTAATTAAATAATATTGAATATTTAATTAATATAAACAATAAAATAATATATTTAATTTCGAAATAGTCGGAATTAGCTGAATTCACAGTGTTGTGTGAATTGAATCATTTAACCAATTTAATTTAATTTATAATTGAATTATATTAACGAATATATTATTTAAATGAAGTTTGAACATATAATTACATTATAATTATAATCGAGCTCGAAATGGCGCGGCAGTTCATAGTTTGGCGATTCGAACTTTAAACGAATATACAAAATCCGTTTTAAGCTGGATTTCTGTGAAACAAGAAACGTTCGGAGCTGGTGAAGTATATTTTTCTAATGGAAGAGAAAAATCGGGATTTCGTCATGTAGATTTTGATTTATGATCAAAACAAATTTTCGAAAAGTTGCTATGGAATTCCTTTGTAATTTATAACGATTTATTTATATTATAAATGGATTTTCAATATAAATTGAATACTGGTTTAATCTGGATTTGAAATGTCGAGTTATAAATTCAAATAGAAATATTTTGTAGCTAAATAATATTCTATGTGAATATATACGATAATATTTAATTTAATTATATTTAATATTTAAATTGGTTTATTTAAAGCTTTAAAAACTAGCCATTTTTACAAAAGAACTCCATTTTCGACGAAACTAATTTTGTTGGATCCGGAATATTAAATTATTGCTAGATTTCAATTTTCGTGATTTTTGGAGTCAGTATGTGGTCGTATGGGATTTTAATGTGAAAACAGTCAATGATTTAACTTTAAAAATACGCTATGTGAGCAAACGGATTCGGAATTCGACGAAACAAGTTTCGTTGGGTCCGTAATGTCGAACTGTACGTGTATGTCCATTTTCATTGAATTCAGATATTTTATGTGATCATAGGAATTTTTAACGATAAAAATGAATAGCGTTACAATAGAAATTAATATTTAAATTGAATATAAAAATAATATATTACTCTATAAATACCCTCACCATTCTATTCTAAACCTAACTTCATTTCTCTGGTCAAACATTTACTGTCGTCGTATTCTTTCTCAAACCAAACGCATATTGGAAAAAAATAGAAAACAAATTCAATAAAATTTTATAAATCTCATAACAAGTATATTTGTGTTAGTGGGATCATCCTCTTCATTCTAACGTGGGTTTCATCATGCTCGATGGGGTTTTCCTACAGTCGCGTTTCAACAGTAAACGCTAGGGTTCGGGATTTTTGAATGGTTGAGCTTCAATTCATGATTGTGTTGTTTGTTTTGGATTGAGAGCATCGAATGGCGTTTCTGAGTGGATTTTGAGAATGTTCGAACTAAAAATAGTTCGCTGCCTACGCTTGGAGGGACTTGCGATGCTGTCGATCGCACCTAAAATGGTGAAGTCGAGTTCGACTGTAAGGGTATAGGGTGGAAGAGAGTGTAGCGAGGGTCATTCTAGTGGGTGGGAGTCGACCTGAAATGGAGTTCGATGCAGTGGAAGGGCTGTGTCGAGTTGTGTGTTATGGGTACTGAACGAGGGTCGATGTGACGGCCGGGAATTTCACTCGATCCGAATCAGTCGTTAAAACGATCTAGACCGTTCGAAACCCCTGATCGTTTGAGAACAGGACAAAATAGAACGCAGACGGAAGAACATTTCATTGCTATTACAACAATTCCACCAGATACAAGAATATACAGAGGATAAATGAATAAATTACATTCGACAAATATCAGAGATTACAATAAATTACATAGCAGCGGAAAATATATAAAACACAACTGAGGTGATATACGGATACAGAGCTTTCCAGATATCATTCCAGCTGTAAACCATGATCCTGTGAATATAAATCTGCAAAACCAAAACTACTAGCTGCTCGTGTCGAAAATAGGGCACCCAGAGTTTAGGTTAAAACAATAAACTCCAGGTCAGTCATGTGACTGGTGTGAGAACTAAAACAGTTATTTAAAACTTTACTTTAAAAGAGAGTAATTCAAGGGACCACGCCGTATAACACGGAACGGGTTTCCTCCCAAGAATACCAGTGCATATAGAAAAACAACGCAATGCTTTTTCGAAAAATGAAGCTATTATAAGACCCAGGTCTCATCACACAATGCAACGCAAGCCGGAGGATAGGGTTTTACCTTATAACAGCCAAACATGCGTGGTACGTTTAAAACAAATCATTTGATACTATAATAAGTGTATAGTGTCGAAACAATTTCAATCATAAATATAAATCATAGGCGGCATGAATGTCCCATACCACTATGTTTCCATACTAGTTCTACAATTAAAACCGAAATGCACGTATTGGAAATTGGATTTCCGTCATGAGTCGAGGCAAGGGGCAAGCTCCTCTCCGCGTTCGAGACACTCTAGCAAATGTCTCAGGACTACACACTCTGGGCAATCCTGGGTTTGGCTGGGCCGGTCCTCACTTACGTTAGAGGATTAATTATGCCTGAACACACGTTTCCCGGTCATTACAGACATATAATCGAGGCGCCTCGCATCCAACAACCACATAGGTGAAAAGTATTTAAATGTCAGGGCTGGTAAGTCACTGACACCACCAAAGCTAGAAAGAAACGTCGTGCTCTCCCAGCGGTCCGTATCCCGTTTTTGACTCATACTGAGGTGTGAGGCTCGCGAATTCACGTTTTACACAAAGCTACGCCACAAAGGCCGTGCTTTGATCATCAACCACAAGACTTTGCTTTTCAATAGAAGCCTTGATCCATGTAACTCAGCATGCCACACAGGCAATTCATGCCATGCGATTGATATCTATCGATATATAACCTCTAAGCTTGTACGTCTCAGAGAAGGGCGTTAAGCAAGAGAATAAATTCTCCGCCGCCAAACAGATATATATTTAATAGAAATCAATCAACAAAAAATAAAATCCAATGTCATACGCACAATCCATTTACAAGTTCGTTCTGGGTCTGAACGAAACCGGAGGCACTTTCCTCGCATATCCATCGATCTCCAAGTACGTCTAGACGACCACCAACTATTTCCATCCTCTTGGGTGTACAGCCCAATCAGGATCGTCAGTAATTATCCAAACGATGTGAAGACTTCCGGTCTTCGACCACCGTCATCATCTTCGACTTATCGTCGAATCGGTTATTCAGAATGGGTATAAACCCGACCTTTCCGAACAACCCGCGTATATTAAAAACAAATGTTACACAAACACAACATACGCCTCATTCCAATTCATTAGTCTCTAACCGTAAATTAGCAAGAGAACAATTTCCCAAATATTAACCCCGAAGGCCGAAACCAACATCAGATCAATACCCAGGAAACCATTCTTCTTAACTAACCTACAGCTAGTTTCTAAATTCCACATTCTTAGGGAAAGGTTCCCATTAATTTTATCCAAGATAAATTCTTTAAAATTTATCCTTTAATCTTCCTTTGGATGTCGTTTCAAACCAAATTATGGTTTTCTCAACTAGTCGAGATTAGCGAACCACACCGAAGTAATTATTTATTTTATTTCACAATCCCAACCTATTCATCCCATGAAGCAAAACTGGTAATACTCCATATCTAATACTATGGTGTTATCGGTAAAATTAATTACCATTTCACGTTCAAATCTAATTAAAGATTTAACTATCGCTTTGGAGCAAAACTGGTGATACTCCATCCTCGCTCACTTTCTAAATTTGATAATTTAAATTATCAATTCACATTTCAATTTAATTGCAGATTCATTAAAACTCCTTTTACAGGGTTAAAGAACTAGTGTCATTTAAAACACAGTTCACGACAACCCAAATTACATTTTATTTATAATCGGGTTAAAGAACAAATGTTATTTAAAACACTGTTCACGACAAGCCCACAAATCAATTCTATTTAAAACCCATTTCAAATCCAATTTATTTATTTAAAAATAAATGGGTTTTAAATTTTAGTTCAAAACTAGTTCATTTCGATAAAAATCTATTTTTATCTTTTCAAATATGGAGTTTTTCATCCCAATTTTTCCCAAATCATTTCTTATGATTTTACACAAATTATTACTATTTTTAATAATTTTATCAAGGCCCGTACAGCCGATTTCCATCAACGACCATCGAACTGCACTTACAACGACCTTTTCCAAATTTGATTTGGACGTATCTCCAAAACCAACTGTTAGATTTCAAATTTCCAATATTCGTTAGAAAGCTCTTTTTGATACGAACCCAACGATTCCGGTTTTAGGAGGATCCGACGGTCGGATCTCCCGTAATGTCCGTTTGAAATAAATGGTCGAAATTTACGAACTGCCGCGGCGCGGCGCGTTCTATTCTGGCCATTATATTATATATATAATATATATTTCGTCGATTTCAATTTAAAACAAATTTTATAAATAGTTTTGAATTCGTTTCAAAAGCAATTTCAACCTTTATTTCAAATTCAAATCAAAATTGAATTTTCTATTATAAATCCCTTTTACTTTCTTTTCTAATTGATTTCAATTCAAATCGATTTTAATTCGATTCGAATTCATTTCCTTTTCAATCCAATTCAATTCGAATTCGTTTTCTTTTCAATTCGATTCAAATTCGTTTTCTATTCAATTCAAATCAAATTCGTTTTCTAATTAAATCAAATTCGTTTTCTATTCAAATCAAATCAAATTCGTTTTCTATTCAAATCAAATTTCAATTCATTTTGAATTCACTTCAATTCGTTTTCAATTCAATTCGAATTCGTTTTATATTCAATTCGAATTCGTTTTATACTCAATTCATTTCGAATTGGTTTTCTATTCGATTCAATTCAAATTGGTTTTCTATTCGATTCAATTCAAATTGGTTTTCTACTCGATTCAATTCAAATTGGTTTTCTATTCGATTCAATTCAAATTGGTTTTCTATTCGATTCAATTCATATTGGTTTTCTATTCGATTCAATTCAAATTGGTTTTCTATTCGATTCAATTCAAATTGGTTTTCTATTCGATTCAGTTCAAATTGGTTTTCTATTCGATTCAATTCAAATTTAAAAACGAATATAATCGATATAAATATCGATCGCGTCAAAATAGCGCATCTCTAATCAATACGGCTTTATATATTTCAAATAAATGATAAAGATGTAAATTTTATTGTTAAAATATTTCGTTCAACACATGACTAATCTCAACGGAGGAGTACTGTCAACACATGAACCTTTACTTTATAGTGATAAAGATATAAATTTTATTGTTAAAATGTTTCGTTCAACACATGACTAATCTCAACGGATGAGTACTGTCAACACATGAACCTTTACTTTATAATATTCTTTATTTTCTAAATTGGAATGAGGCCCAATCAATTACCATATGAAGTTAATTATATGGATTCCATACAACACATGTATATAATAGCAACGACAGTAATCAACCATCATCCAAGGTGCACTACACTGTATAAGCATCAAATATAGATATCTAACGCTTATAACAGCCTATCAATCAATCGATCGACAAACAACTAATTATTGGGATTAGTGTATGTCGTATTTTATCCCAATACTCGTGTGGGGTTTCAAACAATCAAACACAGATTTTATTTGTGCAGTTGGGCGATGTGTAAAATTTATCGTCCCAATCAATGTCCTTCAAATAGGTGTACATAAACAAACTGTCCGGTTTGTAAATGAATATTTATTTATTCTCGTTCACGTTAAAAATTATATTTTCAACGATCAAATTATTTTATTCAACCTATGAATATTCTATTCGGTTCATTTATTAAATAAAATGATATCTTTATTTTTTTCTAATTTATTTTAGAAAATTTCAGCGGCATAACGGCATGATACTAGAAACGGGAAGAGGCCTAGCCTTATCCCCGGTCTAGTGAAGGCCCACACCATTCACACATCAATCAAATCCATTCTATTTCACCAAACAATTCAATTCAGACCAAATAATCTAACCAACTATACAACCAAACAATTAAACAAACAAGTCATCCATGGTCTGTGGATGACGAGTGTCGGGTGCTACTAAATACCGTCTGCATCCTAGTATAGATATATAACTAGAAAAAGAAATTGAAGAGTGAGAAATTCTCACCGATAGCTATTCCAACTCCATTTATAGAAATCTTCGTCGTTCTCGCCTTTCATCACTTTCGTTGTCCGTAGCCACTATATATATACAAATCACATTTTCACTTCGCTATTCAATATATAAAAATCGAATTTTTACTTCGCTATTCAATATATAAAAATAGAATTTTTACTTTGTTATGCAATATATAAAAATCGAATTTTTACTTTGCTATTCAATATATAAAAATCCTATTTTTCCTTCACTATTCAATATATAAAAATCCTATTTTTATAACTGCCTCATATGGATAAAAAATCTATTTTTATACCACTAATATATAGATAAAAATTATATTTTTATACCGCTACTGTATAGGAAAGATTATATTTTTATCGACGCTACTATATAGAAAAGAATATATTTTTATCGACACTACTATATAGATAAAAAAAATTACAACCTTCATGTATGAAAAATCTCACTTTTGTTTATTAAAATCCCAATCTTTTTCAACGTAAAATTCTATTCTTTTGTAATGTAAAAATCCGATCTTTTGTAATGTAAAAATCCGATCTTTTCTATTTTAAAAATACCGTCTTTTCTACGATAAAATTTCGACCTTTCATTCAATAAAAATCATACTTTTCAAGTCAAAGAGTTCATCTTTTTTTATTTCGCTTTTTCTATTTTTAAAACAACAATATCTATATTTTTAAAAACAATGCGACATATATTAGTTTGAAAAACAATCCCATTTTTACTATGAAAACCAATTCTATATTTTTTCTATCATGTTGAAATCAGAAGAAAAAAAACCCAATGTTTTTAAAATATAAGAAAGAAAGAAAAGAAGAAAAAAAAGAGTAAATGAATAAATAAGAAAGGAAAGAAAAAAAACGTACTGTTGAGGGGAGGAGGTTCAACGTTGGCGCAGGAGGAGGAGGGGTGGTCGGCGCCGTCGCGCGAGGTGGCGGGGGAGGAGGCGAGCGGAGCGTGGCTAGGGTTGGGTGCGAGCTCGAGTTGGGCGGTTTCGTGGTGGAGCAGGAACGGAGAGAAGAAGGAGGGCGATGGAGAAGGAGGAGATGTGGGTACGGCTGACGAGGGGGGGCGCCTCGCGCCGGCGGCGAGGTCATCTGAGGAGGGGGGCGACGAGCGGTCCCCCCCTTTTCTTTTTTCTTTTTTTATTTTGAAATGATTTCAACGGGGGGGGGGGGGGGGGGAGGTTAAGGAGAAAAGGAAGGGGGGATATTTTCTTTTTAATTTATTTAATTATTTAATCCCAAAAGGTTGACTTTTACATACGACCTCTAAACGAGGCCCACCGCCAGTCGTCCATAGCTAATTACCCCCATTCCGAACACAATGGGATATGTACCATAAGCTGATTCGACTGTTTCGATCAGTTTCCGCCAAAATCAACATATAACTCTATATATTGAATTTGAACACGCATTTCAATTTACCGGGGTCACATACTAACTAGAAAAATTCCAGAAAAAATATTTTCTAGCTTCGTATTGACGATACGGTCCTAACAAAACTAGTTTCGTCGAATTCTGAGACCTTTGGAAAAATGGCCATTTTCCAGTCGATTAAAATCAACTGAAACTGGTCAAACGCGTTTTCCTTCGCCACGCTCACATATTGATTCGAAAAATTATGAAATTTGAAATCTAGCAATAATTTGACATCACGGATCCAACAGAAGTGGTTTCGTCGAAATCCAAGGTCGTTTGCAAAATGGCTATTTTTAAGGGCCTGAATTCCATAACGACTATTCAGAATTTTCAACTGGACATATCTTTTGATCCCCGCTATGAAATTTTGATTTTTCGAATTCGTTGGAAAGATATCATCAATTAGATCCCATTATTTTTGGTTTCACTAAAATCCGGATTGTTTTGCACCCGGTATGTTCAATTGAAGTTTGAAATCGAATTATCGAACTACCACGCCATTTTCATTCTATTTATAATTATAAATAATTATTTATATTCTAACGACGACATATATAATATATACGTTCGAATTATATTCAAAATAAATTTTCATCGATATTTTTTAAAATAATCTATTTTAAATATTCAAAATTCGTTAAAATTGCCAAAATAAAAATTTTAAACTGGCCCAGATTTTCCAGGTTATTACAATCTCCCCCACTTAAAACTTTTCGTCCCCGAAAAGGAACAAAGTCGGAAGTGGTTTGATCAATCAACTCTACGTTCGATCTGGCTTCCATTCTCCAACTTTTCAGTTTCTGAGAATTTACAAATTTTCAAAAATTTGGCTAACACCCTAAATTTTCGAAAAATTTCGCCATAACCTCCCCTGCACCGGGAGCCACGGGAAAATCCCGAAATTGCCATATAGGCCTTCTGATCTCAAAAAGAAAAAGAAAAAGCCAAGCGGCTAGCCAATAGGCTCATAAAATCATCATCACCCAAACAAAACAGTAAATTATATAGTAAACATGTACCTATTTGTCGGGCAAACAAATTTTATTCTCTGCTCTAGCCTCCTTGCTATGACCTGTTCAATGTAAGTACATGTATATGCAAGCAAATGCGACCAATCTCAATACAGTTCAATATTTGGTTCAATTAGGCATAATGGTTCAAATTTATCAAACAAAAAAACAAAAAACATAAACATCAATCAATTAGTGAATTAGAGTTTCAAATTCATAATTTTGATATATATACAAAAAATCACATTTTGATGCCAATTCACAACAATGTATTCTAGCTATATAAGTTTTGGTTCTCACAGCAGTCTAATGGAAATATATAGATATCACACCTTCAAAACACGAACATAAATACTGATGATGCACGTGCTATCATCAGTACCATCTCCGGGTGACTAGAATGTGATTCTATATCTATCCAGTATATTAAATCTTCGAATATACGTTCATGACGCGTATATGCAAAATCTTTATATATTAGATTGTCCATATCAATATAAATAAATTATTCAAATACATATACTTGAATTTAACTCTCAAAACAAAGTTTGTTTTCATTTGGAAAATATACTCTTCACACTCGTTGTAGGATACTACTGATCCTATCTCTAACGAGTCATTCTAATTGGATATTACTAATCCAATATCTGATGAATTCTTTCGTATGGTTCTAATGTGTCTTGTTCTCGAGCTCTGTAAACCAAAGCTCTGATACCAAATGTGACGGCCGGGAATTTCGCTCGATCCGAATCGGTCGTTAAACCGATCTAAACCGTTCGAAACCCCTGATCGTTTGAGAACAGGACAAAATAGAACGCAGACGGAAGAACATTTCATTTCTATTACAACAATTCCACCAGATACAAGAATATACAGAGGATAAATGAATAAATTACATTCGACAAATATCAGAGATTACAATAAATTACATAGCAGCGGAAAATATATAAAACACAACTGAAGGTGATATACGGATACAGAGCTTTCCGGATATCATTGCAGCTGTAAACCAGGATCCTGTGAATATAAATCTGCAAAACCAAAACTACTAGCTGCCCGTGTCGAAAATAGGGCACCCAGAGTTTAGGTTAAAACAATAAACTCCAGGTCAGTCATGTGACTGGTGTGAGAACTAAAACAGTTATTTACAACTTTACTTTAAAAGAGAGTAATTCAAGGGACCACGCCGTATAACACGGAACGGGTTTCCTCCCAAGAATACCAGTGCATATAGAAAAACAACGCAATGCTTTTTCGAAAAATGAAGCTATTATAAGACCCAGGTCCCATCACACAATGCAACGCAAGCCGGAGGATAGGGTTTTACCTTATAACAGCCAAACATGCTTGGTACGTTTAAAACAAATCATTTGATACTATAATAAGTGTATAGTGTCGAAACAATTTCAATCATAAATATAAATCATAGGCGGCATGAATGTCCCATACCACTATGTCGCCATACTAGTTCTACAATTAAAACCGAAATGCACGTATTGGAAATTGGATTTCCGTCATGAGTCGAGGCAAGGGGAAAGCTCCTCTCCGCGTTCGAGACACTCTAGCAAATGTCTCAGGACTACACACTCTGGGCAATCCTGGATTCGGCTGGGTCGGTCCTCACTTACGTTAGAGGATTAATTATGCCTGAACACACGTTTCCCGGTCCTTACAGACCGATAATCGAGGCGCCTCGCATCCAACAACCACATAGGTGAAAAGTATATAAATATCAGGGCTGGTAAGTCACTGACACCACCAAAGCTAGAAAGAAACGTCGTGCTCTCCCAGCGGTCCGTATCCCGTTTTTGACTCATACCGAGGTGTGAGGCTCGCGAATTCACGTTATACACAAAGCTACGCCACAAAGGCCGTGCTTTGATCATCAACCACAAGACTTTGCTTTTCAACAGAAGCCTTGATCCATGCAACTCAGCATGCCACACAGGCAATTCATGCCATGCGATTGATATCTATCGATATATAACCTCTAAGCTCGTACGTCTCAGAGAAGGGCGTTAAGCAAGAGAATAAATTCTCCGCCGCCAAACAGATATATATTTAATAGAAATCAATCAACACATAATAAAATCCAATGTCAGACAAACAATCCATTTACAAGTTCGTTCTGGGTCTGAACGAAATCGGAGGCACTTTCCTCGCATATCCATCGATCTCCAAGTACGTCTGGACGACCACCAACTATTTCCATCCTCTTGGGTGTACAGCCCAATCAGGATCGTCAGTAATTATCCAAACGATCTGAAGATTTCCGGTCTTCGACCACCGTCATCATCTTCGACTTATCATCGAATCGGTTATTCAGAATGGGTATAAACCCGGCCTTTCCGAACAACCCGCGTATATTAAAAACAAATGTTACACAAACACAACATATGCCTCATTCCAATTCATTAGTCTCTAACCGTAAATTAGCAAGAGAACAATTTCCCAAATGTTAACCCCGAAGGCCGAAACCAACATCAGATCAATACCCAGGAAACCATTCTTCTTAACTAACCTACAGCTAGTTTCTAAATTCCACATTCTTAGGGAAAGGTTCCCATTAATTTTATCCAAGATAAATTCTTTAAAATTTATCCTTTAATCTTCCTTTGGATGTCGTTTCAAACCAAATTATGGTTTTCTCAACTAGTCGAGATTAGCGAACCACACCGAAGTAATTATTTATTTTATTTCACAATCCCAACCTATTCATCCCATGAAGCAAAACTGGTAATACTCCATATCTAATACCATGGTGTTATCGGTAAAATTAATTACCATTTCACGTTCAAATCTAATTAAAGATTTAACTATCGCTTTGGAGCAAAACTGGTGATACTCCATCCTCGCTCACTTTCTAAATTTGATAATTTAAATTATCAATTCACATTTCAATTTAATTGCAGATTCATTAAAACTCCTTTTACAGGGTTAAAGAACTAGTGTCATTTAAAACACAGTTCACGACAACCCAAATCACATTTTATTTATTATCGGGTTAAAGAACAAATGTTATTTAAAACACTGTTCACGACAAACCCACAAATCAATTCTATTTAAAACCCATTTCAAATCCAATTTATTTATTTAAAAATAAATGGGTTTTAAATTTTAGTTCAAAACTAGTTCATTTCGATAAAAATCTATTTTTATCCTTTCAAATATGGAGTTTTTCATCCCAATTTTTCCCAAATCATTTCTTATGATTTTACACAAATTATTACTATTTTTAATAATTTTATCAAGGCCCGTACAGCCGATTTCCATCAACGACCATCGAACTGCACTTACAGCGACCTTTTCCAAATTTGATTTGGACGTATCTCCAAATCCAACCGTTAGATTTCAAATTTCCAATATTCGTTAGAAAGCCCTTTTCGATACGAACCCAACAGTTCCTGTTTTAGGAGGATCCGACGGTCGGATCTCCCGTAATGTCCGTTTGAAATAAATGGTCGAAATTTACGAAGTGCTGCGGCGCGGCGCGTTCTATTCAGGCCATTATATAATATATATATAATATATATTTCGTCGATTTCTATTTAAAATGAATTTTATAAATAGTTTTGAATTCGTTTCAAAAGCAATTTCAACCTTTATTTCAAATTCAAATCAAAATTGAATTTTCTATTATAAATCCCTTTTACTTTCTTTTCTAATTGATTTCAATTCAAATCGATTTTAATTCGATTCGAATTCATTTCCTTTTCAATTCAATTCGAATTCGTTTTCTTTTCAATTCGATTCAAATTCGTTTTCTATTCAATTCAAATCAAATTCGTTTTCTAATTAAATCAAATTCGTTTTCTATTCAAATCAAAACGTTTTCTATTCAAATCAAATTTCAATTCATTTTGAATTCACTTCAATTCGTTTTCAATTCAATTCGAATTCGCTTTATATTCAATTCGAATTGGTTTTATATTCAATTCATTTCGAATTGGTTTTCTATTCGATTCAATTCAAATTGGTTTTCTACTCGATTCAATTCAAATTGGTTTTCTACTCGATTCAATTCAAATTGGTTTTCTATTTGATTCAATTCAAATTGGTTTTCTATTCGATTCAATTCAAATTGGTTTTCTATTCGATTCAATTCAAA
The DNA here is from genome assembly GCA_030737875.1 of Allium sativum. Lineage (NCBI taxonomy): Eukaryota > Viridiplantae > Streptophyta > Magnoliopsida > Asparagales > Amaryllidaceae > Allium > Allium sativum. The sequence continues at coordinate 1,009,356,671 of CM060912.1, read as the reverse complement.
TTGGTTTTCTATTCGATTCAATTCAAATTGGTTTTCTATTCGATTCAATTCAAATTGGTTTTCTATTCGATTCAATTCAAATTGGTTTTCTATTTGATTCAAATTTAAAAACGAATATAATCGATATAAATATCGATCGCGTCAAAATAGCGCATCTCTAATCAATACGGCTTTATATATTTCAAATATATGATAAAGATGTAAATTTTATTGTTAAAATATTTCGTTCAACACATGACTAATCTCAACGGAGGAGTACTGTCAACACATGAACCTTTACTTTATAGTGATAAAGATATAAATTTTATTGTTAAAATGTTTCGTTCAACACATGACTAATCTCAACGGACGAGTACTGTCAACACATGAACCTTTACTTTATAATATTCTTTATTTTCTAAATTGGAATGAGGCCCAATCAATTACCATATAAAGTTAATTATATGGATTCCATACAACACATGTATATAATAGCAACGACAGTAATCAACCATCATCCAAGGTGCACTACACTGTATAAGCATCAAATATAGATATCTAACGCTTATAACAGCCTGTCAATCAATCGATCGACAAACAACTAATTATTGGGATTAGTGTATGTCGTATTTTATCCCAATACCCGTGTGGGGTTTCAAACAATCAAACACAGATTTTATTTGTGCAGTTGGGCGATGTGTAAAATTTATCGTCCCAATCAATGTCCTTCAAATAGGTGTACATAAACAAACCGTCCGGTTTGTAAATGATCATTTATTTATTCTCGTTCACGTCAAAAATTATATTTTCAATGATCAAATTATTTTATTCAACCTATGAATATTCTATTCGGTTCATTTATTAAATAAAATGATATCTTTATTTTTTTCTAATTTATTTTAGAAAATTTCGGCGGCATAACGGCACGATACTAGAAACGGGACGAGGCCTAGCCTTATCCCCGGTCTAGTGAAGGCCCACGCCATTCACACATCAATCAAATCCATTCTATTTTACCAAACAATTCAATTCAGACCAAATAATCTAACCAACTACACAACCAAACAATTAAACAAACAAGTCATCCATGGTCTGTGGATGACGGGTGTCGGGTGCTACTAAACACCGTCTGCATCCTAGTATAGATATATAACTAGAAAAAGAAATTGAAGAGTGAGAAGTTCTCACCGATAGCTATTCCAACTCCACGCCACTCCATTTATAGAAATCTTCGTCGTTCTCGCCTTTCATCACTTTCGTTGTCCGTAGCCACTATATATATACAAATCACATTTTCACTTCGCTATTCAATATATAAAAATCAAAATTTTACTTCGCTATTCAATATATAAAAATCGAATTTTTACTTTGTTATGCAATATATAAAAATCGAATTTTTACTTTGCTATTCAATATATAAAAATTCTATTTTTCCTTCGCTATTCAATATATAAAAATCCTATTTTTATAACTGCCTCATATGGATAAAAATTCTATTTTTATACCACTAATATATAGATAAAAATTATATTTTTATACCGCTACTGTATAGAAAAGATTATATTTTTATCAACGCTACTATATAGAAAAGAATATATTTTTATCGACGCTACTATATAGATAAAAAAATTCAAAACCTTCATGTATGAAAAATCTCACTTTTGTTTATTAAAATCCCAATCTTTTTCAACGTAAAATTCTATTCTTTTGTAATGTAAAAATCCGATCTTTTGTAATGTAAAAATCCGATCTTTTCTATTTTAAAAATACCGTCTTTTCTATGATAAAATTTCGACCTTTCATTCAATAAAAATCATACTTTTCAAATCAAAGAGTTCATCTTTTTTTATTTCGCTTTTTCTATTTTTAAAACAACAATATCTATATTTTTAAAAACAATGCGACATATATTAGTTTGAAAAACAATCCCATTTTTACTATGAAAACCAATTCTATATTTTTTCTATCATGTTGAAATCAGAAGAAAAAAAACCCAATGTTTTTAAAATATAAGAAAGAAAGAAAAGAAGAAGAAAAAGAATAAATGAATAAATAAGAAAGGAAAGAAAAAAAAATGTACTGTTGAGGGGAGGAGGTTCAACGTTGGCGCAGGAGGAGGAGGGGAGGTCGGCGCCGTCGTGCGAGGTGGCGGGGGAGGAGGCGAGCGGAGCGTGGCTAGGGTTGGGTGCGAGCTCGAGTTGGGCGGTTTCGTGGTGGAGCAGGAACGGAGAGAAGAAGGAGGGCGATGGAGAAGGAGGAGATGGGGGTACGGCTGACGAGGGGGGGCACCTCGCGCCTCGCGCCGGCGGCGAGGTCATCTGAGGGGGGGGGGCGACGAGCGGTCCCCCCTTTTTCTCTTTTTTTTTATTTTGAAATGATTTCAACGGGGGGGGGGGGGGGGCTGGTTAAGGAGAAAAGGAAGGGGGAGGGAATATTTTCTTTTTATTTAATTATTTAATCCCAAAAGGTTGACTTTTACATACGACCTCTAAACGAGGCCCACCGCCTGTCGTCCATAGCTAATTACCCCCATTCCGAACACAAGGGATATGTACCATAAGCTGATTCGACTGTTTCGATCAGTTTCCGCCAAAATCAACATATAACTCTATATATTGAATTTGAACACGCATTTCAATTTACCGGGGTCACATACTAACTAGAAAAATTCCAGAAAAAACATTTTCTAGCTTCGTATTAACGATACGGTCCTAACAAAACTAGTTTCGTCGAATTCTAAGACCGTTGGAAAAATGGCCATTTTCCAGTCGATTAAAATCAACTGAAACTGGTCAAACGCGTTTTCCTTTGCCACGCTCACATATTGATTCGAAAAATTATGAAATTTGAAATCTAGCAATAATTTGACATCACGGATCCAACAAAAGTGGTTTCGTCGAAATCCGAGGTCGTTTGCAAAATGGCTATTTTTAAGGGCCTGAATTCCATAGCGACTATTCAGAATTTTCAACTGGACATATCTTTTGATCCCCGCTATGAAATTTTGATTTTTCGGATTCGTTGGAAAGATATCATCAATTAGATCCCATTATTTTTGGTTTCACTAAAATCCGGATTGTTTTGCACCCGGTATGTTCAATTGAAGTTTGAAATCGAATTATCGAACTACCGCGCCATTTTCATTCTATTTATAATTATAAATAATTATTTATATTCTAACGACGACGTATATAATATATACGTTCGAATTATATTCAAAATAAATTTTTGTCGATATTATTTAATAATCTATTTTAAATATTCAAAATTCGTTAAAATTGCCAAAATAAAAATTTTAAACTGGCCCAGATTTTCTGGGTTATTACAGTCGAGAACGCGAATTGATGCTTGAGTTCGAGTTTCAATCGGTGGAGAGGAATTGTAGAGTTCAAGAAGGGGAGCTTGTTAGTGATGAGCTAGTGGAATTTCATGGCAAAATGGAGAAGAAGGATGGGATCAAAGGATGCGGAAATGGCAAGGGTATTGGTTGAAGTTCGGATTCGAGATTTTAGGAAGAAGGGCACTATGTAGTTGTTGGTGTCGGGTTGAATTCTGTTGGGCCAGAAACGAATGGGTATGGTCCATAATTGAATTTAATTATGCTTAAAATTAAAAGAAAATAGTGTATTAACTTAATGTTTCCATATCTTGCTCATACTATATCGGAATTCAACAAAACAAGATCCGTTGGGATCGTATGGACGAGCGCGATACAATGGAACTGATTGGAAGTGAATTGGAGCTCGTTTGAATTCATGGCAAAATAAAATGCCTGAACGGAGCTGTTGAACATTTATTGTTATTCAACAATAACTGACCAATGTGAATAAATCTCACTAACTCTCTACAGTTTATATTTTTATAAATATAATTTAGAATTGGTAAATGATGGTTGATTGTTGTGTATTACTTTTTGGTAGAATTGCCGATTTATTGGTTGAAATTATAGATAACGATATATATAAATCGTTAATCAAATATCGATTCTGTTTATCAAAATATTTCATATTGAAATGAAATCGGTGTTATTTATATTGTTTAACATCTGTGCATGCAGGGAAACAGGCTGGAGGGATCCAACTGGATTCCTCAATATTTATAATACTGTTTGTTTCCATATATTGTGATATATGATGTGATATATAATCTGTGATTGATTATGATGACACTGGTCATGTTATTTGGTATTTTAAGTACCATATGAGATACTGGAATGTAAAAAGGAAATTTTCAAAGTGAATATTGAAAATGACATATTTATATATAAAATGAATAGAATTATATGAAAGGATTTATATATAAAATGAATAGAGTTATATAAAGGGAATTATAAATGAGATTTAAGTGATAGAAATAAAAAGGAGATTTGTATGAATAATTCTACAAATAAAAATATAAATAGAATTTGGATATTTGGTTTTAAATACGAAATCAAACTGTTTTGATATATGAAGAAATATTATTCACATTCTATGTGAAAAATTATATTAAAGTAAATATTTTGCAAACAAAATATTATAAAGGAATTTGGAGTTTGAATTAGGAATTTAAATGGAATTACTGAAATCAGAAACTGACTGGAAATTAATCAAGTTGAATGGCTTTATGGGTATCGATCTGATGTTGGTTTTGGCCTTCGAGTTTATACTTGGGAAGTTGTTCTCTTACTAGTTTACAGTTAGAGACTGATAGAGGTGGAAAGATATTGATGCGTGAATCAGAAATGGAAACGTTTTCCAAAGTTAATAACATATAATTTCTAATTTTAGAAAATTAGGAATTTATGAATATATGGAAATGATAAATGGGAAATTAGGAAACGAAATGATGATTGATCGGTAAGATTTCCATTTGGAAATACGACCGTTGTTTGTACATTCCTTTGATAGTTAAATCGCCGACTATCAATGATTTTGACCATTTCCGTGTCAAAACAGAGAGACCGGGATCAAATATATTATCTGAAAACCACTCCATATGGCATTAGCGTTGCGAATCAAAATGATGAAGAAAATTGAAGACGGAGTTATGCAAGGGATGTTCAGTAAATCCTAGGTAGAAATTTCCTAAGATGGATTTATAGAATAGTGCCTTCGGGTTGTCCAATCCCAGGAAAACTTGTATGGAGGAATTTCTGACAGAGTATATTTAATAGATCGCGTAAGTTGATCTCTTCAAACGTATTTACGTTTGGTGGCGTAGGAATTCGTTTCTCTTAGCTGTATACCTATGGTATTTTTGGGGAAATAAATTTGTGATTTGGCGGGTATGATGTTGTGACATTCAAAGTAAACAAAGGTTTGATCTATACGTTATGGCCTCTAGCCTCACAACCAGGAAATGGTATAAAATAGGGTAGGTCGCATGGCTAAGTGGTTAGCTGCCAATTAGGGTGTATTGTCACCTGATCTAGAGAAATTCCATTTACTTCTATAATCTATTTCGATTTTTTCCCTTTCGGGAAACAGTTGCTGATCCCAACCGTTGGTGATACTACATTCGATACACTCAAGAAAAATGAGTGACCCGTCATGTTTAGCTTGGGTTGCAAGATGTTCTTGTTGAAACCGGTGTATTCCTCTCTAGAGATACACTGTAGGAAGGTGGCCCCATATCTTGCCAGTTGGAATTCATTAACCAATAAGCGCCTGCGGTTTGTGATTTTATATTATGTATGTGGAACGTGAGATGAAAGCGTTCTGCTAGATGATTATTATATTATGGTTGATAGACACTATTATAATATCAAAAAGAGTTTTGATATAAAGATTATTGTTTCTTTCAAAAGGATTTTTGAATGTTGAATCAAGTGTTTTGGATTCTCATAAGGGAAAAACCCGTTCCGTGATATACGTCGTGGTCTTATGAGATATCGTCAGTTTGTCTTAACTGTTTTAAATTGTTTTACTCACACCAGTCCTATGACTGACCCAGAGTTTATTTTGTTTTGTTTTCCCTAAACTCTTGGGTGCCCAATTTTTTACGGGCAGTCAAGTAGTCAGCATTTTACAGATATACAAGGAGAGCTGGAGCAGGAGGCTTCAGGATTATATAGCTATTGTTTATTTCCGCTGCGTTGTAAGTGTTATACTCTAATAATGGTATTGTATACAAATACTGTTTTATTTCAAAGTTATATTATGAAATATATTTATTCGTTCCGCTGTGAGATTCATGTTTACTCTGATGTTGTGATCTTCTTCTCCTTCTTCTATTCTAATTTTCTATCTTATCTATTCACACCCTCTAACTTTTTTCAATTAACTATCCGGTATTTACGATGCTTGGATAGTCGACATTGAGTTTAGGTCGATAACCAAGGTCGCAAATCCCCTGGGTCGTTATGAAGACCAATTATAGGTCGAGTGCCTTGGGCATCGTGTATGGCCTAGACACGTGTTGAGTATAGCGTGTAGCATGTGTTGAGTATAGCATGTGGAGTTTTGCTAGAAATGAGGCGTCTTGTGTGGTCCTTGACAATTGACGGCAAATTGTTAGCCAGTCATACGATAACGAAGTTTCCAAAGCAACGTTGGTAGTGATAGCCAGAGTAAGTCATGGACGTTTAAATGCATGTTTTGATCATGATTGAGTTGCTTTGCTATATATAAATGGATGCTTTAATTGCCATGACTGAATTGTTATTACTTTAGGTGTATGGATTGTAAAGGCTATCACTGTCATGTAACGGGGTAGGAAACTGAGAGTTATTCTCTGTAGTTGGGTAGATTAGTTGATTATTTGCCCATTCTCATATACTTTATTGATTAAGTTTGTTAGCTGTTTTATCATGCACTAAGACTGTTGTCCGACTTAAGGTTTTATGTTTCCTCTTATTACCTTAGGTTGTTCATCCAATTGTGGATGGGAAGACTAAGTAACAGGTGGCAGGTATTGATTTAGTGAGGACGACGATGCTGATCGATGGCAAGCAGGAGGCTCACGTACCAGTTTTATTACTATCTAATATTTGTTTTCCGTTGTTTGCTATTTCTCCGAGTGTTGTAGTGAGGCAAATTGTACAAACACTATTGTTGTTATCGACGTGTATGGGAAATACTTTTTAGTTGTCATGGAATTTTAGTGTTTTCTGCTTCACTATCACTACCTGTTGTATATGTTCTATTATATTTTATCCTTGCGTTGTGAGTTTACACCAGGTTTCGTTTATCTACCATACCTTGATGATCGTCCATAGCTGCCTGGCACACCTTTCAACGCATTATTCCTCTTGTATAGTGCAGGTGTTGTGGGCGGTCGTCACAATAAACATGAAACTTGTAACTAGGATTTGAATAATTATCTCAATAACAAAAGACAAAAAAGGCGCAATAATCCAATTGTATACGTAAGGCTTCCTATTTGATACTTCTTCACTTTTATATATTTTATATAGAAAATTGAACACTTTAGTAATTTTGTGAATAATACGTTCAAACAAACTATTTCAAAAATTGATGCTTGAATATACTAATACTCAAGTCTTATGCTTTAGTACATACAAATATAAATATCTTTTATTTACAAGCAAGTCAGGCAAATTCCAAAAAATTTACGACAACCAAACAATTGTCTATCATTACATTAATAACGACAAATCCCAAAATACACAATTTGATTGACCATATCCGTAAACAACGCAAAAAATGAACTTGGAGGATTTGTATTGTTTTTTTCGTTGAAATCCAAATTCCTTCATGCATAATAATCCAATTTTATACTAACAAGTTACATGAAATAGAAAACTTAAATAATTTCCACTTATAGAGATAGAAAACGTAAGAAGAATGGTTTTTAGTGTATAATCTATCAAAAACCTAGGATATAGCCTTCAAACAAACATGCTCCAATCTTTCCTATATATATACACACACACACGAGAATCAGATTTAGAATCTCATATACACATACATATTATATATATATATATATTTAGATTTAGAAAAGATAGAATATAGATTAGAGAGAGAAAAAGCCTAATCATTCTTCTGGAATATTAGAGAGACAAGATGAAGGCGCAAAATAGAATATGTGTAAGGTTTGGGAGGGGTTAAGAGGTATATTTTCTAGTTGGTTTTGTGTATAGGCTATTAGATTTGCTTGATTTAATCTGGACAGTCCATTTGAAGATAAACTATAAATAAGTCCCTAAAAATGAACCTTCTCCACCAAGTACATTAGAGGAAGGTCAACCCCCTAAATAGAAGGACGGTCGACCCACTCCTTGGGTCGAGCCAGGGAATTTGAACTCCCTGTGATGTTGTTTTGTATTAATTGTTTTATTTAAAACACTTAATTGTTTTCATTTATTGTTTATTCTTGTCCCCTTTGTGTGTGTGCGTATCTACATATAATTTTAAATCTTCAAGGATTTTTTTGGCAGAGTCGACGAGGTTGAGTGGACCCCTACCACTTTTATTGATGTACTCAGACGATTACATTGAAACAAAGCAAGGGAAACAACATAAAAGAAAACAGTGGTGACACAGCATATCAATGACTAAATAAAAGAGACAAAATAAACAAATATTTACATAATAGATGCACACAAAAGCGAATATCATGACACAAAAATCCCCAGATCAAATGTGAATTTGAGGAAGTTCAGACCATTTCTGATGTCTTGCCAAGTATGTTGTTTCCACTGGTCGTAGATCAGAACATGCTATGATCAAAGACACAAGCATTACGCTCCTTCCATATGTTTGTTCCCCCATTCTTTCGAATGTAGTCCCACTGTTGACAGCTGCTAGAAGGGAAGTTTGTGTAGCCAATTTGCGCAAGAATGTCAGTCCAAAGTTGCTTCACTTCCGTGCATTCAAAGAAAAGTTGCTTCAGATTCTCTGTTTCAACACCACAAAGTGCGCAGTGAACATTCATTTGCATGCCAAGCAGAAACAATTTCTCCTTTGGTGAGCATAGCATTCAACACTTTCTATAGAGTCAGGTTTTCCTTTGCGTAGTTATCCCTTTTCCAGACAAGTTTATGTCATCTGCATTTATGAAAATTTGAAGTACTAAGCATTGATAAATAAAGATACTTAATTCTGAACTGCTCACCATGCCAGTTCCAAATCGTTGTGGGTTGAGAAGCTGCAACGGGATTGTTACTTTCAATTCTATTCCAAATTGCTTGAACATTTGGCGCAGTAGTAATGGCATGCTGACACAATCTTGCACAAGGAACTTAGCCACTTTTCTTTCAAGTTAAACACCAGAAAGCTGCTTCTCCATAAACGTAACTTCCTGATCAATATCACAACCAAATTCCAACCAAGGATCTTCCCAAAATTTAATACGGTCATAAGCAGCATAACCATATTTAAACAATGGGAGTAACCTATATTTGATCTTGTTAATACATTTCCAGGTCCATCTAAGACCATGACGTGTTTCCGAAGACCAGAAACTTTTGTTTTTGATGACATGTTTCATGGACCATAAAACTCAAAGACTTTGCTTAGTATTAAGTATGTCATCAATATGCTTGCCAATTGCAGTAATGTTCAATAATTTAGTGTTTACAATACCCATACCACCATTCATAATGAGCTTTTCAAGTTTAGAGAAGGCGGTAGGAGCAATATACTTGGCATGTGTACTACCCTTCCATAAGAATTTCATGAAGCCAGTTTTGATCATGTTATGTAGCTTGCTAGGAAGCAAGTAAATACGAGACCAATAAACTTGCATAGCAATTATGATAGATTTGATTAGAGTTAATCTACCAGCTTGACTAAGAAGACCGGTAGACTAGAATTCAAGTAGTTTTGTAATTTTCTCAAATAAAGGGAGACACTGAATTGTGGTGATTCTCGATGTAGCCATAAGCAAACCAAGGTAAGATAAAGATGAGTTACAACTTTTAAGGCCAGTAAGGCCTTGTATGGAATCACTGCCTGCACTACTTACCCCAGCAAGCAAAATGTCAGATTTGTCATAATTAACTTTCAAGCCAGTGAGAGGTAAAAGTTATCGAGTGTTGACATAATACTGGAAAGAGTTCTGTTACCAGGTTTACAGAAAATAATTAAATCATTGGCAAACATGAGAGAAGTTATATGTGGTTCTTTGCATTTAGGATGCAGTTCAAATAGTTTATTGTCAACAAGATTATTCAGCATTCTAGTCAACAATTCCATGATTGTCAACAAGATTAATCATGGAAAAATGTGGGTCGTTCTTTTTACTTTCAAAAAAGCCCACATGAGAGCCATTAACATTAATCAAAAAATGAGCAGTACTCACACATGCATGAATCCAAGCAGTAAAAAGGGAGGGAAACTCATGTAGCTAAGAGTGCGAATTACTGAAGTCCATTGTAAGGTATCAAAGGCCTTTCTAATGTCAAGTTTAATCATGGCTCTAGCAGAAATGTTCTTAGTTTTATAACCCTTAATTAATCATGTGAAAGAAGTACATTATCCAAAATGCTCCCATTGGGGAGAAAGGCAGACTGATTGATGGAGATAAGGGTAGGGAGCACATGTTTAAATATGCTCGCAGTAATTTTGGTGATACATTTGTAAATGGAATTGCAACAAGAAATGGTACTAAAAGCACTCACAGTGTTCGCGTTCTTAACTTTGGGAATCAATGCGATTACAGTGTTATTGAAAGATTCAAGCATATGACCAGTTTAATAGCATTGCATACATCAGTGTGGACAATTTTCCAGCAAAACGTATAGAAAAAATCATTATAGCCATCAGGGCCACCACATGAATTCTGATTTAAAGAGAACATAGCCTGCTTTATTTCAACATCAGTTATGGGATTACAAAGAAAATCTTTATGCTCAGAGGGAAGTTTTGGTAAGAGCATAGGGTTAATGTCATCAACTATAGGTTCAAAATTATCTTTATTGCCAAACAATTCAAAATAATAATTAACAAAAGCATTTTGAATGCTAGGTTTAGAAGTATGTACCTGACCATCCAAATCAGTGATTGCATGTATGGTCTCCTTAACTTGCTTTGCTTTCAGAACTGCATGAAAATAAGCACTGTTTATGTCGCCATCCTCAAACTAATTAATTTTGGCTTTCTGCTTCTTCATTAATGATTCCATAAGTAAAGCATCTTTATGTTTACAGGAAATGTCATACTCAAGTGAGGAGAATGTGGGGTTAAGAGGATCTAGCTGCATTTGCATTTGAATATTCTCAAGTTGCCTTTGTAGAAGACTAGATTTCAGACTACCACTACCAAAGTTCTTGGATGACCAGTCTTTCAACTCGTTGTTCAGATCTTTAATCTTTTTATAGAGTATGTACATAGAACTGCCAAAGCATAGCACATTCCAAATTTTCATGACCATGTCAAAATACCAGGTTATTTGGTCCAAATGTCAAAAAATCTAAAGCTGGACAATCTACCTAACTCTTTATTGTTCAAGTCAATGACTTGAGGAGTGTGATCACAGAGAATTGTCATAGCAATCTCATTAGTAAGGCATGGCCACGTGTTAAGAGCCACTAAATTACTAAAAGAGTGACCAATTTCTGAAAAAGTAATAATACCATTTCTTTTTCAATTATTCCACGTGAATTCTGAACCATAAGAACTAATTTCAACAAGTTTAGAATTAGTGATGGCTAAATTAATAGACTTAACTTCATTGAGGGAAACTGCAGAGCCTCCAATTCTTTCCGAAAGATTCAGAGGATAATTGAAGCCTCCACAAATAAGCCAGGGGTGCAAATGTTGTTTCAATGATGGCAAAGTTAGAAAAAGGGATTCTCTAGCTGTAGCAACATTGTGAGCATATACAGAGGTGAAAAAATATGTAATGGAAGATGGAACTTGCAAATTTTAGCAATGAATGAATTAACTTGTGGAGCTTATTTTGGTAAAACAATGAATAGATGGGTCATAGATAAGTAAGATCTTACCATAACTAGCATCGCTTAAATTATGCAACATAACCCAGTTAGATTTAATATACCTGGCTGCCCTAACAGATAATTCTTCATTGAGCTTAGTTTCCAGAAGAGCTAAAGCAGAAAATTTGTATTTCCTGATTAATAACTTGCATTTATCAAGTTTGTTACCCATGTGTGCCCCTCTAATGTTCCATACACAAATGCTTCGCAACATTATTAAACTCAAGTTGTTTTCCAGCACTTCCGATCATTTATCTAGTTTTGACCATTTTGGAGTCATTACCACATGGTGCACTAGCAGATTCTTTATTAGCTTTGGCACTCCTGTCTTTTTGCTTCTCTTTGTTATTATCTTCCCCCACATAAAGATGTGACTTTGATGCTTCCTTGTGGCCAGAAGGGGGAGGAATATTGTTGTATTTATTCGGTTTTGTTGATGTGATTATTGGAGAATGGAGTTTTGATGACAACAACCTTATTTCAGTTATCATTGATTATAAAATATATACTAACATCTTTATCTAGAATATATATATATATATATGTGTGCATATGTAGGATTTGTAGACAGGAATTAATACCGAAGACTGTACATTTTAAGAGCTTTTAGAGATTCAATATTCGGAGTAGATTCAAGACTCATGAGTAATCAAGATTTCAAGAGTTCAAGATTAATATAATTACAGAGTCTAGATTTTGTAAGACTCTAAATAGCACTCCAGGTTCAAATTCAAATTCAAATTCTGATTTCCAATTCTTTTCTCAATCCTCTCTATTTCATTTTTCTATTTTATTCTCAATCCTCTCTATTTTGTTTTTATAATTGTTTCTATTATTATTCTTCTTCTTTGTTTTTCAAACTTAAGTTTTTATATATACTTTATTTATATTTTATATAGTTTAAAACCTTATAATTTTATAAATATATTTATGTAGTTTAAAATATGTTTTCATATGTTTTTCTATCATATAATATCGATTTACAACATTAGAATTTTACTCAAGAATTTTTAGAATTAATTTTGTAACAAAATACTTAAAAATGCTTTGAAAATGAAAATTACACAAGACTATGTCGACATAGCGAAATATGTATGTCGACATATAATAGCTATTTTTTCTAATTTTGAAGGGAAGTGCCTTTTCACTATTTGAAATGCTTTAGAACCATTGCAACCCTTCAAACTCTATAAAAAGAGGTTAAAATCGAATTTTTTAACATCTCTTCTTCTCCATCTTCATCCTCTTTCATCCTACCATTATTCTTAATCATTTTTATGGGTTTTACACTTATACTCTACCGTATTCACTTCTGATTTGATTAAATTTCTTCTCTCTACACTCTCTACTCTCTAAATCAAGTGTTATTAAAGAGTTATAGGGTTGTTTTGTAATTGCTTTGGTTGAATAAACCCTGTTTGTAAGTCAAGGATTGGTGTATCCTTGTAGCTGTGAAATCAAGGAATATGATTCAGTGTGCCATTGTTGAGTCGTGAATGAAGGGATAGGAGTTGGTGTCTCCTTGTTGAGCCATGAAATCAAGCAGGTTGTATTTGGATATTTGAAAATAGTAATAAAAATTTGCACAATCCAGCGTTGTGCGGGACTGGACGTAGGAGTGATCCGAACCACTATAAAATCCGGTGTATTCTTTCCTTTTCTACACTTTTATTTCTATTTATTTTGCATCTGTGTCTGAATCTGTTTCTGTGATTGTGTTTGTGGTGTTTGATTCATCCCATCCCATAGTTCTCTCTAGCTTTAAGTTTAGTTTAAATTCTTACAAACACTGTTCAACCCCTCCTCTGATGTTTGCTTTGCCTAAATGATCCATTCCGCAGTCCCTAACAGTAATATTACCATTAGCAGGTACATCAGAAATCTTACATGGAGACTGTATCTTAGTCTTGTTATCGGGCTTGGCGTGGCCAAAATCATTGCTGGTATCCAAAGTGCATACAGTGGTAGTAGCCAAACCTGGATTAGATTAATGATGCTTGGTTCAAATTCTACAGCCGTGAATGTAGAGGCTTCAACAATCGTACCAGACATAGTGAAGTTATCATCAGAGATTATAGCCTCCTGCATTATTTTAGGAACATTTCCATCATTTTCACTATTGATTTGCTCTTCTTCTTTATCTTTAACTGCAGCAGCAGGATCAGAGAATTCATTAGAAGCATCAACTTTGTCACTTGGTGGTTCAGTACTCCCCTCATTTTTAACAGTTGTTGCATGTTCAGGACCTTTATTAAAGATGTCAACTATGTCTCTTGATTGGTCAGTACTCCCCACAGATATATAAATTGCAGTAGGGTTATGAATTTCATTGGATTTGTCAACTTTATCACTTGATTGATCAGTATTCACTTCACCACACTCAAGAAGAACATTGAAATAGTTGTTGGTAAGAAAGGGATTGGCCAAGATTACAATACTACAAATGTTGGTGGTAATCTTGCTGCACTTTCTATTATCTTTTTCTATAATCTCCCCATCTTTAACCATAAAGTCAGCCAAGCAATTTTTTTTTTCTTTTTGCGCTAGGTAAGATAGGAGGTTTCAGTTTAAACTTGAAGTCAAACTGTTGCAATTTGAATGCCGCTTTTATTTTGTTTCTTTTTACCTTTTGCCATGTTAGTTCTTTGTACTCATTGGATTTGTTGCTTGTTGTTCTTTCATTTCTGCTAACAGTTTGAGTACCAGAGTTGTTGTTCAGAGCTCTAACTTTAACCGCAACAGTGTTGTTTTCTTGAACTCCAACATGCAGAGTTGGTCTTTCACTTCTTTTAACACTTCTGTTAGCAGTGTTGTTGGCTTATACTCCATCATGTACTTGTTTGCCTTTGCTATTTACCTTCTGAGTTGCTTTCTTGATGATACCATTGCATTCTTCATTATTATGCCCAAAGACACAATATTTTTTGCAGAGCAGTGGCTTCCATAAGTAAGTCACTCTAATCCTTTGAGTACCACCATATAGTAACTTAATCAAAAAATCATCCAGTAGATCAATATCAGGTTTTACCTCTATCAAGCATTTGGCGTACTCAAGCCTTTCAAGTTTTTCCATCATCTCATCTAAAAAAAATCAATCTCCCAAGCCTACAAGCTAACCAATTGATTCCAGAATGCTACCATGCAACTAGGGGAATGTTATAAAGGTGTACCAAAACTGGAAAAGAGTTTATTATCCCACAAACATTACTAACATTTGGGTCGTATTGTTTGATTATAAAATGTTTATTTTTCATGATAATCGGTTCACCCATAATTGCTTTCTGTCTGTCCTCCTCACACGCAAACTAAAACATGAATAGAACGCCATCGAATTTAATTTTTAGCTCACCTTTAGGTTTCCAAATAAATCTGCATTTTTGTACGATAGCAGTGTACGAAAGCGGTTTGTCGAGGAAGAAACCAAGTAGGGTTTCACTCCAAACACTCATTCCATCAGTGATAAGTTGAGAAGTAATGTTCATTGCTTCGCCAGAGAAAGTAGGCTTCAAATCAACGGGTTTGTACTTTCCTACATTGTGTGGCAGAAGCTGAATTAGGGAAGTCAAAACGTGTTGATTATTCAGAGTGGGGTTTACTTGACACAAGCAAGAGGCGACGTTCGAGTGAGGAAGAAGAGGAGGGAAGCAAGGTGAGTGGAGGTGGATCCGGTGGAGCAAGGGGTGGGTCTATGACTAGGCATGGTAATGGGGCGGGGAGGGCACGGGTAGTATCCCACCATCACCCACCTCATTTGGTAATTTTTTGCCCTGTGCCCGCCCCATACCCGCACGGGTATCCATTAAACGGGTTTTAAAAAAGTTGCGGGTATTCGTGGGTACCCGCGAGTATCCATAATATTTTATTCAGTTCCTTTTTTAACCGTCTATTGAAATTGTTTAAAAATACATCCAATAAAAAAAACAAATTAGACCTGGCTTGTAGTTTGGCAATGCGTTGCATGGTTTTGGCGACATATTGATATAAACCAGTGAGGAGGAGTCAAGCAAGAACATTTGCAGGATGAGTTAAATTGATCAATAAAAACATGTGCACAAATATGCAAAAGCCAACAACATTGATTTATGCCTTGGAAAAACATGCAATACGGGCATAAGTACCCACGGACATGGATATCTTACTATCCGTACCCGCCCCATTAGTTAATGGATATTAAAAAAACCCATTTATTTTATCCACGGGTACCCATTTAGCTATCCGTTTCATACCCATGACGGAATTTATCCGTGGGTCCGGATTTTTTGGCCATCCCTATCTATGACAGGTGGATTGGCTGGTGGTGGGTCAATTTGTTGTTTTGAGGAGGAATCGGAAACTGAGGAGAGGAAGAACTTGCATCCATTAATATTACAGTTGAAGTTTTTATCGTGTTTGTAAATGTCAAGGAATATTTTATTATGCCAATTAATGTTTATTTATATTTCTGATTTATATTTTGTTGTAGGGTAATGAAGTTAAAGGACTATATGTGTTCAATCAAGTCAACTACAACAAAACTGGAACTAAGACATTTAAATGCAACTTCAGTGAAAGTTTTTAGATAAAGAAAGCAATGTGTTTGATCTTTGGCACAATAAACTTGGTCATCCAAGTACAAGTGTAGTTAAACAGATTCTTGGTTAAAATAATATAAAATTTGATGATGTTCCTAATAATTATTTATGCATATATTGTCAAAAAGGCAAAAGCCATAAATTTCCTTTTGCTGACTCCGCCTTTGAGTATTCCAAACTATTAGATTTGGTTGCCACTGATTTATGGGGGCCAGCCCCAATTAGTTCAGATCATGGGTATAGATATTATATATCTTTTGCTGATGCATATAGCAGGTATACTTAGATATATTTTGTAAAATCAAAATCTGATACATATGATACTGTCAAACATTTCATCACACAAGTTGAAAAACATACTGATTCTCAAGTAAAAATATTTCAGTCTGATGGTGGTGCAGAATACAAATCATTGAAGAACTATTTTCTTGAAAAAGGTATAGTTCATAGAACCACTTATCCATATACTTCTAAACAAAATGGACTTGTGGAGAGAAAACATAGACATATTGTTGAATCAGGATTAACATTATTAGCTTAGGCAAAGATGTCATTGAAGTTTTTGCCAAATTCCTTTAGTATAGTAGTTTATTTGATAAATAAACTGCCAATAAACGTGCATAAAGGAATAAGACCGTATGAGAAGTTGTATAATGTTAAACCTGATTTCAATTTTTTAAGAACTTTTGGAAGTTTATGCTACCCCTATATCAGACGATATAATAAACATAAATTTGAGTATAGATCAAAACTATGTATTTTTACAGGATATGCTCAAGGTCAAAAGGGATATAAATGTTTAGATGATAGTGGAAGAATATTTATTAGCAGACATGTTATGTTAATGAGAAGATTTTTCCCTACCATACTGAAACTATCAAAACGTCAAGTAGAATATTTGATACAAATGTTTCTGTACCACCATTAACCTATATATTCTGAGCTAACATGTGCAGGAAAAACAAGTAAGACATGTGACAGTACAACATTACTTGGTGATGACACTATTCAGCAACCAAATCAATCCAATGAGTCACATACACTACAAAGTCAAGGCGAAAATATAAGTCATCAATCAGAAGAAAATGAAGATAATGAAACTGAAAATACAAAAATAGAGGAACAATCATGTACTCAATCGCAAGATACATCAACACATCCCATGGTTACTAGAGCAAAGAGTGGGATATTCAAACCCAAAATTTATATTGTTGTTACAAGTGTTGAAGAACCAACATGTTTTGATCAAGTCAAATCAGATAGCAATTGGAGAAAAGCCATGAATACAGAGTACCAAGCACTCATGCAAAACCAAACATGGGAATTAGTCAAGCCTCCAAGAGATAAAAAATATTGTTAGATGCAAATTGATTTACAAAATTAAGAGAAAATCAGATGGATTTATTGATAGATATAAGGCAAGACTAGTTGCCAAAGGCTTCACACAACAATAGGACTTTGACTACATGGAAACTTTTTCACCAGTAGTCAAACCATCAACTATCAAAGTTGTTCTTTTTATTGTAGTTATCAGAAAACAACAAATTAGACAATAGATATCAATAATGCATTTCTTAATGGTATATTGCAAGAAGATGTGTATATGGAACAACTAGAAGACTTTATTCAACAGCCAGAATATGCATGAAAGTTTAAAAAGGCCATATATGGCTTAAAACAGGCTCCCCGAGTATGGTTTGATAGATTGAAAATCACATTGAGTAATATGGGTTTTCAATCTATAAAATCTGATAACTCTCTATTTACCAAATTTAATGGTTGTTCTATTATATATACACTAATATATGTTGATGATCTTATCATTATAGGTAATGATAATACAGAAATCAGCAAACTTGTGAGCTATTTAGACAAACAATTTTTTGTCAAAGACGTGGGACACTCATTTATTTTATGGGAATAGAAGTGATAACCAATTTAGCATCTGAAATAATATGATCTCAAAGAAAATATATATCTGAACTGCTGACAAAAGCTCAAATGGATAAAGCAAATGGTCAACCAACTCTAATGGTCAGCAGTCAACACTTGTCTAAACACAGGGGAGAATCCATATATAATTCAAAACAATATAGAAGCGTAGTTGGTGCTTTACAGTACACAACTATCACTAGACCAGATATAGCATACAGTGTTAACAAAGTGTGTCAATTTATGCAGGAACCGCGTAATACACAATGGAAAGCAGTTAAAAGAATTTTAGGATATTTAAAAACTACACTAGACTATGGATTGCATATTAAAGCCAACAGCAATTTCAGTATCACTGGATTTGCTGATGCAGATTGAGCATCAAATCCAGATGACAAGAAGTCAACAAGTGGATATTGCATCTATATTGGGGACAACTTTCTTTCATGGCTCCCAAGAAAACAATCTACCATATCTAGATCTAGCACAGAAGCAGAATATAGAAGTATAGCAAATGCTACTGCATAAATGATGTGCCTAAAATCACTACTTGTTGAACTCAACATACAAACAAGTCAGTATTATGGTGCGACAATCAAAGTGCAGTTTATATGTCAGCAAACCCTATTTTTCATTGTAGAACTAAGCATATAGAGATTGACTTGTACTTTGTTAGAGAACAAATTATGAAAGGAAATATGGAAGTTAGACATATAACAGTCACTTACCAACATGCTGATACACTTACTGAAGCCTTGTCATCTCCCAATTTTCTGAAATTTAGAGATGAACTCAGAGTTATGAAGATTGGTGAAAGCGGATCTCCTTCCAAGCAACATAAAGTCATATCGAAGCTTCATCAACTCGAAGAGACTTAAAGCGGTGAAGATTTGAACAAAAGTTCAACTTTTAAGCCAACTGATAAGGATTTTCAATCAAACTCAACGCAAAACGTCAGATCTAAAGCTAAAAATGGTTATGATGAAGAAAAGAAAGCAATTTTTTCTTTTAATTTGAAGAATCGACAGAAGGAGATAAAGAAGGCGGTTTCCTTTATGGAAACCCTAATCCTAGCTTTGATTTGAAGGGGGAATTGAAATAACAAAATACATTTGGTTCAAATATCTACATTTCTTCTCAAGTCACGTAACTGTACGATATCATCGCAAGCGTCTGTTCTTTCTTTTACATTTCTCTTTATTTCGGATGAGCCCATTATTAGATAAAGCCCAGAGGCTAAAGCCCAAAGATGTTATTATATTTTCTGTTCATTCGAATGTAATAATCATTTTCGAAGAATAATTTCTGTAATCAAAATTCTTTGTTCTTCAATAAAATTTTGTTCGACATCTCTTTATATGTGGGCATACCAATAATAGTCTTAAAAGCATAAGGGATTGGTCGAAAGGTAGGGTTTGATCTATCGTTCTAGAGTTTCCTCCATTGCTATTTTTTTAATCTCCTCGAAACAATTCTCTAAAGAGAAAATTGTCAATGTAGATTTCACTCAATTTCCTATTGATAACGGTCCAAGCCAAGGTGGATACATTTTGATAATTTGACTTATGATTTAATTAACTTCTCAAGTGAATGGTACTAACAAATTACAAGTTGGCCTTATCGATATGCAGATTGATCACAAGTTTATACCAAGCTAAGCACCAGTCTCAGATGGATGTAAGAAGCCTAATTCACAAAGTAATTGGCAAATTCAGATATTTCCATGAAGTCTATCACGAAAGCATTACTAGTCTTCAACCTTTTCTCAATCATTTTCATTGCCAGCAGGCGTTTTTATAGTTAGAAGTACATCTTGATTGATATTGTAGTTATCACATTCTACATCATAGTGAACAGAACTCTAATCTCTGCATGTTTATTCCATGCATTGCAGGGAACTATAAACAAGGAATCATGGTTGTTCCATAAAAATAAGTTCAGGTGCATTTGTTAATGGAATTACTTTTAGACAATAGTTCTTACTGTGATTTCAAATTGAAAATCAACCATCATTTGAAGAAAAAGTTGTTTCTATTTTAAGTGTTTACTTTTTAAAGTTGATTAGTTTTGCACGAATATATTAACACATTAGGTAGATGTTTCTATTGCATCTTAGTTGTAGTTGGGCGAACTTAACAAACTCAAACGCACCTAGACGAGTTCATACAAGCATAAATAAAATTTATTTTTCCTATAAGTATCCCTCTTAAGAGATTGTTAACATATGGAAAGTACCCAATACGATAAAAATATTGAGTTGAAGACTAAAAATTACAATCTTTAACTTATACTTAGAGATTGATCAAAGACTAATATTTTGGTCTTTAAATTTCTAGTTGCAAAAAAATATTGAAACTGATAAAAAACAATAGTAACAACATGAGTTAGAGATTTTAGCATACATTAAAAGTACCTGGAGGATTGATGTATCGACCTATGAGTATACCAATAACGGTCTTAAAAGCATAAGGCATTGGCCGAAAGATAGGGTTTGATCTATGGTTCTACAGTTTCCTCCATTGCTATTTTTTTAATCTCCTCGAAACAATTTTCTAAAGAGAAAATTGTCAATGTAGATTTCACTCAATTTCCTATTGATAAAGGTCCAACCCAAGGTGGATACATTGTGATAATTTGGCTTGTGATTTAATTAACTTCTCGAGTGAATGGTGCTAACAAATTACAAGTTAGCCTTATCAATATGCAGATTGATCACAAGTTTATACCAAGCTAAGCACCAATCACAGATGGATGTAAGAAGCCTAATTCACAAAGTAATTGGAAAATTCAGATATTTCCATGAAGTCTGCCAGGAAAGCATTACTAGTCTTCAACCTTTTCTCAATCATTTTCATTGCAGTATGTTAAGAACATTGTTGATATAGCATGGGAAATACAAAACAAATTGGTATTGAATTAGATCCACTTTCTGCCTAGTTTTCAGCAGCAGAGAATATTACAGGTACTGTAGTCATAAATGGTTCAGTTCCTTTTCACCGTACTGATGTGCTAAAAAAAGCCCAGTGCAGTATAAATCAATAATTATTAATAGTCACTAAATCATTAATCATTAAGAGTCACTGGTTAATTGCAGTCTTAATTTTGCTGGATGCCTTTTGAAGACAAAGGCAACGCAAAATGTATGCTTTCAAAGATTCAACATGAAAGTGTATGTTATCTTCAGGTATAAATTTGAATGACAAATAATAGCATTATATCAAACATTTGACGATAGACAGGATTGGAACAGGTGGAAATTGAAAATCATCACGCTTATACCAAAACATGAGACATCAACCGCAGGACAAATAAATTAGTTCACTTTAAATTGACCAAACAACAAGATAATCGACTGCTAACAACGCAAAAGAGGAATGAAAAGAAAATGATTTAAACTAAAACGAAAATAATTAAACCAAGTCAGACCTTAGAACATTCAATAAAAGCCGAAAGGTTCAAATGCAGACGCACAAATAACTTGAAACGAAACTTTACAGGTCTAAGCAATCCATAATAGAATAGACACCGAAATAATTATAAGTGTAACAACCCAGAAAATCTGAACCAGTTCGAAAATTTTAATTTGGCTATTTTAGTGAATTTAAAATAAATTAAATATTTTAAATAATAACGACGAAAAGGAAGTTAAAATCGATGTTTGAAAATGAATATAATTATTTCTAATTATAAACAAGGTCTGAAATGGCGCGGTAGTTTCAAAATTTAAATTCAAACTTTGACAGATTGTACTGGGTGCAAAATAAAACGGATTTTAGTGAAACCAAAAATATTTAAATCTGTTAGTGAATATCTTTCTAACGAATCTGAAAAATCGAAGTTTCGTAGCGGGAAGCAAAAGTTATGGCCAAATGAATTTCAGAAAGGTCGCTATAGAGTTTATATAGCTCGTGAAAATGGCCATTTTGCAAAAGACCTCAGAATTCGATGAAACCACTTTTGTTGGATCCGGGATGTTAAATTATTGCTAGATTTCAAATTTCATAATTTTTGAAGCTAGTATGTGAGTGTGGCAAAGGAAAATGTGTTAGGTCGATTTCTATTGAATTGGATCGACCAGAAAAGGGCCAATTTTCAAACGGTCTCAGAATTCGATGAAACTAGTTTTGTTGGGACCGTATTGTCAAAACATAGCTAGATTTATTTTTCTGGAATTTTTAGAATCAGTATGTGGCCCCGACAAATTGAAATGTACGTTCAAATTTGATATTGAATGTTTTATATTTTAATTTGAAGAAAAATAGACTGAAACAGTCGAATGGGCCTTCGAAACATATCCCATTGTGTTCGGAATGGGGGTATTTAGCTAGGGCGACAATCGTTGGGTTTGGATTGGGGACCATATTAGAAAACCCCTTTTAAAATTTTATATATTTAACGGCCAATAGAAAATTTTCTTTCATTAATTTAAAAATATAAAAAAAACTCAGAAACCCACGCTCTCTCTCGTTATCAACGGCGACTCATGCTCCATTCTTCCCATCCATTTTCCGGCGAATCCTCTCATTAAAAACCCATGGCACTTTGGAGTTATTTGTAGATCCCTCCACCACCTTCAAATCCGTGTAACCTTCACCCCCCATCG
This sequence comes from Allium sativum, assembly GCA_030737875.1. Lineage (NCBI taxonomy): Eukaryota > Viridiplantae > Streptophyta > Magnoliopsida > Asparagales > Amaryllidaceae > Allium > Allium sativum. The sequence continues at coordinate 1,009,333,702 of CM060912.1, read as the reverse complement.
TGCTGTCTACATCGAGAACCGCCACTACGAAGTTGCACCGTTCGAGGGCAAAATCCTCCGCCACCTCTAAATCGAGTTCATCAGGGTGGGTAGCACCATGTGCGCCTCTCCAAGGCGGACAACGTGGCGGTTGCTGATCGACGCAAAGCTTCACGGTTTGGAAGAATTTGGCTGACATAGTTTTGAAGAATTCAGAGAGGTAACGGCTTTAATTATATTAAACTATTTAATAGCACTTTAAAGCGCTACGGTTTTTGATTTCACTGTAAAAATCATATCTTTCTCATTTTTGGAGAAATTCAATGAAACAAGAGACAGTGGACTCGTGTGGACGCCTTCTACATTCTAGAAGAGACCGCATATTTTTCTGAGCCTTCTGCTATTTTTGGTGGAGTGGAACCCAATGTGAGATTTCTGAATTATAAACGATATGGAAACGACGATGTATAAATTATATATTTGAAGTATGAGTTATATAAGCGTTGTACACCTCATGTATAAGCGTTCTATAAGTTGTACGTTCGATGTATAAGTTATATATGCGTTGTAAAAATTATATATGTGCTGAATAGAAGTGAAATATACTAATATATATATACGCCCCTCGTCCACAAACCATGGACGATATTTATTGGTTGTGATTGGTGTGAAAATTGGTTGATAGCGAATGGTTGATTTGAATTGTTTGTGGTTGAAGTTGATCGATTGTGGTTGAAAAATACCCATTTGTGGTTGAGAATTATTTGGTTGAAACCACATAGGATTAGTTTGTAGAAAAGAAAATAAACATGCTGCCTGCGTGCGAACTAGATGCATGAAATCCCCATTGTCAAAAGCTGCGAGGCTTTAAGGTAGAGCGAGGAGCCGTACTAGGGACGACCCCGGTTTTAACTACCTTGCCGTTATGCTGCCGAAATTTTCAATAATATTCATGTGTTAGAATTATTTTCATGCGTTGAAACTATATTCATGTGATGAATAGGAATTCATGTGTTGAACAACATTCATGTTCAAATAAATTGTTTTAACAATAAAAATCACAATTTAATTTTATATAACGAACTATAGAAACCATTCATGTGTTGAATAGAAATTCATTCGTTGAATAGAAATTCATGTGTTGAATGGTTTTCGTGTTTTAAATAAATTGTTTTAACAATAAAAATCACATTTTTATTTTATATATACGAAATATAGAAAACATTCATGTGTTGAATAGAAATTCATTCGTTGAATAGAAAATCATGCGTTGAATGGTATTCGTGTTTGAAATAAATTGTTTTATAATAAAAATCATATTTTTATCATCAATATGAACTATATAAATTAGTTGTGTTTTGAAATAAATTGTTTTACAATAAAAATCAAATTTTTATTATATACATGAATTGTTAAAAATAGTGAAGTGTCAAAATAAATGTCAATTGGATAAAAATATCATTTTTATCAAATGTATGAAAAGAATATGGTTTTGAAATCGAAGAATAGATTATATATATATATATATAATTAAAATAAATTGAATAACGAAGATGCAGTTCGTGTTTTGAAACCAAGATTTCAAATGATTAGTGCGGGAGATCCGACCATCGGATTTTCCCGAAACCGAAACCATTGGGTTCGCTTTGGAAATATCTTTCTAATGACGCCAACTTTGTGAAGATCCAACGATTGGATTGTCTGGAATGTTTAATTCAAATATGAAGAAAAATAGCGCTAGAATCGATTATATTTATATATATAATTAAATTAAATCGAATAACGACGCTGCAGTTCGTATTTTGAAATCGAAACTTAAAACGACTGTACCGGGAGATCCGACAGTCGGATTTTCCCAAAACCGGAACCGTTGGTTTCGTTTTGAAAAGATCTTTCTAATGATATAAATTTTGTGAAGATCCAACGGTTAGATTTTCAGATATGTGTAAATCAAATCTGAAGAAAAACAGCGCCACGGCCGCGTTATGGCCTGAAGCGCCGTTTGAATAAATTGGCTATTTTTAAATAAATAAAAATAGCGATAAATCGTTCTAAAATATTATAAACAATATGGAATAGAAATAAACTGAATTTACCTGGTTTATTGGGTATTTGATGATTGAATGTGAAATTTATAAACTAACTGGAGGTTAGCTAAGTCGAATGGTTTCCTGGGTTTTGATCTGATGTTGGTTTCGGCCTTCGGGGTTAATATTTGGGAAATCATTCTCTTACTGATTTACGGTTAGTGACTGATGAATTAGAATGAAGCATATGTTGTGTTTGTGTAGCACTTGTTCATTATATACGCGAGTTGCTCAGAAAGACCGTGTTTATCCCATTCTGAATAACTGAATCGACAATAAGAAATCAATGATGAAGACGGTGGTTGAAGACCGGAGATATTCACGGTTGGATGATAACTGATGTCTTGATTGGGAGGCATCCCGAAATATAGATAATAAGGGGTGATCGTCCAGACGTACGTGGAGATCGATGGGTATGCGAGGTATATAGTGCCTCCGGTTTCGTTCAGACCCAGAACGAACTTGTAAATGGACTGTGTGTCTGGCATTGGAATTCATTCTGTGTGATAGATAGCCATCAGTTGCATGGTGTGAATTACCTGTGTGACATGCTAAGATGCAGTGATCAAGGCTTCTGTTGAAAAGCAAAGTCTTGTGGTTGATGATCAAAGCACGACCTGTGTGGCATAGCTTTGTGCATAACGTGAATTCGCGAGCCTCACACCCCGGTATGAACCAGAAATGGGAGAGGACATCAGGGAGGGCATGCGTCTCTTTCTAGCTAGAGGTGGTGTCAGCGCTTGAACTGATTGACATTTATATTATTTTCACCTATGTGGTTGTTGCTGTTGCGAGGCGCCTCGGTTTTATCAGTCGATCCGGGACCGATGGAGTCATTCGTTGGCTCATTTGCGCACCATAGGGCGGGGAGACGTATTGTTCAGGGTTTAAGTTTAATCCACATCGGTGGACTGGCCCTGACGATCCAAGGGTCACTCGAGCTTTGATCTTGAGACATGGTAGGCTAGATTGTCTCGAAGTCGGTAAGGACTATCTTTTGCCTTGGTTCATGACGGAAATCCAATTTCCAAATACGTGACTGTGCAGTTTTGATTGTAAATCTATATTTGGCGACATAGTGGCATGGGACACTCATGTCGTCTATGATTGATACTTATGATTTGAAGTTGTTTTTGAAACATATAAACACTAGTAATAATATCAAATACTTTTGTTTTATTCGTATCAAGCATATTTTGGCCATTATAAGGTAAAAACTCTATCCTCCGGTTTGCGTTGCATTGTGTGATGGGAACTGAGTCTTATAATGGCTTCATTTTTGTAAAAAGCATTGCGTTGTTTAAAAGATTTACTTGTTTTAAGCACTGGCAATCCGATGGAGTAAACCCGTTCCGCGAAAGTAACGTGGTCCTGTGATTAGCCATATTATAAAATGTGTTAAGTAGATTTCTCATAACAGTCCCATGACTGACTCGTAGTTTGTTTCACTTGTAAACTCGGGTGCCCCTTTTTCTACACGGGCAGCCTTGTATTCAGGTTTTAATAGGCTCTTTCTGGATAGCTGGAGCTGAAGATGGATTCTATCATTTATCTCTTTTTATGTTGTTCAGCTCCTGTTGTACATATTATGTTTGTTTTCCACCATAGACATTTATGTATAGCTGAATTGTATTTGTACTAAGTATGATCTTGTACACTGTGTAACTCTGATGATTATATTTATCCAGTGTCTTCTATTGTACATTATCTGGTGTATTTATTTAATTCTGTTTTGCTATTATCTGTTTATGTGTTATATTCCAAAGATTACCCTTGCCACCGTCGCACGGGGTTTGGGGTCGTCACAACGTGGTATCAGAGCTTTGGTTAAGCTTAGTGCTGGAATATAACATATTAACGAACTCGTCAGAAATAGAACCAGTAGTGTTCTAGGACGAGTAACTCATTACAGATAATGTCAGTAAGGTCCTAGTATGGGTAAAGCAGAATGAAATACACACCAATAGACACGTTTACATTTAAAGCGTATGTCTCTAAGTTTTGAAATATCTCTTCTTGTGACCTGACACTTTGTCTACCATTTGCAGACGTACTAGAAAATGAGTGGCAGAAACAGAGGAAATAATTGTATGGCTCGACAAGCTAATGAGCCAGTTGTGCTCCCGCAACCAGAATCAGATATAGAAGTTCTATACAAGAGATATAGAAATCTGGGTGGATCACCATTCTTAGGAAAAGAGTCCATTATGGAAACACAAGCTTGGATTCGTTCTGTTGAGAAAATCTTTGAAGGTTTAAAGCTGAGGGATGATCAGAAAAGATTACTGGCATCCTGGGCACTCAAATAAGAAGCTTTGTTTTGGTGGGATTCGATTATTAAAGATAATCTAGAAGGTAATATTGCGTGGGATAGATTTAAAGAGATTTTCCTAGAAAGATTTACTCCTCCTGAAGCAACTGAGCGGTTATGTGATGAATTCTCTTATCTGATACAAGGAGATATGACCATTCCAGAATATCATAAGAGATTCAATGAACTTTCTCATTTTGCCCCGCATCTGATTCAAGATCCAAAGAGGAAGAATCTGAGGTTTATTCATGGCCTGCAAAGAAAATACCAGAATAGTGTGATGAAGAATGTGGAGCTTCCTTTTTCTGAAATGATATACATGGCTTTCCAATATGAGGATCTCAACAAGAAAGGTATGTTGCGCTGCGAAGAGGAAGTAAGTTCTAGTAACAAAAGAAAATTTGAAACAGATAGCTCTGAGGCAAGTGCGCAGCCTGACGCGAGTACGAAGGCTGAGATCAAAAAGAGGCCAAAGGTCAGTCAGAAAAAGGTAAAGACAGTCGTATGTCTAAAGTGTGATCAGCAAGGGCATTCGATGAGGAACTGTAGATCTTCGAACAGACGAAAGGATGATGGGTCTAAATCCGAGAAGAATTTTCAAGAGAATAGAAAGTGCAGTCTATGCCATCAGGTCGGTCATCTTTTAAAGGCCTGCCCGCTATTCAGAAAACCAAGCAGTACAAGTGAATGAAGTGGCAGAAACGTCATCACCCTCAGCTAGTTAGGGAAGGTCTGATGTTTTGGAAGGCACGCTTAATGTCAAAAATATTCCAGTTAAAGTACTGTTTGATACAGGCACGTCGCCAAGCTTTATTGCAAAGAATGCAGTTAAGAAGTTGGATTTGAAATTGAAAAAGCTCAAAGAACCCATCACTGTACATAATCTGGTTGGGAGTTCCCTTGATCTTAGTTGGATTTGTGGGGTGCCTGTCTCTTTTTCCTGTTATCAGTTCCCTACCATCTCGATCATCATGAATTTTACTGAATTTGATCTTATTTTGGGATTAGATTGGTTAACCAAATACGAGACTGAGGTTAAATGCGCCGAGTGAGTTGTTAAGGCAAAGGTCCAATCAGGGAACTATATAACCATACCATGTAAAGGCCCGGATTCAAATAGAAAAGACTTTTAGTCACCTCTAGATGTTTCTCCTGCTCAAATAGAAAATATCCCTGTAGTCACAGAGAATATACAGGACCTCATAAAAGATATTCCTGTCGTTAAGAATTATGCGGACGTGTTTGAGGAAGTTGTTAGCTTACCTCCGCATAGAGAAATTGATTTCAAGATCGCTTTAATTCCGAACGCAAGGCCAGTAGTCAGAGAATGACTCTAAAGGAGAAAGAAGAACTAGATAATCAAACTCGACAGTTGGTATGGAAGGGTCTAATTAGGCCTAGTTTCTCGGATTGGGGAGCAACAGTGGTGTTTGTCCTAAAGTCAGACGGTACTCTGCGACTATGTGTGGATTATCGTGACTTGAATAAGCAGACAATAAAGAATAAATATCCATTGCCGCGAATCGATGATTTATTGGATCGTCTGAATGGAGCACAAGTATTTTCAAGGATGGACCTAGCTACAGGTTTCCATCAGCTTCGTATTGCCGAAGAGTGTGTTCCTATGACAACATTCAGAAGTTCATACTTATTCTACGAGTGGTTAGTAATGCCGTTCGACTTATGTAACGCTCCTGCGTACTTCGTCGATTTAATGAATAGAGTGTTCAGAGGAGTCTTGAATAAGTTTGTTCTGGTCTTTATTGATGATATTCTAATCTTCTTTAAGTCAAAAGCCGAACATGAAAAACATTTGGACCAAGTTATAGAAATTCTGAGAAGGAATGTATTGAAAGCCAAACTGTCCAAATGTATATTCTGGCAAGGTGAAGTAAAGTTTCTTGGCCACGTCGTATCAAAAGAGGGAATTGCTGTGGATCCAAGTAAAATGACCGCTATTCAAAATTGGAAACAACCTAGTTCTCCCACAGAAGTCCGAAGTTTTCTTGGATTGGCTAGTTATTACCGGAAGTTCATTAAAGATTTTTCAAAGATATCTAGTCACTTAACGAAGCTTACAAAGAAGCACTCAAAATTCAAGTGGACTCCAGAATGCGAGGAGGCTTTTGAGAAGCCAAAGTTAAAATTAACAACGGCTCCAGTGTTAACGATAATCGATGGCAATCAAGACTTGAAAGTCTGGACAGATGCCTCTAGAGAAGGCCTTGGTGTAGTATTAATGAAAAGAGGTCAAGTGGTAGCTTATGCTAGCCGTCAGCTGAAGCCACATGAAAAGAACTACGTTACTCATGATCTTGAGTTGTTGGCTATCGTATTCGCTTTGAAAATCTGGAGACATTATCTTTTGGGTGAGAAATTCGAACTGTTTACAGATCATCAGTAGCTAAAGTATCTGTTCACCCAGAAAGACTTGAATCTGAGGCAGCAACGTTGGCTAGAGTTCCTTGCAGCATACAATTTTGAGATTCTGTACACTCCAGGGAAAGCCAATGTCGTGGCCGATGCGTTAAGTAGAAAGAATGTAATGATCGCCAGTTTTCTTATTGCGACTTCTTTGATTGACAAGATATCTGCTCTCCAAAAAGACGACAAATTTATTAAAGGAATGAGCCAGCGCATGCGTGAAGGCAATGATTCAGATTTCCAGCTCGATAGCAAAGGGATTATGAGGTTACAAGGACGAATTTGTGTTCCAGAAGTTCCTGAACTTAGAAGAGATATGCTTGATGAATGCCACAAATCTAAGCTCAGTATCCATCTGGGTGTGAGTAAAATGTATAACGATATCAAGCGAACATTCTGGTGGAAATCATTGAAAAGAGACATCTTTATATATGTTAGAAGGTGCCCTACTTGCCAACTAGTCAAAAGCGACCAACAGAAACCGGCCGAATTATTGCAACCATTGGATATTCCAGGTTGGAAGTGGAAACATATTTCCATGGACTTCATAGATGGTTTTCCCAGAACCAGGAAAGGAAATGACAGTATGTGGGTGATCGTAGATCGCTTCACGAAGACCGCCCATTTTATACTTGTCAAATCCAATAGAACTGCTCAGATTCTGGCGCAGATATATTTCAAGGAAATTGTTAGGCTACATGGAGTGCCGATCAGTATAGTTAGTGATAGAGATCCAATATTTACTAGCAAATTCTGGGAGGCATTTCAAGTAGAACTGGGAACGAAGCTGAACTTGAGCACCGCTTATCATTCTTAGACAGATGGTCAAACTGAGAGGGTGAATCGTATACTAGAAGATTTATTGCGGGCTTGTGTTCTTGACTTTGGTGGATCATGGGAAGACCATTTACCTTTGGTGGAGTTCTCGTACAACAACAGCTACCAACCGAGCCTGACGATGTCACCATTCGAAGCATTGTATCGTAGGCCATGCCAATATCCCGCTTGTTGGGTCAAACATGGTAATAGGCTTGTATTGGGACCTGATATGATCCGTGATGCTGCGGACAAAGTCGATTCGTTAAGAAACGATTACTCGCCGCTCAAAGCCAACAGAAGAGCTATGCCGATAAGAGAAGAAGAGATATATCATTTGTTGTTGGCGACTATGTGTATTTGAAAGTATCGCCAATGAGAGGAGTTATCCGGTTCGGTAAAACAGGGAAATTGGCGCCCAAATTCATTGGTCCGTTTCCTATCCTTGAACGGGTTGGAACTCTCGCATATAGGGTTCAATTTCCTGATTGGCTGCCTGGAGTACATGATGTGTTTCACGTATCTCAACTTTGAAATCATGTCCATGACCCAGACTTGATCGTGGAAAAAGCAGCGCAATGGGATATAGAAATTACTCCAGAGTTGACTGTGAGAAGAGAGCCGCTAAAGATCATTGGCAAAGAAACCAAAGAGCTGAGGAACAAAAAGGTTCACTTAGTCAAAGTGCAATGGAGTGGAGATCCACGAGATTGTACTTGGGAAACCGAGGAGAGCATTAAAAAAGCCTATCCTAAGTGCAGGGTGGATATCTTTGATTGACTCCGGTGCAAGGTACATTTCCCATACTTTTCATTACCATTTGTTCTCTACTTTGTTGATTATTTTCTTTTCATGGATGTAAACTTTTAATTATATAGTCTGATTATTTTAAAAGGATATATGAATCGATTAATATTTTTTTGAAAAGTTAAAAACAAATTGGTTGTTGTCTGCATTGTGTGATAGTGATATGATTAATTAAATTATTGGAATGATAGTTAATTAAATCAATTATTGAACTGAATTAAAAATAGATTGAAATATATACATGTGCAATATATATGTTTGAACAGGTAAAGGATTAGATGTTGAGTAAAGAATTTATTTGCGTGCCCGACAAATAGGTAAACCTTAATGAGTTGGATACACAATTTTATTATTATATCAACTTCAGTGAATGCCATTGGATATGGAGTGCTGGTTGTTCTGTGTGTAATAATAAACATCGCCATAGGATAGTAACAATTAATTTTGAACTACACTATATGGCATACTTCTTAAAGATAGGCATACTTCATCATATACCACATAAGCATTTGGAGCTTGTGTGACGAGGTTGAAGATTTACCATACGAGCGAGAGGCTTGTATGGCGATGACTATATTTTACAGGTTGAACTGATGACTGATATGGACCATATAAAATGTAATGATAGATAGCAAGATTAATAAAAAAAACCACACGGGTCTGGAGATGACAATAAACACATCTCTCTGGTCATTAAGGCATAAAAACCATTTATAGGGTGACGAGAATTTATTCTCTGGAGTTATGATCTATACACACTCCCCTGTGGACACCGGAATATATCACTATAAATATGTGCATGCTTATTAGGATTTATTGGGTACCTAATACGGCCTAATAAATTTCCAAACCCCTTCCCGTACAAACGAGGTTATGGCGAAATTTTTCGAAAATTTAGGGTGTTAGCCAAATTTTTGAAGAATTAGAAAATTCTCAGAAACTAAAAAGTTGGAGACTGGAAGCCAGATTGAAAGTAGAGTTGATTAATCAAACCACTTTTGACTTTGTTCCTTTTCGGGGATGAAAAGTTTTAAGTGGGGGAGATTGTAACAACCCGGAAAATCTGAACTAGTTTGAAAATTTTAATTTGGGTATTTTTGTGAATTTAAAATATTTAAAATAAATATTTTAAATAATAACGACGAAAAGGAAGTTAAAATCGATGTTAGAAAATGAATATAATTATTTCTAATTATAAACAAGGCCTGAAATGGCGCGGTAGTTTTAAAATTTGAATTCAAACTTTGACTGACTGTACCGGGTGCAAAATAAAACGGATTTTAGTGAAACCAAAAATATTTAAATCTGTTAGTGAATATCTTTCTAACGAATCTGAAAAATCGAAGTTTCGTAGCGGGAAGCAAAAGTTATGGCCAAATGAATTTTCAAAAAGGTCGTTATATAGTTTATATAGCCCGTGAAAATGGCCATTTTGCAAAAGACCTCAGAATTCGACGAAACCACTTTTGCTGGATCCGGGATGTTAAATTATTGCTAGATTTCAAATTTCATAATTTTTGAAGCTAGTATGTGAGCGTAGCAAAGGAAAATGTGTTTGGTCGATTTCTATTAAACTGGATCGACCAGAAAATGGCCATTTTTCAAACGGTCTCAGAATTCGGCAAAACTAGTTTTGTTGGGACCGTATCGTCAAAAAATAGCTAGATTTATTTTTCTGGAATTTTTAGAATCAGTATGTGGCCCCGGCAAATAGAAATGTACGTTCAAATTCGATATTGAATGTTTTATTTTTTAATTTGAAGAAAAATAGACTGAAACAGTCAAATGGGCCTTCGAAACATATCCCATTGTGTTCGGAATGGGGGTATTTAGCTAGGGGCAACAATCGTTGGGTTTGGATTGGGGACCGTATTAGAAAACCCCCTTTTAAAATTTTATATATTTAATGGCCAATAGAATTTTTTTTCTTTCATTAATTTAAAAATATAAAAAAAACTCAGAAACCCTTGCTCTCTCTCGTTATCAACGGTGGCTCACGCTCCATTCTTCCCATCCATTTTCCAGTGAATCCTCTCGTTAAAAACCCATGGCGCTTTGGAGTTATTTGTAGATCCCTCCACCACCTTCAAATCTGTGTAACCTTCACCCCCATCGTGCTGTCTACATCGAGAACCGCCACCACGAAGTTGCGCTGTTCGAGGGAAAAATCCTCCGCCACCTCCAAATCGAGTTCATTAGGGTGGGCAGTGCCAGGTGCACCTCTCCAAGGCGGACAGTGGCGGTGGCTGATCGGCGCAAAGCTTCACGGTTTGCAAGAATTTGGCTAACCTAGTTTTGAAGAATTCAGAGAGGTAACGACTTTAATTATATTAAACTATTTAATAGCACTTTAAAGTGCTGTGATTTTTGATTTCACTGTAAAAATCATATCTTTCTCATTTGTTGGCGAAATTCTGTGAAACAAGAGACAGTGGACTCGTGTGGACGCCTTCTACATTCTAGAAGAGACCGCATATTTTTCTGAGCCTTCTGCTATTTTTGGTGGAGTGGAACCCAATATGAGATTTCTGAATTATAAACGATATGGAAATGACGATGTATAAATTATATATTTGAAGTATGAGTTATATAAGCATTGTACACCTCATGTATAAGCGTTGTATAAGTTGTACGTTCGATGTAAAAGTTATATATGCGTTGTAAAAATTATATACGTGTTGAATAGAAGTGAAATATACTTATACAAATATAAATAAACATATATATATATATATACGCCCCTCGTCCACATACCATGGACGATATTTATTGGTTGTGATTGATGTGAAAATTGGTTGATAGCGAACGGTTGATTTGAATTGTTTGTGGTTGAAATTGATTGATTGTGGTTGAAAAATACCCGTTTGTGGTTGAGAATTATTTGGTTGAAACCACATAGGATTAGTTTGTGGAAAGAAAATGAACATGCCGCCTACGTGCGAACTAGATGCATGAAATCCCCATTGTCAAAAGCTGCGAGGCTTTAAGGTAGAGTGAGGAGCCGTACTAGGGACGACCCTAACTACCCTGCCGTTATGCTGCCGAAATTTTCAATAATATTCATGTGTTAGAATTATTTTCATGTGTTGAAACTATATTCATGCATTGAATAGGAATTCATGTGTTGAACGACATTCATGTTTAAATAAATTGTTTTAACAATAAAAAACACATTTTTATTTTATATATACGAACTATAGAAAACATTCATGTTTTGAATAGAAATTCATTCATTGAATAGAAATTCATGTGTTGAATGGTATTCATGTTTTAAATAAATTGTTTTAACAATAAAAATCACAATTTTATTTTATATACACGAACTATAGAAAACATTTATGTGTTGAACAGAAATTCATTCGTTGAATAGAAATTCATGTGTTGAATGGTATTCGTGTTTGAAATAAATTGTTTATAATAAAAATCATATTTTTATCATCTATATGAACTATATAAATAAGTCATGTTTTGAAATAAATTATTTTACAATAAAAATCACATTTTTATTATATACATGAATTGTTAAAAATAGTGAAGTGTCGAAATAAATGTCTCTTGGATAAAAATATCATTTTTATCAAATGTATGAAAAGAATATGGTTTTGAAATCGAAGAATAGATTATAATATATATAAATAAAATAAACCGAATAACGAAGCTGCAGTTCGTGTTTTGAAACCGTGATTTCAAACGATTAGTGCGGGAGATCCGACCATCGGATTTTCCCGAAACCGAAACCGTTGGGTTCGCTTTGGAAATATCTTTCCAACGACGCCAACTTTGTGAAGATCCAGCATCTGGATTGTCTGGAATGTTTAATTCAAATCTAAAGAAAAACAGCGCCATAATCGATTATATATATATATATAAATTAAATCGAATAACGACGTTGTAGTTCGTATTTTGAAATAGAAACTTCAAACGAGTGTACCGGGAGATCCGACCGTCGGATTTTCCCAAAACTGGAACCGTTGGATTCGTTTTGAAAAGATCTTTCTAATGATATAAATTTTGTGAAGATCCAACGGTTAGATTCCCAGATATGTGTAAATCAAATTTGAAGAAAAACAGCGCCACGACCGCGTTATGGCCTGAAGCGTCGTTTGAATAAATTGGCTATTTTTAAATTAATAAAAGTAGCGATAAATCGTTATAAAATATTATAAACGATATGGAATAGAAATAAACCGAATTTACCCTGTTTATTGGATATTTGATGATTAAATGTGAAATTTATAAACTAACTGGAGGTTAGCTAAGTCGAATGGTTTCCTGGGTTTTGATCTGATGTTGTTTTCGGCCTTCGGGGTTAATATTTGGGAAATCGTTCTCTTATTGATTTACGGTTAGTGACTGATGAATTAGAATGAAGCGTATGTTGTGTTTGTGTAGCACTTGTTTATTATATACGCGAGTTGCTCAGAAAGACCGGGTTTATCCCATTCTGAATAACAGAATCGACGATAAGAAATCGATGATGAAGACGGTGGTTGAAGACCGGAGATCTTCACCTCGGTTGGATGATAACTGATGTCTTGACTGGGAGGCATCCCGAAATATAGATAATAAGTGGTGATTGTCCAGACGTACGTGGAGATCGATGCGTATGCGAGGTATATAGTGCCTCCGGTTTCGTTCAGACCCAGAACGAACTTGTAAATGGACTGTGTGTCTGACATTGGAATTCATTCTGTGTGATAGATAACCATTAGTTGCATGGTGTGAATTGCCTGTGTTACATGCTAAGATGCAGTGATCAAGGCTTCTGTTGAAAAGCAAAGTCTTGTGGTTGATGATCAAAGCACGGCCTGTGTGGCATAACTTTGTGTATAACGTGAATTCGCGAGCCTCACACCCAGGTATGAACCAGAAACGGGAGAGGACATCAGGGAAGGCATGCGTCTCTTTCTAGCTAGAGGTGGTGTCAGTGCTTGAACTAGCTGACATTTATATTATTTTCACCTGTGTGGTTGTTGCTGTTGCGAGGCGCCTCGTTTTTATCGGTCGATCCGGGACTGATGGAGTCATTCGTTGGCTCATTTGCACCCCATAGGGCGGAGAGACGTATTGTTCAGGGTTTAAGTTTAATCCACATCGGTGGACCGGCCCTGACGATCCAAGGGTCACTCGAGCTCTGATCCTGAGACATGGTAGGCTAGATTGTCTCGAAATCGGTAAGGACTATCTTTTGCCTTGGTTCATGACGGAAATTCAATTTCCAAATACGTGACTGTGTGGTTTTGATTGTAAATCTATATTTGGCGACATAGTGGCATGGGACGCTCATGTCGTCTATGATTGATACTTATGATTTGAAGTTGTTTTTGAAACATATAAACACTAGTAATAATATCAAATACTTTTGTTTTATTCGTATCAAGCATATTTTGGCCATTATAAGGTAAAAGCTCTATCCTCCGGTTTGCGTTGCATTGTGTGATGGGAACTGAGTCTTATAATGGCTTCATTTTTGTAAAAAGCATTGTGTTGTTTAAAATATTTACTTATTTTAAGCACTGGCAATCCAATGGAGTAAACCCGTTCCGCGAAAGTGGTGTGGTCCTGTGATTAGCCATATTATAAAATGTGTTAAGTAGTTTTCTCATACCAGTCCCATGACTGACTCGTAGTTTGTTTCACTCGCAAACTCGGGTGCCCCTTTTTCTACACGGACAGCCTTATATTCAGGTTTTAGCAGGCTCTTTCTGGATAGCTGGAGCTGAAGATGGATTCTATCATTTATCTCTTTTTATGCTGTTCAGCTCCTATTGTACATATTATGTTTGTTTTTCGCTGTAGACATTTATGTATAGCTGAACTGTATTTGTACTAAGTATGATCCTGTGTACTGTGTACTGTGTAACTTTAATGATTATATTTATCCAGTGTATTCTATTGTACATTATCTGGTGTATTTATTTAATTCTGTTCTGCTATTATCTATTTATGTGTTATATTCCAAAGATTACCCTTGCCACCGTCGTACGGGGTTTGGGGTCGTCACAATAAGTTTGAAAGCTAACTGTTCTTCCAGATCTAACCGCTGGTGAATTTGATAACAAACTTGGTTCGTTCAGACATAACATGCTTTGCAAGCTCGCCAGGGAGAACGAGACGAACGGATGTTTGAATCTCACGAGAAGTGATAGTCGGCTTCTTATTGTACCTTGCCAACTTTGAAGATTCCTAAGCAAGCTTCTCAAATATGTCGTTAATGAAAGAATTCACAATCCCCATGGCTTTGCTTGAAATTCCAATATCGGGATGCACTTGTTTCAACACTTTGAAAATGTAAATCTTGTAGGTTTCAATTGCTTTCGCCTTGCTCTTTTTCTCCTTGTCGGCGGTTGCTGAGGATTCTTTCGCAGAAAGCTTCTTTTCGGCTCTGGGCTTCTTGCCAACTGGTGTTTTTTCTGTGGTCTTCTTTTCCTCTTCGGGTTTCTTCTCTACGGGTTTCTTTTCAGCTTTGGGCGCCGTGGAAAAAGTTAGGGTTCTGAGAAACGAGTTTCGATTTGAACAATTGGGGAAAATATCTGGACTACAATAGGGAATACAAAGTTCGATGCATTATAAAGGCGTAAAGCTGGTTGTTAATTGGACGAAAGGTGATGATGCAGATCATAATGATGGATGGATTTCAAGCATTAGATTGTCGTACTATCGATGGTTGATATTTGTTAATCACATTGGGGCACGAGGATTGATGAGCTGGATCCTGGGAGGCGTGTTTTGAAGCAACTGTGCTTCATGTTTTGCACGTACGATTGGTCATCTGAAATAAATGAGACTGAATCCCAATGTAAAGATCAAGATCTGATTCTCAAGAATAACACAAAACTTGTTTGTCATGTAAATCCCTCAACTAGGTATGAACGTTGATTGGTTTTTATTTCAAAATTATTTTAGTATTTTGATCGAGTTTGATTTCTTTATATTTGAAAATTGAACCAACAATTCAAATGAAATTTAATATTTAAGTAACTTTGAAGTCAAAAGATTGTTATCTCTATAAACAATATAAGTTTTCTTATTCTTCTTTTGCTTCGTACTAAATTTTTTAAACGAAATATATGTTTAAAAAAATGTTTGCATCGTATGTCATCAATTAGTTGTCTTAATCTTATATTATATCAATAAGTAAAAGACTTATTTCATTTTAGGAGAAGTTAAATAAACCAATCAAAGCAAATCAGATATTATGGTGTTGATTGGTTTTGGTTTTAATAAGAAACCAGTTCGATTTGGTTTGGTTTATGCTTCTTGAACGTAAGTTTTGATTTTGCCTTTTTTTATTGGTTTTAAATTGCACCAATCATTAGCTCGTATATACATTTAATATCACGAGAGTGATCGAAACTACAAAGAAGCCATCTGTTAACATCACAAAGTTTGTATGTTGTTTAATTAAATTATTATCAACTGAGATGAATAATGGACTTGTCGTCGACCATCGAATAAAAAATAATCGGGTTTCAATAGTTTTTGTGGTGAGAATCTACTTTAGATGCGTTCAAGGTTCGCGCATATTTCTCCTAGAAACTTCTAAATATTAAAAAAATATCGATATTGAATCAAAATATCTTTTAGTAAGGTTGAAATATCGGTTTTTTATGACTAAAAACTTCATGCCTTGTCATTTCGTTATATTCTTAAAAGCCATAAAAAGGTACTTTTTCAAATATTTTTTTAACTGAAAACCTACACGGTGGAACTTTAAAGGATGTAGCACAATGGAAACATAAATTGTAATATAAAAACGTTATGAAATGATACAAGGTGGAATTGCACGTCGGTCGGTTTGATGCAGTTTGGATCCCAAGCCGCTTTCGCATCACACTAGATGGCTATCCAAAAAATACAAGCCACCATACTATTCTTTTAAATAGTTTGACTTCGCTTCAATTTGATGTAATGCGACTCATTTTGGTCTGGTTCGGTTTGAATCCATGTTAAACATAAAGTAAAAGAATTGTTTCCATCAGCATCTATAATTAAAGAACCAAACTATCTCTGGTCTTAACGTCGATATACCATTAGCAATCATCATTATACTGTTTATTCATGCTTTATAAATATTTGTGTATCTTTTGGTTGTTATTTATTATGAACACATGCTTACTCTGCAATTCAACTGAAAATTGAACTACTTGATATTTATATCAAAAACACTTGTTTATTTATGATGCTTATGAAATGAGACTGTTGCATCGTTTCATATGTTATATCCTAAAACACACAAATTTGACATCGCTCTCAATGACTTTATGACACTTTGCTTCCTATGTGCAGACAGTTCATTCTAGATTATTATATGAGTACAGCTTGGTTAACGTACGCATGTTTAATAATAAATCCATTTTTAGTTTGCACATCATACCATGAATGGTTTTAATTTGACCTTGGTTAGATCAATCAATGGAAAACTATCGAGCGAATCATTTCATGGTTATTTAATAATTACCAATAGTAATCCCTTAATGCTCCTATAAATCATGAGCAATACACTATTCAATATTTGGAGAGCATTGCACATATCAGTCTCAATTGGCGCATTAATATCCATACTCCAGTCCCTTCATGCTTATATTATGTCATGTGTTTTGAGCTTTCAACATTAGTTGCAAAAAATGAGAATGGTGGAGGAACAACGAAAGAATGGAAGGAAGAAGGATATGACGATAGAAATGTTGGAGGAACGATGAAAGGGTGCATTATCTTTTGTTCTTCTGTTATTTTCAAAACACTGAAAGATAAAATAAAAATTCCATTTAATGTGTTGATTTAGTTTTTATTACGTCGTTTTTCATGATATACGTGCGTTGTTTGTACTTCTGCGTCGATTAAACCGAAGATCAAAAGGCAAAAACCCCAGCCTAAGGATATACTACAACCTAGATTTCCAGTTCTCAATTATAAGAACAATAAAAATTGAGTAATGATAAATATTTGTAGACGCTTTCTAAATGTTTATTTTATGATTGGATACTTAGGTGCAAATTTAGATAGTATGAACCATACCATCGTGAGAAGTCCGACCGATGATCTTTTACGTCATGCCCATACACTCTAGTGCTTGTCAATTTTTAAACATTGTACATGCGCAAATAGAAAAACTTATGTCCTCTTTGAAATATCAGTATGCATTTTTCTTATTGCGAGGAAAAATTGGGTATCCTAATTGCTTAATGGTTGGATCTCTGGTGAAAAGTATCCTAACGATATTGCAGCGAGTTTTCAATCATTCTTTCGCCTTAAATCTCCATAGATATTTACTGAGAACCCTGAATCGAGTAAACCGTCATCAATTTTTAGCTTTCCTCCAGTTAGAATCACTCCCCCAATTTCCCGGTGCATAATCCGATTTAATCTTTGTTTTCTTCTTTTTTTCTCTTCTACAATTCTATTTTAGATTTCGAACGTGTTAGAATTTTGGGTATGCTAATGTATTGTTTGTTTACAATAAGCGGTCACTTGTTTGATCGCTTATTGACCATTAAACACTTTAATATTGTTTGTTTTGAATAAGCATTCAGATATGAAACACTTACTCAGCGAAAATGCATTAAGTACTTTGATAACGCTTTTTGTAGTTCAGAATTTTTATTGATAATTTCTTCCATATATATCATTCATTGTAATTTTTTATATACCATAAAAATACATTAAAAATTCAATAAAACTAAAATAAAAAAGTATAAAAATTCATTATACTTAAGATTTCACATATTTCAAATTATATTTTTGTTACATTTCTAAACTCATATTTATTTTGATAAATAAAAACAAAGAAAAAATCAATAATATTTAATTTTGAAAAAAAGATAGGAAATTGCAAATTTGCAAGTTACATACCTTTGATAATTAATTTTCAAGGTTAATTTTATTAAATTTGAATTTCATGAAATCTTTTTTCAAAAAACTTAAAATTTAATAGTAAAAAAAGTAATTTAAATCTTTTAAAATTAGATACTTTATAATAGTGGAAAATGGGCTGGAGGACAAAGTTTTAAAATTTTTTAACCCAAAAAACGTGGCTTAGATAATTTCACGTGAAGGCCAAACTTCGGTTTATTTTTAGGCATAAGTGAATAATGCTCTATTTTAAATTTTCTCCTTCCCTCTTTCGATTTTCTTTCAATTCAAATGGAAAATTGAATCATTCATTGATTATGTGCATTTTACATCGTTAATTGGATTATTTCAATTGTTTTATTGAATTGATCTTAGCAGGTAATTTTACCCTAATTTACTTTTGTATTTTCGGATCGATTCGATTTGTTTTTTACTATTTCTTTGTTATATTTTGTCGATTTTATATTCTTATTAATTTACAGGTTATTTGCGTTAATATGTCTGATTTGGTTTCAATCACTAGAGAAGAACAAGGTATGTTTTTGGATACGCTGTTATGATTTTTTTAGATCTTAATGCTATGTGCATTTAGCATTTTCTTGCTGTTTAATATTTATTTTGACTGTACATGGATTTTTGTTATCTCATAACATCATTTGTTATTTATATCTGAATTTGTATAATTTTTGGTAGGAGCAGTCTTGGGAATAGTATTTTGGTTTTATTTTTACTTGATGAGTGTAGCTACTCTATTCGACTGGACATGAGTTGTTCTTTAATTGCTGTTAAGAATAGCATATGTGAATATTGGACACATCTTACTCCTTGTTCTATTGAAATATCATATAATTTGGAAATTAAGATTATCAAAGTTGATACTAATTCGGATTTGCATACAATATTGTGCTTTCAAATATACAAGAAGAGTCCTTTTTTGTTTTCACTGTTAAGTCATGCCATCTTGCTCTGGAGCTCAATGTTGATAGTAGTTTTTCAGTTAATTCTAATCAACAGAGAATTTCAGTTTGTTCTGATTCTTATAGCATCAAGTTCTCATTTGAAAGATATTATGAAGAAAGGGTGTCAACTGAATCTTATGAATTTGATTGGTTATTGTTTTAGTGGCGCTGAAGATTTTAGGGAGTTTCTAATGGCTAATCAAATAAAAGAAGGACATGAATTGATTTTTGAAAAAAACCATCCTGAAAGAATATCTGTCATATGATCTTGGAACAAAGAAGGTTGCAAATTCAATTTAAATGCTTCTTCGAATCCCAGACAACCTCTTCTATTCTTTATTAGAACTTATAACTTTGAACATTCGTGTGGTGCGGGATTAAGGGATGTTAAGAAAGTTCATATTTCTAGTAGATTTATTAAATCTTTGATTATTGATCAAATTAAAGATGTCCCTATGAAGAAACCGAAAGATATTATGGCTGAATTTAGAAGAGAGTTTAATTTTAATCTTTCTTATTATTTTGCATACTCTCGAAAACAATTGGTTTTGAAGGAAATTTATGGAGATGATGCTTTGTCATATAATGAATTAAATTGGTATTTGGAGACTTTGAAGAAAACTAATCTAGGAAGTTATGTTGCTTTGGATGTTGATCCGTCGAGTCAGCAATTTGAAAGAGTTTGCATTTGATTTAATGCTTGCTTAGTTGGTTTTCGACATTGTCGTCCTCTTATATTTCTAGATGCAACAATTTTAAAGGGTAGACCGGGAGTTTTATTAGCAACCACTGAAAAAATGGAAACCAAGGTTTGAGTTTTAGTCTTTGTCTTTTATTTTTAAGTTGTTTTGTATTTTGTTTTTGAATTCTTTAGTACGCGAATTTTGGTGAAGTTCATGTATTTTATGGGAATGTTGGTGAATTTCATGCTAGTGGATTCAGTTTTGATGATGCATTGAATTAGATTTGATCAGCCCTGGCCTAATGTTTAAGTTTTTTGTCAGAATTGAATCTTGTTTTACAGTTCCAATTTTCAAGTTGATTACCATTTGACCATTACATCAATGAAAAATATTGTTACTGGAAAATATTTGCTTACAACAAATTTCTACTTGTTGCCTTCAGTTGATGATATATTTCGGCTTTCCCTTGGCTTCTCTGGAATTGACAATACACTTACCATGCTATATAACAGTATAACATTAGGTTTCTTTCACTGTCAAAGGTTTGGGTTTGTAACTAATTAATGCAAGTTGGCATGCATGCTACAATCCATATTAGAGGTTGCCTTTCTTTGGTGCAGTGTTGCCGTACATGCTGTACATTTCTGGGCCAGGGCTCCTAGCTAGTGTGACGGCCCAGGAGCCATTATATGGATTACATATTGCATATATTTATAACACTGAATATTGCATTACATTTGCATTATATTTGATAATGCTAATTTGGTTAGCATTTTTTATTCATAGTTTTACAAATTCCATTTGACAGACAGATATCGAAATACTGCATGTTCTATTTTCTTATTTGACTTCTGCATTTTTTGTTTGTTCAATACTATGGAATACATATTGCTGGTATTTTTTTTCATTGTATTGTATATTATTGCTTCTTTTTTTCCCTTGCAATCATGAAATATATTATGAAAGTTTGTGTAACAACCCGAAAATCTGGGCCAATTTAAAATTTTTATTTTGGCAATTTTAGCGAGTTTTGATTATTTAAAATGAATTATTTTAAATAATATCGACGAGAAATTTATTTTGAATATAATTCGACGTATATATTTATATACATCGTCGTTAGAATATAAATATTTATATATAATTATAAATAGGATTGAAAATGGCGCGGTAGTTCGATAATTCGATTTCAAACTTCAATTGAACGTACCGGGTGCAAAACAATCCGGATTTTAGTGAAACAAAAAACATTAGGATCTAATTGATAATATCTTTCCAACGAATCCGAAAAATCGAAATTTCATAGCGGGAATCAAAAGAAATGTCCAGTAGAAAATTCTGAATAGTCGCTATGGAATTCAGGCCCTTAAAAATGGGAATTTTGCAAACGACCTCGGATTTCGACGAAACCACTTTTGTTGGGTCCGTGATGTCAAATTATTGTTAGATTCCAAATTTCATAATTTTTCGAATCAGTATGTGAGCGTGGAAAAGGAAAACGCGTTTGACCAGTTTTAGTTGATTTTAATCGACTGGAAAATGGTCATTTTTCCAACGGTCTCAGAATTCGACGAAACTAGTTTTGTTAGGACCGTATCGTCAATACAAAGCTAGAAAATATTTTTCAAGATTTTTTAGAGTTAGTATGTGACCCCAGTGAATTGAAATGCGCGTTCAAATTCAATATATAGAGTTATATGTTGATTTTGACGAAAACTGATTAAAACAATCGAATTGGCCTACGATACATATCCCATTGTGTTCGGAACGGGGGTAAAACATTACGGACGACAGTCATTGGGCTCGATTTGAGATTCGTATGAAAAGTCAACTTTCAAAGGAATAATATATATATATATATATATATATATATATAATTACCATCACCCTCTTTATCTCTCCCTCCCCCCACGTTCTTTCGCAGTCAAACAAAATAAAAAAATGAAAAAGAAGGCCGATCCCCTTTTCCCGCGCCTCCTTTCACCATCGCCATCCCCTCCGCTCCGCCCTCACCACCACCTTCTTCCCCGCTTCAGCCTCGTCCGTCCTCCTCCAGGTCCACGCGAGAACGAGCAGCCCCAAACCCTGGACCGCGAGACTCCACCATCGTCCGCCCCCTGTTGCGTCAACCGCCTCCGCCCTACCCGCAGCCCTCCCCAACGATCCACCGCCCTCCCCTCCCTTCAATCTCTCCTCGCCTTCCTCCTCTCTCCTCAGACCCGCTGGAAATCCCTCCCCACGCCCAAATTCCCTCCACCATCTCGCTGAACTGCCGCAATCACCGTCAACAGTTGAGGCTCCGACCACCGTACGCCCGTGTCCAGTCTTGAGCGCTACACCCTGAACTGTTGCGCAAGATTCACCGGGTCTTCCTTTGCGATGTTAGTGAATTCACATGGAATGGATTCAATTATTTTCAGTTTTACTATAATTTCACATACGAATTTTTTCCAGTTGATTATATATAACCATGGTTTTGAAAATTTTGATTCTTGTTTGTAACAAGCTTTGTTTTATTTTTAACTTTAAAAAAGCTTTGATTTTGCTTTAAAAAAAATAAAAAGATGAGAGCTTTAAAAATAAAAAGGTATGATTTTTATTATTTACAAAGCTTTGATTTTTTTAAACGATGAAAAGAAGGCGTGAATTTTAACATGAAAAAGATCTCATTTTTAATTAGAGAAAGAGTAGATTTTTAAAATAGAAAAGATTAGATTTTTGAATTTGAAAAGGCGAAATCTTTAAAATTGAAAAGGCGAGATCTTCATATAGAGAATGGCGGTGTAAAAATAGAATTTTTATTTATATAGTAGCAATGTAAAAATAGAATTTTTATCCATATAGCGTGATTATAAAAATTCGATTTTTATATACTGAATAGCGAAGTAAAAATTCGATTTTTATATATTGAATAGCGAAGTAAAAATTCGATTTTTATATATTGAATAGCAAAGTAAAAATTCGATTTTTATATATTGAATAGCGAAGTAAAAATTCGATTTTTATATTGTAGTGGCTACGGGCAGCGAAAGTGACGAAAGACGAGAACGGCGAAGATTTCTATAAATGAAGTGTCGTGAAGTTGGAATAGCTATTGGTGAGAACTTCTCACCTTTCAAAATTTCTTTTTCTAGTTATATATATATACTAGGATGCAGACGGTGTTTAGTAGCACCCGACACCCGTCATCCACAGACCTTGGATGGCTTGTTTGTTTGATTGATGTGTTGTGAAATTTGTTTGTGAAATTGATGTGAAATAGATAATGAAATATATTCATGTGTTGAAATAAAATAAAATATTTATATAGTTAAAAAAATATTTTATCGTTAAAAATATATTTTTTAACGTGAATGTGAATAAATAAATAGTTATAAACAAATCGGCCGATTTGTTTATATACACTGATTTGACTGATATTGATTGGGTCGATAAATTTTACACATCGCACAACTGCACGAATAAAATCTGTGTTTGATTGTTTGAAACCCCACACGGGTATTGGGATAATATATGACATACACTAATCCCAATAATTAGTTGTATGTCGATCGAATGATTGACAGGCTGTTATAAGCGTTAGATATCTATATTTGATGCTTATACAGTGTAGTGCACTTTGGATGATCGTTGATTATTTATCGTTGCTATTATATACATGTGTTGTATGGAATCCATATAATTAACTTTATATGGTAATTGATTGGGCCTCATTCCAATTTAGAAGATAAAGAATATTATAAATAAAGGTTCATGTGTTGACTGTACTCATCCGTTGAGATTAGTCATGTGTTGAACGAAGTATTTTAACAATAAAATTTACATCTTTATATTATTAAATAAAGGTTCATGTGTTGACTGTACTCATCCGTTGAGATTAGTCATGTGTTGAACGAAGTATTTTAACAATAAAATTTACATCTTTATATTATTAAATAAAGGTTCATGTGTTGACCGTACTCATCCGTTGAGATTAGTCATGTGTTGAACGAAATATTTAGATTCACGTATTGAATAGGATAAATATTCATTTGTTGAATAGAATAACGGAATTATTGAAATATATAAAGCCGTGTTGATTAGAGATGGGCTATTTTGACGCGAACGATATTTATATCGATTATATTCGTTTTTATAATTTGAATTGAATCGAAAAGAAAACCAATTTGAATTGAATCGAATAGAAAACCAATTTGAATTGAATCGAATAGAAAACCAATTTGAATTGAATCGAATAGAAAACCAATTTGAATTGAATCGAATAGAAAACCAATTTGAATTGAATCGAATAGAAAACCAATTTGAATTGAATCGAATAGAAAACCAATTTGAATTGATTCGAATAGAAAACCAATTTGAATTGAATCTAATAGAAAACCAATTTGAATTGAATCGAATAGAAAACCAATTTGAATTGAATCGAATAGAAAACCAATTTGAATTGAATCGAATAGAAAACCAATTTTAATTGAATCGAATAGAAAACCAGTTTGAATTGAATCGAATAGAAAACCAGTTTGAATTGAATCGAATAGAAAACCAATTTGAATTGAATCGAATAGAAAACCAATTTGAATTGAATCGAATAGAAGACCAATTCGAATTGAATTGAAAACCAATTTGAATTGAATTGAAAATGAATTCGAATTGAATTAAAAACGAATTGAAATGAATTCAAATTGAATTGAAATTTGAATTGAATAGAAATGAATTTTAAAACGAATTTATAAGGAAGAATTCAATTTTGATTTGAATCGAAATGGAAGTTGAAATTGTTTTTGAAACGAATTTAAAACTATTTATAAACTTCGTTTTAAATAGAAATCGACGAAATATATATTATACATAATATATATATATATATATATATAGTATAATGGCCTGAATAGAACGCGCCGCGCCGCGGCAGTTCGTGAATTTCGACCATTTATTTCAAACGGACATTACGGGAGATCCGACCGTTGGATTCTCCTAAAAACGGAACCGTTGGGTTCGTATCGAAAAGAGCTTTCTAACGAGTATTATAAATTTGAAATCTAACGGTTGGATTTGGAGATATGCCCAAATCAAATTTGGAAAAGGTCGCTGTAAGTGCAGTTCGATGGCCGTTGATGGAAATCGACTGTACGAGCCTTGATAAAATTATTAAAAATAGTAATAATTTGTGTAAAATCATAAGAAATGATTTGGGAAAAATTGGGATGAAAAACTCCATATTTGAAAAGATAAAAATAGATTTTTATCGAAATGAACTAGTTTTGAACTGAAATTAAAACCCATTTATTTTTAAATAAATAAATTGGATTTGAAATGGGTTTAAATAGAATTGATTCATGGGTTTATCGTGAACTGTGTTTTAAATAACACTAGTTCTTTAACCCGGTAATAAATAAAATGTGATTTGGGTTTGTCGTGAACTGTGTTTTAAATGACACTAGGTCTTTAACCCAGAAAAAGGAGTTTTAATGAATCTGTAATTGGATTGAAATGTGAATTGATAATCTAAATTATCAAATTTAGAAAATAAGCGAGAATGGAGTATCACCAGTTTTGCTCCAAAGCGATAGTTAAATCTTTAATTAGATTTGAACGTGAAATGGTAATTAATTTTACCGATAACACCGTGGTATTAGATATGGAGTACTACCAGTTTTGCTTCATGGGATGAATAGGTTGGGATTGGGAAATAAAATAAATAATTACTTCGGTGTGATTCGCTAATCTCGACTAGTTTGAAAAACCATAATTTGGTTTGAAATGACATCCAAAGGAAGATTAAAGGATAAATTTTAAAGAATTTATCTTGGATAAAATTAATGGGAACCTTTCCCTAAGAATATGAAATTTAGAAACTAGTTGTAGGTTAGTTAAGAAGAATGGTTTCCTGGATATAGATCTGATGTTGGTTTCGGCCTTCGGGGTTAATATTTGGGAAATTGTTCTCTTGCTAATTTGCGGTTAGTGACTGATGAATTGGAATGAGGCGTATGTTGTGTTTGTGTAACATTTGTTTTTAATATACGTGGGTTGTTCGGAAAGGCCGGGTTTATACCCATTCTGAATAACCGATTCGACGATAAGTTGAAGATGAAGATGGTGGTTGAAGACCGGAAGTCTTCACATCGTTTGGATAATTACTGACGATCCTGATTGGGCTATACACCCAAGAGGATGGAAATAGTTGGTGGTCGTCCAGACGTACTTGGAGATCGATGGATATGCGAGGAAAGTGCCTCCGGTTTCGTTCAGACCCAGAACGAACTTGTAAATGGATTGTGTGTCTGACATTGGATTTTATTCTGTGTTGATTGATTTCTGTTAAATATATATCTTTTTGGCGGCGGAGAATTTATTCTCTTGCTTAACGCCCTTCTTTGAGACATACGAGCTTAGAGGTTATATATCGATAGATATCAATCGCATGGCATGAATTGCCTGTGTGGCATGCTGAGTTGCATGGATCAAGGCTTCTGTTGAAAAGCAAAGTCTTGTGGTTGATGATCAAAGCATGGCCTTTGTGGCGTAGCTTTGTGTATAACGTGAATTCGCGAGCCTCACACCTCGGTATGAGTTAAAAACGAGATACGGACTGCGGGGAGAGCACGACGTTTCTTTCTAGCTTTGGTGGTGTCAGTGACTTACCAGCCCTGACATTTATATACTTTTCACCTATGTGGTTGTTGGATGAGGCGCCTCGATTTTAGGTCTGCAAGGACCGGGAAACATATGTTCAGGAATACTAATCCTCTAACGTAAGTGAGGACCGACCCTGAAGATCCAGGATTGCCCAGAGTGTGTAGTCCTGATACATTTGCTAGAGCGTCTCGAAAGCGGAGAGGAGCTTGCCCCTTGCCTCGACTCATGACGGAAATCCAATTTCCAATACGTGTATGGCGGTTTTAATTGTAGAACTAGTATGGCGACATGATATATGGTACCCATGCCGCCTATGATTCATATTTATGATTGAAATTGTTTTGACACTATACACTTATTATAGTATCAAATGATTTGTTTTAAACGTACCAAGCATATTTGGCTATTATAAGGGAAAACCCTATCCTCCGGCTTGCGTTGCATTGTGTGATGGGACCTGGGTCTTATAATAGCTTCATTTTTCGAAAAAGCATTGCGCTGTTTATTCTATGCACTGGTATTCTTGGGAGGAAACCCGTTCCGTGTTATACGGCGTGGTCCCATGAATTACTCTCTTTTAAAGTAAAGTTTTAAATAACTGTTTTAGTTCTCACACCAGTCACATGACTGACCTGGAGTTTATTGTTTTAACCTAAACTCTAGGTGCCCCTATTTTCCGCACGGGCAGCTAGTAGTTTTGGTTTTGCAGATTTATATTCACAGGATCCTGATTTACAGCTGGAACGATGCTCGGAAAGTTCTGTATCCGTGTATTACTTTCAGTTGTGCTTTGTATTATTTTTCCGCTGTAGTACTGTATTTAAATCTCTGATATTTATCGAATGTAATTTATTCATTTATACTCTGTATATTCTTGTATCTGATGGAATTGTTGTAATAACAATGAAATGTTCTTCCGTCTGCGTTCTGATTTGTCCTGTTCTCAAAAGATCTGGGGTTTCGAACGGTCTAGATCGGTTTAACGACTGATTCAAATCGAGCGAAATTCCCGGCCGTCACATTTGGTATCAGAGCTTTGGTTTACAGAGCTCGAGAACAAGACACATTAGAACCCTACGAAAGAATTCATCAGATATTGGGTTAGTAATATCCAATTAGAATGACTCGTTAGAGATAGGATCAGTAGTATCCTAGAACGAGTGTGAAGAGTATATTTTTCAAATGAAAACAATTTTGTTTTGAAAATTTAAACCATTTTAAACGTATTTGAATATTTATTTATATTGAATTTGGACAATCCAATATATAAAGATTTTGCATATACGCGTCATGAACGTATATTCGAAGTTTTAATATACTGGATAGATATAGAATCACGTTCTAGTCGCCCGGAGATGGTACTGATAATTGTCATGACATCATCAGTATTTATGTTCGTGTTTCGAAGGTGTGATACCTATATATTTCCATTAGACTGGTGTGAGAACCAAAACTTATATAGCTAGATTTATTTGTTGTGAATTGGCATCAAAAACATGATTTTTGACTATATATCAAATTTATGAATTTGAAACGTTAATCCACTAATTGATTGATGTTTGTGTTGCTTGCTTAGTTGTTTGATAATTTTTGAACCATTATGCCTAATTGAACCAAATATTGAACTATATTGAAAATTGGTCGCATTTGCTTGCATATACATGTATATCCATTGAACAGGTCATATCAAGGAGGCTAGAGCAGAGAATAAAATTTGTTTGCCCGACAAATAGGTACATGTTTACTATAATTTACTGTTTTGTTTGGGTGATGATGATTTTATGAGCCTATTGGCTAGTCGCTTGGCTTTTTCTTTTTCTTTTTGAGATCAGAAGGCCTATATGGCAATTTCGGGATTTCCCCGTGGCTCCCGGTGCAGGGGAGGTTATGGCGAAATTTTTCGAAAATTTAGGGTGTTAGCCAAATTTTTGAAAATTTGAAAATTCTCAGAAACTGAAAAGTTGGAGAATGGAAGCCAGATCGAACGTAGAGTTGATTAATCAAACCACTTTCGACTTCGTTCCTTTTCGGGGACGAAAAGTTTTAAGTGGGGGAGATTGTAACAACCCGAAAATCTGGGCCAGTTTAAAATTTTTATTTTGGCAATTTTAGCGAGTTTTGATTACTTAAAATGAATTATTTTAAATAATATCGATGAGAAATTTATTTTGAATATAATTCGACGTATATATTTATATACGTCGTCGTTAGAATATAAATATTTATATATAATTATAAATAGAATTGAAAATGGCGCGGTAGTTCGATAATTCGATTTCAAACTTCAATTGAACGTACCGGGTGCAAAACAATCCGGATTTTAGTGAAACAAAAAACATTAGGATCTAATTAATAATATCTTTCCAACGAATCCAAAAAATCGAAATTTCATAGCGGGAGTCAAAAGATATGTCCAGTTGAAAATTCTGAATAGTCGCTATGGAATTCAGGCCCTTAAAAATGGGAATTTTGCAAGCGACCTCGGATTTCGACGAAACCACTTTTGTTGGGTCCGTGATGTCAAATTATTGTTAGATTCCAAATTTCATAATTTTTCGAATCAGTATGTGAGCTTGGCAAAGGAAAACGCGTTTGACCAGTTTTAGTTGATTTTAATCGACTGGAAAATGGTCATTTTTCCAACGGTCTCAGAATTCGACGAAACTAGTTTTGTTAGGACTGTATCGTCAATACGAAGCTAGAAAATATTTTTCAGGAATTTTTAGAGTTAGTATGTGACCCCAATGAATTGAAATGTGCGTTCAAATTCAATATATAGAGTTATATGTTGATTTTGATGAAAACTGATTCAAACAGTCGAATTGGCCTACGATACATATCCCATTGTGTTCGGAACGGGGGTAAAACATTAGGGACGACAGTCATTGGGCTCGATTTGAGATTCGTATGAAAAGTCAACTTTCAAAGGAATATATATATATATATATAATTACCTTCACTCTTTTTATCTCTCCCTCCCCGCACGTTCTTTCCCAGTCAAACAAAATAAAAAAAAATGAAAAAGAAGGTCGATCCCCTTTCACCAACGCCATCCCCTCCGCTCCGCCCTCACCACCACCTTCTTCCCCGCTTCAGCCTCGTCCGTCCTCCTCCAGGTCCACGCGAGAACGAGCAGCCCCAAACCCTGGACCGCGAGACTCCACCAACGTCCGCCCCCTGTTGCATCAACCGCCTCCGCCCTAGCCGCAGCCCTCCCCAACGATCAACCGCCCTCCCCTCCCTTCAATCTCTCCTCGCCTTCCTCCTCTTTCCTCAGACCCGCTGGAAATCCCTCCCCACGCCCAAATTCCCTCCACCATCTCGCTGAACTGCCGCAATCACCGTCAACAGTTGAGGCTCTGACCACCGTACGCCCGTGTCCAGTCTTGAGCGCTACACCCTGAACTGTTGCGCAAGATTCACCGGGTCTTCCTTTGCGATGTAAGTGAATTCACATGGAATGGATTCAATTATTTTCAGTTTTACTATAATTTCACATACGAATTTTTTCCAGTTGATTATATATAACCATGGTTTTGAAAATTTTGATTCTTGTTTGTAACAAGCTTTGTTTATTTTTTAACTTTAAAAAGCTTTGATTTTGCTTTAAAAAAATAAAAAGATGAGAGCTTTAAAAATAAAAAGGTATGATTTTTATTATTTACAAAGCTTTGATTTTTTTAAACGATGAAAAGAAGGCGTGAATTTTAACATGAAAAAGATCTCATTTTTAATTAGAGAAAGAGTAGATTTTTAAAATAGAAAAGATTAGATTTTTGAATTTGAAAAGGCGAAATCTTTAAATTTGAAAAGGCGAGATCTTCATATAGAGAATAGCGGTATAAAAATAGAATTTTTATTTATATAGTAGCAATGTAAAAATAGAATATTTATCAATATAGCGGGATTATAAAAATTCGATTTTTATATATTGAATAGCGAAGTAAAATTTCGATTTTTATATATTGAATAGCGAAGTAAAAATTCGATTTTTATATATTGAATAGCAAAGTAAAAATTCGATTTTTATATATTGAATAGCGAAGTAAAAATTCGATTTTTATATTGTAGTGGCTACGGGCAGCGAAAGTGACGAAAGGCGAGAACGGCGAAGATTTCTATAAATGAAGTGTCGTGAAGTTGGAATAGCTATTGGTGAGAACTTCTCACCTTTCAAAATTTCTTTTTCTAGTTATATATATACTAGGATGCAGACGGTGTTTAGTAGCACCCGACACCCGTCATCCACAGACCTTGGATGACTTGTTTGTTTGATTGATGTGTTGTGAAATTTGTTTGAGAAATTGATGTGAAATAGATAATGAAATATATTCATGTGTTGAAATAAAATAAAATATTTATATAGTTAAAAATATTTTATCATTAAAAATATAATTTTTAACGTGAATGTGAATAAATAAATAGTTATAAACAAATCGGCCGATTTGTTTATATACACTGATTTGACTGATATTGATTGGGTCGATAAATTTTACACATCGCACAACTGCACGAATAAAATCTGTGTTTGATTGTTTGAAACCCCACACGGGTATTGGGATAATATATGACATACACTAATCTCAATAATTAGTTGTATGTCGATCGATTGATTGACAGGCTGTTATAAGCGTTAGATATCTATATTTGATGCTTATACAGTGTAGTGCACTTTGGATGATCGTTGATTATTTATCGTTGCTATTATATACATGTGTTGTATGGAATCCATATAATTAACTTTATATGGTAATTGATTGGGCCTCATTCCAATTTAGAAGATAAATAATATTATAAATAAAGGTTCATGTGTTGACTGTACTCATCCGTTGAGATTAGTCATGTGTTGAACGAAGTATTTTAACAATAAAATTTACATCTTTATATTATTAAATAAAGGTTCATGTGTTGACTGTACTCATCCGTTGAGATTAGTCATGTGTTGAACGAAGTATTTTAACAATAAAATTTACATCTTTATATTATTAAATAAAGGTTCATGTGTTGACCGTACTCATCCGTTGAGATTAGTCATGTGTTGAACGAAATATTTAGATTCACGTATTGAATAGGATAAATATTCATTTGTTGAATAGAATAACGGAATTATTGAAATATATAAAGCCGTGTTGATTAGAGATGGGCTATTTTGACGCGAACGATATTTATATTGATTATATTCGTTTTTATAATTTGAATTGAATCGAATAGAAAACCAATTTGAATTGATTCGAATAGAAAACCAATTTGAATTGAAT
The DNA here is from genome assembly GCA_030737875.1 of Allium sativum. Lineage (NCBI taxonomy): Eukaryota > Viridiplantae > Streptophyta > Magnoliopsida > Asparagales > Amaryllidaceae > Allium > Allium sativum. The sequence continues at coordinate 1,009,301,890 of CM060912.1, read as the reverse complement.
CGAATTGAAAACCAATTTTAATTGATTCGAATAGAAAACCAATTTGAATTGAATCGAATAGAAAACCAATTTGAATTGAATCGAATAGAAAACCAATTTGAATTGAATCGAATAGAAAACCAATTTGAATTGAATCGAATAGAAAACCAATTTGAATTGATTCGAATAGAAAACCAATTTGAATTGAATCGAATAGAAAACCAATTTGAATTGAATCGAATAGAAAACAATTTGAATTGAATCGAATAGAAAACCAATTTGAATTGAATCGAATAGAAAACCAATTTGAATTGAATCGAATAGAAAACCAATTTGAATTGAATCGAATAGAAAACCAATTTTAATTGAATCGAATAGAAAACCAATTTGAATTGAATCGAATAGAAAACCAATTTGAATTGAATCGAGTAGAAAACCAATTTGAATTGAATCGAATAGAAGACCAATTCGAATTGAATTGAAAACCAATTCGAATTGAATTGAAAACGAATTCGAATTGAATTGAAAACGAATTGAAATGAATTCAAATTGAATTGAATTTTGAATTGAATAGAAATGAATTTTAAAACGAATTTATAAGGAAGAATTCAATTTTGATTTGAATCGAAATGGAAGTTGAAATTGTTTTTGAAACGAATTTAAAACTATTTATAAACTTCGTTTTAAATAGAAATCGACGAAATATATATTATATATAATATATATATAATATAATGGCCTGAATAGAACGCGCCGCACCGCGGCAGTTCGTGAATTTCGACCATTTATTTCAAACGGACATTACGGGAGATCCGACCGTCGGATTCTCCTAAAACCGAAACCGTTGGGTTCGTATCGAAAAGAGCTTTCTAACGAGTATTATAAATTTGAAATCTAACGGTTGGATTTGGAGATATGCCCAAATCAAATTTGGAAAAGGTCGCTGTAAGTGCAGTTCGATGGCCGTTGATGGAAATCGACTGTACGGGCCTTGATAAAATTATTAAAAATAGTAATAATTTGTGTAAAATCATAAGAAATGATTTGGGAAAAATTGGGATGAAAAAAATCCATATTTGAAAAGATAAAAATAGATTTTTATCGAAATGAACTAGTTTTGAACTGAAATTAAAACCCATTTATTTTTAAATAAATAAATTGGATTTGAAATGGGTTTAAATAGAATTGATTCATGGGTTTATCGTGAACTGTGTTTTAAATAACACTAGTTCTTTAACCTGGTAATAAAAAAAAAATGTGATTTGGGTTTGTCGTGAACTGTGTTTTAAATGACACTAGTTCTTTAACCCAGAAAAAGGAGTTTTAATGAATCTGTAATTGGATTGAAATGTGAATTGATAATCTAAATTATCAAATTTAGAAAATAAGCGAGAATGGAGTATCACCAGTTTTGCTCCAAAGCGATAGTTAAATCTTTAATTAGATTTGAACGTGAAATGGTAATTAATTTTACCGATAACACCGTGGTATTAGATATGGAGTACTACCAGTTTTGCTTCATGGGATGAATAGGTTGGGATTGGGAAATAAAATAAATAATTACTTCGGTGTGATTCTCTAATCTCGACTAGTTTGAAAAACCATAATTTGGTTTGAAATGACATCCAAAGGAAGATTAAAGGATAAATTTTAAAGAATTTATCTTGGATAAAATTAATGGGAACCTTTCCCTAAGAATATGAAATTTAGAAACTAGCTGTAGGTTAGTTAAGAAGAATGGTTTCCTGGATATAGATTTGATGTTGGTTTCGGCCTTCGGGGTTAATATTTGGGAAATTGTTCTCTTGCTAATTTGCGGTTAGTGACTGATGAATTGGAATGAGGCGTATGTTGTGTTTGTGTAACATTTGTTTTTAATATACGCGGGTTGTCCGGAAAGGCCGGGTTTATACCCATTCTGAATAACCGATTCGACGATAAGTCGAAGATGAAGATGGTGGTTGAAGACTGGAAGTCTTCACATCGTTTGGATAATTACTGACAATCCTGATTGGGCTGTACACCCAAGAGGATGGAAATAGTTGGTGGTCGTCCAGACGTACTTGGAGATCGATGGATATGCGAGGAAAGTGCCTCCGGTTTCGTTCAGACCCAGAACGAACTTGTAAATGGATTGTGTGTCTGACATTGGATTTTATTCTGCGTTGATTGATTTCTATTAAATATATATCTGTTTAGCAGCGGAGAATTTATTCTCTTGCTTAACGCCCTTCTTTGAGACGTACGAGCTTAGAGGTTATATATCGATAGATATCAATCGCATGGCATGAATTGCCTGTGCAGCATGCTGAGTTGCATGGAGCAAGGCTTCTGTTGAAAAGCAAAGTCTTGTGGTTGATGATCAAAGCACGGCCTTTGTGGCGTAGCTTTGTGTATAACGTGAATTCGCGAGCCTCACACCTCGGTATGAGTTAAAAAGGGGATACGGACTGCGGGGAGAGCACGATGTTTCTTTCTAGCTTTGGTGGTGTCAGTGACTTACCAGCCCTGACATTTATATACTTTTCACCTATGTGGTTGTTGGATGAGGCGCCTCAATTTTAGGTCTGCAAGGACCGGGAAACGTGTGTTCAGGAATACTAATCCTCTAACGTAAGTGAGGACCGGCCCTGAAGATCCAGGATTGCCCAGAGTGTGTAGTCCTGAGACATTTGCTAGAGTGTCTCGAAAGTGGAGAGGAGCTTGCCCCTTGCCTCGACTCATGACCTAAATCCAATTTCCAATACGTTTATGGTGGTTTTAATTATAGAACTAGTATGGCGACATGATATATGGTACCCATGCCGCCTATGATTCATATTTATTATTGAAATTGTTTTGACACTATACACTTATTATAGTATCAAATGATTTGTTTTAAACGTACCAAGCATATTTGGCTATTATAAGGGAAAACTCTATCCTCCGGCTTGCGTTGCATTGTGTGATGGGACCTAGGTCTTATAATAGCTTCATTTTTCGAAAAAGCATTGCGCTGTTTATTCTATGCACTGGTATTCTTGGGAGGAAACCCGTTCCGTGTTATACGACGTGGACCCTTGAATTACTCTCTTTTAAAGTAAAGTTTTAAATAACTGTTTTAGTTCTCACACCAGTCACATGACTGACCTGGTGTTTATTGTTTTAACCTAAACTCTGGGTGCCCCTATTTTCCGCACGGGCAGCTAGTAGTTTTGGTTTTGCAGATTTATATTCACAGGATCCTGATTTACAGCTGGAACGATGCTCGGAAAGCTCTGTATCCGTGTATTACTTTCAGTTGTGCTTTGTATTATTTTTCCGCTGCAGTACTGTATTTAAGTCTCTGATATTTATCGAATGTAATTTATTCATTTATACTCTGTATATTCTTGTATCTGATGGAATTGTTGTAATAACAATGAAATGTTCTTCCGTCTGCGTTCTGATTTGTCCTGTTCTCAAACGATCAGGGGTTTCGAACGGTCTAGATCGGTTTAACGACTGATTCAGATCGAGCGAAATTCCCGGCCGTCATAGTTTGCATTAGCATTTTAATCTTTGTTTCTTATAAGATTGTATTTAAAAAAAAGTACTGCTGTGAATCTGAAGCACATTAATTTTTTTTTTAGCGTTTTTCCTCTATGTATTATATTGTTTATTTTGTTTCCCTTTTGCTTTTCTGTTATTCTGTGCGTATGTTTTTTTTTAGGGATTGACATAGAAATTTTATGTTGAGGTGATTCAAATTTGAAGTAGGTTTTCATATGTTATACGACTGCTTTTTTTCCTATTTATTTAACAGTTGCAATCCTAAAGTACATGATACTCTTTTTTCTTTAGCAATTTTTTGTGTTTATCATATTGTTTCATTTTTTTGTATTTGCTTCATTAACTTGGTCATGAAATTCATTATGTTAGGTTACATTAGCATTTTTATCTCCTTGTGTATTGTAAGACTCCTGTGTATCATAAGACTGCATTTTTTTCATACTTTTTTCTCAGTTCTCATCCTAAGATACATTATGCTTTTTTGCTTTACCCTTTTTTTCTGCATCATATTGCTGCAATTTCTTTTATATTTGTTTCAGTGATTTAGTCATGACATATATTATGATAGTTTACTTTAGCATTTTTAAATTACATATAGCATGGTATATGTAAGATATTGAATTGATTTATATTTTGATATAGTTATGCTACATCAGTATTTTTTTATGTTAGCATTTTAAATTTGTAATGCATTTTTTTAGGTTTCTTTCCACTAGCTATGGGGTCGTCTCACATGAAATTGAATCAAATTGGACTTGGTTTTTAGAGAATCTGAAAGAGATGCTTCATGAAGATCGTGAATTAGTTTTTATGTCTAATCGTCAATGGGGTTTGCTCTTAGGTGTTCTGAAAGTGTTTCCATCTTCTTTTCATAGTTACTGTACATTTCATATGGAGCAAAATATTGGTTCAGTGGTTAAAGCTTGCAAGGGTGATCCATCAATTGTTGATTTGTTTAAACTTATAACTCGACCTTCCAATCTATCAGATTTTGAGCGTTATATGTTAAAATTTAAAGAAATTGGAGGTGCTGCCGCAATCTACTTCCTTAATGATAAACCTTTAGAACATTGGACAGATTTGTTTTTTCAAGGCAGTAGATATGGGGAATATTCTTCTAACATGGCTGAGAGCTTTAACTCTTGGATTGTGGATGATAGGTTTATGCCGATTACATCTTGTCTAGATGGAATTTGAGTGAATGTAATGGAACAAATGGCAATGCGGAGGGAAGAATGTCATAAGTGGACTACTGTTTTATGCCCAATCATGAAGCAATGATTGTCAAAGTTAATCGAAGATGGGTTTAGATGGAATGCATATAGATCCGCCGAAAATATTTTTGAAGTTAGATCTACTATTTCACATCATGTTGATTTTGAAAAAAGATTGTGTAGCTGTATCAATGCAAAGTTACCGGTTTTCCATGTGCACATGCTGTTAAGTGTATGAATAAATCAAGGCAATCAATATATGAATTTGTGGAATATTATTTTACAGCTAATGCTTTTGGAGCTAGTTATGCACATGTTATTAACCCAATTCCAACTGTCGGTAAGCCAATTGTTACTGAAGATGAAATTGTTATTAGACCGCCTAAAGAAATTTGAAGTGCTGGAAGACCTTCTACTAAAAGACATGGTGGCTTTCCTTATTCTCAGAATAAGCGGAATAAATGCAGCAAGTGTGACCAATTTGGACATAACAAGAGGAATTGCCAAGCTTCAAAGAAGATTTAAATTTGAATTTTATTTTTTAGTTTTTTCTCTATTGGATATGTTACTATATACTTAGTATGTTGTGGTTATTTTTTATTGGTTATTGGGACATGTTACATGTTGAGTTGTTGTTTTTAATATAAACTTGACTTGTATTTATAAATTTTATATTTCTGCTTTCATTTATTATGTTTTTTTTATTGTTTAAATTATGAAGTGTTGTATCTGTGGTTGCTGGCATTTTATCACCTGTTGTTATTTACATCAATTAAACAGGATAATGCTATATTAATTTAACATGTTGTTTTGTGTATTGTAAAAGTGGTTGGCTGATTAGATTATTAGCTGTATAAAGTAAAAGTGGTTATGTAACTTTATTAATATAAATTTTACTTGTATTTGTGAAACTTATATAGTTGCTTTCATTTTTTTTATCTTTTTTTTTTGCATATTTTGTTCTAAAATATGCACTATTGTGTTTGTGACTGCTGGTATTTTATTATCTGCTATTTTCTATGTCATTTATAAAGACTAATGCCACATTTATGTGTTTGCTTTCATTTATTTTGTTTTATGTATTTTATTTTTAAAGCACGCATAGTTATGTTTGTTGTTTATGACATGTTTTTACCAGCTATTTTCTACATTAATTCAACAAATTAATGCTATATTGATTTAATGTTTTGTTTTGTATGATGTTAAACTGATTGACTAACTTGATTAGTAGTTGTGTAATAATAAACTATGTGATGCTACTTTATGTGGTATTTGGGTAATGCCATATGCTATTTCAATATAGCATTTTCTGCTAACTATTTTTTGGAATATAGTTATTTTCTAAAATAATTATAGTATGTTATTTGAAGCTAATGCATACAATTATGTACATTATAAAATTTGTTGATCAATCTTTTATAAGAGTACACTTTGTTGTCAAAATTTGTTGTTTTGTATACATGCATAAGTGCCTAATTACATTTGTCATTTTTATATATTTTATATTTTATACTCAACTAAAAAATATATCTTGAATATAGATCAATTATCATTGATATTTTCTATTTTATCATTTTCATGTTATAAGTACCCAAGTAGACCTTGCGTCTAGATGTCTTTTACGTGTCATAGGTACCCAATTAGGCCTTGCGTCCAGAAGTCTTTTACGTGTCATAGGTACACGATTAGGCCTTGTGTCCGGATGTGTTTTACGTGTCATTGTACCCGCTCGGTTAAATAATCCTTATTAGGTGCGTAATCGTTGCTGAACGACCCGATCATGCCTTGCGTCTGGAAGCTTTTTACGTGTCATAGGTACCCGATTAGGCCTTGTGTCTGAATATCTTTTACGTGTCATGGGTACCTGCTCGGTTAAACAATCCCTACTGGGTGTAGAATCGTTGCTAGAGTACCTGATTAAGCCTTGCATTCAGAAGTCTTTTACGTATCATACGTACCTGATTAGGCCTTATGGTCGGATGCGTTTTACGTGTCATTGGTACCCGCTTTGTTAATTAATCCTTAATAGATGCAGAATCGTTGTTAAACAACCCGATTAGCCTTGCATCCAGAAGCCTTTTACATGTCATAGTTACCCGATTAAACGTTGTGTCCAAATTTCTTTTACGTGTCATATATACCAGCTTGGTTAAGCAATCCCTACTGGGTGCAGAATCATTGCTGGAGTACCTGATTAAGCCTTATATCCAGAAGTCTTTTACGTGTCATAGGCACTCGATTAGGCCTTATGTCCGAATGTGTTTTACGGGTCATTGATTCCTGCTCGGTTAAACAATCCATATTGGGTGCAGAATCGTTGCTGAAAGACCCGATTAGGCCTTGCGTCCGGAAGTTTTTTACGTGTCATAGGTACCCAATTAGGCCTTGTGTCTGAATGTCTTTTATGTGTCATGGGTACCTGCTCGGTTATGCAATCCCTACTGGTTGCAGAATCATTGCTGGAGTACCCGATTAAGCCTTGCATCTAGAAGTCTTTTACGTGTCATAGGTACCCGATTAGGTCTTGTGTTCGGATGTGTTTTACGTGTCATTGTACCCGCTCGGTTAAATAATCATATTACTGGGTGCAGAATCGTTGTTGAACGACCTAATTAGGCCTTGCGTCTGGAAGCTTTTTACGTGTCATAGGTACCCGATTAGGCCTTGTGTCCAAATATCTTTTACATGTCATGGGTACCTGCTTGGTTAAACAATCCCTACTGGGTGCAGAATCGTTGCTGGAGTAAGATTAAGCCTTGCATCCAGAAGTCTTTTACATGTCATAGGTATCCGATTAGGCCTTGTGTGCGGATGTGTTTTACGTGTCATTGTACCCGCTCGGTTAAACAATCCTTACTAGGTGCAGAATCGTTGCTGAACGACCTGATTAGGCCTTGCGTCTAGAAGCTTTTTACGTTTCATAGGTATCTGATTAGGCCTTATGTCTGAATATCTTTTACGTGTCATGGGTACCAGCTCTGTTAAACAATCCTTACTGGGTGTGGAATCATTCCTGGAGTACCTGATTAAGCCTTGCATCCAGAAGTCTTTTACGCATCATAGGTACCCGATTAGGCCTTCTGTGTGGATGTGTTTTACGTGTCATTGTACCCGCTCGGTTAAACAATCCATATTGGGTGCAGAATCGTTGTTGAACTACCCGATTATGCCTTGCGTCCGAAAGCTTTTTACATGTCATAGGCATCCGATTAGGCCTTGTGTCTGAATGTCTTTTACATATCATTGGTACCCGCTCGGTTAAACAATCCCTACTGGGTGCAGAATCATTGCTGGAGTACCCGATTAAGTCTTGCATCCAGAAGCCTTTTATGTGTCATAGGTACTAGATTAGGCCTTATGTCTGGATGTGTTTTACATGTCATTGTACCTGCTTGGTTAAACAATCTTGACTAGGAGTAGAATCATTGCTGGAGTACCCGATTAATCCTTGCATCCAAAAGTCTTTTACGTGTCATAGGTACCCGATTAGGCCTTGCATGCAGATGTGTTTTACGTGTCATTGTACCCGCTCGGTTAAACAATCCATACTGGGTGCAGAATTGTTGCTGAACAACCCGATTAGGCCTTGCGTCCGGAAACTTTTTCAATGTCATAGGTACCCGATTAGGCCTTGTATCTGAATGTCTTTTACGTATCATGGGTACCCGCTTGATTAAACAATCCCTACTGGGTGCAGAATCATTGCTGGAGTACCCGATTAAGTCTTGCATCCAGATGTCTTTTACGTGTCATAGGTACTCGATTAGGCCTTGTGTCTAGATGTGTTTTACGTGTCATTGTACCTGATTGGTTAAACAATCTTTACTGGGTGCAGAATCATTGAACGACCCAATTAGGCCTTGCGTCCGGAAGCTTTTAATGTGTCATAGGTTCCCGATTAGGCCTTGTGTCTGAATGTCTTTTACGTGTCACGGGTACGTGCTCGGTTAAACAATCCCTACTGGGTGCAGAATCATTGCTGGAGTACCTGATTAAGCCTTACATCCAGAAATCTTTTACATGTCATAGGTATCCGCTAAGGCCTTGTGTCTGACTGGGTTTTACGTGTCGTTGTACCTGCTCGGTTAAACAATCCTTATTGGGTGCAAAATCATTGCTGGAGTACCTGATTAAGCCTTACATCCAGAAATCTTTCACGTGTCATAGGTACCCGATTAGACCTTGTGTTGGATGTGTTTTACGTGTCATTGTACCCGCACGGTTAAACAATCCATACTGGATGCAAAATCATTGCTGAACGACCCAATTAGGCCTTGCATCCGGAAATTTTTTATGTGTGATTAGTACCCAATTAGGCCTTGTATCTGAATCTCGTTTACATGTTATGGGTACCCGCTTGGTTAAACAATCCCTATTGGGTGCATAATCATTGCTGGAGTACACGATTAAGCCTTGCATTCAGAAGTCTTTTACGTGTTATAGGTATCCGATTAGGCCTCGTGTCCGGATGTGTTTTACGTGTCATTGTCCCTGCTCAGTTAAACAATCCTTACTGGGTGCAGAATCATTGCTGGAGTACCCGATTAAGCCTTGCATCCAAAAGTCTTTTACGTGTCATAGGAACCCGATTAGGCCTTGTGTGCGGATGTGTTTTACGTGTCATTGTACCCGCTCGGTTAAACAATCCATACTGGGTGCAGAATCATTGCTGAACGACCCTAGTAGGCCTTGCGTTCGGAAGCTTTTTACATGTCATAGGTACCTGATTAGGCCTTGTGTCTGAATGTCTTTTACGTATCATGGTTACATGCTCGGCTAAACAATCCCTACTAGATGTAGAATCATTGTTGGAGTACCCGATTAAGCCTTGCATCTAGAAGTCTTTTACGTGTCATAGGTACCCAATTAGGCCTTGTGTCCAGATGTGTTTTATGTGTCATTGGTACCTGCTCGGTTAAACAATTCTTACTAGGTGCATAATCGTTGTTGAATGACCCGATTATGCCTTGCGTCTAGATATGTCAAAGGTATCATCTTAGGCTTGAGTCTAGCAATCTTTTGAATCTCATAAGTACTCGCTTAGGTTTGAATCTAGTCGTACTTTAAAATTAATTAGATTGTTCGATCAACCAATATATTTTCGTTATAGATTGGTTATCATAGGTACCCAACCAAGCTTGAGTTCGGCTGTCCTTTGAATGTCATAAATACTCGCTTAGGTTCAGAGTCTGGATGTTCTTTACAGTCGTTTAAATTGTTCAGTTAACTAATTTGTTTTTCGTATAGTTTGGTTTTCGAAAGTACATGACCAAGCTTGAGTCTGACCGTCCTTTGAGTCTCGTAAGTACCTGCTTAGGTTTAAATCTGAATGTCCTTTACAATCGTTATATTGTTCGATTAACCATTATGTTTTTAGTATAAATTGGTTTTCAGAGGTTTCTGCTTAGGGTTGAGTCCGACCGTCCTTTGAGTTTCGTATGTACTTGCTTCGGTTTGAATCTGTTCGTTCTTTACAATCATTTATATTGTTTGGTTAACCTATATGTTCTTGGTATAAATTGGTATTTAAAGATGCCCGCTTAGGGTTGAGTCCTGCTGTCATTTAAATCCCGTATGTACTCGGTTAGATTTGAATTTGGTTGTCCTTTACAATCGTTTATATTATTTGGTGTATATTTATTTGCATGGGTATCTAATTAGGTTTTGAATATTGTTTTCTTTTATATCCGTACGTACCCAATTGAACTTGGAGTCTGAATGTTGTTTGCGTTTATGGGTTTGGTCGGTTGAATGAAATATTTTGTTTATAGATTCATTCATGGTTATTTTGTTTAAATAATTTATTTTTATTTTAGATTGATATGCATAAACAATTAGTTATAAAAATGTTATTTGTTATAGCATTTTTAATTTAGGATATTGTAGATTCATTTATGGTTATTTTGATTAAATAATTCATTTTTATTTTAGATTGGTATGCCTAAACAATTCTTTATAATAATGCTATTTGTTTATAGCATTTTAATTTATACATTTCATCACATAACATCAGACATAACCTAACTTATACACATAACAATTCTCCCAAACCATCACAATCTCAATACGCATAACCCAAACCATACACAAAACAATAATGACTAAACCATCACAAAGATCTCAAACAGTCACTATACAGTTACCATAAACCAACAATTCTCCCAAAATTCTTACTACAAAAATACGTCGGACATAACCCAATCTGAACAACAAGCTACAACCTGAATTTTCATTAAAACAACAAGTCACAATCAATTCAACTTCAACTACTATGTATAAAATTAAAACAGAGCAATTAACAACATGTATGTATGAAATTTGTACTGGTACAATTCTGTCCGTACCACAATTTTTTAATCCAGGTTCAACCACTACTTTAACATCAATTCAAATTACAAAAACTCAATTACAATTAGCAACTAAATGTCTAAACAGCAAATTCATATTGAATTAAAACAGGTGCTACATCAACAATTCATTGTTTCCTTCATTTACATTCTTTCTTCTTCACAACATTTTCAATTTCCTCTAGGGACGAGTTTGCAAAGTAACTCATAATATCCCAACTTCTTGGTGGGTCATTCAGTATGTCGAACACTATGTCAGCATGGAGAAGACTGATATCTTCCTTTTAAATTCCTTTGGTAGATTCTTATCTCTGCCCAATTTTTTGATGAATTTCATCATAAATAATGCATAGTCAACACTGCAAATTAATACATAAATAAGGACTGGTATAAGAAATGCAATGCTATGATCATTTAGCTTTTTGCCAACAGATTATTTGGCAAAAACCATGTACTGTGATAATGTCAGAAAGCATTCAGCATAAGACTACTGTTTCGATGATAACTAGTAGGAGGAAAAATGTATGTTGGTTTTTTCCTATTATAATAATACTATGGTTACTACCTTAAGAACAAAACAAAAATGCTATTATAGTTTAGCATTTATATTTACAATTGAAACTGAAGTTATAAAGATTTCACTCTAACATGGTAAAAGGCAGTTGTGGTACAAAGATACAAAAAATGCAAGGTGTTGTATGGATATTTAAATAATAATAAGGTTCCTACCTTAAGAATAAAACAAAAATGATATTACAGTTTAGCATTTATATTAACAGATGAAGTTGCGCATGTAAAGGACAGTATGAAGCTGTTTTCACTGTATTATGGTAAAAGGCAGGCAGTAATGGTACAAAGATATGAAAAATGCAAGGGTTGTATGGATGTTTCAATAAAAATAAGGTTAATACCTTAAGAATACAACAAAAATGATATTACAGTTTAGCATTTATATTAACAGTTGAAGTTGTGCATGTAAAGGACAATATGAAGGTGTTTTCACTATATTATGGTAAAAGGCAATAGTGGTACAAATATATAATGGCTTGAGCATTTAGTATCTATTAGAAAAAACTGCTAACGCTTACTTATGAGTCAAAATCTTGTTGTGGGAATGGTGGCTGTTTCATCTGCCTTGTTCCAATATTTTTGTTTATGATGTCGTTTTTAGCCAATTTTTGAAAGATGATTATTTCAATCTTTTTTCTCTGCATCAGAAAAAAAATACATAGTTTTTTTCCAATATACATCCAAATATGTATATATATGTGTATATATATATATATATATATATATGATAATAATCTTACCATCGTCAAAGCTTCCTTATAGTGTTTATTTGATACAGAGGTTGGTCTTCTGGACCTCAATGAATCATAGTGGTTCCATTGCATTTTAACATAGTCCAAAGTTATTAAAGTCCAATGGTTGATGTAATGCAAGGGAAAGAATATGGTTTCTGCATATTCGTCTATGACAATTTTTCGGACCATTGGGTTAACCAATGTTTGAACAACATTTTCAACATCTGTTTATATGGCATGCTGCAAATAAACATGGAAAATATTAATTTGTTTTCGATATTTATAATTTTAAAGTAGAAGTTCTGTTTACCGTCATGATTGTACTGAATATGTAGTTGTGTTTGTATCTATTTGCATTTGAAGTAAACCAGTCAATAACCTACATTATAAGAATAATGTTAGCTTAGTATATTATTTTAACATGAAATTTGCTTGTATATAAATTTGTTACCAGTGTGTTGCACTGTGTATAAATGATGCTAGGGGGAGTAGCATTTTATTACCAGTATGTTGTTTAATTAAAAAACAACATAATGTTATGATATTTTAGCATTTTATTAACAGCAAATTGCTTAAATATAAAAACCAAAATGCTAGGAGAGTTAAGAATTTTTGTAATAGCATGTTGAATACCCAATAAAAATCAAAATGGTAGAGAAGCTATCATTTTTTGAACAACATTTTGTATTATCAGAAATATTATTATAATTGTAACAACCCGGAAAATGCGAGCCAATTTGAAAATTTTATTTTGGCGAATTTAGCGAATTTTGAATATTTAAAATGATTATTTTACATAATAACGACGAAAAATTTATTTTGAGTAGATTAGAACGTATGTATTTATATAGGTCGTCGTTAGAATATAATTATTTTATATATAATTATAAAAAGGAATTGAAAATGGCACGGTAGTTCGATAATTCGATTTCAAATTTCAATTGAACATACCGGGTGCAAAATAAACCGGATTTTAGTGAAACCAAAAATATTTGAATCTAATAGAGAATATCTTTCCAACTAATCCGAAAAATCAAAATTTCATAGCGGGGATCAAAAGATATGTCCAGTTGAAAATTCTGAATAGTCGCTATGGAATTCAGGCCCTTAAAATGAGAATTTTGCAAACGATCTCGGATTTCGACGAAGCCACTTTTGTTGGATCTGTGATGTCAAATTATTGCTAGGTTTCAAATTTCATAATTTTACGAATCAATATGTAAGCGTGGCAAAGGAAAACGCGTTAGACCAGTTTTAGTTGATTTTAATCGACAGGAAAATGGCCATTTTTCCAACGGTCTCAGAATTCGATGAAATTAGTTTTGTTAGGACCGTATCGTCAATACAAAGTTAGAAAATATTTTTTGGGAATTTTTAAAGTTAGTATGTGGCCCCGGTAAATTGAAATGCGCGTTCAAATTCAATATATAGAGTTATATGTTGATTTTGACAAAAATTGATCGTTACGATCAAATTGGCATACAATACATATCCCATTGTGTTCGGAATGGGGGTAATTAGCTAGGGACGACAATCGTTGGGCCTCGTTTGCTGTTCGAATTAAAAGTCAACATTCATGGATTTAAAAATTAAAAATAATAATATAATATAAACATTTACAAACCCCCCCTCCTTCTTTCTCTTCCTCGATTCAGTTTAAAAAAAAAGAAAGAAAGAGGGCTTCGTGCCCTAACTCACGCGTCGCGCCGCCAGGGGGTGGGCTACCGCCGCCTTCCCCAAGCCTGCACTCCCTCCTTCCGCCTCCTCCTTCTCCGGTGAGTCCTCCTATCGCGTTCACCCTCCTCTTCCTAAAAGAACCTGCGCCCTAGCTTCTTGGAAACCCGCGAGCAGCTCCACCAACCGACGCAGCACCCTGGCCCGCACCCCTTTTCCACCACGCCTGACCACCCGCGACCCCCTTCCTCCGTTGAACGCGACGCAAAAAACCCCACTCCCCCCTCTTTCTTTTGATCGATCCCTCCCCTTTGTTGACAAGTGAGTTCTCCTTTGTACTTATTTTAGTTTAACTAAATTAGTTTAAATCAGTTTTTACATGTACTTAGCGAAGTAAAAATAGGAAGTGAAAAAGATTTGATTTTTCCTAATAGAAAGATTTGATTTTTATCGGTAGAAAGATTAGATTTTTAATCAAAGAAAGGCGAGATTTTTTAATTGAATAAAGGTTTAATTTTTATAAAATATAAAGATGCGATTTTTATTTGCATGAACATGTGATTTTTATAGCTAAAGTAGAGTGGTTAAAAATATAATTTTCATATGATGTGGAAGATAAAAATATGATTTTATCATATGTGAAATATAAAAATATAATTTATATAAAGTATAAGTATTAAAAATATAATTTTTATAAAGGATAGCGTGATAAAAATATGATCTTTATTATATGAACACCGTTATAAAAATAGAATTTTTATCTATATAGCACCGTTATAAAAATAGAATTTTTATCTATATAGTAGCGGTGTAAAAATAGAATTTTTATCTATATAGTAGCGGTGTAAAAATAGAATTTTTATCTATATAGTAGCGGTGTAGAAATAGAATTTTTATCTATGTAGTAGCGGTGTAAAGATAGAATTTTATCCATGTAGCATGGTTATAAAAAAATGTGATTTTTATATACATAGCTACAATATAAAAATGTGATTTTTATATATGTAGTGGCTACGGGCAACGAAAATGACAAAAGGCGAGCACGACGAAGATTTCTACATAAGAAGAGTCATGGCGTTGGTTTAGCTATTCGGTGAGAACTTCTCACTTTAAATTTCTTTTTCTAGTTTAAATTATATACTAGGATGCAGACGGTGCTTAGTAGCACCCGACACCCGTCGTCCACAGACCATGGACGACTTGTATGCTTGTTTGATGTGTTGTGAAATTTGTTTGTGATGTTGATGTGAAATCGATAATAAAATGTAGATGGTTGAAATAAATTAATTATCGTTAAAAATATAATTTTTAACGTGAATGTGAATAAATAAATATTCATTTACAAACCGGACGGTTTGTTTATGTACACCTATTTGAAGGATATTGATTGGGATGATAAATTTTACGCATCGCCCAACTGGACAAATAATATTCAGTGTTTGTTGATTTGAAACCCCACACGGGTGTTGGGATGATATTTGGCATACACTAATCCCAATTATTTAATTGTATGTCGATCGATTGGTCGACAGGCTGTGTAAGCTTTAATTATTTATATTTGATGCTTATGCAGTTGTGTGGTGCACTTTGGATGATGGTTGATTGTTTATCGTTGCTATTATATACATGTGTTGTATGGAATCCATATAATTAACATTATATGGTAATTGATTGGGCCTCATTCCAATTGGGAAAATAAAGAATATTAGAATATAAAAATAGTCAGGTGTTGAAAGAAATATATATTCATGTGTTGAATAGAATAAATATTCATTTGTTGAATAGAATAAAGAACTTATTGAAATATATAAAGCCGTGTTGATAAGAGTTGCACCATTTTGACGTGAATGATATTTATATCGATTATATTCGTTTTTATAATGAATATAGAAAAGGTAGTGATTTCAAAATATAACGTTTTGAAAATATTATCATTTATATAATAATGATATGAAATATTCAATTTTGATTTGAAATTGAATATTGAGTTGAAATGGTTTTGAAAATGAATTTAAAACGATTTATAAATACGTTTTGAAAGGAAATCGATGAAATATATATAATATATATATTATATATATAATTGCCTGAATAGAACGCGCCGCCGCAGTTCGTGAATTTCGACCATTGACTTCGAATTGACGTTACGGGAGATCCGACCATCGGATTCTCCTGAATCTGGAACCGTTGGGTTCGTATCGAAAAGATCTTTCCAATGAATATTAAAAATTTGAAATCTAACGTGAATTCGCGAGCCTCATACCTCGGTATGAGTCAAAAACGGGATAGTGACTGCAGGGAGAGCACAACGTTTCTTTCTAGCTAGTGGGGGTGCCAGTGCTTAAACTGGCTGACATTTATATACTTTTCACATGTATGGTTGTTGGAATGCGAGGCGCCTCGGATATAGGTCTGTTAGGACCGCGAAACGTGTGCTCAGGAATTGCCAATCCTCAAAAGTAAGAGAGGACCGGCCCTGAAGATCCAAGGATCATAGTGGGGTCCTGAGACATTTGCTAGAGTGTCTCGAATCGGAGAGGAGCTTGCCTCTTACCTCGACTCATGACGGAAATCCAATTTCCAATACGTGACTTGCAGTTTTATTTGTAGAGCCTAGTATGGCGACATGATAGATGGTACCCATGCCGCCTAGGATTGATATTTATGATTGAAATTGTTTTGACACTATACACTTATAATAGTAACAAATGATTTGTTTTAAATGTACCAAGCATGTTTGGCTATTATAAGGGAAAACCCTATCCTACGGCTTGCATTGCATTGTGTGATGGGACCTGGGTATTATAATCGCTTCATTTTTCGAAAAAGCATTGCGTTGTTTATTCTATGCACTAGTATTCTTGGGAGGAAACCCGTTCCGTGTCATGCGGCGTGGTACATTGAATTACTCTCTTTTAAACTAAAGTTTTAAATAACTGTTTTAGTTCTCACACCAGTCACATGACTGGCGTGGAGTTTATTGTTTTAACCTAAACTCTGGGTGCTCCTATTTTCCGCACGGGCAGCTAGTAGTTTTGGTTTTGCAGATTTATATTCACAGGATCCTGATTTACAACTGGAACGATGCTCGGAAAGCTCTGTATCCGTGTATCACCTTCAGTTGTGCTTTGTATTCTTTTCCGCTGCTATGTAATTTATTGTAATCTCTGATATTCTTTGTTGTATAATATTTATTCATACTCTGTATATTCTTGTAATCTGATGGAATTGTTATAATAAACAATGAAATGTTCTTCTGTTTGCGCTCCGATGTGTGTTGTCCTCAACGCCATCCGGGCTTTCCTCACCGGGGAAGTTCGGGTCGTGTCAATAATGCTAGCAGAATTTAGTATTTTTCAATCACCGTGTTATTAAAAAAAATCATAATGCTAGGAGAATTAGCATTTCACGAATAGTGTGCTGTTTATTTAAAAAGTTATCATAGTGGCAGCAGAAAAAAGTCTTTTGGGAACAACATGCTGGTTTATAAAAAAAAATCCAAAATGCTAGCGAAGGCTAGCATTGTAAAAAATAACAATCACAATGCTACAAGTTAGCATCTTAGGAACAGAATATTGCTTAATAATTACAAAAAAATACCTATTACAATTTACATTTACTTGACCATCTGTAAATTCTTCAAATTGCAGTGCTTCTAGCATGGACTGTGCAATCGTTATCCCTCCTCTTTTAGTATCATCATTTCGCCATGCTATCGTGCGATATTAATATTTCAATTTAAAAATAGTAAAATAACACAGATTCATTTAAATAAATTTAGATTTTAATGAGTACAAAAACTTACTTTGCTTTGTCTCCGCATGCAAAGAATGACCTGATTATGTTTTGTTTATGTGAATCTAGGAGTTGTAAAATCAGACTCTTTACAATATTTCTTTGGCGACATACTTTCCTTCTTGGAGAATATTTGTCAACATCCAGAGGCTGTTTATCTTGAACTTCATCATCTATACTGGCTTCTTCTTTCTCTTCTTCAGTTTCTTCGACTTTTGTATTGATTTCGTCACTTCCATCTTCATCCTCATCTTCATTGCTTGTTTTTTCAATATCTACTTCACCATCGGTTTCATCTTCTTTTTTATTCTCCTCTTCTTCACCTTCATCTTCATTCTCTTCATCATGTGTTTTATTCTCTTCACTTTCTTCTTCATTCTCGTTTTCTATTTCATCATTTTGTTCCTCCACCATTCCGCTGTCTTTTTCATCGTTTTTGGTTTTTTTTTTGTGGTATACTACTTTATACTGAAACTGAGAATCAACTTTTGGCTTCCACTTTTTCCCTTTTAATCTTTCAATCATTGAACTTGGTGTTACTTTTTTAAGCCGCCGGCTTCTTCTTCTCACACTCTTCTCTTCTTGGTTTTCCATTTTTTTGTACTCTCCCTGGGTCTCATTATCTGGTGTGCTTAGAAGGTCGAAAGAAGGAGGGGTAAGTTGCTCTATAAACTTATGAACAATCAGATTTTGTTGTTCCTTATCAGATTCTTGGAGCACTGATTTTAGCATGCTAATTTCTTTTTCTTTCTGAACTAATTCTTGTTCTTTTTTTCCTTAGCTCCTTTTCTTCCTCCATCTTTGTTTTCATGTCCTTCAATTCATTCTCTAATTGTCTAATTTGAAATTTTTACGTTTCAATTTCTCTGTCTTTTTCATCAATTCCTAACCCTTCATCTTCCCCTTAACTTGTAATCTCTTTTATTTGCAAAAGTGCTTTGTTCTTTGATTCATCAAGCAAAATCTTCTCTTTAGATGTTATTTTCTTAATTCCAAGTGAAATCTGTAATCGAACATAAGAAGTTTTTCAGTCATAAATTCATATATCACTTTTAATATTTTGAAATGCTAGGATGTTCTAGCGTATTAGCAAATACACATAAATAAATGTAAAATTATTTACTTAATTATGAATACTAAGTTTTGAGTGATAAAGGGATCGCTACAAAACCAATTGCATTATTTAAATGGTAGTAGAATTTAGTATTTTTGAATCACCATATTAATCACAAAAAAAAATCATTATGCTAGGAGAATTAGCATTTCACATGCAATGTGTTGTTTATCTAAAATGTTATTATAATGGTAAGCTAGTTTAGCATTTTATTAACAGCAAATTGCGTAAGTAAAAAAAATCAAAATGATAGGAGAGGTTAGCATTTTTGTAATAGCATGATGACTACTCAGTTAAAAATCAAAATGCTTTCAGAAGTTAAGCATTTTTTTGAACAACATTTTGTAATCACAAAAAAAAAACCATAATGGTAGGTGTATTAGCATTTCGCATATAGTGTGCTGTTTATTTTAAAAGTTATTATAATGGTAGGATAGTTTTGCATTTTTTTAATAGCAAAATTTCTTAAATAAATAAAAAAGGACAGGAGAGGTTAGCATTTTTGTAATAGCATGTTGACTACTCAATTAAAAATCAAAATGCTTTTAGAAGCTAAGCATTTTTTGAACAACATTTTTTAATCACAAAATAAAATAAAATCATAATGCTAGAAGTATTAGCATTTCGCATACAAAGTGCTGTTTATTTAAAAAGTTATTATAATGGTAGGATAGTTTAGCATTTTTTTAATAGCAAATTGCTTAAATAAAAAAATCAAAAAAGGATAGGAGAGGTTAGCATTTTTGTAATAGCATGTTGACTACTCAATTAAAAATCAAAATTCTTTTAGAAGCAAGCATTTTTTGAACAACATTTTATAATCACAAAAAAAAGAAATTCATAATGCTAGGAATATTAGCATTTCGCATACAGTGTACTGTTTATTTAAAAAGTTATTATAATGGTAGGATATTTATGCATTATCAATGGAAAATTGGTTAAATAAAAAAGTCAAAATGATAGGAGAGGTTAGCATTTTTGTAATAGCATGTTGACTACTCAATTAAAAATCAAAATGCTTTTATAAGCCAAGCATTTTTTGAACAACATTTTTTAATCATAAAAAAAAAATTCATAATGCTAGGAGTATTAGCATTTCGCATACAATGTTTTGTTTGTTTAGAAAAAAGTCATTTGGGAATAACATGCTGGTTTATTAAAAAAAAAAATCAAAATGCTAATGGAGGTTAGCATTTTAAAAAATAACAATCACAGTGCTACAAGTTAACTACTATGTTTCCAGTATCAAACAGAAAATTACAAAAGCAATTGCATTATTAAAATTTTAACAACAAAAAATATTTTCATACCTTTTTATCATCCATATTGGCTAGGATCTCCTTTGACACAATGTTTTTCATTAAGTTTAGCGACCGTTTCGCAAATCTTGGAGAGCTGCTTATCCACTCTTTTCTTGGCTTAAGTATATCAATATGTTCACATAGAAAATACTAAAAAAACAAAACAAAATATTATTTAGGATAAATTATCATACATCTTATCATACCATATAAAAATTAAATATTATGAAGAATAAATTATCATTGATTTTTTCTTACCAGTGGAAGAATGGAACTGCCAGACATATTTCTTGGTTTATCCTTGAAAAAATTTAATGATTTAGTTAAATGATAATGAATACTTAATGGCCAAGAAATTTGATTCATTTTTTTTGGATCAACGGTGTATTGAAGATAACCCCAGTTAAGCATTCTTTGATTGTCAGGGAAAAGAAATGTTATAAAGAGAAGATAAGAATAAATCTTAGCAAATCATTTTCCTCTTCTGGACTTTCTTTTTCAATTTATATTTCTTTTCTTGTAATAACAAGATCCTGGTTATATGATCTACGCTAATAAAATTTCTTGAAACAAACCTTTGACAATTTTCAGGGGTGCATGATAAAGACACTTTAGGTAATGGAAAAATATTTCTCCCATTCACAGGCAAACCAAAAATTAATGAAACATCTTTCATTGATAATTTTAATTTTTCCCCCCAATAGAAAAACAACTGATTAAATCATCTAAAATTTTAGAAGATTCTCTAATTTGCTTTGCTCTAATGTTACTTGAAAAAAAAGCATTTATAAATTCATAAAAATGAGTCTGTTTTCAAAAAAATTAATTGATTATTTGAAAAACCATTATTTCAAAAAATTTAACCAATGATACTAGACTACATCGGTATTGGACAGTCTGCTTTTTCTTTTTTTGGCTCGCAGCATTTTTTGCTTTTTTATTCTCTGGAGAAGAATCCTATATTTCCTGCAAGACAGAAATGACAAAACAGTATAAATTGTATTAAAATGTAGAACTGTATTGATAATACAATATTAATAAAATCATTTCGTGCAATATAATGTTAGATTAATTTAGCATTTTCATACATTATAATGCTAGGTTAAACTAGCATTTTCATATACTGGTTAAGGCTGGGTAATGCCCTGTAATGACAGGTTAACCTAGTATTTTCGTAAAATTTTCAAGGGCTCGGCCACTTGCTGTAGTGACAGGTTAACCTGACATTTTCATATGTCGGTTGAGGGCTTGGTCATGCCATTTAATGACAGGTTAACCTAGCACTTTCATAAAACTGTTAAGCGCTCAGCCACTCGCTGTAGTGCTAGATTAACCTGTCATTTTCATATGTCGGTTAACGGCTCGGTCATGCCATGTAATGACAGGTTAACCTAGCACTTTCGTAAAATTGTCAAGGTCTCGACCACTCGTTGTAGTGCTATGTTAACCTGCCATTTTCATATGTTGGTTAACGGCTAGGTCATGCCATGTAATGATAGGTTAACCTAGCATTTTTAATAAAATTTTCAAGGGCTCGGCTACTCGCTTTAGTGCGAGGTTAATCTGACATTTTTATATGTCGGTTGACGGCTCGGTCATGCCATGTAATGACAGGTTAACCTAGCACTTTTGTAAAATGGTCAAGAGCTCGGCCACTCCCTGTAGTTCTAGGTTAACCTGTCATTTTCATATGTCAGTTAACGGCTCAGTCATGCCATGTAATGACAGGTTAACCTATCATTTTTAATAAAAATTTCAAGGGCTCGGCTACTCGCTTTAGTGCGAGGTTAATCTGACATTTTTATATGTCGGTTGACGGCTCGGTCATGCCATGTAATGACAAGTTAACCTAGCACTTTCGCAAAATTGTCAAGGGCTCAGCCACTCGCTGTTGTGCTAGGTTAACCTGTCATTTTCATATGTCAGTTAACGTCTCGGTCATGTCATGTAATGACAGGTTAACCTAGCACTTTCGTAAAATTGTCAAGGGCTCGGCCACTCGCTGTAGTGCTAGGTTAACCTGTCATTTTCATATGTCAGTTAACGGCTCGGTCATGCCATGTAATGACAAGTTAACCTAGCATTTTTAATAAAATTTTCAAGGGCTCGACCACTTGGTTTAGTGCTAGGTTAACCTGACATTTTTATATGTCGGTTGACGACTCGGTCATGCCATGTAATGACAGGTTAACCTAGCACTTTCGTAAAATTGCCAAGGGCTCGGCCACTCGCTGTAGTGCTAGGTTAACCTATCATTTTCATATATTGGTTAACGGCTCGGTCATGCCATGTAATGACAGGTCAACCTAGCACTTTCGTAAAATTGTCAAGGGCTCAGCCACTCGCTGTAGTGCTTGGTTAACCTGACATTTTCATATGTCCGTTAAAGGCTCGGTCATGCCATGTAATGACAGGTTAACCTAGCATATTTTAAACTTATCTAGAATATTCTGCACTTAATTAACCTAGAACTTGCATACACTAGTTAAGGGCTCGGTCATGCACTAAAATGCTAGAGTACCCTAGCACTTTCATACACTGGTTAAGGGTCCGGTCATATGCTCTAATTCTATGGTGAACTAGCACTTTTATACACTGGTCAAGGGCTCGGTCATGCGCTCTAATGCTAGGTTAACTTGGCACTTTCATACACTGGTCAAGGGCTCGGTCATGCGCCATAATGCTAGAGTAACCTAGCACTTTCATACATTGGTCAAGGGCTCGGTCATGTGCTTTAATGCTAGGATAACCTAGCACTTTCATACACTGGTTAAGGGCCCGGTCATATGCAATAATGCTAGGGTAACATGGTACTTTCAGCACGAAACACAGATAAATGCCAAATTAATGCTATAAATACAGTTCAATTGTAACAACCCGAAAATACGAGCCAATTTAAATTTTTTATTTTGGCTAATTTAGCGAAGTTTGAATATTTAAAACGAATTATTTTAAATAATATCGACGAGAAATTTATTTTGAATAGAATTAGAATGTATATATTTATATCGATCATCGTTAGAATATAAATATTTATTTTAAATTATATAAGGAATTGAAAATGGCTCGGTAGTTCGATAATTCGATTTCAAACTTCAAATGAATGTACCGGGTGCATAATAAACTGGATTTTAGCGAAATCAAAAATATTAGAATCTAATTGAGAATATCTTTCCAACGAATCCGAAAAATCGAAATTTTATAGCGGGAATCAAAAGATATGTCCAGTTGAAAATTTAGAATAGTCGCTATGGAATTCTGACCCTTAAAAATAGCCATTTTGCAAACGACCTCGGATTTCGACGAAGCCACTTTTGTTGGATCCATGATGTCAAGTTATTGCTAGATTCCAAAATTCATAATTTTTCGAATCAATATGTGAGCGTGGCAAAGGAAAACGCGTTTGACCAGTTTCAGTTGATTTTAATCGACTGGAAATTGGCCATTTTTCAAACGGTCTCAGAATTCGATGAAACTGGCTTTGTTAGGACCGTATCGTCAATGCGAAGCTAGAAAATATTTTTCTGGGATTTTTCGAGTTAGTATGTGACCACAGTAAACTGAATTGCGCGTTCAAATTCAATATATAGAGTTATATGTTGATTTTGACGAAAACTGATCGAAATGATCGAATCAGCCTACGATACAATCCCATTGTGTTTGGAATGGGGGTATTACGCTAGGGACGACAGTCGGTGGGTTCGATTTCGAGTCCAAAATTTTAAGTTGCTTTTTATTGAAAATTTAATTAAAAATAATATAAAATTTTATATTACCCCCTCACTTCCTTTCTCTCCCTCCCATGTAAATTTCAGTTTTTTTTTTAAAAAAAGGGCGGAGCCCCGCCCATCGACGACTGCCTCCGCCCTCCTCTGGCGCGAGGCGCCCCCTCCATCTTCCTCCCTCCGACGCGACCCCCCTGCTCCCCTTCTCTCTCTCCTCCGTTCCCTCTTCTTCCTCCTTCTACCGCTTGCCCTCGTCGTTTCCTCCGCCCAGACCCCCTAGTGACGCGCGCCCACCACCAGAGCAGCACACCCTCCCCCTGCGCAACACCACAGACCCCCCTTCGATTTGAAGCTCCTCCGCTCAATAACCCACCCGACGCTGCTGCCAACCAACAAGGCTTCGCCTCCCCCTTCTCAGCATCGTGAAACCCCTCCGACGCAACCACAAAAACCCCCTCCTTCTCCGATTTGTTATAAAGACAATGGTGCGTTTTTTTCTTCTTTCTCTTTAATTTTCTTTGAGTTATAGCTTCTTTTATTCATGTAAAGTTTAAATTTTTAATAGAGAGAAAGATTTAATTTTTAATAACGAAAGCATATGATTTTTATGCTAGTCAAAATATGATTTTGTTCATAGAAAAGATCGTATTTTTAACAATGAAAAGATCGTATTTTTATTCATGAAAAGGAAGGATTTTTATAAATGAAAAGATTTGAGTTTTATAAAATAAAGATTAGATTTTTAGCTTTAAAAAGGTTAGATTTATAATTTGAAAAGGATTTGCTTCTTTATATTTGAAAAGGCGAAATCTTTATATTGGAAAAGGCGAAATCTTTATATTTGAAAAGGCGAAATCTTTATATTTGAAAAGGCGAAATCTTTATATTTGAAAAGGCAAAATCTTTATATATAAAAAGGCGAAATTTTATATAGAGAATAGCGTGATAAAAATATAATCTTTGTTATATGAACACCGTGGTAAAAAAAGAATTTTTATCTACATAGTAGCGGTGTAAAAATAGAATTTTTATCTATATAGTAGCGGTGTAAAAATAGAATTTTTATCTATATAGTAGCGGTGTAAAAATAGAATTTTTATCTATATAGTAGCGGTGTAAAAATGTGATTTTTATATACATAGCAAGAATATAAAAATGTGATTTTTATATATGTAGTGGCTACGGGCAATGAAATTGAAAAAAGGCGAGCACAACGAAGATTTCTACACAAGAAGAGTCGTGGCGTTTGGATTAGCTAATCGGTGAGAATTTCTCACTTTAAATTTCTTTTCTAGTTTAAATTATATACTAGGATGCAGACGGTGCTTAGTAGCACCCGACACCCGTTGTCCACAGACCATGGATGGCTTGTATGTTTGACTGTTTGATGTGTTTTGAAAATTGATTGTGTGATGTAAAATGAAATAAAATATTTATATAGAAAAAATATTTTATCGTTAAAAATATAATTTTTAACGTGAATGTGAATAAATAAATATTTATTTACAAACCGGACGGTTTGTTTATGTACACCTATTTGAAGGATATTGATTGGGACGATAAATTTTACACATCGCCCAACTGCACCAATAAAAATCTGTGTTTGTTGATTTGAAACCCAACACGGGTGTTGGAATGATATTTGGTGTACACTAGTCCCAATTATTTAATAGTATGTCGATCGATTGGTCGACATACTGTGTAAGCGTTAATTATTTATATTAATGCTTATGCAGTTGTGTGGTGCACTTTGGATGATGGTTGATTATTTATTGTTGCTATTATATACATGTGTTGTATGGAATCCATATAATTAACGTTATATGGTAATTGATTGGGCCTCATTCCAATTGGGAAATCAAAAAATATTAGAATATAAAAATATTCATGTGTTGAAACTATTCATGTGTTGAGTAAAATATTTTAACAATAAAATTTACATCTTTATCATATTCAAGATTAGAAACTACTTTACGGTTGGAATCTGATTAAAAATCAAACGATAGATACCAAAATTTTATAAAATATATTACATAACAAAAATAGTCATGTGTTTACAGTACTCATGTGTTGAGATTAGTCATGTGTTGAAAGAAATATATATTCATGTGTTGAATAGAATAAATATTCATTTGTTGAATAGAGTAACGAATTTATTGAAATATATAAAGCCGTGTTGATTAGAGTTGCGCTATTTCGATGTGAACGATATTTATATCGATTGTATTCGTTTTTTTATAATGAATATAGAAAAGGTAGTAATTTCAAAATATAACGTTTTGAAAATATTATCATTCATATGGTAATGATATGAAATACTCAATTTTGATTTGAAATTGAATATAGAGTTGAAATGGTTTTGAAAACGAATTTAAAATAATTTATAAAATATGTTTTAAAAGGAAATCGACGAAATATATATAATATATATGTATATAATGGCCTGAATAGATCGCGCTGCGCCGCGGCAGTTCGTGAATTTCGACCATTGACTTCGAATAGACGTTACGGGAGATCCGACCGTCGGATTCTCCTGAAACTGGAACCGTTCGGTTTGTATCGAAAAGAGCTTTCCAATGAATATTAGAAATTTGAAATCTAATGGTTGGATTCGGAATTATGTCCAAATCAAATTTGGAAAAGGTCGTTGTAAGTGCAGTTCGATGGCCGTTGATGGAAATCGACTGTACGGGCCTTCATAAAATTATTAAAAATATCAATAATTAGTGTAAAATCATAAGAAATGAATTGGAAAGAACTGGGGTGAAAAACTCCATATTTGAAAAGATAAAAATAAACTTTTATCGAAATGAACTAGTTTTGAACTAGAATTAAAATCAATTTATTTTTGAAATAAATAAATTGAATTTGAATTGGTTTTGAAAATAACCAGAATTCCCAATATATATAAAGTGGAAGTGGATTTGAATCAAAATTGTCTTTGGAATATTTCGATGTTGGATTCCGTGATTATACAGATATTGTTATGGGAACTTGAAAGATATATTTATATCTTTATTTCCAATACGATATTTGTTGGTTTCAGAATTTGATATTGAATATAAGCCGGTATATTTTCTATTCAGAGCCTTGTATTTAATATCAAATGTGATTTGGGTTTGTCGTGAATCGTGTTTTAGGTGACATTGGTTCTTTAACCGAGTTAAAGACAGGATACTGAATTTTGAGAAGATTAAAACTAAGTGGAGTTTTAAATGAATCTTTAATTAGATTGGAAGTGAATTGATAATTTAAATTATCAAATCTGAAAAGTGATCGAGAATTGAGTATCACTAGTTTTGCTCCAAAGCGATAGTTAAATCTTTAATTAGACTTGAACGTGAAATGGTAATTAATTTTACCGATAACACCGTGGTGTTAGATATGGAGTATTACCAGTTTTGCTCCAGGGGATGAATAGGTTGGGATTGGGAAATAAAATAAATACTTACTTCGGTGTGGTTCGCTAATCCCGACTAGTTTGGAAAACCATAATATGGTTTGAAATGATATCCAAAGGAAGATTAAAGAATAAATTTAGAAGAATTTATCTTTGATAAAATTAATGGGAACCTTTCCCAAAGGATGTGAAAATTCGAATAAAAGAATATTCTGAATTGGAATGAGGCGTATGTTGTGTTTGTGTAACACGTGTTTATTATATACGCGGGTTATTCGGAAAGGCCGGGTTTATACCCATTCTGAATAACCGATTCGACGATAAGTCGAAGATGAAGACGGTGGTTGAAGACCGGAAGTCTTCGCATCGTTTGGGGGATTACTGATGATCTTGATTGGGCTGTACACCCAAGAGGAGGGAAACAGTTGGTGATCGTCCAGACGTACTTGGAGATCAATGGATATGCGAGGAAAGTGCCTCCGGTTTCGTTCAGACCCAGAACGAACTTGTAAATGGACTGTGTGTCTGACATTGGATTTTATTCTATGTTGATTGATCTCTATTAAATATACATCTGTTTGGTGGTGGAGAATTTATTCTCTTGCTTAACGCCCTTCTCTTAGACGTACGAGCTCAGAGGCTGTATATCGATGGACATCAGTCGCATGGAGTGAATTGCCTGTGTGGCACGCCTAAGTGGCAGATGATCAGGGCTTCTATTGAAAAGCAAAGTCTTGTGGTTGATGATCAAAGCACGGCCTGTGTGGCGCAGCTTTGTGTATAGCGTGAATTCGTGAGCCTCACACCTCGGTATGAGTCAAAAAGGTATATGGACCATTGAGAGAACACGACGTTTCTTTCTAGCTATGGGTGATGTCAGTGACCTTCCATCCCTGACATTTATATACTTTTTACCTGTATAGATGTTGGGATGCGAGGTGCCTCGGATATAGGTCTGTTAGGACCGGGAAACGTGTGTTCAGGAATAACTAATCCTCCAAAGTTAGGTGAGGACCGGCCCAACCGATTCCAAGGATCATAGTGGGGTCCTGAGACATTGGCTAGAGTGTCTCGAACGGAGAGGAGCTTGCCCCTTGCCTCGACTCATGACGGAAATCCAATTTCCAATACGTGATATTGCGGTTTTATTTGTAGAGCCTAGTATGGCGACCTGATAGATGGTACCCATGCCGCCTAGGATTGATATTTATGATTGAAATTGTTTTGACACTATACACTTATAATATTATCAAATGATTTGTTTTGAACATACCAAGCATGTTTGGCTATTATAAGGGAAAACCCTATCCTCCGGTTTGCATTGCATTGTGTGATGGGACCTGGGTCTTATAATAGTTTCATTTTTTCAAAGAGCATTGCGCTGTTTTGTTATATGCACTAGAATTCTTTGGAGGAAACCTGTTCCGTGTCATACGGCATGGTCCCTTGAATTACTCTTCTTTAAAATTAAAATAATAACTGTTTTAGTTCTCACACCAGTCACATGACCTAGAGTTTATTGTTTTAACCTAAACTCTGGGTGCCCTTATTTCGACACGGGCAGCTAGTAGTTTTGGTTTTGCAGATTTATATTCACAAGATCCTGATTTACAGCTGGAACGATGCTCGGAAAGCTCTGTATCCGTGCATTACTTCTAGTTGTGTTTTTGTATTATTTTCCGCTGCGATGTATTTAAATGTAATTTAAATCTCTGATATTTTGTGTAATATTTATTCATACTCTGTATATTCTTGTATTCTGATGGAATTGTTGTAAATAGCAATGAAATGTTCTTCCGTTTGCGTTCTATTTTCTCGTGTTCTCAAGGTAATCCGGGCTTTCCTAACCAGGGAAGCTACGGGCTACTGCAGTGGTATCATAACTTTGGTTTACAGAGCTCGGAGAATAAGACACATTAGAACCAAATGAAAGAATTCATCGGATACTGGATTTTAGTATCCAATAAGGAATGACTCATTAGAGATAGGATCAGCAGTATCCTAGAACGAGTGTGAAGAGTATATTTTTCAAATGAAAACAATTTTGTTTTGAAATTTAAACCATTTTATACGTATTTGAATAATCTATTTATATTGATTTAGACAATCTAGTATATAAAGGTTTTGCATATACGCGTCATGAACGTATATTCGAAGTTTTAATATACTGGATAGATATAGAATCACACTCTAGTCGCCCGGAGATGATGTTGATAATGACCATGGCATCATCAATGTTTATTTTCGAGCGACGAAGGTGTGATATCTATATATTTCCATTAGACTGGTGTGAGAACCAAAATATAGCTAGAATACATTGTTGTGAATGGGCATCAAAAATGTGACTTTTGTATATATATATCAAAATTATGAATTTGAAACGTTAATCCACTAATTGATTGACGTTTGTGTTGTTTGTTTATTTGTTTGGTAAGTTTGAACCATTATGCCTAATTGCATCAAATGTTGAATGGTATCGAAAATTATTTGCATTTGCATGCATATACATGTATATCTACTGAACAGGTCATAGCAAGGAGGCTAGAGCAGAAGAATAAAATTGTTTGCCTGACAAATAGGTACATGTTTACCATAATTTACTGTTTTGTTTGGGTGATGATGATTTTATGAGCCGATTGGCTAGCCGCTTGGCTTTTTCCTTTTCTTTTTGAGATCAGAGGGCCTATATGGCAATTTCGGGATTTTCCCGGTGCTCCCGGTGCAGGGGAGGTTATGGCGAAATTTTTCGGAAATTTAGGGTGTTAGCCAAATTTTTGAAAAATTTGAAAAGTTCTTAGAAACTGAAAAGTTGAAGAACTTAAGCCATAGTGAAAATAATAGAAGTTGAGTTGATTTGTAAAACAACTTTCGGCTTCGTTCCTTTTCGGGGACGAAAAGTTTTAAGTGGGGGAGATTGTAACAACCCGGAAATGCGAGCCAATTTAAAATTTTTATTTTGGCTAATTAGCGAATTTTGAATATTTAAAATGAATTATTTTAATTAATATCGACAAGAAATTTATTTTGAATAGAATTAGAATGTATATATTTATATAGATCGTCGTTAGAATATAAATATTTATTTTAAATTATATAAGGAATTGAAAATGGTGCGGTAGTTCGATAATTCGATTTCAAACTTTAAATGAATGTACCGGGCGCAAAATAAACCGGATTTTAGCGAAACCAAAAATATTAGAATCTAATTGAGAATATCTTTCCAACGAATCCGAAAAATCGAAATTTCATAGCGGGAATCAAAAGATATGACCAGTTGAAAATTCAGAATAGTCGCTATGGAATTCTGGCCCTTAAAAATAGCCATTTTGCAAACAACCTCGGATTTCGATGAAACCACTTTTGTTGGATCCGTGATGTTAAGTTATTTCTAGATTCCAAGATTCGTAATTTTTCGAATCAATTTGTGAGCGTGGCAAAGGAAAACGCGTTTGACTAGTTTCACTTGATTTTAATCAACTGGAAATTGACTATTTTTCAAACGGTCTCAGAATTCGATGAAACTGGCTTTACTAGGACCGTATCGTCAATGCGAAGCTAGAAAATATTTTTCTGGGATTTTTCGAGTTAGTATGTGACCCCAGTAAATTGAAATGCGCGTTCAAATTCAATATATAGAGTTATATGTTGATTTTGATGAAAACTGGTCGAAATGATCGAATCAGCCTATGATACGTATCCCATTGTGTTCGGAATGGGGGTATTACGCTAGGGACGACAGGCGGTGGGTTCGATTTCGAGTCCGAAATTTTAAGTTGCTTTTTATGGAAAATTTAATTAAAAATAATATAAAATTTTATATTACCCCCTCACTTCCTTTCTATCCCTCCCACGTTCATTTCAGTTTTTTAAAATAAAAAAAGAAGAAGAAAAAGAAAAATGGCGGAGCCCCGCCCATCGACGACCGCCGCTGCCCTCCTCTGGCGCGTCGCCATCGCTGGCGCGAGGCGCCCCCTCCATCTTTCTCCCTCCGACGCGACCCCCCTACTCCCCTTCTCTCTCTCCTCCGTTCCCTCTTCTTCCTCGTTCTACCGCTTGCCTTCGTTGTTTCCTCTGCCCAGCCCCCCTAGCGATGCACGCCCACCACCAGAGCAGCACCCCCTCCCCCTGCGCAACACCACAGACCCCCCTCCTTCGATTTGAAGCTCCTCCGCTCAATAACCCACCCGACGCTGCTGCCAACCGACGAGGCTTTGCCTCCCCCTTCTCAGCATCGTGAAACCCCTCCGATGCGACCACAAAACCCCCCTCCTTCTCCGATTTGTTATAAAGACAATGGTGCGTTTTTTTCTTCTTTCTCTTTTATTTTCTTTGAGTTATAGCTTCTTTTATTCATGTAAAGTTTTAATTTTTAATAGAGAGAAAGATTTAATTTTTAATAACGAAAGCATATGATTTTTATGCTAGTCAAAATACGATTTTGTTCATAGAAAAGATTGTATTTTTAACAATGAAAAGATCGTATTTTTATTCATGAAAAGGAAGGATTTTTTATAAATGAAAAGATTTGAGTTTTATAATATAAAGATTAGATCTTTAGCTTTAAAAAGGTTAGATTTTTAATTTTAAAAGGATTTGCTTCTTTATATTTGAAAAGGCGAAATCTTTATATTGGAAAAGGCGAAATCTTTATATTTGAAAAGGCGAAATCTTTATATTTGAAAAGGCGAAATTTTATATAGAGAATAGCGTGATAAAAATATAATCTTTATTATATGAACACCGTGGTAAAAATAAAAATTTTATCCATATAGTAGCGGTGTAAAAATAGAATTTTTATCTATATAGTAGCAGTGTAAAAATAGAATTTTTATCTATATAGTAGCGGTGTAAAAATAGAATTTTTATCTATATAGTAGCGGTGTAAAAATGTGATTTTTATATACATAGCAAGTATATAAAAATGTGATTTTTATATATGTGGTGGCTACGGGCAACGAAATTGACAAAAGGCGAGCACGACGAAGATTTCTACACAAGAAGAGTCGTGGCGTTTGGATTAGCTAATCGATGAGAATTTCTCATTTTAAATTTCTTTTCTAGTTTAAATTATATACTAGGATGCAGACGGTGCTTAGTGGCACCGAACACCCGTCGTCCACAGACCATGGATGGCTTGTATGTTTGATTGTTTGATGTGTTTTAAAAATTGATTGTGTGATGTGAAATGAAATAAAATATTTATATAGAAAAAATATTTTATCGTTAAAAATATAATTTTTAACGTGAATGTGAATAAATAAATATTCATTTACAAACCGGACGGTTTGTTTATGTACACCTATTTGAAGGATATTGACTGGGACGATAAATTTTACACATCGCCCAACTGCACCAATAAAAATCTATGTTTGTTGATTTGAAACCCCACACGGGTGTTGGGATGATATTTCGTGTACACTAGTCCCAATTATTTAATAGTATGTCGATCGATTGGTCGACAAAATGTGTAAGCGTTAATTATTTATATTTAATGCTTATGCAGTTGTGTGGTGCACTTTGCATGATGGTTGATTGTTTATCGTTGCTATTATATACATATGTTGTATGGAATCCATATAATTAACGTTATATGGTAATTGATTGAGCCTCATTCCAATTGGGAATATAAAGAATATTAGATTATAAAAATATTCATGTGTTGAAACTATTCATGTGTTGAAACTATTCATGTGTTGAGTAAAATATTTTAACAACAAAATTTACATCTTTATCATATTCAAGATTAGAAACTACTTTACGGTTGGAATCTGATTAAAAATCAAACGATAGATACCAAAATTTTATAAAATATATTACATAACAAAAATAGTCATGTGTTGACAGTACTCATGTGTTGAGATTAGTCATGTGTTGAAAGAAATATATATTCATGTGTTGAGTAGAATAAATATTCATTTGTTGAATAGAGTAACGAATTTATTGAAATATATAAAGCCGTGTTGATTAGAGTTGCGCTATTTTGACGTGAACGATATTTATATCGATTATATTCATTTTTTTTAATGAATATAGAAAAGGTAGTGATTTCAAAATATAACGTTTTGAAAATATTATCATTTATATGATAATGATATGAAATACTCAATTTTGATTTGAAATTGAATATAGAGTTGAAATGGTTTTGAAAATGAATTTAAAATAATTTATAAAATACGTTTTAAAAGGAAATCGACGAAATATATATAATATATATATAATGGCCTGAATAGAACGCGCCACGGCAGTTCGTGAATTTCGACCATTGACTTCGAGTAGACGTTACCGGAGATCCGACTGTCGGATTCTCCTGAAACCGAGACCGTTGGGTTCGTATCGAAAAGAGCTTTCCAATGAATATTAGAAATTTGAAATATAACGGTTGGATTTGGAATTATGTCCAAATCAAAATTTGGAAAAGGTCAATGTAAGTGCAGTTCGATGGCCGTTGATGGAAATCGACTGTACGGGCCTTGATAAAATTATTAAAAATATCAATAATTAGTGTAAAATCATAAGAAGTGAATTGGAAAGAACCGGGGTGAAAAAATCCATATTTGAAAAGATAAAAATAATTTTTTATCGAAATGAACTAGTTTTGAACTAGAATTAAAATCAATTTATTTTTGAAATAAATAAATTGATTTTGAATTGGTTTTGAATATAACTAGAATTCCCAATATATATAAAGTGGAAGTGGATTTGAATCGAAATTGTCTTTGGAATATTTCGATGTTGGATTCCGTGATTATACAGATATTGTTATAGGAACTTGAAAGATATATTTATATCGTTATTTCCAATACGATATTTGTTGGTTTCAGAATTTGATATTGAATATAAGCCGGTATATTTTCTATTCAGAGCCTTGTATTTAATATCAAATGTGATTTGGGTTTGTCGTGAATCGTGTTTTAGGTGACACTGGTTCTTTAACCCAGTTAAAGATAGGATGTTGATTTTTGAGAAGATTAAAACTAAGTGGAGTTTTAAATGAATCTTTAATTAGATTGGAAGTGAATTGATAATTTAAATTATCAAATCTGAAAAGTGATCGAGAATGGAGTATCACCAGTTTTGCTCCAAAGCGGTAGTTAAATCTTTAATTAGATTTGAACGTGAAATGGTAATTAATTTTATCGATAACACCATGGTGTTAGATATGGAGTATTACCAGTTTTGCTCCAGGGGATGAATAGGTTGGGATTGGGAAATAAAATAAATAATTACTTCGGTGTGGTTCGCTAATCCCGACTGGTTTGGAAAACCATAATATGGTTTGAAATGATATCCAAAGGAAGATTAAAGAATAAATTTAGAAGAATTTATCTTTGATAAAATTAATGGGAGCCTTTCCCTAAGGATGTGAAAATTCAAATAAAAGAATATTCTGAATTGGAATGAGGCGTATGTTGTGTTTGTGTAACACATGTTTATTATATACGCGGGTTATTCGGAAAGGCCGGGTTTATACCCATTCTGAATAACCGATTCGACGATAAGTCGAAGATGAAGACGGTGGTTGAAGACCGGAAGTCTTCACATCGTTTGGGGGATTACTGATGATCTTGATTGGGCTGTACACCCAAGAGGAGGGAAACAGTTGGTGATCGTCCGGACGTACTTGGAGATCGATGGATATGCGAGGAAAGTGCCTCCGGTTTCGTTCAGACCAAGAACGAACTTGTAAATGGACTGTGTGTCTGACATTGGATTTTATTCTGTGTTGATTGATCTCTATTAAATATACATCTGTTTGGCAGCGGATAATTTATTCTCTTGCTTAACGCCCTTCTCTGAGACGTACGAGCTCAGGGGTTGTATATCGATGGACATCAGTCGCATGGAGTGAATTGCCTGTGTGGCACGCCTAAGTGGCAGATGATCAGGGCTTCTGTTGAAAAGCAAAGTCTTGTGGTTGATGAGCAAAGCACGACCTTTGTGGCGCAGCTTTGTGTATAGCGTGAATTCGCGAGCCTCACACCTCGGTATGAGTCAAAAACGGGATTCGGACCGTTGGGAGAACACAATGTTTCTTTCTAGCTATAGGTGATGTCAGTGACCTACCAGCCCTGACATTTATATACTTTTTACCTGTGTGGATGTTGGAATGCGAGGCGCCTCAGATATAGGTCTGTTAAGACCGGGAAACGTGTGTTAAGGAATAACTAATCCTCCAAAGTTAGGTGAGGACCGGCTCAACCGATTCCAAGGATTATAGTGGGGTCCTGAGACATTTGCTAGAGTGTCTCGAACGTAGAGGAGCTTGCCCCTTGCCTCGACTCATGATGGAAATCCAATTTCCAATATGTGATATTGCGGTTTTATTTGTGGAGCCTAGTTTGGCGACATGATAGATGGTACCCATGCCGCCTAGGATTGATATTTATGATTGAAATTGTTTTGACACTATACACTTATAATAGTATCAAATGATTTGTTTTGTACGTACCAAGCATGTTTGGCTATTATAAGGGAAAACCCGATCCTCCGGCTCGCGTTGCATTGTGTGATGGGACCTGGGTCTTATAATAGCTTCATTTTTCCAAAGAGCATTGCGCTGTTTTGTTATATGTGCTAATATTCTTGGGAGGAAACCCGTTCCATGTCATACGGCGTGGTCCCTTGAATTACTCTTCTTTAAAGTTAAAATAATAACTGTTTTAGTTCTTACACCAATTACATGACTGACCTGGAGTTTATTGTTTTAACCTAAACTCTGGGTGCCCTTATTTCGACACGGGCAGCTAGTAGTTTTGGTTTTGCAGATTTATATTCACAATATCCTGATTTACAGCTGGAACGATGCTCGGAAAGCTCTGTATCCATGCATTACTTCTAGTTGTGTTTTTGTATTATTTTCCGCTGTGATGTATTTAAATGTAATTTAAATCTCTGATATTTTGTGTAATATTTATTCATACTATGTATATTCTTGTATTCAGATGGAATTGTTGTAAATAACAATGAAATGTTCTTCCATCTGCGTTCTATTTTGTCGTGTTCTCAAGGTAATCTGGGCTTTCCTTACCAGGGAAGCTACGGGATACTACGTCAATGAACTAAATACAGATCAATTCTATAATGCTAAATTAACTTAGAATATTCTGCACTAAATTAACCTAGCAAATTTTGCACTATATATCAATGCTAAATTAAATTATAATATTACGCACTAAATTAAACTAGCATATTATGCACTACACATCAATGCTAAATTAATCTAGCATTTTATAATAGATTTCTGTTCATTTTCCCAATTAACCAGTACGTAATTTATAACTATAGCTACATCAACTATACACACTCAATTTAAGCAATTAAGTTTCATTTTGTCAAAATATTCTTATACCTGATCTCGTTTTTCCTTCTCCTTCTCCATCGTCTTTCTAGCCTTTATCGTTGCTAGTGATAATTTCGACGAAACCATAGTTTCTTTTGTCGGTGGCGAATTTGGCAATTTATCTGATGACGATGACCTTAAACGACGACTTTCCATTAGACGATTAAATTTGCATTCGAGTTCGAATTATTTTTCCTCGACGAAACCCTAACTGACTTTGAACAACTGAAGAAATGATAGAACGTGGAAAGATGGAAAATGCTAAATCGATTTAGAGGGTTCGTTTTATTTTTTAATTTTGTGACGCGGTTCCTTCATCCCAATTACCAAAAGTTGCGTCCTAGAGAATTAATTTTAAAATAACTTTGTCCTTTTGCCTAATTTACTTTTTATAATAATCATCTATTATTCGATTTCAAAAATAATGAAGTATATTCAAAACTAAAAAGTTCCAATTTCAACCTATTAAATAATTAAATTTATGCTTCGAAGTTTCCATCACTTCAACAATTCTCATGGGAATGACCGAATAATACGGAAGGCAATATTGTCAAAATAGACATTTGCAACAGTTCTAATCAAAAGCTTTAGAAATATGAACAAACAACTTTTTATGATTCAACATTCAGCAATAACTAATAAGCACATTCAACTTCCAGCATTAGCAGTCAGCGCTCAGTGTTCTAAACAAAAGAAGTCTTCAAAACAAACAACTATACGGTTCTTATTCATGAATAAGTGATCAAACAAGTGACTATTTATTGCAAACAAACAGTGCCTAAGTCAGGTTTTGATTAGGTTTCTATTTTTCTACTGCATTTTTATACTTAACAGTCTTGATTCTCGCATATTATTAAATTCGATGGATACTTAAGCTAAATCTGTGTCAGGTTTCTGTAAGCCAAATTTGTTGAATTTCTAGTTTTTTTTAAATCTATTCTCAAATACTGAATATGAAATCGATTTCAAAGTACAAACCCATTGTTTGCATAATGGTTGTATATTATTGTGCATATTATATTAATTAGGCATATGGGCTTGTATGATCACTTAGTAAATGGATACTGACATTAATATGTATTTGCATGATCTGGGAATTAATGATAAATCACACTATCACGAGATTTTTTTTCCCAATTTTATTTTGAATATATTGTAGAACATAGATTGGAAAAGTCAGAATGTGTGTGTTATTGTGTTCCTCAATTTAATGTTTTAAACTTATATGTTAACTTGTTCGGTAAATTTTAAAAAATGAGGTGAAAAATGTAGGAATAGATACTTTTATTCTCCTATAAATTTTTGTGTACGAATTGAAACAAATTAATCTAAGTTTTTTTTTCTAATTTGAACGATGACATCGGGAATTTTTTTATCAATTTATTTAATCTTGAATAAAAAGTTCAATGCTGCTTGAAATTGTGCAGAAGTGTTTGCTAGAATAAACTGTTTGCTTGAGATGTTTGATTTTTCTATTTTCTTTTGACTTTTTCTAAATATAGTTAATTTGATTTTTTTTCTTCATTATTTGCTGGAATGAGTTTGCAATTTTTTGTTAAATAAAGCAATGTAATTGAGTCAATACACAAAATGAATTTGTTTAAGGAAAAAAACCGAGTTAATGCTTTATAAAGAAATCAAGTGAATTTGCTAATGATATATTTTGGGGCATCCGCTACAATGAATTTATCAGTTAAGTTAATTTTTGTGAAATAAATTGAATTGATGCTTGCTAATTCAGTTAAACTAAACAATGTTTGTTGAGATAGATTAGCAAATGATAAACATGCTTGCTAATTTGATGCAAAATTTGTGCATGTTTACTCTGCATTTTCTTTTATAGTGGAAGTAATCTGTATTTCAATAAAGCTTGCCTTTTCTAGAAATATTATTTTCACAAAATTCTACCCTTACACACTTTTATACATGTCAAATTGGATATGCGTTTCTTAAAGGAAACACATATAGTGGAAGAAAATGCATCTATTGTGATCATTTATGCAAATGCATATAGATACGCATGTTGTTTACTTGTCACTTGTATGAATAAAACCATATAAAAAGGGAGCATTTTAGAGGGTAGATGGATGAAAATAAAATGGAAAAAAATTGAAGTGAATCAGTGAAGTGTTTGAAAGTTAATGCAAGTTAGCTAAGCAGTAATGTTGGAAGCTTCAAAGTGAAGTTAAAATATACAACCTTTGTAATAACCCGGAAAATACGAGCCAATTTAAAATTTTTAAATTGATTATTTCAAAGGAATTTGAACAATTGAAATAGAATATTTCAATAAAATAGTAAATTAGAAATAGTGAGTCAGTTTGAAAATTTGAATTCAAACTTTGACCGACTGTGCAGGATGGAAAATATAACGGATTTTAGCGAAACCAAAAATATTTAAATCTGTTACTCAATACCTTTCTAACGAATCTGAAAAATCGAAGTTTCATAACGGGAATCAAAAGTTATGGCCGAATGAATTTTCAGAAGAGTCGGTATATAGAATATATAGGCCTGGAAAATTGATATTTTGCATACGACCTCGGAATTCGACGAAACCACTTTTGTTGGGTCCGGGATGTCAAACTATTGCTAGGTTTCAAATTTCATAATTTTTGAAGCTAGTATGTGAGCGTGGCAAAAGAAAATGTGTTTGGTCGATTTCTGTTAAATTGGATCAACCAGAAAATGGCCATTTTTCAAACGACCTAAGAATTCGACAAAACTAGTTTTGTTGGGACCGTGGCGTCAAAACATAGCTAGATTTATTTTTCTGGAATTTTTCGAATCAGTTTGTGGCCCTGGCAAATTGAAATGTGCGTTCAGAGTTAAAAATTAAATGTTTTATACTTAAATTTGAAAAATAACTGACTGTAACAGTCGAATTGGCCTACGAAACATATCCCATTGTGTCCGGAATGGGGGTATTTAGCTAGGGGCGACAGTCGTTGGGTTTAAAAAGGAGTTCGTTTGAGAAAACACTATTTAAAAATTTATTGAAATTATGGGCCAATCAAAAATTTCCATTCATAATTTTAAAAATAAAAAAAAAAGAAACCCCCCCCCCCCCGTTCAACGGCGACCCGAGCTCCCTACCTTCTCTCCTCCATCGCCGCCGCCTCAGGCGATTCCAACCTGCGCCACCCCCCTACCTCGACGCGCCTCCTCCTCCTCTTCAAATCCGACCCCACCGCCGCCAGCCTCGTTGCCTCCTCCGCCCGTATCGACGCCAGGAAGTCGAACACTTCCCGCCGCCGCCCTGAACGCCACCGAACGCCACCAAACCACCATCGGTTTAAAGCCCTCTCTTCCCTCTTCCACGTCAGCACCCCCGATCGTCCCCACATGCCACTGATTTCGCGAAAACTGTAAACCTAGTTATGAAGCTTCGTGAAAGTGAGTTTTTCTTTGATCTTTACACTTTGAAAAATCATATCTTTTTGGTGTGTTGACGAAATTCGATGAAACAGGAAACATCGAGACCGCAAGGAAGCTCTCTACCCAATAGAAGAAGCCGCGGATTTTTCTGACATCGTATCGATTTTTAGCGCTCAGAAAACCAATGTGAGAAATCTAAATTAACGTGAAATTGAATGGAAAATGTCGTGTATAATTTATATAAGCGAAATATAAATTACTTCCTACCTCCGATCCGACCCGATGCTTGGTGAAGCTGGAACATCTACTCGAGTCCCCGCGAATGCTCCAATTCCAGCTGCCAGGGTTGGAGACCAGGTCAATCCATCTGCTCCCATCACTCAAGGGTATTTCTCGCGCTTGCTTGATATGCTTGAGAGCACGAGGGAAGCTATGAGAGTTCATGAGCGCACTAATCTCATGATGCAGGAAAATATGAGGCTCATGAGTCGGGAGATCAATGAGCTCCGCCGGCAGAGAACTCCATCACCGGTTCGTCACACACCCGTAGATCAATCTTCATCTTCCGAGGAAGAGAGGCCCCGTGAACGAAGGCCACTCGAACGACCTCAGAATGTGGAGCAGCTAACGTTTGGATCTTTGGGATCTCGCGAGGATATCGCACGAGCATTAGGAAATGATAGCCCCACTCGGGGGCAAAGACTCCAGTCCCCTCTTCCCGAGATCGACCGGGAACACAGGGAAAGGAATCGAGCAGAGGCAGCTCGAAGAAGAAGGGCATCTCCCGAGCATGAGCCCAGAAGGAGCTCGAACACTAGGGCCAGGGAACCTGAGCAGCCCCTAACTAGTGCCGATGTGCAGGCAATGGTCCACCGAATTATGTCCGAGAGCCGGAATTATACGAATGAAGACTATGGCATTGAGCGAAGCCATACACCGTTCACTGACGATATCCTAGATTTCCAGTTTCCCCGATGCTTTAACTTGCCGCAGATGGACAAATACAACGGAAGGACTGATCCGGGACAGCATTTGATGCGGTATTCGTGGCTCATGAACGCCGCTGCTGCCCCTGATAAAGTAAAGTGCAAAGCATTCCCAATCTACCTGGAAGATGTGGCATTGTTCTGGTTTACCCGGCTTCCTCCTCGTTCAATTTCTAATTACAAAGAACTAAGCGAGCGTTTCATGAACCAGTTTCGACTACATGCCCGCAAGTCCAAGAGTGTTATTGAATTGTCGAGGATCAAACAGGCACAAGGAGAATCTTTAAGGGCATATCTAGATCGTTTTAACCAAGCTGTAACTGAGGTCAGTGACCCGCATGAGCCCACTATTCTAATGGCATTGAAGGAAGGAGTCGATCCTGAATCTGAGTTTGGAGACTACCTTTCTGGGAAGACACCCCCCACAAGGGCGATATTCTACGAAAAAGCCGATATTTATCTAAGACGAGAAGAGGCCCGGGCAAACCGGAAGAGAAAGTCTGAGACAGCTTCAAAGGAGAATGTGCAAAGTAATATTGCCGTGAAGCAGTCTGGGGAAAGTTCTGGCAAGGTTGAAGTAAATGTAGGAAACAAGGGTGGAAACAGCAATACTGGAAACGGGGGAAACAACAACAACCGTAATTCGAACGGTAACAGGAGAAACAGAAATAGGGGAAGCGACCCTAACAAAAGGCCCCGATTCCAGAACTACGAGAACTATACACCATTGAATGACACCCTGGAAAATATTTACCTGGATACGTACAATGTGTTGCAGTACAAAAGACCGCCACCTCGTGATTCGACCGAGAAAGAAATGGCGACAGGGAAATTTTGCTTGTTTCACGGAACACATGGACATTCGACCAATGAGTGTCGGCATTTGAGGGATGTAATTGAAAAGCTGCTGCGTGAAGGAAAGTTGGATGAGTACAAGGTTGCCCCGAGGGACAGGGGGCAAGGAGAGCAGGCTCCAAAACAGATCCTACCTGCTCCTAAGCCTACCACGCAGCAGAAAGGTAAAGGGATCGTCATCAACTCCATAGTAGGCGGACCTCACCCGGCAATCCGAAGTTTTAGGTCAATGGACCAATATGTGAATGTTGCCAAGCATCTAGATGTGAATGAAGGTGACGATTTGGAAGATGTCACTCCTATAAAACAACAAAAAACCATGTTCGATGACGTGGTATTTCGCAGCCGAGACCACACGGGAATACAATCTCCCACCAATGATCCGTTGGTTATTACTACCACTATTGGGCCGGCCTTGGTCCATAAGGTATTAGTAGACAACGGAAGTTCCGTTAATATTTTGTTCAAGAAGTCATTTGATCAGATGAAGCTTGAGCCCGAAGATCTGAAACCTTGTGAAGGATGGATTAGAGGCTTCAACGGAGCGACGACAGCTCCCATGGGATATATAGAGTTGCCCGTGACTTTAGGGCAATGAGAACGTAGAAGAGTGCGAATGCTTCAGTTTGTAGTACTGGACGTAGATTCGCCATATAACGCATTTTTAGGGAGACTTGCCCTCGCTGAATTTAGAATTTGTATCGCCCCTTGGTGCTTGTTACTAAAGTTCCCAACCGAAGCCGGAACTGGAGTAATAAGAGGGGATCAGGTTTCTGGACGGGCTTGCTATGTGGCCGAACTGAAGATGTTGATGAAAGGAGTTAATGCTGAGAGTAAGGATGCCTCATCTCTCTCAAAGGGGGACTCGGCATAGCAATTAGAGAGATTGAACCCAAAGGAGTTGCCCAAAGGAACGCCTGAAGATCTGGATCCTAGAAAAGACGAGGAACCAGAGGCTAGGAATGCAACTCCTAATGAAGCGACAGTGGAAATTCCTGTTGATAAAGCTGATCCGACGAAAGTTTTGAAGATTGGTTCCCAATTGGATCCACGTCGTGCTGAAGAACTGACGGACTTCTTGAAGGCAAACTTAGATGTGTTCGCCTGGACCCATGCTGACATGTGTGGGATATCGCCTTCCATTATCAGTCACAAACTGAATGTAAATCCGAAGCATCCACCTGTAAAGCAAAAGAGACGCATGCTGGGCCCAGAGAGGTCGGCTGCTCTCAAAGAGGAAATAGAGAAATTGAAGCAAAATGGATTTATTCGAGATTCGACATATCCCGACTGGATATCGAATCCTGTCTTGGTAAAGAAGCCAAACGGAAAGTGGTGAACTTGTATTGACTTTTCAGATTTAAATAAGGCTTGCCCAAAAGATAGTTTCCCACTTCCCAGGATTGACCAGCTTGTAGACTCGACAGCAGGTCATGAACTTCTCTCTTTCATGGATGCATACTCTGGATACAATCAAATTCCTATGCATGTGCCAGACCAAGAGCATACAAGTTTCATTACGAATTTGGGATTATATTGTTATGTTGTAATGCCGTTCGGATTAAAAAACGCTGGAGCTACTTATCAGCGGTTGGTAAATAGAATGTTTTATGATCAAATAGGAAAAACTATGGAAGTTTATGTGGATGATATGCTTGTTAAATCAAAGCAGTCCTCCAGTCATACGCAAGACTTAGCAGAAATGTTTGGTATCTTGCGAAAATACCGTATGAAATTGAATCCTTTAAAATGTTCATTTGGAGTGGCGTCGGGAAAGTTCCTTGGCTTCATTGTGAGTTCCCGAGGAATTGAGATCAACCCTAGCTAGATAGCGGCGATTAGAAATATCAAAGAACCAAGGAGAATTAAAGACGTCCAAAGTCTGGCAGGGAAGGTAGCGGCGCTGAGTAGATTCATCTCCAAAGCCACCGATAAATGTGTTCCATTTTTTGATTTGATAAAAAGGGGAAAGAAGAACTTCCAGTGGACTCCCGATTGTGTCGAGGCTTTTCAAAATCTGTTAGAGCTGTTAGAGAAACCTCCAATCTTATCAAAGCCCGTAGATCACGAAGAACTATTTGTTTATCTAGCAGTCTCGGCTCACGCTGTCAGCACAGTTCTGGAGAAGAAGACAAAGTACAAAGGCCAGTATACTATGTGAGTA
Organism: Allium sativum; assembly: GCA_030737875.1. Classification (NCBI taxonomy): domain Eukaryota; kingdom Viridiplantae; phylum Streptophyta; class Magnoliopsida; order Asparagales; family Amaryllidaceae; genus Allium; species Allium sativum. The sequence goes on along the minus strand of CM060912.1, from coordinate 1,009,257,783 downwards.
AGAAATTAGCAGCGGCAGAGCGCAACTACCCAAAGATCGAGAAGCTCGCTTACAGCCTCCTGATTGCATCCCGAAAACTTCGTCACTACTTCCAAGCCCATCCAATAACCATATACACCGATCAGCCGTTAAGACAGGTGTTGCAGAGACCCGAAGCGTCGGGAAGGTTGATTAAATGGAACATAGAACTAAGCCAGTTTGATTTGAATTTTCAACCACGAAAGTCAATCAGGGGGCAAGCTCTAGCAGACTTTATTGCGGAGTTCACCATTCCAGAGGAAGAAATGATCAATGACCGAGTGGTTAAATCCGAGGATAAGCTAAAGATGAATCCGTGGAAATTATATACAGATGGAGCTAAAAATGACCGAAGATCCGGAGCTGGAATTGTCTTAGTCACTCCGGAGGGACGGTCGTTATATTACGCCCTGCGATTAGAATTTTCGGCAACAAACAATGACTCTGAGTATGAAGCCCTGATTGCCGGGCTGAAACTCACTAAAGACCTCGGAGTAAAAATGATGGACATATTTTGTGACTCTAAGATTGTTGTTTGTCAAGTGCGAGAGGAGTTCGCGGCTCGAGGACCTCGACTTGTCGCTTACCTCAAGAAAGTGAAAGAGCTATTAAATAGCTTAGAGCGGTACAACATAACACATATTCCCAGAGTAGAAAACCAGAAAGCGGATAGACTAGCAAAGTTGGCTAGTTCCGACAATCCAGAAGAGACTGAGGTAATTCCAATTGAAACGTTGGAATCGCCAAGCTTTGAGTCAATGGAAATTGAATTCGTTCATGAAGCGGAACCAGAGAAGGAGTCATGGATGACTCCAATCAAAAGTTTTCTTAAGAATGGGACTCTCCCATCGAAGAAAAGTGAGAAAAGAGCTGTAGTTCGCAAAGCTGCCAGATATGTTATGCAAGACGATACCCTCTATAGACAGGGATTTTCTATGCCCCTGTTACGATGTATCGCACACGACGACATCAAGCGTGTACTGAGAGAAGTGCACGAAGGTGAGTGTGGAGATCATACAGGAGGTCAAACTTTAGCAAAGAAAATATTGCGGTACGGATACTTCTGGCCTACGATTAACAAAGATGCAGCTGATTATTCACGACGCTGCGATAAGTGCCAGAGATTCGCCAAAATCCCCAGGGCACCGTCAACTCAGCTTAAATCGATGGTGAGTCCTTGGCCATTTGCCACATGGGGAATCGATATCATTGGAGTTTTACCGATTGCTAAAGGGGGAGCTAAGTATGCCATAGTAGCCGTGGATTATTTCACAAAGTGGGTGGAAGCTGAACCCTTGACTAAGATCACCACAAGAAAGGTGATAAGTTTTGTGGTCCGAAATATTATATGCCGATTCGGGATTCCAAGGACGATTATTACCGACAACGGGACCCAATTTGATAGCACTGAATTCAGAAACTTTTGCCAGAAATATAAGATAGACAAACGATATACTGCAGTTGCCTATCCACAATCTAATGGGCAAGTAGAGGCAATAAACAAGGTAATAAAATCCATCCTCAAGAAGCGATTAGAGCGTGCAAAGGCAAAATGGGTTGATGAATTGCCCCTAGCTTTGTGGGCATATCGAACAACGTTTAAAACGGCTACCGGTCATACCCCTTTCTCTCTCTCCTTTGGCTCAGAAGCAGTAATTCCAGTTGAACTGGAAGTTCCTTCCCACAGGGTTACGTATTATGACCCGATGACGAATCGGGCACTTTTACTTGAGTCTCTTGATGAAGTCGAAGAGAAGAGGGACGAAGCAGACTTGCGTGCAGCAAGACATCGGCGTCAGATGGCACGCTATTATGACAAAAAAGTTCGCCTCAGAACTTTTGAACCAGGAGATTTGGTGCTAAAGAGAGTTTTTCCATCTCTTCCTCACCTCGGCCCAAAATGGGAAAGACCCTTTGTCATCCAACGGAAACTTGATAAAGGAACATTCAAGTTAACGACCGTAGATGGCGAAGAAGTCCCTCGAGCATGGAATGCCCAACACTTAATGCGATATTTGGATTAGAAATGCTATACTTTTTGCTGTTCTTCCTGTAAACTCTGTAATAAGGCACGACTTGCCTTGGGAAAATATGACGATATGAATAAAGGACTATAAAGTGGATGTAGGCTACGACATAGCTGAACCACTATAAAAATATTGTGTGTTATTTACTTTTATGCATTTACATTCATTAGTTGTTCTGTTGTGATTATAAAATACAGGATAACTTAGAGCCTAAAAAGGTTGAAACAGTTTGGACATAAAAAGAAGCACAATGATTATTTGTGCAATAAGACATAAAAGAATGAGAAAACGACATTCTGAACTCTAACTCTCCAGAGAAAGAGAGAGAGTATAAAAGCGTCTCCGACTGAGCGCTGAGAAAGAGGATCAACTCCGAACTCTAACTCTCCAGAGAAAGAGAGAGAGTATAAAAGCGTCTCCGACTGAGCGCTGAGAAAGAGGATCAACTCCGAACTCTAACTTTCCAGAGAAAGAGAGAGAGTATAAAAGCGTCTCCGACTGAGCGCTGAGAAAGAGGATCAACTCCGAACTCTAACTTTCCAGAGAGAAAGAGAGTATAAAGGCGTCTCCGATCGAGCGCCGAGAAAGAAATCTTTTCCCGTTGAACGACCGGGGAATAAACAAATAACTGAACTCGAACTCTAACTCTCAAGAGAATGAGAGAGAGTATAAAAGAAATGCCAGGAAAAACAACAGGTGTTGATGATACAGGAAATGCTATCCCGTTAGAGAATCGGGAGCATTCAGGTTGCATGGTTAAGCACTGAATAACTTATGGAGATTGACTGGGGACACATACACATACACATATCTCCCCTCTCCACAACTTTGTTTCATAACTATAGATATGCATTTTTACATAAGTGTAAAACTGCTAACAAATAAACATTGCAGAAAGTGAATTATTTTTATTTACAAATGAATGAATTTGTACAGGGAAATAACTGAAAAAGAAAGTGCGGAAGCTGCTGGTGTAGCAGCACTTATTGGTTTACAAAAATGCTAAAAAGATACAGGGGAACCCACTATTTGGGTTTGGGATGAGCCTTCGATTTCTTGGCAGCTTTTTCTGCATCTTTTGCTTCCCTCTCGGCTTCAGTCAAGATTCGCTTTGATTTCTTTTTCCCTGAAGGTGTAGTACTGGAGCCAGCAGACTTCTTCCCGGAGGGCTGGGCACTGGAATCAAGAGAAGATTTTTTAGCAAGTTCTTCGGTAATAGATCTAGTTGAGAGCTTAACAACTAACCTTGAACCTGCATCCACAACTGCGAGGGGTTTGAGGACCTCAGGATCTAATTCTTCAGTCTTTAATTGCAAGCGCTTGTCTTGATCGGCCTTCATGGCCGCCAAGGTAATGTCATCGGCACTTTTTGACTCCCCGGTTATCGTAACCTCCGGTTCCTCATCATGCCCCTCGTCTCCTCCGTCGTCTTTTAAAGCTGCAATCATTTCTTCATCATGGGGAGTAGTGACCTTAGTTGGCTCACTTCTTTCCCCCAGGTCCGTTGAAACAGCCTTGTCTTCCCCTTCTTTGACCCTATCAGCGGGTTGTGTCCCAACGGTAGCTCCTTGAGCTACATCTGTCTTCGCGGATGATTCAACGCCTACAAAATGAGAAACATTGGTTATCAACTCAGGCAAGAGCAAAGGATTTCTCATTGAACGTTCGGTTATGTAGCCAAAGGTAGTAGTAGCCTTGACAAATTGAGGAGAAAAGATAGGGATACCTTCTGAAGACTTTTCAGCGAGGGTGACTACTACCTCTGGAGTTATTTCAGGAATAGGAGATAGCAAAGTGGTTCGGGGAATTCCCGGGTTTTCGGGATCATACCCTTCTACTTCGGGAGTTACAGGAGCAGAAGAAGAGGAACCAGCTTCAGGAATGGTTTTCTGTTTAGACTTCCGCCTCTCTTCTTCCATGGCTTCAGCAATTAGACGGCGCCCTTCAGCTAGGCGCTCCGGTTCGTCGTCTCTCAAATATTTCTCCATCAGCTTATCTTCATCGAGGGAATCGACCTTAAGCTCTTCTTTTTCCCACTCGACGATTTGATTCCACACATGAACCAAAGTGGATGGATAGTCCTCGATCCAGGAAATGTTTCGACGACGAATAATGTGCGCGAAGAATTCGATCATTAGCTCGCCGAAGCCCTGAATATCGGCCTCCGCCTCTGATAGTTGTTTGCGGGTTTCCTCCGCAGATTTAATAGCGCATTCCACATTGCCCTCAGCCAGAGCAGCCCTGTTTTCCGCCTCTAACAATTTTGAAGCCAAGTCGGCGTTTTTCTTTTCTAGCTCAGCACTCCTTTTCGCTAACTCGGCGTTTTTCTGCTCAAGCTCAGCATAAGCGAGACGTGTCTTAGCAGCCTCTGATTTGGCTTCGTCAGCTTGTTTCTTCAACTCAGAACGCTCCTGAGTGTGGGATTCTAGCAAATCATGATAGCGCTTTTGCATGTCCTCAAACTGTTGTTTGAAGTTAGAAGCGTTCTTCTGAGCGATAGCTAGTTGAGCTTGAGTATCTTCTAAATTTTTTCCTAAGGTTTTTAGGGCCTTAGCATCTTCCTCCGCAGTTTTGTGCATTGAGTCAGCATTTGTCATTAGCGTGCGGATGATTCTAGAAAGAGTGCGGGAATACTTGAACATTTCGGTATATTGTTTTTCCACCAAATCAATCTTTGCTCTGGCCTCCTCTGCCCAATTAGAAGAAATAGGTTCAAGGGAAGGTAGAAAGGTCAGAGTCTCGAAGTAGTGCTCGGGAAATTGCTCCTTTAAATACGCCAGCCTTACTGCGGTTCCCGCATCTGGTGGAGGAGGGGCGAGGATTGTTAGTTCAGTGTCCCTTCCTGAAGAAGATTCTGTAGAACCCTTGTCTGCCCGAGGTCGCTTAGTAGCAGGGACTTTTTGCTTACTTCTAGACCCAGTTTCCTTTGGAGGTGTTTTCTCTCTACTCCGCTTTTCATGGGAGGAAGTGGAATCCCTAGATTGTGGTCTATCCTCCTCCCTACGACCTTGATAGCTTTTGTATTTTTCTTGTTCTGGTCGAACTGGTGAGCGGGAGCGTGAGGATCGAGATCGATAAGGATCATAGGGTCTTCTTTCCTCCCTGCCGCGGTCATCCCGGCGGTTATACTCGGCATCCTCGGGAGGATTGGACATGCTGCGGCGAAGCTTTCTTATATCATAAGAGGATCGAGACATTGTACCTGCACGATAAGTTAAACGAAGTTTAGAATCGACGAATCCATGGAGAAAGAAGTGCAATGAATGCTAGTGCTACGGTGTAAAGTGCATCCTAAGTGGTGTGTGTATCCCCCCAACCAACCCGAGTCTGAAGCTAGACTGGTGCGGGCAGGCTCTTTGGCCTTAGCAGGAGTAGTTTCTTCAGAAGAAGTAAAGACTAAAGGGTCCTTTCTGAAATCTTCTGAAGTATATATAGTCTCGGGTAAGGGGAGATCCCCCAAACCCTGAAATATGTGCTCGTCGGTGCAAGGAACATCCCCTTCGGAAGCGTGAAGTGGTGACCCTTGGGGAGATTTTGATTTGTCTAGCGAGGTAGTTTCCTCGGGGGCAATATACCCTTCACGATGTCTTTTGGCCAGATTAGCCAGTTCATCATCTTGAGTGGAAGAGGGAGAGGGTGAAGTTTGAAGAGGAGCTGCAGGAATTCCCGAGCCTTCTCCCATTTCTGGAACTGTTTCCACTGGAGGAATATATTCATAAGGGACCGTCCCATGACCGATGCTACGGAAAACGGATAGTAGCCCATGAAAATGAAGGTACTCATCTTTAAGAACCTCGTCAATAGTAAGGAATTTTTGGTCGCCATTGAGGAGACGGTGCATTCGATCAAAGAACGCTTGGTCTGATACCTGTTTGGGATTGTCGACTGCAAATAAAAAGGAAAACAGGTCAGGGTGATGATTCAAGTGTATAGAGTCCAGGATCAGAAGATCAGTGCTTTACTTGATTTTGTCCATCTCCTGGCGCATCCAGACTGTTGCTTTATATAGAACCACTCTAGTCTGGAATCTCCAGCTTTACTGCTAAACGGCGTAGAGATTATCTTCCTCTTGGGGACTGATTCAAAGTAACAGAATGAAGGGGTTTCTCTAGTCCGATGTTTGAAATTGTAGAAGAAATGAACATCGTCGAACGTGAGCTCCACGCCTAGAATTTCACGATATGCTATGAATAAAGTATGCAGATAGGCATATGAGTTGGGATGCAGCTGCATGGGGGCAATCCGCATTTGTCTTAAGAAGTCGACGATGAAAGGCGAGAATGGAGGGATGGCGCCAACCATGCACATCAGACGAGTGACCGTCATATATCCTTCTGGAGGGTTATGGCGACAGTCAGAACGTGAGGGCACTAAAGTGTCTCTCTTCATTATTCCATACTTCAAGCAAATTCTCACGAGTCGGTCATTGTCAATTGTTGATTCTACGGAATCTGGAGGTGACTCCAATATAATGGCTGAGTCAAATTCATCGGGTGCTCGATTGTCACCAATCCCTCCTTCCTCCTCAAAGCCTAGGGAAACTTCATTTTCTGAAGACATTTCATCGCTTTCCCGATGACCAACTCCGTAATCCGGACCCTCGCTGTCCCATTCTGGGTCAGATGAAGAAGATATATCCTCGAGAGTGGTTTTGTTGGAAGTTTCTGGAGCTTCTTTCCTCTCAGCTAAACGAGAAGAGCGTCTGGGCCTCATTGTCATGGAACTATTGAAGAAGCAATAGCACGGATTATAGTGAATTATCCCGTGTCCCCTTTTTGTGTATGTGTGTGAACTAAAGTGTGTGCAGCAAATGTGGGAAATACAAAATAGAAGTACAGCAATGCAAGACGAAGCTTTAAAGAGAAAGTAATAGTCAGAGTTGTCCTTGATTCTCGTTTATGTTCACAAGGCACTATCCTAACTGTTCGCGAAGCATATTCGTCTAGAGTAAGCGTTAGTTGAATTGATTGGGTAGTCTTTATGTGCCAAGTCTGATATGTTCGGTTCGGTTCGAATATACGTATGATGGCTGGCTCAATACAAACACAGATAGTAATCGGTTCGGATGCATCATTAAAGCAGGGCCAGTTCAAGACAAGGGAAGCAACGGGTTCGGAAGCAGGACTAATCTGATCGGATCGGATGACCCGATCCGAACCGAACTAGCACCACTCAACCGATCCATTTACTTCAACCTTCACTTCTCCGACCCGAACCGACGTTTTCTTTCCTCCCTGTCTTTCTAAAGTGTGTAACCCGGACCGACCCCTTATCCTACTTCTTCCTTTCCGCTCCTCCGTCTTCTACCCGAACCGACTTCAGTTGGTCACCACGCTCCTCGTCTTCTTCCTCTTTCCCCCCTTTCTCACAAACAAGTCCATGTTATCACCAAAGCTATCGTTAAGGGCAGAAATTTGCCCTCTCCAGCTTCGCAACGCCTCGAAGCGACGGCGCATCCACCAGTAACGACGTGGAGTTCAAGCGAAGCCTGTGGCTAAACCATCCCAATCCAACACAAATTGAAATCAAGAGCAATTACTATGAAGCTATTCGAGATTAAAGAGCTACCTACGTGTTCGAGTTAAGAAATCTACGAGGGATAGTTTCAGAATATTCGAGTTTCTGATGTTTTCAATACTTAGGTCCGAGCGGCAATAGAAACGAAGGAGAAAAGAATGAAGGCAGTAGTGAATTTATATAACGAATGGTGTTGACTCCTCGTCTCCCTATTTTGTCTCGCCCGATCGGACCGGAATGGAAGCCCAGTAGTACAACTCTCTCTGAAGGCCCAATGTCTAAGAACTAAATCCACGAATACGCTTCGGATCGGAATCCGAACCGAGTGGAAATTTCATACGTTGATTCAGCATTCGACTCGAATTGAAGAGAAGGAGAGTAAAGGAGGAGCATACCTGCAAAAAGCATTACATGGCGAGATGAGTTCCCAAATTTGCTCAGAAATGAAGAAAATGTGTTCGGGTCGGACGCCGAACCGAACAGAAATCTCTGCATTACTCCTGACAATTCTGGTTAAACGACATCAAAGCACGCTTTGTACAACGAAAGCATCCTTTGAGGGGGAAAAATGTTAGCCTACTTTGTGAACTAGGCAACACAAAGTCAAGAAACCAACCATTGAAGAGTATTTTAAGTTATAGGACTCCGGTTCGGATCGGAAGAAAACACCACAATTCAGATTGATGGCAGCATATCGGTTCGGATCGGATAGAATTCTCTGTTCGGATCGGATGTCTCCTACTGGATAAATTGGCAAAGCATACCTGATCGGATCGGAAGGCCAATAAATCTCAAATGGATCGGAAAGTCTTTTGCTTGCCACGACGCTGCAGCGGAGCGGAGTATGATTAGTGAAGGAGAGACGTCCAAGCCACTCCGGTTCGGATCGGGTATTCCGATCCGACCCCCAACATGCACACCTCCGACCCGCACCCATGATCCAGGTTAATCTCCTAGAAAGTCGCCTGGAGAACCGGACCGGATATGACTAATTCCTACCCCTAACGTCCATCTCTTTGATGTGTTGTCAGCTTGATAGTCCATCCGAACCCGAAGAGAGTGCGATGGATGACACGTGTTCCGACCCGGATTGAATCTCAGGCAAATTCACACCTATAAATACCCCATCTAGAGACAAAGAGAAGGATCTTTTTTCAGCACTTTTGAGAATCCAAGTACCTCCATCATCCGAACTCCTTTACTCCCGGAGAATCCAAATCATCTTTCATTTCTTGTTTTAATCATTTGAGTGAACAAAAGTGAGTTGTGAGTGAATCTTACATTGCATTTGTAACTGAATTACTGAATATAGTGAAAACTAAGTGGACGTAGGCATTTCTTCGCCGAACCACTATAAATCTTGTGTGTTCATCTTTATTTCTGTTTTATTTTATCTTGTTTCTAATCAATTTGGCTGTTAGAACCAGTAGTGTAAGCTATATAAGCGAAGTATGAATTTTACATGCATTGAATAATTGATATATGTGTTGAAATGCTAGTGAAATATAGCAAATATATATTATATTATATATATATATATACTCCCCTCGTCCACAAACCATGGACGATATTTATTGTGGTGAATTGGTGTGAAATATTGAATGAAAAATACGAATGGTTGAATAATTGTTTGTGGTTGATATTGTTTGGTTGTAGTTGAAAAATACCCATTGGTGATTGAAATGAATTGGAAATATTTGTGGAAATAAAAATAAACATGCCGCCTGCGTGCGAATTAGATGCATGAATCCCCATTGTCAAAAACCGCGAGGTTTGAAGGTAGAGCGAGGAGCCGTACTAGGTACGGTGCCGGTTTTAACTACCCTGTCGTTATGCTGCCGAAATTTTGAATAATCTTTGTGTGTTAGAATTATTTTCATATGTTGAAATTATTTCATGCGTTGAAATTAAATTCATATATTGAAACTATATCCATGTGTGGAAATATTCATGTGTTGAAAAGTGTTGTGTGAAAATTAGATTCATTTGTGAATGAATGAAGTGTTTAAACAATAAAAATCACATTTTTATACACATATGAAGTATGAAAAATATTCGCCTTATATAACTAGTTTCAACAATAAAAATCCCATCTTTCTAATATGAACAACATAAATAAAATGTCCATGTGTGGAAATACTCATTTGTTGAGAAGAGTATGTAGTGGAAAAGTTCATGTGTTGAATAAAAAGATCGAACAATAAAAATTACATTTTTATTGAAACTATGAAGTGTTGAAACCATCCATTGGTTGAATAAATATTTTGAATGATAAAAATATCATTTTTATCATATTTGTGATATGCTAGAGATATGCGGACGTTGAAATAAATATTTGTGATAGAAATATTATTTTTAACATGCATAGGAACTAAATAAAATAGTCATGTGTTGAAATCTATTTTAGTTCGCCAAAATTATCATCTTTGAAATGTGAAGTGTTACAAATAGCCACTTGTTCAAATAAACGTGCATGAGTTGAAATATACATTAACTAGCTAATGATATGATTTTAGCCTATGCATGCAACATTAGAATGAATGGTGTTTTTAAACCAAAGCAAATCAAATATGAAATTGAATGGAAAATGATAAATGTTAGAAATTGTATATATGTACATGCATATCTATTGAACAGGTTAAAGCAAAAGGGGCTAGAGAAGAAAAATAGAATTTTGTGCCCGACAAATAGGTACACATTTACCGTTTTGTTTGGGTGATGACTTTATGAGCCTGTTGTCTATCCGCTTGGCTTTTTCTTTTTCTTTTTGATATGAGACGCCCGTGTGGCTATTTGGGAATTTTCCCAGACCACAAAGGAGGTTATGGCGAAATTTTCCAAAATTTAAAGGCGTTAGTGAAATAATTGAAGTGGAAACGATATAGGAATTTTTGAATGAACTATATTTATATAAATATATAAATATAAATAGAATTAAAACGAAACGTGGTCGTGCAGTTCATGTTTTGAAACCATGATTTCAAACGACTAGTGCGGGAAATCCGACCATTGGATTTTCCCGAAATCGCAACCGTTGGGTTCGCCTTGGAAATATCTTTCCAACGGCACCAACTTTGTGAAGATCCGACGGTTGGATTGTCTGGAATGTTTAATTCAAAACTGAAGAAAAACAGCGCCAGAAACGATTATATTTATATATATATATATATATATAAATATAATGAAATTAAATCGAATAACGACGCTGCAGTTCGTAAATTGAAATCGTAACTTCAAATGGTTAGTGTGGAAGATCCAACCGTCGGATTTTCCCAAAACTGAAATCGTTGGATTCGTTTTGAAATGACCTTCCTAATGATGTAAAATTTGTGAAGATCCAACGGTTATATTTTCATATATGTGTAAAACAAAATTAATGAAAAGCAGCGCCAGTGCATCGACACGATCTGAAACGTCGTTTAATTAAATATGGCCGTTTTAAATTAAATAAAAATGGCGATATATCGTTATAAAGTACTATAGACGATATAGAGTGAAAATAAACCAATTTTGTTGTGTTTGCTTGATATGTGATGGTTGAATGTATTTGACATGAAAATTATAAATAAATAACTGAAATGTGAATGTTGAATAGTCCAACCACGTGGTTGATTGATTTGAAAATCTAAATATACGTGGATTATTTGAAAAGGCTGAGTTTATCTCATTTCAAATAATCGATCGACGTTGAGAAGTCGAAGAGTCAAAGACGACTGAAGACCGACGATCTCCACATTGGATGGATGGGCGCTACTGATGCTCGTGATTGGAGTAGCTACCATGAAGGAATTGAAGTAGTAGCCGTCCACACATACTGTTGATTGTACGGATATGCGAGGAATTGGTGCCTCCGGTTTCGTTCAGACCCAGAACGGACTTGTAAATGGACTGTGTGTCTGACATTGGATTTTGTTCTGTGTTGATTGATCTCTGTTAAATATATATCTGTTTGGCGGCGGAGAATTTATTCTCTTGCTTAACGCCCTTCTCTGAGACGTACGAGCTCAGAGGTTATGTATTGACAGAAATCAGTCGCATGGAGTGGATTGCCTGTGTGGCACGCCTAAGTGGCATATGATCAAGGCTTCTATTGCAAAGCAAAGTCTTGTGGTTGATGATCAAAGCATGGTCTGTGTGACGTAGCTTTGTGTGTAACGTGAATTCGCGAGCCTCACACCCCGGTATGAGTCAAAAACGGGAGACGGACCGCTGGGAGTGCACGACGTTTCTTTCTAGCTATGGTGGTGTTAGTGACCTACCGGCCCTGACATTATATACTTTTCACCTGTGTGGTTGTTGGAATGCGAGGCGCCTCGATTATAGGTCTGTAAAGACCGGGAAACGTGTGTTCAGGAATTGCCAATCCTCAAAAGTAAGAGAGGACCGGCCCAGCCGATTCCAAGGATCATAGTGGGGTCCTGGGACATTTGCTAGAGTGTCTCGAACGGAGAGGAGCTTGCCCCTTGCCTCGACTCATGAAGGAATCCAATTTCCAATACGAAATATGCGGATGTGATTGTATTACTAGTATGGCGACATGATATATGGTACCCATGCCGTCTAGGATTGATATTTATGATTGAATTTGCTTTTGAAACATATATGCACTAGTAATAATATCAAACACTTTTGTTTTATACGTATGAAGCATTTTTGGCCATTATAAGGGAAAACTCTATCCTCCGGCTTGCGTTGCATTGTGTGATGGGACCTGAGTCTTATAATGGCTTCATTTTATAAAAAGCATTGCATTGATTTAATCATTTATTTTATTTCATGCACTAGCCCTCATTGGAGTAAACCCGTTCCGCGAAAGTGGCATGGTCCTTTGATTTGCCTTATTATTGTTGTTAATAAGTTGAGTATATTTCTCATACCAGTCCCATGACTGACTCGTAGTTTGTTTCACCTTGCAAACTCGGGTGCCCTCATTTTCCCACGGGCAGCCTAGTTACAGGTTCCTGACGCACCTTTTGGCTCGTGGCGAGGCTTGACTACACTGTGCTGACTTGGATTTTCTCTGCCATTATTGTATCTATATTATGATTCCGCCATTGGCGATGTAGACTGATATTCCTTTTGTGTACTTTTTATGTATGATTCCGCCTTAGGCGATGGTGACTGATTATGTATCATTATGCACTAAGTTGTATCCTGTACTGTGCTTCTCTGATGTGATGATATCTATATGATTCTGCTGTCATATGTGTGTAAATTATTCTATTTTCTGTTTATGCTATTATCTGTGATCTGCTAATGATGATTAATGTGTTATATTCCAATGATTATCCTTAACACCGTGTCACGGGATTTTGGGATCGTCACAGCTGGTATCAGAGCTTTGGTTAACCTTAGTTCTGGAGTCTAACACATTAAACACTTCGTCAAAATAGAATCAGTAGTATTCTAAGGCGAGTCGCTCATTAGAGATAGGACTAGTAAGGTCCTAGAATGAGCTGAGCAGAATAGCAAAAACAATTGATCAGGCCATCGTTATCTTTCCGTAAAATTTTCTGCTTAACTATGCAATAGACTATCATTTCTGTTAGCTGACTTTTTTCGTTGCTTATACAGAATTTGACAAATGGCTACCAGAGCAGCCGCCGCTAGAGGAGGCCGTGCCGGCCGAGGCCGAGGAAGGGGAGAAATCCCAACTCAAGAAGGACCTTTGATACAACCTCCGGCAGCTCAATACTTCGAGCTTGACCGTGTAGCTAAGAGATATAAGAACTTAGGAGGCAAGACCTTCTCGGGAACTGGCACCGTAATAGAGGCCCTTGCATGGCTCAAAACATGCGAGAAAATTCTTGAAGGCCTAAGGCTTGGAGACGAAGACAAAGCTATTATGGGCGCCTGGCTTATGCAGGAACAAGCTGAGTTATGGTGGGAATCTCTTACCGCCGGGAATAGAGAAGCTGGAAAAACATGGGATGGATTTAAAGAACTCTTCAAGGAGAAATATGTCCCAGAACAAGCTCTAGAAAGAATGCACGATGACTTCGCCAATCTCCAGCAAGGGGATCTTTCCGTGCAAGATTATCTGAACAAATTTACAATGTTGTCGCCCTATGCTCCAGAGCTCGTAGCTACCGCAAAATCCAAAAATAAGAGGTTTATCCTTGGGCTAAAACGACAATATCATGATAGAGCCATGGCCCATGTCAAGCTGGAATTCAACGTGCTGGTGGAAATGACATGCAACTATGAAGACCTTGATCAAAGGCATCTGAATCAGGATCGCGCTAGGAGCCAAGCCGGAAACAAGCGCAAGCCTGCTGTAAATCAGGGCGAGTCAAGCCAAGCAGCATCTTCAAAACCTCAGACTGGCAAGCCGCCAAGAGGAAATTGCTTTAACTGTGATAAGCCGGGGCACTACTCAAACGTCTGCACAGCTCCGAAGAGGCAGAAGACGAATTCTCAAGGCTCGAGCCAAGGCTCTCAGAACCCTCGCTCGTGCTTCAACTGTCGCAAGACCGATCATCTGGTCAAAGACTGTCCTTTGCTGAAGAAAGCTACAGTAGCTCATGTCTATGACGGGTCTAGCCCGCCAGCTGCTTCCGATGGAGCAGGTAAATCCGATGTTTTGGGAGGTACCCTTACAATTAAAAATATTCCTGTTTCTGTATTGTTTGACACAGGTGCGTCGCGTAGTTTTATTGCTAAAAACACAGTGCACAAATTAAAGTTAAAACAGCGAAAGCTTAAAGAATCGGTTGAAGTTCATAACCCGATAGGGGGTCCTGTTACTCTCAATTCCTATTGTAAAGTGCCAATCTCTTATTCTTTCTACAAGTTTCCTTTCAATCTAGTCGTTATGGATTTTTCAGAATTCGATATTATTCTTGGGCTAGATTGGTTAACGAAATACGAAGCTGAGGTAAATTGTGTGGAAAGAATCGTTAAAATTCGAACGAGGCTTGGATATATTACGGTTCCCTGTCATGGTTCGAATCCGAATAGAGAAGAATTTTGGTCAGCATTGGAACTTATCCCCACTTCCATGGAAAAGATTCCGATTGTTAGAAACTATGCGGATGTGTTTGAAGAAGTTGAAAACTTACCTCCGCAAAGAGAAATAGAATTCCGAATCAATCTAATTCCCAATGCTAGACCAGTGGTGCATCCAATTCGTAGAATGACTCCAAAAGAAAAAGAAGAATTAGGCGATCAAACTCATCAACTGTTGTGGAAGGGTCTAATCAGGCCTAGTTTTTCTAATTGGGGTGCAGCTGTTGTGTTTGTCCCAAAGTCAGACGGTACTCTTCGATTATGCGTTGATTACCGAGACCTCAACAAACAAACGTTTAAAAATAAATATCCATTACCCCGCATTGATGATTTGCTAGACCAATTGAATGGGGCGAAAGTATTTTCCCGAATGGACCTAGCTACAGGTTTTCATCAATTGAGAATAGCAGAAGAGTGTGTTCCTTTGACAGCTTTCAAAGGTCCAGACATATTTTATGAATGGTTAGTAATGCCGTTTGGCCTATGTAACGCTACAGCATACTTTGTCGATCTAATGAATAGAGTGTTCAGGGGAGTTCTGAATAAATTTGTCCTCGTATTCATCGATGATATTTTAATCTACTCCAAATCAAAACCCGAGCATGAAAAACACTTAGAACAAGTATTGGAGATTCTAAGGAAGAACGTCTTCAAAGCCAAATTCTCTAAATGTGTCTTCTGGCAAGAAGAAGTCAAATTTCTTGGCCATGTCGTGTCAGGGAAAGGAATTTCTGCTGACCCAAGCAAAATAACAGCGATTCAAGACTGGAAACAACCCACTACTCCCACAGAAGTTAGAAGTTTTATGGGGTTGGCTAGTAATTATTAAAAGTTCGTTAAGGATTTTTCGAAGATATCCGGTCCGATAACGAAGCTCACAAAGAAACACGAGAAGTTTAAGTGGACTTCCGACTGTGAAGAAGCTTTCCAGGAATTGAAATCGAAGCTGACCACCGCTCCAGTGTTAACCATTATTGATGGCAATCAGGATTTAACGGTTTGGACAGATGTTTCTATTAGAGGTCTTGGTGTAGTGTTAATGCAGAGAGGCCAAGTAGTCGCTTATGCAAGCCGCCAACTGAAACCGCATGAGAAGAATTATGTGACTCATGATCTTGAGTTGCTAGCCATCGTTTTTGCCTTGAAAATCTGGAGGCATTATTTATTGGGCGAGAAATTTATACTATACACAGATCATCAATCATTGAAGTATTTATATACCCAGAAAGATCTGAATCTGAGATAGCAGCGTTGGCTAGAATTTCTTGCAGCGTATGATCTTGATATCCTGTATACGCCGGGGAAGGCTAACGTTGTAGCGGATGCACTTAGTAGAAAAACCGCAATTGTTGCCCATCTTATAATTACACCTAGCTTGATCGATAAGATATGTGCTCTCCAGAAGAATGATTATTTCATTCAAAAGATCAAGGAAAGAATCCAGAAAGGAGAACCCTCAAGCTTTCAAGTAGATAAAGAAGGAGTTCTGAGGCTGAATGGGAGAATTTGTGTTCCCAACCTTCCTGAGCTCAAAAGAGAAGTGCTGGATGAATGCCATAAATCCAAATTTTGCATCCATCCTGGGGTGAGTAAAATGTACAACGATATCAAACGCACTTTCTGGTGGAAGGCAATAAAAAGGGATATTTTTTTGTATGTTTGTAGATGCCCTACTTGTCAATTGGTCAAGAGTGACCAGCAGAAGCTAGCTGGACTGTTGCAACCGTTGGAAGTCCCAAGTTGGAAATGGGAACAGATTTCCATGGATTTCATAGATGGTTTGTCGCGAACCAAGAAAGGTAATGACAGCATTTGGGTAATCGTAGATCGTTTCACGAAGACTGCCCATTTTATACCTGTCAGATCCAATAGAACTGCCCAAAGTCTAGCACAGATATACTTCAAAGAAATTGTTAAGCTCCATGGAATTCCCATCAGCATAGTCAGTGATAGAGATCCCCTATTTACTAGCAAATTCTGGGAGGCTTTCCAGACAAAATTGGGAACAAAACTGAATATGAGCACCGCTTATCACCCACAAACAGATGGCCAAACTGAGCGGGTGAATAGAATTCTAGAAGATTTATTGCGGGCTTGTATAATTGATTTTGGTGGGTCATGGGAAGATCATTTGCATTTGGCAGAATTCTCATATAACAATAGCTATCAAGCAAGTTTGAGAATGTCACCATTTGAAGCATTATATGGCAGACCCTGCAGATCTCCTGCATGTTGGGTAGAACCTGGCAACAGACTTGTACTAGGACCCGATATGATTAGAGAAGCATCTGATAAAGTGGACTTCATCAAGAAGCGATTGAAAACCGCTCAAAGCCAACAGAAAAGTTATGCAGACTCTAGAAGGAGGGATTTGACATTTGCTGTTGGTGATCATGTTTATTTGAAGGTTTCTCCGATGAGAGGAGTAATCAGATTTGGAAAGACTGGGAAGTTGGCACCGAGATTTATTGGTCCCTTTCCTATACTTGGGCGAATTGGAACTCTTGCTTATAGGGTTCAATTACCAGATTGGTTGCCTGGAGTGCACAATGTATTTCACGTATCTCAACTTAGGAGACATGTGCATGATCCGGATCTTGTTGTAGAAGAAGCAGCGCAACGGGATGTGGAGATAACTCCAGAATTAGCACTCAAAAGAGAGCCATTAAAGATTGTTGGCAAAGAAACTAGAGAACTCAGAAGCAAAAAGGTTCATTTAGTTAAAGTGCAGTGGAGAAGTGATCCTAGAGACTGTACTTGGGAGACTGAGGAAAGCATTAAGAAATCTTACCCCAAATGCAAAGTGGATATCTCTGACTAACTCCGGTGCAAGGTACTTTTACAATACTTTACATTTACATTTTATTTCCTACTTTACTGTTGTTTCCTTTTCGAGGACGAAAAGTTTTAAGTGGGGGAGATTGTAATAACCCGGAAAATATGAGCCAATCTAAAATTTTTAAATTGATTATTTCAAAGGAATTTGAGCAATTGAAATAGAATATTTCAATAAAATAGTGAATTAGAAACAGTGAGTCAGTTTGAAAATTTGAATTCAAACTTTGACCGACTATGCAGGATGGAAAATATAACGGATTTTAGCGAAACCAAAAATATTTAAATCTGTTAGTCAATACCTTTCTAACAAATCTAAAAAATCGAAGTTTCATAACGGGAATCAAAAGTTATGGCCGAATGAATTTTCAGAAGAGTCGGTATATAGAATATATAGGCTTGGAAAATTGATATTTTGCATACGACCTCGGAATTCGACGAAACCACTTTTGTTGGGTCCGGGATGTCAAACTATTGCTAGGTTTCAAATTTCATAATTTTTGAAGCTAGTATGTGAGCGTGGCAAAAGAAAATGTGTTTGGTCGATTTTTGTTAAATTGGATCGACCAAAAAATGGCCATTTTTCAAACGACCTAAGAATTCGATGAAACTAGTTTTGTTGGGACTGTGGCGTCAAAACAAAGCTAGATTTATTTTTCTGGAATTTTTCGAATCAGTTTGTGGCCCTGGCAAATTGAAATGTGCGTTCAGAGTTAAAAATTAAATGTTTTATACTTTAATTTGAAAAATAACTGACTGTAACAGTCGAATTGGCCTACGAAACATATCCCATTGTGTCCGGAATGGGGGTATTTAGCTAGGGGCGACAGTCGTTGGGTTTGAAAAGGAGTTCGTTTGAGAAAACACTATTTAAAAATTTATTGAAATTATGGGCCAATCAAAAATTTCCATTCATAATTTAAAAAAAAAAAAGAAACCCCCCCCCCCCCCCGTTCAACGGCGACCCGAGCTCCCTACCTTCTCTCCTCCATCGCCGCCGCCTCAGGCGATTCCAGCCTGCGCCACCCCCCTACCTCGACGCGCCTCCTCCTCCTCTTCAAATCCGACCCCACCGTCGCCAGCCTCGTCGCCTCCTCCGCCCGTATCGACGCCAGGAAGTCGAACACTTCCCGCCGCCGCCCTGAACGCCACCGAACGCCACCAAACTACCACCGATTTAAAGCCCTCTCTTCCCTCTTCCACGTCAGCACCCCTGATCATCCCCACGTGCCACTGATTTCGCGAAAACTGTAAACCTAGTTTTGAAGCTTCGTGAAAGTGAGTTTTTCTTTGATCTTTACACTTTGAAAAATCATATCTTTTTGGTGTGTTGACGAAATTCGATGAAACAGGAAACATCGAGACCGCAAGGAAGCTCTCTACCCAATAGAAGAAGCCGCGGATTTTTCTGACATCGTATCGATTTTTAGTGCTCAGAAAACCAATGTGAGAAATCTAAATTAACGTGAAATTGAATGGAAAATGTCGTGTATAATTTATATAAGCGAAATATAAATTACATACGTGTTGTATACCTCAAGTACATGCATAGTGTAAGCTATATAAGCGAAGTATGAATTTTACATGCATTGAATAATTGATATATGTGTTGAAATGCTAGTGAAATATAGCAAATATATATTATATTATATATATATATACTCCCCTCGTCCACAAACCATGGACGATATTTATTGTGGTGAATTGGTGTGAAATATTGAATGAAAAATACGAATGGTTGAATAATTGTTTGTGGTTGATATTGTTAGGTTGTGGTTGAAAAATACCCATTGGTGATTGAAATGAATTGGAAATATTTGTGGAAATAAAAATAAACATGCCGCCTGCATGCGAATTAGATGCATGAATCCCCATTGTCAAAAACCGCGAGGTTTTAAGGTAGAGCGAGGAGCCGTACTAGGGACGGTGCCGGTTTTAACTACCCTGTCGTTATGCTGCCGAAATTTTGAATAATCATTGTGTGTTAGAATTATTTTCATATGTTGAAATTATTTCATGCGTTGAAATTAAAGTCATATATTGAAACTATATCCATGTGTGGAAATATTCATGTGTTGAAAAGTGTTGTGTGAAAATTATATTCATTTGTGAATGAATGAAGTGTTTAAACAATAAAAATCACATTTTTATATATATATATGAAGTATGAAAAATATTCGCCTTATATAACCAGTTTCAACAATAAAAATCCCATCTTTCTAATATGAACAACATAAATAAAATGTCCATGTGTGGAAATACTCATTTGTTGAGAAGAGTATGTAGTGGAAAAGTTCATGTGTTGAATAAAAAGATCGAACAATAAAAATTACATTTTTATTGAAACTATGAAGTGTTGAAACCATCCATTGGTTGAATAAATATTTTGAATGATAAAAATATCATTTTTATCATATTTGTGATATGCTAGAGATATGCGGACGTTGAAATAAATATTTGTGATAGAAATATTATTTTTAACATGCATAGGAACTAAATAAAATAGTCATGTGTTGAAATCTATTTTAGTTCGCCAAAATTATCATCTTTGAAATGTGAAGTGTTAAAAATAGCCACTTGTTCAAATAAACGTGCATGAGTTGAAATATACATTAACTAGCTAATGATATGATTTTAGCCTATGCATGCAACATTAGAATGAATGGTGTTTTTAAACCAAAGCAAATCAAATATGAAATTGAATGGAAAATGATAAATGTTAGAAATTGTATATATGTACATGCATATCTATTGAACAGGTTAAAGCAAAAGGGGCTAGAAAAGAGAAATAGAATTTTGTGCCCGACAAATAGGTACACATTTACCGTTTTGTTTGGGTGATGACTTTATGAGCCTGTTGGCTAGCCGCTTGGCTTTTTCTTTTTCTTTTTGATATGAGACGCCCGTGTGGCTATTTGGGAATTTTCCCAGACCCTCACGTACAAAAGAGGTTATGGCAAAATTTTCCAAAATTTAAAGGCGTTAGTGAAATAATTGAAGTGGAAACGATATAGGAATTTTTGAATGAACTATATTTATATAAATATAAATAGAATTAAAAAGAAACGTGGCCGTGCAGTTCATGTTTTGAAACTGTGATTTCAAACGACTAGTGCGGGAAATCCGACCATTGGATTTTCCCGAAACCGCAACCGTTGGGTTCGCCTTGGAAATATCTTTCCAACGACACCAACTTTGTGAAGATCCGACGGTTGGATTGTCTGGAATGTTTAATTCAAAACTGAAGAAAAACAGCACCAGAAACGATTATATTTATATATATATAAATATAATGAAATTAAATCGAATAACGACGCTGCAGTTCGTAAATTGAAATCGTAACTTCAAATGGTTAGTGTGGAAGATCCGACCGTCGGATTTTCCCAAAACTGAAACCGTTGGATTCTTTTTGAAATGACCTTCCTAATGATGTAAAATTTGTGAAGATCCAACGGTTAGATTTTCATATATGTGTAAAACAAAATTAATGAAAAGCAGCGCCGGTGCATCGACACGACCTGAAACGTCGTTTAATTAAATATGGCCGTTTTAAATTAAATAAAAATGGCGATATATCGTTATAAAGTACTATAGACGATATAGAGTGAAAATAAACCAATTTTGTTGTGTTTGCTTGATATGTGATGGTTGAATGTATTTGACATGAAAATTATAACTAAATAACTGAAATGTGAATGTTGAATAGTCCAACCACGTGGTTAATTGATTTGAAAATCTAAATATACATGGATTATTTGAAAAGGCCGAGTTTATCTCATTTCAAATAATCGATCGACGTTGAGAAGTCGAAGAGTCGAAGACGACTGAAGACCGACGATCTCCACATTGGATGGATGGGCGCTACTGATGCTCGTGATTGGAGTAGCTACCATGAAGGAATTGAAGTAGTAGTCGTCCACACATACTGTTGATTGTACGGATATGCGAGGAATTGGTGCCTCCGGTTTCGTTCAGACCCAGAACGGACTTGTAAATGGACTGCGTGTCTGACATTGGATTTTGTTCTGTGTTGATTGATCTCTATTAAATATATATCTGTTTGGCGGTGGAGAATTTATTCTCTTGCTTAACGCCCTTCTCTGAGACGTACGAGCTCAGAGGTTATGTATTGACAGAAATCAGTCGCATGGAGTGGATTGCCTGTGTGGCACGCCTAAATGGCATATGATCAAGGCTTCTGTTGCAAAGCAAAGTCTTGTGGTTGATGATCAAAGCATGGTCTGTGTGACGTAGCTTTGTGTGTAACGTGAATTCGCGAGCCTCACACCCCGATATGAGTCAAAAACGGGAGACGGACCGCTGGGAGTGCACGACGTTTCTTTCTAGCTATGGTGGTGTTAGTGACCTACCAGCCCTGACATTATATATACTTTTCACCTGTGTGGTTGTTGGAATGCGAGGCACCTCGATTATAGGTCTTTAAGGACCGAGAAACGTGTGTTCAGGAATTGCCAATCCTCAAAAGTAAGAGAGGACCGGCCCAGCCGATTCCAAGGATCATAGTGGGGTCCTGGGACATTTGCTAGAGTGTCTCGAACGGAGAAGAGCTTGCCCCTTGCCTCGACTCATGAAGGAATCCAATTTCCAATACGAAATATGCGGATGTGATTGTATTACTAGTATGGCGACATGATATATGGTACCCATGCCGTCTAGGATTGATATTTATGATTGAATTTGCTTTTGAAACATATATGCACTAGTAATAATATCAAACACATTTGTTTTATACGTATGAAGCATTTTTGGCCATTATAAGGAAAAACTCTATCCTTCGGCTTGCGTTGCATTGTGTGATGGGACCTGAGTCTTATAATGGCTTCATTTTATAAAAAGCATTGCGTTGATTTAATCATTTATTTTATTTCATGCACTAGCACTCATTGGAGTAAACCCGTTCCGCGAAAGTGGCGTGGTCCTTTGATTTGCCTTATTATTGTTGTTAATAAGTTGAGTAGATTTCTCATACCAGTCCCATGACTGACTCGTAGTTTGTTTCACCTTGCAAACTCGGGTGCCCTCATTTTCACACGGGCAGCCTAGTTACAGGTTCCTGACGCACCTTTTGGCTCATGACGAGGCTTGACTACACTGTGCTGACTTGGATTTTCTCCGCCATTATTGTATCTATATTATGATTCCGCCATTGGCGATGTAGACTGATATTCCTTTTGTGTACTCTTTATGTATGATTCCGCCTCAGGCGATGGTGACTGATTATGTATCATTATGCACTAAGTTGTATCCTGTACTGTGCTTCTCTGATGTGATGATATCTATATGATTCCGCTGTCATATGTGTGTAAATTATTCTATTTTCTGTTTATGCTATTATCTGTGATCTGCTAATGATGATTAATGTGTTATATTCCAATGATTATCCTTAACACCGTGTCACGGGGTTTTGGGATCGTCACAACCTTTTTCCAAATGCACATGAGAAGATAAAAAATATATAATTTTCATTCGTTTTCAAGATAAACGAGATACAAATAACTTTGCCCTAGGCATGCAAGGTGGAGACCGAAAAGACAAAAGCATTGTGGGTGCCAAGAATTTAACCATGCACCTCAAACCTAGAAGACCAAAGCACAACTGGTTCAACCACCTGCTCTTTTAAATATTATTACTGGTGATTAATTCAAAACATATAGCTAGTTGTCCACCACCTCCTCCAGCCCCTCCCTTGTCGTTGCCCTATTCGGTTGCTTAGCTTGCCAATTAAATGAAACGATGTAATAATGCGGCTATATATGTTATTTTATATATTACATATAATAGTTTAGGCTTGGCTGCCAACATTGTGTGGCGCAGTGGAAATCCGTGTTCTTGCCTGATAAAAGGTCAAGAGTTCAAGACCTACAGTCGTAATCATGTTGGCATATTAATCAGTTTTCAAAAAAAAGTTTGGTCTTGGCCCATGTACAGTCAAAGCCTACTTATATTATTATAAATAACCAGGCGGTCCAGCTTTTGTTAATCAGTCAAATAATATAGTTTGAAATATTACATTCTGTATTACATCATCTTCTTCAGTAAAGATTGTCTCAATTCTTCTTTGCAAAAAAATTCCTCCAATAAAATCAAAATCTTAACTTGATATCAGAGTAGTGATTAGCTTAACAACATCAAGATCCTGCATAATTTCAATTCCACAAAATTTTCTACCCATTTTTGTTTGATAATTCCTTCTCCTCAGAGTAATATCATCATTAGGGAAGGAGAAGACATCATCGATCAAAATCTTGGCCTCGCCTTCTACCTTAAACACAGCTGCAACATTCAATTGCCTCGTTGTGCATTAGGAGGAGACTGCATCAGTCAATTCAAAGTGTATGCCTTCTGTTTTGATCAAGAAATCATCCAAGAAATCAAGAAATAACTAAGAAATCAAACTGTACCATCCAGAAACTCAATCAGAAGCTAATATCATCATTTTGGTTACCTGGTTGCATCAACCAATTCTTGAAGTTATTCTTGATTACCTAGTCAATACTCCTGATTTTGTTGTTGTTTGTCATCATCAATGGCCAACGACAATACATCATCAGCATCAGTGAATGTTTCAGCCTCTCAAGATAGTGCTGCTACCGTAGACATGTTAATAAAACTGTTATAAGTCCACAATCACAACTTATTATAGTTCAATTAGATAAGAACAATTATTTGTTGTAGAAATTACAAATTGAAACTGCAATTCATGGTTATGGTTTAGAAGGATACGTTCTAGGTACTGTTGATATTCCATCTAAATGCATAACTAAGAATAATAATAAAGTGAATAGTAATGATGAATATGTTAAGTTTCATAGACAAGATAGGCTTATTAGTTCTTGGTCGTTATCACAAAGCATTTTCCCTAAGTTATTGGATGTAAATTTTCTAATGAGATTTGGAAAACTATTGAAAAAGTGTTCAATAATCAATCATATGCCGAGGTCATGCATTACAAAAGACAATTGCATAAAGTAAGAAAGGATAATGTTACTATGAGAGAATATTTCAGCAAAATAAAATCATTATGTGATATGTTAAAAGATGCTGGCCACAAAGTTTCAAATTCTGAACAAATTATGATTATATTAAATGGGTTAAGTGAAGAATATGAAGCAATTGAAGCTATTATAGCATCTCAAAAGGAATTTTCACCCATTTATGATATTCACTCAATCTTGCTATCTCATGAAGCAAGAATTGACACTATGAGATCTCAACAAAGTGAGTACAATGTCAATTATGCAACAAAAAAAATAAAAATCAGAAATATAACAACAAATCAGATCAAACCTTTCAAAGAGGTGGCTCTTCACCTCGTGGCCAAGGAAGTGGAAGATGGAACAACAACAACAACAACAAAAACAAACCAAAGCGCCAGATATGTGAAAGAATTGGCCATACTGCACCAAAATGTTATTTCAAATGTAATCCGAACTATGCCAATAACCAGAACAGTACCAATCAAAGAGGACAAAATCTAAGTACCAACATAGCACAAGCTCAAACTGATGCAAGTACTCAATCTGACAATACAAGAAATTAGAATGAATCAGCAAGATTGGAACATTTTCAAGATGAAAGTTGGTACCAGATTCAGGAGCAACTAATCACTTCATCAACAATCTAGAAAATCTTAGTCTTGGAAATAGAGAGTACAAAGGTAAGAAAACTATTTGCTTGGGGAATGGTAAGTGCATTAACATCTCTCATATTGGTAATGGAAGTATTAAAGGTAAAAGGCAATTATATTTACATAATTTACTAAGGGTACCTAAAATCAAAAAGAATTTAATTAGTCTATCACAGTTTGTCAAACTATGTTTATTTTAAATTTTATCCAAAATACAGTTTGGTTAGAGACATACCGACCAAAGAAATACTTTTGTAGGGTGATGCAGTGAAGGGGTTATATAAATTTAACCTTGATAGTTGCAATAATTCCGTTTGCAATAATACTGCTAAAGTTCATTCACTCTGCAATTTATTTGATGATAGTATGAAATCTACTAATATGAGTGCCAGTATATAACTGATCAAAACAGTAACGATAGTAGAAATTTAACATTTGATTCTCGGCACTACCAACTGGGATACCTAGTGCTAGAATAGCTAGAAAAATTCTTCTTGATGATACCCTTTACTGATGTGAACTTGCCACATGTGTGTACTTATTGTCAAATGGGCAAAAGTCACAAATTTCCATTTCCTAATTCTAATACTTTATACCCTAAACAATTTGACCTTATTGTTGCTGACCAATGGGGTCCAGCACCAATAAACACATATTTTGAGTATAAGTACAATTTATCCTTAGTTGATGCTTGTACTAGGTATACATGACTTTATTTATTAAAGTCAAAATCTAAGACCCATAACGTTTTTATTAATTTTATCAAAATGATTGAGAATCAGTTTGAATGCACTGTCAAAATATTTCAAATTGATGGTGGTTTACAATTCAAATCACTAAGTAAGTTATTTCAAACTAAAAGAATAGTTCATTCAAATTACATGTCCCTATACATCGGAACAAAACGATCTAGTTGAAAGGAAACATGGACATATAGTAGAATCGGGCTCAACTTTATTGTCACAAGCATCATTACCCCTAAAATTTTGTCCAGAATCATTTAATTCTGCTGTTTATTTAATAAATATAATGCCAACTAAAGTATCAAATGATACCACTCCATTAGAAAAGCTATATAATGTTAAGCCAATTTATACCGATCTAAAAACATTTGGATGTTTATGTTTTCCTCATTTAAGACCGTATAATTCAAATAAATTGTATTATAGGTCTAGCACATTTATAGGTTGTTGTACCAATCAAAAAGGGTACAAATGTATTGATGCCAATGGAAAAATATTTATAAGTAGACATGTAATATTCATTGAGAATATTTTTACATACAAAGACAGCAGTATGAAAACATTAAAGAAGGTGTAATCAAAAGATACATATACCTGAGCTACCAAGTGAGACACCCCACGTCCATTAATGTCACTCACTAAAAGAATGCATTAAGTTTCATGAAGCGCTATAGGTAAATAAACATAGATTAATTACAAGACAGATATAAACAAGGTAGCAATAGAAATTTTAAACTTTTATTTCAAACATAAGTCATAATAACGTGGTCCACAATTTCATAAGTCACAAAAACCATTACAATAAAATAACTTCTGTCTTGCACCATCAGAGTACATAAGTAAATAAAAAGCACCATTCCCCCAATAAAAAGAGTTAAGCCATAGTAGAGACAAGAACCTCAGCCATACTTCAGAAGTAGTTCCTAGCAAGATGATATCTGATTCCTGATTAAGTCTGAGTGTTTCCTCCTTGAGAACCTTAGGGGAGGGGGAACGGAAGAAAAAAGGAGAAACAACTGGGTCAGACATAAAGTATGGCGAGTCTAGTTACTTTTAGCCAGTAGATAAATAAAAGCAACATGATAGGCATATGAAGTGGATATGAGAGATCACTACATAATTGAAAGGTGTGACAAGGTAAGCAAGTTAAGATGTATGTGCCTCACTAATGATTACTCTGCATTATTACTAGTATAACTGAAATGAGATGATCCCTTCCACCATGAGTTGGTAGGCTTAGGTCATACGTCCAAGTATACCCTAACCACTACCCTAATCAATCGGCTCCCTACCCTGTAGATATCCTGTGCTGGCCCCACAGTAGGAGGTATCACTTCCTAAAGTGGCAACCCATGGTGTGCACAACCATATCTACTGGTGCCACGGTCGTCTTAGCCCCCTCTGCCCGGCTCGTGCACGCACATGTCCCCGGTCGGTTTGTGTGAAAACCCGTAACTTCCCCGTAAAGGAAAGCGACGGATAGTTCGAGAACAAACCACAACAGAACGCATATAGAAGAACATTTCATCGTATATTACAACAATGCATCAGATTACAAGAATATACAGAGTATAAATGAATATTACACAGAAATAACAGAGATTTAAATTACATTTAAATACATAGCAGCGGAAAATAATACAATACACAACTAGAAGTAGATATACGGATACAAAGCTTTCCGGATATCGTTCCAGCTGTAAACCAGGATCCTGTGAATATAAATCTGCAAAACCAAAACTACTAGCTGCCCGTGTCAAAAATAAGGGAACCCAGAGTTTAGGTTAAAACAATAAACTCCAGGTCAGTCATGTGACTGGTGTGAGAACTAAAACAGTTATTAATCTTTATTTTAAAACATTAGGTAAATCAAGGGACCACGCCGTATAACACGGAACGGGTTTCCTCCCAAGAATACCAGTGCATAAAACAAACAGCGCAATGCTAAATAAAGAAAAATGAAGCTGTTATAAGACCCAGGTCCCATCACACAATGCAACGCAGCCGAGGATAGGGTTTTCCCTTATAACAGCCAACGAATGCTTGATACGATTAAAACAAATCGTTTGATACTATTATAAGTGCATAGTGTATAAAACAACTTCAAATCATAAGTATCAATCATAGGCGGCATGAGCGCCCCATCCCACTATGTCGCCATATATAGGATTACAACTAAAACCGCAAATGTCACGTATTTGGAAATTGGATTTCCATCTATGAACCGAGGCAAAAGATAGTCCTCAACCGATTCGAGACTGCCTAGCCCGAGTCTCAGGATCAGAGCTCGAGTGACCCTTGGATCCTCAGGGCCGGTCCACACGGAGTGGATTAAAATGCCTGAACATGCGTTTCTCCGCCCTATGGGGCGTAAACGAGCCAACTAAATGACTCCATCGGTTCGAGAACGACCGATCAATCCGAGGCGCCTCGCAACAGCAACAACCACATAAGTCAAACTCGTCAGGGCGTGTAAAACCACTGACGCCACTTCTAGCTAGGAAGAAACGCATGCCCTCCCTGACGTCCCCTCCCGTTTTTGGTTCATACCGGGTGTGAAACTCGCGAAGTAAACGTTACACAAAGCTACGCCACAAAGGCCGTGCTTCGATCATCAACACCAGACTTTGCTTTTCAACAGAAGCCTTGATCATTTGCATCTTAGCATGCCACACAGGCAAACCATCCTATGCAACCGATATCAGTCACACAGAATGAAATCCGATGTCAGACACACAGTCCATTTACAAGTCCGTTCTGGGGCTGAACGAAACCGGAGGCACCTAGTACCTCGCATATCCATCGATCTCCAAGTACGTCTGGACGATCACTAACTGTTTCCATCTTCTTGGGTGTACAGCCCAATCAAGATCATCAGTTATCACCCAAACGACGTGAAGAACTCCGGTCTTCGACCATCGTCTTCATCTTCGACTTATCGTCGTATCAGTTATTCAGAATGGGATAAACCCGGTCTTTCCGAATAACTCGCGTATATTCTAAATAAGTGTTACACAAACACAACATACGCCTCATTCCAATTCATTAGTCACTAACCGTAAATTAATCAAGAGAATAATTTCCCAAATATTAACCCCGAAGGCCGAAACCAACATCAGATCAATATCCAGAAAACCATTCTGCTTGGCTAACCGACAGTTAGTTTCTAAACTTCACATTCATAGGGAAAGATTCCCATTAATTTTATCAAAGATAAATTCCTTAAATTTATTCTTTAATCCATTTTTGAATATCAATTCAAACTAGTCGGGATTAGCGAACCTTACCGAAGTAATCATTTATTTTAATTTCCCCATCCCAACCTATTCATCTCATGAAGTAAAACTGGTAATACTTCATATCTAACACCACAGTGTTATCGGTAAATTCAATTACCATTTCACGTTCAAATCTAATTAAAGATTTAACTATCGCCTGGAGCAAAACTGGTGATACTCCATTCTCGATCTTTTCAATCTAATTAAAGATTCATTAAAACTCCACTTAGTTTTAATCTGTGACTGGGTTAAAGAATCAGTGTCATTTAAAACACGGTTCACGATAAACCCAAAGTCACAACCCATTAATTATCGGGTTAAAGAACAAGTGTTATTTAAAACACTGTTCACGATAAACCCAAAAATCAATATCCATTCAATTCCAATTAAATATTATTTAATTGGTACACTTCATTAAATCTAAATAAAAAGATTTAATCATTTCTCAACTGGGTTCAAGAACAGTGTTAGTAAAGACACCATTCACGACAAACCCAAATCACATTCATTAATTATCGGGTTAAAGAACAAGTGTTATTTAAAACACTGTTCACGATAAACCCAAAAATCAATATCAATTCAATTCCAATTAAATATTATTTAATTGGTACACTTCATTAAATCTAAATAAAAAGATTTAATCATTTCTCAACTGGGTTCAAGAACAGTGTTAGTGAAGACACCATTCACGACAAACCCAAATCACATTCGATATTCAATACAAGGCCCTGAATAGAAAATATATCGGCTTATATTCAATATCGAATTCTACGACTAACAAATGTCGTATTGGAAATAACGATATAAATATATATCTTTCAAATTCCCATATCAACATCGGTATAATCACGAATCCCAACATCGAAATATTCCGAAGACAATTTCGATTCAAATCCATTCCAATGCAATCATTGGAAATTTTGGTTATTTTTAAAACCCTTTTCGAATTCAATTTATTTATTTAAAAATAAATAGAATTATAATTCTAGTTCAAAACTAGTTCATTTCGATAAAAATCTATTTTTATCTTTTCAAATGTGGAGTTTTTCATCCCAAATCTTTCTAAATCATTTCTTATGATTTTACACAAATTATTACTATTTTTAATAATTTTATCAAGGCCTGTACAGTCGATTTCCATCAACGGTCATCGAACTGCACTTACAGCGACCTTTTTCGAATTTGATTTGGACGTATCTCCAAATCCAACCGTTAGATTTCAAATTTCTAACATTCATTAGAAAGCTCTTTTCGATACGAACCCAACGGTTCCGGTTTTAGGAGAATCCGACGGTCGGATCTCCCGCAATGTCCGTTTGAAATAAATGGTCGAAATTCACGAACTGCCGCGGCGCGGCGCGTTCTATTCAGGCCATTATATTATATATATAATATATATAATATATACTTCGTCGATTTTTATTTAAAACGAATTATATAAATAGTTTTAAATTCGTTTCAAAAGCAATTTCAACTTCCTTTTCAATTCAAATCAAAATTGAATTCTTCTTTATAAATTCGTTTCAAAATTCATTTCTATTCAATTCAAATTTCAATTCAATTTGAATTCATTTCAATTCGTTTTCAATTCAATTCATTTCGAAATCGTTTTCAATTCAATTCATTTCGAAATCGTTTTCAATTCAATTTGAATTTGTTTTCAATTCATTTCATTTCGAAATCGTTTTCAATTCAATTTGAATTCGTTTTCAATTCAATTTGAATTCGTTTTCAATTCATTTCATTTCGAAATCGTTTTCAATTCAATCCATTTCGAAATCGTTTTCAATTCAATTCATTTCGAAATCGTTTTCAATTCAATTTGAATTCGTTTTCAATTCATTTCATTTCGAAATCGTTTTCAATTCAATCCATTTCGAAATCGTTTTCAATTCAATCCATTTCGAAATCGTTTTCAATTCAATTCATTTCGAAATCGTTTTCAATTCAATTTGAATTCGTTTTCAATTCATTTCATTTCGAAATCGTTTTCAATTCAATCCATTTCGAAATCGTTTTCAATTCAATTCATTTCGAAATCGTTTTCAATTCAAATTGAATTCGTTTTCAATTCATTTCATTTTTAAGATGAATAAAATCGATATAAATATCGTTCACGTCAAAATGGCGTCAATCTAATCAACACGGCTTCATAAATTTCTATTTTCAAATATTCTATTTCAAATATTTCTTTTTCAAATATTTCTTTTTCAAATATTTCTTATTATCAAAATATTTCGTTCAACACATGACCAATCTCAATGAATGAGTACTGTCACCACATGAACTTTTATTTTATATCGATAAAGATGTAAATTTTATTACTAAAATATTTCGTCCAACACATGACCAATCTCAATGAATGAGTACTGTCAACACATGAACTTTTATTTTATAATATTCTTTATTTTTCAAATTGGAATGAGGCCCAATCAATTACCATATAAAGTTAATTATATGGATTTTCATACAACACATGTATATAATTACATTGAAAAATAATCAACCATCAACCAAAGTGCACTACACTGTATAAGCATCAAATATAGATATTCAACGCTTATAACAGCCTGTCAATCAATCGATCGACACATTTAATCAATCAGGATGAGTGAACTTCAAATTTCATCCCAACACCCGTGTGGGGTTTCAAACAATCAAACGCATATTTTATTTGTGCAGTTGGGCGATGTGTAGAATTTATCGTCCCAATCAATGTCATTCAAATAGGTGTACATAAACAAACCGTCCGGCTTATAAATGAATATTTTATTTTATTCACTTCACGTTAAAAATTTATATTTTTAACGATAAAACATTTTATTTCAACCTATGAATTTCTATTCAATTCATTTACACAATAAAATGATATTTTTATTTTTCTAACATATTTTAGAAAATTTCGGCGGCATAACGGCACGATACTAGAAACGGGACAAGGCCTCGCCTTATCCCCGGTCTAGTGAAGGCCCACGCCATTCACACATCAATCAAATCAATTTCGTTATGCAAACCACAAAATGTGGAGTAAGAGTCTAACCTAGCCTTACTCCTTCGCCTTATAACGGCGCACGTCTAATCCTAACCAATTTATCGATTCGATTTTTCACACCACAAACCACATTCAAACCAATCTCGCAATCAATAACCAAACAGCCAAACAAACAAGTCCATGGTCTGTGGACAATTGTGTCGGGTGCTACTAAGCACCGTCTGCATCCTAGTATATATATATATAACTAGAAAATAAATTGAAGAGTGAGAAATTCTCACATATAGCTATCCTAGCTTCACGGCACTTCCTTTGCAGGAAATCTTCATCGCTATCGCATCTTCGTCATCTTCGTTGCTGCTTTCACTACATACGTAAAAATTGAATTTTACTTCGCTATTCAATATTTAAAAATCGAATTTTTTATTTCAAAGTTCAATATATAAAAATCGAATTTTTAGTTCGCTATTCAATATAAAAAATCGAATTTCCTTACCGCTAATATATAGACAATAATCTCATTTCAAAAATATTGATTTCGCCTTTATAAAAATAAAGTTTTCACCTTTTTAAATTAAAAGTTTTCACCTTTTTAAATTAAAAGTTTTCACCTTTTTAAATTTAAAGTTTTCACCTTTTTAAATTAAAAGTTTTCACCTTTTTAAATTAAAGTCTTCACCCTTTTAAATTAAAAGTTTTCACCTTTTTAAATTAAAAGTTTTCACCTTTTTAAATTTAAAGTTTTCTTTTAAAAATCAGTTTCAAATTACTTTTAAAATCAGTTTTTATATTTTCCTTAAATCAGTTTTAAAACCCTAAATATAAAATCAAAATAAAATAAATAAAATAAAATAAATAAAAAAAATAAAAAACTTACAGGGGCCAGAGCGGGGGGGAACTGCCGCAGTCGCTCGCAGTGGAGGGGGGGTGGGGTCTGCTGTCGCGGCGGTGAGGTTGGTCGGAGAAGGGGCAAGTGTGGCGGAAGTGGCTGCGGTTCTTCACGTCGAGGGGGGGCTGTCGCGAGGAGATCATCGGAGTGGGGAGGCTTATCGCCGGAGGAGAGGGGAGGGCTGAGGGGAGAGGCGCACGTAGGTGGAGATGGAGGCGGTGGCGCGGTGGCTTTAGGGGGCGGCGAAATCGATCTCCCCCTTTTTCTTCTTTTTTTTTTTATTTTTTTTTTCCCTGTAAAATGAAATCGGGGGGGGGGGGGGGGCTGGGTAGTTAAGGAGAGAGGGATATTATTTTTTTATTTTTATTTTTTTATTAATTAATTAATTTATTTTATCCTAAAGAGTTGACTTTCACATACGACCTCTAAACGAGGCCCACCGCCTGCCGTCCATAGCGTTTTACCCCCATTCCGAACACAATGGGATGTGTATCGTAAGTTGATTCGATCGTTTGAATCAGTTTCCGTTAAATTTACATTTAAATCACTATATTGAATTTTAAACGTACATTTCAAATTACCGGGGTCACATATTAATTCTAAAAATTCCCGAAAAATATTTTCTAGCTTCTTATTGACGATACGGTCCTAACAAAACTAGTTTCGACGAATTCTGAGACCGTTAGAAAAATGGCCAATTTCCAGTCGATTAAAATCAACTGAAATTGGTCAAACGCGTTTTCCTTTGCCACGCTCACATATTGATTCGAAAAATTATGAAATTTGAAACCTATCAATAACTTTACATCACGGACCCAACAAAACTGGTTTCGTCGAAATCCGAGGACGTTTGCAAAATTGCTATTTTTAAGGGCCTTATATATATAAAAATATATATAAATTCCACAGCGACTATTTCTAATTTTAAACTGGACATATCTTACCATTTCTAAGATGAAATCTCAGTTTGTTAACTTCGTTACAAAGATATAGTTATACAGATTCAAATATTTCTTGTTTCGTTCAATTCTGACTTATATTGAATCCTGTATATTCATTTGAAATTAGAAATCGAATTTTCGAACTACCGCGCCATTTTCAATTCCTTTTATAATTATATATAATTATTTATATTCTAACGACGACGTATATAATATATACGTTCGAATTCTATTCAAAATAAATTTCACGTCGATATTATTTAAAATAATTCATTTTAAATAATCAAAACTCGCTATAATTGCCAAAATAAAAATTTTAAACTGGCCCAGATTTTCGGGTTGTTACAATCTCCCCCACTTAAAACTTTTCGTCCCCGAAAAGGAACAAAGTCGAAAGTGGTTTGATTATTCAGCTCTACGTTCGATCTGGCTTCCATTCTCCAACTCTTTAGTTTCTGAGAATTTTCAAAATTTCAAAAATTTGGCTAACACCCTAAATTTTTGAAAAATTTCGCCATAACCTCCCCTGCAATGGGAGCATCGGGGAATTTCAAATAGCTTCCCCGGTCCTTCAGATCTCAAAAAGAAAAAGAAAAAGCCAAGCGGCTAGCCAATAGGCTCACAAAATCATCATCACCCAAACAAAACAGTAAATTATGTAGTAAACATGTACCTATTTGTCGGGCAAACAAATTTTATTCTCTGGCTCTAGCCTCCTTGCTATGACCTGCTCAATATAAGTATATGTATATGCAAGCAAATGCGACCAATTTTCAATATAATCCAATATTTGATTCAATTAGGCTAAATGGTTTAAAATTAGCAAACAAATGAACAAACAACACAAACATCAATCAATTAGTGAATTTAACGTTTCAAATTCATAATTTTGATATATATACTGAAAATCTTGTTTTTGATGCCAATTCACAACAAAGTGTTCTAGCTATATAAGATTTGGTTCTCACACCAGCCTAATGGAAATATATAGATATCACACTTTCGTTACTCGAAAATAAATGCTGGTGATGGTATACTTCATCATCAGGACCATGTCCGGGCGACTAGAGTGCGACTCTATATCTATCCAATATATTAAAACTTCGAATACACGCGGATCAGACGTATACGCAAAATCTATATATACTGGATTGTCCACATCAATTTAAATAGATAATCAAATACGAATAATTGATTTAAATTTTCAAAACAAAAATTTGTTTTCATTTTCAAAAATATACTCTTCACACTCGTTCTAGGATACTACTGATCCTATCTCTAACGAGTCATTCTAGTTGGACATTACTAATCCAATATCTGATGAATTCTTTCGTAGGGTTCTAATGTGTCTTGTTCTCTGAGCTTTGTAAACCAAAGCTCTGATACCAACTGTGAAAACCCGTAACTTCCCCGTAAAGGAAAGCGACGGATAGTTCGAGAACAAACCACAACAGAACGCATATAGAAGAACATTTCATCGTATATTACAACAATGCATCAGATTACAAGAATATACAGAGTATAAATGAATATTACACAGAAATAACAGAGATTTAAATTACATTTAAATACATAGCAGCGGAAAATAATACAATACACAACTAGAAGTAGATATACGGATACAAAGCTTTCCGGATATCGTTCCAGCTGTAAACCAGGATCCTGTGAATATAAATCTGCAAAACCAAAACTACTAGCTGCCCGTGTCAAAAATAAGGGCACCCAGAGTTTAGGTTAAAACAATAAACTCCAGGTCAGTCATGTGACTGGTGTGAGAACTAAAACAGTTATTAATCTTTATTTTAAAACATTAGGTAAATCAAGGGACCACGCCGTATAACACGGAACGGGTTTCCTCCCAAGAATACCAGTGCATAAAACAAACAGCGCAATGCTAAATAAAGAAAAATGAAGCTGTTATAAGACCCAGGTCCCATCACACAATGCAACGCAGCCGAGGATAGGGTTTTCCCTTATAACAGCCAAAGAATGCTTGATACGATTAAAACAAATCGTTTGATACTATTATAAGTGCATAGTGTATAAAACAACTTCAAATCATAAGTATCAATCATAGGCGGCATGAGCGCCCCATCCCACTATGTCGCCATATATAGGATTACAACTAAAACCGCAAATGTCACGTATTTGGAAATTGGATTTCCATCTATGAACCGAGGCAAAAGATAGTCCTCAACCGATTCGAGACTGCCTAGCCCGAGTCTCAGGATCAGAGCTCGAGTGACCCTTGGATCCTCAGGGCCGGTCCACACGGAGTGGATTAAAATGCCTGAACATGCGTTTCTCCGCCCTATGGGGCGTAAACGAGCCAACTAAATGACTCCATCGGTTCGAGAACGACCGATCAATCCGAGGCGCCTCGCAACAGCAACAACCACATAAGTCAAACTCGTCAGGGCGTGTAAAACCACTGACGCCACTTCTAGCTAGGAAGAAACGCATGCCCTCTCTGACGTCCCCTCCCGTTTTTGGTTCATACCGGGTGTGAAACTCGCGAAGTAAACGTTACACAAAGCTACGCCACAAAGGCCGTGCTTCGATCATCAACACCAGACTTTGCTTTTCAACAGAAGCCTTGATCATTTGCATCTTAGCATGCCACACAGGCAAACCATCCTATGCAACCGATATCAGTCACACAGAATGAAATCCGATGTCAGACACACAGTCCATTTACAAGTCCGTTCTGGGGCTGAACGAAACCGGAGGCACCTAGTACCTCGCATATCCATCGATCTCCAAGTACGTCTGGACGATCACTAACTGTTTCCATCTTCTTGGGTGTACAGCCCAATCAAGATCATCAGTTATCACCCAAACGACGTGAAGAACTCCGGTCTTCGACCATCGTCTTCATCTTCGACTTATCGTCGTATCAGTTATTCAGAATGGGATAAACCCGGTCTTTCCGAATAACTCGCGTATA
Source organism: Allium sativum (assembly GCA_030737875.1). Lineage (NCBI taxonomy): Eukaryota > Viridiplantae > Streptophyta > Magnoliopsida > Asparagales > Amaryllidaceae > Allium > Allium sativum. Next base: position 1,009,220,940 of record CM060912.1, on the reverse strand, counting down.
TTCTAAATAAGTGTTACACAAACACAACATATGCCTCATTCCAATTCATTAGTCACTAACCGTAAATTAATCAAGAGAATAATTTCCCAAATATTAACCCCGAAGGCCGAAACCAACATCAGATCAATATCCAGAAAACCATTCTGCTTGGCTAACCGACAGTTAGTTTCTAAACTTCACATTCATAGGGAAAGATTCCCATTAATTTTATCAAAGATAAATTCCTTAAATTTATTCTTTAATCCATTTTTGAATATCAATTCAAACTAGTCGGGATTAGCGAACCTTACCGAAGTAATCATTTATTTTAATTTCCCCATCCCAACCTATTCAGGTCATGAAGTAAAACTGGTAATACTTCATATCTAACACCACAGTGTTATCGGTAAATTCAATTACCATTTCACGTTCAAATCTAATTAAAGATTTAACTATCGCCTGGAGCAAAACTGGTGATACTCCATTCTCGATCTTTTCAATCTAATTAAAGATTCATTAAAACTCCACTTAGTTTTAATCTGTGACTGGGTTAAAGAATCAGTGTCATTTAAAACACGGTTCACGATAAACCCAAAGTCACAACCCATTAATTATCGGGTTAAAGAACAAGTGTTATTTAAAACACTGTTCACGATAAACCCAAAAATCAATATCCATTCAATTCCAATTAAATATTATTTAATTGGTACACTTCATTAAATCTAAATAAAAAGATTTAATCATTTCTCAACTGGGTTCAAGAACAGTGTTAGTAAAGACACCATTCACGACAAACCCAAATCACATTCATTAATTATCGGGTTAAAGAACAAGTGTTATTTAAAACACTGTTCACGATAAACCCAAAAATCAATATCAATTCAATTCCAATTAAATATTATTTAATTGGTACACTTCATTAAATCTAAATAAAAAGATTTAATCATTTCTCAACTGGGTTCAAGAACAGTGTTAGTGAAGACACCATTCACGACAAACCCAAATCACATTCGATATTCAATACAAGGCCCTGAATAGAAAATATATCGGCTTATATTCAATATCGAATTCTACGACTAACAAATGTCGTATTGGAAATAACGATATAAATATATATCTTTCAAATTCCCATATCAACATCGGTATAATCACGAATCCCAACATCGAAATATTCCGAAGACAATTTCGATTCAAATCCATTCCAATGCAATCATTGGAAATTTTGGTTATTTTTAAAACCCTTTTCGAATTCAATTTATTTATTTAAAAATAAATAGAATTATAATTCTAGTTCAAAACTAGTTCATTTCGATAAAAATCTATTTTTATCTTTTCAAATGTGGAGTTTTTCATCCCAAATCTTTCTAAATCATTTCTTATGATTTTACACAAATTATTACTATTTTTAATAATTTTATCAAGGCCTGTACAGTCGATTTCCATCAACGGTCATCGAACTGCACTTACAGCGACCTTTTTCGAATTTGATTTGGACGTATCTCCAAATCCAACCGTTAGATTTCAAATTTCTAACATTCATTAGAAAGCTCTTTTCGATACGAACCCAACGGTTCCGGTTTTAGGAGAATCCGACGGTCGGATCTCCCGCAATGTCCGTTTGAAATAAATGGTCGAAATTCACGAACTGCCGCGGCGCGGCGCGTTCTATTCAGGCCATTATATTATATATATAATATATATAATATATACTTCGTCGATTTTTATTTAAAACGAATTATATAAATAGTTTTAAATTCGTTTCAAAAGCAATTTCAACTTCCTTTTCAATTCAAATCAAAATTGAATTCTTCTTTATAAATTCGTTTCAAAATTCATTTCTATTCAATTCAAATTTCAATTCAATTTGAATTCATTTCAATTCGTTTTCAATTCAATTCATTTCGAAATCGTTTTCAATTCAATTCATTTCGAAATCGTTTTCAATTCAATTTGAATTTGTTTTCAATTCATTTCATTTCGAAATCGTTTTCAATTCAATTTGAATTCGTTTTCAATTCATTTCATTTCGAAATCGTTTTCAATTCAATCCATTTCGAAATCGTTTTCAATTCAATTCATTTCGAAATCGTTTTCAATTTAATTTGAATTCGTTTTCAATTCATTTCATTTCGAAATCGTTTTCAATTCAATCCATTTCGAAATCGTTTTCAATTCAATCCATTTTGAAATCATTTTCAATTCAATTCATTTCGAAATCGTTTTCAATTCAATTTGAATTCGTTTTCAATTCATTTCATTTCGAAATCGTTTTCAATTCAATCCATTTCGAAATCGTTTTCAATTCAATTCATTTCGAAATCGTTTTCAATTCAATTTGAATTCGTTTTCAATTCATTTCATTTTTAAGATGAATAAAATCGATATAAATATCGTTCACGTCAAAATGGCGTCAATCTAATCAACACGGCTTCATAAATTTCTATTTTCAAATATTCTATTTCAAATATTTCTTTTTCAAATATTTCTTTTTCAAATATTTCTTATTATCAAAATATTTCGTTCAACACATGACCAATCTCAATGAATGAGTACTGTCACCACATGAACTTTTATTTTATATCGATAAAGATGTAAATTTTATTACTAAAATATTTCGTCCAACACATGACCAATCTCAATGAATGAGTACTGTCAACACATGAACTTTTATTTTATAATATTCTTTATTTTTCAAATTGGAATGAGGCCCAATCAATTACCATATAAAGTTAATTATATGGATTTTCATACAACACATGTATATAATTACATTGAAAAATAATCAACCATCAACCAAAGTGCACTACACTGTATAAGCATCAAATATAGATATTCAACGCTTATAACAGCCTGTCAATCAATCGATCGACACATTTAATCAATCAGGATGAGTGAACTTCAAATTTCATCCCAACACCCGTGTGGGGTTTCAAACAATCAAACACATATTTTATTTGTGCAGTTGGGCGATGTGTAGAATTTATCGTCCCAATCAATGTCATTCAAATAGGTGTACATAAACAAACCGTCCGGCTTATAAATGAATATTTTATTTTATTCACTTCACGTTAAAAATTTATATTTTTAACGATAAAACATTTTATTTCAACCTATGAATTTCTATTCAATTCATTTACACAATAAAATGATATTTTTATTTTTCTAACATATTTTAGAAAATTTCGGCGGCATAACGGCACGATACTAGAAACGGGACAAGGCCTCGCCTTATCCCCGGTCTAGTGAAGGCCCACGCCATTCACACATCAATCAAATCAATTTCGTTATGCAAACCACAAAATGTGGAGTAAGAGTCTAACCTAGCCTTACTCCTTCGCCTTATAACGGCGCACGTCTAATCCTAACCAATTTATCGATTCGATTTTTCACACCACAAACCACATTCAAACCAATCTCGCAATCAATAACCAAACAGCCAAACAAACAAGTCCATGGTCTGTGGACGATTGTGTCGGGTGCTACTAAGCACCGTCTGCATCCTAGTATATATATATAACTAGAAAATAAATTGAAGAGTGAGAAATTCTCACATATAGCTATCCTAGCTTCACGGCACTTCCTTTGCAGGAAATCTTCATCGCTATCGCATCTTCGTCATCTTCGTTGCTGCTTTCACTACATACGTAAAAATTGAATTTTACTTCGCTATTCAATATTTAAAAATCGAATTTTTTATTTCAAAGTTCAATATATAAAAATCGAATTTTTAGTTCGCTATTCAATATAAAAAATCGAATTTCCTTACCGCTAATATATAGACAATAATCTCATTTCAAAAATATTGATTTCGCCTTTATAAAAATAAAGTTTTCACCTTTTTAAATTAAAAGTTTTCACCTTTTTAAATTAAAAGTTTTCACCTTTTTAAATTTAAAGTTTTCACCTTTTTAAATTAAAAGTTTTCACCTTTTTAAATTAAAGTCTTCACCCTTTTAAATTAAAAGTTTTCACCTTTTTAAATTAAAAGTTTTCACCTTTTTAAATTTAAAGTTTTCTTTTAAAAATCAGTTTCAAATTACTTTTAAAATCAGTTTTTATATTTTCCTTAAATCAGTTTTAAAACCCTAAATATAAAATCAAAATAAAATAAATAAAATAAAATAAATAAAAAAAATAAAAAACTTACAGGGGCCAGAGCGGGGGGGAACTGCCGCAGTCGCTCGCAGTGGAGGGGGGGTGGGGTCTGCTGTCGCGGCGGTGAGGTTGGTCGGAGAAGGGGCAAGGGTGGCGGAAGTGGCTGCGGTTCTTCACGTCGAGGGGGGGCTGTCGCGAGGAGATCATCGGAGTGGGGAGGCTTATCGCCGGAGGAGAGGGGAGGGCTGAGGGGAGAGGCGCACGTAGGTGGAGATGGAGGCGGTGGCGCGGTGGCTTTAGGGGGCGGCGAAATCGATCTCCCCCTTTTTCTTCTTTTTTTATTTATTTTTTTTTCCCTGTAAAATGAAATCGGGGGGGGGGGGGCCTGGGTAGTTAAGGAGAGAGGGATATTATTTTTTTATTTTTATTTTTTTATTAATTAATTAATTTATTTTATCCTAAAGAGTTGACTTTCACATACGACCTCTAAACGAGGCCCACCGCCTGCCGTCCATAGCGTTTTACCCCCATTCCGAACACAATGGGATGTGTATCGTAAGTTGATTCGATCGTTTGAATCAGTTTCCGTTAAATTTACATTTAAATCACTATATTGAATTTTAAACGTACATTTCAAATTACCGGGGTCACATATTAATTCTAAAAATTCCCGAAAAATATTTTCTAGCTTCTTATTGACGATACGGTCCTAACAAAACTAGTTTCGACGAATTCTGAGACCGTTAGAAAAATGGCCAATTTCCAGTCGATTAAAATCAACTGAAATTGGTCAAACGCGTTTTCCTTTGCCACACTCACATATTGATTCGAAAAATTATGAAATTTGAAACCTATCAATAACTTTACATCACGGACCCAACAAAACTGGTTTCGTCGAAATCCGAGGACGTTTGCAAAATTGCTATTTTTAAGGGCCTTATATATATAAAAATATATATAAATTCCACAGCGACTATTTCTAATTTTAAACTGGACATATCTTACCATTTCTAAGATGAAATCTCAGTTTGTTAACTTCGTTACAAAGATATAGTTATACAGATTCAAATATTTCTTGTTTCGTTCAATTCTGACTTATATTGAATCCTGTATATTCATTTGAAATTAGAAATCGAATTTTCGAACTACCGCGCCATTTTCAATTCCTTTTATAATTATATATAATTATTTATATTCTAACGACGACGTATATAATATATACGTTCGAATTCTATTCAAAATAAATTTCACGTCGATATTATTTAAAATAATTCATTTTAAATAATCAAAACTCGCTATAATTGCCAAAATAAAAATTTTAAACTGGCCCAGATTTTCGGGTTGTTACAATCTCCCCCACTTAAAACTTTTCGTCCCCGAAAAGGAACAAAGTCGAAAGTGGTTTGATTATTCAGCTCTACGTTCGATCTGGCTTCCATTCTCCAACTCTTTAGTTTCTGAGAATTTTCAAAATTTCAAAAATTTGGCTAACACCCTAAATTTTTGAAAAATTTCGCCATAACCTCCCCTGCAATGGGAGCATCGGGGAATTTCAAATAGCTTCCCCGGTCCTTCAGATCTCAAAAAGAAAAAGAAAAAGCCAAGCGGCTAGCCAATAGGCTCACAAAATCATCATCACCCAAACAAAACAGTAAATTATGTAGTAAACATGTACCTATTTGTCGGGCAAACAAATTTTATTCTCTGGCTCTAGCCTCCTTGCTATGACCTGCTCAATATAAGTATATGTATATGCAAGCAAATGCGACCAATTTTCAATATAATCCAATATTTGATTCAATTAGGCTAAATGGTTTAAAATTAGCAAACAAATGAACAAACAACACAAACATCAATCAATTAGTGAATTTAACGTTTCAAATTCATAATTTTGATATATATACTGAAAATCTTGTTTTTGATGCCAATTCACAACAAAGTGTTCTAGCTATATAAGATTTGGTTCTCACACCAGCCTAATGGAAATATATAGATATCACACTTTCGTTACTCGAAAATAAATGCTGGTGATGGTATACTTCATCATCAGGACCATGTCCGGGCGACTAGAGTGCGACTCTATATCTATCCAATATATTAAAACTTCGAATACACGCGGATCAGACGTATACGCAAAATCTATATATACTGGATTGTCCACATCAATTTAAATAGATAATCAAATACGAATAATTGATTTAAATTTTCAAAACAAAAATTTGTTTTCATTTTCAAAAATATACTCTTCACACTCGTTCTAGGATACTACTGATCCTATCTCTAACGAGTCATTCTAGTTGGACATTACTAATCCAATATCTGATGAATTCTTTCGTAGGGTTCTAATGTGTCTTGTTCTCTGAGCTTTGTAAACCAAAGCTCTGATACCAACTGTGAAAACCCGTAACTTCCCCGTAAAGGAAAGCGACGGATAGTTCGAGAACAAACCACAACAGAACGCATATAGAAGAACATTTCATCGTATATTACAACAATGCATCAGATTACAAGAATATACAGAGTATAAATGAATATTACACAGAAATAACAGAGATTTAAATTACATTTAAATACATAGCAGCGGAAAATAATACAATACACAACTAGAAGTAGATATACGGATACAAAGCTTTCCGGATATCGTTCCAGCTGTAAACCAGGATCCTGTGAATATAAATCTGCAAAACCAAAACTACTAGCTGCCCGTGTCAAAAATAAGGGCACCCAGAGTTTAGGTTAAAACAATAAACTCCAGGTCAGTCATGTGACTGGTGTGAGAACTAAAACAGTTATTAATCTTTATTTTAAAACATTAGGTAAATCAAGGGACCACGCCGTATAACACGGAACGGGTTTCCTCCCAAGAATACCAGTGCATAAAACAAACAGCGCAATGCTAAATAAAGAAAAATGAAGCTGTTATAAGACCCAGGTCCCATCACACAATGCAACGCAGCCGAGGATAGGGTTTTCCCTTATAACAGCCAAAGAATGCTTGATACGATTAAAACAAATCGTTTGATACTATTATAAGTGCATAGTGTATAAAACAACTTCAAATCATAAGTATCAATCATAGGCGGCATGAGCGCCCCATCCCACTATGTCGCCATATATAGGATTACAACTAAAACCGCAAATGTCACGTATTTGGAAATTGGATTTCCATCTATGAACCGAGGCAAAAGATAGTCCTCAACCGATTCGAGACTGCCTAGCCCGAGTCTCAGGATCAGAGCTCGAGTGACCCTTGGATCCTCAGGGCCGGTCCACACGGAGTGGATTAAAATGCCTGAACATGCGTTTCTCCGCCCTATGGGGCGTAAACGAGCCAACTAAATGACTCCATCGGTTCGAGAACGACCGATCAATCCGAGGCGCCTCGCAACAGCAACAACCACATAAGTCAAACTCGTCAGGGCGTGTAAAACCACTGACGCCACTTCTAGCTAGGAAGAAACGCATGCCCTCCCTGACGTCCCCTCCCGTTTTTGGTTCATACCGGGTGTGAAACTCGCGAAGTAAACGTTACACAAAGCTACGCCACAAAGACCGTGCTTCGATCATCAACACCAGACTTTGCTTTTCAACAGAAGCCTTGATCATTTGCATCTTAGCATGCCACACAGGCAAACCATCCTATGCAACCGATATCAGTCACACAGAATGAAATCCGATGTCAGACACACAGTCCATTTACAAGTCCGTTCTGGGGCTGAACGAAACCGGAGGCACCTAGTACCTCGCATATCCATCGATCTCCAAGTACGTCTGGACGATCACTAACTGTTTCCATCTTCTTGGGTGTACAGCCCAATCAAGATCATCAGTTATCACCCAAACGACGTGAAGAACTCCGGTCTTCGACCATCGTCTTCATCTTCGACTTATCGTCGTATCAGTTATTCAGAATGGGATAAACCCGGTCTTTCCGAATAACTCGCGTATATTCTAAATAAGTGTTACACAAACACAACATATGCCTCATTCCAATTCATTAGTCACTAACCGTAAATTAATCAAGAGAATAATTTCCCAAATATTAACCCCGAAGGCCGAAACCAACATCAGATCAATATCCAGAAAACCATTCTGCTTGGCTAACCGACAGTTAGTTTCTAAACTTCACATTCATAGGGAAAGATTCCCATTAATTTTATCAAAGATAAATTCCTTAAATTTATTCTTTAGTCCATTTTTGAATATCAATTCAAACTAGTCGGGATTAGCGAACCTTACCGAAGTAATCATTTATTTTAATTTCCCCATCCCAACCTATTCATCTCATGAAGTAAAACTGGTAATACTTCATATCTAACACCACAGTGTTATCGGTAAATTCAATTACCATTTCACGTTCAAATCTAATTAAAGATTTAACTATCGCCTGGAGCAAAACTGGTGATACTCCATTCTCGATCTTTTCAATCTAATTAAAGATTCATTAAAACTCCACTTAGTTTTAATCTGTGACTGGGTTAAAGAATCAGTGTCATTTAAAACACGGTTCACGATAAACCCAAAGTCACAACCCATTAATTATCGGGTTAAAGAACAAGTGTTATTTAAAACACTGTTCACGATAAACCCAAAAATCAATATCCATTCAATTCCAATTAAATATTATTTAATTGGTACACTTCATTAAATCTAAATAAAAAGATTTAATCATTTCTCAACTGGGTTCAAGAACAGTGTTAGTAAAGTCACCATTCACGACAAACCCAAATCACATTCATTAATTATCGGGTTAAAGAACAAGTGTTATTTAAAACACTGTTCACGATAAACCCAAAAATCAATATCAATTCAATTCCAATTAAATATTATTTAATTGGTACACTTCATTAAATCTAAATAAAAAGATTTAATCATTTCTCAACTGGGTTCAAGAACAGTGTTAGTGAAGACACCATTCACGACAAACCCAAATCACATTCGATATTCAATACAAGGCCCTGAATAGAAAATATATCGGCTTATATTCAATATCGAATTCTACGACTAACAAATGTCGTATTGGAAATAACGATATAAATATATATCTTTCAAATTCCCATATCAACATCGGTATAATCACGAATCCCAACATCGAAATATTCCGAAGACAATTTCGATTCAAATCCATTCCAATGCAATCATTGGAAATTTTGGTTATTTTTAAAACCCTTTTCGAATTCAATTTATTTATTTAAAAATAAATAGAATTATAATTCTAGTTCAAAACTAGTTCATTTCGATAAAAATCTATTTTTATCTTTTCAAATGTGGAGTTTTTCATCCCAAATCTTTCTAAATCATTTCTTATGATTTTACACAAATTATTACTATTTTTAATAATTTTATCAAGGCCTGTACAGTCGATTTCCATCAACGGTCATCGAACTGCACTTACAGCGACCTTTTTCGAATTTGATTTGGACGTATCTCCAAATCCAACCGTTAGATTTCAAATTTCTAACATTCATTAGAAAGCTCTTTTCGATATGAACCCAACGGTTCCGGTTTTAGGAGAATCCGACGGTCGGATCTCCCGCAATGTCCGTTTGAAATAAATGGTCGAAATTCACGAACTGCCGCGGCGCGGCGCGTTCTATTCAGGCCATTATATTATATATATAATATATATAATATATACTTCGTCGATTTTTATTTAAAACGAATTATATAAATAGTTTTAAATTCGTTTCAAAAGCAATTTCAACTTCCTTTTCAATTCAAATCAAAATTGAATTCTTCTTTATAAATTCGTTTCAAAATTCATTTCTATTCAATTCAAATTTCAATTCAATTTGAATTCATTTCAATTCGTTTTCAATTCAATTCATTTCGAAATCGTTTTCAATTCAATTCATTTCGAAATCGTTTTCAATTCAATTTGAATTTGTTTTCAATTCATTTCATTTCGAAATCGTTTTCAATTCAATTTGAATTCGTTTTCAATTCATTTCATTTCGAAATCGTTTTCAATTCAATCCATTTCGAAATCGTTTTCAATTCAATTCATTTCGAAATCGTTTTCAATTCAATTTGAATTCGTTTTCAATTCATTTCATTTCGAAATCGTTTTCAATTCAATCCATTTCGAAATCGTTTTCAATTCAATCCATTTCGAAATCGTTTTCAATTCAATTCATTTCGAAATCGTTTTCAATTCAATTTGAATTCGTTTTCAATTCATTTCATTTCGAAATCGTTTTCAATTCAATCCATTTCGAAATCGTTTTCAATTCAATTCATTTCGAAATCGTTTTCAATTCAATTTGAATTCGTTTTCAATTCATTTCATTTTTAAGATGAATAAAATCGATATAAATATCGTTCACGTCAAAATGGCGTCAATCTAATCAACACGGCTTCATAAATTTCTATTTTCAAATATTCTATTTCAAATATTTCTTTTTCAAATATTTCTTTTTCAAATATTTCTTATTATCAAAATATTTCGTTCAACACATGACCAATCTCAATGAATGAGTACTGTCACCACATGAACTTTTATTTTATATCGATAAAGATGTAAATTTTATTACTAAAATATTTCGTCCAACACATGACCAATCTCAATGAATGAGTACTGTCAACACATGAACTTTTATTTTATAATATTCTTTATTTTTCAAATTGGAATGAGGCCCAATCAATTACCATATAAAGTTAATTATATGGATTTTCATACAACACATGTATATAATTACATTGAAAAATAATCAACCATCAACCAAAGTGCACTACACTGTATAAGCATCAAATATAGATATTCAACGCTTATAACAGCCTGTCAATCAATCGATCGACACATTTAATCAATCAGGATGAGTGAACTTCAAATTTCATCCCAACACCCGTGTGGGGTTTCAAACAATCAAACGCATATTTTATTTGTGCAGTTGGGCGATGTGTAGAATTTATCGTCCCAATCAATGTCATTCAAATAGGTGTACATAAACAAACCGTCCGGCTTATAAATGAATATTTTATTTTATTCACTTCACGTTAAAAATTTATATTTTTAACGATAAAACATTTTATTTCAACCTATGAATTTCTATTCAATTCATTTACACAATAAAATGATATTTTTATTTTTCTAACATATTTTAGAAAATTTCGGCGGCATAACGGCACGATACTAGAAACGGGACAAGGCCTCGCCTTATCCCCGGTCTAGTGAAGGCCCACGCCATTCACACATCAATCAAATCAATTTCGTTATGCAAACCACAAAATGTGGAGTAAGAGTCTAACCTAGCCTTACTCCTTCGCCTTATAACGGCGCACGTCTAATCCTAACCAATTTATCGATTCGATTTTTCACACCACAAACCACATTCAAACCAATCTCGCAATCAATAACCAAACAGCCAAACAAACAAGTCCATGGTCTGTGGACGATTGTGTCGGGTGCTACTAAGCACCGTCTGCATCCTAGTATATATATATATAACTAGAAAATAAATTGAAGAGTGAGAAATTCTCACATATAGCTATCCTAGCTTCACGGCACTTCCTTTGCAGGAAATCTTCATCGCTATCGCATCTTCGTCATCTTCGTTGCTGCTTTCACTACATACGTAAAAATTGAATTTTACTTCGCTATTCAATATTTAAAAATCGAATTTTTTATTTCAAAGTTCAATATATAAAAATCGAATTTTTAGTTCGCTATTCAATATAAAAAATCGAATTTCCTTACCGCTAATATATAGACAATAATCTCATTTCAAAAATATTGATTTCGCCTTTATAAAAATAAAGTTTTCACCTTTTTAAATTAAAAGTTTTCACCTTTTTAAATTAAAAGTTTTCACCTTTTTAAATTTAAAGTTTTCACCTTTTTAAATTAAAAGTTTTCACCTTTTTAAATTAAAGTCTTCACCCTTTTAAATTAAAAGTTTTCACCTTTTTAAATTAAAAGTTTTCACCTTTTTAAATTTAAAGTTTTCTTTTAAAAATCAGTTTCAAATTACTTTTAAAATCAGTTTTTATATTTTCCTTAAATCAGTTTTAAAACCCTAAATATAAAATCAAAATAAAATAAATAAAATAAAAAAAATAAAAAAAATAAAAAACTTACAGGGGCCAGAGCGGGGGGGAACTGCCGCAGTCGCTCGCAGTGGAGGGGGGGTGGGGTCTGCTGTCGCGGCGGTGAGGTTGGTCGGAGAAGGGGCAAGGGTGGCGGAAGTGGCTGCGGTTCTTCACGTCGAGGGGGGGCTGTCGCGAGGAGATCATCGGAGTGGGGAGGCTTATCGCCGGAGGAGAGGGGAGGGCTGAGGGGAGAGGCGCACGTAGGTGGAGATGGAGGCGGTGGCGCGGTGGCTTTAGGGGGCGGCGAAATCGATCTCCCCCTTTTTCTTCTTTTTTTTTTTTATTTTTTTTTTTCCCTGTAAAATGAAATCGGGGGGGGGGGGGCCTGGGTAGTTAAGGAGAGAGGAATATTATTTTTTTATTGTTATTTTTTTATTAATTAATTAATTTATTTTATCCTAAAGAGTTGACTTTCACATACGACCTCTAAACGAGGCCCACCGCCTGCCGTCCATAGCGTTTTACCCCCATTCCGAACACAATGGGATGTGTATCGTAAGTTGATTCGATCGTTTGAATCAGTTTCCGTTAAATTTACATTTAAATCACTATATTGAATTTTAAACGTACATTTCAAATTACCGGGGTCACATATTAATTCTAAAAATTCCCGAAAAATATTTTCTAGCTTCTTATTGACGATACGGTCCTAACAAAACTAGTTTCGACGAATTCTGAGACCGTTAGAAAAATGGCCAATTTCCAGTCGATTAAAATCAACTGAAATTGGTCAAACGCGTTTTCCTTTGCCACGCTCACATATTGATTCGAAAAATTATGAAATTTGAAACCTATCAATAACTTTACATCACGGACCCAACAAAACTGGTTTCGTCGAAATCCGAGGACGTTTGCAAAATTGCTATTTTTAAGGGCCTTATATATATAAAAATATATATAAATTCCACAGCGACTATTTCTAATTTTAAACTGGACATATCTTACCATTTCTAAGATGAAATCTCAGTTTGTTAACTTCGTTACAAAGATATAGTTATACAGATTCAAATATTTCTTGTTTCGTTCAATTCTGACTTATATTGAATCCTGTATATTCATTTGAAATTAGAAATCGAATTTTCGAACTACCGCGCCATTTTCAATTCCTTTTATAATTATATATAATTATTTATATTCTAACGACGACGTATATAATATATACGTTCGAATTCTATTCAAAATAAATTTCACGTCGATATTATTTAAAATAATTCATTTTAAATAATCAAAACTCGCTATAATTGCCAAAATAAAAAATTTAAACTGGCCCAGATTTTCGGGTTGTTACAGTTTGCGTCGCCCATACCATCCGCCTCGTTTGGATCTCTTACAATCAATCAGTAAGCATGCCCCTTCTCCGCCTAGTACGTAGGTCTTTACTTGATACCCACTCCGGGTTACTGACTAAAATGAGTCCCACACAATATGATACAAGCTCTCCCCTTGTCTTGTATCCCCACTAGGTTTTCCACTGACTATGTATACCCTTAGATGTCTTTAATTACATAGCCTTATACTAGTTATGCTTACCCTAAAGGGTGTCTTTAATTACATAAATTCATTACATTATCTACTGGTTATGTATACCACTAGGTGTTTTTAATTACATAACCTTATTGGGTTATGTTCGTGGGCCTTGTAAATATTACCCACCCCCTCTTAACCCACCCACTACCCATCCAATTTTACTTAACCCTAACTTAAGTTCATAGTCATATTAAATTAGGTTAAGTAGTCCATTTCATTACCATGTTCAATCATGGTTATAATGGGCTAGACCTCCCACATTAGGCCTACAACGTGTGGATGCTGGATATGTCAGTCGGGTCCGGGAAGTCTTATTCCACAGTTGGGCCTAACCTCGTGTCTTAGCCCGATTCATATTTGCATACTTAGACCTCCCACATTAGGTTTAATGGTTGCTGGATATGCCGGTCGGGTCCGAGCAGACTTCCACCACTAATGTAACCTAACCTCGTGTCATAAGTACAATTTAGAATTCCTAATTGTAAATTACTAAACATTCCAAATTAATCCAAATCTACCTATGTCATTATAGGTAACTATTTCTATGTTTTCCCCATTTGAATTACATGTCCCATTTCATATAAACATTACATAAATCATGCCAATTATAATCCCTTTTTCCCCGTTTCCCCTCTAACGTATACATATGTATTTTGGCGGCATCTATGCTATAAAGTAGCCTAGTTATAACAATAAAAAGGGAATATGACAAGGGTGATAGTTTCAACATGTCTTGGCATAAACATGAACATAAACTGGCATAATAACAAAGTGAATGGACATGTGATTAACATCATAATAAAATGGACATCAAATTGGTAGCTTGTGGCAATCACAATGATGTTCAAGCAAGCAAAATGAGATCTAGTTTAAACATTAGGTGTCCAATTACTTAGATCTAGCATAGTTAGGGTGACATAGTAACATGTTTAGATCTAAAGGTGGATTCACATGTCAAGTTTACAACATATGTCAATGTATCACAATATGACAGGTGAAAGGTGATTAACATAAAGATCTAGATCCAAGTAATGTCACAATTGTCCAAATTAATAGATGTACATCCACCATAACATGGTTACAAGTCAAGATCTACATAAGCAACATAATCGAATCACCACAATTTTATTAGATCTAGGAAAATAGATCTGTCATGACATAGTATAGAATTTCACATTAACACAGAATCATACTTTACAACATATCCAATTCATAGTCTTTCAAAGTATACTTTTATATATCTAAAACTAAAAGTAATCTAGAAACTCATAGCGTTAGGTTTAGAGAATTCAGGAAGAACAAACCTAGAATTTTTGAATTGGATTTATAGAATGTGTTGTTGTAGAAAATAGTTCAGTTCGCACTCCAGCAGCATATGGCCTCCATGAATCCCAATGAAGAAAATATGAGAAATAGGACATGTATATATAGCTTCCAAACCACCTAAAACTGAGTGCCACCTCAGCCTTAGGGGTGTCGACACCCTTTCAGAGAGGGCGACCCCTAGGTCGACACCCCTTCAGAGGGGCCGACCCCTAGGTCGAAACCCCCTTAGGGGGTCGACCCCTTAGAGCGGGAATTTTGCCACTCAGAGGTATTTTTCGAATTTGAATCCTCTGGATAGGATTCTGACTCATCTCTGACTCACGCATGTATATAAATATTTCTATGTGTATACAAATTTAAAACCTTCATAACTTCTTCATACAGTGTCTGTTTCACGCAAATAAAATGTCTATCTTGACCATAATTTCGAGACGGACGCAACGGTGCAGTCTGTTTCCTCTAATTCTGAATATTAAATTAATTATTATATAATTTATTCTCTTTAATGTTGTTAAAATTTCGGGCTGTTACACAAACAATAGCTGATGTGTGGAAAATGATGATGTTGAGGTTGCTGATAATCAAAGTAATTCCCAGAATGTAGTTGATCAACCACATATGACCACTATAAGACTCCCAGCCATGCTCTTCAGCAACCTGCAACAAGTGACAACATAATATTGGAAGAAACTAACGGTTCAAGCAACAACAAACAAGAAGCCCCATCAAATAAAAATAACACACAATCAGATCAAGGAGAATTACCATCAAATCACCACACAATCAGACAAACCACTATATGATTACTAGAAGTAAATGAAGAATTTTCAAACCAAAAACCTATATTGCTACAAAAAACATGGATGAGCCAGGAAGCTACAACGAAGCTGCAAAAGACCAAAATTGGATAAGTGTAATGACTGACGAGTACAATGCCCTTACAAAAAACAACACCTGGGAACTGACACATCCTCCAAACAACAAAAATGTAATTGTATGTAGATGGACATACAGGCTAAAGAAGAACCCAGATGGTTCAATCAACAGATATAAAGCCAGATTAGTTGCTAAGGGATTCACACAGGAATATGGCTTTGATTTTAATGAGACTTTCTCTCCAATTATTGAGCCATCCACTATTAGGCTAATATTCACAATTGCTTTAAGCAATAACTGGAAGATTAAACATTTAGCTGTCAACAATGCATTCCTTAATGGCATACTGGAAGTAGAAATAAATATGCAGTAGCCATAAGGATTTATACCAAATCTAGAACACGTGTGCAAATTGAGTAAAGCAATTTATGGTCTAAAGCAAGCTCGTCATGTGTGCTTTGAAAGATTGAAAACTGTCTTAACAACAATGGGCTTCAATTCAACTAAACCCGACTCATCATTATTTACTAAAATTAACAAGTTATCTACAGTATATGTATTAATATATGTTGATGATCTCATTATTACAGGTAATAATGAAGATGAGATCAAACAGTTGACTGAAAGCTTGGATAGACAATTTTCAATAAAAGATCTAGGAAACACCTCATACTTCCTTAAAATAGAAGTAAAGAGTATATCAAACTCATAAATCCATCTGTCACAAGGAAAGTATACTTCTGAGTTACAGATGGAATCAAAAATGCATGAAGCCAAATCTCAGCTTACACCAATGATATCAAATCACACTACACCATATATGGTCTTCTACAATAGATCCGAAAGGTGTTGCCAGCTAAAATATTGCGATAGCTATAAAATTTTGGTCCTGCTGCAACGTTGTATTTTTGGTGTTACCTTAGCCATAAACATGTGTTGCATTAGCTATAGATATATTCAAATTAATAAAATTGGCAATCTGAACCATCTGGTTTAGTATAGATCTAACCGTTTATTCTAAATTTCAAACTTAAATCCAACGATACAAAACTCAGATCCGTGTGCTACGTTCTAATTCGCCACTTAAAACAACTAAGACCAAATTTATTTTAACCCTTAAAAAAATTTGTGCCCCCTTTCTTTCTTTTATCACATGGCAAAATGAATGGCTTATCCTTCTTTACTTTAATGGTGACCGAACTAAAACAAAATTAGGGTTTCTCTAAATCGCGACTTCAATCTTTGTTTGAATGATTCTCCGATTTCTGCTGCTCCTCTCGTCATCAATCTGGCAAAATGAATGGATTCTTCTATTCGCACTTGCTCACATGCATAGTTCCCCTTCTCTGCCACTGATTTTATTGCAGCTTTGAGCAGATTATTATATCGTCAATCTTCTTCTGAATCTTCCTAAAGCCCTAGCCGTCCACGCCTCCTCACTTTGTTATGACCAAGAAGAAAGAGATGCTCCGTCCTACGATTTCGCACCCCCAGTAAATTAGATCTGGCGCCTTTCGATTTTCAACAAATCAAGACATCAAGAATGAGTGCTTCGGCGGAATCGACTCCACGGTACACGATCCTATGCTGATTCGATCTACATATGGTAAGAAATAAATATTTGGTCTCACTTTTAATATTTGCAGTTATTATTTGGTCTGATCGCCATACTGTCTTGATATCTATCACCTTGTGGACTTTCTGATTTAATGGAAATACGGTTTTTACTGATCAGTATATGTGGCAATATTGGAAAAGAAATTCTATTTAACAGATTTACATCTCTCAAGTAGGATGTAAACAAAACATTGAGTTTTACAATTGCCTAAATAGTCAATTTACCCTGAGCACTTTCAACAACAAATCTATTAAAATTGCATAGTGTATGTTGCTTAGTTTTGGAATTTAATCTAACTAATTATAATGATACGGTCAAAATTTGGAGTCAAGCACTATGCAAATGACTGATTACTGGTTAATTATTTGGCTGCAAGTAGAATCAAAGTCAGCATTCTATTCGGATCCAAAATCTATTGATTAAAAACATGTGTACCCTTTTATGTTTCTAGGATGCAGTTTTGGTATCTCGTCTTGAAGAAGATATTTTAGTTTTGTTCTTGTACCTGTACAGTTAAAGCGCTTAGCGGTTCTATAGCGGTGGTGGTGTAAAAAGGTTTAGAGGAGATAAAGCGGGGAAATAACGAGGATAGGCGAGGCGCAAAAAGGTATATTAGATGTAAAACCAAACATTTGAAAATTAATTAATAATCTTTTATATGTGTGCAAAACACTAATATTAATTAATCTCATATAACAAAATCAAGGAATATCGTAATTATACATGCTAAATTTGATGAATGTAATTGATTATTGCCATATATCAAGCATTTATGCCTTAAATTTAGCCCTTTACGTTAAATCTACTGATTTTTTTAAAAGAAAATTAGTCAAATCAAACTCTATATATTAATACTGCTAAAGCGGACTTTAAAAAGTCTTGATTTAGTGGATGTAGCAGAAAATAGCGGGGATAAAAATGGATCTACTGTTCATCGACGCTAAATTGAAATAGCGTAGCGGTTGAAGAGCGCTATGGGCTATAGCTAGGAAATTGTAGGGCTTTAACGGGGCTTTATCTACGTACTCTTGTACATATTATCGTCCAAATTAAATCAGTGTTTCATCAACATGAAAATCGATTAGAGTGTTAACTTATGCTTTCAGTAATAAGTGCTGCTGCTGAAGATAGTTTTAAGCGTAGTAGGATGATAGAAACATAGTGATATAAGATTAGTTGTGGCCTAAACAACAACTGGAATTTGTGGTAACCATTTTCAAGGCGACTAACTTTAAGTGAAGAACGTGGGTGCTTACCTTGGCATGCTCATGTATCATACATTTTTGACCTTCTTTATGAACATGTAGGTATGGTGCATAAATATTGGTTCAAAGCAGTTACCAACATAGTGGGTTGTTTGTGCTTAAGAAGTGGAAAAACTTGTTCAATGATTGAAGTGCAGAGCTTTCACACCAATAGACTTTAAGTTTGGGTCTTTTAAGTTTATCTTCATTTATTCCATGCTGATTTTCAGTTTATATTTTTTTTGTTTATAGATATGTATTGTTATTTCACAAGTTAATAAAAGCGTACCAAGTTTCAAATATATATATATATATATATATATATACTGTATATTCCACTTCTTGAACTGTTTTGATGTTTGTACACACATTTAACCTATATGCATTCATATATTCAAGTATCTGGCTTTCTTGCTATACTTGATTAAATATAATCTCGTATAGTATTGTGCCATACTTGAATATCATCGGAATACATATCAGACCAAGTCTAGAAAGATGGTGAGAAACATACCAAAAATCTGAGGCAATTTTTTTTTTAAATAAACTAAAAAAAATTGCTCGAATTTAAATCAATTTTTGTTGCTATTTACTCTGTGTGTGTTTCTGTGACAGGTATGCAGATGACATAGTGAAAGCTGGAGCTGGACCAAAAACTATAAAGTTGAAGACAATGAAGACTCAATATACATGTGTCAGTCAGTGTGTGAGTCGTATATGTGTAAATTAAGATGTATAGGAACTGTATATGAAATTGAGTGAATCGAGTGTTGTAGTGAGAATTGACTGTATATTCGAATATCAATTTTGTAAATCATTGAGTTGTAAGTAGTGGAATCAGAAATTGTACTATATCAAATGTTGAAATAAAATATTTATTTAAATGAAATATTGTTTAAATAACAAATTCTATGCAATAGCACTTTTATTAAATGAATATTATAGCAACAACAAATTCAGAAAGTTAATATCTATAGCAACATTTTTGGAATGTTGCTACAGACACATATGGATGTTGCTATAGACCTAATAGGGTTCTATTACAACTATATTTCTTATGTTGCCTTAGTCAAAATGTTGCCTTTGATGTCTAAGGCAACGACAAAAATTGCAACATAGGAAAAGTGTTACAAAGACCTATAGCAACATTTTTTGGGCTTGACCCAACATATTTTTGTGTTGCAGTAGGTCATTTACGGCGTAGTGTCAACATCTATCTAATAACAGGGGAGAAACCGTAAACAACATTAAATAATATAGAAGTGTTGTAGGAGCATTGCAATATGCTACTATAACATGACCAGATGTAGCATTCAGTGTTAATGAAGTTTCTCAATTTACGCAGGATCCACTTGAAGAGCATTGGACAGCTGAGAAGAGGTACCTGAGAAAGTTAAAGGGTACAATAAGTTATGGGCTAACATTGAAAGCAAGAAAGCAATTAAACATAACAACTTATACAAATTTAGATTGGGTTGTAGATGTTGATGTTAAAAAATTTGTTACAAGCTACTGTATATACATAGGAGAGAACTTAATTTCCTAGTGTTCAAAGAAATAACATACAATTTCAAGGTCAAGTGCTGAAGTAGAATACAGAAGTGTAGCTACAACAACATCAGAGATTTTATGGCTTCAATCTATTCTGAAGGAGCTAAAGTTAAACAACAATGCAAAACCAACAATATGGTGTGATAATCAGATTACAATTATACAACAGCAAAACCAATACAGCATGCAAGGGCTAAACATATAGATATTGATATTTACATTGTACGAGAACATGTTCAAAAAGGGAATTTGTAGGTCAATCACATACCATCGTATTATCAGAGAGCAGATATATTCACGAAATCATTATCAGCAAAGAATTTCATAAGACTTAGAGAAGAACTAAAAATAAAGGACTAATACGATCAAATTTTTGCTCCATGATAATTAATTAGTGCAGTAAAGCAAAGATTCAACATCAAGTTCATAGCTTTCATATTTCTTAGCTGCGGATATCTCAGATCTACTTATGATTTCAAGTTTAGCAATCCATTTTTCATCGTTTCGAGCAATTTAGGGTTTACGTCTGATACCCTAAACCTAAATTGAGGGAGACAAATAAACGAAATGATGTAATAATGCGTCTGTATATGAAATTTTATATATTACACATAATAGCTTGGGCTTGGCCCCTGTACAGTCAAAACTTGCTTATGTTATTATAAATAAGAAGGCAGTCCAGCTTTTGTTAATCAATCAAATAATATAGTTCAAAACATTACATTATGTATTAAATCATATTCCTTAATAAAGATTGTCACAATTGTTCTCTACAACAATCATTCTCCAATAAAATCAAAATCTTAACTTTCCCTACCCTAAAATTGGGCCTGAGTCCATGCTTGGACTCCGCTAAAAGTTCAATTAACCTGTTAAGTTTTGATGAGATCGGGATTGACAGGGACGATACTAGAAATAAAGTAACATCATATTTTTTGTGTTTCATACAAATATACGTATTATCATCATCTTCATCCTGAACTAAATGATAATGATGTTGTGTGTATATATATATATATATATATATATATATATATATATATATATAGGGAATGCTCCAAGACACTCCTTTTTTTAGCACCCTATTAATACCTCACTCATTTATAATTAAATAAGTTAGTGGAAGGAGAGAAAGAGGAATGTGTGGTGCAAATCAGGGAGGCTGTACAGGTGTTGCACTGTTTGTGGTGCTACTTCTCCTATCACCACACACACACACACACAAATATATATATATATATATATATATATATATATATATATAGGGCCGGCTATTTGGACATCAAGGAAGAAACAAAGCCTCGACTATTGGATCTTTTTGTCTTTATATGGAGAAGTGTAATTCATAGGGTGATCCAACGGTACAAATCAATTGTGTTAAAGTTTTTTTTCAAATAGACTTTCCTTATATATAGATAGATAGAGAGAGAGAGAAAGAGAGGGAGAGATAAACATCTTCACTAAAATTTGGTATCAATGCTCTTTTAATTGAAATTTGAGTTTCTAAAATATTTTATGTGATATTTGCTTTGTAAATATTTTGTAGTGTAAATATATTTACATCTTAACTACCTTCATTAGTTATTTCTTTTTATTTATTCAAAATATGAAGAAACTAACTACAATTGTCTTCTGCATTCATTTCTATAATATGATAAAAAAACATGAATGCAACTTACGTCATATAAATTTTAAAAAAAATTGCAGGCATTTTTCCCTTCTTAATAGGTAGCCAGTCTTCATTAGGGTTGAATGCATTATCAATAAAGAAATGAAGTTGTTAGGTGGCCTAATTTCATACAAGAGGTGCTAGAGAATTATTGAAGGGTCTCGCATTGCAAGTTGTATGAGACAAGCTAGCCTAACAGCTGAGATAATGTGGCGGGAAATGCTTCCTCACTATGGTAGCGGCGTGAAACTCAATAGAAGAAAGCTGACAATAGGTAAGGAAGTTGGAATGTGATATTGTTGTAAACTGATGTAGAGTGTTCTTGGGATGAATCTGGCTAGCAGTGAACTGAAATGATGCATTGTGCAGTAAACTGAAGTGAAGCTACCACTAGGGTCTGCTGCGATGAGCTATCATGACAAACTATGTTGGCCTAAGCTGCTTCAATTTGTGGAAGGAAGGAAACACCTGACCCAGAGATTGTTGTGATGAGCTATCATGAAAAATAATGCTAGCATGAGCTGCTTCAATTTGCTAAAGAAAGGAAGCACTTGACCAAGGGACTGATTCAATAAGCAAACATGATAACCTAAGTTGGCTCAAACAACTTCCATTTGCTAATGGAAGTAAGCACCAGACCAAAAAAATGGTCTCTTGTTCATTTATATGTATAGACTTATATATACTTAAATTAAGAGAATGAGTCAAAGCACTTGAACATTTCAATTTATTTATAGGGCTATAAGGATAGTTTGGTAATATTACATTTTGTACAATTGTACTTAGTTTAACTGTTACAATGTTTTTATAACCCGACCGTGAGTCAAACCATGAGGACTCAGGGTCCAAGGTTTTGAAGGTATGACTGGCTGAAATGTCAATAACTGCACATGCTTGTTAATAGTGAAAATATAAATAATCAAGTTTTATGTGTACTTGAACAAATAAATAATAAAGTTTGAAAGTCATCTATTTATTCACTAACATTAATAGATTGCACGATATAATTAAATAGCAAGGGCACAAACAAACACATATGTTTTTTAGAACGAAGTGGTAAAGTTTACGGTTTAGACACTGGAACAGTTATGATTTTTTGAAATATTTTAGTTGTTATTTTCAGAAAAATACAAATGATGAAACGATCAGAGAGAAATACACAATGAGAAGTAGGGAAAAACAAAAAACCATGGTTTAGCCCTGTAAAATTGAAGGTGGACCACTGGTTTGAGGGTCCAACCAGGGTTCATGCATGAATGAGGTCTGATTGAGTCTGCGCCGTGATGGTCTGAGGTTCAGGATTATTCGAGGTCGGATCGCGGCAGTGTCAGGTCATGAAAACACTACTTAGAAGTTCTGTATAAATGCTTGAGGCCATAGTGTTTACAATATAGATGTAACTCTAATTTTGTACAAAGTAATAAAATGCATTTCAACCATTCTTTGTTCCTTGCATTTCCTTGCTTGGTATCGGAGTAGTGAAGCCTAACAGCACTCATGCCTTGCCTGAATCTTCATCAATTTTTTATCTTCATCATTTGATGATTGGTTGCATAGTGTTCACCTCTCAGCATCTTGTCATCATCGAGGCGATACTTATCTCTTCGCAACGAAGACCTACAACACCTTGTTTTCTTCCAGTTTGATTATCTAATACCGATTTTTGTGCCTCACTAAAGAAGAATGAGAATATTCTCTTCATCTTCTTCTTGGCTGCATCATAAATCACCCTCTATTTCAAGAATGAACTTAAAACAATGTGGATAGTTCAGCTAAAATTGAAGACTTGCAGTATGAAAATTGGTACCCCGACTCCGGTGCAACTAATGACATCACCAACCATCTAAACAATCTAAATATGGGGAACATAGAGTATGTAACACCCCACCTCCGTTAAGGTCACTCTCAAAGGGAATGCTTTAACTTCGGTGGAGCATTTTAAGGTACAAGATACTAATAAATTACAAGACAGATAATTAAAGCAGCGGAAAAGAAACCAGTCTTCATTCTATAAATACTTGTTTAATACAACATTTCAACAAATAGTTTCAATCTTCCATATTATTACACCTGTCTTGAAAACATAAAGAAGCAATACTGAAAATAAAATGACATAAATCCCCAACATGTCTTTGATCACAGCCATAGCTCAAAAAGGAAAGTACAAGCTTTACATCTACGGTCTTCAAGCTTTGATTTGATCTGGTCAAGCAGAAGTGTTCCCTCCTTGCGGACCTGGGGGGGAGGGGGTTGGAAACGGAAGAAAAGAGGCGAAAGGAAAATGAGTCAGACATAAGACCGGTAAGCCCAGTTATTTAATAGCATGTAAACAAGTAAAAGACTGTGACATGAATAAACTAAACTTAGAAGGATACCAGAAGGATAGGGCAGTCCTAAAACAAGATAAGGTAAGACTTAACTAGATTTGGCTATCGCACCCACTTTTACTTCTCTGAACCCACTAAGAACTTGTTTAACTAGCAACGTATGTTCATGATAAAGTGATCCCATTCATGTATTGAACGGCACCTACTCGCATTCATGTATTCTCGGTGTCATGCGGCCCCACGTGATTATAAAATACTTGTACTGATTCCATTATAGGGTGTATCAAGTCCTATAATGGCAACCCCTGACACGATTCTAGATGCACAAGTGTACGCCTGGTGCCCCATGCCTGATTTTTCCACTCTGGAGCCCGTGCACGCCTGTACTCCGTCGGAGCCTATACTGACGCACCTAACCGCCGCCCTTTTTGACCGCTTATATTCAGCCCAGTATTCGTGCCCAACCCTGCCTAGTTCAGGGTACCTTGATACGTTCATGCGGGTTAATGCTGAAACGGGTCCCCATTACTAGGGTTTTCTAGTCAACATGTTAAATTGGTTAAGTGTTCTTGACTTGACTTAACCCCTATCAATCTTGCCTAGTTAACATGTTGATCTGGCTAAGTGTTTTCTAAATTACTTAACCCCACCAATCTTGTCTTGTTCACATGTTAAGTTGGTTAAGTGTTTTCTTAATTACTTACCTTACCACTCTTGTCTTGTTAAGTTGGTTAAGTGTTTCCTTAATTACTTAACCTCACCATTTCTAGCTTGATTGTTCATGAGCTTTAACTAATTAATTAATTAAAGCACCAACCACTCACATTAGACAGGTATTATTGTGGTTACTAGATGTGCCGGTCGGTTCCGGGCAGGTTTACACCACAACTCAGTCTAACCTCGGGCTTTTCTGGGGCTTGATGCACTAACCTCTCACATTAGACAAGTATTGTTGTTGTTACTGGATGTGCTGGTCGGTTCCAGGCAGGTTTACACCACAACTCTGTCTAACCTCCGGTTAGGCATATTCATCTTTTCTAGATTTACATTTTTATATATGCAAATTTCTACAAGTATTTCATGTCACATGTTTTAATTCAAGACTAATGGTATATAAATTATACCATTCATGGCCTTAACCAATTACATGGTTTTGAGTCCACCTACATATTTACATGTTTTGATTTAATAATTACCCCCAACGTTACCCCCGTTTGTTCGTTCACATTAATCACATAAAGACATTGGTCCCGCTAATTGGCCCAATCTATAAACGAGAGATAAAGGGAGAACATGAATAACATAGGTTCAATCAACATATATCATGTAATTTGGCATCAACATCAGTTATAGACTAGCATGTGACATAATCATGACATGTCCAATTCCAAGACATGTATAATTATAACATTAACATATAGGTGTAAACTAGATCTAATAATGTGAACTTGCATAAATTCGCTTCACAAACTTGCACATAAATATGGGTCTAGTTTAGGATCTAACATGTAACTTGCATATGACATATATATATAATTAGATCGTAACTTGGATCTATCATAAATTATATAACTTGCATTAATCATGTGAACCTAAATGGATCTTGACATGGATCCAATCATAAAGTTTGTAACTTGCGTATGGACATATGAACACAGGCATGTGGATCTAACATAAAACTTGCAACTTACATATGAACATATGGATCTAACATCAAACTTGCAACTTGCATATGAACATATGGATCTAACATAAAACTTGCAACTTACATATGAACATATGGATCTAACATAAAACTTGCAACTTGCATATGAACATATGGATCTAATCATGTAGCATAAGGATCTAACATAAAACATAGGAATATGTACATGTAGATCTTTACTTGGATCTAATATAAAACTTACAACTTGCATAAAAACATATACATGTAGATCTTTACATGAAACACATAACTTGCATACGATATTGATAGTTTCAAATAGATCCAATACCAAATCCAATAATCCACAATCATTCCAATTCATGATAAAATCATCACAATAAATTGATATGAATTAACATGGTATAATTCTAATTTCACTTTATATCAAATCACGTCTTAGATTTATTTACTTGTAAAAGATAACTGCACTTACAACGAACGAAGGTCTTGATTTCTGGATTCTGAATTCTGGAGTTGAAATGCTCGCCTTTGATGTAGACAATCGTTGTTTTGATTTAGTTTGGTTCGTCTCTATGTTAGCTTCAAGTGGCGGCTGCTCTAGGTTGTCTAATGGCAGCATGACGGCTCTAGGTTCAGTTTTTAATATGATTTAGGGGTAAGGTATTAGGTTGCTTTTATAGAGATTAGATTGAAAAGGAGCCGTCAGATCATCTCAGAATAAATCAAGACCATTAAGACAAGATAGAGTTATCTAGAACAGCCAACTCAGCCCCTAATGACTCAGCAGTGAGTCATAATTCATCTTTTCTAAATTCACATATTTTCTATATATGTCTAATTATATAAGTAAATTAATCTTAATTAAATCATGCCATAATTATTCTTTTAATTATGCTCACAATGAATGGTATACCAAATATACCATTTCATGAACCAATCTATGCCAAGAAATTTTCATGTTTTCCCTTGATTCTCGCATTTATAATTAAGTATTCTTTAATTTGTTATTACAAAATTAACAGAAAATACGGGGTGTTACATTCTCCCCTCCTTTAAGGATTTCGTCCCTGAAATCTTCAAGTTGAGAAGAACGTATATCTTACCATCCAATCGTCCATCTACTCAACCATCAAACATAGGCGTCCATTGTCCTTAAAAGACTTCTAATGCTTCATTACCATATGCATAGTGTGTGTACATGTCCTAACCTAATGCAAAATCAGGCGGTCTACTGATTCAGTCGACCTCCTTAATGCAAATTATGTCAGTGCCATGAGTCCATTATGTATGCAATTTTCCTATCCAAAATTTCTACATGAGTGCACGATCATTCATACAAATGCAACATCCATATGGTAACACATCAAGTTTCAATTTATATACAAATACATATATGCATATGCAATATGAAAGTGACTGAGCTGGTCTAATTCCTAAAGTGTGTGTATATGCTTCCACGAGCAACCACTAGCAACCACTTGCAATCACTTGCAACCATCAACCATAACATGTTTCAATTACATGTTTTCATCCAAATGGTTTCTACCAAAGGATAAAGGATAGGATCGAGAAGATATACTCAAAAGGATAGGTACAAGCATAAAATTAAGGAAAAAGAGATCAAGGATGTACCCTCAAAAAGAAAAGGGTAGGCCGTGCGTATTCTGTCCTCAGATTCCTAAGTTGCGTCTTCCTCAGCGTCGCTCCATTGAACCTTGACAAGCTTGACTTCACAGTTGCGTCGCTTTTTGACTTCTGTGCCCAAGATACGAGTTGGAACCCTCCTTACAGTTTCTTCTCGTTCAACTTCTACTTCCTCTAACATGCTTGGTTCCACCACTTCCGCAGACTCATGTAAGCACTTTCGCAGGTGAGAGACATGAAAGACATTATGAACTCCAGCCAATCTTTCGGGCAGCTGTATTCTATAAGCCATCTTCCCAATCTTCTCAATGATAGGAAATAGCCCTACAAATCTTGGTGCAAACTTTCCTGTGGATTCGAAGCGAACGACGTTCCTCAAAGGGGATACTTTAAGAAACACCTTATCTCCAACTTCAAACTCAAGGTCGGTCCTTCTTTTGTCTACGTAGGACTTCTGTCTATCTTGGGCAGTCTTCATTCTCCTTCGTATTAAGTCTACTTTCTCTGAAGTTTCTATGATCATGTCTGGTCCAAGTATGAGCTTATCTGTGGACTCCCACCAACAAGTTGGTGATCGGCATGGTCTTCCATACAAAGCCTCGAAGGGTGCCATGCCTATGGTGGCTTGGTAACTATTGTTGTAAGTGAACTCCACTAAAGGAAGATGATCCTCCCATGTACCTCCAAAGTCAAGAATGCACAGTCTCAAGATATCTTCTAGTACTCAGTTCACCCTTTCCGTCTGACCATCAGTTTGTGGGTGAAAGGTCGTGCTTTAGCATAGTTGTGTGCCCACAGCCTCTTGCAAACTCCTCCAAAACTCGCTTGTAAAGATAGGGTCTCGATCACTTACTATGCTGGAGGGTATCCCATGGAGTCGAACTATCTCTTTAAGTTATATGGATGTTAGAGATGAGGCAGTCCTTCTACTTTTTACAGGTATAAAGTGAGCGCTTTTAGTAATCCTGTCCAGTATTACCCAAATGCTGGTATTGCCCCTTCTTGACCTAGGCAATCCATCTACAAAGTCCATCGAGATGCTATCCCATTTCCACTGTGGGACCTATAGAGGATGGAGCAGACCACCAGGCTTCTTCTGCTCCGCCTTGACTTGTTGGCGTATTAAACACTTCGAAACAAATTCAGCTACATCTTTCTTCATGCCATTCCAAAAGAAAACTCTTTTGATATCTTTATACATTTTGTCTCCGCCTGGGTGTATGGTCAGCTTGGAATGGTGTGCCTCTTCTAGAACCGTCTTTACCAAACCCCTTGCTTATGGGACACATAGTCTTCCATCTCGTCTCAACCAGCCCTTGGCATCAATGGAGTATCTATTGAGGTGACTAGAAGTCTCACCCCTAATTAACTTGTCCATCACATCGGCTAGCTGAGGGTCTTCTCTTTACGCGGCTCCAATTGAGTCTAATAGAGTTGGTCGCACTTCCAACGTTGCTAGCAAGCCAGGTACAAAGTTAGAGGAGGGTCTGAAGTTAAAGCTTGCTATGAACTCCAAGCTTTGCCTTTCCACAAAGAGAGGGCTTAAGGTCAGCTTCTTTCTACTCAAGGCGTCTGCCACTACATTGCCCTTACCAGGGGTATAGGCAATCTCAAAATCATATGAGGCGAGAAATTCCATCCACCTTTGCTGCCTCAAATTAAGATCTTTCTGAGAGAAAGGTATTTTAATGATTTATGATCAGTAAATAATTCGAACCTTTCTCCTAGCAGATAATGACGCCATGATTTAAGGGCGAAAACGATGGCAGATAGTTCTAAATCATGAGTTGGGTAATTCTTCTCATGAACCTTCAACTACCTTCCTCCATAGCAAACTACTTTTCCTTCTTACATTAGGACAGTGCCCAATCCTGTTCTACATGCGTCTGTATATACTGTAAACGTCTTGCTTTCATCAGGCAATGTCAGAACTGGGGCTGTTGTCAGAGCCATTTTTAAACATTGGAAAGCAATGTCGCAATCCAAATCCCAAGCAAAAGCCAAGTTCTTCTTTGTCAATCTTGTCAGCGGAGATGAGATTTTCGCAAAGTCCTTAATGAACTTTCGATAATAGCTCGCTAGCCCGAGAAAGCTTCGGACTTCGGTTGCATTTCGTGGAATCTTCCAATCTTGCACTGCGACTCCTTTTGCGGGGTCCACGGCTATCCCCTCTTTGGACACCACATGTCCAAGAAACCTTACTTCTTCTCTCCAAAACTAGCATTTGGAGAATTTTGCTTTCAGCTGATGTGCTCGAAGAGTATCTAACACTTCGAACAGCATGTTCTTCCTCGCTTTTCGGGAAGATTAAGATGTTGTCTACGAAGACCACTACAAATTTATTGATGAATTCCCGGAACACCCTGCTCATCAAGTCTACAAAATAGGCAGGTGCGTTTGTCAAGC
Organism: Allium sativum; assembly: GCA_030737875.1. NCBI lineage: Eukaryota > Viridiplantae > Streptophyta > Magnoliopsida > Asparagales > Amaryllidaceae > Allium > Allium sativum. The sequence continues at coordinate 1,009,190,924 of CM060912.1, read as the reverse complement.
CGAAAGGCATGATAAGCCACTCGAAGAAACCATCCGGGGTCCTAAATGCGGTCTTGTCAATGCTATCCTCAGCCACTCTTAGCTGATGAAACCCAGTAGCCAGATTTAGTTGGGAGAAAACGGATGCACCTACGAGTTGATCAAACAGATCGTCAATTCTTGGGAGGGGGTGTCTATTCTTCTTAGTCAGCTTGTTCAACTCCCTATAATCTACACATAGGCGGAGTGAACCATCAGCTTTGGTCGTGAATACTACTGAAGCACCCCATTCAGAAATACTCTGTCTTATGAACCTCTTTTCAAGCAGCTCTTTAATTTGCTTGCTAAGCTCCTTTCTCTCCCTTGGGGTCGTGTGCCTAACGGGTAAAGCAACGGGCTTTGCATTATCAACAAGGTATATGCGGAAGTCTATCTCCCGCTTCGGAGGTAAGCCCTTCACCTCTTCAAACACATCTGAGTATTCATGGACTACTCTAACGGACTGCAAATTCTCAACAGACGCATCAAGTGATTCAAGATAACTAAGCATGACAGAGTTCATGGGATTACAAGAGATTTTGAGAGTATTACGGAGGTGAGTCATGAGTCTAACCACTCTCTTTTCATAATCAAGGATGGCACCATTACTGGATAGCCAGTCCATGCCTAGAATTAGCCCATAGCCCGTGAAGCCCAAAACAAAAGCATTACATTTAATCCCAACACTTAGAATAGAGATTTCCAAATCCAAACAAACCATTGACAAATAAACTGAGCCCCCAATTGGATTTGAAACAACCTAGGGATCCTCTACTATATGTGTGTCAAGGTGCAGAGATTCAACTAAAGCAGTAGATATAAAAGAGTGCGATGCGCCAGAATCAAAGAGAGTACGAACAGGATTAGCAAACAGATAAACTAAACTCTCAACAGAAATATGACTACCTTGTTCTTGCAGAGGTGCTACGAGAGCATGAACCTGCCCTCTAGAAGAAGCTCCAGTTCTCTGTCCCTGCGCTTGCCTTTTGGGGCAGTCCTTAGCCAAGTGTCATGTTTCCCCGTAATGGAAACAAGCGCCCAACTTCCTCTTTTTTTTCTGTGGTCCCTAGCCAAATGTCCAGGTATGCCGCAGTAATTGCACTTCAGCTTCTTATGGGATTTATTATCCTTCCCGCCTTTCTTGGGGTCCGCTTTCTTGTTTTGAGGTCCCTCTCCTTTCTTATTTTGAGACTCTTCCTTCTTCACCTCCTTCTTGCCACCTTTGTTCTCCTCTTGCAACAGAGCCATGTCCACCAGCCTTTCATAAGTTGCTCCCATGGGTATATGGGACATTGCCAGGCCTTGTAGTGGCTCATTCAGACCTTTGGCAAAACGAAGAGCCTTCTTGTGTGGAATGTTGACTAACTCCAGTCCAAATATGGCAAGATGATTGAATTTATTGACATATTCTTTGACTGATAGGCCTGCTTAAGTGATATGAACTTCTCCATTTGCAGACTTTGCTCAGCTTGTGAGAGGAACTTCATTTCAAATCTCGCCTTGAAGTCCTCCCAAGCCTCTATCGGTCTTTTAGCATTAGTGACCTCCCACCAGAAGGAGGCCTCATCTTTGAGAAACCACACCACCAACTATAGTTTCTGCCTCTCATCTACTTCAAAGATAACGAATAAGTCTTCAGTTTCTTTGAGCCAGTTTCTGGCTTCTACGAAAGATTCACTACCCTTGAAATCTTTTCCACCCATGGATCTAAAATCTCTACAGATCTTTGAGAAAGAATTTCCTCTCGGAGGAGGAGGAGCAGCAGCTAGGGGAGGCGGAGGAACGCCTGCCGGGCTTGCTTCATTGGCCCTAGCTTCAATGTACCTTCTAAACCAACCAGGCACCGGCACGCCCTCAGGTAGGTTAAAGTCCCCAGATATGTTGAAACAAAAGGAAAGATTCAAAATGAAGGATAGAAAGATAGTGCATATGGCTTTGGGGATTATGGCTTTTTAAATTTAAAACAACACTTTTCATGAAAATGCTTCTTTATGACTTATTTTTGTAAAATAGTTTCAAAATTTTTATCCAATCTGGTAACCTTTAGCTCTGATACCAAGTGTAACACCCCACCTCCGTTAAGGTTACTCTCAAAGGGAATGCCTTAACTTCGATGGAGCGTTTTAAGGTACAAGATAATAATAAATTACAAGACAGAAAATTAAATCTTCATTCCATAAATACTTGTTCAATACAACATTTCAACAAATAGTTTCAATCTTCCAAATTATTACATCTGTCTTGAAAACATAAAGAAGCAATACTAATAATAAAATGACATAAATCCACAACATGTCTTTGACCACAGCCATAGCTCAAAAAGGAAAGTCCAAGCCTTACATCTACGTTCTTCAAGCTTTGATTTGATCCGGTCAAGCAGAAATGTTCCCTCCCTACGGAACTGTGGGGGGGGGGGAACGGAAGAAAAGAGGCGAAAGGAAAATGAGTCAGACATAAGTCTGGTAAGCCCAGTTATTTAATAGCATGTAAACAAGTAAAATATTGTGACATGAATAAAATGAACTTAGAATGATACCACAAGGATAGGGTAGTCCTAAAATAAGATAAGGTAAGACTTAACTAGATTTGGCTATCACACCCACTTTTACTTCTCTGCACCCACTAAGAACTAATTTAACTAGCAATGTATTTTCATTATAAAGTGATCCCATTCATGTATTGATCGGCTCCTACTCGCATTCATGTATTCTTGGTGTCATGCGACCCCACGTGATTATAAAATACTTGTGCTGCTTCCATTACAGGGTGTATCAAGTCTTATAATGGCAACCCCTGACACGATTCTAGATGCACAAGTGTACACCTGGTGCCCAGTGCCTGCTTTTTCCACTCCGGAGCCCGTGCACGCCCGTACTCCGTCGGAACCTACACTGACGCACCTAACCGCTGCCCTTTTTGACCGCTTATATTCAGCCCAATAATCGTGCCCCACTCTGCCTAGTTCAGGGTACCTTGATATGTTCATGCGGGTTACTGCTGAAACGGGTCCCCGTTACTTGGGTTTTTCTATTCAACATGTTAAATTGGTTAAGTGTTCTTGAGTTGACTTAACCCCTATCAATCTTGCCTAGTTAACATGTTGATTCGGCTAAGTGTTTTCTAAATTACTTAACTCCACCAATCTTGTCTTGTTCACATGTTAAGTTGGTTAAGTGTTTTCTTAATTACTTACCTCACCACTCTTGTCTTGTTAAGTTGGTTAAGTGTTTCCTTAATTACTTAACCTCACCATTTCTAGCTTGATTGTTCATGAGCTTTAACTAATTAATTAATTAAAGCACCAACCACTCACATTAGACAGGTATTGTTGTGGTTACTGGATGTGCCGGTCGGTTCTGGGCAGGTTTACACCACAACTCATCCCAACCTCGGGCTTTTCTGGGCTTGATGCACTAAACTCTCACATTAGACAGGTATTGTTGTGGTTACTGGATGTGCCGGACGGTTCCGGGCAGGTTTACACCACAACTCAGTCTAACCTCGGGTTAGGCATATTCGTCTTTTCTAGATTTACATTTTTATATCTGCAAATTTCTACAAGTATTTCATGTCACATGTTTTAATTCAAGACTAATGGTATATAAATTATACCATTCATGGCCTTAACCACTTACATGGTTTTGGGCCCACCTACATATTTACCTGTTTTGATTTAATAATTACCCCCAACGTAACCCCCGTTTGTTCGTTCACATTAATCACATAAAGACATTGGGCCTGCTAATTGGCCCAATCTATAAACGAGAGATAAAGGGGGAACATGCATAACATAGGTTCAATCAACATATATCATGTAATTTGGCATCAACATCAGTTATAGACTAGCATGTGACATAATCATGACATGTCCAATTCCAAGACATGTATAATTATAACATTAACATATAGGTGTAATCTAGTTCTAATAAGGTGAACTTGCATAAATTCGCTTCACAAAGTTGCATATAAATATGGGTCAAGTTTAGGATCTAACATGTAACTTGCATATGACATATATATATAATTAGATCGTAACTTGGATTTATCATAAATTATATAACTCGCATTATTTATGTGAACCTAAATGGATCTTGACATGGATCCAATCATAAAGTTTGTGACTTGCGTATGGACATATGAACACAGGCATGTGGATCTAACATAAAACTTGCAACTTACATATGAACATATGGATCTAACATAAAACTTGCAACTTGCATATGAACATATGGATCTAACATAAAACTTGCAACTTGCATATGAACATGTGGATCTAACTTAAAACTTGCAACTTACATATGAACATATGGATCTAACATAAAACTTGCAACTTGCATATGAACATATGGATCTAATCATGTAGCATAAGGATCTAACATAAAACATAGGAATATGTACATGTAGATCTTTACTTGGATCTAATATAAAACTTACAGCTTGCATAAAATCATATACATGTAGATCTTTACATGAAACACATAACTTGCATACGATATTGATAGTTTCAAATAGATCCAATACCAAATCCAATATTCCAGAATCATTCCAATTCATGGTAAAATCATTACAATAAATTGATATGAATTAACATGGTATAATTCTAATTTCACTTTATATCAAATCACGTCTTAGATTTATTTACATCTAAAAGATAACTGCGCTTACAACGAACGAAGGTCTTGATTTCTGGATTCTAAATTCTGGAGTTGAAATGCTCGGCCTTGATGCAGACAATCGTTGTTTTGATTTAGTTTGGTTTGTCTCTATGTTAGCTTTAAGTGGCGACTACTCTAGGTTGCCTAATGGCAGCATGACGACTCTAGGTTCAATTTTTAATATGATTTAGGGGTGAGGTATTAGGTTGCTTTTATAGAGATTAGATTGAATAGGAGCCGTCAGATCATCTCAGAATAAATCAAGACCATTAAGACAAGATAGAGTTATCTAGAACAACCAACTCAGCCCCTAATGACTCAGTAGTGAGTCATAATTCGTCTTTTCTAATTCACATATTTTATATATATGTCTAATTATATATGTAAATAAATCTTAATTAAATCATGCCATAATTATTCTTTTAATTATGCTCACAATAAATGGTATACCAAATATACCATTTCATGAACCAATCTATGTCAAGAAATTTTCATGTTTTCCCTTGATTCTCGCATTTATAATTAAGTATTCTTTAATTTGTTATTACAACATTAGCAGAAAATACGGGGTGTTACAGAGTACAAAAGGTATGCTACCTATTTTTATAGGAAATAGTAACTTAATAAGTATAACTCATATTGGAAATGCATACATCATCGGCAAAAGAGAAATAAACTCAACATCTTCTAAGGGTACCACAAAATTAAAAGAATTTAATAAATGTATCTCAATTTGCCAATGATAACAAAGTATACTTCGAATTTTCCCAAATTACTGCCTTGTTAGGGATTTACTAAATGAAGAAATCTTTCTATAGGGTAACTTGCACAATGGGCTATATAATTTCAATATGAAGAATAACAATAAGACCACTGTTTGAAGAAAATAGTGCAACTAACCAAGTAAAGTTACTAAAACTGGTGTGCTTGGCATATGGAATTATAAGTTGGGTCATCCAAGCGTTGAAACCGTAAAACAAGTTTTAAGAATGAAAAATATCAATTGTGATTTTCATAAAGTATGATTACCATATGTTTGTATGTCATGTCAAATGGGAAAAAGTCACAAACTACCATTTCTAAACACTCTTACTAAATATAATCATCCACTTGAATGGTCGCGACTAACTTTTGGGGATCTGGTCCAATAAACTCTAACTATGGCTACAATTGCTACATATCATTTGCTGATTCATATTCTAGATTCACGTGGATATATTTTCTTTAGTCTAAAAAAGAAAAATGCAGAGTTGTACTATAGTTTATCACATTAATTGAAAAGCAGACCAATCATTAACTTAAGATATACAAACTAATGTGGGTTTCAGAATTCAAACCATTAAACGAATATTTATCAAAGAAAGGTATAGTTCATAGAGTTAGCTGTCCACATACATATGTTTAAACAAAATGGAATCGTTGAAAGCAAGCATCGACACATTGTTGAAACAAGCCTCACACTTATAGCATAAGCATCGATTCCCTTAAAGTTTTAGCCAAATTCTTATGCCACTGGAGTATACCTCATCAACAAACTCCTCACCAAAAATTTCATTGGCATGACACCAATGAAAATTATACTCAATCAAAAACCATATTAGTTAGATCTGAAGGTGTTTGGGTGCTTATGTTTCCCGTGGATGAGACCATACAACAACCATAAACTAAACTTCAAACTCAACCCTGCATGCTCTTAGGATACACAGTCAATCATAAAGGTTGAAAATGTTTAAGTAGCAATGGAAAATTTATTATATCAAGACATGTGGCATTCAATGAGCATATTTTTTCATTTGCAAACAAAGATGTAGAGAGTACTGAAAAAGTGCACAATGCCAGAGTATCTATACCATCCATACCGGTATGCATAGATCATCAACCAATGAAACAGGTACAGATGAACAAGACTCGCAATCTCAACACACTATGTGAACCAATAGACCAGGTCAGGATTCAAAATCTTAACACACTATATCCACCAACATACCGTGTGAAGATTCAGAATCTTAATGCACCATGTCCACCAACAGACCAGGTCAAGACCCTGCATCAAGTCAAATATCAGAAAGTCAATGTGACAGGAACAATGAACACAACAAGGACCAATCATCAAGCCTTCAGCAAAATAAAGACTCGATTGTAATATAAAGTCAAAGGGACATCAGATCTGGATATCACACGACTATAAGAGCAAAGAGTGGGATCTTTAAACCCAAAACATTCACTACATAAATATTAGCAAGTGAACCAAAAATTATGAACCAGGTATGCAATTGAATGAATGGAGATAGGCACTGAATGAGGAGTACACAACCCTAATCAAAAACAAGACATGGAACATAGAACCAAAACCAAAAGATAAGAGTATCATTGGGTGCAAGTGGATATATAAGACAAAGAGGAGACAAGATGGAGAAATACCAAAAGCATAAAAAAGACTTGTAGTGAAAGGACACACACAACAATACATAAACTTCAGTGAAACTTTTTCACCAGTAGTCAAGACAACAACCATCAGAATTCTGTTTATTATAACATTGCATAATAACTGGAAAATTAGACAACTCATCATAAATAATGCTCTTCTTAATGGTGAGCTACAAACGGAAGTGTATATGTATCAACCTTAGGGATACCATTAAGAAATAAATAAAGAGATGGTATTCAAACTCAACAAGGCACTGTATGGGCTTAAACAAGCGTCAAGGGTATGGTATGAGAAGCTAAATGTTACACTGACGAAGCTTGGATACAAAGCAAGCAAGGTAGACACTTAAATGAACACCAAAACAGAAAGGAACACAACAACATACATAATTTTATATGTCGATGATATTATAATCACAAGCAATAGTCCCACTGAAATCACAAGAGTAACAAGTCATCTAGACAAGGATTTTTCTATCAAGGACTTAGGAACTTTAAATTACTTCCTTGGAATTGAATTAAGCAAAAATTCAAAGTTCGAGTTAATTCTAAGTCAAGGCAAGTAGATTTCATAAATTCTAACTCATGCCTTAATGGATCAATCAAAACCACTTCCTACTCCTATGGTGAGAAACCAACGATTATCCAAAAACATGGGTGAACCTACCACTAATGAGAGACAATACAGAAGTATGGTTGGCGCACTTCGATACATCACAATAACTCGTTCAGTCTTTGCATTTAGTGTAAATAAAGCATGTCAATATATGCACAAGCCACTACAAGAACTGTGGAGAGCGGTTAAATGTATATTAAAGTACTTGAAAGGGACAACAAATTGAGGAATTCATCTCAAAGGTTGCGAAACCCTTAGAAGGCTTCGCATATGCAGACTGGACATCAGACTCCAATGACCATAGATCTACATCCGACTATTGCATTTACCTAGAGGCCAACCCAATTTCATAGTGCTACAAAAAGAAGTTCACACTATCTCGATTGAGCGCTGAAGCGGAATATCGAAGTGTTGCTAGTGTCGTGGTCATCTAGCTTGAATCACTTCTCAGTGAAGCAGGGTTTCAAGCAAAGATCTTACCAATTCTCTGGTGCGAGAATCTAAGCATAATGTTGCTATCAGCCGAACCTATTCTTTACACATGCACAAAACATGTCAAAATCGATTTATATTTCATATGAGAGAGAAAGGGTAATCGAAGGTAGACTAAGAGTAAATCACTTGCCAACCATCTATTAGAAGGAAGATATACTCACCGAACCATTATCAAAAACTGATTTCTCAAGATTAAAGTTTGAATCAAAAGTTGAAGAGATTGGGGAAATTATTGAACAAAGGAAACCCCAGATGAAATTGTCGGGAGGAATTAAGTGAATGAGTCGAAATCCCTAAATGTTTCAATTTATATTTAGGGTTATAAGGATAGTTTGGTAATATTACATTTTGTACATCTATACATAGTTTAACCGTTCGAAGTTCTGTATAAATACTTGAGGTCGTAGCCTTTATAATATAGATTGTAAGTCTCATTTCATGCAAAGTAATAAAATACAATTCAACTATTCTTCCAAAGTAATAAAATACAATTCAACTATACTTGAGGTCGTAGCCTTTATAATATAGGAATATGTAAGTCTCATTTCATCTAAAGTAATAAAATACAATTCAACCATTTGTTGAATATGTGGTAGTTTAGGAGTTAAATTACTGTAACTGGGAGATTCGTAGGATCAACTATATATATAAGAGGATGTGTGTGAATATACGTATGTTTGCCCAAGCGAAAATAAATAGTTGTTAATTTAAACTTTATGTACAAAATAATGGAAGAAGCTTTGCTATAAAGAAGGATATAACTACAAGTAATAGAGTAAGAAACAAACACAGTCCCATTCATTTATCTTTAGAGTTATTGGTATTTATATTTGTCTATAATTTATTTCTTTCAATTGTTTACATCTTTTTTGTCTTTAATAACACATCTGCTGGACTTACCATCTGTTGCTTGTAAAAAAATTATGTTAAAGTCGTTTGTTTGCTCTTATAGTCGGTAAATGTGCCTAATTATTTTTAAGACAAAATGTGACCCCTCACATCCATTAATGTCACTCACTAAGGGAATCCATTAAGCTCAGTGAAGCGTTATAGGTAAATAATAACACAAGACAGACATGTAAAATAGCAGCAGAATTAAAAACTCTAAAAAAAACTTTATTTAAATCGAAACATCATGGTCTCAAATACTGAGTTTACATCATAAGTAACTAATTACATTAATAATCTGTCTTGCCTAAAATATCAGAGTACAAAAGCATAAAACCATATTTCCCTGTAAAGCCATAAGAGAGTTGACTAGAAGCCAAAGCGATACACCTATATCCAAAATCCAAGCTAAGCTGAAAGAATCCAAATCAACTCTAAGCACTTCCACCTTGAGAATCTTTGGGGGGGATGGAAGAGAGAGAAGAGGAAACAAAAAGGGTTAGACATCTAGCCTGGCAAGTCCAGTTACTTTTAAATATAAATAAATAATAGTATCATGGTAGGTATATATAAAACTGGAAGAACAAGATAATAATAACAATAATAAGTGTGAACTGAGCAAGATAAGATGAACATGATATATTACGCTTCTTAAATACATTTCTCTGCACCGCGCAGATACTAGTATATCAGAAGTAGAATAATCCCTACTAATACCGTTCCATTACATTTTCTTGATTATTAGGCTACTTGGGTTAATAACACTCAAGACCTATACGCGCATCGTACCCATTTACTTTCCCATGGATTCACCTAATACAATATATGTAGCTATCTCACAATATTGAGATACACCCCATGGTACCCCACTCGCACGATATCCACCATAGTGAATGCAGCCCCTCATCCTACGCCGGAGTGACATACGGATCTCTATATAACAATGTTACGTTCTGCATATATATGTCATTACTATGCTACGTAAGCGTACAGACTGCCACCATCGATCGAATCGGATTCCTTATCGGAATAATGCCCTCTAGTCTACGATACACCTCTCAGAGAAGATATTCATGTATCTAGACTGTCCCACGTATGTACGGTAAGTGTAGGTCGATGCCTCAATCATACATACTCTAATGTGCACTGAGTTTCGTGGCAGGGATAAACAAGAAACACGGAACTCGGTCGGGAGCTTTTCCATATCTGTACAGGCCCGTCTTTAAAGAGCCTCTATATACAGATATACCTAGAGTCTTTTTTCGAGGTGGCTGTGGCCCCACCTCGGCCCCTCCCTTAACTAGTAAAGACTATAGAGCTAAGCGACCACCCTTAATAACAACCAATCTAAACATCCATGTGGCATCTACCCTCAACCCCGTACCTCGATAGTGAAAGGTGAAATGATATCTTGGGTTTAGCTCTAGTCTTTTCGCATCCTGCTCGATGTCGATGACGGATATCCGACGGTCTACTATCCTTGTTGGTCGTGACCCTCTCTACCTCCTTGTGAGGCAACCGTCGAATCACCGTTGTGTCACCTCGTCACAGCATTCTGATTGCATAACTACATCTGCAGTCAGGGCCCACCCATCTAGTAGTTACGCGCAAACCTAACTTCTGTGAGTACAGCCTAAGACAGCTGTCACCGCACAGAGGATTACTGGGAGCACCTTACGTACTTCAGGAAGCCGCGTGCTTCCCCATCCAGTTCTTTGAAGCCGTCATAACAATCAGATGAATGTGCGCTCCCCTCGTGTCTTATAACACCTCGATGATCTACCCCGTTGGGTTATTCACCCTCAAACGTACGGACTGGTCTAAGCGCCTTTCTTTAATATGTTGTTAAACCCTATGTCTAAACATTCTTTTACGCGCTTGCCTTACCTAACCAGGTTCACATTTAACTTGATTATTTCCCGTTCATCTTGAATTCCTATTCCAATTTACCAAGTTTCTCTTGCGTATTATTTCAATCATATGACTTAATCCATTTAAGTTTATTAGTAAGCCCACAACATGTTATTCCCTAGAGTGTGGCCCTATGTCTGTAATCCACAATCTATTTTATATTCTTGCTTGGTTACATCATTACAATAACATGTTCTCCTTAGTATGTTATTAAGTATATCTCAATTCACATGTTCCCTAATCACTTACCATTTATGATTAAATATAACTTATTTATTTTACAAGATTTCCTCATTCTTTCTCATTTAATCATAAATTCAATTTACACTGTCACTACAACTTATCGTTGTTTATTTAGCAGATTATTATGCATATATAATTCTATCATTTCTACAAGTTATGCTTACCCTACAAGGGTGTATTTAATTACATAACTTTATTATATTTTCTACCGGCTATGTATACCACTAGGTGTCTTTAATTACATAACCTTATTGGGTTAAGTTCATGGACCTATATGTAAATATTACCCACCCCCCTCTATTTTACTTAACCCACCCACTGCCCATCCAATTTTACTTAACCCCAACTTAAGTTCATAATCATACAGACCTTATGGATTAAATTAGGTTAAGTAGTCCAATTCATTACCATGTCCAATTATGGCTATAATGGGCTAGACCTCCCACATTAGGCCTACAACATGTGGATGTTGGATATGTCGGTCGAGTCCGGGCAGTCTTGTTCCGCAGTTGGGTCTAACCTCGTTTCTTAGCCCAATTCGTATTTGCGCACTTAGACCTCTCACATTAGGTTCAACATTAGTGGCTGCTTGATATGCCGCTCGGGTCCGGGCAGACTTCCACCACTAATGCAACCTAACCTCGTGTCATAAGTGCAATTACAGTTTCTAATTGTAATTACTAGACATTCCATTTTTATCCAAATCTACCTAAGTCATTATAGGTGATTATTTCTCTTTTTCCCCATATTTAATTATATGCCTAATTCACTATTCAAATCATAGACTTTTACACCCCTTTTCAATTCACCTTTTAATTATGCTTCGTATGCTCTTTTTCCCAAGTTATAAGTCAAGGCATATACATACATACACACACACACACACACACACACACACACACACACACACACACACATATATATATATATTATGCACAAACCCAAATCTACATATTTTCAAATTCATGTCCCTAGTCCATATTCGCCCATTCAATACAAGTTATGCCCAAATCCATATTCACATATTTTCCAATGTTTGCCTAAAATTCATATTCACATACGTCCCAATTTATGTCCCAAATCAGTACTTACACATATCCCAATTTATGCTCAAATTATATTTTCCAACGTATTCCTAAATTCATATAATCCAACAAGACATATGCTCCTAAACCCATATTCGTATATTTCCAAATTTATGCCTAAATTTTGATCCATATTTTCCAATATCAGTTATGCCCCCAAATTATGTATTTCCCAATCGTTCCCAATTTCGCATGTTCGCATTTTTTAGCGTTAGGCCTAGGCTCGAAGATAGCCTGGCTATGTAAAGATAAAAAGGGAAAAAAGAGGGAGAGAAGAGGATCATGAATAGGCATAATAACGAATCAATAATAAACTGATAGAAGTAGGCATAAAATGAATAGGCATATTATCACAAGATTTAACATGGTGGCGATATGAACATATAAAAGCAGATCTGATAATTATGTCATAATAGAACTGATTAGGCACCGATTCAAAATCTAGTTTTTATATACATATCAAGATTACTATTTAAATATTCAAATCTAAAACTAACATGAATTCACAGTGAATAGATCTAAGGAAATGGATCCAATTACTGCGAAGAACATGTTGAATAAGTTGTTGTAGCCATCGCTGAATTTGTTGTAGCAATCTTCGAATATGTATAATCTTATTTGAATTGATTTAGAAGAAGAAAGGCCATTTTAATTTCGTTGCAGCAGAGCTTCGCTGTCAGCATTATTTTTAGATGAATAAAACCTAGGTCTAAGGTCCTTTATATAGCCTAGGGTTCATGAATCTAGCTCCAAAACTGTCCAGGTTTAGAAAAGAAGTTTCCAGAGCCACAGGTGGGTCGACCCCTAGGTCGACCCCCCTTCATGGGTGTCGACCCCTAGGTCGACCCCCATGTGCCTGAGTCGACCCATAGGTCGACCCAGCTCAAACGGTCGGCCCTTCGTTGATTTGCGCGCCAGATTTCTGGTTTTGCTGATTTTTGAATATTTTTTAATTTTATATGTATATAAATCTTTCCTATATGCATACAAACTTCAAACCTTAATAACTTCTTCATATGTGTTCGATTTACGCAAACCAGGTGTCTATTTTGACTAGAATTTCGAGATAGACGCAATGGCACAGTCTGTTTTACTTAATTCTGAATATTAAAAATAAGTTTTCCTTAATTCATTGTTAACAATGTATTTTACACTAATTGTTCTTTAATTCATTATCTTTAGCGTCGTTGAAATTTCGGGGTGTTACATTCTCCCCTACTCAAAGAATTTCGTCCCCGAAATCTCTAAGTTAATAAGAACGTATATCCTAACATCCAACAATCATACATCCATCTAGCAATCACAGACATCCATTGTCCTTAAGGAATTTCTAATGCTTTTATGAACATACGTAATAGTGTTTGTATATGTTCGTAAACTAATGCAAAAGATCACGCGGTCTACTGATTCAGTTGACCTCCTTAATGCAATGTATGTTTGTTCCATGCAACCAAAATGTATGAAAATCATCCTAATCCATGTAAGTTCTATACAAGTGCACAATCATCCATCCAAATGCAACATCAATGTAACGATAGTCCATTAAAATTTAAAATGTATACACATCAATATGCAATACGTAAGTGATTAAACCGATCTAGTGCCTATTGTGGGTGTATATGCATCCACGAGCAATCACTAGCAACCACTTGCATCCATCAAACATAACATGTCTCAAACACATGTTTACATTCATTAGTTTTTTACCTAAAGACCTGATCGATAGGAGATATTCAAACGATAGATACAAGTAATAATTCGAAGCTTGGAAAAAGAAGTTAATGACATATTCTCGAAAAGGAAAGGATATGAAGCGCGAATCTTGTCTTCAGCCTCCCAAGTAGCGTTCTTGCGGCCCTTTCCCCATTGCACTCATACTAGCTTCACTCCTTTGTTGCATAATTTCTTAACCTCTGATCCAAGTATGCAAGTCAGAACTTGTCCTATCATTACTTCCTTCTCTACTTTCATTTCCTCTCGCAAGTTTGGCTTCACTACCTCGAACTCTGTACACATTTTTTTCCACCTCTTGAATGATTAGTCGTCTTAGAATGACGAACTTCCTCAAGGACTATCTTCAATATGTTTCCTATCCCGATATGATTCACCTATCAAACCTCTTTTCAAGTAGCTCCCCTACTTGCTTATCAAGTTCCCTCTTTTCTTTTAGGGGTCACATGTCGCAAATCGTCGATAGACATATCAAGAGGTTCTAGGAGACTAAGCATGACAGACCCTTTTGGGGTTATAATAAATCTAGAGAGTCTTTCTATGGAAAGTCAGAAGTCTAGCGACTCTCCTCTCACAACCTAGAATGGCTCCATATATGGTTAACCCATCCATCCTAGAATCAAACCGTATCTTATGAAATCAAGAACATATGCATCGCAATCAAACTCAACACCTAACACAGAGATTCTCAAACCCCGAAAAATCATCGATAAATAAGCCGTACCTCCACTGGGGTTTGAGGCAATAACGGGATCCAAAACCATACTAGTATCTAGGTGCAGAGATTCAACTAAAGGATCAGATATAAAAGAATGCGAAGCGACAGGAAAAGAAACCTAATAGGATGTTCAGAAATAGAAATCAATTCTTCAATGGAAACTTTCCTACCCCTATCCTGTCCACCAGCTATAAGAACATTCGCTTGCCCCCTAGAAGTTCCTGCCCTCTGGCCTTGTCTTTGTCTCTTTCTGCAATCCTTTTCCAGATGACCCACCATTCCGAAATTATGGTATTTCCTCTTTCTTCTTTGGGCTGCGCTCCTTAGCCCCACTCCCTTATTCTCCTTTTTAACATCCTTGTGCAACATGCTAACAAGTCTCTTGAAAGCTGCCTCCATCGCACGGAAATCCTTACGAGGCTTGAGAGAAAATAAGCTGCAGGTGAAACCACTGCGGCTAAAGATGGAGGTTGGGCATTTCTTTGCTCTTCAACATGTACCATAGTTTTAACAAGCCTACGGAACCATGCCAAAATAGGGATACCGTTTTGGGAAGAAACGATTCCCCAAACAAAAAGGAAAAGGAATCAAGCGGAGAATCGAAAGATATTTATGGCTTTGGGAAATATGCTTTTCAAAAACAGACTTTTTATTTTAAAATACTTTGTTTTTGAGACCTGTTTGAAAACCATTTTCAGAATATTTTATGTGATCTTATAACCATATGCTCGGATACCAAATGTGACACCCCACGTCCGTTAATGTCACTTGCTAAGAGAATGCATTAAGTTCCGTCAAGAGTTATAGGTAAATAAGAACATAATAGCACAAGATAGACATGTAAAATAGCAGCGGAATCAAAAACCTTTTAAAAACTTTATTTAATTGAAACATCATTTTCCCAAATACCGAGTTTACATCATAAGTAACTAATTACATTAATAATCTGTCTTGCCAAAAATATCAGAGTACAAAAGCATAAAACCATATTTCCCTGTGAAGCCATAAGAGAGTTGACCAGTAGTCAAAGCAATACATCTATATCCAAAATCCAAGCTAAGCTGAAAGAATCCAAAATCAACTCTAAGCACTTCCACCCTGAGAACCTGGGGGAGGGAGGGAAACGGAAGAGAGAGAAGAGGAAACAAAAAGGGTCAGACATAAAGTCTGGCGAGTTTGGGCATTTCTTTGCTCTTCAACATGTACCATAGTTTTAACAAGCCTACGGAACCATGCCAAAATAGGGATACCGTTTTGGGAAGAAACGATTCCCCAAACAAAAAGGAAAAGGAATCAAGCGGAGAATCGAGAGATATTTATGGCTTTGGGAAATATGCTTTTCAAAAACAGACTTTTTATTTTAAAATACTTTGTTTTTGAGACCTGTTTGAAAACCATTTTCAGAATATTTTATGTGATCTTATAACCATATGCTCTGATACCAAATGTGACACCCCACGTCCGTTAATGTCACTTGCTAAGAGAATGCATTAAGTTCCGTCAAGAGTTATAGGTAAAAAAGAACATAATAGCACAAGATAGACATGTAAAATAGCAGCGGAATCAAAAACTTTTTAAAAACTTTATTTAATTGGAACATCATTTTCCCAAATACCGAGTTTACATCATAAGTAACTAATTACATTAATAATCTGTCTTGCCAAAAATATCAGAGTACAAAAGCATAAAACCATATTTCCCTGTGAAGCCATAAGAGAGTTGACCAGTAGTCAAAGCAATACATCTATATCCAAAATCCAAGCTAAGCCGAAAGAATCCAAAATCAACTCTAAGCACTTCCACCCTGAGAACCTGGGGGAGGGAAGGGAACGGAAGAGAGAGAAGAGGAAACAAAAAGGGTCAGACATAAAGTCAGGCGAGTCCAGTTACTTTTAAATATAAATAAATAAAAGTATCATGGCAAGTATATATAATACTGGAAGAACAAGATAATAGTAACAATAACAAGTGTGAACTGAGCAAGATAAGATGAACATGATATATTGCGCTTCTTAAATACATTTCTCTGCACTGCGCAGATACTAGTATATCAGAAGTAGAATGATCCCTACTAATACCGTTCCATTACATTTTCTTGATTATTAGGTTACTTGGGTTAATAGCACTCAAGACTTATACGCGCATCGTACCGATTTACTTTCACATGGATTCACCTAATACAATATATGTAGCTATCTCACAATATTGAGATACAGCCCATGGTACCCCACTTGCACGGTCTCCACCGTAGTGAATGCAGCCCCTCATCCTACGCCGGAGTGATCTACGGATCTCTATATAACAATGTTGCATTCTGCATATATCTGTCCTTACTATGCTACGTAAGCGTACGGACTGCCACCATCGATCGAATCGGATTCCTTATCGGAATAATGCCCTCTAGTCTACGATACACCTCTCAGAGAAGATATGCATGTATCTAGACTGTCCCATGTATGTACTGTAAGCATAGCTCGATGCCTCAATCCCACGTCCTCTAATGTGCACCGAGTTCCGTGGCAGGGCTAAACAAGAAACATGGAATTCGGTCGGGAGCTTTTCTATATCTGTACAGGCCCGTCTTTAAAGAGCCTCTATATACATATATACCTAGGGTCTGTTTTCTTGGTGTCTATGGCCCCACATCGGCCCCTCCCTCAACTAGTAAAGACTACAGAGATAAGCGACCGCCCCTAATAACAACCAATCTAAACATCCATGTGGCGTCTACCTTCAACCCCGTACCTCGATAGTGAAAGGTAAAATGATATCTTAGGTTTAGATTTAGTCTTTTCGCATCCCGCTGGTTGTCAATGATGGATATCCGACGGTCTACTATCCTTGTTGGTCGTGACCCTCTCTACCTCCTCGTGAGGCAACCGTCGAATCACCCTGGTGTCACCTCGTCATAGCATTCTGACTGCATAGCTATATCTGTAGTCAAGGCCCACCCACTTAGTAGTTAAGCGCAGACCCAACCTCTACGAGTACAGCCTAAGACATCTATCACCGCACAGAGGACTACTAGGAGCACCTTACGTACTTCAAGAAGCTGCATGCTTCCCCTTCCAGTCCTTTGGAGCCGTCATAACAATTAGATGTATGTGCGCTCTCTTGTGAATTATAACACCTCGATGATCTAACCCGTTGGGTTGTTCACCCTCAAGCGTACGGACTGGTCCAAGCGCCTTTCTTTAATATGTTGTTAGACCCTACGTCTAAACATTCTTTTACGTGCTTGCCTTACCTTAACAGGTTCCCATTTAACTTGGTTATTTCCCATTCATATTGAATTCCTATTCCAATTTACCAAGTTTCTCTTGCTTATTAATTTCAATAATATAACTTAGTCCATTTTAGTTTATTAATAAGCCCATAACATGTTATTCTCTAGAGTGTGGCCCAAGGTCTGTAATCCACAATCTATTTTATATTCCTTCTTGGTTACGTCATTACAATAACATGTTCTCCTTAATACGTTATTGAGTAAATCTCAATTTACATGTTTCCTAATCACTTACCATTATAGATTAAATATAACTTATTTATTTTACAAGTTTTCTTCTTTCTCATTTAATCATAAATTCAATTTACATCGTCACTACAACTTATCGTTGTTTACTTAGCAGATTATTATGCATATCAAATTCTATCATTTCTACAAGTTATGCTTACCCTACAAGGGTGTCTTTAATTACATAACTTTATTATATTTTCCATCGGTTATGTATACCACTAAGTGTCTTTAATTACATAACCTTATTGGGTTAAGTTCGTGGGCCTATATGTAAATATTATCCACCCCCTCTATTTTACTTAACCCACCCACTACATGTCCAATTTTACTTAACCCCAACTTAAGTTCATAATCATACAATCCTTATGGATTAAATTAGGTTAAGTTGTCCAATTAATTACTATGTCCAATTATGGTAATAATGGGCTAGACCTCCCACATAAGGCCTACAATGAGTGGATGGTGGATATGTCGGTCGGGTCCGGGCAGTCTTATTCCACAGTTGGGTCTAACCTCGTGTCTTAGCCCGATTCGTATTTGCACACTTAGACCTCTCACATTAGGTTCAACATTAGTGGCTGTTGGATATGTCGGTTGGGTCCAGGCAGACTTCCACCACTAGTGCAACCTAACCTCATGTCATAAGTGCAATTACAATCCCTAATTGTAAATACTAGACATTATATTTTTATCCAAATCTACCTATGTCATTATAGGTGACTATTTATCTTTTTCCCCATGTTTAATTATATGCCCAATTCACTATTCAAATCATAGACTTTTACATCCCTTTTCAATTCAGCATTTAGTTATGCACCATATGCTCTTTTTCCCAAGTTATAAGTCAAGGCATATACATATTATATGTTATGCACAAACCGAAATCTACATATTTTTCAATTCATGTCCCTAGTCCAAATTCACCCATTTCAATACAAGTTATACCCAAATCCATATTCGCATATTTTCCAATATATGCCTAAAATTCATATTCACATATGTCCCAATTTATATCCCAAATCAGTACTTACACATATCCCAAGTTATGCTCAAATTATATTTTCCAACGTATGCCTAAATTCATGTTATCCAACAAGACATATGTCGCCAAACCCATATTCGTATATTTCCAAATTTATGCCCAAATTTAGATCCATATTTTTGGCAATATCAATTATGCCCCAAATTATGTCTTTCCCAATCGTTCCCAATTTCGCATGTTCGTTTTTTTTAGCTTTAGGCCTGGGCTTGAAGGTAGCCTGGCTATATAAAAATAAAAAGGAAAAAAAGAGGGAGAGAAGAGGATCATGAATAGGCATAATAACGAATCAATAATAAACTAATAGAAATAGGCATAAACTGAATAGGCATATTATGACAAGAGTTAACATAGTGGCGATATGAACATATAAAAGCAAATTTGATAATTATGTCATGATAGAACCGATTAGGCACCGACTCAAGATCCAGTTTTTATATACATATCAAGATTACTATTTAAATATTCAGATCTAAAAATAACATGAACTCATAGTGAATAGATCTAAGGAAATGGATCCAAATTACTATGAAGAACATGTTTAATAAGTTGTTGTAGCCATCGCGGAATTTGTTACAGCAATCTTCGAATATGTTTAATCTTCTTTGAATTGATTTAGAAGAAGAAAGGCCATTTTAATTTCGTTGTAACAGAGCTTCGCCGTCAGCATTATTTTTGTATGAATAAAACCTAGGTTTGGGGCCCTTAATATAGCCTGGGATTCATGAATCTAGCTCCAAAATCGTCCAGGTTCAGAAAAGAAGTTTCCAGAGCCATGGGAGGGTCGCCCTCCTTCAGGTGGGTCGACCCCTAGATCGACCCTGGGGTCGACCCCCATGAGCTTTAGTCGACCCATAGGTCGACCCAGCCAGGTCTCGGGTCAACCTCAAACTATCGGCCCTTCCTTGATTTGTGCGCTGGATTTCTGGTTTTGCTGATTTTTTGAATATATTTGAATTTTATATGTGTGTGTGTATATATATATATATATATATATATATCTTTCCTATATGCATACAAACTTAAAACCTTGATAACTTCTTCATACGATGTCCGATTTATGCAAACCAGGTGTCTATTTTGACTAGAATTTCGAGACAGACGCAATGGCGTAGTCTGTTTTACTTAATTCTGAATATTAAATTAGATTTTCCTTAATTAATTGTTAATAGTGTATTTCACACTAATTATTCTTTATTTCGTCATCTTTAGTGTCGTTAAAATTCCGGGGTGTTACAAAAAATGAAATTGTAGTTTTAGTCCGTAAAACCATTTTCGTTCTTTGTTTTTTTTGTTTTCAAAGTAAAAATGATTGAACATCATAAGCAAAGTTTAACTTCGGTATTGCTTAAATGGAAAATAGTAGTTTTTTCTCAAACTAGTACACTTCAACTCTTATTTTTTTATTTTAAGAAAATAATATGTACTTAACTGCTTAGCGTATTATAATTCTTAGATATAAGAGCATTTGCACAATGTAGTGGATGAATTCAATTAATGCTTAAAGGAAATTTAGGAAACCTAGTAAGAATAAGTTGTAAACAACGACAACCAAGTCTGTTGCCTTCCACAATATGAAGGATTTAGGAAGGAGCTTTCGGTTTCATGTTAGCCGGTAACTAGTCAGTGAAATATAGGATGGGAACCGAAAGGGGAAGTTGGCTCCAAATTAATGGGATATGACACTATGAAGCATAGTATAGGAATCAAAGATAGAGTGAGGTTGTTTCCTAGAAAAGCATTTCTTTGCGATGCACGGTATGGGAGTTGAGGATAAAGGAAATGATTAGTAAAATGTACGGACCGTTAAGATAGTTGGTCAGTATAACTAGGGACTGGAATCCATTTTGCGTGTTATATGTGTTACAATTGTACTAACCATTGTACTGCAGAAGCACAAGGTTAGCCTTGTTTCATAGCATGATTCTAGCAATAGGGAAACTCATTCCACTCTACAGCGTGGTCTCCTTAGATATCACTTATTTTGGGTACAAATGTTATTCATACCAGTCTTTTTGATTGGTCCAAAGTTTATGCTTTTTCCCGTTAAACTTTCGGGCACTCAATTAAGTAGACAGAGGCTTAAGTTCTTTCAGATATCTTCTTCTAATAAATTCTAGAGATGAGAAGAAGGCTGTAGTTATTTAGGAGTTCCGATGTGTTTTGCCTTATCTTTTTCTTATACGTATAACCAAGTTATAACTACCATTATTTAGACTCTTATCAACTGAAAGTGTGTTTTCATATGTTTCTTCCGAAGATTGTATTATATAATAATGAACATTTTCTATGAATGGATTGTGCAAAGGGGTGTATGAATAAAATATTTTATCATGGAATATTTTGTGAAAATTTTCACGCTCGTGTTTTCTGATGTAATATTTGATTAACATTTGATTTTTATAATCGAAAGTTGACACTAGAGATGACTGCAACATCTGTAGCATTTAGCTGCCGGCCATAGAAAATGAGGGATTACAATTCGGGATCTAGCACAGGCTTATGTAATGTAAGCATAGGTAATATTTCTCTAAAAATATTTTCTGACTAAAATCCAAAGATCAAAGGAATTTTCCTAGGATTGTGACAACGAAACTATGACATATTTGTATTTGTCTTATGTAAGTACCCCACGGTATTAAAGTCACTATTAAGTTTCCTACTAAAGTTTGTCTGTAGAAAAGAAGTAAGGTATGGATAGAAGGAGTACATGGCTGAATATTAGTGGCAGAAGCACCACAACAGATGGAAATGCTTAACCTGATGCAAACGGAGGTCAGGGTCAAAGGGCTATGAGTACCAAGGTGCCACTACTCCACCAGCAGATACGAGGAACCAGTTCCATATGTTTATTCAGATGTTGCAAGCCGAAGCTACTGTTGGTCCCAGAGGAGTTAATACCGGAGCGCAATTTGGGAATGACTATGCGAAATTGAGCAGGGATTATATTAGGTTAGGAAGAAAATTGTACCTTGAAATGGAAGATGCTGCAGCTATTGATACTTGGTTAGTACGTTGCGAAAGAATCTTTGGAGACTTAGGCTTGACTAATTAGCAGAAGAGGAGGTTGGCATCAAGACACCTGTAGGATAATGCTTGGTGGAATGGAGTTACGGTAATGACATCGGACGAAGAAATCACCTAGGAATAGTTCCGGAGGATGCTTAGGGAAAGATTCATTTTGGAAGCTTCTCAATCCATTATAATGAGATAATTTGATGAGTTGAAGCAGGTAGAGATATCAGTAATGGAATATATTAGTAGTTTCTATGAATTATCTCGTTTTGCTCGTAGGAAAATAGATACTATCATCTTAAGGAGTGAGAAGTTTATTATGGGGATTAGGTTTTAGATTATGAAAACAACTATGCCTCATTTGTACGACCCAAGTAATGTTGTCATATAGATGACCATTCGTAGCGAAGAGATTCTTAAGGAGGGAAACAAACCAAGTGGTAGCTAGAACTCTTAGGGAAAGAAAAGGAAATTCTTCAAAGGAAAAAAAATTCAGAAGGGAGGAAAGCCAAGGAAGAATACAGTGAAGGTGGTTTACTCTAAATACCATTAAAAGGGCTATTATTTAGTTGAGTGCAAAGAAATCATACCCAGGATCACTGCTCAGAGGCAAAATATTAATTGCTACAAATGTAATTAGCTTAGGCATTATAAGAATAAGTGTTCGGAAGTAGTAAAGTGCTAACTGGATCCCTCGTCTTCTGAACCACTGTTGTAGACAATGGGAAAAACAATGTTGGAAGGTACGCTTTTGTTTTGTAGCATACTTGTTAAAGTTTTGTTTGACACTGGATCATCCTATTCATTTATCTCTATGTGTGTGGTAGACAAGTTGTCTCTGGAACCGTCATACATTGTTGCTTCTTTTAAGTAGCTAATCCAGTAGGAGGCTATGTGACTCTTAGGATAAGATGCCATAACCAAGAAATTCAGTTGCTAGGTTACATTTTTTATTGTAGTTTGTATGTGTTTGACTTTGATGGTTTCAGAATTATCTTTTGTATGGATTGATTGGGTCATTATGATGCTAGAGTGTTTTTTCATAGTGCAGAAGTTTCATTGAAACATCTGATGGAAACGATAGGATTTCATTCTTAGTGAAGAGATTAGTTCCATAGATATCTTCATTGATGAGTGTTTAGGAATTGGAGGAAGAGGTGAGTAGCGTTCTTGTCATAAAGGAATTTGCTGACATCTTTGAACTAGTAACAGCTTTGCTGCCGAAGAGAGCTATAGAGATCCGTATTGACCTTGTGTTGGGAGTGGAGCCAGTGAGTTGGCTACCTAATCGAATGATCCCTTCGGAGATGAGAGAGCTGAAATCACAACTTGTTGATTTGCAAGGAAGAAGATTTATTCGTCCAAGTAGTTTGTCTAGGGGCACAACAGCCGTATTTGTGAAGAAGCATGATGGAACATTGATAATGTGTATTGACCATCGAAAGCTTAATGAAAGGATGGTGAAGAATACGTATCCTCTGCCTCATATTGATGATCCACTTGATCAACTAAGTGGAGCAAAAGTGTTTTCTCAATTGGATTTGGCTACTGGTTTTCACCAACTAAGAATAGCGGAAGAGAGCATTCATTAATAACATTTCGTACGAGATAGGGATCATATGAATGAATGGTTATGCCGTTTGAATCTATGTAGATTTGATGAACCCAGTGTTTTAAGTACACTTGGATAGTTTTTTGTTAGCCTTCTTAGTTGTCATGTTGATGTATTCGAAAAATGCAAAGGAACACGAGAGTCATCTTCGAATTGTTCTTGAGACTTTACGGAAGCATCGCTTGAAGACAAGTTTTCTAAGTGTTACTTTTGGGAAAAGAAAGTGAAGTTTCTTGGTCACGTGGTTTCAGGTGAAGGACTATCGGTAGATCCATAGAAGGTTGTAGTGACGGCCCGCAAATCCGTACTGTCTGAGTTGACTAAAACAACACACGTCCAACCCAAATAATAAAGAAATACAAGTCACTAGGGTTAAAGAAATAGAAATAGATAGAAGATAGAAACAAAGAGAGAACATCAGAATCTCACAGCGAAACAAACAAAATATAATATCATATATCATAACTTTGAAATACAAATCTGTTTGTATATATATACCATATCAGATTACGACACATATATATCACAGTGGAAATAACTCTAAATAACTAACGGTAAAGCCTCCTGCTTCAAGCTTATCCTGAAACACCTGACTGCCTATAAAAATTTGGGAAACCCAAGAGTTTAAGGTAAAACATATGAAATAAACTCTGGGTCAGTCATGGGATTGGTGTGAGTAAACTCCAACCATATTTTATAACTTGAAAACCTTTTGAAATAAAAGGATAATAGTAAGACCAGCCCACACATAAATATGGACGGTTTTTACCTTACGATAACCCAAACCATTTTGATACGAAAATCCGGTGATACTATAATAGTGTCTATATCAAATAAATAACCAAATAGCAGAACGTTTGCATCTCATGCTCCACATACATGGTATAAAATCAAAAACCGTAGGGCGCTTATTGGAGATTGGATTCCAACTATGACAAGGTATGGGACCACCTTCCGATCAGAGTACTCTAAAGGAGATACACTAGGGTCCAGCAAGAACATCTTGTAACCCGACCACACATGCCCGGTCACTCATTCAGCTTGAGTGGACCGAATGTATTATCACCCTCAGTTGTCGGCCATCCAAACGTAATCCATAAGATACATAATTGAAAGAAAAACAAATGAATTTTTCTCTAGATCGGTGATAATACACCCTGCTTGTGTATTACCCAACTAGCCATGTTGCATGTCTGACTTTTGTCATTTCCCGGTTATGAGGCTTGAGGCTATGTTTTCCTTCTTAGAACATTCACCATCATTCACTTTGAATGCCACATCGTCAATCCCATCAAATCACTTCTTTCCAAAAATATTACGGGTATGAAAAGCTAAGAGAAACAAATTTCTCCGCCACCAAACGTAATACCTTAAAAATATCATCTTATGTGACCTGTTAGGAATGCTCTGTCAGACATTCGTCCATACAAGTTGTCCTGGGACCGGACAAACAGAATAGCCCTTGCATTTCGCTCCGTCTTCAATTATCATTAACATAATCTAATTCGTAACACCTATGCCTATACTGAGTAGTTTTTCGGATAATAAATCCAACCGGTCTCTTCGTATTGACAACGATGGTCCAAAAACTTCGATAGTTAGTTTTTTAACCATCGAAGAAAAATCAACATCCATCAAACAATCACTGGCCCTTTTTAATATTCCATTTATACGTTTGTTTCCTTAATGAATTCTATATATATCTATATATTGATTTCTAGTTATCAAAATTCTTAAAAATATTCTAACTCCTTAAATTTCCAGAAAATTTCGCTAGTGTCTCCTCTGTACGGCTCAATCGGTACAACTACAAAACACCTCTCTAGGCCCTTTCCATTCAAAAAGACAAGTGGTTGCATAGTAGGCTTATAAAATCTCATATGGAAATTTAAACATGTACCATTTTGTAGGGCACTCAAATTATAATCTTCATTCTCTCCATTCCACGCTTATTAACCTATGCGTATTCCCATTTCCAACCGGTCTAAGATCGATTCAATCACTTAACTCAATTTGCTAATTTAATTTCAAATTAGATTATTTTCTTATTTCACCCTTAATTTGAATCAATCGCGTTCAAATTATAATTCAAGTTTTTTCGCATTTTCGTTCGAATCGAGATCCAAATATCATTTAACTTAACCCTGTTAAGTTCCGTTTCTTATATATCCTTCATTTGATAGTCATTTCTATTCCATATTTCGAATTCCTGTTTTTGTTCCAAAAATCGCTTCATTTATCCCACTTGAGTTCATATTTATTTTATAAATCAAATCTGGATTTTTCTGATGGAAATTTGGATTTTTATTCACTCAAAATCCTTTTATTTTATTTAATAAACCGTTATGGTATAAAAACGATTATAGCATTGTTTTTCTGAAATTTTGGTTTTGACATAACTCAAAATCTATAAGGCGAAATCCAAATATTTCTCTTCCATTAGAAAATTATTATTCAACAGGTCCAAACGTTTCTGGTTTCATTAAATTCCGACTTATATCGAGTTTTATATACTCAATTGAAGTTCGAAACGCCAAATTACGAACTATTGTGCTACAGCGAGTTCAGTTTTTAATTAAATTAAACATAAACATTCAAAACTTCGTTTATAATTAAATTCCAACTCAATTCTCAATATTTTAAAAATAAATTAAGCCCGCTGTCCAAATCTAACTTCACAATCCAGATTTAAAAAATAATTTTCATTTTTAAATTTATACTTAAATTTAAAATGAAATAATAGTTTTTTCTTTCCATTTATAAATATTGTTTGTAAATTCAATTACTTGTTTTCATTTTTGAAAATAAGTTAATATTTTCTAACTTATTCGAAATGCAACTCTATTTTGAAAAAAATAAATTTTCCGTTATAAATCTGAAAACCCCCTTTTTCATGATATTTTTAAATATAAATATCTAATGCTAGTGATATTCAAAACACCCAGTTATAAATCACAGGTTTTATAACACATGAATATATATATATATATATATATATATCAAAACAAAACAATAATAAATTTTGAGGAATCCAGTTGGATCCCTCCAACCTGTTTTCCTGCATCAACAGATGGTAGACAACATAAATAATACCAATCCTGCTTCAAGGCAGGATATCGCGTGATAGAAGGTCATCCACTCAATATATCGTGGGGAGATTGGGTCATCCGCTAATTGTACTACGAGCATCCGCTAATGGTATTGTAGGAAATATCCAATATATATATAATAGCCACAACCACCAAGCCTAAATATAACTAATATATATATATATATATATATATATATATATATGTATGTATGTATATGTATATATAACCACAATAATATTTCAATGCATCCAAACAACCAACAAACAACATATAAATATTTGTATTAAATAAAAATTCGATTATAATAAATTACAATCGAACCAGCGAGTGAGTTTACTCACCTTGATTTTTATTTGCCGAATATCCCGTTTATTTCCATATCGTCTTGTCTACGCGTCTACTTGAATGAATCTATTTGTACCTTGTTGATTTGCAAAAGCTCGACTAATCCGCTAGAACCCCGAATAGCTCCCAAAACTACCCCAATACTGATTCACACCATTTCGGCATTTTGTTGAACACTTCACAGACAACCTTAATTCCTTTATGGCTAACTACCTGCTACTACCATACCCTATAAATGATCCAACATCTTGACCATTACTACAAATGCCCAAACCATTAGCTTTTACTGTTCAGGCGAGCTCCTCCAATACAGTGGTCCATACCCATCACTCCTCCATCCAATATTCTATACTCAGTTCACCGTTGCAATGCAGTAAAACACATCAGCTCTTATATATCAACTTCCTTAATCACACTATCCCCTTTGATATCATTATCGCACCCACATCCGCTCGCAAGAATAACAACAATGATCGGCTACTCCCAAATGATATTCGCACTTCAACATAACTCGCGTCTGTCACCTAAACACATGGCTACAGGGGAAGGTAGTGAAGTCTTTTTGCTTAGGATACCACCGAACTTCTCAAATCAGGGAGGCTAGCCTTGTTGGTCATCACACCAACCCCCACTCAATTCAGCTCCACCTCTACCTCCATTAAATCGCAACCCTAGGCCAACTGTCGAACTAGAAAATCATCATCGCACCAACTGATTTCCCTTAGCTTCGGCTGAAGAACTCGCAGAACCCCCAGACAATGATCATGATACTCGATACCCGATTTAGACTTCTTTTTTTAATAAATCGCGGACACGATTTGTTTTTCGACTAGAGAAAAGAAGAGAGTACAAAGAAATGCTTGAATGCTTTCGTTATTTTGAGATATTGAGAAAATAGGAACGCGATAGCTCAATACCTATACTTTTAAAAGAAGACAGCCATTAAATTCTATATTGGCTTGATATCGAAATTAGGAGACAATACAGACGAAGATTTTAAAAAAGCGACAAAAATAGGCATGCGTGAAAAAATAGTATGGCCCTTGAAATGATATAAATTTATTTTATAATTTATTATTATTTGGTTTTAATTACCTAATTAAAAAATCTCGTGGTCCCTTAACTAAAAATCCCGAACCGTTATTTCAACCTAACGACCAATGTTACAAGATTATAATGTTATTCTGAACTCAATGGAACCGATTCTGAAATTTAATTCGACTGTATAGAAGAGATAACAACTTAAATTAATGATTTAAATTAAATTCAATTTGAAATATAAATTGATTTCAAACAATTAAATTCATCGATAATAAATCATTATTATCATTCTAATTCAATATAAATTTATATTGATCGACTGAATCGTTTCGATTCAGTTTCAATTCTAAATTCAATTATTTATCGTCTTCATATTACGAAAATTTGATATCTACGATATTAAATCGTATATCGATTATTAAATCGATAAATTCAATAAAAATCCATTTATTATTCTGTAACAACCCTGATTTTGGGGCAAATTTAAAAATTTATTTTTAAATAATTTTAATGAGTTTTTGATATTTAGAACAATTTATTTAAAATAATAATTATCAAAAATAGATTTGAATCGTAGTAAGAATGAATAATTTAATTTTAATTATAAAAGGAGTTTGAAATAGCGCGGTAGTTTGAAAAGTCAAACTTGAACTTTGACTGACCATACAGGATGCAAAATTTAACGGATTTTAGTGAAACCAAAAATATTAGAATCTATTTAAAAATATCTTTCTAACGAATCCGAAAAAATGAAATTTCATAGCAGGAATCAAAAGTTATGCCCAGTTTAAAATTTAGAAAGGTCGCTATGAAATTTATATAGGTCAAAAATGTTACTTTTTGCATACGAAGGAATTTGAACTCGAAACCACTTCCATTGAGTTCAGAATGACGTTTCTGCATTTAAAAAGCCTAAACACTTATATATTTTGAGTTTCAAAAATTATTTGTTTAAAAATGTATTTTTAATATTGAATATATACGTCTTGAAAATAGCCATTTTGCAAACGACCTCGGTTTTCGACGAAACCACTTTTGTTGGAACCGGAATGTCAAATTATTGTTAAGTTTAATTTTCCATAATTTTTCGAATTAATTTGTGAGTGTGGCAAAAGAAAATGTGTTTTGACCATTTCAATTAAATCGGATCAACCAGAAAAAGGGCATTTTTCAAACAGTCTCAGAATTCGATGAAATTAGTTTTGTTAGGACCGTATCATCAAAACATAACTAGAAATAATTTTTCTGGAATTTTCTGAGTTCGTATATGGCCCCGGTAAATTTAAATGTAAGATCAAATTTAATTAGTAAATGTTTTATATTTAAATTTAAAGAAAAACCTATCGAAACAATTGAATTGGGTTACGAAACCTATTCCATTGGGTCCAGGACGGGGGTATTTGGCTAGGGGCGACATTCGTTGGGTTCGATTTGAGTTAGAATCAACAAACAAATATTTTCTTGATTAAATAATTAAGTAATAAAGGAAATACGCTGTATAAATACACCGTACTTTTCAAACCCTAATTCCACATGACAGGAGCCGCCACTACCCTAAACGAATGGCCGAATCAATCCCAATTTCATCCCCATTTATCTCTTAATCCACTAAGCAAAATCAAATCATCCAAAAGGGAAAACCTAGAGGGAGTTGTGTTCTAAAGCTTGAACGGCTACGATCGATTTCAGTGAAGCCGTTGGTTCGATTTCGAGGTGGAAACGCTGCGACTTTAGGCTCGATTTCAAGGTCTTAGGGGGCGCGAGCTCGAAGGGGGTCCAGGCGCTGGAAGGTGGTGGTGCGAGCTTCGAGTTGGTGGCTTTGGATCGGATGATGGCGGAGTGTGGTGGCGCGCGCAAGAAGGGAAGCTGATCGAATGTTGGGTTCGGTTTTAACAGTAAAGCGATGGGTGGAAGAAAGGGATTAATTTCCTTAGTGATGTAATTTACTGAACTAATTATATTTAATTTATAATTTAATCCGTCCATGTTTAAAATTGAATAACTTGGTCATATTTAATCAGAATTCGACAAAACAAATTGCATTGGGATCGTGTGATCAAGCTCTACAACACAGAACTGACGAGATCTAAAACTGAGCAGATCAAAATTTGACCAAAATTCAAATCTGAATTATTCGGTGAGATTTTTATATTTTAAATTTTAAAATTAATTATTTATTCTACTGTGGAATTTATATTTGTTCTATTTAAGATTCATGTTAATGGTGTGTATGTAATGATTTCAGTGTTGACTGTTTTATGTTGATTATGAATTACTGAATTGTTTGTGTGTTTCATGGTAGTTATGATACGAATAAAAACTAGTTATCACAAATAAAATCTCTTTTATTTTTCATATTAAAATATATAAATTGTTTTGACAAATAAAATCTCTTTTTTTGTCACATTAGAATGTGGAAATTGTTTTGATAAATAAAAATGTTTTTTTATTGAAATGTACGATTCGTCACATAATGGAAAACATCATCATATTAGAATCATGTCATGTCAAATTAACAATATCATCTTTGGTATAAAAGTTAGGTTTGACAAAAATATCATTTTTGTCATAGAATGTTGTATTAAAATATAACATTACTTTGTTAGCAAATGTTACATTTAAATTAAACATGTCATTTTTATTGGCAAGGTTATATAAGAATGAACATGACATTTTATTTAGAAATGGTTTTTCAAATCAAAAATTAACATTTTTCTTAAGAAATGTTTATTAGATTGAAGAAAAAATTTGTACATTATATTGGAAATTTACATTCTAATGTGTATGGAACATTAAAATAAGGCATGTTAAGATAAATAAATATTCTTTTATTTATACATTAGAAATGTAAATGTAAGATTGTCATTTTAGTGAATTAGAAATATAAAATACAAAAAATTTCATTCTTGTTGAAATCATATTTTTGCCAACATAATGAAGTAGCGACACAAAATTCACATTTTTGTCAATATAATTTAATAGCGTCAAAATTCACATTTTTGTCGATATAAAAGAGTAGCGTAAAAATTCACATTTTTGTCAATATAATTTAGTAGCGTCAAAATTCACATTTTTGTCAATATAAAAGAGTAGTGTAAAAATTCACATTTTTGTCAATATATATTAGTAGCGTCAAATTCACATTTTTGTCTAAAGGAAAGAGTTGAAATTAAAAAAATGTACATTTGGTTAAATGTGATGGTTGAGAACAAAAATAATATTTTTGTTAAAAAGAGATTTGAGAAAGACAAACTTGTTGTATACATTTTTATTTATATCCTATGTGTGAATAAAAGGCAAAATTTGTAAACTTATTTTTATTTACATGTTATATGTAAAACAAAATATTTATTTTGGTTAAATAGAAGGGTATGTCATAACAAAATGTTCTTTTGTTAAATAGAAAATTGTCAAAGTAAAAGAAAAATAACATTTTAGATATAAAATGTTGAGATTGGTTAAAATAACAATTTAGTTATAAAATGTTAACTAGACAAAATATATCTCTTTATATATTTTGTTGTGCTAGAATTGACAACAATCAAAGTTATCTTTTATTTGTTTATGTTAAAATGTTAAGAAGGATTTAACATAAAATATCCTTTTTATGTTAATATGAATGGTTAAAAAAATATTGACATATAAAATATGCTTTTATATGATATGATGAAAACATAGAAAAATGTTAACAAATAAATGTCCTTTTGTTTGATATTAAAATACATGGAAAATGACATTATTCACACCGTATTGAGAATAAGATTTAGAGTGAAGTTACATTTTTCACGTAATTGAATAAAAGTAAGAGAATTACATTTTATGTAATCAGGATTAAAAAGAAAAGAGAATTACATTTTTAATGTAATTATAAGGTAAGAATTCATCGTCGTAATGGAAATTACATTTTTAATGTAATTAAAAAGAGAAATTTGAAAATGGAATCAAAATCACCTTTTTATGTAATTTAAAAAGGATAGAAATTTTCACCATAATGTTAATCACATTTTTATGTTAACATTAGAAAAGAAACATTTAATGTATAAAAATGTTTGCATAATAAAATCTCATTTTTATGTCAGTATATACAGGAACATTTTCTTATATAAGATGTTAGCATTAGAAAAGATCATTTTTATTATATTAAATGTTAGCATAGGAAAGTAACATTTTTATTCTATAAAATGTTGCATTTAAAAATTATCATTTCTAGTCAAAAAGGTTGCATTAGGAACAAAAGTTTCATTTTTGTTAAAATGTCACATTAGTATAAAAATATCATTTTTGCTAAAATATCACACTTGTACGAAAATAACATTTTGTTAGAAAAGTTTACATGTTTAATGTGAATTAGATTAAAAAGAAGAGTTACATTTTAATGTAAATTGATTAAAAAGAAAATTTACATTTAGGATTAAGGAGAAAGTTTACATTTTTCATGTAAAAGATTTAAAGGTAGAAATTACATTTTCATGTAAAAAGCTTTTAAGTGAAAATTCATATTTTAATGAATTAGATTTTCATTTTGAAAAGGATGGATATGAAATTTACATTTTTATGTATATGGGTTTTCAATGAAGATATAACAATGAAAAATTACATTTTAACGAATTTGATTTCATTAAAAAAAAATTAAAGACATGAAATTTATATTTTCATGTGTAAAGATTAAAGCAAGAATATCATTTTGCTTGTAAAGAAAAGAATGACACAAAATAATCATTTTTGTTGAATTAGAAATGACGCACAAGAAATTGCATGTTTGTGTAGATCGAAAATAGTAAAAAAATATACATTGCTTGGATAGGTTGTGTATGTGAATTAAAATAAACATTATTGTGTGTTATGTCATATATCTTTACTTGTCATGATTATCACAATAATGAAATGGCCGAAGAAATTGTAAGTATACATATAATCATATATATAAACAAATTTTAATTGAACGAATCGAGCGTGGTAGTTCACTTTATAGAATTGTACTTTTAGTTGATTATACCGAATTATCCGACCGTCGGATTTTCCCAAATTTGTAACCTTTAGTTTCGCCTTGAGAAGATCTTTCCAACGTTATAAATTATGTTAAAATCCAACGGTTAGATTTAGAGAAATGTGTAAAACAAATTTGGGTGAAAACATCGCCAAGGTCGCCTTCTGACTTGGAGCGTCGCTAAATGGAATTTAATTATTTTTATATAAATAAAAATAAAGGTTGATCGTTATAAATTAATATCAACGATATGAAATAATTTTTAAATATATGCGAGGATCATTTGAAAAGTCCGAGTTTAGTCTCATTTCAAATGATCATACTACGAATGAAAGTCGAAGAGTTGAAGATGGTGATTGAAGACCGGTGATCTTCACATCGAATGGACGACAACTGCTGATGCCCGTGATTGGAGTAGCTACCTTGAAGGTGCTACAGTGGTGGCCGTCCGGACGTAGTGTTGATTAGTACGGATTTGGCTTTCTCTCAGACCCAGAGCATAAGCTTATGAATGGAATGTGTGTCTGACATTGTACTCCTTTATATTGTATTTATTGATTTTCTGTCGAATGTATGAATGTTTGGTGGCGGATAACTTGCTTAACACCCTTTCATATATTTCGGCAAAGGATTGGTAGTGTGATATGGAGTGACGATGTGGCATGCTAAGATGCATATGATCAAGGCTTTGTTAAAAAGCAGGCCTTATGGGATGATCAAAGCATAGCCTGTTTAGGCATAGCTTTGTGTATAGCATGACTTCGCGAGCCTCACACACCGGCGGAGTCTAAAACGGGAGAAGGGAACGCAGGGAGAGCAGCACGTTTCTTTCTATCTAGAAGTGGTGTTTGGGTTTTAACACGGCCCGACATTTTACTTATGTGGATAATGGAATGAGGCGCCTCGGATGATAGGTCCTATAGGAACGGGAAACGTGTGTTCAGGAATTGCCAATCCACAAAGCTGTATGTGTGGACCGGACCTGCAGCTATCCAAGGGTTCACTGCGGGGGATCCTGAGACATTAGCTAGAGTGTCTCGAATCGGTAAGGAGCTCCTCCCTAGCCTTGACTCATGATGGAAACCCAATTTCCAATACGACCTCATGCGGTTTTGATTGTATTACTAGTATGGAAGCATAGTATTATGGTATCTATGTGTCCTAGGATTGATACATTTACTTTGAAATGTTTTTGAAACATATACACACTAATAATAATATTAAATTCGTTTTATCGTATCAAGCATTTTTGACCATTATAAGGTAAAACCCTATCCTCCGGTTTGCGTTGCATTATGTGATGGGACTTGGGTCTTATGATGATTTCATTTTTCCAAAAAGCATTGCATTGTTTAACGATTTACTTTAGTTTATGCACGACAATCCACTGGAGTAAACTCGTTCCGCATTAGCGGCGTGGTCCTTGGATTTGTCTTATTGTTATTAGTAAAATTAGTTAAGAATTCTCACACCAGTCCCATGACTAGCCCGTTGTTTGTTTCCACCTTTGCAAACTCGGGTGCCTTTTTTCCACACGTGCAGTCGAGTAGTTTGTCTACAGGTTCTTATCTCGAGCAGGATCCTGGATTGAAGCTTAAAGCTGTGTCCAGAGCATAGAAGTCTTCCGTTGTTTAATGTTTTTTTTTAAATATTGTAATTTATCTTCCGCTGTAATTTTATTCGATGTACTCTGATATTCTGTACTCTGATGTAACATTACTATGATGTTTATAAAAGTCTGTTGTTGTTGTTCTGATATGTTGTAATCCCAAAGTAAGCGTATCCAGCGATTTCCCGTAAGGGCGATTTTCTCGTCGTTTCAGTTTGGTATCAGAGCTTTGGTTAGCTCAAATCTTTGGGATTCAACTCATTAGAACTGAACAAAAGACTCATCAGAGATTAGATTAGTAATATCCAATAAGAATACTTATTAGAGATAGGATCAGCAGTATCCTAGAATGAGAAAACTCATTAGAGATGGGGTTAGTAATGCCCTAGAATGAGTTGAGAGTGGCAAGCTTATACTATATGTATTTGTAATTATAATCTATTTTAGAAAATATGATTTTTTGAATATATAAAGTTATATATTTTAAAAGTTAATCAACAAATAAAATTATTTAAGATTGGATAATTAAACACTTTTTAGTTTCGTTCCTTTTCGAGGACGAAAAGTTCTTAAGTGGGGGAGACTATAACAACCCTGAATTTTGAGGTAAATTTAAAAATTTATTTTTAAGTAATTTTAATGAGTTTTTGATATTTAGAACAATTTATTTAAAATAATAATGATTAAAAATTGATTTGAATCGTAGTTAGAATGAATAATTTAATTTTAATTATAAAAGGAGTTAGAAATAGCGCGGTATTTTGAAAAGTCAAACTTGAACTTTGACTGACCATACATGATGCAAAATTTAACGGATTTATTGAAACCAAAAATATTAGAATCTATTTAAAAATATCTTTCTAACGAATCCGAAAAAATGAAATTTCATAGCAGGAATCAAAAGTCATGCCCAGTTTAAAATTTAGAAAGGTCGCTATGAAATTTATATAGGTAAAAAATGTTACTTTTTGCATACAAAGGAATTTGAACTCGAAACCACTTCCATTGAGTTCAGAATGACGTTTCTACATTTAAGAAGTATAAACACTTATATATTTTGAGTTTCGAAAATTATTTGTTTAAAAATGTATTTTTAATATTGAATATATACGCCTTGAAAATAGCCATTTTGCAAACTACCTCGATTTTCGACGAAACCACTTTTGTTGGAACCAGAATGTCAAATTATTGTTGAGTTTAATTTTCCATAATTTTTCGAATTAATATGTGAGCGTGGGAAAAGAAAATGTGTTTTGACCATTTCAGTTAAATCAGATCGACCAGAAAAAGGCCATTTTTCAAACAGTCCCAGAATTCGACGAAATTAGTTTTGTTAGGACCGTATCGTCAAAACATAACTAGAAATAATTTTTCTGGAATTTTCCGAGTTCGTATATGGCCCCGATAAATTTAAATGTAAGATCAAATTTAATTAGTAAATGTTTTATATTTAAATTTAAAGAAAAACCTACCGAAACAATTGAATTGGGTTACGAAACCTATTCCATTGGGTCCGGGACGGGGGTATTTGGCTAGGGGCGACATTAGTTGGGTTCGATTTGAGTTAGAATCAACAAACAAACATTTTCTTGATTAAATAATTAAGTAATAATGGAAATACGCTATATAAATACACCGTACTTTACAAACCCTATTTCCACATGACAAGAGCCGCCACTACCCTGAACGAATAGCCGAATCAATCCCAATTTCATCCCCATTTATCTCTTAATCCACTAAGCAAAATCAAATCATCCAAAAGGGAAAACCTAGGGGAGTTGTGTTCTAAAGCTTGAACGGCTATGATCGATTTCAGTGAAGCCGTTGGTTCGATTTGGAAACGCTGCGACTTTAGGCTCGATTCAGGGTCCTAGGGGGCGCGAGCTCGAAGGGGGTCCAGGCGCTGGAAGGAGGTGGTGCGAGCTTCGAGTTGGTGGCTTTGGATCGGATGATGGCGGAGTGTGGTGGCGCGCGCAAGAAGGGAAGCTAATCGAATGTTGGGTTCGGTTTTAACAGTAAAGCGATGGGAGGAAGAAAGGGATTAATTTCCTTAGTGATGTAATTAACTGAACTAATTATATTTAATTTATAATTTAATCCGTCTGTAACACCCCGAATTTCACTTAATATTAATGTTTAGTAATTAAAGAATAATTAATCTCAGAAGTGAGAATTAAGGGAAACGGGTTGCGCCATTGTGTTCGTCTCGGAATTCTGGTTGAGATAGAGTCCGAGTTTGCATGATTTGGACTTCGTATGAAGAAGTTATGGCCATCCGAAGTTTCAGAAAATTCAAAACAGATTTAAAATATTCAAAATTCAAATTTCAGAAGAGGCGGGAAAATTCCCGCCAGACAGAGGGTGTCGACACTAGGGTCGACATGGGTGTCGACCCCCCCCCCCCCAAGGGGTCGATCCATGTGTCGACCCAGGGGTCAACCCCCCTGTCGGTCAGTTTGGCCTGGGTGCACTGTTTTGAGCTTTGGGCTGTGTTTTGGTGGCTTATGACGAAATCTGACGGCTCTAAACTAAATTAGGGTTAATCTAAGGGCCTAAAATACATCCTAATTCTATAAATACACCCTAAGACTACTCTAATTCATACTAAAAATAGATACAACGTCGTTATGCCGTCAAAATGCAACTTGAAGGAGCCTCCATCATATTGTAGAAGAAGATAGCTTCTCAAATCAACTTCTAATCAACTTTAGCAACTTAATCTTCTTCATAGGAGTGCTAATCAACAAGTTGTGAGTTTCTATGCCTTTAACAAGCAATTGCTAAACTAATTATGATAGGATATAATGAGGTTATGGTTATGTATGTGGATCAATGCAAGTTATGTTATCATATGCTATGTGTTCATGATGTTATGCAAGTTAAGCAAGTCATATGCTATGTGTTCATGATGTTATGCAAGTTATGCAAGTCATATGCTATGTGTTCATGATGTTATGCAAGTTATGCAAGTCATATGCTATGTGTTCATGATGTTATGCAAGTTATGCAAGTCATATGCTATGAGTTCATGATGCTAGTTGTGCAAGTTTTATGCTATATGTTCATGATGCTAGTTATGCAAGTTTTATGCTATGTGCTCATGATGCTAGTTATGCAAATCACTATGATAAACATTGATCCATTATGACACCATGTTATGCAAGTTTGGTGTTTGATTATATGCAAGTTCATATATGACATGTTATGCAAGTTTGGTGTTTGATTATATGCAAGTAACATATGCAAGTTTACACCTTTGTATGATATGCATACATATGCAAGTTAACCCCTTTATATGTCATACATAC
The DNA here is from genome assembly GCA_030737875.1 of Allium sativum. Classification (NCBI taxonomy): domain Eukaryota; kingdom Viridiplantae; phylum Streptophyta; class Magnoliopsida; order Asparagales; family Amaryllidaceae; genus Allium; species Allium sativum. The sequence continues at coordinate 1,009,152,572 of CM060912.1, read as the reverse complement.
ATTTGCAAGTTTACCCCTTTGTATGACATAAGTAACTTATGCAAGTTACCCTCTTTATGACATATGTGATTCATGCAAGTTTGGGTTGATTATTTATGCTAGTTGGGTTTGATGCCATGGTCATATATGCATGTTGACACCTTTAAAACCCATGTTGATGCTAATGTTATGCAAGTTGAACCCATTGTGTTTGTGATGAATCTTCCCTTTTAAGTATGTCATGTCAACGTATTACGTGGGGAATGATGGGGTTAATATTCATGTTAATGAAATGGTGTGAAGTTGGTATGATTATGCATACCATAAAGTGGATGGACATAATTGAGTCAATTATGTACATCGTTAAATTTGTAATTAATTAGGGATAATTAATACAAATTATGGGGGTGATTAATTAGGTGCAATTAATCGACTAAGACACGAGATTGGACCCTTTTGTAGCATAAGACTGCCCGGAACCGACCGGCAAATCCAGCGGCTACAAATGATTGGCCCAATGTGAGAGGTCTTAGGCATAAACTAAATACGTGACAAGTGTAAAGACACGAGGTTAGACTCGGTTATGGCGTAAGGCTGCCCGGACCCGACCGGCAAATCCAGCTGCCATAAAAGATAGTCTAATGTGAGAGGTCTTTGCAAAGGTTACGGTCTTAATCAATTAAGAAACAGTTAACCAGATAAGCATGTAGTGGGGCATGAGGGGTTAAGTGGGTGCCTTGGGTGGCATGTGGAAATCAAGTAAGTGCCTTGGGTGGCATGTGGAAATCTAGTGGGTTGCCTTGGGTGGCAATAGAAAATACGATTAGAATACTTAACCAAGTGGAAACATGTAATTAAACATGATTAAAGGGTTAAGTGGGATGCACTAGAAAAAGGGACAAGCTTAGGTGGGTAGCTTGTGGGGGCCCATTTCAACCAGTAACCCATATGTATCTTATTGGGCTCGACCCATGTCGAGGACGGGACACGCGTACTGGGCTTGACTATAAGAGGCCAAAACGGGTTAGCGGTGGCAACGCAAGTCCAACGGGTTTCATATGCGTGTGTGGACCCGGGCTGGTAGGTAAGACGTTGTTGCATCGTGTAGGTATAAGCCATGCACCGTTGATTGTATCGGGTTGCCACTTTGGGGAGTGATACACCCCACTGTGGGGCCAGCACGGGTATCTACGGTAGGGAGCCGATCGCTTGGGGAGTAGTGGGTACACCTAGTGGAGATAGGGGCAGACGACACCTATGTAGTCAGCTAGGGGTACGCGAAACTACTAGTTAAATTTTCTAAGTCCTTGGGTGGGATCAACCTTTAAGTAGGAATGACTGGTGTGGTGCAGTGTAGTAATTACCCTTGGGTGGGTAGATGCGTCTTTACCGATATCTTAGTTTATCCTATGTCTAGTTGGCTGCTTAGTGTAGTCATTTATCTCCAGTTGTTACCATACCAAGTTTATATCATACCCTAATTACTTTAATGATTGTATTGTTAAAGTTATAGGGCTAACTCAGACTTATGTCTGACCCCGTTGTTTTTATCTTTTTTCCCAACCCTCAGGTTCTCAGAGTGGGCCTAGCACTAGTAGGCTTTGATCAGATTGCTTTATCTATCTTTTGGAGATTGGACCGTTGATGTAAAGCCGAGCTTATCTTTTCTATTATGGCTATTAGTATGTAGTGGGATTATGTACGTATGTTTTTAACGAGATGGATATTTTGTACTTGACTCTTGTTGGTTTTTGATATGTAACCAAACATGTTTACCTTCTGTTGCAATGAAATGATGTTTTAAATTTCAAGTATTACTTATATCTGTCTTTTTGTTATTTTTCTGTTCTATATTCACTTAAAATACTCCACCGAAGTTAAGGCATTCCCTTAGTGAGTGACCTTAGCGGGTGTGGGGGGTTACACCGTCCATGTTTAAAATTGAATAACTTCATCATATTTAATCAGAATTCGACAAAACAAATTGCGTTGGGATCGTGTGATCAAGCTCTACAACATAGAACCGACGAGATCTAAAACTGAGCAGATCAAAATTTGACCAAAATTCAGATCTGAATTATTCGGTGAGATTCCTATATTTTAAATTTTAAAATTAATTATTTATTCTACTGTGGAATTTATATTTGTTCTATTTAAGATTCATGTTAATGGTGTGTATGTAATGATTTCAGTGTTGACTGTTTTATGTTGATTATGAATTACTGAATTGTTTGTGTGTTTCATGGTAGTTATGATACGAATAAAAACTAGTTATCACAAATAAAATCTCTTTTATTTGTCATATTAAAATATAGAAATTGTTTTGACAAATAAAATCTCTTTTGTTTGTCACATTAGAATGTGGAAATTGTTTTGATAAATAAAAATGTTTTTTTTATTGAAATGTAGGATTCGTCACATAATGGAAAATATCATCATATTAGAATCATGTCATGTCAAATTAACAATATCATCTTTGGTATAAAAGTTGGGTTTGACAAAAATATCATTTTTGTCATAGAACGTTGTATTAAAATATAACACTACTTTGTTAGCAAATGTTACATTTAAATTAAACATGTCATTTATATTGGCAAGGTTATATAAGAATGAATATGACATTTTATTCAGAAATGGTTATTCAAATCAAAAATTAACATTTTTCTTAAGAAATGTTTATTAGATTGAAGAAAAAATTTGTACATTATATTGAAAATTTACATTCTAATGTGTATGGAACATTAAAATAAGACATGTTAAGATAAATAAATATTCTTTTATTTATACATTAGAAATGTAAATGTAAGATTGTCATTTTAGTGAATTAGAAATATAAAATACAAAAAAATTCATTCTTGTTGAAATCATATTTTTGCCAATATAATGAAGTAGCGACACAAAATTCACATTTTTGTCAATATAATTTAGTAGCATCAAAATTCACATTTTTGTCGATATAAAAGAGTAGCGTAAAAATTCACATTTTTGTCAATATAATATAGTAGCGTCAAAATTCACATTTTTGTCGATATAAAAGAGTAGAGTAAAAACTCACATTTTTGTCAATATATATTAGTAGCGTCAAATTCACATTTTTGTCTAAAGGAAAGAGTTGAAATAAAAAAATGTACATTTGGTTAAATGTGATGGTTGAGAACAAAAATAATATTTTTGTTAAAAAGAGATTTGAAAAAGACAAACTTGTTGTATACATTTTTATTTATATCCTATGTGAGAATAAAAGGCAAAATTTGTAAACTTATTTTTATTTACATGTTATATGTAAAACAAAATATTTATTTTGATTAAATAAAAGGGTATGTCATAACAAAGTGTTCATTTTGTTAAATAGAAAATTGTCTAAGTAAAAGTAAAATAACATTTTAGATATAAAATGTTGAGATTAGTTAAAATAACAATTTAGTTATAAAATGTTAACAAGACAAAATATAACTCTTCATATATTTTGTTGTGCTAGAATTGACGACAATCAAAGTTATCTTTTATTTGTTTATGTTAAAATGTTAAGAAGGATTTAACATAAAATATCCTTTTTATGTTAATATGAATGGTTAAAAAAATATTTACATATAAAATATGCTTTTATATGATATGATGAAAACATAGAAAAATGTTAACAAATAAATGTCCTTTTGTTTGATATTAGAATACGTGGAAAATGACATTATTCACACCGTATTGAGAATAAGATTTAGAGTGAAGTTACATTTTTCACGTAATTGAATAAAAGTAAGAAAATTACATTTTATGTAATCAAGATTAAAAAGAAAAGAGAATTACATTTTAAATGAAATTATGAGGTAAGAATTCATCGTCGTAATGGAAATTACGTTTTTAATGTAATTAAAAAGAGAAATTTGACAATGGAATCAAAATCACCTTTTTATGTAATTTAAAAAGGAGAGAAATTTTCACCGTAATGTTAATCACATTTTTATGTTAACATTAGAAAATAAACATTTTATGTATAAAAATGTTTGCATAATAAAATCTCATTTTTATGTCAGTATATACAGGAACATTTTCTTATATAAGATGTTAGCATTAGAAAAGATCATTTTTATTATATAAAATGTTAGCATAGGAAAGTAACATTTTTATTCTGTAAAATGTTGCATTTAAAAATTATCATTTCTAGTCAAAAAGGTTGCATTAGGAACAAAAGTTTCATTTTTGTTATAATGTCACATTAGTATAAAAATATCTTTTTTGCTAAAATATCACACTTGTATGAAAATAACATTTTGTTAGAAAAGTTTACATGTTTATGTGAATTAGATTAAAAAGAAGAGTTACATTTTAATGTAATTTGATTAAAAAGGAAATTTACATTTAGGATTAAGGAGAAAGTTTACATTTTTCATGTAAAAGATTTAAAGGTAGAAATTACATTTTCATGTAAAAAGCTTTTAAGTGAAAATTCATATTTTAATGAATTAGATTTTCATTTTGAAAAGGATAAGGATATGAAATTTACATTTTTATGTAAATGGGTTTTCAATGAAGATTATAACAATGAAAATTTACATTTTAATGAATTTGATTTCATTAAAAATAAAAATTAAAGACATGAAATTTATAATTTCATGTGTAATGATTAAAGCAAGAATATCATTTTGCTTGTAAAGAAAAGAATGACACAAAATAATCATTTTTGTTGAATTAGAAATGACGCACAAGAAATTGCATGTTTGTGTAGATTGAAAATAGTAAAAAAAAATATACATTGCTTGGACAAGTTGTGTATGTGAATTAAAATAAACATTATTGTGTGTTATGTCATATATCTTTACTTGTCATGATTATCACAATAATGAAATGGCCGAAGAAATTGTAAGTATATATATAATCATATATAAAAACAAATTTCAATTGAACGAATCGAGCGTGGTAGTTCACTTTATAGAATTGTACTTTTAGTTGATTATACCGAATTATCCAACCGTCGGATTTTCTCAAATTTGTAACCATTAGGTTCGCCTTGGGATGATCTTTCCAATGTTATAAATTATGTTAAAATCCAACGGTTAGATTTAGAGAAATGTGTAAAACAAATTTGCATGAAAACAGCGCCAAGGTCGCCTTTTGACTTGGAGCGTCGCTAAATGGAATTTAATTATTTTTATATAAATAAAAATAAAGGTTGATCGTTATAAATTAATACCAATGATATGAAATGATTTATAAATATATGCGAGGATCATTTGAAAAGTCCGAGTTCAATCTCATTTTAAATGATCATACGATGAATGAAAGTCAAAGAGTTGAAGACAGTGATTGAAGACTGGCGATCTTCACATCGAATGGACGACAACTGCTGATGCCCGTGATTGGAGTAGCTACCTTGAAGGGGCTATAGTGGTGGCCGTCCGGACGTAGTGTTGATTAGTACGGATTTTGGCTTTCGCTCAGACCCAGAGCATAAGCTTATGAATGGAATGTGTGTCTGACATTGTACTCCTTTATATTGTATTTATTGATTTTCTGTCGAATGTATGAATGTTTGGTGGCGGAGAACTTGCTTAACACCCTTTCATATATTTCGGCAAAGGATTGGTAGTGTGATATGGAGTGACGATGTGGCATGCTAAGATGCTTATGATCAAGGCTTTGTTGAAAAGCAGGCCTTGTGGGATGATCAAAGCATAGCCTGTTTAGGCATAGCTTTGTGTATAGCGTGACTTCATGAGCCTCACACACCGGCGGAGTCTAAAACGGGAGAAGGGAACGCAGGGAGAGCAGCATGTTTCTTTCTAGCTAGAAGTGGTGTTTGGGTTTTAACATGGCCCGACATTTTACTTATGTGGGTGATGGAATGAGGCGCCTCAGATGATAGGTCCTATAGGATCGGGAAACGTGTATTCAGGAATTGCCAATCCATGAAGCTGTATGTGTGGACCGGCCCTGCAGCTATCCAAGGGTTCACTGTGGGGGATCCTGAGACATTAGCTAGAGTGTCTCGAATCGGTAAGGAGCTCCTCCCTAGCCTTGACTCATGATGGAAACCCAATTTCCAATACGACCTCATGCGGTTTTGATTGTATTACTAGTATGGAAGCATAGTATTATGGTATCTATGTGTCCTAGGATTGATACATTTACTTTGAAATGTTTTTGAAACATATACACACTAATAATAATATCAAATTCGTTTTATCGTATCAAGCATTTTTGACCATTATAAGGTAAAACCCTATCCTCCGGTTTGCGTTGCCTTGTGTGATGGGACTTGGGTCTTATGATGGTTTCATTTTTTCCAAAAAGGATTGCGTTGTTTAACGATTTACTTTAATTTATGCACGACAATCCATTGAAGTAAACCCGTTCCGCATTAGCGGCGTGGTCCTTGGATTTGTCTTATTGTTATTAGTAAAATTAGTTAAGAATTCTCACACCAGTCCCATGACTGACCCGTTGTTTGTTTCTACCTTTGCAAACTCAGGTGCCCTCTTTCAACACGGGCAGTCGAGTAGTTTGTCTACAGGTTCTTATCTCGAGCAGGATCCTAGATTGAAGCTTAAAGCTGTGTCCAGAGCATAGAAGTCTTCCGTTGTTTAATGTTTTTTTTTAATATTGTAATTTATCTTCCACTGTAATTTTATTCGATGTACTCTGATATTCAGTACTCTGATGTAACATTACTATGATGTTTATAAAAGTCTGCTATTATTGTTCTGATGTGTTGTATTCCCAAAGTAAGCATATCCGGCGATTTCCCGCAAGGGCGATTTTCGGGTCGTTTCATATTCCATTTCAATATTTAAAACAAATTTAAATATTCAAAAAAAATCGATCAAAAATCTGGGACGTTACAAAGGTTGTTGTTGTTTTTAGTTGAAATTTGTAAAAGGCCTGAAAGCGTTATGGAAGTCCAAAGCTTTCTCGGATTAGTCGGATACTATCGAAGATTTATCAAAGACTTCTCAAGGATTATGACACCACTTATTAAGCTAATAAGGAAGGATGTTAAGTTTATGTGGTCAGAAAAGAATGATGAAGCATTTCAGAATTTGAAGCACTTATTGACCAGTTTTCCTATGTTAGTGTTGCTAGATAGAAACCAGGACTTAGTTATTTATACCGATGCTTATTGAACTGGCTTATTAGTTATTCTTATGCAGAAGGATAGAGTTATTGCTTATACTTCCCGACGGCTGAGGTCACATGAAATATGATATCTGAATCATGATCTTGAGTTAGCTACTATAGTCTTTTCCTTGAAAATTTGAAAGTATTACTCATTGGGTGAAAGGTTCAATTTGTTTACGGACTATAAGCTTTTGAGATACTTGTTTCTCAAAAATAATTGATTATGTGGCTGTAGAGATGTTATAGTTTTTGGCGACTTATGATTTCAAGAGTATACTCCAAGAAAAGGTAATAAGGTTATCGATTCCCATAATAGAAAGTATCGAGGGATGGTCAAACAAATGTTAGGAGATAAAAGCTTTAGTTACGTGTAATATAAGGAATAAGTCAACGGCATGTTCTTGTGGGAGTAAACCTATGGTATCGTGTTTGGAGATTTAACCAGTTTTGTTTCAGAAAATTACTTCTAGGTGGGAAAAGGGTCATTCGTTAGCCGAAAGGATCATGAAACTCAGAGTTACAGCAAAAGACGATAAACAAGAAGGATTTACGCTTGACCAAAACAATTAGTCAAGGAAGAAAGGAAGGTTATGCGTTTTGGATATTGATGATTTGAGAAAATAATTTCTTAGGAAGTGTCATTTTTCTAAGTTTACGATACACCTTGGTGTAACTAAGATATGAACAGAAGCTACTATTGGGAAGGCATGAAGAAGGATATACGCTTGTGGATGAAGCTGTGTCGGAACTACCAACAAGTGAATGATGAAAACCAAAAGCTAAGTGGCTTGCTTTAGCCTTAGATATTCCAATTTGGAAGTGGGATTCGATACCCATGAACTTTATGGATAGTTTGAAGAGAACGAGAAATGAGAATGAGAGCATGTAGGCTGTCATAGATTATTCAAAAGTGCCCATTTTATCCCCGTACGGTCTACAGAAAGGCACCAGTTTTGGATGAGTTATTCAAAAAAATACACTAAGATTTCATGGAATTCCTATCCATGTTTTAAGTAGTCTGATCCACTATTTACTAACGAGTTCTTGAAGAGTTTGCAGAAGGCATTAGGAATGAATCTTAAGATGAGTACCGCATATCGTCCACAGACGGGTGGGAAGATCGAAAGGATTAATAAGATGCTAGAAGATATGCTGAGGACTTGTTTTCCATGGGAGGACCATTCATACTTAGTTTAATTTTCCTATAATAATAGCTTTTAGGCTAGTATAAGAATGGCGCCTTTTGAAGCTTTAGATAGAAGATAATGTAAATCGCGATCGTATTTGTTAGAGAACATTGTTTCTAATCTTGAAAATATCACCCACGATCTCGTTCGAGATCTAATTTTGGGCTCCTCCTGAAATGAAACAGCAAATATCACTGTAAATCTCATTTTGAATATATCGCCCAAGATATTCCGGTATCGAACAATATATTGATCGAGTTGAGATACTTGAATATCGTCCGATATCTTGGTGTTTCTAGTTAAAAACTAAATCTATGCCTAAACTAGAACAATACTTAAAAAACTCAAATCTAGCCGTGATAATATTTAGCTATTTAACATTTTGCATGTTAAATGACCATATCGTATGTTAATATATGTTCTACAATGTTTATGATTTTCGAGTTCGTCATTTTTTAGATGCATGTTACCTATAAAATTATGTATTTTATATTCAACTTATTCTGATTTTTTTAGTGTTTTGGATCATTTTTATATTTTATGTTTAACAGTAATTCATGTTCATGGATCATAAGCTATAAGAACTAATCTATTTGCATTGTGTTAAATTTCTATTTTAAGCATTTTACGATTTAGAGTATGAATGATCTTTCATAAATTAAGAACAATAACGTGATTTTGCAGTTCAATTTTAAGTTACTATTGTTGGAGAATGGAGTTTTGACGACAACAACCTTATTTCAATATTAATTGATTATAAAATATATACTAACACTTTTGTCCATGATATATATATATATATATACATATGCAGGATTCATATAAGGGAATTATTACTAAAGACTGTATAGTTTAAAGATATTAGAGAGTTAGAATTCAGAGATGATTCAAGACTCATGAGTATTCAATATTTCAAGAGTTCAAGACAAATATAGTAACAGAGTCTAGATTATGTAAGACTCTGAATAGCACTCCAGGTTCAAGTTCAAATTCTATGTTTCAATTTCTTCAAATTCTATTATTAATCTCTATCTTCTTTATTTTTTTCTTTGCTTTACTTTTGATTTCAAACAAGTTTTATAAGTTTTATATATTTATACTTTTATATAATTTTAACTCTATAATTTTATAAATATATTTATATAGTTTATATCTATGCTTTCATATGATTTTCTACTTTATAATATTCATTTATAACACTATGTTTTAATTCAAGAATTTTAAGAATTATATATATGTATATATATATATACACACACACACATATCAAAACACTTGAAAAATGCTCAAAATTCAATTTTAAAACATGATATGTTGACATACATTTTCATACATGCCGACATATAACTATCATTTTTTTCAAAATTGAAAGAAAGTGTCTTTTCACTATTTGTGATGGTTCAGAAACGTTGCAACCTTTCAAAAGTTATAAATAAGGGCTGATTTGGATTTTTTTTATCATTCTTCTTCTCCTTTCTTTACACCATTATATCTTCTCATTTTTACGATTTCTACACTTGTACTCTGCGGAATTCAATTCTATTTTCATTAAACTTCTTCTCTTATCACTCTCTACTCATTACTCTCTGAATCAAGTGCTATTGAAAAGTTATAGGGTTGTTTGTAATTGTTTGGGTTGTGTGGAATCAGTGGTATCCCTTGTAGCCGTAAAATCAAGGACGAGTAATCGGTGGTATCCCTTGTAGTCGTGAAATCAAGGAGGGTATACTTGATTAAGTGTGCATGGAATCGGTAGTATCCCTTGTAGCCGTGAAATAAAGGATGGGTATCCGATGGTATCCCTTGTAGCCATGAAATTAAGGAGGATTATAATTGGATATTGATATAACAATAAAACTCTGTGCAATCCAACGTTGCGTGGGTCTGGACGTAGGAGCAATTCCGAAGCATTATAATATTCACTGTGTTCTTTCCTTTTCTGTACTTTATTTTTGTTTATCTTTGTGCTTGTGTTTGACTCTGTGTCTGTGATTGTTTCTATGGTGTTTGATTCATATAGTAGTTCATATAAGTTTTAGATTTTGTTTAAATTCTCAAAAACACTATCCACCGCCCTCTAGTGTTAGTGTTGCCTTAATGACCCATTCCGCAATCCCTAACAATTGGTATCAGAGTAAGGTCTTTCAAAAAGTTCATAATCTGATTTTTGAAAATAGTGATAACGACAACCAACACTGGCAGCAATAATAGTTCTTTTGTAGAGGGTCAGTCCACTATTAGACCACCACTGTATAATGGTAGGTGGGCATGTAAAATGAAAATATATTTATAATCAGTAGGATTAGACACATGGAATAGTACACAAAATGAATTTATTGAACCCACAACTGCTTTTGCACAATGGACAAATGAACAAAAGACTGCTGCATAAAGCAAGATAGGAATGAGTTTAATAGAGTATCAATATGTAAAACTGCTTATGAAATTTGGAGAACTTTACAAGTTACTCATGAAGGAACTAGTAAAGTTAAACAAACTAAAATAGGAATGTTAGTTAACCAGTTTGAGTTTTTCAAAGTGAACGAGAATGAGTCTACCTCCGATATGTATTGTAGATTTCAGGAGATAGTGCATTCATTACCAGCACTTAGAAAAACTTATTCTGAAGTAGATCAAGTCAGAAAAATATTGAGTTCATTGACTCCAGAATCGGACCAGAAAACTATGGCAATTGAAGAAGCCAATGATGTCATTGAAATGGAGATTGAGGAGTTAATCGGAAATATGATGTCTTATGAAGTCCAACTACAGAAGAGAAAAGAAAAAGGTCAACTGAGAAGAAATCTATTGCATAAAAAGCAAATGATTCTGACTCGAGTAGTGAAAATGATGAAGAAATAGCTCTTATGACAAGTCATTTTAGAAAATTTCTGAGATATAGAAGGAAAATTTACAACCAAGGAAGCTTAAGAAGTAATGATGGTTGATGTTATAACTGCAATAAACTAGGCCATATAAATAAAATATGTCCATATCCAGATAAATCGACTCAACAAACAGACAACAACAATTCGTCAAGAAAGAGAAAGAAAGAATATGCAGCAATGTTAGATGATTCAGACTCATCATCTAGTGATGAAGAGCCAGAAACCGGAAATTCGAATATGTGGTTTACAGTAATTCAAAATTCAGAATCTTTCGAAGAAAAGGATCTAAAAACTTAGTACACCTTAATTAATTTTTAATTTTATTTATTTGAATGGTTGCTTTGTTTGTTTGCTTTATTTTGAATTTAAAAACTTTAAAATTTAAACTTGAAATTTGAATTTCAAATTTGAAGTTTAAATTTGAAATTTGAGATTCAAAATAATAATATAATAAAAAATAAATTTTTAAATGTTTGATTGGATTAGAATTATTTCAGGAAATCGTTAAACCTGAAATAAAAATCGATAATAAAAATTTCAATTCACAAAAATTTAATTTCCTTTGAAAATAGGCACATATGTCGACATACATATGTCCATATGTCGACATATATGGCCAAAAATTTGAAATTTAAATTTTGAATTTCAAAGGTTTAAATTTTCAAACTTCCTCCAACTTTTCACCAACCCCCAAGGTCTGAAAAGGTGTTATTGACTACTAAAAAGTTGTGCCTATTTAATTCATATCCATTCAATTTCTATATATACACCTATTCTCTCTACCTTTCATTCAAAACTCAAATAAATATTCTTCATATCTATTCTGTTTAAAACTATCAATTCAATGGCTTCCTCAAGTTCAACTCAGAAATTGAAGTTAACCAAAAAATCAAAGGTTATCTTCATAATGAAAAAGAAGCTATCAAGACTTGTGTTAAATATGTAGCGAATGCTAAAGTTAACACGAATGCTTTTGCCGCCTTTAGTGATTCTCCCTCTTATGATCTTACATCTCTCTTTCAACAAAATGAAGTCTTGAGTCTAATTGACTCACGGGATAACAACGAAGTATGTTATCCTAAGCTTGTCAAGATGTCCTATGCGAATATTAATCATGGATGTTACGAAGGCAACGAAGACCAAATTTGGAGTAGTGTCAAAGGCACACAAATTGTTCTCGATGCCGAACTCTTTGGTAATATCTTGAATTGTCGAAGCATAGGCTCGGATTTTTCGGATTTCGTTATCGACGAAATTTATTTAGAGACCTATCATGACATATTCGAAAGCGATGCTCACATGGATTTCAAAATTTGCTTTTTCCATCCAGAAAAAAGAATTGTCAACCTCCTTCTCCAACATACCATAACTCCCCACTCCGGTAACTTTAATAATCCAACTCTCAAGGTCCAAAAAGTCCTCTTTGCTATTACGGGTAGCTATAACATTAATTGGGCTGATATGATTTTAAAAAGGATCAAACCCATAGAATTTTCATTAAGAGAAAACACTCTCTACTATAATGTTTATTTCACTCGCCTTTTGAAATATTTTGGAGTTGATCTTCATAGAGAAGAATTTGTACCTAGAAAAGTGTTTGACTCATCAAACATACATCTCATGTAAATTCCTCTCACTTTCCAACCATATGAGACATTTGAAGCCAAACAATCCCGAATGCAACAAGTACAAGCACCAATGGAAGTTGAAAAAGAAACTTCTTTAGAAAGTGTTGAGTGTCCAACCAACACTAGACACATTTCCAAAGAGACGCTTGTTCAAAATCAAGTCAAAATTATCAATAATCAAAAGAATCTTAAGAAGAACTTTTCGAAAATGACTAAGTTCATGGCCAAGATTGGAAGAAAGCTTGGACTCTCACCTCCCTCATCATCATTTGAAAACTAGTCTATCTAGTTTAATCTATCTTTATGTATTCGCTTATATTTGCTTGTATTTGCTTTCGAATATCGTATTTAGTGTATCTTAATTAGTTGGATGTATTTTCTTTCTATGAAGTAATGAATGGAGTTTTATTTGTGTTAAAATCATCTTCAAGTTACTGTAGAAACCTTAGAGTTAATTAAAAAATAATATAAGATCAAAAGATTCAAAATTTAAAAAAATTCAAAATTTTCGATAGCATATGTCGACATATATTTATGTATATGTCGACATATAACTGCCAAAGTTTCAAACCTTTTCAAATTTTAAAATTAAATAACTAACTCATATCCATTCAAAATCTGATGAATTCCAGACCCTATTTTAGCATATTTCTTCCAGAAAAATTCATTATTCCATTTCTCCTTCTTCCTTATTCCTTTCCTCTCAAATTCATGGCAAATTCAATTCATAATCTTTGTGAAAATCTTGAAGAAACCTTGAATTCTTTCAAAAATAACCTTTCTATAATCCTACAGAACTAGCGTCATCTCGAATTAAGCCAATAAAGATGTTTTAACAGCAAGAGAAGCATTTTGATGCAATTCGGTGGCTAATCTCTTCTCTTTTCATAGATGAAGATAACAATCTCGCTAAGGCTCCACCAACCAAAGAAGGTGAAGATTGGGAAGTCATCAAGAAGGATCCAATCTTTGGAGAAGACGATTGGGTTAAAGTCCCAAGAAACGTTTAATTGATTGGTATGGTTGATTTGATTGATTTGTTTGAAATTTGAATTCTATGACTTCAAAACTTGTATATACTAAACATATGGTATGGTGTTCTTTGATTTGGTTTGGTTTGTATATTTAATATTAAACAAATGTAATTATAATACTTGGATTGATTTGTATTGATAATCATGATGTTAGAAATTTCTATTATAGGATTACATAGATTAAGGGGGAGTATTCTACTTTGATTTAGGAATTACTTAGTTACTTATAGGTTTTATTTAGATAGTTATACGATTTAGAGGGAGTAGTTTTAAAATTTCTTTTTGTTAATGCCAAAAGGGGAGAAATTATAAAATATAAACATAGTTTATAGGATTCATATAGACATGGGAAGTATTTGAAGGATCATCATCAAAAAGTATATATAGGTATGATATTTTATAAACTAAGTTTGTCATCATCAAAAAGGAGGAGATTGTTGGAGACTGAAGTTTTGCTGACAACAACCTTATTTCAATATTAATCGATTATAAAATATATACTAACACTTTTGTCTAGAATATATATATGTATATACACACATACATGCAAGATTCATATACAAGAATTATTACCGAAGACTATATAGTTTAAAGATATTAGAAATTCAAAATTCAAAGATGATTCAAGACTCATGAGTATTCAAGATTTCAAGGGTTCAAGACAAATATAGTAATAAAGTCTAGATTATGTAAGACTCTGAATAGCACTCCAGGTTCAAATTTAAATTTAAATTATGTTTTTCAATTTCTTTCAATTTCTATTTATAATCTCTATCTTCTCTATTTTATTTTCTTTACTTTACTTTACTTTTGATTTCAAACTCAAGTTTGGTAAGTTTTATATATTTATACTTTTAAATACTTTATATTTATATAGCTTTAACTCTATAATTTTATAAATATGTTTATATAGTTTATATTTGTGTTTTCATATGATTTTCTACTTTATAATATTCATTTTGTGACAACAAGGAATTTCGCTCGATCTGAATCAGTCGCTAAACCGATCCAGACCATTCGAAACGCCTGATTGTTTCGAGAACACGACAAAATAGAACGCAGACGGAAGAACATTTCATTGTATATTACAACAATTCCATCAGATTACAAGAATATACAGAGTATGAATGAATAAAATACATTCGATAAATATCAGAGATTACAATACATTACATAGCAGCGGAAAATAATACAAAATACAACTGAAGGAGATATACGGATACAAAGCTTTCCGGATATCGTTCCAGCTGTAAACCAGGATCCTGTGAATATAAATCTGCAAAACCAAAACTACTAGCTGCCCGTGTCAAAATAAGGGCACCCAGAGTTTAGGTTAAAACAATAAACTCCAGGTCAGTCGTGGGACTGGTGTGAGAACTAAAACAGTTATTCATCTTTATTTTTAAAGTTCGGTAAATCAAGGGACCACGCCGTATAACACGGAACGGGTTTCCTCCCAAGAATACCAGTGCATCAAACCAGCAGCGCAATGCTAAATAAAGAAAAATGAAGCTATTATAAGACCCAGGTCCCATCACACAATGCAACACAAACCGGAGGATAGGGTTTTTCCTTATAATATCCAAAGCATGCTTGATACGTTTAAAACAAGTCATTTGATACTATAATAAGTGTACAGTGTTTAAAACAATTTCAATCATAAATATCAATCATAGACGGCATGGGTACCATATATCATGTCGCCATACTAGGCTCTACAATCAAAACCGCAAATATCATGTATTTGGAAGTTGGATTTCCATCTGTGAACCGAGGCAAAAGATAGTCCTCTACCGATTCGAGACGCTCTAGCCCGTGTCTCAGGCAAGCGCGCAGACAAGCCTTTGGATCCTCAGGGCCGGTCCACCGATGTGGATTAAAATGCTTGAATACTGCGTTTCCCTACCCTATGGGGTGTCAATGAGCCAACGAATGACTCCATCGGTCCCGGATCGACCGATATAACTGAGGCGTCTCGCAACAGCAACAACCACGTAAGTCAAACTCGTCAGGGCGTGTAAAACCACTGACGCCACTTCTAGCTAGAAAGAAACGCATGCCCTCCCTGACGTCCTCTCCCGTTTCTGGTTCACAACCGGGGTGCGAGGCTCGCGAATCAACGTTACACAAAGCTATGCCACACAGGCCGTGCTTTGATCATCCACCACAAGACTCTGCTTTTCAACAGAAGCCTTGATCATATTGCCACTTAGGCGTGCCACACAGGCAATTCACTCCATGCGTTTGATATCCGTCGATCTTTTCAATCTAATTAAAGATTCATTAAACTCCACTTAGTTTTAATCTTTAACTGGGTTAAAGAATCAGTGTCATTTTAAAACACGGTTCACGATAAACCCAAAATCAATACCAATTCGATTCCAATTAAATATTATTTAATTGGTACACCTCATTGAATATAAATAAAAAGATTTAATCTTTTCTCAACTGGGTTCAAGAACAGTGTTAATGAAGACACCATTCACGACAAACCCAAATCACATTTGATATTAAATACAAGGCTCTGAATAGAAAATATATCGGCTTATATTCAATATCAAATTCTACGACCAACAAATATCGTATTGGAAATAACGATATATATATATATCTTTCAAATTTCCATAACAATATCTGTATAATCAAGAAATCCAACATCGAAATATTCCGAAGACAATTTCGATTCAAATCCATTCCAATTCAATTATTGGAAATTATGGTTATATTTCAAAACCATTTCAAATTCAATCTATTTATTTTAATAATAAATAAATTATTATTCTAGTTCAAAACTAGTTCATTTCGATAAAAATCTATTTTTATCTTTACAAATATGGAGTTTTTCATCCCAAATCTTCACAAATCATTTCTTATGATTTTACACAAACTATTACTATTTTTAATAACTTTATCAAGGCCCGTACAGTCGATTTCCATCAACGGCCATCGAACTGCACTTACAGCGACCTTTTAAAAATTTGATTTGGACATAATTCCAAATCCAACCGTTAGATTTCTAATTTCTCACATTCTTTAGAAAGCTCTTTTCGATACGAACCCAACGGTTCCAGTTTTAGGAGAATCCGACGGTCGGATCTCCCGCAATATCCGTTCGAAGTCAATGGTCGAAATTCACGAACTGTCGCGGCGCGTTCTATTCAGGCCATTATATTATATATATATATAATATATACTTCGTCGATTTCAATTCAAAACGTGCTTTATAAATCGTTTTAAATTCATTTTCAAAACGGTTTCATCTTCATATTCAATTTCAAATCAAAATTGAATATTCCAATATAAATTCGTTTTAAATTCATTTCAAATTGATTTCAATTTAATTCGAATTTCTTTTCAATTTCAATTAAATTCAATTCCTTTCGATTTCAATTCGGATTCAATTCTATTCAATTTAATTCAGATTTCAATTCTATTTGAATTTCAAATCATTTCAGTGTATTTCGAATTTCAAATCAATTCAGTTTAATTCGAATTTCAATTCACTTTAAATATAATTCGAATTTCAATTCATTTCCATATAATTCGAATTTCAAATCTATTCGATTTCAAATCTATTCAATTTAATTCGAATTTCAAATCTATTCAATTTAATTCGAATTTCAAATCTATTTCAATATTCATTGTAAAATGAATAAAATCGATATAAATATTGCTCACGTCAAAATGGCGTCAATCTAATCAACGCGGCTTCATATATTTCTATTTCCAAATATTCTATTTCAAATATTACTATTTCAAATATTTCTATTTCAAATATTACTATTTCAAATATTTCTATTTCAAAACTTTCTTTTTCAAAACTGGAATGAGGCCCAACCAATTACCATATAATGTTAATTATATGGATTTTCTACAACACGTGTATACCATAACAACGATGAATAATCAACCATCATCCAAAATGCATTCTACACTGTATAAGCATCAAATATAAATATTCAACGCTTATAATAGTCTGTCAATCAACCGATCGACATACAACTAATTATCGGGATTAATGTACGTCATATATCATCCCAATACCCGTGTGGGGTTTCAAACAATCAAACACAGATTTTATTTGTGCAGTTGGGCGATGTGTAAAATTTATCGTCCCAATCAATATCAATCAAATCAGTGTATATAAACAAATCTCCGATTTGTTTATAAATATTTATTCACATTCATGTTAAAAATTATATTTTCAACTATAAAATATTTTTAACTACATAAATATTTTATTTCATTTCACATCACATCACACAATCAACTACACTTCAAAATCAAACAAACAAGCATACAAGCCGTCCATGGTCTGTGGACGACGGGTGTCGGGTGCTACTAAACACCGTCTGCTTCCTAGTATATATTTTCAACTAGAAAACAAAATTAAAAGGTGAGAAGTTCTCACCTATAGCTAATCCAAACGCCACGACTCTTCTTATGTAGATATCTTCGCCGTTCTTGCCTCTTGTCACTTTCTTTGCCCGTATTCTCTACATATGTAAAAATCGAATTTTTACTTTGCTATTCAATATATAAAAATCGAATTTTTACTTTGCTATTCAATATATAAAAATCGAATTTTTTTACTTTGCTATTCAATATATAAAAATCGAATTTTTTACTTTGCTATTCAATATATAAAAATCGAATTTTTACTTTGCTATTCAATATATAAAAATCGAATTTTTACTTTGCTATTCAATATATAAAAATCGAATTTTTACTTTTCTATTCAATATATAAAAATCGAATTTTTACTTTGCTATTCAATATATAAAAATCGAATTTTACTTTGCTATTCAATATATAAAAATCAAATTTTTACTTTATTATTCAATATATAAAAATCAAATTTTAAACACTTAAAAATTACAACTTTATCGTTATAAAGACATCAACTTTATCTTAGCATAAAAATCATACCTTTAATTACCTATACATCACCATTTTAAATATATGAATAATAAAAATTAAAAATTAAAATTAAAACTCACATTTCTTTGATGGAGGAGGGGTTCAAACCGAACCGGGGCTGTTTGTGGCATGTAGGGCGGCGCAGGGGGTGCTGGAAGGTCGTAGGGTGGTGCGGTGGTCGGAGTGTTGGTTGTGGTGGCGCGGCTCCCTTCGATTTGGGGTTTAGGGCTTGGGGACTGGCGGTTTTGAATTGGCGAAAGGGGGAGAAGGAGGGAGGCGCGAGAGAAGGGCGGGTCATGGCCAGCGACGGCGCTCGGCGATGTGGCTGGACGGAGGCGGGCAGCAGCTTCGTGCGTTGGGTTTTATCTTTCATTTTTTCTGTGGTCAACGGTGTAAGAATAAGGAGAGAAAGAAGAAAAGGGGGAGGGGCTATTTATATATTTTATTATTTTTCTTCTATAAAAAGTAGGGTTTTTATTCAAACTCGAAATCGAACCTACCGACTGTCGTCCCTGGCGTATTACCCCCATTCCGAACATAATGGGATATGTATCGTAAGCTGATTCGACTGTTTCGATCAGTTTTCGTCAAAATCAACATATAACTCTATATATTGAATTTTAACGTGCATTTCAATTTATTGGGGTCACATACTAACTCGAAAAATTCCAGAAAAATATTTTCTAACTTCGTATTGACGATACGGTCCTAACAAAACGAGTTTTGTCAAATTCTGATCCCGTTTGAAAAATGGCCATTTTCCAGTCGATTAAAATCGACTGAAACTGGTCAAACGCGTTTTCCTTTGCCACGCTCACATATTGATTCAAAAAATTATGAAAATTGGAATCTAGCAATAACTTGACATCACGGATCTAACAAAAGTGGTTTCGTCGAAATCCGAGGTCGTTTGCAAAATTTCCATTTTAAAGGGCCTGAATTCCATAGCGACTATTCAGAATTTTCAACTGGACATATCTTTTGATCCCCGCTATGAAATTTCAAATTTTCGGATTCGTTGAAAAGATATTCTCAATTAGATTCTAATATTTTTGGTTTCACTAAATTCCGGTTTATTTTGAATCCTGCACATCCATTTGAAGTTTGAAATCGAATTATCGAACTACCGCGCCATTTTCAATTCCTTTTATAATTTAAAATAAATATTTATATTCTAACGACGATCTATATAATATATAGGTTCGAATTCTATTCAAAATAAATTTCTCGTCGTTATTATTTAAAATAATTCATTTTAAATAATCAAAATTCGCTAAAATTGCCAAAATAAAAATTTTAAACTGGCCCAGATTTCCGGGTTATTACAATCTCCCCCACTTAAAACTTTTCGTCCCCGAAAAGGAACGAAGCCGAAAGTTGTTTTAAAAACCAACTCAACTTTCAAAATTTTCGCTACGGCTTAAGTTCTTCAACTTTTCAGTTTCTAAGAACTTTTCAAATTTTTCAAAAATTTGGCTAACACCCTAAATTTTCGAAAAATTTCGCCATAATCTCCCCTGCACCGGGAGCACGGGAAAATCCCAAAATTGCCATATAGGCCCTCAGATCTCAAAAAGAAAAAGAAAAAGCCAAACGGCTAGCCAATCGGCTCATAAAATCATCATCACCCAAACAAAACAGTAAATTATGGTAAACATGTACCTATTTGTCGGGCAAACAAATTTTATTCTCTGCTCTAGCCTCCTTGCTATGACCTGTTCAATGTAAGTACATGTATATGCAAGCAAATGCGACCAAATTTTAATACAATTCACTATTTGGTTCAATTGGGCTATATGGTACAAATTTTAATAAATCAACCAAAAATCAAAAACACAACCATCAATCAATTAGTTGATTATCATTTCAAATGCATAACTTTGATATATAGTCAAAAATCACATTTTTGATGTCAAATCACAACAATAGGCTCTATCTATTTTCGGTTCTCACACCAGTCAATTGGAAATATATAGAAATCTCACTTTCGAAACTCGAAAATAAATACTGGCGATGGTGCCCCTTCACCAGAATTATCCCCGGGCAACTAGATGGATTCTATATCTATCCAGTATATTAAAACTTCGAATACACGTTTGCAAGACGTATATGCAAAACCTTTATATATCGGATTGTCCCAATTCAATATAAATAAATATTCAAATACGAATTATTGAATTTAAATTTCAAAACAAAAATTGTTTTCATTTTATATTTCAAAAATATACTTTTCACCCTCATTCTAGGATACTACTGATCCTATCTCTAATGAGTCATTCCCATTGGATATTACGAATCCAATATCTGATGAATTCTTTCGTATGGTTCTAGTGTGTCCTGTTCTCTGAGCTTTGTAAACCAAAGCTCTGACACCAAATGTGACAACAAGGAATTTCGCTCGATCTGAATCAGTCGCTAAACCGACCCAGACCGTTCGAAATGCCTAATTGTTTCGAGAACACGACAAAATAGAACGCAGACGGAAGAACATTTCATTGTATATTACAACAATTCCATCAGATTACAGGAATATATAGAGTATGAATGAATAAAATACATTCGATAAATATCAGAGATTACAATACATTACATAGCAGCCGAAAATAATACAAAATACAACTGAAGGAGATATACGAATACAAAGCTTTCCGGATATCATTCCAGTTGTAAACCAGGATCCTATGAATATAAATCTGCAAAACCAAAACTACTAGCTGCCCGTGTCAAAATAAGGGCACCCAGAGTTTAGGTTAAAGCAATAAACTCCAGGTCAGTCGTGGGACTGGTGTGAGAACTAAAACAGTTATTCATCTTTATTTTTAAAGTTCGGTAAATCAAGGGACCACGCCGTATAACACGGAACGAGTTTCCTCCCAAGAATACCAGTGCATCAAACCAACAGCGCAATGCTAAATAAAGAAAAATGAAGCTATTATAAGACCCAAGTCCCATCACACAATGCAACACAAACCGAAGGATAGGGTTTTTCCTTATAATAGCCAAAGCATGCTTGATACGTTTAAAACAAGTCATTTGATACTATAATAAGTGTACAGTGTTTAAAACAATTTCAATCATAAATATCAATCATAGATGGCATGGGTACCATATATCATGTCGCCATAATAGGCTCTACAATCAGAACCGCAAATGTCACGTATTTGGAAGTTCGATTTCCATCTGTGAACCGAGGCAAAAGATAGTCCTCTACCGATTCGAGACGCTCTAGCCCGTGTCTCAGGCAAGCGCGCAGACAAGCC
Source organism: Allium sativum (assembly GCA_030737875.1). Taxonomy (NCBI): domain Eukaryota; kingdom Viridiplantae; phylum Streptophyta; class Magnoliopsida; order Asparagales; family Amaryllidaceae; genus Allium; species Allium sativum. Next base: position 1,009,130,566 of record CM060912.1, on the reverse strand, counting down.
TTTGGATCCTCAGGGTCGGTCCACCGATGTGGATTAAAATGCCTGAACACTGCGTTTCCCCACCCTATGGGGTGTCAATGAGCCAACGAATGACTCCATCGGTCCCGGATCGACCGATATAACCGAGGCGCCTCACAACAGCAACAACCACATAAGTCAAACTCGTCAAGGCGTGTAAAACCACTGATGCCACTTCTAGCTAGAAAGAAACGCATGCCCTCCTTGACGTCCTCTCCTGTTTCTGGTTCACAACCGGGGTGCGAGGCTCGCGAATCAACGTTACACAAAGCTATGCCACATAGGTCGTGCTTTAATCATCCACCACAAGACTCTGCTTTTCAACAGAAGCCTTGATCATATTGCCACTTAGGCGTGCCAAACAGGCAATTCACTCCATGCGTTTGATATCCGTCGATATATAACCCCTGAGCTCGTACGTCTCAGAGAAGGGCGTTAAGCAAGAGAATAAATTCTCCGTCGCCAAATAGATATATATTTAATAGAAATCAACCACACAGACTAAAATCCAATGTCAGACACACAATCCATTTTCACGTTCGTTCTGGGTCTGAACGAAACCGGAGGCACCTAGTACCCCGCATATCCATCGATCTCCAAGTACGTCTGGACGATCACCAACTGATTCCCTCCTCTTAGGTGTACGGACCAATCAAGATCATCAGTAATTATCCAAACGACGTGAAGACCTACGGTCTTCAACCACTGTCTTCATCTTCGACACCACATCGAATTAGTTATTCAGAATGGGATAAACCCGGTCTTTCTGAATAACTCGCGTATATAATAAACACGTGTTACACTAACACAACATACGCCTCATTCCAATTCAGAATATTCTTTTATTTCAATATTCTTATACTTTGAGAAAGGTTCCCATTAATTTTATCAAAGATAAATTCTTTAAATTTATTCTTTAATCTTCTTTTGAATATCAATTCAAACTAGTCGGGATTAGCGAACCACACCGGAGTAATCATTTATTTTATTTCCCAATCCCAACCTATCTATCCCATGAAGTAAACTGGTAATACTTCATATTTAACACCATGGTGTTATCGGTAAATTCAATTACCATTTCACGTTCAAATCTAATTAAAGATTTAACTATCGCCTGGAGTAAAACTGGTGATACTCCATTCTCGATCTTTTAAATCTAATTAAAGATTCATTAAACTCCACTTAGTTTTAATCTTTAACTGGGTTAAAGAATCAGTGTCATTTTAAAACACGGTTCACGATAAACCCAAAATCAATACCAATTCGATTCCAATTAAATATTATTTAATTGGTACACCTCATTAAATCTAAATAAAAAGATTTAATCTTTTCTCAACTGGGTTCAAGAACAGTGTTAATGAAGACACCATTCACGACAAACCCAAATCACATTTGATATTAAATACCAGGCACTGAATAGAAAATATATCGGCTTATATTCAATATCAAATTCTACAACCAACAAATATCATATTGGAAATAATGATATATATATTTATATCTTTCAAATTTCCATAACAATATCTTTATAATCAAGAAATCCAACATCGAAATATTCTGAAGACAATTTCGATTCAAATCCATTCCAATTATTGGAAATTCTGGTTATATTTCAAAACCATTTCAAATTCAATTTATTTATTTTAAAAATAAATAAATTATTATTCTAGTTCAAAACTAGTTCATTTCGATAAAAATCTATTTTTATCTTTACAAATATGGAGTTTTTCATCCCAAATCTTCACAAATCATTTCTTATGATTTTACACAAATAATTACTATTTTTAATAACTTTATCAAGGCCCGTACAGTCGATTTCCATCAACGGCCATCGAACTGCACTTACAGCGACCTTTTCCAAATTTGATTTGGACATAATTCCAAATCCAACCGTTAGATTTCTAGTTTCTCACATTCGTTAGAAAGCTCTTTTCGATACGAACCCAATGGTTCCAGTTTTAAGAGAATCCGACGGTCGGATCTCCCGCAATATCCGTTCGAAGTCAACGATCGAAATTCGCGAACTGCCGCGGCGCGGCGCGTTCTATTCAGGCCATTATATTATATATATAATATATACTTCGTCTATTTCAATTCAAAACGTGCTTTGTAAATCGTTTTAAATTCATTTTCAAAATGGTTTCAACTTCATATTCAATTTCAAATCAAAATTGAATATTCCAATATAAATTCGTTTTAAATTCATTTCAAATCGATTTCAATTCAATTTCAATTTAATTCGAATTTCTTTTCAATTTCAATTTGAATTCAATTCCTTTCGATTTCAATTCGGATTCAATTCTATTCAATTTAATTCGGATTTCAATTCTATTCGAATTTCAAATCATTTCAGTGTATTTCGAATTTCAAATCAATTCAGTTTAATTTGAATTTCAATTCACTTTAAATATAATTCGAATTTCAATTCATTTCCATATAATTCGAATTTCAAATCTATTCAATTTAGTTCGAATTTCAAATCTATTCAATTTAATTCGAATTTCAAATCTATTTCAATATTCATTGAAAAATGAATAAAATCGATATAAATATCATTCACGTCAAAATGGCGTCAATCTAATCAACACGGCTTCATATATTTCTATTTCCAAATATTCTATTTCAAATATTACTATTTCAAATATTTCTATTTCAAATATTTCTATTTCAAAACTTTCTTTTTCACAACTGGAATGAGGCCCAACCAATTACCATATAATGTTAATTATATGGATTTTCTACAAAACATGTATACCATAACAACGATGAATAATCAACCATCATCCAAAGTGCATTCTACACTGTATAAGCATCAAATATAAATATTCAACGCTTATAACAGCCTGTCAATCAACCGATCGACATACAACTAATTATCGGGATTAGTGTACATCATATATCATCCCAATACCCGTGTGGGGTTTCAAACAATCAAACACAGATTTTATTTGTGCAGTTGGGCGATGTGTAAAATTTATCGTCCCAATCAATATCAATCAAATCAGTGTATATAAACAAATCTCCGATTTGTTTATAAATATTTATTCCCATTCATGTTAAAAATTATATTTTCAACTATAAAATTTTTTTAACTACATAAATATTTTATTTCATTTCACATCACATCACATAATCAACTACACATCAAAATCAAACAAACAAGCGTACAAGCCGTCCATGGTCTGTGGACGACGGGTGTCGGGTGCTACTAAACACCGTCTGCATCCTAGTATATATTTTCAACTAGAAAACAAAATTAAAAGGTGAGAAGTTCTCACCTATAGCTAATCCAAACGCCACGACTCTTCTTATGTAGAAATCTTCGCCGTTCTTGCCTCTTGTCACTTTCTTTGCCCGTATTCTCTACATATGTAAAAATCGAATTTTTACTTTGCTATTCAATATATAAAAATCGAATTTTTACTTTGCTATTCAATATATAAAAATCGAATTTTTACTTTGCTATTCAATATATAAAAATCGAATTTTTACTTTGCTATTCAATATATAAAAATCGAATTTTTACTTTGCTATTCAATATATAAAAATCAAATTTTTACTTTGCTGTTCAATATATAAAAATCGAATTTTTAAACACTTAAAAATTACGACTTTATCGTTATAAAGACATCAACTTTATCTTAGCATAAAAATCATACCTTTAATTACCTATACATCACCATTTTAATTATATGAATAATAAAAATTAAAAATTAAAATTAAAACTCACATTTCTTTGATGGAGGAGGGGTTCAGTCCGAACCGGGGCTGTTTGTGGCGGGTAGGGCGGCGCAGGGGGTGCTGGAAGGTCGTAGGGTGGTGCGGTGGTCGGAGTGTTGGTTGTGGTGGCGCGGCTCCCTTCGATTTGGGGTTTAGGGCTTGGGGACTGGCGGTTTTGAATTGGAGAAAGGGGAGAAGGAGGGAGGCGCGAGAGAAGGGGGTCATGGCCAGCGACGACGCTCAGCGATGGGGCTGGACGGAGGCGGGCGGCAGCTTCGTGCGTTGGGGTTTTTTTTTCTGTGGTCAACGGTTGAAAGAATAAGGAGAGAAAGAAGAAAAGGGGGAGGGGCTATTTATATATTTTATTATTTTTCTTCTATAAAAAGTAGGGTTTTTATTCAAACTCAAAATCGAACCTGCCGACTGTCGTCCTTGGTGTATTACCCCCATTCCGAACATAATGAGATATGTATCGTAAGCTGATTCGACTGTTTCGATCAGTTTTCGTCAAAATCAACATATAACTCTATATATTGAATTTGAACGTGCATTTCAATTTACTGGGGTCACATACTAACTCGAAAAATTCCAGAAAAATATTTTCTAACTTCGTATTGACGATACGGTCCTAACAAAACTAGTTTCGTCAAATTCTGAGCCCGTTTGAAAAATGGCCATTTTCCAGTCGATTAAAATCGACTGAAACAGGTCAAACGCGTTTTCCTTTGCCACGCTCACATATTGATTCAAAAAATTATGAAAATTGGAATCTAGCAATAACTTGATATCACGGATCTAACAAAAGTGGTTTCGTCGAAATCCGAGGTCGTTTGCAAAATTTCCATTTTTAAGGGCCTGAATTCCATAGCGACTATTCAGAATTTTCAACTTGACATATCTTTTGATCCCCGCTATGAAATTTCAATTTTTCGGATTCGTTGGAAAGATATTCTCAATTAGATTCTAATATTTTTGGTTTCACTAAATTCCGGTTTATTTTGAATCCTGCACATCCATTTGAAGTTTGAAATCGAATTATCGAACTACCGCGCCATTTTCAATTCCTTTTATAATTTAAAATAAATATTTATATTCTAACGACGATCTATATAATATATATGTTCAAATTCTATTCAAAATAAATTTCTCGTCGTTATTATTTAAAATAATTCATTTTAAATAATCAAAATTCGCTAAAATTGCCAAAATAAAATTTTTAAACTGGCCCAGATTTCCGGGTTATTACACATTTATAACACTATGTTCTAATTCAAGAATTTCCAAATTTATATATATATATATATATATATGTATATATGTATATTATAACACTTGAAAATTCTCAAAATTCAATTTTAAACATGATATGTCAACATGCATTTTCATACATGTCGACATATAACTGTGATTTTTCATAATGGAAGGAATTGTCTTTTCACAATTTGTGATAGTTCAGAAATGTTGCAACCTTCCAACAATTATAAACAGGGGCTGATTTCAATTTTTTTATCATTCTTCTTCTCCATCTTCATCTCCTTTCTTTACACCATTATATCTTCTCATTTTTATGATTTCTATACTTGTACTCTGCCGAATTCAATTCTATTTTCATTAAACTTCTTCTCTTCTCACTCTCTACTCATTACTCTCTGAATCAAGTGATGTTGAAGAGTTATAGGGCTGTTTGTAATTGTTTGTGTTGTGTGGAATCAGTGGTATCCCTTATACATGTGAAATCAAGGACGGGTAATTGGTGGTATCCCTTGTAGCTGTGAAATCAAGGAGGGTATACTTGATCAAGTGTGTGTGGAATCGGTGGTATCCCTTGTAGCCATGAAATTAAGGACGGGTAATCGATGGTATCCCTTGTAGCCGTGAAATCAAGGAGGATTGTAATTGGATATTAATATAGTAATAAAACTCTGCGCAATCCAGCGTTACATGGGACTAGACGTAGGAAAAATTCCAAACTAGTATAAAATTCGATGTGTTCTTTCCTTTTCTGCACTTAATTTTTGTTTATCTTTGTGTTTGTGTTTGATTTTATGTCTGTGATTGTTTCTGCGGTGTTTGATTCATTTAGTAGTTCATATAAGTTTTAATATTTAAATTATCAAAAACACTATTGACCCCCTCTAGTATTAGTGTTTCCTTAACGATCCATTCCACAATCCCTAACAACTATGTTTATAATAGCATTATTAAATATCATTATGTAAGAATATCATTTTTAAACATATTATGTAACCTGAGATTGTTCTTACACACTCTTTCTCACCCGAGATGGAAATCTAAGATGAACCCCCAAGTTAGACTCATCCCATCTGAGATCTCCTCTGAAACGAGATCAAGTCTCCAAAATCCCCGAGACGAAACATGAACAGAATCCAAGATTTAAAACCTTGTTGGAGATAAACGATAGGTTTGTTCTTGGTCCCGAATTAGTAAGAAGAGTCACAAAGAAGATTGATATCATCCATTTGCGGATGAAGGAAGCTCAGTCCAAGCAGAAAAGTTACACGGATAGAAGGCGTAAGGATTTAGAATTTTCAGTTGGAGATAAAGTTTTCATCAAGCTATCACTGATTAAGGGAGTGTTTAGTTTAGATAAATCCCAAAAGCTCACGCTAAGCTTTATTAGACCATTCCTTATGTCGGAGGATTTGAAAGCTTTCTTATGGAGTAAGGCTACCAGATAACTTTGTGGGAGTCCATAACATGTTTTATGCATTGCCCTTACAAAAGTATTTGCATGACCGTGATACCACCTTAGATTCAAAGGCATTAGAGGAATTGGTGGTGGAACCTTATTTGGCTATCATAAGACAAACACTGATAATTATAAATATAGATGAAAGGAAATTGAGAACCAAGACAGTTATACTGGTGAAAGTTCATTGAAGTGTTGACGATAGAGACTACACTTGGAAAACCAAAGATAGGATCAAAGAAACTTATCCTAATTTTTTTGTGGTATGATCCATATTGCTTTATCGATTAGATACTAGTATGTTACGCTGGTATGGTTAGCATTGTCTGCTTGATTGCTTTGTTATTACATTTCATTAGTCCTTTTCTAAATTTGAAGGACAAAATTCAATAAGAGGGAGGATGTAACACCCTAATTTTTATAAAACATTATTCAATAATTTTATTAGAGATAATTAAATAGTAATCATGTGGTGGATGAGGGAATGAGATTTGCGCTTAAATTAATTAATTAGAAGGTGGCATTAAAAATAAATTAACTATTTAAATTGTGAATAAGAAAGAGGGATATGAGGGGAGAAAAGTTGGAACAATCAGCTCATATAAATATCATTACATTCATTTCTAAAACGCTAAAAGAAAACTAAAGAAGAGGTTTACCATTAAAGCTTAGGAGAATAAGGAAGAAAACATAGAAAATTTAGAGCTCGGATATTTACATCAACGAATCTTACAACCTCGGTCCAATCAAGGTAAATAATACTCTCGACCCATTGTTATTTCGGTTATCTATGTCTATTTGAAATATTTATAGCTGATTATGATTGTTTTCCTATTGTTGTTGATGACACATGTTCATTATGAAATACCTATGTTTGGTTTCATGATATATATTTAGCTCGCATGAAAATGAATACACTTATAGGTTTAAAACCATAGTTAGAAATCTCTAAATGATGTGATATTTGGATATGATGTGTGTTATATTATATAGAGACATGTTATAAATTTCAAAATTATGGATATGATGTATGTTATAGGTTTGTGGAGATGAGTTTTGAATTTCATAATTTTCTATGATTGTGTTAATTTATTATGAATTTCCTAATGGAGCTCTGCTTTAGGAAAGTTTATGCATTAATCATGGTATTAACATTAATGTTTATGTATTTTGTATTTACGTATAGTACAAAGTACTGAAAAATAGATGGGACACTTTTTATAAGCCAATAGATTATAAATATATATGGTGGAGTTGGTAATAAAATATGCTCTTTAGAGAAATAAATCATTTTTTTCCTAAAATTACTGTCAGTGCAAATTCCAGATCTAGAAGTATGCATCCAAGGATGTCAGAACAACCCTCCGGTAGCGCTGGATGCTTAAAATATCAAGAGTATGATATAGAAGTATTCAGGCTTCCGCTTCTTTCTTTTCGGCTTTAGATTGTTCTTGATACTTATAAATATTTTGATTTTTGAAGATAGATTCTCCATAAGAGGATTTAGCATTGATTCCTTCAGCTAGGTCGAAGGGATGTTTTACATAAAAGATTTATTTTTATAAAGAAGGATATTAAACTATAATTTTAAAAAGAATAGAGGCTTATGACTTCGCACCTTTCGGTGGAATCGAAAGGGGTGTGTTTTCCTTGAATTTATGTTTTATGAGGCTACTGCCTTCGTTCCTTCTGTCTTAGACAAAGAGATCCCTTAACGGGAAACATGTTTCAATTGACGAGCTATTACTTGTGCCTTAAAGGAAATTTTCTAATTTTATTATATAAAGAGAAAGAGATTACTATCTTGCTAACTTTCGAAATACAAGGGGGTTTCGTATTATAAATCTTAAATAAAAGAATATGAGGCTATTGTCTCGACACCCTTCAGCTAATGTAGAGGGGTGAGTTTATTGACATAAACTTCAATATTGAATTGCATGATGGTTGCTTGTTTGCGTTATTGCCCATTGATCCCGCAAACACAAAAGATGCCGATAAGATGTGGTGGTGACTAGTTGCCTTAGAGTCAGGTTAGCATAATGCATGTTGAACAAGTTGAAAAGTAAGATGGGCTATTGCCATTTATCCTTCCGGAAGTGGACCTCAAGGGGACTATTTTCATAAAACTATTTCATAAAATTCTTTTATAATATTCTTTCGAAATTCGGGGCTTATGCCTATGATTGGGTCGACACCTTTATTGTCGATATGACTTTTTTTATAATTATTTTCTAAATTGCTTGGAGGTTTATCCTCTATCTTTATCTAAATGATAGGATTATTTTCTAAAACCATGTTTTCTAAACCATAGCCTATGCTTCAAAAATCCTTGGAGCCATTGCCTATGTCAACATGCCTTTGTAAACTCATTTTCCATAAACTACTTTCTTAGACATAGATGGGGTCAATGAGGAACTATTCTGAAAACCAAATGTTTGAGGCCTCGCCTCTATGGTTGTCGATGTCAGTAATGACAACAAGGAGAACTTTTATTAAAATACTTTCTAAAAGTGAATAAAAGCCTTGCCTCTATTGTCTGCCATAATTTAGTTGAAAACAAGCTTTGATTGCTATTTTTTGTACAAAATTGGAAGAGTTACTCCTTTCGGAATAGCTTGAATATGGACTACCTATGGGGAAGTCAAGGGAGATTGGGAATGACACATATGTCGTGCCTACTGTATTATAACTTGAATTTTGATTAGAAACCATTGAATTTCTTATGTTGTTTCATAATTGGTCATTACTTATACATTACATTTGTGTGAAACATTGGGAGAGGGTATGATGGGAAACACCAGTTAGAATAAGTTACAAATAATGATATCCAAGTCTCTTGCCTTGCACAGTACAAAGGATTTAAGAAGGAGATTTCGGTTTCGTGTTAGCTGGCAGTTACTTAACAAAGCACAGGATGGGAATGGGGATGGGAAGATGGTTTCATGTTAATAGGATATGAACCAACAAAGCACAGTATGGGAATCAAAAATAGAATGAAGTTTCGATTTAAAGGAGTTAAGGATAAAGGAAATGCTTAGTAAAATGTAGAATCCGTTAAGACAGATGATCAGTATAATGGGAGATTGGAATCCATTGTGTGTTGCAATTTATATGTTGGTGTTATATGTGTTATAATTGTACTAACCATTATAGTACAGAAGCACATGGTTTGCCTTCTTTTGCAGCATGATTCTAGTGAGAGGGAAACTCATTTTGTTATGTGGCGTAGTCTCATTAGATATCACTTGTGTCGAGTTGAAAGGTTATTATTCACATCAGTTTTTTTGACTAACCCATAGTTTTCCTCTTTTTCCCCTTAAACTATTGGATACACAATTGATTAGGCTGTGGGTTAAGGTCTTTCAGGTATCTTCTTCGAACAAGCTTCCGGAGGCAAGAGAGAGACTATAGCTATTTAGGAGTTCTGTTGTGTTTTGCTTTGTCATTTGATTGTATCACTACTAGAAAACATTCTAATTTTCTACGCAAAATTTCCTACGCCTTTCCTATGCCATAAGGCGGGGCGTAGGAATGACGTAGGAAATTGGTAGGCAGAGTTTACAGTGTAGGAAAGGCGTCAATCATCTCTTACGTCTTTTCTACGCCTATAAAAGGCGTAGAAATCTTCTAATTTCGTACGCGAAATTTTCTACGTCTTTCCTAGGCCATAAGGCGGGGCATAGGAATGGCATAGAAAATTGATAGGAAATTTCCTATGTCTTTCCTACGCCATAAGGCGGGGGATAGGAGGAAAGTTCAAGACGCGAAATTTGCTATGTCTTTCCTACGCCATAAGGCGTGGCGTTGGTATGGCATATGTAACGACCCGTATTCTACGCATCATGGGATCGTAGAATATTTATTTCTTTCACATATGAAGTCGTATGGTCATGTAACTATGGGAGACGATTATTGGGGTCATTTCCCATGTTCATGATTTTTGTCAAATTTTAAATGACCGTATTGCCCCTAGTTGGTACTGTTTTGGCCATAACTTTTGACTGGAAAGGAATTTTGACCTGAAACCACTTCCATTGGATTCGAATGATGGTTTCTCTTTCCGTAGAGTGGTCATAATAGCCAAACGGACTTACCTTTTGGGAGATATGGCTGAATTAAGGTTTAAAGGGTTATTTTCAGCTAATTGGGCTTAACCGGGTAATTAGCAGCTAGGCCCAAAGTGGGGATTTCGGGATTTGGGGTATTTAAGGGCTACTAGGGTTAGGATTTCGGTTTTAGACTCATTTTTCCAGCCGCCACTTACCTCTTTCAAGCTCTAGCAATGGCCTCCAACACCCAAATCACCTTCTAATCACTTTCTAATCAAGTTTTGGCCTAATCTACCTCAAATCAAAGAAGATCTTCACCAAATCAGCGAAAGAGCTGCTGGAACACGTAGGGATTGGATCCAAATCAGAGATTATTTCAGATCTAAAGTTTGTTTGTGGCTAAGGTGAGTGATTTGCATAGTTCCTCACTAATTATGGTAATTAGCGAAGATTAGCGAAATTACGGCTCAGAAAAATCTAGAAAAATTCCCAAAATTCTAAAACATCATTTTATGCCTCTGATATGAATTTGGGTTAATTTCAACTAATTTTGCAAATCCTGGAATTTGGGGGATTAAGGGGTAATTAGTGATAATTAGCGAATTTGTGCATGTTAAAAATCTGGAAAAATATTCATAAATTCTGAAATATTGCTTTAGACCTCTGATAAGAATTTGGGTTAATTTGGTTAAGTTTTGTTAATCCTATGCTTAGTTGTTCTTAAACATGCTTAAGGGGAAATATGGGATTTTGGCTATGTTTGATCCATTTTAACCCATCTTATTGTTGTTTTGGTGTTTGAGGTCACTACTACATGTTACTATGACTGTTTGGTATGACTTGTGATTGTTTAGAATAGTTAGAATGGTCAAAAACGTCGTCGAATGGCGTAAACTGCTCGCTGGAAGAACTGCAGAAAATCAGCCCGAACCGAACCGGATTGGTGGAAGCAAAGGCGATCCGAGCCGATGGCGCGACCCGATCCGCCGATGCTTGAAGACCACGATCCGACGATGTGATCCGAACGAGCCCTCCACCATGATCCACCTTCACGATCCGCTAGCAGCTCCGATCGCCAGAAGGAAGCACGACCCGATCCGACAGGGGCCCCACGAACTGATGAAGCACGACCCGACCCGAAGGAGCTTGTCACGAACCGATCCGTGGCGATGGACTTGGAGACCCCGACCCGATCCGCTGAAGGGTACTTGAACCGATCCGATGGAGCTGGAGGACCATGAGTTGATGGCGCGACCCGATCCGAATGGAGGAACTCGACCCGAACCAGTATGGTGACTGCGAACCGAACCAGGAGGCTATGAACTGAATGAAGACCGATCCGGAGGATGATGACTAAAACCCGAGATGCAAAGGTAGTCCAAATGGAAGTTAGAGCTCAGGATCCCGGACCCAGTTGGGAACCAATGAGTTCACTTCATGATTGGGCTTTGCTGCGGGACGTGTGCAAAGGGGTTGTCGGTATTCATAACTTTGGTTCACCACTGAGAGATGGATAGTGGGCTTGTAGTGATAGTTACACAGGATTGGATTACGTCATGGCCCAAAGTATTAGGTGACCAAAGTAGTGGATATCGTATGCTTTACGCACTGAGTGAGGGATGTGAGGATGATTGCTATGCTTGATTGTTTGACATCACTATGACATTCACACCCCCACCCCCGTTATCTTTACACCATTTGAAAGGGCACCTTAGAGTGTTGTACAGTATGTAGTGCTAACTCTTTGGTTGCAGGTCCAGGTTCAGGTATGATTGGATTATACCTGTTATTGTTATGTTTTGTTGCTTATCGCTCATACCAGGCTTTATGTCTGACCCAGAGTTTTATGTCTCCTCTTATTACTCTGGGTGCTCACACGAGCAGACTAGAGACAGGTTGTGGTTAGCTGGTGATGCGCGAGTAGCTGATTCGGAGGCGAGCAGGAGGCTTCCACGTATGATATATAGATATTCTCCCTGTGTCGTTGGTGGTCGCTACTTGGGAATTAGTAGTGTACCTCCTTTATCTTGTTTTTGCTTTGAGACAGTTTGAAAAGTTGTAATAAGCTATATTTTGGATTTCCGCTGCTATGATGCTTAGTTCTGGTTTTTAGCTTATGCACTGTCTCTCCTGTTTTATGTCAAGTATGTTATTATTATATTTTGTCCCATGCGTTGTGAGACATATTACAGGTTCCTTGATTAGCCCATTCTCTTCTTTCGTTTTCTTCTGGCGACCGTCCCGTGCTAACTGGATATGTGTACAGCGCACCTTTGGAGTAAATGTCGGTTGGTGCGGGGCGGGCCGTCACACTTGGTATCAGAGCTCTAGGTTGCGTAGTTAACCTAGGGAAAGACACTAGGGAGAGATAGTACGTATATGAGAGCGCGTATTTGTGATTACTTTGGTTTTCAAAAGCTATATATATATACTATTGGTAGTATAAGAATGAAGTCGTACTGCACTAGCACCACTATGGGATCGTTAATCGTTTCCCCTTTTACAGATTAATGATGAGCCGATATCCTAGAGGTGCTGGTAGAGGGACCAACCATGGGAATGCTCCTGACATGAGGACAATGTTCACTAACTTCATGAGGGAGATGCTTAGGGATGTTCAAGGGGCAGTTCCCAATCCCGGAAATGGTGGTGGTCCAGTAGTGCAGGCGCCTAGGGTCGATTTCGCCAAGTTGTGCAAGGATTACACTAACCTTGGTGGGAAGCCGTTCCACGGAACGGAGTCGGCCACAGATGTTCAGGATTGGTCGGATAGCTGTGATTGTATCTTCGACGACTTGGGTCTTGAGGATGCGATGAAAAGAAGGCTAGCATCTCGTCAGCTGCAAGGGCGAGCGATGAATTGGTGGAATGCCATTAGAACAGCTACTCCAGAAGATCAAGTTACTTGGAATCAGTTTAAGACTCGCTTTTGTGATAAGTTTATTCCAGCTGCTCATATATCGGAACTGTTCAGGAAGTTCTTGGAGCTTAAGCAAAATGGTAGAGCAGTCTCGGAGTATATCGCTGAATTTGACACTCTATCGAAATATGGATGGTCCCTTATCGATACAGTCGAAAAGAAGAATGAGAAGTTCATAACTGGCTTGGATGGGTACTTGGGGGAAAGACTTATAAACCATATCGATGAGACGTTCGAGTCTATTGTAGGAAAGGCATTAAGGTCAGAGAGCCTTTTCCCTAAGTCGAAGACTGAGGTTGTTACAACATCTGCAGAGGAGCCAAAGCCGCAAGCAGGCGGTGAAGGCAAGAAGAATTCTCAGAACAAGAGGAAGCAGAACCCGACCAAGGATGGTCAGAATAAGAAAAATAAGAAAGATGGCGAATGCTTTAGTTGTGGCAAGAAGGGCCATTACGCCAGAGATTGTTGAGAAAAGCCTGGGGAAAGGAAATGCTTTAACTGCGGCCAGGCGGGACATCACAAGGATGATTGCCCACAACCTCCTAGGGAGAAGCAGATTGTGAAAGCGTATGCTATCAACGCTGTTCCTTCTTCGTCAAATGCCCCAACTACGACGCAGAAGGAAAAAGGTGTCGTTATTTGAGGTATGCTTTCTATTTAAGATGTTTTGATCGGGTTTTGTTTGACAAACCTGAGTTAGTCGATAGACCTTTAGTAGTGACGAACCCGATTGGTGGTTCGACTAGTTTGGCATGATTAGTTAATGTGGTCTTATCGATTCATGGATGTATGTTTCCTTGTGATTGCTTTGTTTTGGGCTAAACTGGGTTTAGCATTATTTTGGGGAGTCGATCTACTCCAAAGGAATAGGGTGGTATTAGGTACCTACCTAGTGATGGCAAGGGTAACTGGAGTTAAGGAAGCTAAGAGGTTATCGTTGTAATAAGTTCTAGTTGTCTCTGGGAGGCAAATGAGTACTCCAATGCTAGATTGTTTTGCTAGTATCACCTCACGTGGATTGTCCGAACTCGGAGGAGATGTTCCTTGGGTGATTGTCTGATATTGGTTTAGGCCTTTGGGGCTTGTGCTTGGGGAATGTCGAGTTTGACTAGGATGGTTTGCGTGAGGGATAAGTAGACGTTGCGATTTTCATTGGATGATATCTTGGTTCACTCGAGAAGTGACGGGCAGACGGAACATGATAAGACTGTTCAATGGTATAGACTGCCTAGGGTTGGACTCGATAGGGTTATGAGATTGCTCGAGTGAGACTCGAGAAAGATGTAAAGTAATGGATTGTTTAGGACCCTATGTTGATGTTCTCTATTGGATAGTAGAATTTTGAAGGAATGGGATGTATTCGTTGATCGTGGGAGATACAACGAAGATTAGGGCGATTCAAGTTGGACTTGAATTCGTAAAGTAAAATGGGTGTTCGTTGATCTTGGAGATGCAACGGATAGGGAGACGACTCACGTTGGACTAGAGTTTGTCGGTAATGGATACCCAAGACTGGGTCTGAGTTATAGATTGACTCGAGTTGGACTCGAGAAGGCTGCAAGGAATTTGATTCGGCTCGAGTTGGACTCGAGAGGGCAGCAAGATAATGGATAGACTTGGGTTGGACTCAAGTATTTTAGGAGGACTAAAAGCAGGGGTATCTGGGGACGCCCGTTACCTTGGATCCGTTGGACGTGATCTAGTTATCCTTGGAGGATAAACGTACGTTGGACGTACGGTAGTCCGATTGTAGGTTGGGCTTCCATTAGTTTAATTATCCTTGGAGGATAAACGTACGTTGGACGTACGGTAGTCCGTATGGAGGTGGGACTTCCATTAGCCTGGGATTGGTTGGACCAGTCAAGAAGGCATCGGTGTATGTATGGAGGTGGGACTTCCATTAGCTTGAGATTGGTTGGACCAGTCAAGCAGGCATCGGTGTATGTGTTGGGGCTGGGCTTCCATTAGTTAGTGATGTTGGTTGGACCAGACATGCTAGAATCGACATATTGGGATTGGTTAGACCAGTCATGTAGGTGTTGATGTGTTTATGACTTTAGCAGGTGATAGATAGGATTTGTTTGATGGATGTTATTGTTGCTATGTTTGTTCCTATCTTTCTTCTTTTGAGTAGACTATCACCTATAGGGTTCCAGCGATGGGGAACAAAGTGATTATAGTAGGACTATGAGCCAGTGCAGTAGAGTCGTCATGACTCGAGGGGCAAAGTGGACATAGTAAAGGATTAGCAAGGCTATGAGCCAGTGCAGTGGAGTTGTTATGACTTCATGGGGCAGAGTGGACATAGCAAAGGACTAGTGACTATGGATCAGTGCAGTGGAGTCGCCATGACTCCATGGGGTAGAGTGATCATAGTAAAGGATTTGGGTGTAGTACTAGTTGCATTGAGTAGGAGACATGCCAGTTTAGGGGTTTTGTTTCTAGGATGGAAGCAACTAGAGTATGTCACAGGATATGATTTCAGACCCAAGACTGAATTGGATTCAGAAACGCTAGTAAGCTTGACGATTAGATCGATTTTGATTGAGTGGATTGCTTCCAGTTAGAAGGACGATCCTAATCTATTGGGAACCATCTCTAGGGTAGAGATGGGTATAGATGGAAAGAGAATGATCAGGTAAGGATTTGATCGAGAAGGGTGGCTTGGAAAGAATAAGGGACTAGTTGTACCCAACGTAGATGGACTGAGAGGTGAAGTGCTTAGAGCATATCATCACTCGAAATTGATTATACATCCCAGTGGTAACAAGATGTATTGAGACATAGAGCAGATCTACTACTGGGAAAGGATAAAGATAGGCAGAAGGCTTATCTCGATAAGAGACGTAGAGATTTGGAATTCTTCGTTAACGACTTTGTGTTCGTCGAGATCTCTCCATAGAGAATGTGATTCGGATTGGTTGGAGAGGTAGGTTAGCACCAAGATTTGTTGGCCCATTCCCAGTCCTCGAGCAAGTTGGGAATTTGGCGTATGAGGTAGAGCTACCTGACAAGATGGCGGGAGTTCACAACGTATTTCATGTTTCCCAGTTAAGGAAATTCGTGCACGACCCTAGTGTGGCTATTTCACCTGATCAGTTGGATAACATCGAAGTTGAACTCGAGGCGGTTGGGAACCGCAAGTCTATGCGTATTGTTGGGAACGATACGAAGCAGCTTCGAAGGAAGGCGGTGAAACTAGTCAAAGTCCAGTGGGGTGAGAATGAAAAAGACTGTACTTGGGAAACAGAGGAGGATATAAGGAAGAAGTATCCAGAACTCTTTGCCTAGTAGGGTTTTGGTAGTGATAGTTCCTTCCCTTGTTAGTAAACCGCATGCTAGGATAGACTTGTTTTGCATGTTGATTGTTGTTTTATGGTTGATAGGCATGCGGGACCCTTTGTGTGTTCTGGTTAGGGAATTTCGGGGGCGAAATTTCTTAAGGGGGGAAGAGTGTAACGACCCGTATTCTACGCATCATGGGATCGTAGAATATTTATTTCTTTCACATATGAAGTCGTATGGTCATGTAACTTTGGGAGACGATTATTGGGGTCATTTCCCATGTTCATGATTTTTGTCGATTTTTAAATGACCGTATTGCCCCTAGTTGGTACTGTTTTGGCCATAACTTTTGACTGGAAATGAATTTTGACCTGAAACCACTTCCATTGGATTGAATGATGGTTTCTCTTTCCGTAGAGTGGTCATAATAGCCAAACGGACTTACCGTTTTGGAGATATGGCTGAATTAAGGTTTAAAGGGTTATTTTCAGCTAATTGGGCTTAACCGGGTAATTAGCAGCTAGGCCCAAAGTGGGGATTCCGGGATTTGGGGTATTTAAGGGCTGCTAGGGTTAGGATTTCGGTTTTAGACTCATTTTTCTAGCCGCCACTTACCTCTTTCAAGCTCTAGCAATGGCCTCCAACACCCAAATCACCTTCTAATCACTTTCTAATCAAGTTTTGGCCTAATCTACCTCAAATCAAAGAAGATCTTCACCAAATCAGCGAGAGAGCTGCTGGAACACGTAGGGATTGGATCCAAATTAGAGATTATTTCAGATCTAAAGTTTGTTTGTGGCTAAGGTGAGTGATTTGCATAGTTCCTCACTAATTATGGTAATTAGCGAAGATTAGCGAAATTATGGCTCAGAAAAATCTAGAAAAATTCCCAAAATTCTAAAATATCATTTTATGCCTCTGATATGAATTTGGGTTAATTTCAACTAATTTTGCAAATCCCGGAATTTGGGGGATTAAGGGGTAATTAGTGTTAATTAGCGAATTTTTGCATGTTAAAAATCTGGAAAAATATTCATAAATTCTGAAATATTGCTTTAGACCTCTGATATGAATTTGGGTTAATTTGGTTAAGTTTTGTTAATCCTATGCTTAGTTGTTCTTAAACATGCTTAAGGGGAAATATGGGATTTTGGCTATGTTTGATCCATTTTAACCCATCTTATTGTTGTTTTGGTGTTTGAGGTCACTACTACATGTTGCTATGACTATTTGGTATGACTTGTGATTGTTTAGAATAGTTAGAATGGTCAAAAACGTCGTCGAATGGCGTAAACTGCTCGCTGGAAGAACTGCAGGAAATCAGCCCGAACCGAACCGGATCGGTGGAAGCAAAGGCGATCCGAGCCGATGGCGCGACCCGATCCGCCGATGCTTGAAGACCACGATCCGACGATGTGATCCGATCCGAGCCCTCCACCATGATCCACCTTCATGATCCGCTAGCAGCTCCGATCGCCAGAAGGAAGCACGACCGGATCCGACAGGGGCCCCACGAACTGATGAAGCACGACCCGACCCGAAGGAGCTTGTCACGAACCGATCCGTGGCGATGGACTTGGAGACCCTGACCCGATCCGCTGAAGGGTACTTGAACCGATCTGATGGAGCTGGAGGACCATGAGTTGATGGCGCGACCCGATCCGAATGGAGGAACTCGACCCGAACCAGTATGGTGACTGCGAACCAAACCAGGAGGCTATGAACTGAATGAAGACCGATCCGGAGGATGATGACTAAAACCCGAGATGCAAAGGTAGTCCAAATGGAAGTTAGAGCTCAGGATCCCGGGCCCAGTTGGGAACCAATGAGTTCACATCATGATTGGGCTTTGCTGCGGGACGTGTGCAAAGGGGTTGTCGGTATTCATAACTTTGGTTCACCACTGAGAGATGGATAGTGGGCTTGTAGTGATAGTTACACGGGATTCGATTCCGTCATTGCCCAAAGTATTAGGTGACCAAAGTAGTGGATATCGTATGCTTTACGCACTGAGTGAGGGATGTGAGGATGATTGCTATGCTTGATTGTTTGACATCACTATGACATTCACACCCCCACCCCCGTTATCTTTACACCATTTGAAAGGGCACCTTAGAGTGTTGTACAGTATGTAGTGCTAACTCTTTGGTTGCAGGTCCAGGTTCAGGTATGATTGGATTATACCTGTTATTGTTATGTTTTGTTGCTTATCGCTCATACCAGGCTTTATGTCTGACCCAGAGTTTTATGTCTCCTCTTATTACTCTGGGTGCTCACACGAGCAGACTAGAGACAGGTTGTGGTTAGCTGGTGATGCGCGAGTAGCTGATTCGGAGGCGAGCAGGAGGCTTCCACGTATGATATATAGATATTCTCCTTGTGTCGTTGGTGGTCGCTACTTGGGCATTAGTAGTGTACCTCCTTTATCTTGTTTTTGCTTTGAGACAGTTTGAAAAGTTGTAATAAGCTATATTTTGGATTTCCGCTGCTATGATGCTTAGTTCTGGTTTTTAGCTTATGCACTGTCTCTCCTGTTTTATGTCAAGTATGTTATTATTATATTTTGTTCCATGCGCTGTGAGACATATTACAGGTTCCTTGATTAGCCTATTCTCTTCTTTCTTTTTCTTCTGGCGACCGTCCCGTGCTAACTGGATATGTGTACAACGCACCTTTGGAGTAAATGTCGGTTGGTGCGGGGCGGGCCGTCACAGCATAGGAAATTGATAAGAAATTTTCTTCACCTTTCCTATGCCATAAGTCATGGAGTAGAAATGTCATAGGAAACTGGTAGGCAGAATTCGCGGCGCAGGAAATACGTCAACCATCTCTTATGTCTTAACTACGCCTGTAGAAGGCGTCGAAATCTTCTGCGCCATTTCAGTGACAATGTAGAAAACACCCTAATTTCATATGCGAATTTTTCTACACCTTTTCTACGCAATAAGACAGGGCCTAAGATTGGCGTAGGAATTTGATAGGCAGAGTTTACGGTGAAATTTCCTACGCCATAAGGCGTGGTGTAGAAAATTGATCGGCAGAATTTGCGGCATAGAAAAGATGTCAACCATCTCTTATGTCTTAACTACGTCTGTCGAAGGCATAGAAATCTTTTGTGCTATTTCCACTCCATTGTAGAAAACACTCTAGTTTCATAAGTGAAATTTTCTACGCCTTTCCTACGCCATAAGGCAGGGCATAGGATTGCCGTAGGAAATTGATAGGCAGAGTTTACAGTGCCGGAAAGGCATCAACCATCTCTTATGTCTTATCTACGTTTATAGAAGGCGTAGAAATCTATTACGCAATTTCCATTCTATTGTAGAAAACATTCTAATTTCATTCACAAAATTTGCTATGCCTTTCCTACGCCATAAGGCGTAGCGTAGGAATGGCGTAGAAAATTGATAGGCAGAATTCGCGGCGTGGAAAAAACTTCAATCATCTCTTATGTCTTAACTACGCCTGTCGAAGGCATAGAAATCTTCTGTGCTATTTTCACGTCATTGTAGAAAACACTCTAATTTCATATACGAATTTTTCTATGCCTTTCCTACGCCATAAGGCAGGGCGGAAGATTGGCGTAGGAAATTGATAGGCAGAGTTTACAGTGTCCGATTGGCATCAACCATCTCTTATGTGTTATCTACGCTTGTAGAAGGCATAGAAATCTCTTACGCCATTTCCACTCCATTGTAGAAAACATTCTAATTTCATTTGCGAAATTTCCTACGCCATAAGACGTGGCGTAGGAATGGTATAGGAAATTGATAGGCAGAATTCGCAGTATGGAAAAAACGTCAACCATCTCTTATGTCTTAACTACGCCTGTCGAAGGCGTAGAAATCTTCTGCGCTATTTCCATGTCGTTATAGAAAACACTCTAATTTCATATGCGAAATATTCTACGCCTTTTTACTATGCCATAAGGCAGGGCATAGGATTGGCATAGGAAATTGATAGGCAGAGTTTACAGTGTCGGAAAGACGTCAACCATCTCTTAGTCTTATCTACGCTTGTAGAAGGCGTAGAGATCTCTTATGTCATTTCCATTCCATTGTAGAAAACATTCTAATTTCATTCGCGAAATTTCTTACGCCTTTCCTATGCCATAAGGTGTGGCGTAGGAAATAGATAGGCAGAATTCGCGGTGTGGAAAAGACGTCAACCATCTCTATGTCTTAACTATGCCTATCAAAGGCATAGAAATCTTCTGCGCTAATTCCACGCCATTGTAGAAAACATTCTAATTTCATATGCGGAATTTTCTACGCCTTTCCTACGCCATAAGGGAGGGCGTAGGATTGGCGTAGGAAATTGATGAAATTTCCTATGCCTTTCCTACTCCATAAGGCATGGCGTAAGATTGGCATAGGAAATTGATAGGTAGAGTTCACGACGTAGGAAATTGATAAACAGAGTTTACGGCATAGGAAATTGATTACAGTTATTTTTCCTTTTTGAGTTATGAACGAAATTTTTTTGATATTAGATTGATCATTTTAGGAGGTGTTGTAGAAAGGTTGAGGATTGGATTCGAGTACTTCAAAACTGAGATCTATGAGTGAGTTTTTTTGCTTCTATAATTAAATGTATCATCATTTCCAATCTATTCTTGTTGATGATAAGAATGAAGATAGAAAACTATGTTATTAATTAATATTGTTTCAATCCCAGTTGTATATTTTCGCCTTTTATTTGTAGTGGCACACTATGATTACCGTGGTTTTATGTTTTTTAAATTTTACTAGTTACCATTTTATTTTATTTTCCACTTTCATTTTAAATTTAGCAAAACGCTTGAGGCTAAAAATGAGCTTGCCAAAGGACAGAGCCCGAAGGTGAGAATTCAAACATTTATAATAATCATAATATAATTAAGAGATTTTTTGATTAATCTTAGTTAGATATTTTGGATCCGAGGGTAACCCTTTTATCAGAAATTGCAACTCTGACCGAACTCATAGTTCATGAAAATCAATGCTTTGGACTCCTGGTGAAAAAGGTATATAAAGGACAGTTGCTCCTTTGTTTTTGTTTTGTTAACGAGAATAGAAGTTTATATTGATTGTTTTCAGTGAGAACTATGATACAAATTTAAGAAAGCTATTTAGCAGAACTTCATGACTATTTTTCTTATTGGTCACAGTCATCAAGAACTACGCCATAGATGACCTATTGCAACGAAAATCCAAGGTGTTGCTAGCTACAATGTAACGAAAACTATGCTAATTTTGTTCTATTGCAACACACACTTCAAGATGTTAGCATAGATATTAGCACGATGTTGCAGTAACTATAGATATATTCTAAATTAAAAAACTAAAAAAATTACACCTCAACAATCAGCATCATTGATTAAAACAAAATCTCAACCATCCATCAACTATCTATCATACCTCCTCTATTTCTTGCCAACACTTTCATTCAGCGCTTTTTTTCTCCATTTTATTCTCTCCCAAATCACCAAATTCTAGATCTGGACTTAGGGTTCTTAGGAGAATAAAAAATGGTGCCAATTGCTTTCGATTTCCATCGAAATTTCTTTAACAGCGAAACAAAGTTTATTGGCTTGGTCTCATTTCTGTGTAATCTGAACTATCGGAACCTAATCTTTCATTCACATGTGCTCCATCCCGGGTAAGTTTACTCTCACCAGTTCATGCTTGCGCCTGAAGGGGAAACATTGTTTAGCGCAGGTTTTAGTTTTATGCTTCACAACTCTTTTTGATTTCACGCTTTACTTCCACTGCTGCTCTCACTGCATTTCCCCAGTGATGATTCCAACCAGTTTACCATCTTCATCTATTACAGAAAGACGTATGTATTTTGTTTTGAGTAATAACCTTGCGGCATCTTCAAGATTGGTTGTTTCATGCACAACGAGTGGAGCAGGTAATGACACCTATGACTTTACCATTCATTTTGCTCACGCTACACCAAAACAGTCAATTTGACACACCAGGATTCAGAGATTTGATACTGTTTTAAGCCGCATTAAATTCGATAGGGCTCATACCCATATCAAAATTTCATATACTACATCTTAACAAATCCGTGTCTTCCCAATCTCGAAAATATGGTCGTAAATCATGACAACTTCGGATCATTCCCTTTTGGCTGGTCATAAACCCGTATCAAATCAGACTAATATTTTTTCCCCATTGAATTTTCCTTTCTTACCATTCCAAAAAAACAGGCCGCTTCTTTTCTAATAATTATCTCGATTCTATCTCCTTTCCCTTCTCCCCTTTCTCGATGAAAACCCTAGAAGTAAAATCCACACTCCAATTACGTAAAGAGAAATTGCGGCTCCTACTTTCATCACCTCGCGTCACAGCTACTCTACAAGAAGGCTAGACCTGTAATCACTGCAAAACTCCCCCTCCTCAACTCGTGTATTTGTAATCACTCGCGTATTTATTTTGGTAAGTTTATAATTTTTTTTCTAGGTAATCTGTACTTGTAATCACTCACTACAAAACCTTATTTTCAATCTATTTAGGACCAAATACTCTCGACGCATTGTTATTTAATATGATCGGAGGCCAATCGAAGAGGTTTGCCAAATTTAGGACCTCATGTCAGTGATATCATAAAGCGTGTACTATTCTGTGAAATCAACAACCAAGTATAAATCAAAATCTGAATAGGGCATCAATTTTGAATAGTTAGAATGCAAGTGAGATTTGTAGATTTGGACATTAAAATTTAACAAGCATCATTACTGTTATAGGCGAGACATACCCCTTTAGTAAGCAACATGGCAATCAAGTATGAGGTTCTTTAATGGTATTGCAAGTATATTAATGGAGGTATTTTATTAATCAAGCTAGGTAATGAACGTCACATGCATTGGCAAGCCACTTTGAAAATGGAGGTAATTTGGTTGGTGGTGACAAGTCACTTCAGGACAATTTCTGGGACTGGTAATCGTGGTTAACAATAATTTTATCATTAACATTAATTTTATCTCCCCATCTCATGTTGATGTTCATTTACTTATAAAGCAATTTTCACTTTTAGGAAGAATCTTACACTCATCCACTTAGAATCTGTGTTACCACAATTAATTTGTAGTTGATGATATTTTGGCTATGAATTATTATAACATTAAGGATCATATTTTATATGCGAAAAGTGAAGAGCTGAGTTGCTTAAATTGCTAAAGAAGTTTTATTGAATTGATAGAGGAGTAAAAGTAGAATATATATTTGAGCAAAAGTTTTATTGTGAAAATCAAAATTATGGTTATTCATATGAAGTATAAATAACAGTTGATATTTCACATGGTCTGCCAAATATTTAGCAACATTAAGATTTATTAGTCTAAGGTATCAACCATATCTAGTCGGTAGCTAATAAGAATTGGTTCACTTTATAGGTAGATGGGTATGAGTAAATACAGTTAGGGAGAATGAAAAAGAAAGAATATGAATGTGTGCATGAAGAAGAAATACAATAGGGTAAATATGGACGAAAAAAACAAAGTTGAGATGCTTGGAATTTAGTTGTACTATACCAACTACCTTTTAAACAACAGCTTTAAATGGCCAGTTAATGATTGATATCGTTTCCAAATTTAATATCAAATAGGATAGTATGAACCCAGTTAACTTATATGTTATGTGTTTGAATGTATTGTTTCATGTTGATGATTCTATGTAGGTGTACATGAGGATGACCATGTAGTAGTAATAAATCGTTGATGGTTTGTAGGCGTATGGATATTGGATTGTTTCTTGGTCCATACTTCATACATCATTATGGCATAGTGTTAGCTGAACATAGTTGTCAGTATCACTGTTCGTACAATGTTTCTTAATTTTGGTATGAACATTAGTTTAGTTGGTCTGATAAATGAAAGACCGCTTCATATTGTCTTATTACATTAACTAAAATTAACTTAGTATGAACCATAATAATTTACTTTTATTTCTAGCATTTTTGATCTGTAATCTTCTCAATAGTTTAAATTATTAAGCGTGATTATTTTGATTTTTTAGCATGTAATATATTATGTACTCATAAATTAACCCATTTGTGATTTGCTCTGTGTCTACTAAAGCATAGCGGTATATTTTTTTCTTGAGGTATATTATTTCTTGTAATATAGTTTGATAAGTCTAGATTTTTAATAATAATGAAAACAGAGTTTTATAAATGCTGCTAAGTCAAGGTATATTTTCCATTTTAATATAACTTGGTTAGTTAAAAAAATTCCTAGAGGTTAATATACATCTATATTGAGTCTTCGTTTACATCTATGCAAAGACTTCCAACAGAGTTGGACTATTCAAAGATTTAGCTTACAGTTTTTATGGCAGTGTGTTCTTTTAAAAAAATCTCTGTTATATGTTGCTGAATATGTTCTAGTCTATACAACCTTTAGTGTACAAGTAGATGCCATAAGCTTTAAGTATATTATGCACATTTTGCTGCATCCCGTGCAAGGTACTATGTTGAAGAGGATTCAAACTCTGGCAGTACCCCAAGCGGCGGAATTAATTATGAGAGGAATTAATTATATGAGAGGAATTAATTATGTTTTGGTAGTATATATGAGAGGAATTAATTATGCCATTACATAGAGCTGCATAACAATGGCTCAGTGGGCTTCTTGTGCTAGTCCGAATACTCCTAAAACCTTACATGCATAATTTTATTTAAATTGCTTATATACAAACATGCAAATGAATGCTAGAGTGTTTATCTCCACACAATCATAGACAGAAATTTGTAATAGCAATCGACTGATCTATTCTTGTTCCTATGAGAGCAAATCACTAACTGTGGATATGCTTGCTTTAATGATAGAAGTGTAACATTCTCGATATCCTATACAAAACGATATATTCTATGTTTTAATTTTTATGACCTTGCTATTCATTTTCTTCTACTGTACTTTTGACTGAGTTGCCATTTCCTATTGGTAGTAGAAAAGATATACATAGACTGGTTTCTAATTCTCTTTTGGTGCTTTTTGAGATCTAATATTGAAAACATGCCTGGATTTAATTGTTCACTACATATTTTAGTAACAACTAAAGGGTTTGTTGTTAAGGATACATTTATAGTTTAATCAACATTATAGTTTACGACATCATATTCATGTATTATAATTATTTGGGTGGCACATTGAAGAATATTTTATTACTCTATTACATCAGTTCATGCTGTTAATACTTAGTTCTTTTTTAATGTAATCTGTGGGCAATGAAGCATTTCAAGTATCAAGACATTCAGAGGCAGTCACTGGTTAGTCAGTAACATTTGCATACATTACATAGTAAATAGTTCAATGTAGGTTGGTCAGTCACTGTTTAGGAATGAGAATGTTGACGATGAATCATGGGGAGAAGCTATAGCTGAAATCCATGCAGATGCGGACCTCTTGTTCAAAATGATAGGAGAAGCATATGCCACATTGTCTGACCCCTCAAAGGTACAAGCTATTCTTTGTATTTATTTGATTGTATACTATGTACGTGGAACGTGAGATGCAAAAGTTTTGCTAGATTACTATTTATTTGATTTAGACACTATTATAATATCAGAAATTTTTTGATATTGAGAAATGTTTTGAACATCAAATCATGTTGTTTTTAAATCGTTTACTCACCCCAGTCCCATGACTAACCCGGAGTTTATTTTTCTATGTTTCATTTAACTCGTGGTACCAAAATTTGTACGGGCAATCAAGTAGTTCAGGATTTTCCATATATTCTTGGAGGAGCTCGGAGCAGGAGGATTCAATGCTAGATATATGAGTTTATTTCCATTGTATTGCAGATGTATTGTACGCTGATGATATATGTAAGTACAAATACAGTTGTATTTCAAGTACTGTTATATAATTTATTTTGTTCAGTTTCGCAGTAAGACTCGCGATACTTTGATTCTGTTGTGATAATTCATGATATGCATAACAAGAAAAACATTCACTTTCTAAGTTTCTAGTCATGTGATATCATTTCAGAATGGTGCGTGCTATTATTTTTAGAAAACATACGAGATTCAAATAGGTTAAAGCATGATCTAGGGTTTGTGTTAGTCGATTTGCAATGGAGGTAAAAGAAATTTTAGATTAATGTTTATTTCAGAAACTGGTAAACGAAGAGAAATAATAGGTATCGGATTTGAAGGGGTAAACCTTGAATTTAAGAAGAAAAGTGGAAAGGAATTAGGGTGGGATTTGAGAATGAGAAGAATCTGCGGTATCAGGCGAAAAATCGTTGAAGAAGGGGCAATTTTATATTGCTTCAGAGAAATTGATTTTGGTAAAGGACAATAAACAAACCTAAATGCCGAAAGTCATGACTAGCCTCGTGCCTTCAATGTACTAACCCATGACCTACCTCCCTGGTGTATGGATCTGCCTCCCAATACCTGACATATAGAATAATTTACCCCTAGTTTGTATATTGTAATCTTTTGTTACATACGATGGGCTAAGAGCATGTATATTTGATTCAAGGCTTATGGATGATGCACATTTTAGACCACTAAAACTTTTCGATGGTTTCATAGTGCTAAAGCTCATGATAGAGGGTCTTGGATCTGGCCAATGATGATTCTAGGGAAGTGACAAGTGAAAGAGCCACAGGAGATGGTTGATATTGCTGAAGATGCCATTTTAGATGAGTGACGTATGACGGATTTGACGAAATGGCATTCATTCCTATGTTTTGCTCTAGGTTTTATGTAATTATCGAATATATTTTTCTTATAGGCTAGTTATATGTGTTTAGTCATTTTAGTTCGTTTAGTTGGGGAATAAGATGAGTTCAGCGATTTTAAAACAAGCAGCAGTTGGAGGGGATTTCAAATTTGGCTTTGTTTGGGATTACGAGAATGGTGGATTGTTTTGAATGTCTGAATGCAGTGGTGAGGGTAGTTTTAGAAGTTGTATTATAGGAGGTCGCTGAGCAAATTCGAAGAAGGAAGTTGGTTGTGTGTATTTGGTTGCAAGTTCTAGTATTTTTGGTGGTTGATCTCACAATTTGGGTTTTGAATTTGTGATTTGCTGGTGGATAGTTTCGAAGGAGGCGTCGAATGTTGAAGCAATTCTGGTAGGGGTAATGGTTTGATGTTGAAATGGTGATGTTTGCTTTTAGGAGACTCGATTTCGAAGGTGAGTGGTTGTTGCGTGGATTTTTGATTGGTGTTAGAACTGACCGGAATGAAGCTTCTGATTGGAAAGGAGTGGTCGATGCAGTGTTCGAACTGATTCGAGGTGGGACGGTGTTTGTGGTGGAGATTGTACAAGTGACCGGTGTTGCAAATGTAGGTTTGTGCTGCTGCAAGTTGTAGAAGTTTTTGATTTGTGAGGATGTTAAGTTGGTCATTGAAATGAGTTGAAGTCTAGGTGTAGGTGTTCATATGGTGGTTGTGATGATCTGAATTCGGCGAACAAGGTAACAGGAAGTTACTCAGAGGCAGTTAGCGTACAGCTATAAGGCAGTGATTTTATGAAGTGGATGATTCGACTATGGTTTGTATTGTAGGCCAGAGCGCGATGGGTCAGTGGAAGGATTAGTTTATGGGAGTATTGCAATGATGCTAGGCTGATGGGTATTATGGTGGTAGGACTGGGGTTGGTGGCGCTGTATGAATGGAGATGTAGTTTTGATGCGCCGGTTGTCGAGAACTGAGTTGCGTGATGAGGCAGATGATGATCTAGTTTATGCGTGGATGGGGTGCTTTGCTGGATCATGCAGACATGGTTTTAGAGTTTGGCGTTAGTGAATTGGAATTGGGCAGTGAAACGACCTGGGGAATCTGCGACCTTGGTTATCGACATAAACTTAATGTCGATTATCCAAGCATCAGAAATACCGGATAGTTAATAGAAAGAAGTTAGAGGGTGAGAATAGATAAGATAGAAAATTAGAATAGAAGAAGAAGAACATACAACCCAACAAAGTAACATGAATCTCACAGTGGAACAAATAAAATATAACATAACTTTGAAATAAACCCAGTATATGTATACAATAACATTTATCAGAGTACAACACTTACAACACAGCGGAAATAAACAATTGCTATATAATCTTGAAGCCTCCTACTCCAAGCTCTCAGTATATCTGTAAAATCCCGACTACTTGACTGCCCGTACAAATTTGGGCACCCAAGAGTTTAGGAAAAAACAAAAAAATAAACTCCGGGTCAGTTATGCGACTAGTGTGAGTAACCAATTTAAAATAGTTTGAGAAAATAAACGATATCTCATAAGACCATACCGTATAACGGGGAACGGGTTTTTCCTTTTTGAGAATCTAAAACACTTGATTTAATTTTCAAAATCCCTTTGAAACAAACGATAATCTTTATATCAAAAATCCTTTTGATATTATAATAGTGTCTATCAACCACAATATAATAATCATCTAGCAGAACGCTTCCATCTCACGTTCCACATACATAATATATACTCAAAAATCGCGGGCGCTTATTAGGTAATGAATTCCAACTGGAAAGGTATGGGACCACCTTCCGACAGTGTATCTCTAGAGAGGAATACACCGGGTTCAACAAGAACATCTTGTAACCTAGGCTAAACATGACCGGTCACTCATTTCGCTTCAGTGTACCGAATGTATTATCACCAACGGTTGGGATCAGCAACCATTTCTCGAAAGGGACAACATCGAAATAGATTGTAAAAGTAAATGGAATTTCTCTAGATCAGGTGACAATACACCCTAATTGGCAGCTAACCACTTAAGCATGCGACCTACCCGATTTTATACCGTTTCCCGGTTGTGAGGCTAGAGGCCACGCTTATCTCTAACAGATCACACATTTATTCACTTTGAATGTCACATCGTCATACCCGCCGAATCACCAATTGATTCCTCCAAAAATACTATGGGTATACAGCTAAGAGAAACGAGTTCCTCCACCACCAAACATAAATACGTTTGAAGAGATCAACTTACGCGATCTATTAAATATACTCTGTCAGACATTCTTCCATATAGGTTGTCCTGGGACTGGAAAAACCGAAGGCATTATTCTTTAAATCCATTTTAGGCAATTTCTACCTAGGATCGCCAGAACATCCCTTGCTTAACCTCGTCTTAAATTATCTTCATCATATTTGATTCGCAACGCTAATGCCCATACGGAGTGGTTTTCATATAATAAATCTGATCCTGGTCTATCCTTATTGACAATAGAAATGGTCAAAAACTTTGACAGTCGGTGATTTAACTGTCAAAGAAAACATGTGAACAAACAACGGTCGTATTTCCAAATGGAAATTTTACCGATCAATCGTCAATCAGCATTTTCTCCTTTTAAATCAATTCATCATTAATTTATTCATTTACCCCTTTTCCGTTTCCATATATATTCAGAAATTCTTATTTTCTAAATCTGGAAAATATACCTTATTCACATTGGAAAACGTTTCTATTTCTTATTCATGCGTCACTATCATTCCACGTCCATTAATCTATAACTGTAAATTAGTAAGAGAACAATTCCCTAATATTAATCCCGAAGGTCGAAACCAACATCAGATCGATACCCAGAAATCCATTCAACTTAACTAATCTCTAGTCAGTTTCTAATTTCTTTAACTCTGTTTCTTATCTTCTTATCAAATCATTGCTTACACAACTCTCAGATTCAGTTTGTAAATCCAGTTCTTTTATAAAACGTTGATTATAATGATAATGTTATAATCTCTACTTTCGATACAATCTAACTCCAAATTATACTGTTATTTCTCAAATTGAATAAAAATAATTTATTAAATAAATAAATGAACCTTGATTTAAAAACGGAAAGTAAATAGTACCTTCCTACATTCGATATAATCGAATCCCAATGTATAATTCTCTTTTGAATAAACTATATTCGATTTAACTCTATTTCGAATACTTAATTTCGATTAACTCTTTTCGAATAACTAATTCGATTAACTCCTTTTTCAAATGATCTACCTCCGATTTAATTCTCTTTCGAATAACTAATATTCGATTAACTCTCTTTGATATTCACTGATGAATTTACAATCCAAATTATGCACTGGTAATTATTTTTAATTTATTTATAAACATTTTTCATAAATCACACTACTTGTTTTTATTATTAAACAAGTTATTTATTCCTAGCCATTTGAAATTTCATTTATATTTGAATTCCTGTTTCAAAAATCCGATCTTCTTTATAAATGTTTTTATTTTCAAAACATTTATTTTAATCCATTATTCGTATTCAATATGAATAACATTTCTTTTATAATCTTCTTCTTTGCAAAAATACTTGCCTTAATCCATATTCATATTCAATATGAATAATATATTCTTTATATAATTAAAACAATTTGGTTTCGTATTTAAAATATTATCTTATTTTAAACATTCTATTTATACTTCTATTTATAAACAATTCATATAAAATCTTATTTTATATTCAACATTTTAATAATTCCATTAATAAGTCTTGTTAACACTACGTTCATATTCAGTTTCAAATATTGATATTAAAATTGATTCTTACTTCTCTATATAAGTTCTGACTTATATATTCCATTTATCTAAATGATAAATATTTTACTTAATTTATAAAATATTATTTATAAATTAATCTGCATCATTTTTCTGTTTACTTCTTTATATAAGTTCAGACTTATATATCTTTATTTATCAAATGATAAATATTTTCCTTAATTTAGAAACATTATTTAAAAATCATTCTTCTCAATTTATTTGTTAAAAACATATTTTTATTTAATATCTATTTTAAATAAATCAATTCATATCGCTATTATAACTCGAAATCCCCTTTTTATAATTCTATTTTTTTTAATATTTCCTTTTATAAAATCTATTGATTTTTTAAAATTCCTTTATCTCAATATTCACCTTGAAATCACTCTTATAAAATCCCGTGACTTTATATAATAATTTATTTGAATATACGTATTAAAATTTCTCTTTTTATAAAATCTGTTGATTTTATCAAATATACTTATTTCAATATACACATTGAAAATTTTCCTTTTTACATCCCAGGGTTTCTTATGGTATTTAAAATATCAAATGACAATGATCAATATCATCCAAACACACATAATCAATAACAGATTATATACTCAGTCATATTTCACAATATATGAAAACAGTAAAATAAATGTTGAGGAATCTAGTTGGACCCCTCCAACCTGTTTCCTTGCATTCACAGATGTTAAACAATATAATATATCGATTTCATTTCAATATGAAATATTCTAATAAACAGAATCAATATTCGATTAACGATTTATATATATATCGTTATCTATAATTTTTACCAATAAATCAGCAATTCAACCAAACAATCATCACACAGGAATCAATCATCATTTATCAATACTAGATTTTATTTATAAAAATATAAACCAGTAGAGTTAGTGAGTTTTACTCACATTGGACGTTCATCGTTAAATAACGATAACTGTTGGCTGATTCAGACAGACAAATTATTTCGCTATAAATTGTAACGAGCTCTAATTAACTCCAAGTCAGTTCCATTGCGTAGCCCTCATCCATACGATCCCAATACGACAAACGATTTGTAAAACTAATGATGTATGAGAGAGATATGGTGTTAACAAGTTTATATACCAATTTGAATTAAAATAAACTCAGTTTTATTTATATAATTGGACCTCACTTGGTTTTAAACGGCCCATCTTCTTCTTAGGAAATCAGACCCGCTACTTTTCCCCTTTCTTCCACAAAACTCGTGTACCTCGCGCTCCATGATAATAGTCACTCACACTAGTTAAATTACCGATCCTTCTTACTTTCACCATTCTCTCAATTCACCATTATTCTTCAAACGGATTTCACCACTGTTCTTATCTTCAAACTCCCCTCCATATGCACTCATCAATACTCAGCTCGAACTTGTTCTCACATTTCCGTTCTTCCAAAACTGGTCTCCAGGTACGAGACATCAACTAGTCTCGATCCTCACTAGAAATTCACGACGGATGCTAAACACAACCATGAACCCGAATCCAACCTCCTTTCCATGAATTGATGTTTTAAAAACCCGCAAACATGAGCCCTAGCTCACGTATAAATTTTTCCAGCCAACATAAAAAGCGTCGAACCCATAAATAGATACATAGAAAAGAAGAGAAAGCTATGAGGAGTATAATGATATGATTTTTTGGGATTTTAGGAAATTTCTATGATTTTATATGAATTTATAAAGGATCGAAATCTTTAACTGAATGGAAAAGAACACAACGGCGCATTCCTTGACCACAGAAAAATCAATTTAGGGTTAGAAGGATGTTAAGGGGTTTTTATAGGAGAATTTAATTACTTTTATATTGATTATTTTATTTCTTTTTATTGAACTACGGCTTGTATTTATCATTAAAAATCCGTGTGATCACACATGGTATCCAAAAATCCTGAAAATGGGCAAGCTGCTAGAGTTTGACATTACGGACCCAATGAAACTGGTTTCGTCGAATTCGGATTTCGTTTGCTCACACAGCGTATTTTAAAGTGAAATAGTTAACTGTTTTGCACATTAAAATTCCGTACGGTCACATACTGACTCCAAAATTTACAAAAATTGAAACCTAACAATAATTTAATATTCTGGATCCAACAAAATTAGTTTCGTTGAAAACGGAGTTCATTTGTAAAACTGGTTATTTTTAAAGCTCTAAATAAACCAATTTAAATATAAATATATTTAAAAATAATTAAATTAAATATTTATAAATTAATATTATCGTATATATTCACAACAGAATATTATCCGACTTCAACATATACATATCTGGATTTACAACTCGACATTTCAAATCCAAATTAAATCAGTATTGAATTTATATTGAAAATCCTTTTATAATATAAATAAATCATTATAAATTATAAAGGAATTCCATAGCGACTTTTCAAAAATTTGATTTGGACATAACTCACAATCTACATGAGGAAATCTCGATTTTTCTCTTCTATTAGAAAAACATAGTTCATCGGCTCCGAACGTTTCTTGTTTCATAGAAATCCGATCTAAAACGGATTCTGTATAATCAATTAAAGTTCGAATCGCCAAATTACGAATTGCCGCCCCATTTCGAGCTCGATTATAATTATAATATAAATTATACGTTCAGTTGACATTTATAAATAAATTTGTTAATATAATTCAATTCTGAACTGAATATATATATATATATTCTAAATTGTCCAATTCACGCAATATTGTGAATTCTGTTATTTCCGATTATTTCGAAAATAAATATATTATTCTATTATTTATATTAATTAAATATACAATATTATTTAATTAAACGACCATTTAAATCTGTAAATCACTATTTAAATAATTAAATAAACTAGTTATTATACCGTAAAAATACGGGTCGATACATTCTTCCCCCCTTAAAATAATTTCGTCCTTGAAATGGCTAAGGTAGAAAACAAACCCTATTAACTGGGTAAAAAATTATTTGTTTGCTTTTTAACTCCAGTTTCAACTGAACCGATTATTTCAATTAAATTATTAATTTACTCTTACTAACTAAAATTTTCAAAAATCCTGAAATTTTTCTAACACCTTAATTTTCCAAAAATATTCGCCAGCACCTCCTTTTACTGGTCAATCGGTACAACTACAACTCGCCTCTTTAGGCCTTCTCCAATCCAAAAGAAAATCAAACAGCCAAACGACTTGCCAAATCGGCTCATAAATCCCCAAACTCATATAAAAATAAACTTGTACCTTTTTGTCGGGCATATCATTATATTCTTCTCATTTACTACCAAATCAACATATACCAATGTCATCCAGTCAAACTCAAATCACTTTTATCTTCAACACAACCATTCGCTTATCCAAACCAAATATCATTCTCAGCTTCGAATTCTTAACACACCAACCCAATATACTTAACCATGTTTAGTATATTTCCACATTTCATTAACTAATTAATTCCTCCAACCAGTTATCTTCATCTCAGAACTCTAATCTGTTTTTTTTTTCATTTTTTTTCATTCCTATCTTTTTAACTTCTTAAGTTAAATTTAAATTCCTGGGTTTTATACTTTTAACCCAGCTTGAAATCATATACAACAATAGTAATTCAAAACTCTTGAATTTTTAATAACTTATTTTCTCCAAACAATTCAAAACAAAGTCTTTGGCAGTAATCCGTCACTTATAAACTCGAAAATGAACACTAATGATGTGGCCAGCATATTAGAGTTATTTCCCAGCGACCGAAGTGAGTTCAATACTATATCACTTTTCAAAACTCATATTCAATACTCCATTTTGAAATCAGTTCAAAATATCCTTCACACTGTTTGAAAACATTTCCAAAATCTCCCAGGATTTTAAAATTTCCTTATATTTAATCCAACACCATTCACAAACTCTTTTTCACATTTCCAGAGTTTTAATTCCAATTTTGATTTTAAATTCAGATTTAATCCATTTGATTTCATATACTACACTTATATGAATCCCGATTGGCTATTTACATAACCATTTTACTTTTATAATCTCATTTGATTATAATAACAACCAACACATCCTATATACTATAATAATCCAAATATAAATCATTCCTTTATATCAAAATATTGTTTGAGTAAAATTATTTCATTTACCCTCTTTTCAAAACATACCGTGTCGATTCATCGTATTCGAGTGTTTAGAAGCTCCTACCGATACATTGGATCAAACTGATCGATCAGAACCCATAAACAACTCAACCAACAAGTCTTCACAATATAAAACCATTTCATATTAAATAACAAATACGTACTCATATATATATATATATATATATATATATATATATATGCACTCAAACTCAATCTAGGGTATTACTAACCCCATCTCTACTAAGCTATTCCACAGAGCCAAGGTAATGACTTAACCTCGCTCTGATACCACTATAATGACCCGGGGAATTTGCGACCTTAGTTATCGACATAAACTCAATGTAGACTATCCAAGCATCGGAAATACCGGATAGTTAATAGAAAGAAGTTAGAGGGTGAGAACAGATAAGATAGAAAATTAGAATAGAAGAAGAAGAACATACAACACATCAGAGTAACACGAATCTCACAGCGGAATGAAAAAAATGTAACATAACTTTTAAATAAAACCAGTATATGTATACAATTAAATTTATCAGAGTACAACACTTACGACACAGCGAAAATAAACAATTGCTATATAATCCTGAAGCCTCGTGCTCCAAGCACTCAGTATATCTGTAAAATCCCAACTACTTGACCACCCGTACAAATTTGGACACCCAAGAGTTTAGAGAAAAAAACAAAATAAACTCCGGGTCAGTCATTGGACTGGTGTGAGTAAATAATTTAAAATAGTTTGAGAAAATAAACGATATCTCATAAGACAACGCCGTATAGAATGGAACGGGTTTTTCCCTTTTGAGAATCTAAAACACTTGATTTAACTTTCAAAATCCCTTTGAAACAAGCGATAATCTTTATATCAAAAATCCTTTTGATATTATAATAGTGTCTATAACCATAATATAATAATCTTCTAGCGGAACGCTTTCGTCTCACGTTCCACATACATAATATATACTCAAAAATCGCGGGCGCTTATTGGGTAATGAATTCCAACTGACAAGGTATGGGACCACCTTCCGACAATGTATCTCTAGAGAGGAATACACCGGGTTCAACAAGAACATCTTGTAGCCCAGGCTAAACATGACCGGTCACTCATTTCGCTTGAGTGTACCGAATGTATTATCACCAACGGTTGGGATCAGCAACCGTTTCCCAAAAGGGACAACATCGAAATAGATTATAGAAGTAAATGGAATTTCTCTAGATCATGTGACAATACACCCTAGTTGGCAGCTAACCACTTAGCCATGCGACCTACCCGATTTTATACCATTTCCCGGTTGTGAGGCTAGAGGCAACGCTTATCTCTGACAGATCACACATTTATTCACTTTGAATGTCACATCATCATACCCGCCAAATCACCAAATAATTTCTCCAAAAATACTACGGGTATACAGCTAAGAGAAACAAATTCCTCCGCCACCAAACGTAAATACGTTTGAAGAGATCAACTTACGCGATCTATTAAATATACTATGTCAGACATTCTTCCATACAGGTTGTCCTGGGACTGGACATACCGAAGGCATTATTCTGTAAATCCATCTTAGGAAATTTCTACCTAGGATCGCCAGAACAACCCTTTCTTAACTCCGTCTTCAATTATCTTCATCATATTTGATTCGCAATGCTAATGCCTATACGGAGCGATTTTCAGATAATAAATCTGATCCCGGTCTCTCCGTATTGACAACGGAAATGGCCAAAAACTTTGATAGTTAGTGATTTAACAATCAAAGAAAATTGCGTACAATTAACAGTCATATTTCCAACTGGAATTCTTACCGATCAATCATCAATCAACATTTTCTCCTTTTAAATTAATTCATCTTTAATTTATTCATTTACCCCTTTCCCGTTTCCATATATATATGTATGTATATATGTATATGTATTCATAAATTCTTATTTTCTTGATCTAGAAAATATACCTTATTAACATTGGAAAACGTTTCCATTTCTTATTCACGCATCACTATCATTCCACGTCCATCAATCTCTAACCGTAAATTAATTCCCTAAATATTAATCCCGAAGGTCGAAACCAACATCAGATCGATACCTAGAAAACCATTCAACTTAACTAGTCTCTAGTCAGTTTCTAATTTCATTAACTCTAATTCTTATCTTCTTATCAAATCATTGCTTATGCAATTCTCGAATTCAGTTTATAAATCCAGTTCTTTTATTAAACTTTGGTTATAACGACACTCTCTACTTTCGACATAATCTATGTAACAACCCGGAAAATCAGAACCAATTTAAAATTTTTATTTTGGCAATTTTACTGAGTTTTGAATATTTAAAAAGATTAATTTTAAATAATAACGACGAGAAATTTATTTTCAACAGAATTAGAACGTATATATTTATTTGAATCGACGTTAGAATATAAATATTTATTTTAATTATAAAAGGAATTGGAAATGGCGCGGTAGTTTGAAAATTCGATTTCAAATTTCAAATGAATCTACAGGATTCAAAGTAAACTGGATTTTAGTGAAATAAAAAATATTTGAATCTATTTGAAAATATATTTCCAAGGAACCCGAAAAATTGAAATTTCATAGCGGGAATAAAAAGTTATGTCCAGTTGAAAATTCAGAATAGTCGCTATGGAAATATAGCCCTTAGAAATAGCGATTTTGCAAACGACCTCCGTTTTCGACGAGACCATTTTTGTTGGATGTAACAACCCATAAAATATGAACCAATTTAAAAATTTTAAATTGGCTATTTTAGTGAATTTTAAATATTTAAAATGAATATTTTAAAAAATAACGACGAAAAGTAGTTTGAATCGATGTTTGAAAATGAATATAATTATTTTAAATTATAAACAAGGCCTGAAATGGCGCGGCAGTTTCAAATTTTCATTTCAAAATTTGACTGACTCTACCGGGTGCAAAATAAAACGGATTTTAGTGAAACCAAAAATATTTAAAAATGTTAGTGATTATCTTTCTAACGAATATGAAAAATCAAAGTTTCGTAGCGGGAGCCAAAAGTTATGGCCAAATGAATTTTCAGAAAGGTCGTTACAGAGAATATATCGCCCTTGAAAATAGTCATTTTGCAAACGACCTCGGAATTCGACAAAACCACTTTTGTTGGATCCGGGGTGTGAAGTTATTGCTAGGTTTCAAAGTTCATAATTTTTTAAGTTAATATGTGAGCGTAGCAAAGGAAAATGTATTTTGGTCAACTACAGTTAAATTGGATCGACCAGAAAATGGTCATTTTTTAAACGGTCTTAGAACTCAACGAAACTTGTTTTGTTGGGACCATATCGTCAAAACATAGCTAGATTTATTTTTCGGGAATTTTTAGAATCGGTATGTGGCCTTGGCAAATTGGAATGTACGTTCAAATCAAATATTGAATGTTTTATATTTTAATTTGAAGAAAAACTGACTGAAATTGTCGAATGGGCCTACAAAAAATATCCCATTGTGTTCGGAATTGGGGTATTTAGCTAGGAACGACAGTCGTTGGCTTTGATTTAGAGTTCGTGTGCGAAAACCCTATTTTTCGAATTAATATAAATCTCGGCAATAGAATTAATCCATTCATAAATAATAAAGGGGCGGAAAGGATTTTCTCTCTCCCCGATCAACGCCGAAACCGCTTCGCCAACTTCCCAGTCATTTTCCGGCCGATACACTACGAATTAGACCCTGCTCTAGTTGGGGATTTTGTGGAGCTTCTCCTTCTCTTCAAATCCATAGCAACCCCACCTCCTATCGTCACCTGTAGCACCGGGATCGAGCCCCCAAATCCCGAACTTCAATGCGCCGCCGCCGCTCCCTAGCCAGATCAAACTGGACCCCACCACCCTGCGCCTGAAGCCCTCTCCTCCCTCTTCCTCGCGGTGAAGACCGATCGACGAATCGTTGCACGGTTTGGTCGCAAATCGAAAACCTAGTTTTGAAGATTTTTAGAGAGGTACGGCTGATATTATTTAAACTGTTTAATAACACTTTCAAACGCTATGGTTTTTGATTTCACAATAAAAATCATATCTTTTTCGTTTTTGGTCGAA
Source organism: Allium sativum (assembly GCA_030737875.1). Lineage (NCBI taxonomy): Eukaryota > Viridiplantae > Streptophyta > Magnoliopsida > Asparagales > Amaryllidaceae > Allium > Allium sativum. Next base: position 1,009,091,172 of record CM060912.1, on the reverse strand, counting down.
ATCCAGTGAAACAAGAGATAGTGGACTCGTGTGGACGTCTTCTACATTCTAGAAGAGACCGCATATTTTTCTGAGCTTTCTGCTATTTTTGGAGGAGTGGAACCCAATGTGAGATTTCTAAATTATAAACGATATGGAACACAATGATGTATAAATTATATAGTCGATATACGAGTTATATAAGCATTGTACACATCATGTATAAGCGTTGTATAAGTTGTATGTTCGATGTATAAGTTATATATGTGTTGTAAAAATTATATATGCGTTGAAATAAAATGAAATTAATTGAAGTGAAATCGAAATATAGTTATATACGTATATATATATATACTCCCCTCGTCCACAGACCATGGACAATATATATTGGTTGTGATATTGTTTGGATTATTGGTTGATGTGAAATTTGGTGAATACCATGAATGGTTGATTGAAAATGATTGATGGTGATTGAAATCCCAATAGGATTAGTATATCGGAAAATTCGCCTACGTGCGAACTAGATATTTAAAATCCCCATTGTCAAAAACCGCAAGATTTTAAGGTAGAGCGAGGAGTCGTACTAGGGATGGTCCTTGTTTTAACTACCCTGCCGTTATGCTGCCGAAATTTTCAATAATATTCAAGTGTTAGAATTATTTTCATGTGTTGAAACTATATTCGTGTGTTGAATAGAAATTCATGTGTTGAATAGAAATTCATGTGTTGAGTAAATTATTTGAAAGATAAAAATCACATGTTTATTATATACATAGCCTATATAAAATATAGTATTTTAAATAAATAGTTTTAACACCAAAAATAACATTTTTACCTTATGTATAGACTATATAAAATAATCGTGTTTTGAAATAAATTGTTTTACAATAAAAATAACATTTTTATTATATATATATATAAGCTATAGAAAATATTCATGTGGTGAATAAAGGACTAGAACGATAAAAATCATATTTTTATCGTGTGTGTGAAGTCGAAAACATTCATGTGTTGAATATATGGATTCAACAATAAAATCTACATTTTTATTGTGAATATGAAGTGTTAAAAATGGTGATGTGTGAAATAAATATTTTTGATGATAAAAATATCATTTTGGTCAAATATATAAAGTGGATATGGTTTTTAAAGCAAAGAAAGAATTATATTTATATATATTTATATAAATCTAATTAAAATATAGTGAATAACGAAGCTGCAGTTCGTGTTTTGAAACCGTGATTTCAAACGATTAGTGCGGGAGATCCGACCATCGGATTTTCCCGAAACCGAAACCGTTGGGTTCGCTTTGGAAATATCTTTCCAACGACACCAACTTTGTGAAGATCCAATGGTTGGATTGTCTGGAATGTTTAATTCAAATCTGAAGAAAAACAGCGCCAGAATCGATTATATTTATATGAATATAAATATAATTAAAATAAATCGAATAAAGACGCTGCAATTCGTATTTTGAAATCATAACTTCAAACGACCAGTGCTGGAGATCCGACCGTCGGATTTTCCTGAAACTAAAACCATTGGATTCGTTTTGAAAAGATCTTTCTAATGATATAAAATTTGTGAAGATCCAATGGTTAGATTTTCAGATATATGTAAATCAAATCTGAAGAAAAACAGCGCCACGGCCGCGTTATGGCCTGAAGCGTTGTTTTGAATGAATTGGCTATTTTTAAATAAATAAAAATAGCGATAAATCATGATAAAATATTATAAACGATATGGAATGGAAATAAACTGAATTTTCTCGGTTTATGTGATATTTGATGGTTGAATGTATTTGGTGTGAAAAATACATTAATCAATTTAACTAGTGATATCGAATAATTTAACCGTTGAAATGAAAAGATTTGAAATTCTAAATATACGTGAATTATTTGGAAAGGCCGAGTTGATTCTCATTTCAAATAATTAATCGACGAGTGGAAGTCGAAGATATGAAGACGGTGCAAGGCCGATGATCTTCACGTCGAATGGAGGGGTGATACTGATGCTCATGATGGGAGTTGCTACCTTGAAGGGGCTGAAGTAGTAGCCGTCCGGGCGTACTTGTTGATTGTACGGATATGCGAGGTATTGAGTGCCTCCGGTTTCGTTCAGACCCAGAACGAACGTGTAAATGGATCGTGTGTCTGACATTGGATTTTTTTCTATGCAGATTGATCTCTATTAAATATATATCTGTTTGGCGGCGGAGAATTTATTCTCTTGCTTAACGCCCTTCTCTGAGACGTACGAGCTCAAAGGTTATATATAGATAGAAATCAGTCACATGGCATGAGTTGCCTGTGTGGCATGCCTAAGTGGCAGATGATCAAGGCTTCTGATGAAAAGCAAAGTCTTGTGGTTGATGATCAAAGCGCGACCTGTGTGGCATGACTTTGTGTATAATGTTGATTCGCGAGCCTCACACCCCGGTATGGACTAGAAACGGGAGAAGGATCCAGGGAGGACATGCATTTCTTTCTAGCTAGGGTGGTGTCAGTGACCTACCAGCCCTGACATTTATATTAGTTTTACCTGTGTGGTTATTGCTGTTGCGAGGCGCCTCGGATATATCGGTCGATCCGGGACCGATGGAGTCATTGGGCTCATTTACGCCCCAAAGGGTGGGGAAACGCAGTGTTCAGGCATTTTAATCCACATCGGTGGACCGGCCCTGTGGCTCCAAAGGGTCGATGCATTCTGATCCTGAGGCTCGGGCTAGAGAGTTTCGAATTCGGTAAGGACTATCTTTTGCCTTGGTTCATGACGGAAATCCAATTTCCAAATACGATACCGTGCGGTTTTGATTGTATACCTATATATGGAGACATAGTGGTATGGGGCATTAATGCCGTCTATGATTGATACTTATGATTTGAAATTGTTTTTGAAACATATAAACACTAGTAATAACATCAAATGCTTTTGTTTTAGTCGTATCAAGCATATTTTGGCCATTATAAGGTAAAACTCTATCCTCTGGTTTGTGTTGCATTGTGTGATGGGAACTGAGTCTTATAATGGCTTCATTTTTATAAAAAGCATTGCGATGTTTAAAAGATTTGTTTGTTTTAAAGCACTGGCAATCCAATGGAGTAAACCCGTTCCACGAAAGTGGCATGGTCCTGTGATTAGCCATATTTGAAAATGTGTTAAGTAGATTTCTCATACCAATCCCATGACTGACTCGTAGTTTGTTTCACTTGCAAACTCGGGTGCCCCTTTTTCTACACGGGTAGCCTTGTATTTAGGTTTTAGTTGGCTCTTTCTAGATAGCTGGAGCTGAAGATGGATTCTATCGTTTATCTCTTTTTATGTTGTTTAGCTCCTGTTGTACATATTATGTTTTCTTTTCCGCTGTAGACATTTTATGTATAGCTGAACTGTATTTTGTACTAAGTATGATCCTATATACTGTGTAACTCTGATGATTTTATTTATCCAGTGTATTCTATTGTACATTATCTAGTGTATTTATTTATTTCTTTTCTTCTATTATCTGTTTATGTGTTATATTCCAAAGATTACCCGCGCCACCGTCTTATGGGGTTTGGGGTCGTCACAAACGTGGTATCAGAGCTTTGGTTAAGCTTAGTTCTGGAATATAACATATTAACGAGCTCGTCAGAGATAGAACTAGTAGAGTTCTAGGACGAATAACTCATTACAGATAGGGTCAGTAATGTCCTAGTATGAGTATAGCAGAATCAGAATAACTCGTTAGAGATGGGGTCAGAAATGCCCCAGAACGAGTTGAGAGTTATATGTTTATAAATAACGTATTTGTGATTATATATATAGTCTAGTTTTAGAAATATGATTTTTGAATATATAAAAGATATATATTTGAAAAGTTAATCAATAAATTGATTGTTGGTTGTGTTGTGTGAGTGTGAATTTGATTAATTAAATTATTAGAACGATAGTTAATTTAATCAAGAAGAGAATGATGGTAAATTTATGAAATTAAACCACACATTGAACTGGTTTAAAAATAGATAGAAATATATACATGTGCATTATATACGTTTGAACAGGTAAATGGATTAGCAGTTGAGTAAAGAAATTATTTGCGTGCCCGACAAATAGGTAAACCTTAATGAGTTGGATGCACAATTTTATTATTATATCAACTCCTTTGAATGCCATTGGATGTGGAGTGCTGGTTGTTCTGTGTGTAATAATAAACGTCGCCATATGATAGTAATAATTAATTTTGAACTACACTACATGGAATAATTCTTTAAGATAGGCATACTTCTTTAAGATAGGCATACTTCATCATATACCACATAAGCATTTGGAGCTTGTGTGACGAGGTTGAAGATTTACCATACAAGCGAGAGACTTGTATGACGATGACTATATATTACAGGTTGAACTGATGACTGATTTGGACAATGTAAAATATAACGGTAAATTGCCAAATTAATAAAAAAACCCACACGGGCCTGGAGATGACAATAAACACGTCTCTCTGGTCATTAAGGCACAAAAACCATTTATAGGGTGACGAGAATTTATTCTCTGAAGTTATGATCTATACACACTCCCCTGTGGACACCGGAATATATCGCTATAAATATGTGCATGCTTATTAGGATTTATTGGGTACCTAATACGGGCCAATAAATTTCCAAACCCCTCCCCGTACAAAGGAGGTTATGGCGAATTTTTTCGAAAATTTAGGGTGTTAGCCAAATTTTTGAAGAATTTGAAAATTCTCAAAAACTGAAAAGTTGGAGAATGGAAGCCAAATTGAAAGTAGAGTTGGTTAATTAATCCACTTTCGACTTTGTTCCTTTTCGGGGACGAAAAGTTTTAAGTTGGTGAGATTGTAACAACCCGTAAAATCTGAACCAATTTAAAAATTTTAAATTGGCTATTTTAGTGAATTTTAAATATTTAAAATAAATATTTTAAATAATAATGACGTAAAGTAGTTTGAATCGATGTTTGAAAATGAATATAATTATTTTAAATTATAAACAAGGCCTGAAATGGCGCGGTAGTTTCAAATTTTCATTTTAAACTTTGACTGACTGTACCGGGTGCAAAATAAAACGGATTTTAGTGAAACCAAAAATATTTAAATCTGTTAGTGATTATCTTTCTAACGAATTCGAAAAATCGAAATTTCGTAGAGGGAGTCAAAAGTTATGGCCAAATGAATTTTCAGAAAGGTCGCTATAGAGAATATATCGCCCTTGAAAATAAACATTTTGCAAACGACCTCGGAATTCGACGAAACCACTTTTGTTGGATCCGGGGTGTGAAGTTATTGCTAGATTTCAAAGTTCATAATTTTTGAAGTTAATATGTGAGCGTGGCAAAGGAAAATGTGTTTTGGTCAATTACAGTAAAATTGGATCGACCAGAAAATGGCCATTTTTCAAACGGTCTCAGTACTCGACGAAACTAGTTTTGTTGGGACCGTATCGTCAAAACATAGCTAGATTTATTTTTCGGTAATTTTAAGAATCAGTAAGTGGCCTTGGCAAATTGAAATGTACGTTCAAATCAAATATTTAATGTTTTATATTTTAATTTGAAGAAAAACTGACTGAAACAGTCAAATGGGCCAACGAAACATATTCCATTGTGTTCGGAATGGGGGTATTTAGCAAGCAACGACCGTCATTGGGTTTGATTTAGAGTTCGTGCGCGAAAACCCTATTTTTCGAATTAATATAAATCTCGGCCAATAGAATTAATCCATTCATAAATAAAAAAGGGGGCTGAAAGGATTTTCTCTCTCCCCAATCAACGCCGAAACCGCTTCACCACCTTCCCAGTCATTTTCCGGTCGATACACTATGAATTAGACCTGCTCCAGTTGGGGATTTTGTGGAGCTTCTCCTTCTATTCAAATCCATAGCAACCCCACCTCCTATCGTCACCTGTAGCGCCGGGATCGAGCCCCCAAAGTCCCGAACTTCAACGCGCCGCCGCCGCTCCCTGGCCAGATCGAACTGGACCCACCACCCTGCGCCTGAAGCTCTCTCCTCCTTCTTCCTCATGGTGAAGACCGTTCGACGAATCGTTGCATGGTTTGGTCGCAAATCGAAAACTTAGTTTTGAAGATTTTTAGAGAGGTACGGCTGATATTATTTAAACTGTTTAATAACACTTTCAAACGTTACGGTTTTTGATTTTACAATAAAAATCATATCTTTTTCGTTTGTGGTCGAAATCCAGTGAAACAAGAGACAGTGGACTCGTGTGGACGTCTTCTACATTCTAGAAGAGATCGCATATTTTTCTGAGCCTTCTGCTATTTTTGGAGGAGTGGAACCCAATGTGAGATTTCTAAATTATAAACGATATGGAAAACAACGATGTATAAATTATATAGTCGATATACGAGTTATATAAGCGTTGTACACATCATGCATAAGCGTTGTATAAGTTGTATGTTTGATGTATAAGTTATATATGCATTGTAAAAATTATGTATGCGTTGAAATAAAATGAAATTAATTGAAGTGAAATCGAAATATAGTTATATATGTATATCTATATATATATATATATACTCCCCTCGTCCACAGACCATGGACGATATATATTGGTTGTGATATTGTTTGGATTATTGGTTGATGTGAAATTTGGTGAATACCATGGATGGTTGATTGAAAATGATTGATTGTGATTGAAATCCCAATAGGATTAGTATATCGGAAAATTCGCCTGCGTGCGAACTAGATATTGAAAATCCCCGTTGTCAATAACCGCGAGGTTTTAAGGTAGAGCGAGGAGCCGTACTAGGGATGGTCCCGGTTTTAACTACCCTGTCGTTATGTTGCCGAAAATTTCAGTAATATTCATGTGTTAGAATTATTTTCATGTGTTGAAACTATATTCGTGTGTTGAATAGAAATTCATGTGTTGAATAGAAATTCATATGTTGAATGAACTCATGTGTTGAGTAAATTATTTGAAAGATAAAAATCACATTTTTATTATATTCATAGCCTAATATAAAATATTAGTAATTTAAATAAATTGTTTTAACACCAAAAATAACATTTTAACCTTATGTATAGACTATATAAAATAATCGTGTTTTGAAATAAATTGTTTTACAATAAAAATCATATTTTATTATATATATAAACTATAGAAAATATTCATGTGGTGAATAAAGGACTAAAACGATAAAAATCATATTTTTATCGTGTGTGTGAAGTCGAAAACATTCATGGGTTGAATATATGGATTCAACAATAAAATCTACATTTTTATTGTGAATATGAAGTGTTAAAAATGGTTATGTGTGAAATAAATATTTTTGATGATAAAAATATCATTTTTATCAAATATATAAAGTGAATATGGTTTTGAAAGTAAAGAAAGAATTATATTTATATATATTTATATAAATATGATTAAAATATAGTGAATAACGAAGCTGCAGTTCGTGTTTTGAAACTGTGATTTCAAACAATTAGTGCGGGAGATCCGACCATCGGATTTTCCCGAAACGAAAACCGTTGGGTTCGCTTTGGAAATATCTTTCCAACGACACCAACTTTGTGAAGATCCAACAGTTGGATTGTCTGGAATGTTTAATTCAAATCTAAAGAAAAACAACGCCAGAATCGACTATATATATATAAATATAATTAAAATAAATCGAATAACATGCTGCAGTTCGTATTTTGAAATCGTAACTTCAAACGACCAGTGCGGGAGATCCAACCGTCAGATTTTCCCGAAATTGAAATCGTTGGATTCGTTTTGAAAAGATCTTTCTAATGATATAAAATTTGTGAAGATCCAACGGTTAGATTTTCAGATATATGTAAATCAAATATGAAGAAAAACAATGCCACGGTCGCGTTATTGCCTGAAGCGTTGTTTTGAATGAATTGGTTATTTTTAAATAAATAAAAATAGCAATAAATCGTGATAAAATATTATAAATGATATGGAATGGAAATAAATTGAATTCACTCGGTTTATGTGATATTTGGTGTGAAAATTACATTAATCAATTTAACTAGTGATATCGAATAATTTAACCATTGAAATGAATAGATTTGAAATTCTAAATATACGTGAATTATTTGAAAAGGCCAAGTCGATTCTCATTTCAAATAATTGATCGACGAGTGGAAGTCGAAGATATGAAGATGGTGCAAGACCGATGATCTTCACGTCGAATGGAGGGGTGCTACTGATGCTCATGATGGGAGTAGCTACCTTGAAGGGGCTGAAGTAGTAGCCGTCCGGACGTACTCATTGATTGTACGGATATGCGAGGTATTGAGTGCCTCCGGTTTCGTTCAGACCCAGAACAAATGTGTAAATGGACTGTGTGTTTGACATTGGATTTTGTTCTGTGCTGATTGATCTCTATTAAATATATATCTGTTTGGCGGCGGAGAATTTATTCTCTTTCTTAACGCCCTTCTCTGAGACGTACGAGCTCAGATGTTATATATCGATAGAAATCAGTCACATGGCGTGATTTGCCTGTGTGGCATGCCTAAGTGGCAGATGATCAAGGCTTTTGTTGAAAAAGCAAAGTCTTGTGGTTGATGATCAAAGCGCGGCCAATGTGGCATAGCTTTGTGTATAATGTTGATTCACGAGCCTCACACCCCAGTATGGACCAGAAACGGGGGAAGGATCCAGGGAGCACATGCGTTTCTTTCTAGCTAGGGTGGTGTCAGTGACCTACCAACCCTGACATTTATATTATTTTCACCTGTGTGGTTGTTGCTGTTGCGAGGGGCCTCGGATATATCGGTCGATCCGGGACCGATGGAATCATTGGGCTCATTTACGCCCCAAAGGGGGGAAACGCAGTGTTCAGGCATTTTAATCCACATCGGTGGACTGGCCCTGTGGCTCCAAAGGGTCGATGCGTTCTGATCCTGAGGCTCGGGCTAGAGAGTTTCGAATTCGGTAAGGGCTCTCTTTTGCCTTGGTTCATGACGGAAATCCAATTTCCAAATACGATACTGTGCGGTTTTGATTGTATACCTATATATGGCGACATAATGGTGTGGGGGCATTAATGCCGTCTATGATTGATACTTATGATTTGAAATTGTTTTTGAAACATATAAACACTGGTAATAATATCAAATGCTTTTGTTTTAGTCGTATCAAGCATATTTTGGCCATTATAAGGTAAAACTATATCCTCTGGTTTGTGTTGCATTGTGTGATGGGAACTGAGTCTTATAATGGCTTCATTTTTATAAAAAGCATTGCGATGTTTAAAAGATTTGTTTGTTTTAAAGCACTGGCAATCCAATGGAGTAAACCCATTCCGCGAAAGTGGCGTGGTCCTGTGATTAGCCATATTTGAAAATGTGTTAAGTAGATTTCTTATACCAGTCCCACGATTGACACGTAGTTTGTTTCACTTGCAAACTCGGGTGCCCCTTTTTTCTACACGGGTTGCCTTGTATTCAGGTTTTAACAGGATCTTTCTGGATAGCTGGAGCTGAAGATGGATTCTATCATTTATCTCTTTTTATGTTGTTCAGCTCCTGTTGTACATATTATGTTTTCTTTTCCGCTGTAGACATTTTATGTATAGCTGAACTGTATTTTGTACTAAGTATGATCCTATATACTGTGTAACTCTGATGATTTTATTTATCCAGTGTATTTTATTGTACATTATCAGGTGTATTTATTCATTTCTGTTCTGCTATTTTCTGTTTATGTGTTATATTCCAAAGATTACCCTCGCCACCGTCTTATGGGGTTTAAGATTGTCACATTGGTTCTAGAATGTCAAGTTATTGCTTGATTCCAATTTTCATAATTTTTGGAATCAATATGTGAGCGGGCGAAGTAAAACATGTTTTGACAGTTTTAGTCAATTTGGATCGTCCAGAAAATGGCTATTTTTCAAACGGTCTCCAAATTTAATGAAATTAATTTTGTTAGGACCGTATCGCCAAAACATAGCTAGATTTATTTTTGGGAATTTTTGGAGTCCGTATGTAGCCCCAATAAATTGAAATGTACGTTTAAATTAAATACTCCCTCTAGTTCATATTATAGGTCGTTTTATGAAGTTTTTTGTTATTCAAAATATAAGACGTTTTCAACTATAATAAATTGTACCTACTTTATTGAGTAGCCATGAGTAATTCTATTGGCTCATGTGGGTAGGCGGCTCCTTAGGAAATCCCAACAACCACTTTTTTATACTTGCAATTAGAAAAAGTAACTTAATTTTGTATGAAAAAAGGAGCCAACCCACCAAAAAGAAGCATTTAAATTTTTTCTTAATTCCTGTGCATATCTCTAAAACGACTTATATTATGAACCGGAGGTAGTATATATTGATTTATATTGTAATTTAAATGAAAACTGATTGAAACAGATGAATTGGCTCACGATATGTGTCCCATTGTGTTCGGAATGGGGGTATTTAGCTTGGGGCGACAATCGTTGGGTTCGATTTGAAGTTCGAATGGAAAAGTTGCTATTTTTGGAAATTAAAATTTATATAAATACCATCCACTAATCAGAAAATTAGAAAGAAAAGAAAAGAAAAACCCTAAACCTAATTCCGCTGCCCCCCTAAACCGATCAACGCGGAAAACCACTCAAGTCTTCTCCCCTCAAAATCATTCAATCCACACATTAATTCAAGGCGATTTCTAGTCTAAAATCGTAGAGCTCCGCATGCTCTTCAAATCCATATGGTGATGATCACCTCTAGATCATCGTGGTAGCAGATTTCCTCCCCTAAAGGAACCGCAGTCGCATGCGATTTGAGGAGGGAGGGGGCTCCCGAGTTGGGCCCCACTCAGGGCGTAGGGACGCGCTGCTCCGGCGCACCTCGCAGCATGTCCTGATCGTGCTCCGCCCCTCCGGATGGTAAGTGGTGGTGAACCCTAATTCGGAGCAGATGGGTTTAAACGTCGGCTTCATGTTCTGGAAGGGATGAAGGTGATTAAATCTAATTATTAATTAATTGTTTTAACTATATAATGAAATGAAAATAATACCATAACTTCTTCATACAAGGGCCAAATCGCGCGAAACTAGATACATTGCGATCGTGGGGACGAGAGCTTCCCAACAAAGCTGACCGCGTCCAAAACGGAGCACGTTGGAATTTCAGGCAAATTCAAATCCAAGCGGTTCATAAATTCAGAAATAAATCAGTTAGACCAAAAATTGGTTCTAACACCCAAACTAGTTATGATTTCAATGAAATAGAATCAAAAAGCAGTAAAGAACACACGATTTATAGTGGTTCAGCGTTAACGAGCCTATGTCCACTTTGTTTTCTTTTAATTGATGATTTGAATACAAGTACAGCAATGATTCTCACTCCACTTCACAATTACAATGCACAAACTCACTCAAATCTCTCAAAAATGGACTTTAAGAGATGATTTTGATTTAAATATGATTGTAGAATTCGGTTATGGAGGAATTATGGACTGAGAATTTTCCAAAAGTTCCTTTCAAATGCCTCTAGATGGTGTATTTATAGGTGAAAAATCTCCTCAAAGTGGCTCCGGTTCGGAATTGCGTGGCATCCATCCCTTGAGAGTCGGGTTCGGAAGCTCCAAGATGGCTACAGCGCATTGATTTAGTAGAAAATCGTAGGAGAAATGGTCAGATCTTGTTCGAGTCTTCAGGAGATATGCGCAGGAACGGTTGCAGGTTCAAATGGGAGAAGGGGTTCGGATCGGGGCCTCCGATCCGATGATGCAACTTGTTGTCCCTTGATGCTGCTGACGTACTCATCTGTTCCGAACCATTTGGATTGCTTGCTTTCTTCTGATGCCGCTGAAGTGTTCCTCCGATCCGACCCGCCGAAGCCACCTGCTTTATGATGTTGATGCCATACTCTTCTGATCCGATCCGATGTAATCTTTGCATTCTTGATCTTTACTTACCTCCTACGTTATCTTCATCCGATCCGAACTGATTGATGACTTTTTCGTTGTTTCCTCTTTGTGTAGCCTAGTTCACAAAGTAGGCTAACATTTTGCCCCTCAAAGTACACTCTTATTTAAGATAAAGTGTGCTTCGAAGTAGTTTACGAAACATCCTTTGAATTAGAACCGTTGAATGATCACTTCCATCTACTTGTAGTACCATGTCGCTTCATAACATCGTGGCTTTTGCTGCTTATATATATCCATAATCGATATGAATTACTTTCTTCATTTTCAAACAACTTTGATAGCTTTTATTTAACGTCCAGTGATTCTTCTAGGTAAGCTTTTCCTTTTCTTTTCTTCAAATTCAACTTGCATGCCAAGTCATTGTGCTTAGTTCCCTTCGGTTCGGACCCGACCCCAAAAGCTTTCCCTTTGTATTACTTAGCGCTGGTCCAACAGGCCAGAATGTGTTGGCGGGCTTGATTTCCAGTCCGAACAGAGCAAAAATCAAAGGGGTGAGCTCCACCAGGCCAAACGGGTTTTTCCTTTACCCATCGTTATCGAATGGATGGGCTTGATTTATCAATACGGGCTTCAATTCCGGTCCGAGCAAAATCAGAAGTCGGGGATACTAAGAGTCACCTTGAACCTATATAAAACCGCTACCTCTTTCCTTCCTTCTCCCTTTCCTTTATTGCTCTCGGCTAAGAAATCCTTCACTGAAACCCTAGCCTTTAAAAAATTCCAAAACTCTCGTTTTATTCCCCGAGTCAAATTTATAGGTAGCTTTATAATCTCGAATCACCTTGCTATAGTTGTTTTCTGTTTGCATTTGTGGTTAAATCAAACGATATGAGCATGGTATTTGCATAATTCTGACATCGCGGCTTCTTCCACCCTCCGCCATCGTCGTTAATGGCGTTAATCGCCATCTCGAGGCAGCGATGGAGGGTGTTAGGGTCCTTCATTGAATATTTGAACACACAAGCACTTAATTTTAACTGGGGCTCCTGGCACGGGAGTGGGTTCGATGTTAAGGAGGAGGAAGAAGAAGAGTATGGGGGATCGGTTTGGGTAAAGAAGCATGGAAGTGGAGATGGGAGTTGAATTCACCTGATCGGATCGGACCGGACTAGAAAGCAAAGAAGAGAGAGAGGGCTCACTTGACCGGGTCGGGTCGGAGTAAGAAATAAGGAGAAAAGTGGTAAGGACACTCAAGTCACTCCGATCCGCTCCAAGTGCCTTTTCCGAACCGATCCGGCTTGCCTGTCGAGTGCTAATTTTTCTTCAAACCAAGAGGAGGTTCTGCCCCCCGATCTGATCCCTCGCATGCACCCGAACCGTACTGGAGTAACATGACTTAATGAGCAAGAATCTATTTGACTAGCTAAATCAACATTCAACACCATCTTCAACTTAATGGACAGTTAGGATAGTGCCTTGCTAACATAAACAAATATCAAGAACCATTCTGAACATTACTGCTTCCTTGGACCTTTACATTATGCTTTCATGTATTTGCCTTGCATCTTTGTTACACGTAGCACACACTTTAGTTCACATACACACACGGGGGACATGGGCAACTTTACTCCAATCCTTCTGACAGCGAAGTTTCTCTAGGCTATGAAGAGGAAGGAGGGATTGGAGATAATCGAGCTCCTGACGAATTTGAGTCTGCCATCATATTGGAATCACCTCAAGATTCTGTTGAATCGATGATTGACAACGACAGGCTTGTTCGAATATGCTAAAAGTACGGGATACTGAAAAGGGATACCCTGGTGCCATCGAAAACTAACCGTCCTCACAATCCCCCAGAAGGATTTATGGAAGTTACCCGCTTGATGTGTATGGTTGGGGCTATTCCACCGTTCCCGTCTTTTGTTATCGACTTCCTAAGACAGCTGTGGATTGCCCCCATGCAGTTACACCCCCAACTCCTATGCTTACTTATACACCTTATATATAGCATACCGAGAGACTTTAGGTACAGAGCTCACTTTCGACGATGTTCACTTTTTTTATAATTTCAAACATCGGACCCGAGAAACTCCTTCCTTTTCTTACTTCGAGTCAGTCCCAAAGAGGAAAATCATTTCTGCGCCATTCATCGGCAAGGCTGGCGACTCTAAGCTAGAATGGTTTTATACAAGGCAACAACCGGGATGTGCCAGGAGATGGACAAAATCAAGTAAAGCATTGGTTTTCTAAATCTCAACTCTGAATGTCCACGCCACCACATTAATCCGTTTTCTTTTTGTTTGCAGTTGATAATCCAAAACAAATATCGGGTCAAGCGTTCTTTGATCGGATGCACCGACTCCTCAATGGCGACCAAAAATTTCTAACTATCGATGAAGTCCTTAAGGATGAATATCTTCACCTTCACGGGTTGCTGTCCATTACCAGTAGCATAGGTCATGGGTCGGGTCCATATGTATACATCCCTCCAGTGGACGTAATTCCAGAAACGGGTGAGAGCTCGAAAACTCCCACAATGCCACTTCGAACTTCACCTTCTCCATCTTCAACTCAGGACGATGAGCTGGCCAACATGGCCGAAAAGCACCGAGAAGGGTACATCGTTCCTGAGGATGTTATCTCTCCGGAGAAGTCGACGTCTTCCAAAAAACCGCCAATAGATGCTTCCCAAGGAGATGCCCCTAGTACCGATGATCCTACATTTCAGGGTTTAGGAGATCTCCCCTTACCTGAAACTATCTACACTTCCGAGGATTTTGTTACAAATCCTTTAGTTTTCACTTCTTCAGAAGAGACCACTCCCGCTAAGGCCAAAGAGTCTACTCGCACTAGTCTGGCTTCGGACTCGGGTTTGTCGGGGGGAACACCACTTAGGATGCACTTAACATAATAGCACCGCATTACACAACACTTACTTTTTGTGTGAACACTGATTCTGAATTCCATTTGCATTGTTGCGCAGGTACGATGTCTCGCTCTCATTATGACATCAGGAAACTTCGTCGCAGCATGACTGGCCCCCCTTCTAACGCTGAGTGTGATCACCACGAAGGCCGGGGTAGAGAAGATAGAAGGCCTCATGACTCTTATCAGTCGCGGACCTCACGCTCTCGCTCCCCCGTTCGGTCGGATCCAGAATGATACAAAAGCTACCAAGGCTGTCGAGGAGAAGACATGTCGCTGTCAAAAGATCAAACCTCTCCTCAAGAAAATCGCAGTAGGGAAAGGAGCCCACCGAAAGATACCGACTCGCGAGGCAAGCATAAGGTTTCCGATACGCGGCCTAGGAAGAGTGATACGGCCATCGTACCCGCTCATCATAAGGATACTAAGCTAACATATCACGCACCTCCACCATTGGATGCTGAAGCTAAAGTTAAGTGGGCATATCTAGAGAAACAATTCCCCGAACACTATTTTGAAAACCTGACTTTCTTACCCGCTCTCGAACCTATTTCCTCAAGGTGGGCAGACGAGGCCAAAGCAAAGATTGAAGCAGTTGAAAAACAATATTCGGAGATGTTCAAGTATTCATGCAACCTCCCCAGAATCTTTCAAACTTTAATCATGGATACCGAGTCAATGAAAAATACTGCAACAGCTGACGCAAAAGCCTTGAAAAATTTGAGGAAAGACCTTGAGGATACACAGGCCCAACTTGCCGTTACTCAACGGGATGCTACCAACTTCAAGCAGCAATTTGAAGAGCTACAAAAACGTTATCATGACTTGCTCGAGTCTCAAAGTCAAGAGCGCTTGGAGATGAAAAAGCAAGCAGAAGATACTAAGTCGGATAATGCTAAAATGCAACTTGCCTACACTGCTTTGGAGCAAGAGAAAGCCGAGTTAGCGAGAAAGAATGCTGAATTGGAGAAGAGAAACGCTGACTTGGCTTCCAAGTTAGTGGAGGCTGAGAATAGGGCTGCCCTAGCGGAGGGTAATGTAGAAAGTGTTATTCAATCCGCCGAAGAGACCCGCAAGCAGCTGTCAGAGGCCGAGGAGGAAGTGCATGGCTTCAGCGAATTACTAATCGAATTCTTCGCACATATAATTCGTCGCCGAAACATTGCTTGGATTGAAGATTATCAACTACCTTGGTTCATGTATGGAGTCAAATTGTTGAATGGGAGAGAGAGGAGCTCAAGGTAGATTCCATCGACGAAGACAAGCTTATGGAAAAATATCTAAGAGACGATGAGCCGGCACGTCTGGCCGAGGGGCGTCGCCTCATTGCTGCTGCTATGGAGGAGGAGAAGCGGATTGCCAAGCAAAAGAATGTCTCTGAGGCTGGTTCTTCTTCTACTGCCGCTGGAACTTCTGAAGTAGAGGGATATGACCCCGAAAACCCGGGGATCCCTCGGGCATCTCTTTTATCCCCCATACCCGAGACGGCGTCGGAGACGGCAGTTACTCCAGCTGAGAAATTGTCGGAAGGTATTTCTACCTTTTCACCTCAATTCATCAAGGTCGTCTCCACTTTTCATCACATAATCGAACAATCGATGGAGGACCCTTTATTTTCTCCTGAGTTGATAACTGTTGCTTCTCATTCTGTAGGTGTTGAACCGACCGAGAAGATTGGTGGGCCTCAGGGAACCATCACTGGAGCAAAACCCGCAGAGAAGGCTCAAGGAGAAAAGGACAAGGCTGCCACTATTGTTTCAGGAGAGGGAGCTGAACCATCTGAGGCTGATGCTCCTCACGATGACAAGATGATAGACGCCTTGAAAGATGATGGCGGCAACGAGGGACATGAGGAAGACCCTGAGGTGGCTATAGATGGGGAGTCAAAAAGCGCTGAAGACATCACTTTGGCTGCATTGAAAGCTGAGCAAGACAAACGTATGCAGCTTAAAGTTGAAGACCTGGACCCCGAAAGCCTTAAGCCTCTTGCAGTGGTGGATGTTGGATCAAGGTTAGTTGTTAAGCTTTCAACTAGGCCTATTACAGAAGAACTTGCTAAAAAGTCTTCTCTTGATTCCAGTGTTCCAACTCCTGGGAAAAAATCAACCGATTCCAGCACTTCGGTCACAAGGAGGAAAAAACCAAAGCGCATTCTAACTGATGCTGAAAGGGAGGCGAAGGATGCTCAGAAGGCTGCTAAAAAATCCAAGTCCACTCCAAAGCTAAGTGATGAAGTGCTTTGTTTTACTTTAGCATTTAATTGGCCCGCAATTATTGCAGCGAGCGCGGCCCACGCATCTTCTTTTTCGCTTGTTTTCCTTATACATACTCACATGTTTGTGAATAAAAATAGTTTATTTCCTACAATGTTTGATAGTTGTTAGTTCAGTACTTAAATGAAAATATACAAGTATGTCAAATTAAAGTCATATAATGAAGTCATTATCGGAGGAAACATGTATGCGCATATATGCCCCTAGTCAATCTTGAATAACTGAGCAAGAACTACTCAAGATTAAATTAAATTAAAGAGTCCAAATGTCCCTGATTCTCTGACGGGGGCCATATTCCTTTCGTCATTGATGCCTGTTCTTTCTGGCATATTTATACTCTTTTGTCTTATATCCAGGTTAGAGTTTTCGCTGAGGCGGTCTCTCATCTGGGTGCACCTTCATGCCTTAGGGGACATCGTCTTCCCGTCCGTTATACTCTCTCTCGATTCTTAAGAGTTAGAGTTAAGAATGTCGTCTTCCCATTCTTCTGTGTTTGGTTATACAGACAAACATTTTATTTACTCCTGTAGATGGGTCATCCCCAACCTTCTAAGTTTAGCTAAACATTTCGTGTTTCACAGTCATGATAGAATATTTGTCGAACGTATAAATAATGCAGGAAAGTAAATGACACACGATATTTTTATAGTGGTTCAGCTAAGTCATAGCCTACATCCACTTTATAATCCTTTGCTCACATAAATAGACTATTTAAGGCAAGTCGTGCCTTTTTACACAGCTTATGAAAACAAAAGAAATGACATTTCATATATAACTTAGATATCGTCGTAAGTGCTCAGCGTTCCAAGCTCTAGGAATCTCTTCACCGTCCACGATCGTTAGCTTGAATGCTCCCGTATCAAGCTTCCATTGGATGGTGAATGGCCCTTCCCATTTTGGACCCAGTTGGGTCAACGGTGGGAAGACTCGCTTTAGTACTAAGTCTCCTGGTTCAAAGGTTTTGAAGCGAACTTTTTGGTCATAATAACGTGCTACTTGATGTCAATGTCTTGAGGCACGCAAGTCGGCTTCATCTCTTTTTTCTTCAACC
Organism: Allium sativum; assembly: GCA_030737875.1. Lineage (NCBI taxonomy): Eukaryota > Viridiplantae > Streptophyta > Magnoliopsida > Asparagales > Amaryllidaceae > Allium > Allium sativum. Next base: position 1,009,073,098 of record CM060912.1, on the reverse strand, counting down.
ATATCAAAAGAATCTAGGAGGAGTGCTTTATTCGTCATCGGGTGATAGTACGCAACTCGATGAGAAGGGACTTCTAATTCTACCAGGATTAATGCTTCTGACCCAAAGGAAAGTGAATAGGGAGTATGGCCGGTAGCCGTCTTAAAGGTTGTCCTATAGTCCCACAGAGCTAATGGCAACTCGTCCACCCATCTAGCTTTGGCTCGCTCCAATCGCTTCTTCAAAATTGATTTAATGACTTTGTTTATGGCTTCGACCTGGCCATTTGATTGCGGGTGAGCTACTACAGTATATCGTTTATCGATCTTGTATTTCCGGCAAAAATTTCTGAACTCGATGCTTTCAAACTGCATCCCATTATAGTTATGACGGTTTTCGGTATCCCAAATCGACAAATAATGTTTCTCACCACAAAACTGATCACTTTCCTTGCCGTGATGGTTGTTAGAGATTCAGCTTCCACCCACTTTGTGAAGTAGCCCACGGCAACGATCGCATACTTAGCTCCTCCTCTGGCAATAGGTAGCACTCCAATAATATCAATCCCCAACATGGCAAACGGCCACGGACTTACCATCGACTTGAGCTAAGTCTGAGGCGCTCTTGGAACTTTGGAATATCTTTGACATCTATCGCAGCGTCGTGAATAATCAGCCGCGTCTTTATTCACGTAGGCCAGGAATATCTGTACCGTAATATTTTCTTTACCAGGGTCTGACCCCCAGTGTGATCCCCACACTCACCTTCACGCACTTATCGCAGTACACGTTTGATGTCGTCGTGCGCGATACACCGTAATAGGGGCATTGAAAACCTTTGACGATAAAGGACGTCGTCCTGTAACACGTATCTTGTAGCCTTGCGTATTAAAGCTCGTCTTTCGCTCTTTTTTAATGGGAGGGTTCCGTCCTTGAGAAAATTCTTAATTGATGTCATCTAGGATTCTCTTTCTGGTTTGGCTTCTAAGGCTAGCTCTACTTCCATTAGGTCGAAGCTTGGCGATTCCAACGCCTCGATCGGGACCGTTTCGGTTTCTTTAGGATTATCAGAACTTGCTAGTTTCACCAGTCGATCTGCTTTCTGATTTTCCGTTCTTGGAATGTGTGTTATGCTATAGTGCTCCAAATCTTCCAATAACTCCTTCACCTTTTTAAGATAAGCACTAAGTTGAGGTCCTTTAGCAGCAAATTCTTCCCGAACTTGACATACAACTATCTTGGAATCGCAATATATGTCTAGTGTCTTCACTCCCAAATCTTTGGCAAGTTTCAGCCCGACAATCAGGGCTTCACACTCGAAATCATTGTTAGTAGCAGTAAATTCCAATCGTAATGCATAATAAATAGATCGTCCTTCAGGAGTTATTAAAACAACTCCGGCGCCGGACTTTCTATTGTTCTTGGCTCCGTCCGTATACAATTTCCACGGACTGAGCTCCAACTCTTGATCCAAAGTAACAATCTTGTCACCCACCGTTTCTTCTTCAGGAATTGTAAATTTAGCTATAAAGTCAGCCAAGGCCTGCCCCCTTATTGATCTTCATGGCTAAAAGTTCAGATCAAACTGACTCAGCTCGATATTCCATTTGAGTAATCGCCCTGATGCTTCGGGTTTCTGCAGCACTTGTCTCAAGGGTTGATCAGTATATACGATTATCAGGTGCACCTGGAAGTAATGGCGGAGTTTACGGGAGGCAATCAGGAGGCTATAAGAAAGCTTCTCTATCTTCGGGTAGTTGCGTTCTGCAGCAGCTAATTATTTACTTACGTAGTACACAGGTTTCTGGACCTTATCCTCTTCACGTACCAATGCTGTGCTGACGGCGTGAGATGATACTGCCAAGTAGACGAACAAATCCTCATGTTCCACAGGCTTTGATAATATGGGAGGCTTTTCTAAAAAGTCTAACAAATTCTGGAACGCCTCTACACAGTCAGGAGTCCACTCAAAATTTCGCTTTCCCCGTTTTATGAGATCGAAGATAGGTACACACTTGTCTGTTGCCTTGGAGATGAACCTGCCCAGCGCTGCCACCTTTCCAGCTAAGCTTTGAACATCCTTAATCTTCTGCGACTCCTCTATGTTCCTGATTGCTGCTATTTGGTCCGGATTGATTTCAATTCCTCTGGAACTCACGATAAAGCCGAGGAACTTGCCTGATGCCACACCAAAAGAACATTTCAAGGGGTTCAATTTCATCATATACTTTCGTAGTATGCCGAACATTTCTGCCAAGTCCTTCATATGATCGGGCGATTGCTTGGACTTCACAAGCATATCATCCACATACACTTCCATGGTTTTCCCGATTTGATTGTAGAACATGCGGTTGACTAGGCGCTGGTATATGGCTCCCGCATTTTTTAACCCGAATGACATTACCATGTAACAGTACAATCCCAAATCTGTGATAAAGCTTGTATGTTCTTGATCTGCTATGTGCATGGGAATTTGATTGTACCCCGAATAGGCATCTATAAAGGATAAGAGTTCATGCCTAGCAGTTGAATCTACTAGTTGATCAATTCTGGGGAGAGGAAAGCTATCCTTCGGGCAAGCCTTGTTCAAATCAGAAAAGTCAATGCACGTTCTCCACATTCCATTGGACTTTTTAAACAGGACAAGATTCGATATCTAGTCGGGATATTTCGAATCCCTAATGAATCCGTTACCTTTTAACTTTTCTACTTCTTCTTTCAATGCTGCTGACCGCTCTGGGCCTAACATCCGTCTCTTCTACTTGACTGGTGGGTGCTTTGGATTGATACACAAAGAGTGGCTCATGATGGTAGGTGACCACACATGTCAGCGTGAGTCCAGGCAACCACATCCAGATTTGCCTTCAAGAAATCAGCAAATTCCCTTGCTCTAACTGGATCTAATTGTGAGTTGATCTTCAGTACTTTTGTTGGATTAGTTTCATCAATAGGTATGTCGATTGTTATCTCATTGGGAGTTGCCTTCATGTCTCCAGTTTCTCTATCCTCTCTGGGATCTATATCCTCGAGCATGTCTGAGGGCGACTATCTTGGGGCAGGACCCCTTAGTTGCTATGCTGAGGCCCCCTTTGGAGAGGCGGAATCGTCTTTAGCATCTATATTCAGCCCCTTCATTAGCATCTTTAACTCTGCCATGTAACAAGCTCGTCCCGTAGCTTGGTCGCCTCTCATCGTCCCAACTCCCGAGTCAGTCGGGAATTTTAGCAGCAAACACCAAGGCGCAATGCATGCCCTGAATTCGGCAAGGGCTGGTCAGCCTAGGAAGGCATTGTAAGGTGAATCCAAATTCAGAACTACAAACGGCAGGATTCGTACTCTCTGGTGGTCTCCCTGTCCCAATGTGACTGATAATTCCACAAAACCCATTGGAGCTGTAGATACTCCATTAAAACCGTGTATCCATCCTTGACATGGTTTTAAGTCTTTTTCTTCAAGCCTCATTTGTTCGAAGGCTTTCTTAAAGAGGATATTGACCGAGCTTCCGTTGTCCACTAACACCTTATGGACTAGAGCGGGACCAATTGTCATGGTTATCACTAGCGGATCATCGGTTGGGGATTGAACTCCAAACTCGTCTCAATTACGGAATACGACATCATCGAACATCGTTTTTTGCTGTTTTATTGGAGTGACGTCTTCAAGGCTGCTGCATTCTCCTACTTCATAATGCTTGGCGGCGTTGACGTATTGGTCCAATGCTTTAAAACTACGACCAACCAAGTGAGGCCCGCCTATAATGGAGTTAATGACGATCCTCTTTCCTTTTTTCTTAGCCATGGGTTTTGAACCAGGCTGTTCTTGGTTCAGGGCTTGTCCCCCTTGCCCCATGTCCCTTGGAGCGGCTTTGTACTCATCCAACTTCCCTTCTCGCAGCAATTTTTCGACGATACCCCTCAAATGACGACACTCACTGGTGGAATGACCATGTGCGCCATGAAACAAGCAAAACTTTCCTGTTTCAATCTCCTTCTCAGTAGAATCTCTGGGTTTTGGTTTTTTGTACTGCAATATGTTGTATGTGTCTAGATAAATGTTCTCAAACGCATCATTTAACGGCATGTAATTTTCAAAACTCTGGAATCTGGGTCTTTTATTAGAGCTATTCCCACGGTTTCTGTTCCTTCTATTGTCGTTCCCATTTCTGTTACTATTACCACCACTCTGGTTGCCAACATTTACTTCCACTTTTCCTGAACTATCAACATGCTCTTTCACGGCAACATTGCTCTGGACACCTTCCTTCGAGGCCCCTTCTGACTTTCTCTTCCGGTTTTCCTTAGCTTCTTCTCTCCTTAAACGGACATTAGGCTTTTCATAGGATAATTCTCTTGTAGGAGGTGGTTTTCCAGCCAAGTAATCCCCGAACTCTATGTCGGTATCTACTCCTTCTATCAAGGCCATCAGGATAGTGGGCTCATGGGGATCAGTGACTTCGGTGACCGCCAGGTTGAAGCGATTCAAATATGACTTCAAAGACTCTCCTGGGCCCTGCTTAATTCGTGACAACTCTATGACGGTCTTGGACTTTTAGGCATGGAGTTGAAACTGATTCATGAAACGCTCACTCAATTCTGTGAAATTTGACACCGACCGAGGAGGAAGTCGAGTGAACCACATTAATGCTACATCTTCAAGATAAATGGGGAAAGCTTTGCATTTTACGGCATCCGGAGCTGCTGCCACGTTCATGAACCACGCATATCTCATCAGATGCTGCCCTGGGTCTGTTCTTCCTGAATATCGATCCATCTGAGGCAAGTTGAATCGTCGGGGGAACTGGAAATTCAGGATGTCATCTGTGAAAGGGGTAAATGCCCCAATCTTCATTAGTATACCGCCGGCTTTCAAACATGATCTGGTGCACCATTTCCCATATATCGGCGTTGGTTAATGTCTGCCTTGGCTTTCTAGATCTGATATTCGGATTACCCATGGGTTCCTGATCAGGGGATAACCTTCTGTTTCTGGCGGCCACCGCTCTACGGTGTTCTCTGTGTTCTCGGTCGACCTCTGGAGATAGAGGTTGGAGAAGTTGTTGCTGCATAGGGTTAGTAATATTGGGATCCCTGGGTAAGACGTGGGATCCGCGCATAGGTAGTAAGATGGGCTGTTGTAGACTCGGGTCATCACGGCCCAATACACGAGCAGCATCTTCTCGGGATCCTAAAGATCCGAAAGTCAATTGATCTAGGTTCTGAGGTCATTCAAGCGGCCTTCTCTCGCATGGACGTTCCTCCTCCGAAGAAGACGAATCATCTGTAGGAATACGGTGCGGTGGGGAAGGAGTTCTCTGCCTCCGGGGCTCTTGTAATTCTCTACCCATGGTGATCATATTTTCCTGCATGCGAAGTTTGTCACGCCTTTGGGCTTCCAATGCTTCTTTAATGCTCTGAAGCATGTCAAGAAAATGTGAAAAATCTCCCTGAGTAGTGGGTGCAGATGGATCAGGCTGAACATTAGTCATCGTGGCTGGAATCGGAGCGTTGGAGGGAGCTCAAGTAGAAGTTCCAGCCTCACCCTGGTTCGAATCGGATCGGTTCCCAGTAGCCTGGTCAATGCGGTTCGGAGGGAGAGGTTGAGAGTGCCCTACATCATCGGTTCGGATCGGAGTCAACACGATCCGATTTGTTTCCTCTCGGTTCGGATCGGCACCTCCAATCCGGTTCGAATCCTCCTGGTTGGGGTGATCTGCTCCAAAGCTTTGAGCGCGTGACCTAGTTAACATAATAGCTTGCTGATCTTCTCCGGGTTCATTTCCCCTTGCACCTTGCACTTCCTTTCCTTTGGTCTTAACCATAACACTTGATTCTTCAATGGTTAGTCAACAAATACTGAAAGATGTCAGAGAGAGGGGATTACTTCTTTGAACTTGAAGGTCCAAATAGTATAATGATAATCCCGAAAAAGCTGAGAATTCGAAAGTTCTCAGTGAAAGCACCAAAACGTTAGACCAAGAATTGGTTCTAACACCCAAACTAGTTATGATTTCAATGAAATAGAATCAAAAAGCAGTAAAGAACACACGATTTATAGTGGTTCGGCGTTAACGAGCCTACGTCCACTTTGTTTTCTTTTAATTGATGATTTAAATACAAGTACAACAATGATTCTCACTCCACTTCACAATTACAATGCACATACTCACTCAAATCTCTCAAAAATGGACTTTAAGAGATAATTTTGATCTGAATATGATTGTAGAATTCGGTTATGGAGGAAGTATGGACTGAGAATTTGCCAAAAGATCCATTCAAATGCCTCTAGATGGTGTATTTATAGGTGAAAAATCTCCTCGAAGTGGCTCCAATTTGGAATTGCGTGGCATCCATCCCTTAAGAGTCGGGTTCGGAAGCTCCAAGATGGCTACAGCGCATTGATTTAGTAGAAAATCATGGGAGAAATGGTCAGATCTTGTCCGAATCTTCAGGAGATATGCGCAGGAACAGTTGCAGGTTCAAATGGGAGAAGAGTTTCAGATCGGGGCCTCCGATCTGATGATGCAACTTGTTGTCCCTTGATGTTGCTGACATACTCATCCGATCCGAACCATTTGGATTGCTTGCTTTCTTCTGATGCCGCTGAAGTGTTCCTCCGATCCGAACCGCCGAAGCCACCTGCTTTATGATGTTGATGCCATACTCTTCCGATCCGATGTAATCTCTGCATTCTTGATCTTTACTTACCTCATGCGCTATCTTCATCCGATCCGAACCAATTGATGACTTTTTCGTTGTTTCCTCTTTGTGTAGCCTAGTTCACAAAGTAGGCTAACAAAAAATGACGGAGCGGAAACCCAATGTGAGAACTTCTCACCAAAATTATTTTTGTACAGTTATTTATTTCATAACTGCATATACGAACTATTCCCATCGTCCACAGACCATGGACGACTTGTTTGTTTGTTTGATTGTGTTGTGAAAATTGTTTGTGATGTGAAATGGACTATATAAAATATTCATGTGTTGAATAAAATAGAATATTCATGTGTTGAATAAAATAAATTATTCATATGTTGAAATAAAATAAATATTCATTTACAAATCGGACGATTTATTTATGTGCACTCATTTTACTGATATGGATTGGGGTGATAAATTTTACACGTCGCGCAACTGCACAAATAAAATATGTGTTTTGTTGATTGAAACCCCACACGGGTATTGGGATGATAATTGACGTTCACTAATCCCTATTGTTTAGTTGTATGTCAATCGATTGGTTGACAAGCTATGGTAAACATTAATTATATTTATTTAATGCTTATGAAGTTGTGGAATGCACTCTGGATGATGGCTGATTGTTTATTATTGCTATTATATACATTTATTGTATGGAATCCATATAAATAACATTATATGGTAATGGATTGGGCCTCATTTCAATTTGGAAAATAAAGAATATTTTAAAATAATATTCAGAAAAGAAATAAATATTCATGTGTTGAATAAGAAAATATTCATGTGTTGAATAAAATAAAATATTCATGTGTTGAATAAAATAAAATATTCCATGTGTTGAATAAAATAAGATGTTCATGTGTTGGATAAAAATATTTAAACAATAAAAATATTTAAACAATAAAAATATCATTTTTACTGAACATAAACCATATAAATTATTCATGTGTTGAATAAAATAAAATAATATTCAGTAAAAGATCAAAATCTGATTTTGATGTCCGGTTTGGGATGGACACGAATATATTCAAATATATAAAGCCGTATTGATTAGATTAACGCCATTTTGACGTGAATGATATTTATATCGGTTTTATTCATTTTTATAATGAATATCGAAAAGGAAGTGATTTCAAATCTAAAGTTTTGAAAATACTATCATTTATATATCGATGATATGCAATATTCAATTTTGATTGGGAATTGAATATGAAGTTGAAATCGTTTTGAAAATGAATTTAAAACGATTCATAAAATACGGTTTAAATGGAAATCGACGAAATATTATATATATATATATATATATATATATATATATATATATATATATATATATATATATATATAATGGCCTGAATAGAACGCGCCGCGCCGCGGCAGTTCGCGAATTTCAACCATTGACTTCGAATGGACATTACAGGAGATCCGACCATCGGATTCTCCTAAAACCGGAACTGTTGGGTTCGTATCGAAAAGAGATTTCCAACGAATATTCGAGATTTGAAATCTAATGGTTAGATTTGGAATTATGTCCAAATCAAATTTGGAAAAGGTCATTGTAAGTGCAGTTCGATGACCGTTTATGGAAATCGACTGTACGGGCCTTGATAAAATTATTAAAAATATCAATAATTTATGTAAAATCATAATAAATGATTTGGAAAGAATTGGGCTGAAAAATTCCATGACTGAACAGATAAAAATATATTTTTATCGAAATGAACTAGTTGTGAACTAGAATTATAATCCAATATTTTTAAATAAATAAATTGGATTTGAAGTGGTTTTAATATAACCAGAATTTTCCAATATATGAATTGGAATGGATTTGAATCGAAATTATCTTCAGAATATTTCAATATTGGTTTCCATGATTATACGGAAATGGTGGAGGAATTTTGTAACAACCTGCCGTTTTGACCGCCCTAAGTCGGTAATTAAACCAACTCGAAGCGTTCAAAACGACGGATTGTTATTGGCTTACAAGGTTTAAATGGAATTAACCCAGAATCACAAACTGAAGTAAACATCAATATCTCGCAGCAGAATTTATTAATACAAAAATATCAATTTGCAATATTTTGTACAACGAAGAAATATAAATCTATACATAAATTTATTTTAACAAATTACAACTTTTGTACATATATTGTCCATAAGTAAATGATATAACTTGTGGATCACAAAATGATTACCATATATAAGGTTATTATAGCTTAAGGAACAAACTGACAAATGCCCTGTATAGAGAAAAATAGGAAAATTATTATTTGTTTACTATATGATATTAAATGCAGTAATTTAGGTGTGTTTTTGGTGGTTAGGCTAACATGTCATCGCAAACAACTGAGAAAAGGTTTTGATGTGCATGTGAAGAGCAAGTAAAGAGTAAATCACGAAATGTCACAAAAGCATATGAGTATGCATGCCTGGACAGCTTCTTGCATTAATTTTCTACAATGCCTTAGTATCAAATCGTATGAACTCCTATGCATAGGAACTTTACAACTGCATAGGTCAAGTAAACGATTAGGCCAGTTAGGAAGTTATATCTGACATTGATACCCGATAATGGTCAAAAAAAAATTAATTTATTTAAAATAAACTAGACTAAGAAATTAGTTTGCAAAACATGAATTTACGTCCTGCAGTACACATACACCCCACTTCCCCCACAATTGAATAATATGAATTATGTTTCCAATGAAGCATTGCATTAATACAAAGGTAACAACTACTGTAGAACATATCTTAGAACATTAATACTCAAATGACTAGCATGAATGCCGCAGTTATTTCAGTAGACTTAATGATAATATATGGTAACTTCAGTTGTATCCACTATAAATCTTAGTGCATCAACTATCACCCATGACACCTGATGCCACTACAAATCATTGCAGACTACACTAGTAATAAGGACACTGAGCCAGTGCATGCAATTTAAATGACCTCAGTTGTCAGGCTGTACTAAGCTTTGTTATAGAAATATTAAATAGACATTAATTTGAGCTGGTAATATCAATGCATGCAATGTTAAAAAGACATGGATTCAGAAAGGTGGTGTAGACAAAAGCAATGGTATGGATGTTGAAGACACTACTCAACAAAACAATAAAATTGAATGTAAGATTTAAGTGTATTCATGATGACAAATACAATCAAAGTACGCGAAAAGATGGTATTTTTCTTTTAAGAAGGACAGAAAGTGTAATGTCCCATATTTGTACGATCAAATAATTTATTTATTTAATCATTTAAATAGTGATTTAGAGAATTAAAGGGTTGTTTAATTAAATTATATGGAATATTTAATTAATATAATAAATAGAATAAAATATTTAATTTTTGAAATAATCATAAATTGCTGAATTAACAATATGGTGTGAATTGGATTATTTGAAATATATAATTCAGTTTAGATTTGAATTATAATAACGAATATGTTATTTAAATGAAGTTTGAACGTATAATTATAATATAATTATAATCGAGCTCGAAATAGCACGGCAGTTCGTTATTTGGCGATTCGAACTTCAATTGAATATACAGAATCCGTTTTAAGCCGGATTTCTGTGAAACAAGAAACGTTCGGAGCTGGTGAAGTATATTTTTCTAAGGGAAGAGAAAAATCAGGATTTCAATGTGTAGATTTTGATTTATGTCTAAATCAAATTTTCAAATAGTCGCTATGGAATTCCTTTATAATTTATAACGATATATATAAGGAATTTCATTATAAATCGAATATCGATATAACTCTAATGATGAAATATCGAGTTGTAAATCCACATATATTTATTCTGGAGCTGTATGATATTCTATTGTGAATATATGCGATAATATTTATTTATTAATATTTGACTTAATTGTTTTTAAATACATTTATATATTTAAATGGTCTATTTAGAGCTTTAAAAATAGCCACTTTTGCAAACGAGCTCTGTTCTCGATGAAACTGATTTTGTTCGATCCGGAATGTTAAATTATTGTTAGATTTCAATTTTCGTGATTTTTGGAGTCCGTATGTGACCGTACGGGATTATAATGTGAAAAACAATCGATAATTGGACCTTTAAAAATACGCTGTGTGAGCAAACGGAGTCGGAATTCGACGAAACCAGTTTCATTGGGTCTGTAATGTCAAACTCTAGCTACATGTCAATTTTCATTATTTTTAGATATCGTGTGTAGTCGTAGGAATTTTTAGAGTGTTGATACAAATAGAAAATTAATATTAAAAATATATGAAGCTTCTTAGACAAGCCTGAATCTTCCTAAATAATACCCTTACCTCATTCTAAACCTAAACCTATTTTTCCAGTGGTCAAAAACGCGCCGCTCTTCTTTTCTACATCTCAGGAAAATAAAATCATGGGTTTTAAAATCAAAATAAATCAAAAGAAAATTATATAAATCATATGATGAATTTTTTCGAGTTCCTGAAGGGTTGCTCTTCGATCCTATATGCTTTATGTTGAACTCGATGAGATTTTTATGGCTCGCGGTTTATCGAGAAAAGTTAGGGTTTGGGATTTTGTGGTATGGGGAGGATCAATCAGGATTTAAAGGTTGTTTTTGGTTTCAGTGTGTAGTTTCGCACCTTGGTGGATGTTTTTTGGGGATTCCGTTCTAAACTTCATCACTGGAATCACTGTGCGAACCAGATGAGCACGACAGAGTCACGTATGATAGTAGTGTGCGAGCTCGTGGAAGTTGTTGTGGGATTAATGAGGGATTGATGAGGAGTTGAACAGATTTCCTTGTTTGATTTTTAAGTGATGCTGGAGGGAAAAAAACGCTAAAGGGTTCAGATATGGCAAATTTGTTGGAGCAGGAATTGGACGGGGAAGAATACCCTGTGCTGGCGCGGGGTAAAGTGGTTTGGGCCGGGTTGGAAAATGGGTAAAGCCCGTTTATATTAAATCCAAAATTTTATTCATGAAAATGTGTACAACTTGTAGTGACCATAACTTGCCCATATGTTAATGAAATTCAGCGAAACAAGATCCGATAGGATCGTATGGACGGGAGCAACACAATGGGACTGACTGGGAGTGAATAGGAGCCCAGTACAATTTATGGAAAATAAATTATCCATCTAAATCAAAAGATGGTTAATCGTTTTTTAATGATAACTGTCCAATGTGAGTAAATCTCACTAACTCTGATCAGTTATATTTTTATAACGTATTTTTAGAACTGATAGATGATGGTTAATTTTGTATGTTGATTGTTTGATTGAACTGTTTAGGTATTGGTTGAAATTATAGATAACGATATATTTATAAATCATTAATCAAAATATTGATTCTGTTTATCAGAATATTTCATATCGAAATGAATTTGATGTTAATTATATTGTTTAACATCTGTGGTTGCAAGGAAACTGGTCGGAGGAATCCAACTGGATTCCTCAACATTTATTTTATTGTTTTTCATATATGATGATATATGATGTGATATATAATCTGTTGTTGATGATGTCTGTTAGAATGATATTGATCATTGTTATTTGGTATTTTAAATACCATAAGGAATACTGGAATGTTAAAAAAGGAAATTTTAATGTTGTATTAAAAAAGAAATATATATAAAATCAAAGGATTTTATAGAAAGAGATATTTATAAAATTAAAGGATTTTATAAAAAAATATTTTTAAAATGAATAGAATTTTATAAAAGGAATTATTTATATAATAAATAAGATTATATAAAAGGAAATATTTTAAAACATTTACAAATAAAATATGAAAGGAAATATTGTAAAACATTTACAATAGAATTGAAAAGGGACATTAATAAATGGAGTAAGATAGAAGGAACATTGATTTGTTAAATAAATGGAGTAAGATAAAAGGAATATTTATTTGTTAAATAAATGGAGTAAGATAAAAGGAATATTTATTTGTTAAATAAATGGAGTAAGATAAAAGGAATATATATTGGGAAAATAAATAGAAAAATAAAAGGAATTAGAGTTAATTGAATAAGAGGTAATCGAATATTAGTTATTCAAAAAGAGTTATCGAATATTGGTTATTCGAAAAGAGTTATCGAGTATTAGTTATTCGAAGAGAGTTATTGAATATTAATTATTCGAAGAGAGTTAATCGAATATTAGTTATTCGAATAAGAGTTAGTCGAATATTAGTTAATCGAATGGAGTTTATTCGAATAGAGTTAAAGGAATTAATCGAATATAGTTTATTCGAATATAGTTAATCGATTAGAGTTAATCGAATTAGAGTTAATCCATTAGAGTTAATCGATTTAATCGAATTAGAGTAAATCAATTAGAGTTAGTCGAGTAATAGTTAATCGAATATTAGTTATTCGAATAGAGCTAGTTGATTAGAGTTAATTAAAAAGGAGTTAATCGAATATGGTTTATTCAAATAGAGTTAAAGGAGTTAATCGAATAGAGTTAAAAAGAGTTTAAAGGGAGTTAATTGAATATTAGTTATTTGAATAGAGTTAAAAGGAGTTAAATCGAATATAATTTATTCGAAAGGAGTTAAATAGAATATAGTTTATTCGAAAGAAGATTATCAAATATAGTTTATTCGAAAGGAGTAATCGAATATAGTTATTCGAAAATGAGTTATCGAATAGAGATTTATTCGAAAGAGAGTTATACGTTGAAATTCGATTATATTGAGTACACTTTCCGTTTTTAATCAAGATTTAATGATTTATTTATAAATTGCCTATTTAGTTATTTAGTTAAATTAAGGAATAAAAGTTATATTTTGAAGTCAGATATTTCAGATGTTGGGATTATAACACTATAGTTAAAATCAATGGTTTCAATAAAGAAGTGGATTCGTAAATAGAATCCGAGAGTTACGTAAGGAAGTTTGTTAAAGATTTAAAGGGTGAACTTTGTCTATTATGAGGTTAGAAATGTTGTTCAGTTAAGGTCTGAGAGGTAGTTATACCCCAACTTGATTGACTTTGTTTTTAACTAAGGAATGGTTAAGGTTTGATAGTAAAGTTTGATTAAGTGAATATAGTTAATGAAGGTAATGGTTTGAATTGGCATAGTGATGTTTTATTTAAACATCTGTTTAAATTCAAGGAATAAGTTTTGGAAACATCTTCCAAATATAATCAGAGATATTTTCAAATCATAGAAAATGAAATGTTGGATGGCAAAGAATACTGGAATGACAGTGATATGTGAAAAAGAGATGGAAATGTTTTCCGATGATTAATAACGTATATTTTCTAAATTTAGAAAATAAGGAATGTGAATATATGGAAACAGGAAATAAATGAAAAATGAACTAAAGAGATAAATGTTAAATGATGATTGATCGATATAGATTTCCATCTAGAAATAATATCGTTGTTTGCTTACATGTTTTCTTTGATAGTTAACTCACCGACTATCGAAGTTTTTGACCATTTGTCCATCGTCAATACAGAGAGTCCGGGATCAGATTCATTATCCGAAAACCACTCTGTATGGGCGTTAGCGTTGCGAGTCAAATATGATGAAGAAAATTGAAGATGGAATTATGCAAGGGCTGTCCTGTTTACAAAATAGTGCCTTCGGTTTGTCCAGTCCCAGGACGACCTGTATGGAAGAATGTCTAACATAGTATATTTAATGGATTGCGTAAGTTGATCTCTTCAAATGTATATACGTTTGGTGGCGGAGGAATTCATTTCTCTTAGCTGTATACCCATTGTATTTTTGGGGAAATCAATTTGTGATTTGGCGGGTATGACGATGTGACATTCAAAGTAAAAAATTGTGGGATCTATCAGAGATAAGCATGGCCTCTAGCCTCACAACCGGGAAATGACAAAAATCGGGCAGGCAGCATGGCTAAGTGTTTAGCTGCCAATTAGGGTGTATTATCACCTATCTACAGATATTCATTTCATTCTTTAATCTTTTCGATGTAGTCCTGTTCGGGAAACGGTTGCTGATCCAACCTTTGATGATATACATTCGATACACTCAAGCGAAATGAGTGGTCGGTCATGTGTGGCCGGGTTGCAAGATGTTCTTGTTGAACCCAGTGTATTCCTCTCTAGAGGTACACTATCGGAAGGTGGTTCCATACCTTGTCATAGCTGGAAATCCATTACCCAATAAGTGCTTGTGGTTTTGATAGTATACTATGTATGTGGAACGTGAGATGAAAGCGTTCTACAAGATGATTATTATATTATGGTTTATAGACACAATTATAATATCAAAGAGTTTTGATATAAAAGATCATTGTTTCTTTCAAAATGATTTGAAAGTTAAATCAAATTGATTTGGATTCTCATAAGGGAAAAACCCGTTCCGTTATACGGCGTGGTCTTATGAGATATCATTTAATTGCTCAAAATGTTTTAAATAGTTTTACTCATACCAGTCCCATGACTGACCCAGAGTTTATTTTGTTTTGTTTTCCCTAAACTCTTGGGTGCCTAATTTTGTACGGGCAGTCAAGTAGTCAGGATTTTACAGATACTTAGAGAGCTTGGAGCAGGAGGCTTCAGGATTATATAGCTATTGTTTATTCCGCTATGTTGTAAGTGTTGTACTCTGATAATGTTACTGTATACATATACTGATTTTATTTCAAAGATATGTTATCTATTATATGTTGTTCGTTCCGCTGTGAGATTCGTGTTACTTTGATGTTGTATGTTCTTTTTCTTCTTCTATTCTAAGTTTCTATCGTATCTATTCTCACCCTCCGATTTCTTTCATGGACTATCCGGTGTTTTCGATGCTTGAATAGTCGACATAGTGTTGTATGCCGATATCCAGGATCGCGAAAACCCGGGTCGTTACAGAAAGTCATCCAACGTACTAGTAGAGAATTAGACAAGCATAATATTATGAGTTAGGGGATTAATACATCAATTAGTTACGAAATTTTAGCATCTACTAATGTAGTCAAAAATGAAAACACTAAAATGGTATTAAATGATGGTAATTAAAACTGTAAAGGGATAGTTAACAATTAGGAAAATACTTTGTAACTATTATGTAACCATGACTTATAAAAACAAATGAATACATAATTAGAACAAAGAAGTAACTTCAAAGGAAGGGTGATTTTTAATGGTTGATTCATCTCAGCTTATATAGCCAGTTGTTGAACTGGAGGTTAGCTTCATCTACTATATGTTTTAATCATATTTTGCAATTTTTTAATAAACATACACATGCAGGATTCGAAACCTGCTCACCAAGAGGCAACTCAAATAACTTAAGAACCCAAGTCTGTTTCAATGGTCTTTACAATTGATCCAACGAATGCAAGAAAATGATTTGCTTCAGTGTAACTAAAACATATGTTAAGTCGACAATTGTCAAAAGGTCGAAATTTCAGACAAGTTATGGATCTAAATGAAGAGTAAACGTAGGTATAAATAGAAAAATATAGAACCTGCCGATGGTTGATTAATCTGGCATTGAACAGAGGTGCAGCGCCATGCCACTTCAGATTCAAACACGTAACATTGGAACCCTCACGGCCAGATCCTTTTCTATCCCCAAAATACGATTTCTGTTAATTCATGCCAGGAAAAAAAGCTTTCAACCACTCCAAAGGAGAATCCACCACCAATGACGAAGTTACCACGAACGAGGGTGCAGCAGGAAGCCGTGGTCTTGGTGGCGGCAAGTGAAGTAACGGTTCATCCCTGGTAGTGGGGCGGCAGATGATGGAGGGCGTAGGGGATGAAAGTGAATCGGACAGGGTAGCAGCGGCGGGAGGATGAAGTCATCGGAGAACGGTGACTGATATTTGAAGGTGGCACAGGCCATTTGAGGGGCGATTTCCAACGACAGTGGCCATTTTCATTGGATTTTTGGGTGGAAAATTAATTACGCTAAACCATTTTTAAATGTTTGGAGGAGAAAGTAACCCCATCCCTTTATTTCCCCTGCCCCCCTCCCATCCAAGTGAAGGGGGTCCTCCCCGATAAATAGTAGAGCACCGTCCGAAAGAAGAAAGGGTATGCGTAGAAAAATCCAGAACCATACAGGTGGCAACCAATATTTTAAAAGAGTGTACATACCATTGGAACTCTCTAGATGTACCACTACTATACTCTACAACTAATACCAATGTATTTGTACATTTTCAAATACAATTACAATATTACTTTTTTTTAATAAACCAATTCAAATCTATCCAAATTACAAAACAAATTCTTAAGTTAATAAAATTAAAATTCAAGCAAATAAATAAAATAAATTTGTTTACAATTTATCAAATAAATTTTATCAAACAATAAACTAAATGAGTGTTAACGTTTAATTTTAAATTCAAGTTTATGTAAAATAAGTGAACAAATTTCTTAATTAAATTACAAAATCTATTCTTCAAAGTTGAATTTTGCAAATAATAACCAATTACTTAATGACATAAGTATCACTGATCTACTAAACTTTGACAAACGTACTGCTTTCAACGTTAACCCGTGTGCGGAGCACGGGCTTCAAACTAGTATTTGTTCACTTTAGCAGAATGTTTACACTGAGGTTACAAAAGCATTTTTATTTTTAAAAGTAAATACTACACTCAAAATGGATCGACAACCAAATCCCAAATACAAACATTTAATTTCGACGGTTAAATCTTAATTTAATTTATTTTTAAATGCTACCAATTTCTAAGCTATTGCAACCCCTTCTAAAGTCCGGGTTGTTACAAATTTGGAAGATATATATCGTTATTCCAATACGATATTTGTTAATTTGAGAATTTGATATTGAATATAAGCCTATATATTTTCCATAAAGAGCCTTGTATTTAATATCAAATTGGTTTTTGGGTTTATCGTGAATGGTGTTATAAATAACACTTGTTCCTTAACCCGATTAACAATGAAATGAGATTTTGGGTTTGTCGTGAATGGTATCTTTAATAATACTATTCTTAAACCCAATGGAGTTAAGAGAATTAGAAACTAATTGGAGATTAGCTAAGTTAAATAGTTTTCTGGGTATTGACCTGATGTTGGTTTCAGCCTTCGGGATTAATACTTAGGGAATTGTTCTCTTACTAGTTTATGGTTAGAGACTGATGGAATGAGATTTTGGGTTTATCGTGAACAGTATTTTAAATGGCATTGGTTCTTTAACCCTGTTAAAGATAAGATTGATTTCTTAGCTTTGAATAATCATCAGTATTGATTTTTGGGAAGGTTAAAACTAAGTGGAGTTTTAATGAATCTTTAATCAGACTGAAATGATCGAGAATGGAGTATCACCAGTTTGGCTCCAAAGCGATAGTTAAATCTTTAAGAAAATTGAACGTGAAATGGTAATTAATTTTACTGATAACACTGTTGTGTTAGGTATGGAGTATTACCAGTTTTTCTCTATGGGATGAATAGGTTGGGGTTGGGAAATTAAACAAATGATTACCTCGGTAAGGTGTGCTAATCCCGACTAGTTTGGATTAACCATAATTTGGTATGGATTGATATCTAAAGAAAGACTAAAGAATAAATTTAAAGAATTCATCTTTGATAAATTAATGGGAACCTTTCCTAAAATATAAGAATATTTGAATAAAGGAATATTCTGGATTGGAATGAGGCGTATGTTGTGTTTTTTATAGCACTTGTTTATTATATACGCGTGTTATTCAGAAAGACCTGGTTTATCCCATTCTGAATAACTGATTCGACGATAGGTCGAGGATGAAGACGGTGGTTGAAGACTGGAGGTCTTCACATCGTTTGGATGACTACTGATGTCTTGATTGGGCTATACACCCAAGACAAGGTAATAAGTGGTGATCGTCCATACGTACTTGGAGATCGATCGGATATGCGAGGGCCTCTCTCCTGTATTGGACATACAGGACGAGGAATAAGGTGCCTCCGGTTTCGTTCAGACCTATAACGTACTTGTAAATGGACTGTGTGTCTGACATTGAATTTTATTCTATGCTGATTGATCTCCATTAAATATACATATGCCTGGTGAAGGAGAATTTATTCTCTTACTTCACCCTTCTCTAAGATGTATGGGATCAGGGGTTATATGTCGATAGACATCAGTCGCATGGCGTAAATTGCCTGTGTGGCATGCCTGAGTGGCAAATGATCAAGGCTTCTGTTGAAAAGCAGAGTCTTGTGATTGACGATCAATGCATAGCTTTAATATAGTGTCACTTTGTGTAACGTTAATTCGCGAGCCTCACACCCCGGTGTGAACCTGAAACAGGGGAGGACCTCAGGGAGGACATGCGTTTCTTTCTAGCTAGGAGTGGTGTCAGCGTTTACAAGCCCTGACATTTTACTTATATGGATGATGGAAAGTGAGGCGTCTCGGTTATATCGGTCACTACGGTGCCAATGGATGGTTTGGTCGGTATATGACCAGTTTATGCCCCATAGGGCAGGGAAACGCATTGTTCAGGCATTTTATTCCACTCCGTGTGGACCGGCACTGACGCTCCGAGGTGCAGTTGCGGCTGTTCCTGAGACTCGGGCTAGACAGTCTTGAAGCGGTAAGGACGATCCCTTGCCTTGGTTCATAGATAGAAATCCAACTTCCAATACGACATTGTGGTTTTAATTGTAGAACTAGCATGGCGACATAGTAGCATGGGATGCTATGCCACCTATGATTGATACATTTATATTTGAAGTTGTTTTCTTCACTTATAGTAATAATAAAAGATTAAATTTCGCGTATCAAGCATAATTTGGCTATTATAAGGGAAAACCCTATCCTCCGGCTTGCGTTGCATTGTGTGATGGGACCTGGGTCTTATAATAGCTTCATTGCTCTTTATTTAGCATTGCGCTGTTTGTTTTATGCACTGGTATTCTTAGGAGGAAACCCGTTTCGTATTATACGGCGTGGTCCCTTGATTTACCTAACTTTAAAATAAAGATTAATAACTGTTTTAGTTCTTACATCAGTCACATGACTGACCTAGAGTTTATTGTTTTAACCTAAACTCTAGGTGCCCTTATTTTTCATACGGGCAGCTAGTAGTTGGGTTTTGTAGATATTATATTCGTAGGATCCTGGTTTACAGACGGAATGATATTCGGAAAGCTTTGTATCCATGTTTTCCTTTCAGTTGTGTTTTGTATTATTTTCCACTGCATTGTAATTTGTAAATCTCTGATATTTATCAAATGTATATTATTAGTTCATACTTTGAATATTCTGTACTCTGATGTAAATTTTTGTAATAAGCAATGAAATGTTCTTCTGTTTGTGTTCTGATTTGTCGTGTTCTCAACTCAATCCGGGCTTTCCTTCCCGGGGAAGTTTGGGTGGCTTCATTTGGTATCAGAGCATTGGTTTACAGAGCTCGAGAACAAGACACGTTAGAACCGAACGAAAGAATTCATCAGAGATTGGATTAGTAATATCCAATAAGGATGACTCGTTAGAGATGGGATCAGTAGTATCCTAGAACGAGTGTGAAGAGTAGTGTTTTTAAAATAAAAATGAAAACAAATTTTGTTTTAAAAGTTTAAACTATATTATTCGTATTTGAATATTTATTTTAGATTGATTTGGACAATCGAGTATATGGAGATTTTGAATATACGCGTAATTAACATATATTCGAAGCCTTAAATATACTGGATATATATAGAGTCACATTCTAGTCGCCTGGAGATGATTCTGATGATTGAAGCTTCATCATCAGAATTTATATTCGAGTTTCGAAAGTGGGATTTCTATATATTTCCAATTGACTGGTGTAAGAACCAAAACAAGATAGGTTTTTTGTTGTGAATTGGCATCAAAAACATGATTTTTTGTATATGTATCAAAATTTTGAATTTGAAATGTTAATTCACTAACTGATTGATGTTTGTGTTATATGATTATTTGTTATCTAATAAAACCATTATGTGAAAGAACGGTACATATAGCCAAATTGTATCAAATCTGAAATTGAATTGAAAATTGTTTGAGATTGCATGCATATACATGTATATACATTGAACAGGTCATAGCAGGGAAGCTAAGCAGAGGAATAAAATTGTATGCCCGACAAATAGGTACATGTTTACTAATTTCACGGGTTTGTATGATTTTATGAGCCGATTGGCTAGCCGCTTGGCTTTTTCTTTTTGAGATGAGAGGGCATGTATGGCGGTTTGGGGATTTTCCCGGTGCTCCCCGTACAAAGGAGGTTATGACGAAAATTTTCGAAAATTTAGGGTGTTAGCCAATTTTTTGAAAAATTGGAAATTTCTAGTAACTGAAAAGTTGAAGAATGAAAGCCAAACTGAAAGTTGAGTTGATTAGTTAAACAACTTTCAGCTCCGTTCCTTTCCGAGGAAGAAAAGATTTTAAGTGGGGGAGATTGTAACAACCCGGAAAATCAGAACCAATTTAAAATTTTTATTTTGGCAATTTTACCGAGTTTTGAATATTTAAAAGATTTATTTTAAATAATAATGACGAGAAATTTATTTTGAATAGAATTAGAACGTATATATTTATTTGAATCGACATTAGAATATAAATATTTATTTTAATTATAAAAGGAATTGGAAATGGCGCGGTAGTTTGAAAATTCGATTTCAAATTTCAAATTAACGTACAGGATTCAAAATAAATCGGATTTTTGTGAAACCAAAAATATTTGAATCTATTTGAAAATATCTTTCGAACGAATCCAAAAAATTGAAATTTCACAGCGGGAATAAAAATTTATGTCCAGTTGAAAATTCAGAATAGTCACTATGGAAATATAGCCTTTAAAAATAGCGATTTTACAAACGACCTCCATTTTCGACAAGACCACTTTTGTTGGATCTGGAATGTCAAGTTATTGCTTCCAATTTTCATAATTTTTGGAATCAATATGTGAGCATGGTAAAGTAAAATGTGTTTTGACAGTTTTAGTCAATTTGGTTCGACCAGAAAATGGCCATTTTTCAAACGGTCTCCAAATTTGACGAAATTAGTTTTGTTAGGACCATATCATCAAAACATAGCTAGATTTATTTTTCGAGAATTTTTGGAGTCCGTATGTGGCCCCAATAAATTGAAATGCACGTTTAAATTAAATATATATTGATTTATATTGTAATTTAAATGAAAACTGATCGAAATAGCCGAATTGGCTCACGATACATGCCCCATTGTGTTCGGAATGAGGGTATTTAGCTAGGGGCGACAATCGTTGGGTTCGATTTGAAGTTCGAATGGAAAAGTTGCTATTTATGAAAATTAAAATTTATATAAATACCATCCACCAATCAGAAAATTAGAAAAAAAAAAGAAAAGAAAAATCCTAAACCTAATTCTGCCTCCCCCCAAACCGATCAACACGGAAAACCACTCCAGGCTTCTCTCCTCAAAATCATTCTGTAATAACCCGGAAATCTGGGCCAGTTTAAAAATTTTATTTTGGCAATTTTGGCGAATTTTGAATATTTAAAATAGATTATTTTAAATAAAAACGACGAAAAAATTTATTTTGAATATATTTAGAACGTATATATTATACGCGCCGTCATTAGAATATAAATATTTATATATAATTATAAATAGAATTGAAAATGGCGCGGTAGTTCGATAATTCGATTTCAAACTTCAATTGAATTTACCGGGTGCAAAACAATCCGGATTTTAGTAAAACTGAAAACAGTAGGATCTAATTGATGATATCTTTCCAACGAATCCGACAAATCGAGATTTCATAACGGGAATCAAAAGATATGTCCAGTTGAAAATTCTGAATAGTCGCTATGGAATTCAGGCCCTTAAAAATAGACATTTTGCAAACGACCTCGGATTTCGACGAAACCAGTTTTGTTGGGTCTGTGATGTCAAGTTATTGCTAGATTCCAATTTTTATAATTTTTCAAATCTATATGTGAGTGTGGCAAAGGAAAACGCGTTTGACCAGTTTTAGTTGATTTTAATCGACTGGAAATTGGTCATTTTTCCAACGGTCTCAGAATTCGACGAAACTAGTTTTGTCAGGACCGTATCGTCAATACGAAGCTAGAAAATATTTTTCGAGAATTTTTAGAGTTAGTATGTGATCCCGGTAATTTGAAATGTACGTTTAAAATTCAATATAGCGATTTAAATGTAAATTCAACGAAAACTGATTGTAACGACCAAATCAGCTTACGATGCATATCCCATTGTGTTCGGAATGGGGGTAAAACGCTATAGACGACAGGCGGTGGACCTCGTTTAGAGGTCGTATGTAAAAGTCAACTTTTTCATAAATAATTAAAAAAATATATATATAACACTCTCTCTCCCTCTCCCCCTATTTCTCTCTACCCCCCCCCCCCACGTTCATTCTTCAGAATCGAATAAAAGGAAAAAAAACAAATCGCAGCCTCAAAGCGCAACCCCCTCCCCTCGACCGACGCCAGACCCCCCCTCCCAACGCCTGCCGCCGACCCCCTTTCCCCCCGAAACCCCCTGCCTCGCGATTCGAACCCCCCCTTTTCCGATCCGCCTCAGCCTGGCACCAGGAGCCACCGCCTTCCCCCCCCAATCGGACCCCCACCACCGCGCCGAACCCCTCCTCGCCACCTCCACCTGCGAGCAGCCTCCAACACCCCTCCTACACTTCAACGCAGTGAGTCTTCTTGTTTTTTTTATATAAATACATAAAAGTCTATTTTGTTTGTTTATTTATATGAAATCTTCGAATTTTTATTTGATAAAGACTGAATTTTTATTTTTAGTATAGCATTAAAAACTGATTTCTTTAATTTATAAAACTTGTTTTCTTAGTAGAATAAAAGTTATAATTTGTAAATAGAAAAGATATGATTTTTACAATAAAGAGAGATGAAAGATTATATTTTTTTTATATACGTATAAAAGAAAAAAAATATAATTTTGATATGAGTAGAAAGTTGAAAATATGATCTTTATAAGGTAGCGGTATTAAAAATATAATCTTTTATGTGTAAAAGACGTTATAAAAATATAATTTTTACATGATAGGAATATTAGGAATACCATCTTTATATGTGTAGAAAAATAAAAATGTGACTTTTATAATGATATATTTGAAAAGGCGAAATCTTTATATTTGAAAAGGCGAGATTTTTATATATTGAATAGCGAAGTAAAAATTCGATTTTTATATATTGAATAGCATAGTAAAAATTCGATTTTTATATATTGAATAGCAAAGTAAAAATTCAATTTTTACATATGTAGTGAATACGGGCAACGAAAGAGAAGAAATGCAAGAAGGATGAAGATTTCTATCAATGAAGTGCCGTGGAGTTAGGATAGCTATCGGTGAGAATTTCTCACCTTTAAATTTCATTTTCTAGTTATATATATATATACTAGGATGTAGACGGTGCTTAGTAGCACCCGACACAATCGTCCACAGACCATGGACTTGTTTGTTTGGTTGCATAAATTAGTTAGATGATTTGATTTGAATTTGGTTGTTTGGTGAATTTGATTGATATGTGAATGGCGTGGGCCTTCACTAGACCGGGGATAAGGCTAGGCCTTGTCCCGTTTCTAGTATCGTGCCGTTATGCCGCCAAAATTTTCTAAAATATGTTAGAAATATAAAAATATCATTTTAATTGTGTAAATGAACTGAATAGAAATTCATGTGTTGAAATAAAATATTTTATCGTTAAAAATATAATTTTTAACGTAGAAGTGAATAAAATAAAATATTCATTTACAAACCGGACGGTTTGTTTATGTACACCGATTTGACTGACATTGATTGGGACGATAAATTTTACACATCGCCCAACTGCACAAATGAAATTTATGTTTGATTGTTTGAAACCCCACACGGGTGTTGGGATGAAATTTGAAGTTCACTCATCCTGATTGATTAAATATGTCGATCGATTGATTGACATGCTGTTATAAGCATTAGACATCTTTATTTGACGCTTATACAGTGTAGTGCACTTTGGTTAATGGTTGATTATTTTTCAATGCTGTTATATACGTGTGATGTATGAAAATACATATAATTAATATTATATGGTGATTGATTGGGCCTCATTCCAATCAGGAAAATAAAGAATATTATAAAATAAATGTTTATGTATTGACTATACTCATTCGTGAGATTAGTCATGTGTTGAACATAATATTTTAACAATAAAATTTATATCTTTATCACTATAAAATAAAGGTTCATGTGTTGACTGTACTCATCCGTTGAGATTAGTCATGTGTTGAACGTAATATTTTAATATTGCATCTTTATCAATATAAAATAAAGGTTCATGTGTTGACAGTACTCATCCGTTGAGATTAGTCATGTGTTGAATGAAATATTTTGATAATAGGAAATATTTGAGATAGAATATTTGAAAATAGAAATATGTGAAGCCGTGTTGATTAGATTGATGCCATTTTGACATGAACGATATTTATATCGATTTTATTCATTTCGAAATGAATTGAATATAAAACGATTTCGAAATGAATTGAATTGAAAACGATTTCGAAATGAATTGAATTGAAAACGATTTCGAAATGAATTGAATATAAAACGATTTCGAAATGAATTGAATATAAAACGATTTCGAAATGAATTGAATTGAAAACGATTTCGAAATGAATTGAATTGAAAACGATTTCGAAATGAATTGAATATAAAACGATTTCGAAATGAATTGAATATAAAACGATTTCGAAATGAATTGAATATAAAATGATTTCGAATTAAATTGAATAGAAAATAAATTGATCAGAAAACGAATTTGATTTAAATTGATCAGAAAACGAATTTGATTTAAATTGGTCAGAAAACCAATTTGATTTAAGTCGAATAGAAAACCAATTTGAATTGAATCGAATAGAAAACCAATTTGAATTGAATCGAATAGAAAACCAATTTGAATTGAATCGAATAGAAAACCAATTTGAATTGAATCGAATAGAAAACCAATTTGAATTGAATCGAATAGAAAACGACTTTGAAATTGAATTGAATTGAAAAAGAATTCAAATTGAATTGAAAGTGAATTGGAATAAATTCAAATTGAATTGAAATTTGAATTGAATAGAAATGAATTTTAAAACGAATTTATAAAGAAGAATTCAATTTTGCTTTGAATTGAAATGGAAGTTGAAATTGTTTTTGAAACGAATTTAAACTTAGTTATAAAATTCGTTTTAAATAGAAATCGACGAAATATATATTATATATATAATATAATGGCCTGAATAGAACGCGTCGCGCCGCGGCAGTTCGCGAATCTCGACCATTTACTTCGAACGGACATTACGGGAGATCCGACCGTCGGATTCTCCTAAAACCGGAACCGTTGGGTTCGTATCGAAAAGAGCTTTCTAACGAATATTAGGAATTTGAAATCTAACGGTTGGATTTGGAGATACGTCCAAATCAAATTTAGAAAAGGTCGCTGTAAGTGCAGTTCGATGGCCATTGTTGGAAATCGACTGTACGGGCCTTAATAAAATTATTAAAAATATCAATAATTTGTGTAAAATCATAAGAAATGATTTGGGAAAAATTGGGATGAAAAACTCCATATTTGAAAAGATAAAAATAGATTCTTATCAAAATGAACTAGCTTGAACTCAATTTAAAACCCGATTTTTATTTTTTAAATAAATAAATTAGATTTAAAAAGGGGTTTTAAATAATCGGAATTCCTAATATATTTGATTTGAATTGAACTAGAATTGATTTGTGGGTTTATCGTGAACTGTGTTTTAAACAACACTAGTTCTTTAACCCGATGATAAATAGAATGTGATTTGGGTTTGTCGTGAACTGTGTTTTAAATAACACCTAGTTCTTTAACCCAGTAAAAGGAGTTTTAACGAATCTGCAATTAGATTGAAATGTGAATTTATAATCTAAATTATCGAATTTAGAAAATGAGCGAGAATGGAGTATCACCAGTTTTTGCTCCAAAGCGATAGTTAAATCTTTAATTAGATTTGAACGTGAAATGGTAATTAATTTTACCAACAACACTGTGGTGTTAGATATGGAGTATTACCAGTTTTGCTTCATTGGATGAATAGGTTGTGATTGGGAAATAAAATAAATAATTACTTCATTACGGTTCGCTAATCTCGACTAGTTTAGAAAACCATAATTTGGTTTGAAACGACATCCAAAGGAAGATTAAAGGATAAATTTTAAAGAATTTATCTTGGATAAAATTAATGGGAACCTTTCCCTAAGAATGTGATTTCGTGAATAAAAAGGATATTCTGTATTAGAATGAGGCATATGTTGTGTTTGTGTAACATTTGTTTTTAATATACGCGGGTTGTTCGGAAAGTCCGGGTTTATACCCATTCTGAATAACCGATTCGACGATAAGTCGAAGATGAAGACGGTGGTTGAAGACCGGAAGTCTTCACATCGTTTGGATAATTACTGACGATCCTGATTGGGCTGTACACCCAAGAGGATGGAAATAGTTGGTGGTCGTCCAGACGTACTTGGAGATCGATGGATATGCGAGGAAAGTGCCTCTGGTTTCGTTCAGACCCAGAACGAACTTGTAAATGGATTGTGTGTCTGACATTGGATTTTATTCTGCGTTGATTGATTTCTATTAAATATATATCTGTTTAGCAGCGGAGAATTTATTCTCTTGCTTAACGCCCTTCTCTGAGACGTACGAGCTTAGAGGTTATATATCGATAGATATCAATCGCATGGCATGAATTGCCTGTGTGGCACGCTGAGTTGCATAGATCAAGGCTTCTGTTGAAAAGCAAAGTCTTGTGGTTGATGATCAAAGCACGGCCTACGTGGCAGCTTTGTGTATAGCGTGAATTCGCGAGCCTCACACCTCGGTATGAGTCAAAAACGGGATACGGACTGCAGGGAGAGCACGACGTTTCTTTCTAGCTTTGGTGGTGTCAGTGACTTACCAGCCCTGACATTTATATACTTTTCACCTTTGTGGTTGTTGGATGAGGCGCCTCGATTTTAGGTCTGTAAGGACTGGGAAACGTGTGTTCAGGCATAACTAATCCTCTAACGTAAGTGAGGAACGGCCCTGAAGATCTAGGATTGCCCAAGTGTGTACAACTGAGACATTTGCTAGAGTGTCTTGAACGCGGAGAGGAGCTTGCCCCTTGCCTCGACTCATGACGGAAATCCAATTTCTAATACGTGTATTTCGGCTTTATTTGTAGAGCCTAGTATGGCGACATAGTAGCATGGGATGCTATGCCGTCTGTGATTGATATTTATGATTGAAATTGTTTTGACACTATACACTTATTATAGTATCAAATGATTTGTTTTTAAACGTATCAAGCATGTTTGGCTGTTATAAGGTAAAACCCTATCCTCCGGCTTGCGTTGCATTGTGTGATGGGACCTGGGTCTTATAATAGCTTCATTTTTCGAAAAAGCATTGCGTTGTTTATTCTATGCACTGGTATTCTTAGGAGGAAACCCGTTCCGTGTTATACGGCGTGGTCCCTTGAATTACTCTCTTTTAAAGTAAAGTTTTAAATAACTGTTTTAGTTCTCACACCAGTTACATGACTGACCTGGAGTTTATTGTTATAACCTAAACTCTGGGTGCCCCTATTTTCCGCACGGGCAGCTAGTAGTTTTGGTTTTGCAGATTTATATTCACAGGATCCTGATTTGCAGCTGGAATGATATCCGGAAAGCTCTGTATCCGTATATCATCTTCAGTTGTGCTTTGTATTATTTTTTTCGCTGCTATGTAATTTATTGTAATCTCTGATATTTATCGAATGTAATTTATTCATTTATACTCTGTATATTCGTGTATCTGATGGAATTGTTGTAATTAACAATGAAATGTTCTTCCGTCTGCGTTCATTTGTATGTTGTTCTCAAAGTATCCGCTCTTTCCTTCACGGGGAAGTAACGGGTTCTTACACATTCAAGCCACACAATAATTCAAGGCTATTTCTAGTCTAAAATCGTAGAGCTCCGTGTGCTCTTCAAATCCATATGGTGATGATCACCTCTGGATCATTGTGGTGGCGGATTTCCTCCCTTAAAGGAACCATAGTCGCATGCGATTTGAGGAGGGAGGGGGCCACCGAGTTGTGCCCCACTCAGGGCGCAGGGAGGCGCCACTTCGGTGCACCTCGCAGCACATCCCGATCGTGCTTCGCCCCTCCGGATGATGAGTGGTGGTGAACCCAAATTCGGAGCAGATGGGTTTAAACATCGGCTTCAGGTTTTGGAAGGGATGAAGGTGATTAAATTTAATTATTAATTATTTGTTTTAACTATATAATGAAATGAAAATAATATCGTAACTTCTTCATACGAGGGACAAATCGCGCGAAACTGGATCCGTTGCGATCGTATAGACGAGAGCATCGCAACAAAACTGACCACGTCCAAAAAGGAGCATGTTGGAATTTAAGGCAAATTCAAATCCAAGCGGTTCAGAAATTCAAAAATAAAACTAACGGAGTGGAAACCCAATGTTCGAACTTCTCACCAAAATTATTTTTATATAGTTATTTATTTCATAACTTCATATATGAATTGTTCCCCATCGTCCATAGACCATGGACGACTTGTTTGTTTGTTCTATTGTATTGTGAAAATTGTTTGTGATGTGAAATGGACTATATAAAATATTCATGTGTTGAATAAAATAAAATATTCATGTGTTGAACAAAATAAAATTTTCATGTGTTGAAATAAAATAAATACTCGTTTACAAATCGGACGATTTGTTTATGTACACTCATTTTACTGATATGGACTGGGATAATAAATTTTACACATCGCGCAACTGCATAAATAAAATATGTGTTTTGTTGATTGAAACCCCAGACGAATATTGGGATGATAATTGACGTACACTAATCCCAATTGTTTAGTTGTATGTCAATCGATTGGTTAACAAGCTGTGGTAAGCGTTAATTATATATATTTAATGCTTATGCAGTTGTGGAATGCACTTTGAATGATGGCTGATTGTTATTATATACATATGTTGTATGGAATCCATATAAATAACATTATACGGTAATGGATTGGGCCTCATTTCAATTTGGAAAATAAAGAATATTTTAAGATAATATTCAGAAAAGAAACAAATATTCATGTGTTGAATAAGAAAATATTCATGTGTCGAATAAAATAAAATATTCATGTGTTGAATAAAATAAAATATTCCATGTGTTGAATAAAATAAGATGTTCATGTGTTGGATAAAAATATTTAAATAATAAAAATATTTAAACAATAAAAATATCATTTTTATTGAATATGAACCACATAAATTATTCATGTGTTGAAGAATTAATTCATGCGTTGAATAAAATAAAATAATGAATATTTTAAAATAATATTCAGTAAAAGATCAAAATCTGATTTTGATGTCCGGTTTAAGGTAGACACGAATATATTCAAATATATAAAGTTGTGTTGATTAGATTAACGCCATTTTGACGTAAACGATATTTATATCGATTTTATTCATTTTTATAATGAATATCGAAAAGGAAGTGATTTCATAATCTAATGTTTTGAAAATACTTTCATTTATATATTGATGATATGGAATATTCAATTTTGATTGGGAATTGAAAATGAAGTTGAAATCGTTTTGAAAACGAATTTAAAACGATTTATAAAATACGTTTTAAATGGAAATCGATGAAATATATATAATATATTATATAGAGGTAATTACGGAGAAGGATAAACTTTGTCGAAAAAATAGGCTGAAGGACACTAAGTTTTATTTTTAGTTTGAAGGACAAATTTTGAACCAAAATTAAGCTGAAAGAAAATGCTAAATGCAATTAGCATTATATTCAGTTTTTTACACTAGACAAAAATGCTAGTTTTAACTAGCATTATTCAGTTTTACACTGCAGAAAATGCTAATTATATTTAGCATTGACCTTCAGCCTAATTTTTTTCAAAGTTTGTCCTTTAGCCTAAAAATAAAACTTGACGTCCTTCAGACTAATTTTTTTTCAAAGTTTGTCTTTTTGCCTATTTTCCACTATTATATATATAATGGCCTGAATAGAACGCGTCGCGCCGCGGCAATTCGCGAATTTCGACCATTGACTTCGAACGGACATTACGGGAGATCTGACCGTTGGATTCTCCTAAAACTAGAATCGTTGGGTTCGTATCGAAAAGAGCTTTCCAACGAATATTAGAAATTTGAAATATAACGGTTGGATTTGGAATTATGTCCAAATCAAATTTGGAAAAGGTCGTTGTAAGTGCAGTTCGATGACCGTTTATGGAAATCGACTGTACGGGCCTTGATAAAATTATTAAAAATATCAATAATTTGTGTAAAATCATAATAAATGATTTGGAAAGAATTAGGCTAAAAAATTCCACGATTGAAAAGATAAAAATATATTTTTATCGAAATGAACTAGTTGTGAACTAGAATTATAATCCAATATTATCAATTAAATAAACTGGATTTGAAGTGGTTTTAATATAATCAGAATTCTCCAATATATGATTTAGAATGGATTTTAATCGAAATTATCATCGGAATATTTTGATATTGGATTCCGTGATTATACGGATATGGTGGAGGAATTTGGAAGATATATATATCGTTATTCCAATACGATATTTGTTGATTTGAGAATTTGATATTGAATATAAGCCGATATATTTTCTACTCAAAACCTTGTATTTGATATCAAATTGGTTTTTGGGTTTATTATGAATGGTTTTTTAAATAACACTTGTTCTTTAACCTGATTAACAATAGAATGAGATTTTTGGTTTGTCATGAATGGTATCTTTAATAATACCGTTCTTAAACACAATGAAGTTAAGAAAATTAGAAACTAACTAGAGATTAGCTAAGTTGAATGGTTTTCTGTGTATTGATCTGATGTTGGTTTCGGCCTTTGGGGTTAATACTTAGGGAATTGTTCTCTTACTAATTTACATTTAGAGACTGATGGAATGTGATTTTGGGTTTATCGTGAACCGTGTTTTAAATGGCATTGGTTCTTTAACCCACTTAAAGATAAGATTAATTTCTTAGCTTTGAATAATCATCAATATTGATTTTTGGGAAGATTAAAACTAGGTAGAGTTTTAATGAATCTTTACTCATTGTAATGATCGAGAATGGAGTATCACCAGTTTTTCTCCAAAGCGATAATTAAATCTTTAAGTAGATGAGAACATGAAATGGTTATTAATTTTACCGATAACACCGTGGTGTTAGGTATGGAGTATTACTAGTTTTTCTCCATGGGATGAATAGGTTGGAATTGGGAAATTAAAAAAATGATTATCTCGGTAAGATGCGCTAATCCCGACTAGTTTCAATAAACCATAATTAGGTTTGGATAGATATCTAAAGGAAGATTAAAGAATAAATTTAAAGAATTTATCTTTGATAGAATTAGTGGGAACCTTCCCTAAAGCATAAGAATATTTGAATAAAGGAATATTCTGGATTGGAATGAGGTGTATGTTGTGTTTTTATAGCACTTGTTTATTATATACGCGAGTTATTCAGAAAGACCGGGTTCATCCCATTCTGAATAACTGATTCGACGATAGGTCGAGGATGAAGACGGTGGTTGAAGACAGGAGATCTTCACATCGTTTGGATGATTACTGATGTCTTGATTGGGCTGTACACCCAAGACAAGGTAATAAGTGGTGATCGTCCAGACGTACTTGGAGATCAACCGGATATGCGAGGGCCTCTCTCCTGTATTGGACATACGGGACGAGGAATAAGATGCCTCCGGTTTCGTTCAGACCTAGAACGAACTTGTAAATGGGTTGTGTGTCTGACATTGGATTTTATTCTGTGCTGAAGGTTCTCCATTAAATATACATCTGCCTGGTGAAGGAGTATTTATTCTCTTACTTCACCCTTCTCTGAGACGTACGGGATCAGGGGTTATATATCAATAGACATCGGTCGCATGGCGTAAACTGCTTGTGTGGCATGCCTGAGTGGAAAATGATCAAGGCTTCTGTAGAAAAGCAGAGTCTTGTAGTTGATGATCAATGCATGGCTTTAATATAGTGCCGCTTTTGTGTAGCGTTAATTCGCGAGCCTCACACCCCGATGTGAACCAGAAACGGGAGAGGACCTCAGGGAGGACATGCATTTCTTTCTAGCTAGGAGTGGTGTCAGCGTTTACAAGCCCTGACATTTTACTTATGTGGATGATGGAAAGCGAGGCGCCTCGGCTATATCAGTCACTATGGTGCCGATAGATGGTTTGGTCGGTATATGACCAGTTTACACCCCATAGGGCGGGGAAACGCATTGTTCAGGCATTTTAATCCACTCAGTGTGGACCGGCCCTGACGTACCAAGGTGCAGTTGCGGTTGTTCCTGAGACTCAGGCTAGACAGTCTCGAAGCGGTAAGGACGATCCCTTGCCTTGGTTCACAGATGGAAATCCAACTTCCAATATGACAGTGCGGTTTTAATTGTAGAACCAGTATGGCGACATAGTAGCATGGGATGTTATGCCGCCTATGATTGATACATTTATATTTGAAGTTGTTTTCTTCACTTATAGTAATAATAAAAGATTAAATTTCGCGTATCAAGCACTATTTGGCTATTATAAGGGAAAACCCTATCCTCTGGCTTGCGTTGCATTGTATGATGGGACCTAGGTCTTATAATAGCTTCATTGTTCTTTATTTAGCATTGCGCTATTTGTTTTATGCACTGGTATTCTTGGGAGGAAACTCATTCCGTGTTATACGGCGTGGTCCCTTGATTTACCTAACTTTAAAATAAAGATTAATAACTGTTTTAGTTCTCACACCAGTCACATGACGGACCTAGAGTTTATTGTTTTAACCTAAACTCTGGGTGCCCATATTTTTCACACGGGAAGCTAGTAGTTGGGTTTGCAGATATTATATTCGCATGATCCTGGTTTACAGCTGGAATGATATTCGGAAAGCTCTGTATCTGTGTATATCTTTCAGTTGTGTTTTGTATTATTTTCCGCTGCATTGTAATTTGTAAATCTATGATATTTATCAAATGTATATCATTAGTTCATGCTGTGTACATTCTTTACTCTGATGTAAATTGTTGTAATAAGCAATGAAATGTTCTTCTGTTTGTGTTCTGATTTTTTGTGTTCTCAACTCAATCTGGGCTTTCCTTCATGGGGAAGTTCGGGTCGCTTCAATCTAACTCCAAATTATACTGTTATTTCTTAAATTGAATAAAAATAATTTATTAAATAAATAAACGAATCTTGATTTAAAAATGGAAAGTAAATAGTACCTACCTACATTTTGTAACACCCCACCTCCGCTAGGGTCACTCATAAAGGGAATGCACTAGTTTTGGTTGAGTATTATCTAGGTAAACATTCACAGAGATATCACAAGGCGGAACATAAATAAAGCAGCGATAGATATTAAAAACCCAATTTTTTATTACTTTCAAGAAAAGAGTCAAAACCTCGTATATCCAAGGTACAAATTATTCCATTACATCAAGTTCTAGATAAAGAAGCATAAACTTAAGATAACAAAAGTAAATTATTCCCCATAAATAGCAGAAGTGCAGCCATAGCATAGATCAAGACCAAACCGTACATGAGCTGACAGAAAGCAAGCTAAATCCAAGCTAAGAGCTAGTGGTTCCTCCCTGAGAACCTGGGGGGGGGGGGACGAAAGAAAAAGAGGTGAAAGAAAAAGGGTCAGTCATAAAGACTGGTAAGTCCTAGTGACTTTCAGTATAAAAACTAGTAAAGGTAACAAGATAGGTATAAACTGAAAATAAACATAAGGAATGATGATAAGTCAGGCATGATAAACTAAGATAACGAGATAACTCAAGTATAGCATCACATATTCAAGGTTCGCTGCACCAAATGTACTAGTATTCTACCCATGTCAAGTATTAATCATGAAATAATCCCTTGGCCCAATATCATGAAGTGACCCATTACGGGGTCCTACGGTACGATCTACTAATCGATCGGCTCCCTACAAGTTCTAGCTTGTCATGTGTCTGTGTCATACGGCCCTATCATGAAATGTAGTCACCTGTGCTAGGTCCACCATAGGGTGTATCAAGCCCTAGGGTGCCAACCACCGACACAAATCAAGCACGCACAATGTAAACCTACTAGTGCCCAATGCCTGCTTTTTCAACTCCGGACTACGTGCACGACCACAGTCTGCCTGAACCTACAATGGCGCACCTACTCAGCCGTCGTTTTGGTCGCTTACAATCAGCCCAGTAATCGTGCCCCACCCTGCCTAGTCCCAGGGTATCGTGATACATCTAAGTGGGTTACTGATGAAAAGAACAGCGTAACTAGGGTATCTAATGGGTTAAGTGTTGTCATTCAAATTCATGACTTAAACCTATCAAAATCATGTATCAAGTTGGTTAAGTGTGTTCAAGCGGTTCATGACTTAACCCTATCAAATCATCATGTCAAATTGGTTAAGTATATTCAAGTGGTTCATGACTTAACCCTATCATGTGGCATTAATTCATTAATGCACCCTAACCTCTCACATTAGACTAATTATTGTGGTCACTGGATTTGCCGGACGGTTCCGGGCAGATTTACACCACACATAGTTTAACCTCGGGTTTTACGTGCGATATGACCAACTACCCACATTGGATCATTGTTTGCTGTCACTGGATTCGCCGGGCGGTTCCGGGAAGATTTACACTGCAAACTCAACCCAACCTCGAGTTGGCCATTTTTAAGTTTATCTAAGTGTCATGTCCAGATTCAAGTTTCGAGTCTAAATTCAAGTCAAGTTTTCAGGTCATGTTTCATGTCAAATTGTGTCAAGTTCATGTCCATATCCAGGTTCAAGTTATAACAATGTTCATGTTCAAGTTCAAAGCCAATTCATGTTTTACCTAATCTACCCAAATCGTATTCCCGTCGCATGTAAACTCGAATCGATACAAATAAATCTAATTAGGGAATAACATAAAAAGGGACGGGTATGAGGTGGCAGAGGTGATTACTAGCATAGCATGGTATAACTTGAGATAAATGATTATATCATTACTGTCATATGGAATATCAGCCTCAAACATAAAGATTCCAAATCTAGCAAAATAAGGTACTAGTCAAGATAACAGTTAACATAAGGTGATAGTCATGGTAACGGTTGACATAAGGTGATAGTCACAAACTTGTGACTAATAACAGATTCAACATTGCAGGCATGATAATATGAGGGGGTTTTCTTTTTGATTTACAACGTGAATAGTCCCCAAATCAATGTCATAGTAATATACCCAAAAGTCAAGATCCAAGATGAACAAGAATGGATGTAAAATAGTCATCGTACACAGGTCCAATTTCAATTTACAACATGTTCATATTACGTTTACAGTTTAAATATAAAAGTAACTAGGGCTTACTGATTGTGGTTCGAGAATTAGAAAAAGAAAGTCGATGTTGAATCTTTATATGCTTAGTCGAGTCCTAATAGAAATCCCCAAATCAGCAATTCTCTTAACGTAGGTTCGACATAGAAGAAGTGGTCCCTTTCTCTAATTTTTCAACCAGAATTAGAGCAGCATAAGGTCGGAGAGAATTTTGTGTAGAGAAACTAGTGTTAGGGGCTGTTTATATAGGGTCAGGCCAACGAAGGTAGACAAAAACGAGGCCGGAAACATCAAAACGAACTCAGACTCAAAAATGGGTTCTGTCACCAGGTCGACCCCTAAGTTGACACCCAGGTCGACACTATGGTCGACCTGGTCCTGGGTAGGTCGACCCACAGGTCGACCTGGTCCTGGGCAGGAAATTTCCCGCCCTGTTTGTTTGTGATTTGAACTCGAAATTTGAATTTGAATTCTGAGCTGTTTTGAACTTGAAATTTTCTGAAAACTTTGAAAGGTCATAACTTGGTCATACGGACTCCGATTTTCGAAAACTCGGACTCGTTTCCAAGTAGAATTTTGAGACGAATGCGATGGCTTAACCCATTGCCCTTGATTCTTAATTTAAAAATTAATTCTTCCTTGATTTATAGTTATAACACGTTATCAAAATACGGGTTGTTACATTCTCCCCTCCTTAAAGGATTTCGTCCCCGAAATCTCTAAGTTAGGGAGGATGTGTCCTACCATCCACCATCCATCTACTCAAAACATCATCCACAAGCAACCATTGTCCTTAAAAGGTTTCTAGTGCTGTATGAACATATGCAGAAAGTGTGTGTATATGTACTTATCTAATGCAAAAGATCAGGCGGTTACTGATTCAGTAAATCTCCTTAATGCAAAATAAGTTAGTGTAATGAATCCAACATGTATGCAGATTCCTAACATAATTTATAATCTCTACATGAGTGCACATAACATTCATTCATATGCAACATCCAAGTGATAACATAACAAGTTCCATCCATGTACAAGTATAAGTACTCATGCATATGCAACATGAAAATGTGACTGAGCCGAT
The DNA here is from genome assembly GCA_030737875.1 of Allium sativum. Classification (NCBI taxonomy): domain Eukaryota; kingdom Viridiplantae; phylum Streptophyta; class Magnoliopsida; order Asparagales; family Amaryllidaceae; genus Allium; species Allium sativum. The sequence goes on along the minus strand of CM060912.1, from coordinate 1,009,036,049 downwards.
CTAGTGCCTAATGTGTGTCATGCATCCACTAGCAATCACTTGCAAACACTTGCAACCATTTGCAAACATCAACCATAACATGTTTCAATCACATGTTTACATCCATATGGTTCTACCTAAGGTTCTCAAGATAAGATCGAGAAGATAACAAGACAAACGTAGGTAGTAGAAGCATGATACGAAAAGGTTTTCAAGTTTATAGGAAAAAGAGATCGAGAATGTACCCTAAAAAAGAAATGGGTAAAGCGCGCGTATCTTCTCTTCGGTTTCCCAAGTTGCGTCTTCTTGGGCTTCACTCCACCAAACTTTAACTAGCTTGACTTCTCGATTCCTTAGCTTATTGATCTCCGTTCCTAAGATACGAATCGGAGCTCGCCTCAATGTTGCTTCTTTTTCCACTTCTACGTCTTCAAGGATGCTTGGCTCAACCACTTCGGCCGATTCATGTAAGCACTTTCGGAGATGCGAGACGTGAAAGACATTGTGTACTCCGGTCAGCTTCTCGGGTAAGTCTACCTTATAAGCCATCTGTCCAATCCTCTCAGTGATAGGGAATGGTCCTACGAACCTTGGTGCTAGCTTTCCAACAGCTCCAAAATGAACTACATTGCGTAACGGAGAAACTTTTATAAAGACCATATCTCCGACTTCGAACTCTAGGTCTTTCCTTCTCTTGTCCGCATAAGATTTCTGTCTATCTTGGGCCGTTTTCATCCATCTCCATATCAATTCAACCTTCTCAGAAGTGTCCCTTATCATGTTGGGCCCAAGTATAAGTCTGTTTGTCGTCTCCCACCAACAAGTTGGCGACTTGCACGGTCTTTCATACAAGGCTTCGAACGGTGCCATTCCGATGCTAGCTTGGTAACTTTTATTATATGCAAACTCCACGAGAGGAAGATGGTCTTCCCAAGTATCACCAAAGTCTAGAATGCATAGTCTTAAAAGATCCTCTAGTACCCTATTTACCCTTTCGGTTTGTCCATCCGTCCACGGGTGATAGGCCGTGCTTAAGCTCAATCGTGTACCCATTGCTTCTTGCAAACTATTCCAAAACTGGCTAGTGAAAATCGGGTCACGATCACTAACTATACTAGAAGGAACCCCGTGCAACCGTAATACCTCTCGCAGGCAAATAGACGCTAGCCATGATGCTGTCCTCTTGCTTTTCACCGGAATGAAGTGAGCACTTTTCGTGAGTCTATCTACTATGACCCATATGCTAGTATTTCCCTTCCTCGAACTAGGCAGTCCATCCACGAAATCCATCGAGATACTTTCCCATTTCCATTGCGGAACCTCCAAAGGATGTAATAGCCCACCAGGCTTCTTCGACTCGGCCTTTACTTGTTGGCACATCATGCACCTTGAAACGAACTCTGCCACGTCCTTTTTCGTCCCAACCCAAAAGAACATGTGTTTCATATCTCTGTACATCTTATCCCCTCCGGGATGTATGGTCATCTTCGAGTGGTGCGCCTCTTCAAGATCTTTCCTTACTAAGTCTCCCACTTGTGGGACACATAGCCTTCCATCACGCCTTAGCCATCCCTTGTCATCTACGGCATACCTACTGAGGTGACTTGACGTCTCACCACTAATCAGCTTGTCCATGATTTCGACTATCTGTGGGTCTTCCTTTTGTGAAGTCCCTACTTGATCTAGAAGTGTAGGTCTTAACTCAAGAGATGCTAACGTAGCAGCCAACGACTCAACAGCAGGTGTAAAATCAAAGGTTGTTATAAACTCAAGGCTTTTCCTTTCAACAAACAAGGGGCTCAAGGTCAACCTTTTCCTACTTAGCGCATCTTCCACCACATTACCCTTGCCAGGGGTATAAGCTATATCGAAGTCATATGATGCCAAGAATTCCATCCACCGCTGTTGTCTCAGATTCAAATCTTTCTATGAGAAGAGGTACTTGAGCGATTTGTGGTCGGTATACAGCTCGAACCTCTCCCCAAGAAGATAATGGCGCCAAGATTAAAGTGCAAAAAACGATCGCCGCCAACTCCAAGTCATGTGTGGGATAGTTCTTCTCATGAACTTTAAGTTGTCTACCCCCATAGCATATCACTTTCCCTTCTTGCATTAGGACCGCGCCTAATCTCGTGCCACATGCATCTGTGTACACGGTAAACATCTTACCTCCATCGGGTAATGCCAAAACTGGAGCTGTGGTGAGGGCTCTCTTGAGTCTCTGAAAAGCAATCTCACATTCTATGTCCCATGAAAACGCTAGGTTTTTCTTCGTTAACCTAGTAAGAGGGGCTGAAATCTTAGCGAAGTCCTTTATGAACTTCCTATAGTAGCCTCCCAAACCAAGAAAGCTTCTCACCTCCGTTGCGTTCTTAGGAATTTTCCAGTCTTGCACCGCAACTACCTTTGCGGGGTCCACGTCTATGCCTTGCTTAGAAACTACATGTATAAGAAACCGAACTTCCTTCCTCCAAAAATGGCATTTGGAGAACTTAGCCTTTAACTGGTGTGCCCTAAGCATATCCATGACTTCCTTGAGATGTCTAGCATGCTCTTCTTCATTCTTTGAGAAGATCAAAATATCGTCCATGAAAACCACTACAAACTTGTTAAGGAACTCCCGAAACACCCTACTCATCAAATCTACAAAATACGCGGGTGCATTCGTTAATCCAAACGGCATGACGAGCCATTCGAAGAACCGATCTGGAGTCCTAAATGAAGTTTTGTCGATGTTATCCTCAGCCACTCTAAGCTGATGGAATCCTGTGGCTAGATCGAGTTGAGAGAAAACAGATGCTCCCACAAGCTGGTCAAACAAATCGTCGATTCTTGGTAGTGGGTGCCTATTTTTCTTAGTTACCTTGTTTAACTCACGATAATCTACGCATAGACGAAGCAAACCATCCGCCTTAGTGGCGAATACCACCGGAGCACCCCATTCAGAAATGCTTCGCCTTATGAAATTTTTCTCAAGCAATTCTTTAACTTGTTTACTGAGCTCTCTTCTTTCTCATGGGGCCATGTGCCTAACGGGCAATGAAACTGGCTTGGCATTATCAACAAGATAAATTCGGAAGTCTATCTCACGTTTAGGGGGTAACGCCTTCACCTCATCAAAGACATCTGGATATTCTCGGACCACTCATACAGATTGCAAATTGTCGATGGACGAGTCAAGAGATTTTAAATAACACAACATGACCGGACCCTTAGGGTTACAGGAAATTTCAAGGGTATTACCAAGGTGAGTCATAAGCCTCACTACCCTTCGTTCACAATCAAGAATGGCTCCATAATTGGACAGCCAATCCATACCTAGGATCAAACCGTATCCCGTAAATCCGAGAACATAAGCATTACACGTGAATTCTATGCTTAAGATAGAAATCCTCAAATCCACACACATCATAGATAAATGAGCGGAGCCCCCAATTGGATTTGAAACACTAACAGGATCCCCAACTGGACTAGTACTTAGGTGCAGATTTTCAACAATATCAGAAGAAATAAAAGTATGCGATGCGCCAGAGTCAAACAGGGTTCGAACAGGAAAGTCAGAAATGTAAATAAGGTTTTCTACAGAAATATTACTACCTCGGTCAAGAGCTGGAGTGGTGTTGAGAGCATGCGACTGCCCTCCAGAAGGTCCTGCTCGCTGGGTCTGCCCTTGCCCCTGTCCTTGCTTCTTAGGGCAATCATTGCTGATGTGTCCAGTATCTCCACAATGAAAGCATTCATCCAACTTTCTCTTCTTCTTTCTACAGTCTTTGGCTAGATGTCCCGTAATCCCATAAAAGTTGCACTTCCTTGTCTCACGTGGTTGTTAGTATTGTTGTTGTTGCCCTTGTTATTCTTGTTTCCTTTCTTGAAGTCAACTTTCTTATTCTGAGTCTCATTAGGCTTAACCTCCTTCTTGCTATTCTTGTCTTCCTCATGAAGTAGAGCCATATCCACCAAGCTTTCAAAGGTCGCCCCCATGGGTATATGAGTTATGGCCAAACTGTGTAGTGGCTCGTTCAATCCCCGAGCAAAGCATACAGCCTTTTTCTGGGCCGTGTTAACCAAGTCTAAACCGAACTGAGCGAGCTGATTAAACTTATTCACGTACTCCCTAACAGACATGTCCCCTTGCTTGAGTGCTAGGAACCTCTCCATCTTGTAACAACCCGTAAAATGCGAGCCAGTTTGAAATTTTTATTTTGGCAACTTTAGTGAATTTTGAATATTTAAAATGAATTATTTTAAATAATATCGACGAGAAATTTATTTTGAATTGAAATTCGACGTATATATTATATACGTCGTCGTTAGAATATATAATAATTATATATAATTAAAAAAGGAATTGAAAATGGCGCGGTAGTTCGAAAATTCGATTTCTAATTTCAAATGAATATACAGAATTCGTTATAAGTCAGAATTGAACGAAACCAGAAATATTTGAATCTGTATAACTATATCTTTGTAACGAAGTTGACAAACTGAGATTTCATCTTAGAAATGATAAGATATGTCCAGTTTAAAATTAGAAATAGTCGCTGTGGAATTTATATATATTTTTATATATATAAGGCCCTTAAAAATGGACATTTTGCAAACGACCTCGGATTTCGACGAAACCAGTTTTGTTGGGTCCGTGATGTAAAGTTATTGTTAGGTTTCAAATTTCATAATTTTTTCGAATCAATATGTGAGCGTGGCAAAAGAAAACGCGTTTGACCAGTTTCAGTTGATTTTAATCGACTGGAAATTGGCCATTTTTCAAACGGTCTCAGAATTCGACGAAACTAGTTTTGTTAGGACCGTATCGTCAATACGAAGCTAGAAAATATTTTTCGGGAATTTTTCTAGTTATTATGTGACCCCGGTAATTTGAAATGTACGTTTAAAATTCAATATAGTGATTTAAATGTAGACTTAACGAAAACTGATCGAAACAGTCGAATCAGCTTGCGATACATATCCCATTGTGTTCGGAATGAGGGTAAAACGCTATGGACGACAGGCGGTGGGCCTCGTTTCGAGGTCATATGTAAAGGTCAACCTTTTTGCAAAATATAATAATTAAATAATAAATAAATAAATAAAAATATAATTCCCTCCTTTACCTTTCTTCCTGGCCCCCCCTTTTTATTTCTTCAATTCAGATCGACGTTATAAAAAAAAAAAAAAAAAAGAGAAAACCTAAACAAGATCGAGCGCCTCCCTCCAGACATCGCCGCCCCCCCTCGAGACGCCGACGAACCCCTCGACGCTGCCCTCACTATCGAAGACCCGAAGCCCCCGTTCTCGACACAGAAGCCGCCGCCACCTCGAAGCCTCCCCACCGACGAACTACAGAAAGCCCCCCCAGCCGACGATCTTTCCACCGCCGACAGCCACTGATTCCCCCCTCCTCTCTCTTCGCAGAAATGTAAGTTTTTTTATTTTTGTTTTGTTTTGTTTTGTTATTTTAATGATTTTAAAACTGTTCTGTTTAATTAGAATTATAACTGAAATTTAATTAGGATTGAAACTGATTTTTTTTTATATATAAGTAAAACTGATTTTTTTTTTTAAAAGTAAAAATGATTTTGTAAAACGAAATAAAAACTGATTTTTTTTTTTAGTTAAAAATAAAAACTGATTTTTGGTTAAAAATAAAAACTGATTTTTTTTTTGAGTTAGAAATGAAATTAGAACTCTTTTGAAAATAAAATTAGAATTGGTTTTTAAATTTGTATATAGCATTGATTAAGAAATATATAAATTTGTTAAAGAAAAATATAAAAACTTTGCTAAGAAAGAAATATATAAACTTTGCTAAGACAAAATATATATATATACCTTGTTTAGAAAAATATATTTTGTTTAGAAATATAAAAATGTACATTGTTTTAAATTAAATTTAGCATTGGGTTTTTATAATGAGGTAGAAATAAAAATTCGATTTTTATATATTGAATAGCGAACTAAAAAATTCGATTTTTATATATTGAACTTTGAAATAAAAATTCGATTTTTATATATTGAACTTTGAAATAAAAATTCGATTTTTTATATATTGAACTTTGAAGTAAAAATTCGATTTTTACATATGTAGAGAATACGGGCAACGAAGGCGAGTTGGCGAAGATTTCCTGCATTAGAAGTGTCGTGGAGCTAGGATAGCTATCGGTGAGAGCTCCTCACCTTTCAATTTAATTTTTCTAGTTATATATATACTAGGATGCAGACGGTGCTTAGTAGCACCCGACACCCGTCATCCACAGACCATAGATGGCTTGTTTGTTAAATTGTTTGGTTGTGTAGTTAGTTATATGATTTGATTTGAATGTGGTTTGTGGTGTGAAAAATCGAATCGATAAATTGGTTAGGATTAGACGTGCGCCATTATAAGGCGAAGGAGTAAGGCTAGGTTAGACTCTTACTCCAAATTTTGTGGTTTGCAAAATGAGATTGATTTGATTGATGTGTGAATGGCGTGGGCCTTCACTAGACCGGGGATAAGGCTAGGCCTCGTCCCGTTTCTAGTATCGTGCCGTTATGCCGCCGAAATTTTCTAAAATATGTTAGAAAAATAAAAATATCATTTTATTTAAAGAATGAACTGAATAGAAATTCATATGTTGAAATAAAATGTTTTATCGTTAAAAATATAATTTTTAACGTGAATGTGAATAAATAAATATTCATTTACAAACCAGACGGTTTGTTTATGTACACCTATTTGAAGGACATTGATTGGGACGATAAATTTTACACATCGCCCAACTGCACGAATAAAATATTTGTTTGATTGTTTGAAACCCCACACGGGTGTTGGGATGAAATTTGAAGTTCACTCATCCTGATTGATTAAATATGTCGATCGATTGATTGACAGGCTGTTATAAGCGTTGAATATCTATATTTGATGCTTATACAGTGTAGTGCACTTTGGTTGATGGTTGATTATTTTTCAATGCTATAATATACATGTATTGTATGAAAATCCATATAATTAACTTTATATGGTAATTGATTGGGCCTCATTCCAATTTGAAAAATAAAGAATATTAAAAAAATAAAAGTTTATGTGTTGACAGTACTCATTCATTGAGATTGGTCATGTGTTGAACGAAATATTTTGATAATAACAACTATTTTGAAAATAGAAATTTATGAAGCCGTGTTGATTAGATTGACGCCATTTTGACGTGAACGATATTTATATCGATTTTATTCATTTTAAAATGAATATCGAGAAATGAATTGAATTGAAAACGAATTCAAAATGAATTGAAAACGATTTCGAAATGAATTGAATTGAAAACGAATTCAAATTGAATTGAAAACGATTTCGAAATGAATTGAATTGAAAACGAATTCAAAATGAATTGAAAACGATTTCGAAATGAATTGAATTGAAAACGAATTCAAAATGAATTGAAAACGATTTCGAAATGAATTGAATTGAATATGAATTCGAAATGAATTGAAATTTGAATTGAATAGAAATGAATTTTAAAACGAATTTATAAAGAAGAATTCAATTTTGATTTGAATTGAAATAGAAGTTGAAAATGTTTTTGAAACGAATTCAAAACTATTTATATAATTCGTTTTAAATAGAAATCGACGAAATATATATTATATATATAATATAATGGCCTGAATAGAACGCGCCGCGCCGCGGCAGTTCGCGAATTTCGACCATTTGTTTCAAACGGACATTACGGGAGATCCGACCGTCGGATTCTCCTAAAACCGGAACCGTTGGGTTCGTATCGAAAAGAGCTTTCTAATGAATGTTAGAAATTTGAAATCTAACGGTTGGATTTGGAGATACGTCCAAATCAAATTCGAAAAAGGTCGCTGTAAGTGCAGTTCGATGGCCGTTGTTGGAAATCGACTGTACGGGCCTTGATAAAATTATTAAAAATAGTAATAATTTGTGTAAAATCATAAGAAATGATTTAGAAAGGATTGGGATGAAAAACTCCCTATTTGAAAAGATAAAAATAGATTTTTATCGAAATGAACTAGTTTTGAACTAGAAAGATAATTCTATTTATTTTTAAAGAAATAAATTGAATTTGAAATGGTTTTAAAAATAACCAGAATTTCCAATGATTACATTGGAGTGGAATTGAATCGAAATTGTCTTCGGAATATTTCGATGTTGGAATTCGTGATTATACAAGTGTTGTTATGGAAATTTGAAAGATATATTTATATCGTTATTTCCAATACGACATTTGTTAATCGTAGAATTTGATATTGAATATAAGCCGATATATTTTCTATTCAGAGCCTTATATTGAATATCAAATGTGATTTGGGTTTGTCGTGAATGGTGTCTTCACTAACACTGTTCTTGAACCCAGTTGAGAAAAGATTAAATCTTTTTATTTAGATTTAATGAAGTGTACCAATTAAATAATATTTAATTGGAATTGAATTGGTATTGATTTTTGGGTTTATCGTGAACAGTGTTTTAAATAACACTTGTTCTTTAACCCGATAATTAATGAATGTGATTTGGGTTTGTCGTGAATGGTGTCTTCACTAACACTGTTCTTGAACCCAGTTGAGAAAAGATTAAATCTTTTTATTTAGATTTAATGAAGTGTACCAATTAAATAATATTTAATTGGAATTGAATTGGTATTGATTTTTGGGTTTATCGTGAACAGTGTTTTTAAATAGCACTCGTTCTTTAACCCGATAATTAATGAATGGGATTTTGGGTTTATCGTGAACCGTGTTTTAAATGACACTGATTCTTTAACCCAGTCGAAGATTAAAACTAAGTGGAGTTTTAATGAATCTTTAATTAGATTGAAATGATCGAAAATGGAGTATCACCAGTTTTGCTCCAGGCGATAGTTAAATCTTTAATTAGATTTGAACGTGAAATGGTAATTGAATTTACCGATAACACTGTGGTGTTAGATATGAAGTATTACCAGTTTTACTTCATGGGATGAATAGGTTGGGATTGGGAAATTAAAACAAATGATTACTTCGGTAAGGTTCGCTAATCCCGACTAGTTTGAATTGATATCCAAAAGCAGATTAAAGCATAAATTCAAGAATTTATCTTTGATAAAAATTAATGGGAACCTTTCCCTATGAATGTGAAATTTAGAAACTAACTGTCGGTTGGCCAAGCAGAATGGTTTCCTGGATATTGATCTGATGTTGGTTTCGGCCTTCGGGGTTAATATTTGGGAAATTATTCTCTTGATTAATTTACGGTTAGTGACTAATGAATTGGAATGAGGCGTATGTTGTGTTTGTGTAACACTTATTTAAAATATACGCGAGTTATTCGGGAAGACCGGGTTTATCCCATTCTGAATAACTGATACGACGATAAGTCGAAGATGAAGACGATGGTCGAAGACCGGAGGTCTTCACGTCGTTTGGGTGATAACTGATGATCTTGATTGGGCTGTACACCCAAGAAGATGGAAACAGTTAGTGATCGTCCAGACGTACTTGGAGATCGATGGATATGCGGGGTACTAGGTGCCTCCGGTTTCGTTCAGACCCAGAACAGACTTGTAAATGGACTGTGTGTCTGACATCGGATTTCATTCTGTGTGACTGATATCGGTTGCATAGGATGGTTTGCCTGTGTGGCATGCTAAGATGCAAATGATCGAGGCTTCTGTTGAAAAGCAAAGTCTTGTGGTGATGATCAAAGCAAGGCCTTTGTGGCATAGCTTTGTGTAACGTTGATTCGCGAGTTTCACACCCGGTATGAACCAAAAACGGGAGAGGACGTCAGGGAGGGCATGCGTTTCTTCCTAGCTAGAAGTGGCGTCAGTGGTTTTACACGCCCTGACGAGTTTGACTTATGTGGTTGTTGTTGTTGCGAGGCGCCTCGGATTGATCGGTCGTTCTCGAACCGATGGAGTCATTTAGTTGGCTCGTTTACGCCCCATAGGGCGGAGAAACGCATGTTCAGGCATTTTAATCCACTCCGTGTGGACCGGCCCTGACGATCCAAGGGTCGATGCGCTCTGACCCTGTGGCTCGGGCTAGGCAGTCACGAAAACGGTTGAGGACTATCTTTTGCCTCGGTTCATAGACGGAAATCCAATTTCCAAATACGTGACATTTGCGGTTTTAATTTGTAAACCTATATATGGCGACATAGTGGCATGGGACGCTCATGTCGCCTATGATTGATACTTATGATTTGAAGTTGTTTTATACACTATGCACTTATTATAGTATCAAATGATTTGTTTTAAACGTATCAAGCATTCTTTGGCTGTTATAAGGGAAAACCCTATCCCCCGGCTTGCGTTGCATTGTGTGATAGGACCTGGGTCTTATAACAGCTTCATCTTTCTTTATTTAGCATTGCGCTGTTTGTTTTATGCACTGGTACTCTTGGGAGGAAACCCGTTCCGTGTTATACGGCGTGGTCCCTTGATTTACCTTTGAAAATAAAGATTAATAACTGTTTTAGTTCTCACACCAGTCACATGACTGACCTGGAGTTTATTGTTTTAACCTAAACTCTGGGTGCCCCTATTTTCGACACGGGCAGCTAGTAGTTTTGGTTTTGCAGATTTATATTCACAGGATCCTGGTTTACAGCTGGAACGATATCCGGAAAGCTTTGTATCCGTATATCTCCTTCTAGTTGTGTATTGTATTATTTTCCGCTGCAATGTAATTTAAATCTCTGATATTTCCGTGTAATATTCATTTATACTGTATATTCTTGTAATCTGATGCATTGTTGTAATATACAATGAAATGTTCTTCTATATGCGTTTTGTTGTGGTTTGTTCTCGAACTATCCGACGCTTTCCTTTACGGGGAAGTAGCGAGTCTTCACAGTTGGTATCAGAGCTTTGGTTTACAAAGCTCAGAGAACAAGACACATTAGAACCATACGAAAGAATTCATCAGATATTGGGTTAGTAATATCCAATTAGAATGACTCGTTAGAAATAGGATCAGTAGTATCCTAGAACGAGTGTGAAGAGTATATTTTTCAAATGAAAACAATTTTGTTTTGAAAATTTAAAATCAATTATTCGTATTTGATTATCTATTTATATTGAGTTGGACAGTCCAGTATATATAGATTTTGCGTATACGTCTGATCCGCGTGTATTCGAAGTTTTAATATACTGGATAGATATAGAATCATACTCTAGTGGCCCGAAGATGATTCTGATGATTGACTAGTCGTCATTAGTATTCATGTTCGAGTAACGAAGGTGTGATATCTATATATTTCCATTAGACTGGTGTGAGAACCAAAAATTAGATAGGGCATATTGTTGTGATTTGGCATCAAGAACCTGATTTTTGACTATGTATCAAAATTATGAATTTGAAACTCTAATTCACTAATTGATTGATGTTTGTGTTGTTTGTTTAATTGTTTGCTAATTTTGAACCATTTATGCCTAATTAAATCGAATATTGAACTGTATTGAAATTTGGTCGCATTTGCATGCATACATGTATATCTTTTGAACAGGTCATAGCAAGGAGGCTAGAGCCGAAGAATAAAATTTGTTTGCCCGACAAATAGGTACATGTTTACTACATAATTTCCTGTTTTGTTTGGGTGATGATGATTTTGTGAGCCTATTGGCTAGCCGCTTGGCTTTTTCTTTTTCTTTTTGAAATCTGAAGGACCGGGGAAGCTATTTGAAATTCCCCGATGCTCCCGGTGCAGGGGAGGTTATGGCGAAATTTTTCAAAAATTTAGGGTGTTAGCCAAATTTTTGAAGTTTTGAAAATTCTCAGAAACTAAAGAGTTGGAGAATGGAAGCCAGATCGATCGTAGAGTTGAATTGATCAAACCACTTTCGACTTTGTTCCTTTTCGGGGACGAAAAGTTTTAAGTGGGGGAGATTGTAACAACCCGTAAAATGCGAGCCAGTTTGAAATTTTTATTTTGGCAACTTTAGTGAATTTTGAATATTTAAAATGAATTATTTTAAATAATATCGACGAGAAATTTATTTTGAATTGAAATTCGACGTATATATTATATACGTCGTCGTTAGAATATATAATAATTATGTATAATTAAAAAAGGAATTGAAAATGGCGCGGTAGTTCGAAAATTCGATTTCTAATTTCAAATGAATATACAGAATTCGTTATAAGTCAGAATTGAACGAAACCAGAAATATTTGAATCTGTATAACTATATCTTTGTAACGAAGTTGACAAACTGAGATTTCATCTTAGAAATGATAAGATATGTCCAGTTTAAAATTAGAAATTGTCGCTGTGGAATTTATATATATTTTTATATATATAAGGCCCTTAAAAATGGACATTTTGCAAACGACCTCGGATTTCGACGAAACCAGTTTTGTTGGGTCCGTGATGTAAAGTTATTGTTAGGTTTCAAATTTCATAATTTTTTCGAATCAATATGTGAGCGTGGCAAAAGAAAACGCGTTTGACCAGTTTCAGTTGATTTTAATCGACTGGAAATTGGCCATTTTTCAAACGGTCTCAGAATTCGACGAAACTAGTTTTGTTAGGACCGTATCGTCAATACGAAGCTAGAAAATATTTTTCGGGAATTTTTCTAGTTAGTATGTGACCCCGGTAATTTGAAATGTACGTTTAAAATTCAATATAGTGATTTAAATGTAGACTTAACGAAAACTGATCGAAACAGTCGAATCAGCTTGCGATACATATCCCATTGTGTTCGGAATGAGGGTAAAACGCTATGGACGACAGGCGGTGGGCCTCGTTTCGAGGTCATATGTAAAGGTCAACCTTTTTGCAAAATATAATAATTAAATAATAAAAAAAAAAAAAAAAATAATTCCCTCCTTTACCTTTCTTCCTGCCCCCCCCCTTTTTATTTCTTCAATTCAGATCGACGTTATAAAAAAAAAAAAAAAAAGAGAAAACCTAAACAAGATCGAGCGCCTCCCTCCAGACATCGCCGCCCCCCCTCGAGACGCCGACGAACCCCTCGACGCTGCCCTCACTATCGAAGACCCGAAGCCCCCGTTCTCGACACAGAAGCCGCCGCCACCTCGAAGCCTCCCCACCGACGAACTACAGAAAGCCCCCCCAGCCGACGATCTTTCCACCGCCGACAGCCACTGATTCCCCCCCCCCCTCTCTCTTCGCAGAAATGTAAGTTTTTTTATTTTTGTTTTGTTTTGTTTTGTTATTTTAATGATTTTAAAACTGTTCTGTTTAATTAGAATTATAACTGAAATTTAATTAGGATTGAAACTGAACTTTTTTTATATATAAGTAAAACTGATTTTTTTTTTTTAAAAGTAAAAATGATTTTGTAAAACGAAATAAAAACTGATTTTTTTTTAGTTAAAAATAAAAACTGATTTTTTTTTTTTAGTTAAAAATAAAAACTGATTTTTGGTTAAAAATAAAAACTGATTTTTTTTTTTTGAGTTAGAAATGAAATTAGAACTCTTTTGAAAATAAAATTAGAATTGGTTTTTAAATTTGTATATAGCATTGATTAAGAAATATATAAATTTGTTAAAGAAAAATATAAAAACTTTGCTAAGAAAGAAATATATAAACTTTGCTAAGACAAAATATATATATACCTTGTTTAGAAAAATATATTTTGTTTAGAAATATAAAAATGTACATTGTTTTAAATTAAATTTAGCATTGGGTTTTTATAATGAGGTAGAAATAAAAATTCGATTTTTATATATTGAATAGCGAACTAAAAAATTCGATTTTTATATATTGAACTTTGAAATAAAAATTCGATTTTTATATATTGAACTTTGAAATAAAAATTCGATTTTTTATATATTGAACTTTGAAGTAAAAATTCGATTTTTACATATGTAGAGAATACGGGCAACGAAGGCGAGTTGGCGAAGATTTCCTGCATTAGAAGTGCCGTGGAGCTAGGATAGCTATCGGTGAGAGCTCCTCACCTTTCAATTTAATTTTTCTAGTTATATATATACTAGGATGCAGACGGTGCTTAGTAGCACCCGACACCCGTCATCCACAGACCATGGATGGCTTGTTTGTTAAATTGTTTGGTTGTGTAGTTAGTTATATGATTTGATTTGAATGTGGTTTGTGGTGTGAAAAATCGAATCGATAAATTGGTTAGGATTAGACGTGCGCCGTTATAAGGCGAAGGAGTAAGGCTAGGTTAGACTCTTACTCCAAATTTTGTGGTTTGCAAAATGAGATTGATTTGATTGATGTGTGAATGGCGTGGGCCTTCACTAGACCGGGGATAAGGCTAGGCCTCGTCCCGTTTCTAGTATCGTGCCGTTATGCCGCCGAAATTTTCTAAAATATGTTAGAAAAATAAAAATATCATTTTATTTAAAGAATGAACTGAATAGAAATTCATATGTTGAAATAAAATGTTTTATCGTTAAAAATATAATTTTTAACGTGAATGTGAATAAATAAATATTCATTTACAAACCAGACGGTTTGTTTATGTACACCTATTTGAAGGACATTGATTGGGACGATAAATTTTACACATCGCCCAACTGCACGAATAAAATATTTGTTTGATTGTTTGAAACCCCACACGGGTGTTGGGATGAAATTTGAAGTTCACTCATCCTGATTGATTAAATATGTCGATCGATTGATTGACAGGCTGTTATAAGCGTTGAATATCTATATTTGATGCTTATACAGTGTAGTGCACTTTGGTTGATGGTTGATTATTTTTCAATGCTATAATATACATGTATTGTATGAAAATCCATATAATTAACTTTATATGGTAATTGATTGGGCCTCATTCCAATTTGAAAAATAAAGAATATTAAAAAAATAAAAGTTCATGTGTTGACAGTACTCATTCATTGAGATTGGTCATGTGTTGAACGAAATATTTTGATAATAACAACTATTTTGAAAATAGAAATTTATGAAGCCGTGTTGATTAGATTGACGCCATTTTGACGTGAACGATATTTATATCGATTTTATTCATTTTAAAATGAATATCGAGAAATGAATTGAATTGAAAACGAATTCAAAATGAATTGAAAACGATTTCGAAATGAATTGAATTGAAAACGAATTCAAAATGAATTGAAAACGATTTCGAAATGAATTGAATTGAAAACGAATTCAAATTGAATTGAAAACGATTTCGAAATGAATTGAATTGAAAACGAATTCAAAATGAATTGAAAACGATTTCGAAATGAATTGAATTGAAAACGAATTCAAAATGAATTGAAAACGATTTCGAAATGAATTGAATTGAATATGAATTCGAAATGAATTGAAATTTGAATTGAATAGAAATGAATTTTAAAACGAATTTATAAAGAAGAATTCAATTTTGATTTGAATTGAAATAGAAGTTGAAAATGTTTTTGAAACGAATTCAAAACTATTTATATAATTCGTTTTAAATAGAAATCGACGAAATATATATTATATATATAATATAATGGCCTGAATAGAACGCGCCGCGCCGCGGCAGTTCGCGAATTTCGACCATTTGTTTCAAACGGACATTACGGGAGATCCGACCGTCGGATTCTCCTAAAACCGGAACCGTTGGGTTCGTATCGAAAAGAGCTTTCTAATGAATGTTAGAAATTTGAAATCTAACG
Organism: Allium sativum; assembly: GCA_030737875.1. NCBI lineage: Eukaryota > Viridiplantae > Streptophyta > Magnoliopsida > Asparagales > Amaryllidaceae > Allium > Allium sativum. Next base: position 1,009,020,495 of record CM060912.1, on the reverse strand, counting down.
GTTGGATTTGGAGATACGTCCAAATCAAATTCGAAAAAGGTCGCTGTAAGTGCAGTTCGATGGCCGTTGTTGGAAATCGACTGTACGGGCCTTGATAAAATTATTAAAAATAGTAATAATTTGTGTAAAATCATAAGAAATGATTTAGAAAGGATTGGGATGAAAAACTCCCTATTTGAAAAGATAAAAATAGATTTTTATCGAAATGAACTAGTTTTGAACTAGAAAGATAATTCTATTTATTTTTAAAGAAATAAATTGAATTTGAAATGGTTTTAAAAATAACCAGAATTTCCAATGATTACATTGGAGTGGAATTGAATCGAAATTGTCTTCGGAATATTTCGATGTTGGAATTCGTGATTATACAGGTGTTGTTATGGAAATTTGAAAGATATATTTATATCGTTATTTCCAATACGACATTTGTTAATCGTAGAATTTGATATTGAATATAAGCCGATATATTTTCTATTCAGAGCCTTATATTGAATATCAAATGTGATTTGGGTTTGTCGTGAATGGTGTCTTCACTAACACTATTCTTGAACCCAGTTGAGAAAAGATTAAATCTTTTTATTTAGATTTAATGAAGTGTACCAATTAAATAATATTTAATTGGAATTGAATTGGTATTTATTTTTGGGTTTATCGTGAACAGTGTTTTAAATAACACTTGTTCTTTAACCCGATAATTAATGAATGTGATTTGGGTTTGTCGTGAATGGTGTCTTCACTAACACTGTTCTTGAACCCAGTTGAGAAAAGATTAAATCTTTTTATTTAGATTTAATGAAGTGTACCAATTAAATAATATTTAATTGGAATTGAATTGGTATTGATTTTTGGGTTTATCGTGAACAGTGTTTTTAAATAGCACTCGTTCTTTAACCCGATAATTAATGAATGGGATTTTGGGTTTATCGTGAACCGTGTTTTAAATGACACTGATTCTTTAACCCAGTCGAAGATTAAAACTAAGTGGAGTTTTAATGAATCTTTAATTAGATTGAAATGATCGAAAATGGAGTATCACCAGTTTTGCTCCAGGCGATAGTTAAATCTTTAATTAGATTTGAACGTGAAATGGTAATTGAATTTACCGATAACACTGTGGTGTTAGATATGAAGTATTACCAGTTTTACTTCATGGGATGAATAGGTTGGGATTGGGAAATTAAAACAAATGATTACTTCGGTAAGGTTCGCTAATCCCGACTAGTTTGAATTGATATCCAAAAGCAGATTAAAGCATAAATTCAAGAATTTATCTTTGATAAAAATTAATGGGAACCTTTCCCTATGAATGTGAAATTTAGAAACTAACTGTCGGTTGGCCAAGCAGAATGGTTTCCTGGATATTGATCTGATGTTGGTTTCGGCCTTCGGGGTTAATATTTGGGAAATTATTCTCTTGATTAATTTACGGTTAGTGACTAATGAATTGGAATGAGGCGTATGTTGTGTTTGTGTAACACTTATTTAAAATATACGCGAGTTATTCGGGAAGACCGGGTTTATCCCATTCTGAATAACTGATACGACGATAAGTCGAAGATGAAGACAATGGTCGAAGACCGGAGGTCTTCACGTCGTTTGGGTGATAACTGATGATCTTGATTGGGCTGTACACCCAAGAAGATGGAAACAGTTAGTGATCGTCCAGACGTACTTGGAGATCGATGGATATGCGGGGTACTAGGTGCCTCCGGTTTCGTTCAGACCCAGAACGGACTTGTAAATGGACTGTGTGTCTGACATCGGATTTCATTCTGTGTGACTGATATCGGTTGCATAGGATGGTTTGCCTGTGTGGCATGCTAAGATGCAAATGATCGAGGCTTCTGTTGAAAAGCAAAGTCTTGTGGTGATGATCAAAGCAAGGCCTTTGTGGCATAGCTTTGTGTAACGTTGATTCGCGAGTTTCACACCCGGTATGAACCAAAAACGGGAGAGGACGTCAGGGAGGGCATGCGTTTCTTCCTAGCTAGAAGTGGCGTCAGTGGTTTTACACGCCCTGACGAGTTTGACTTATGTGGTTGTTGCTGTTGCGAGGCGCCTCGGATTGATCGGTCGTTCTCGAACCGATGGAGTCATTTAGTTGGCTCGTTTACGCCCCATAGGGCGGAGAAACGCATGTTCAGGCATTTTAATCCACTCCGTGTGGACCGGCCCTGACGATCCAAGGGTCGATGCGCTCTGACCCTGTGGCTCGGGCTAGGCAGTCACGAAAACGGTTGAGGACTATCTTTTGCCTCGGTTCATAGACGGAAATCCAATTTCCAAATACGTGACATTTGCGGTTTTAATTTGTAAACCTATATATGGCGACATAGTGGCATGGGACGCTCATGTCGCCTATGATTGATACTTATGATTTGAAGTTGTTTTATACACTATGCACTTATTATAGTATCAAATGATTTGTTTTAAACGTATCAAGCATTCTTTGGCTGTTATAAGGGAAAACCCTATCCCCCGGCTTGCGTTGCATTGTGTGATAGGACCTGGGTCTTATAACAGCTTCATCTTTCTTTATTTAGCATTGCGCTGTTTGTTTTATGCACTGGTACTCTTGGGAGGAAACCCGTTCCGTGTTATACGGCGTGGTCCCTTGATTTACCTTTGAAAATAAAGATTAATAACTGTTTTAGTTCTCACACCAGTCACATGACTGACCTGGAGTTTATTGTTTTAACCTAAACTCTGGGTGCCCCTATTTTTGACACGGGCAGCTAGTAGTTTTGGTTTTGCAGATTTATATTCACAGGATCCTGGTTTACAGCTGGAACGATATCCGGAAAGCTTTGTATCCGTATATCTCCTTCTAGTTGTGTATTGTATTATTTTCCGCTGCAATGTAATTTAAATCTCTGATATTTCTGTGTAATATTCATTTATACTCTGTATATTCTTGTAATCTGATGCATTGTTGTAATATACAATGAAATGTTCTTCTATATGCGTTTTGTTGTGGTTTGTTCTCGAACTATCCGACGCTTTCCTTTACGGGGAAGTAGCGGGTCTTCACACATCTGAAGGTTCTCTTCTACCGACAATAAGAATTTAAGCCCAAACCTCTCTCTAAAGTCTGCCCAAGTCTCAACTGGCCTGGTAGCATTGGTGAATTCCCACCAAAATGCAGCTTCCTCTTTCAACAACCATGCTGCCAACTGAACTTTCCTATGGTCCTCCACATCGAAGATAATGAACAAATCTTCAGTCTCCTTTAGCCAGTTTCGTGCCTCAACAAAGGTTTCAGTTCCAACAAAGTTCTTGCCGCCCATTGCTTTAAAGTTTTTGCATATTTTAGCAAAGGCGGTACCAGGAGGAGGAGGAGGAACCGCGGCCACTGGGGGAGGAGGAGGAGGGATGTCTGTCGGGCCCGCGCCGTTGGCCCTAGCTTCTAAGTACCTTCGGAACCATCCAGGTATGGGTATTCCCTCAGGAAGGTTAAGATCAGACATGCTGAAAAATGAAAAGAAAAAGATTCAAATGAGGAAACAAAGGAAAGTGCTAATGGCTTTTAGGGAATAGCCTTTTTAAACATAAAACTTTTCTTGAAAAATGTTTCTTTATAAATGGTTTTGAAAATAGTTTCAGAAGGTTTTTTTTTAAAAAAAACTTTTGCCCAGCCTGGTAACCTTCTGCTCTGATACCAAGTGTAACACCGCACCTCCGCTAGGGTCACTCACAAAGGGAATGCACTAGTTTTGGTGGAGTATTATCTAGGTAAACATACACAGAGATATCACAAGGCAAAACATAAATAAAGCAGCGGTAGAGATTAAAATCCCAATTTTTTATTACTTTCAAGAAAAGAGTCAAAACCTCATATATCCAAGGTACAAATTATTCCATTACATCAAGTTCTAGATAAAGAAGCATAAACTTAAGATAACAAAAGTAAATTATTCCCCATAAATAGCAGAAGTGCAGCCATAGCATAGCTCAAGACCAAACCGTACATGAGCTGACAGAAAGCAAGCTAAATCCAAGCTAAGAGCTAGTGGTTCCTCCCTGAGAACCAGGGGGAAACGAAAGAAAAAGAGGCGAAAGAAAAAGGGTCAGTCATAAAGACTGGTAAGTCCTAGTGACTTTCAGTATAAAAACTAGTAAAGGTAAGAAGACAAGTATAAACTGAAAATAAACATAAGGAATGATGATAAGTCAGGCATGATAAACTAAGATAACGAGATAACTCAAGTATAGCATCGCATATTCAAGGTTCGCTGCACCAAATGTACTAGTATTCTACCCATGTCAAGTATTAATCATGAAATGATCCCTTGGCCCAATATCATGAAGTGACCCATTACGGGGTCCTACGGTACGATCTACTAATCGATCGGCTCCCTACAAGTTCTAGCTCGTCATGTGTCTGTGTCATACGGCCCTATCATGAAATGTAGTCACCTGTGGTAGGTCCACCATAGGGTGTATCAAGCCCTAGGGTGCCAACCACCGACACAAATCAAGCACACACAGTGTAAACCTACTGGTGCCCAATGCCTGCTTTTTCAACTCCGGACTACGTGCACGACCATAGTCCGCCTGAAACTACAATGGCGCACCTACTCAGCCGTCGTTCTGGTCGCTTACAATCAGCCCAGTAATCGTGCCCCACCCTGCCTAGTCCCAGGGTATTGTGATACATCTAAGTGGGTTACTGCTGAAAAGGACCGCGTAACTACGGTTTCTAATGGGTTAAGTGTTGTCATTCAAATTCGTGACTTAACCCTATCAAAATCATGTATTAAGTTGGTTAAGTGCGTTCAAGCGGTTCATGACTTAACCCTATCAAATCATCGTGTCAAATTGGTTAAGTATATTCAAGTGGTTCATGACTTAACCCTATCATGTGGCATTAATTCATTAATGCACCCCAACCTCTCACATTAGACTAATTATTGTGGTCACTGGATTTGTCGGGCGGTTCCAGGAAGATTTACACCACAACATAGTCTAACCTCGGGTTTTACGTGAGATATGACCAACTACCCACATTGGATCCTATTGTTTACAGTCACTGGATTCGCCGGGTGGTTCCGGGCAGATTTACACTGCAAACTCAACCCAACCTCGAGTTGGCCATTTTCAAGTTTATCTAAGTGTCATGTACAGATTCAAGTTTCGAGTCTAAATTCATGTCAAGTTTTCTGGTCATGTTTCATGTCAAATTGTGTCAAGTTCATGTCCATATCCAGGTTCAAGTTATAACAATGTTCATGTTCAAGTTCAAAGCCAATTCATGTTTTTACCTAATCTACCCAAATCGTATTCCCATCGCACGTAAACTCGAATTGGTACAAATTAATCTAATTAGGGAATAACATAAAAAGGGACCGGTATGAGGTGGCAAAAGTGATTACTAGCATAGCATGGTATAACTTGAGATAAATGATTATAACATTACTGGCATATGGAATATCGGCCTCAAACATAAAGATTCCAAATCTAGCAAAATAAGGTACTAGTCAAGATAACAGTTGACATAAGGTGATAGTCATGGTAATGGTTGACATAAGGTGATAGTCATGGTAATGGTTGACATAAGGTGATAGTCATAAACTTGTGACTAATAACAGATTCAACATTGCAGGCATGATAATATGAGGGGTTTTCTTTTTGATTTACAACATGAATAGGCCCCAAATCAATGTCATAGTAATATACCCAAAAGTCAAGATCCAAGATGAACAAGAATTGATGTAAAATAGTCATCGTACACAGGTCCAATTTCAATTTACAACATGTTCATATTACGTTTACAGTTTAAATCTAAAAGTAACTAGGGCTTACTGATTGTGGTTCGAGAATTAGAAAAAGAAAGTCGATGTTGAATCTTTATATGCTTAGTCGAGTCCTAACAGAAATCCCCAAATCAGCAATTCTCTTAACGTAGTTTCGACATAGAAGAAGTAGTCCCTTTCTCTAACTTTTCAACCAGAATTAGAGCAGCATAAGGTCAGAGAGAATTTTGTGTAGAGAGACTAGTGTTAGGGGCTGTTTATATAGGGTCAGGCTAACGAATGTAGACAGAAACGAGGCCAGAAACATCAAAACGAACTCAGACTCAAAAATGGGTTCTGTCACCAGGTCGACACCCAGGTCGACACTATGGTCGACCTGGTCTTGGGTAGGTCGACTCTATGGTCGACCCCCAGGTCGACCTGGTCCTGGGCGGGAAATTTCCTGCCCAGTTTGTTCTGTGATTTGAATTCGAAATTTGAATTCGAATTCTGAGCTGTTTTGAACTTGAAATTTTCTGAAAATTTTGAAAGGTCATAACTTGGTCATACGGACTCTGATTTTCGAAAGCTCGGACTCGTTTCCAAGCAGAATTTCAAGGCAAACACGATGGCGTAACCCGTTGCCCTTGATTCTTATTTTAAAAATTAATTTTGCCTTGATTTATAGTTATAACACGTTATCAAAATACGGGTTGTTAAATATTTGATATAATCGAATCCCATTGTATAATTCTCTTTCAAATAAACTATATTTGATTTAAGTCTATTTTGAATAACTAATTTCGATTAACTCTTTTCGTATAACTAGTTAGATTAACTCTTTTCGAATAACTAATTCGATTAACTCCTTTATCAAATGACCTACCTACGATTTAATTCTCTTTCGAATAACTAATATTCGATTAACTCTCTTCGATATTGACTGCTGAATTTACAATCCGAATTATCCACTGATAATTAATTTTAATTTATTTATAAACATTATTTATAAATCACACTACTATTAAACAAGTTATTTATTCCTAGCCATTTGAAATTTCATTTCTATTTGAATTCCTATTTCAAAAATCCAATCTTCTTTATAAATGTTTTTATTTTCAAAACATTTATTTTAATCCATTATTCATATTCAATATGAATAACATTTCTTTTATAATCTCCTTCTTTGCAAAAATACTTGCCTTAATCCATTATTCATATTCAATATGAATAATATATTCTTTATCTAATTAAAACAGTTTGGTTTCGTATTTTAAATATTATCTTATTTTACATATTCTATTTATACTTCTATTTATAAATAATTCATATAAAATCTTACTTTATACTCAAGACTTTAATAATTCCATTAATAAGTTTTGTTAACACTACGTTTATATTCAGTTTCAAATATCGATGTTAATATCGATTCTTACTTCCCTATTTAAGTTCTGACTTATATATTCCATTTATCAAAATGATAAATATTTCTTAATTTATAAAATATTATTTATAAATTAATCTGCTCCATTTATCTGTTTACTTCTTTATATAAGTTCAGACTTATATATCTTTATTTTTCAAATGATAAATATTTTCCTTAATTTAAAAACATTATTAAAAAATCATTCTTCTCTTGTTAAAAACATATTTTTATTTAATATCTACTTTAAATAAATCAAATCATATCTCTATTATAACTCAAATTCCCCTTTTTATAATTCTATTTATTTTTTTCCAAATATTTCCTTTTATAAAATTTGTTGATTTTATAAAATTCCTTTATCTCAATATTCACCTTGAAATCTCTCTTACTAAATCCCTTGATTTTATATAATAATTTATTTCAATATACGTATTGAAATTTCCCATTTTATAAAATTTGTTGATTTTAAAAAATATTCTTATTTCAATATACACATTGAAATTTTCCTTTTTACATCCCAGGGTTTCTTATGGTATTTAAAATATCAAATGACAATGATCAATATCATCCAAACACACATAATCAATGACAGATTATATACTCAGTCATATATCACAATATATGAAAACAGTAAAATAAATGTTGAGGAATCCAGTTGGATCCCTCCAACCTGTTTCCCTGCATTCAGGGATGTTAAACAATATAATATATCGATTCCGTTTCAATATGAAATATTCTGATAAACAAAATCAATATTTGACTAATGATTTATATATATATATATATATATATATATATATATATTGTTATCTATCATTTTAACCAATAAATCAGCAATTCAACCAAACAATCATCACACAGGAATAAATCATCATTTATCAATACTAGATTTTATTTATAAAAATATAAACCGGTAGAGTTAGTGAGTTTTACTCGCATTGGACGTTCATTGTTAAATAACGATAACTGTCGGTTGATCTAGATAGACAATTTATTTTGCTATATATTGTATCGAGCTCCAATTCACTCCTAGTCTGTTCCATTGCGTAGCCCTCGTCCATACGATCCCAACACGGAAAACGGTTTGTAAAACTGATGATGTATGAGAGAGATATGGTGTTAACAAGTTTATATACCAATTTGAATTAAAATAAACAGTTTTATTTATATAATTGGGCCCCACTTGGTTTTAAAAGGCCCATCTTCTTCTCAGGAAATCAAACCCGCCGCTTTTATCCTTTCTTCCCCAAATCTCGTGTACCTCGCACTCCAGGATAACAGTCACGCACACCAGTTCCATTACCGATCCTTCTTTCTTTCACCATTCCCTCAATTCTCCATTATTCTTCAAACGGATTTCACCACTGTTCTTATCTTCAAACTCTCCTCCATATGCACTCATCAACACTCAACTCGAACTCGTTCTCTCATTCCCGTTCTTTCAGAACTGGTCTATAGGAACGCGACATCAACTAGTCTCGATCTTCACCAGAAATTCACGACAGATGCTAAACACCACCGAGAACGCGAATCCAACCTCCTTTTCAAGAATTGATGTTTTAAAAAACCTGCAAACGTGAGCCCTAGCTCACGTGTAAATTTTTCCAGCCAATATAGAAAGCGTCGAACCCATAAATAGAAACGCAGAAAAGAAGAGAAAGCTATGAGGAGCATAATGATATGAGTTTTTGGGATTTTAGGAAATTTCTATGAATTTATATGAATCTATAAAGGATCCAAATCTTTTACTGAATGGATAAGAACACAACGGCGCATTCCTTGACCGTAGAAAAATCAATTTAGGATTAGAAGGATGTTAAGGGGTTTTTATAGGAGAATTTAATTACTTTTATATTGATTATTTTATTTCTTTTTATTGAACTACTGCTTGTATTTATCATTAAAAATATGTGTGATCACACATGGTTTCCAAAAATCCTGGAAATGGGAATGCAGCTACAGTTCGACATTACGGACCTAACGAAACTAGTTTCATCGAATTCCGACTTCATTTGCTCACACAACGTATTTTTAAAGTCAAATAGTTGACTGTTTTTCACATTAAAATTCTGTACGGTCACATACTGATACCAAAAATCACAAAAATTGAAACCTAACAATAATTTAATATTCCAGACCCAAAAAAATTAGTTTCATCAAAAACGGAGTTCGTTTGTAAAACTGGTTTTTTTAAGCTCTAAATAAACTAAGTTAAATATAAATATATTTAAAAATAATTAAATTAAATATTTATAAACAAATATTATCGTATATATTCACGATAGAATATTATCCATCTTCAACATATACATATCTGGATTTACAACTCGACATTTCAAATCCAAATTATATCAGTATTCAATCTATATTGAAAATCCTTTTATAATATAAATAAATCGTTATAAATTATAAAGGAATTCCATAGCGACTTTTTGAAAATTTTATTTGGACATAACTCGCAGTCTACACGAGGAAATCTCTATTTTCTCTTTGATTAGAAAAATATAGTTCACCAGCTTCGAATGTTTCTTGTTTCATAGAAATCTGATTTAAAACGGATTCTGTATATTCAATTAAAGTTCGAATCGCCAAATTACGAACTGCCGCCCCATTTCGAGCTCGATTATAATTATAATATAAATTATACATACAGCTGACATTTATAAATAAATTCATTAATATAATTCAATTTTAACCTAAATACATATATTCTAAATTGTCCAATTCACACAATATTGTGAATTCTGTTATTTCCAATTATTTCGGAAATAAATATATTATTCTATTATTTATATTAATTAAATATTCAATATTATTTAATTAAATGACTATTTTAATCTCTAAATCACTATCTAAATAATTAAATAAACTAGTTATTATACCATTAAAATACGGGTCGTTACAGGCAGAGTGGTTTGTATATGAGGGAATTGGCTCGTGGTGTTGATAGCGTTTTGGAGTATGAACTATGGCAGAGAGTAATGTATGAAATTGGGTATGCCGAGGTATGGTGCCTATATGGATGTCTTGTGGTTGCTGTAATTGGTTTGAAAGTGATCATGGTAGTCTGCTAGTTTGTGGATGGGTTGAAGCTTACTATTTGGTGTTAGAGAATGTTTGTTGATGAATGAATGTTGGTGACAGGATAGTTTGTTGTAGAAGTGGAGGTCAAGGTGATTTTGTTGTGCGACTTGGACAGTGGACTGTGGTGATCGGTATATAAGGTCTGATTGTTTGTGGATGATGAATTCGGTGAGGCTAGGTTGTGCACGAAGCATCAGGTAAGTTGTGAAATACGTTAATTTTTGATCTGGGAGATTTATCAGAAATAGTTAGCAAAGGTATACTCTGATTTATATGGAAAAGTATCAATGATTGGGTTGAAAAAACCCAAATTATCTGTTTGTTAAAATTCACGTTGATTTCCATGGCTGTAATTTAATGTTGTTATTTGATGATTTAGCATGCTGAAATTCTTATTGGTGAACGTGCTATAATTCCATATTGTTTGTTAGTCCACTAGCAATTGCAATTTTTTTTAAAGATTTAGCCAATTTTTGCAATAAAATAAATTGGAATAAACCCACTAAACTGATGTATAGGGACTAGCTTTATGATTCAAATATGTTTTATTTCTTTATTTATTTTTTTACTAATTGTTGCTTTGGAATCATAGATTTTTTTCCGACCGCGAACTTCCAAAAATACCCCTATATATCTTAAACTTTATATGTCACTTAAAAATGGAATCTAGCAACTAATTTCATGAATTTGAACTACATTTCTACACATATTAATCAAATCTTATTATCCTTGCATATGACTTGCAAATAGACATTCGTTACATCATTTTTATTTGTTAATTAACAACGTAAACAAAAATTAAAGCTAATTAAAAATTAGATACTGCAACTTAGAAATAAATTTCAAACATAAATATCACTTCATTAAGGTAAAAATTCTTTTAAGCATATCTTACAAAAAGATTTGAGGAAACAATAACTATATTAAAAGGCTGAACTAAATTAACTAACCATTTTTCTTTAATATATAATATTTATTATACTTAAATGTTAGCAATTAATAAACTGCTATTAATATTTTTTTTAAAATTTAATAATTAATAAATATAATTGATAATTAACATTATAAAATTAATGTTTAATGTTAAATAATACCATTAAATGGTTACTGATTATTAAATATTAACCAATAATTACTAGTCGCTATTATACACATAATAATTAGTAATTAAGTTATAATTGATAATTAATGATTAATAAATAAGAAGTAAATTATAGCCATGTAAAAAAAAGAAGTAAATATTAATAATTAATTTTTAATAATTAATTACCATGCCTTGCCAAAAAAAATTAATTACTTTTGATGTAATTAATAGAGACGCGGCTATTAACTGTAATAAATAATGGTGCACCTTTTATCAGAATATAATGTGAGAAATACACTGTTATACCATTGGTCCAAACTAGCCAAACGGATTACTGAAACTACAGCTGTTAGTCTACACTGTCTATTTTGTTGGAATCCAACATCTTAAATTAGCAATCTGCACCATTCAGCTCTTTCTCCATTTTCTGCTAAAATCTTCTATTTCACCCAAACCGCAAAACTTCCCCCAAATCAAAAAACAAATCCTTAATTTTAATTTTAATCTTGCATCTAAAGAAATGGAGACTGAAGTCAAAATGATTGAAGGGGCCAGAGGTAGAATGTAACCAAGGAAGAAGTTCGTCATTAGGTCAGTCAAAGCCGGCCTTCAGTTCCCTATCAGATATATCGATCGATGTTTGAAGACGGGACGATATGCTCGTCGCATTGGCATCAGAGTTTCAGTCCAGCTCGCTGCCTTCCTTTTGTACTTAGCGCAGAGGTTTGTCAAAATTTTCATTAATTGTAGTCCATGAATATCTCTTGTAGTGAATCGAAAATCCCCCTCGTGGGAAATCGCCAAATACGCTAACTTTAGGTATACAACAACATCAGAACAACAACAGAAGACTTTTATAAACATCATAATAATGTTACATCAGAATACAGAATATATCAGAGTACATCGAAAGATAAGACAGAGGAAGATTAATTTACAATAAATGTAATACAATGTAGTGGAACCAATAAACTAACATAGTGGAAGACTATCAATGCTCTTGACACAACTTGAAGCTTCGATCCAGAATCTTGCTCAATAAATAAATATCTGCACAACAAGCCACTCGACTGCCAGTGTGGAAATAGGGGCACCCGAGTTTGCAAGTGAAACAAACTATGAATCAGTCATGGGACTGGTATGAGATATCCTACTTAACTTATTTAATAATAAGGATAATCACAGGACCACGTCGCTAACGCGGAACGGGTCTACTCCATTGGATTGCCAGTGCATAAAATAAGTAAATCTTTTAAACAACGCAATGCTTTTAGAAAAATGAAACCATTATAAGACTCAAGTCCCATCACACAATGCAACGCAAACCGGAGGATAGAATTATACCTTATAATGGTCAAACATGATTGATCCATATAAAACTTGATATTATTATTAGCGTCTAGTCAGTTTAAAACATTTTCAAAGTAAATGTATCAATCCTAGATGACATAGCTACCATATACTATGTCGCCATATATAGGTTTACAATCAAATCTGTAACGTCGTATTGGAAATTAGGTTTCCATCATGAATCAAGGCTAGGGATGGTCTCCTTACCGATTCGAGACACTCTAGCAAATGTCTTAGGGCTCGGACGTTGGCGAAACCTTGGATCCTGCAGGGCCGATCCACAAATACTTTAGTGGATTGGCAATTCCTGAACACACGTTTCCCGGTCCTATCGGACCTATCACTTGGCCAGTAGCGACCAATATCCGAGGCGCCTCATTCCATCATCCACATAAGTAAAAATGTCTAGGCTCCATACCATGACACCACTTCTAGATAGAAAGAAACATCATGCACTCCCTGTGTTCCCTTATCCCGTTTCTGACTCTTACCGAGGTGTGAGGCTTGCGAAGTAATGCTATACACAAAGCTATGCTAAATAAAGTTGTGCTTTGATCATCAACCATAAGGCTCTGCTTTTCAACAAAAACCTTGATTATTTGCTTCTTAGCATGCCACACTGACAATTCACGCCATGTAACTGATGTTTATCAATATATATTATATAAGCTCATACATCTCAGAAAAGGATGTTAAGCAAGAGAATAAATTCTCTGCCACCAAACATATATATTTAATAGAGATCAATTCACACAGAATGAAATCCAATGTCAGACACACATCCACTTACAAGTACATTTTGGGTATGAACAAAAATGGAGACACCTTATTCCTCGTCTCCTATGTCCAATATGGAAGAGAGGTTCTCGTATATCTGGACAATCAACAAGTACGTCCAGACAACTACCACTTTAACCCTTTACTGGGAGCTAAACAATGTAGGGCATCAGTAGTCGTCCATTCGATGTGAAGATCGTCGGTCTTCAATCACCGTCTTCAATGTCTTTAACTTTAAATCATCGTATAATTATATAAAATGAGATTTAACTCCGCATTTTCAATTAATTCTCGAATATATATAATTCAAATCATTTCTTTCTTTGGTTAGATTCGATTCTATAAATTAATGTCAAATAAATCTAACCGTCCACATTACTTTACAAACAAAGGGAAATTGGTTTATTTTCATTCCATATCGTTTATAATATTTTATAATGATTTATTACTATTTTTATTTATATAAAAATAGCCCATTTAATTCGAACGATGCTTCAGGTCATTACGCGACCCTGGCGCTGTTTTTATCCAAATTTGAATTACACATATCACGAAATCAAACCATTGAATCTTAACAAATTTAATATTGTTGGAAAGATCTTTCCAAAACAAAACTAACGGTTCTAGTTTTGGGAAAATCCAACGGTCGGATCTTTTGGTATAATCCTTTAAAATTACAATTCCAAAACGTGAACTACCACGCGCGATTTGTTTAATTTAATTTATATTTATATATAAATATAATTCGTTCGACGATTTTAACTAACATGTTAAAAATAACGTTTTAATCAAACAAGATCGTATCCTAACATATGATTCTTTTATTCTAATTTAACATGATAAAAATGTCATTTCTAATGACAAAACATGTTGAACATATCATTCTTTTAATCTAGACTAACATGTTAAAAAGGGACATTTTTAATGAACAATCATATTTAACATATGCAATTCTTTTAATCTATATTAACATGTAAAAAGGGACATTTTAATGAACAAATTCTATTTTAACATATTACTCTTTTTATCTAAACAACCATGTTAAATGTACATTTTGAATGAACAAACTCTATTTTAACATGTTATTTTGTTTATCTAAACAAACATGTTAAATGTTACATTTTTAATGAAAAAAAATCTATTTTAACATGTTATTCTTTTTATCTAAACAAAATGTTAATTGTAACATTTTTAATGAACAAATTCTATTTTAACATGTTATTCTTTTTATCTAAACAAACATGTTAAATGTAACATTTTTAATGAACAAATTCTATTTTTATCATGTCATTCTTTTTACCTAAACAAACATGTACTAAAAATGTCATTTTTGATATCTAAACAATTTATTTAACACATGACTCGTTTTAATGAATCAAACACACACTAAAAATGTCATTTTTAATATCTAAACAATTTTTTAACACATGACTCTTTTTAGATCTAAATTAACATGTAAAAAGTTACATTTTAATGGACAAACAATTATTTTTTTACTTCGCTAATATGTGAATGACATTATTATGGTAAATCAAACATATTTAACAAATGAACATTTTTTTTATTAACATCGCTAACATATAAATGGTTACATTTTTATTTAGCAAAACCTCTTTAATGAATCAAACAATAAAAATATAATTTTTATTGTCTAATCTTTTTATTTAAAACATTATTATTTTCATTGAATCAAACATACACTAAAAATGTCATTTTAATGTATAAACATTTTATTTAAAACATAATTCTTTTTATTGAATCTAACATACACTAAAAATGTCAATTTTTATGTTTAACTATTTTTCTCTAAAACATGATTCTTTTTAATTATTAATCAAACATATATTAAAAATGTTATTTTTAATGTCTAACTATTTTTCTCTAAAACATGATTCTTTTTAATTATGAACCAAACATACATTAAAAATGTTATTTTTAATATTTAACTATTTTTCTCTAAAACATGATTCTTTTTAATTATGAACCAAACATACATTAAAAATGTTATTTTTAAAGTTTAACTATTTTTCTCTAAAACATGATTCTTTTTAATTATGGATCAAACATACATTAAAAATGTAATTTTTAATGTTTAATTATTTGAAACACCCCACCTCTGTTAAGGTCACTCACAGAGGGAATGCCTTAACTTCGGTGGAGCATTATAGGTAAAAAATGCAGATAAATTACAAGAAAGACAAATAAAGCAGCGGAAAATAAAGTCATTTTATAAACAACTTAATTCAGTCAAGATTTTACAACAATTTCCTCAATCATACTTAATGTAATACATAGAACTTCTGTCCTGATTTAAAAACTTCCAAGAATAAAAGAAGCATAAAAACAACAATATTCCCCGATAAAGCATGAACCAGCCATAGCAGTGGAAGAGAGAGAGTCCAAAGCGATACACCAACTAATCTTCAAGCTTGGAAAGAGAAGAGGTCCAAGTTAGGCTGAGCTATTCCCTCCCTGACTACCTGGGGGGGAAACGGAAGAAAAGAGGCGAAAAACAAATTAGGTCAGACATAAGTCTGGTAAGTCCAGTGATCTTTCAGCATGCAAACAAGATAAATGATCATGACATGAATAAACCAAAAATAGGACAATACCATAAAAACAAGGTAACTAAAGACAAGATAAGTGCAAGGTGAACTGAGTGCGCTTCTACTTTTTCTCTGCTTCGCTACTACTCTATCAATCTGATTTCTATATTTATCTTTGCACCACCTAACTAATGTCCCAACTAGTAATCTGTATAAAATGATAATCGTGATACCAACCCCCCGTAATTGTGGTAGCCTTCAGGTGTACATCTATCGTGAGGATTCCACCTCAATCAGCCTAATTGCTATGAACATGTTAGATGTGCCCATACTACCCTATCGATCGGCTCCCTACTTGTATTCATGCTCCATGTGTATGTGTCAATCGGCCCTCTCTTGCGTGTAGATACCCTATGTTGGACCAGCAATAAGGTGTATCAATCCTTATGATAGCGACCCGACACGATTCAAGATGCACAGTGTATAACTACTGGTACCCAGTGCCTGCTTTTTCCCACTCCGTAGTACGTGGACGCCCGTAAACCGTCGGAACCTACACTGACGTACCCCATGCCGCTGCTTTGACCGCTTATAATCATCCCAGTAATCGTGTCGTACCCTGCCTAGTTCAGGGTACCGTGATACATCCATGTGGGTTACTGCTGAAATGGGTCCCCGTTACTTGGGTTTCCTATTGGTTAAGTTTGTAGGCCTATATTAACTAATATTACCCACCAATCCGATACGTACTTAACCCTCCCATCGATTCAAGCATTTTTAATAAACGGTTAAGTTTTGTGGGCCTATATGTACTAATATTACCCACCTACACAAGATGTACTTAACCCTCCCATCGATTCAAGCATGTTTATTTAATAGTTAAGTTTTGTGGGCCTATATTTACTAATATTACCCACCAACCCGATATGTACTTAACCCTTCCACTAATTCAAGCATGTTTATATGATGATTAAGTTTCGTGGGCCTATATTTACTAATATTACAGACCAACCTGACATGTACTTAACCCTTCCACAGATTCGAGCATGTTTACTTAATGGTTAAGTTTTGTGGGCCTATATTTACTAATATTACCCACCAACCCGATATGTACTTAACCCTCCCGCTACGCCATATTAGTTAAGTGTTGTCCGCTCATGTTAACTTAACCCACTCATTCATCATGTCATGTTGGTTAAGCATTTCTTATTAACTTGACCCTCCTTACTTATCATGTTGGACCGGTTAAATGTTTCCAATTAACTTAACCCCGTTCGTTCATCAAGTTATATTGGTCAAGTGTTTCTTGTTAACTTAACCCCACGTATTCATCTTGTTGTATTGGTTAAGTGTCATCAATCAATTCAAGTTAACTTAACCCTACTACAAATCAAGTTATATTGGTTAAGTGTTGCCCTCTTATTTTAACTTAACATTTCCGTAAATCAAGTTATATTGGTTAAGTGTTTCTAAATTTACTTAACCTCACCCACTTGTCTAATTAACATGTTATAAAGGTTAAGTGTTCTAAATTTACTTAACCTAACCTACTTGTCTAATTAACATGTTATAACGGTTAAGTGTTCTAAATTTACTTAACCTCACCCACTTGTCTAATTAACATGTTATAATGGTGAAGTGTTCTAAATTTACTTAACCTCAACCATCAGTTTAGTTAACATGTTGAATTTGTTAGGTGTTTCCTTAATTGACTTAACCCTACCAATCTTGACTTAGCTTTGTTAAAGCACCAACCACTCACATTAGATAGGTATTGTTGTGGTCACTGGATGTGCCGGTCGGTTCCGAGCAGTTTTACACCATAACTCAGTCTTACCTCAGGTCCTTATTGGGCTCAATGCACTAACCACCCACATTAGACAGGTATTGTTGTGGTCACTGGATGTGCCGGTCAGTTCCGGGCAGTTTTACACCATAACTCAGTCTAACCTCGGGTTAGACATATTCGTCTTTTCTAAATTTACATATTTCTTATTTATGACAATTTCCATATGTAAATTATTCTTAATTTAATTATGCCATAATTATCCTATTAATTATGCTCACAATTAATGGTATACTAAATATACCATTTCATGAACCAATCTATGCCATGTAATTTTTCATGTTTATCCTACATATTTACATGTAAATTATAAATCAATTATTGTCATGGCCCACTTTCCTTCTGAATCACGTTCAAAATTTTAGGTATATAGATTTTACCATTTTCATGCCACTTATCATGCTTTTGTGTCAAACATGCAATTACATGTAATTTCATGTTTTCCCCAACGTTACCCCCGTTGTACTTTCGCAAAATTACATAGAATGTTAGGCTCGATATTTTAGCCTAACTTATAAAACAAAAAAGGGAGAAAGAGGAACTCTGCAACATTCCAACGTCATACAAAAGTTTGGACCTAACTACACATATGTCACATGGATGTGGCATAGAACAATATACTTTTAACTATGAACTTGCAAATTTGATCTATGCAACATGAACCACAAGCATATGAATTTACATAAAACTATACAAGTTAAACTTGACATGTAGTGGTGAACTTGCAAATTATATCTATGATAAAGGCATATGGATCTAACATATAAAGTTGTAGATCTAAACATATGAGGTCGTAGATCTAAACATGTATGCATAGTGGCTCTGAACAATTAAGCATAAACGACATGACTTAGCCTAAAGCTTGTATGTATCATAATATCACCGAACTTACATATGATAATTTCATTCCCAAATTCCTATACAACATCATAGGTTTACTCACCAATTTCCACATAACATGATAGGTTCGATAGACCACAATAGTTCATAGGCATATATGATAGAATAGACATGAATAAAATTGAATCAGCATCACGTACAACTTGATACAATTCTATTTTACAATTCATTACAAATCATGTCTTTAATTTATTCACATCTGAAAGATAACTACACTTACAATCAAAAGGAAAAACTTAATTTTAAGGATCTGTATTCTGAAACTGAATTGCTCGCCTTTGATGTAGATCATTGAATTCTCTTAGTTGAATTAGATTATATTTAATTTGACTTAGGTTTTAGTTGCGGCTAGGTTTAGATGAGAGTGAATAATAGAATTAGGTTATAGGTTTAGGGTCCTTACATAGTTGTAGAGAGTGTTTTAGGACCATTAGATTAACCCTGAACCATGAGAACCAATCAGATGTCACATCTGTCTTAGAGCGAATCGGCCCACGGGTTGACAGCCAGACACCCTGAATCAACCCCTAGTCGACCCAGCGGAGTTCGGGTTGACCTCAAAAAAGGGCCGTTCGGTTATTCCCCCTCTAGATTCGCTGTTTTGAAATTTTTTGCATATTTATTTATTTAATTTTTATATATATCTATATATATATTTTTCTCATATGCATACAAACTTCAAGGCTTAATAACTTCTTCATAAGGTATCCGTTTTATGCAAATCAAATGTCTATCTTGACCAAAATTTTGAGACGAACGTAATAGCGCAACCGATTTCACTTAATTCTTCTTCTAAAAATTATGTGTTCTTGAATTTGTAAATTTTAATATTCTCAGAAAATTCAGGGTGTTACATTCTCCCCTCCTTAAAGGATTTCGTCCCCGAAACCTTCAAGTTAAGAAGAATGCATCCTAACATCCAATCATCCATCTACTCATCCATCATCCACAAGCATCCATTGTCCTTAAAAGACCTCTAATGCCATATGAACATATGCAGAGTTTGTGTGTATGTCTCTTATCTAGTGCAAAATCAGGCGGTCTACTGATCCAGTTGACCTCCTTAATGTGAATCATGAGAGTGTCATGGATCCAATATGTATGCAAATATCCCTAATCATGTAAATACTATATGTGTGCATATTCACTCATCCATATGCAACATCCATATGATAACACATCAAGTTTCAATCCATATACAAATACATTCATATGCATATGCAATATGAAAGTGACTGAGCCGATCTAGTGCCTAATGTGTGTATATGCATCCACGAGCAACCACTAGCAAACACTTGCAACCACTTGCAACCATCAATCATAACATGTCTCAAACACATGTTTTCATCCTTTGGATTCTACCTAAGGATCGAGGATAGGACCGAGAGGATATACTTAAAAGATAAAGACAAACATGCAAATAAATATTACAAAAAAAGGAGGAATCATGGATATACCCTCAAAAAGGGTATGATGCGTGTATCTAGTCTTCAGTCTTCTAAGTCGCATCTTCTTTGAGCTTCACTCCACTGTACCTTAACTAATTTAACTTCACAATTGTGAAGCTTCTTGACCTCCATTTCCAAAATTCACTAGTAAAGATAGGACCTCGATCATTTACTATGCTAGAGGGTATCCAATGTTGTCAAACTATCTTTCCAAGATAAACAGAAGTTAACCATGATACCAAGTGTATATACTAAGATGATTAGAGGTCTCTCCTCTACTTAGCTTATCCATAATGTCACAAATCTGAGGGTCTAAACTTAAAGGCTGCTATGTACTTTTTACCTCTCTTAAGGTCAGTCTTACTTTAGGGCGCCTGCCACAACCATTTATTTCTCACGCAAACCATCCTAGTCGAACTCGACATACCTCAAGTACAAGCCCCAAAGGCCTAAAACAATATCAGACAAGCACCCAAGGAATACCTCCTCCAAATTTGGACGATTTATGTGAGATGATACTAGCAAAACAACCAAACAATTGAGCACTTAACCGACTCTGGCTATCTTCGCCAATCTTGCTCCAAAACTATCGTTGATCGCATAACTGGCTTTGCATTGTCGACTAGATATATGCGGAAGTCTATCTCAAGTTTTAGGGGGAAAACCCCTAACCTAATCAAAACATCCGCGTACTCATGGACTACTCCAATGGATTGAAAATCGTCGTTAATACATAAAGTGATTCTAGGTAGCTAAGACAAACTGATCCCTTAGGATCGCACGAAATCTCGAGGGTGTTCCCAAGGCAAGTCGAAAGTCTAACTACCCTCCTTTCACAATTACTAGCTAATCAATCCATGCCTAGAATCAACCTATAGCCCATGAAACCAAAAACATAAGTATCTCAAATTCTTACAAACCAAAAATAAATGAACCGAAACACAAATTGGACTTCAGACAATAATGGGATCCTCTACTATACAAGCTCTAGGGTGCAGACACTCAACTATGGAAGTAGATATAAACGAATGCGAAGCGCAAAAATCAAAAATAGTACTAGAAGGTTGATCAAGAAGAAAACTAAACTTTTCAGCAGAAACCTTACTACCTCTTTCTCAGGTATGCTGGTGGTGAGAGCATGCACTTGCCTTCCGGAAAATCTTGTCTTTTGTTCTTGCCCTTGTCCTTAATTATACGACCCGTTATACCAAAATAAAGATACTTCCTCTTGTTTTAGGTTTTACTATTCTTTCCTCCCCTCCTTTGTGAACTAAGTGCATATCCATGAGTTCTTCATCCTTGTGTTGTGCTCCTTAGCCAAACTCCCTCATTCTCATCTTTGCCATCCTTGTGTAACTTGTTGACAGGTCTTTTGAAAGCTGCCTCCATCGCACGGAAAATCCTACAAAGCTCTAAAGAAAAATTAGCCGTAGGCGAAACTAATGCGGCTATAGATGGAAGTTAGGCGCTTATTTGCCCTTTAACAAGTGGCGTGGTATCGTCGAGCTTACAGAACCATGCCGCGATGAGGTTACCTTTCAGAAAACCAGGAGCCCCGGAGACTCAGGAAAGAAGGAAACAAGGGTTCAAATAGAGGATAAAAAAGATAGTACATATGGCTTTGGGGAATATGCCTTTAAAACAAAACTATTCTTTTGAAAATGCTTCTTTTAAAATCGTTTCAAAAATAATTTTTCAAATCTTTTATCTGATCCGATAACCTTCAACTCTGATACCAAGTGAAACACCCCACCTCCGTTAAGGTCACTCGCCGAGGGAATGCCTTAACTTCGGTGGAGCATTATAGGTAAAAGATGCAGATAAATTACAAGACAGACAAATAAAGCAGCGGAAAATAAAGTCATTTTATAAACAACTTAATTCAGTCAAGCTTTTACAACAATTTCCTCAATCATACTTAAATGTAATACATAGAACTTTTGTCTTGATTTAAAAACTTCCAAGAATAAAAGAAGCATAAAAACAATGATATTCCCCGATAAAGCATGAACCAGCCATAGTAGTGGAAGAGAGAGAGTCCAAAGCGATACACCAATTATTCTTCAAGCTCGGAAAGAGAAGAGGTCCAAGTTAGGCTGAGCTATTCCCTCCCTGACTACCTGGGGGGCGGGGAAACGGAAGAAAAGAGGGGAAAAACAAACTAGGTCAGACATAAGTCTGGTAAGTCCAGTGATCTTTCAGCATGCAAACAAGATAAAGGATCATGACATGAATAAACCAAAAATAGGACAATACCATAAAAACAAGGTAACTAAAGACAAGATAAGTGCAAGGTGAACTGAGTGCGCTTCTACTTTTTCTCTGCATCGCTACTACTCTATTAATCTGATTTATATATTTATCACTGCACCACCTAACTAATGTCCCAACTAGTAATATGTATAAAATGATAATCGTGATATCAACCCCCCGTAATTGTGGTAGCCTTCAGGTGTACATCTATCGTGAGGATTCCACCTCAATCAGCCTAATTGCTATGAACATGTTAGATGTACCCTTACTACCCTATCGATCGGCTCCCTACTTGTATTCATGTTTCATGTGTCTGTGTCAATCGGCCCTCTCTTGCGTGTAGATACCCTGTGTTGGTCCCACCATAAGGTGTATCAATCCTTATGATAGCGACCCGACACGATTCAAGATGCACAGTGTATAACTACTGGTACCCAGTGCCTGCATTTTCCCACTCCGTAGTACGTGCACGCCCGTAAACCATCGGAACCTACACTGACGTACCCCCTGCCACTGCTTTGACCGCTTATAATCAGCCCAGTAATCGTGCCCTACCCTGACTAGTTCAGGGTACCGTGATACATCCATGTGGGTTACTGCTGAAATGGGTCCCCGTTACTAGGGTTTTCTATTGGTTAAGTTTGTAGGCCTATATTTACTAATATTACCCACCAATCCGATACGTACTTAACCCTCCCTTCGATTCAAGCATTTTTAATAAACGGTTAAGTTTTGTGTGCCTATATGTACTAATATTACCCACCTACACAAGATGTACTTAACCTTCTCATCGATTCAAGCATGTTTATTTAATAGTTAAGTTTTGTGGGCCTTTATTTACTAATATTACCCACCAACCCGATATGTACTTAGCCCTTCCACTGATTCAAGCATGTTTATTTGATGGTTAAGTTTTGTGGGCCTATATTTACTAATATTACCCACCAACCCGATATGTACTTAACCCTTCCACTGATTCAAGCATGTTTATTTAATGGTTGAGTTTTGTCGGCCTATATTTACTAATATTACCTACCAACCCGATATGTACTTAACCCTCCCGCACATTACGCCATATTAGTTAAGTGTTGTCCGCTCACGTTAACTTAACCCACTCATTCATCATGTCATGTTGGTTAAGCATTTCTTATTAACTTGACCCTCCTTACTTATCATGTTGGATCGGTTAAGTGATTCCTATTAACTTAACCCCGTTCGTTCATCAAGTTATATTGGTCAAGTGTTTCTTGTTAACTTGACCACACGTATTCATCTTGTTGTATTGATTAAGTGTCATCAATCAATTCAAGTTAACTTAACCCTACTACAAATCAAGTTATATTGGTTAAGTGTTGCCTTCTTACTTTAACTTCACCTTTCCATAAATCAAGTTATATTGGTTAAGTGTTTCTAAATTTACTTAACCTCACCCACTTGTCCAATTAACATGTTATAAAGGTTAAGTGTTCTAAATTTACTTAACCTCACCCACTTTTCTAACTAACATGTTATAATGGTTAAGTGTTCTAAATTTACTTAACCTCACCCACTTGTCTAATTAACATGTTATAACAGTTAAGTGTTCTAAATTTACTTAACCTCACCCATCAGTTTAGTTAACATGTTGAATTGGTTAGGTGTTTCCTTAATTGACTTAACCCTACCAATCTTGACTTAGCTTTATTAAAGCACCAACCACTCACATTAGATAGGTATTGTTGTGGTCACTGGATGTGCCGGTCAGTTCCGGGCAGTTTTACACCACAACTCAGTCTAACCTCGGGTCCTTTTTGGGCTCAATGCACTAACCACCCACATTAGACAGGTATTGTTGTGGTCACTGGATGTGCCAGTCGGTTCCGGGCAGTTTTGCACCATAACTCAGTCTAACCTCGGGTTAGGAATATTTGTCTTTTCTAAATTTACATATTTCTTATTTATGACAATTTTCATATGTAAATTATTCTCAATTTAATTATGCCATAATTATCCAATTAATTATGCTCACAATTGACGGTATACTAAATATACCATTTCATGAACCAATCTATGCCATGTAATTTTTCATGTTTATCCTACATATTTACATGTAAATTATAAATCAATTATTGTCATGGCCCACTTTCCTTCTGAATCACGTTCAAAATTTTAGGTATATAGATTTTACCATTTTCATGCCACTTATCATGCTTATGTGTCAAACATGCCAATTACATGTAATTTCATGTTTTCCCCAACGTTACGCCCGTTGTACTTTCGCAAAATTACATAGAATGTTAGGCTCGATATTTTAGCCTAACTTATAA
This sequence comes from Allium sativum, assembly GCA_030737875.1. NCBI lineage: Eukaryota > Viridiplantae > Streptophyta > Magnoliopsida > Asparagales > Amaryllidaceae > Allium > Allium sativum. Next base: position 1,008,995,743 of record CM060912.1, on the reverse strand, counting down.
AACAAAAAAGGGGGAAAGAGGAACTCTGCAACATTCCAACGTCATACAAAAGTTTGGACCTAACTACACATATGTCACATGGATGTGGCATAGAACAATATACTTTTAACTATGAACTTGCAAATTTGATCTATGCAACATGAACCACAAGCATATGAATTTACATAAAACTATACAAGTTAAACTTGACATGTAGTGGTAAACTTGCAAATTATATCTATGATAAAGGCATATGGATCTAACATATAAAGTTGTAGATCTAAACATATAAGGTCGTAGATCTAAACATGTATGCATAGTGGCTCTAAACAATTAGGCATAAACGACATGACTTAGCCTAAAGCATGTATGTATCATAATATCACAGAACTTACATATGATAATTTCATTCCCAATTCCTATACAACATCATAGGTTTACTCACCAATTTCCACATAACATGATAGGTTCGATAGAGCACAATAGTTCATAGGCATATATGATAGAATAGACATGAATAAACAAGAATCAGCATCACACACAACTTGATACAATTCTATTTTACCATTCATTACAAATCATGTCTTTAATTTATTCACATCTGAAAGATAACTACACTTACAATCAAAAGGAAAAACTTGATTTTAGGATTTGTATTCTGAAACTGAATTGCTCGCCTTTGATGTAGATCGTTGAATTCTCTTAGTTGAATTAGATTATATTTAATTTGACTTAGGTTTTAGTGGCGGCTAGGTTTAGATGAGAGTGAATAATAGAATTAGGTTTTAGGTTTAGGGTCCTTATATAGTTGTAGAGAGTGTTTTAGGACCATTAGATTAACCATGAACCATGAGAACTAATCAGATGCCACATCTGCCTTAGAGCGAATCGGCCCACGTGTTGACAGCCAAACACCCTTAATCAACCCCTAATCGTCCCAGTGGGGCTCGGGTCGACCTCAAAAATGGGCCGGTTCGGTTATTCCCCCTCTCGGTTCGGTTATCAGCCTAATTTTTATATATATCTATATATATATTTTTCTCATATGCATACAAACTTCATGGCTTAATAACTTCTTCATAAGGTATCCGTTTTATGCAAACCAAATGTCTATCTTGACCAAAATTTTGAGACGAACGTAATAATGCAACCCATTTCACTTAATTCTTCTTCTAAAAATTAAGTGTTCTTGAATTTGTTAATTTTAATTTTAATATTTTAATGTTTTAAACAATTTCTCTTAAACATGACAAATTTGTGATTCATATATATACAATAAAAAGTAATTTTTATTGTATAAACAATTATTTCCAACATGACAATTTCTATGATCCATATATACAATAAAAAGGTAATTTTACTGTATAAACAATTATAACAAATTCTACTTTAACCTATGATCATTTTTATTGAATCAATAATAAAATAAAAATGTAATTTTTAATGTTAACATATTTTATTCAAAACAATGAATATATTGTTTACCCATACACACAACAAAAATGTGGTTTTTATTGTATAAACATTTCCTTTTCAAATATACAATAAAAAGGTACTTTCTATTGTATAAACATTTTCTTTTCAAATATACAATGAAAAGGTGATTTCTATTATATAAACATTTTTGCCCAACATGAATACTTTCTTTTTTGTATACAATAAAATATGATTTTTATTGTATAACAAATTTTGTCCAATATGAATACTTTATTTTTATATATACAACAAAATATGGTTTTTATTGTATAACAAATTTTATCCAACATGAATACTTTATTTTTATATATACAATAAAATATGGTTTTTATTGTATAATAAATTTTGTCCAACAGGAATACTTTATTTTTATATATACAATAAAATATGATTTTTATTGTATAAACAAATTCTTTTCAAACATGAACATTTTTCTAACATACATAATTCAACCCAGCCATTCATCGCAATCACAAACAATCAATTCTAATCTCATACAACACACATATGAATTTTAACAGCGTACATATAAATTTCACATCGAAATCAACAATTAATTTTATTTTAAATTAGAGATATCACATTGTAAATTATAAATGGATATTTATAATTTAATTTAAACTAACACATTAATGATAACATTATTTTTAATATGTTAAACATTTCAATCACAACACGGTACAGTCCATGAAATCATCCATGGTTTTCCAACAACAGTGAATGCGAATTAACCGGCACCATACAACATTTTATGATAAATAAAACAGATAAAAAATCAACATTGACAATCGATATATGCAGTTATGAAGTAAATAACCGTAAACATATTTTAGTGAGAGAGTTCTCGCCTTGACCGGTTTTAGAAATCGATAAAGTGATTAATTTTAATAAAATTAAGCAGATGTTTAATTTTATCAAAAATCCAAACGGCCTCTGTTTCAGTTCCGGTTTGTTCCATAGTGAAGCTCTCGTTGAGAGGATTCCAATGCAATTCGTATCATCAAATTATGGCCTTATTTGAAAAAGATATCGCTATTTAATCCTTTAAATAACTTAATTACAAAACTAATTAAATAATTAGGGTATTAATTACCCTTGATTAAATCTGGTCGTTCAAAATCTAACCCAACCACCCTTGCCTTTCTTCTTCTTCACGTTCGTTATTACTGTAACAGGAAACCCACCCCTTCAATCCTAGGTTTCCAGTTCGCTCGTCGTACACTCGACCAGGCCCCAATCTGCCATTCTCACGTCCACCGCGCTCGAGCCTCTACCCGCGCCTACCACCGCCTTCCAACTCGCACCCCCTATGGCTCCCCAAAATGCACACGAACGGACCATGTTTGAGCACCAAATTTAGACGATCCAAGAACCTAGGGTTCATCAACTCTGTATGAAATTAAAGAGCTCGAAAATTTCTTTAATATTCGCTTTACAATCACCTTGAATTACTGATCGGATTGACAGGTTTTGAGGAGTTAAAATCGAACAAGAATGGCCATCGAAAAGCATAGAACGGTGGCGGCTTTAGATGGGATTAGGGTTTCATAACCTAGATATTTATAATATTTTAATTATTTAATTCTTTAACACTAAAAAGGCCCGTTAATTCATACTAACTCCAAATCAAGCCCAGCGACTGTCGCCCTTAGCCAAATACCCTCATTCTGGACATAATGGACTATGTTTCGTAATCCCATTTGACTGTTTCAGCCTATTTTTCTTTAAATTAATATATAAAACATTTAATATTAAATTTGATCGTACATTTTAATTTACAGGGGCCACACACTGACTCCAAAAATTCCTGAAAAATAAATCCAGCTATGTTTTAACGAAATGGTCCTAACAAAATTAATTTCGTCGAATTTGGAGACTGTTTGAAAAATGGTCTTTTTTATGGTAGATCTAATTCAACAGAAATTATCAAACGCATTTTAATTTACCACGCTCACATATTAATTCCAAAAATTATGAAAATTGGAATCTAGCAATAATTTGACATTCTGGATCCAACAAAAGTGGTTTCGTCGAAAATGGAGGTCATTTGCAAAATGGCTATTTTTAAGGGCTATATATTATATTAAAAAATATATAAATTCCATAGCGACTATTTTAAATTTTAAACTGGACATAACTTTCTATTTATATTATGAAACCTCAATTTCTTGCATTCATTAGAAAGACATTGTTAAACAGATTCAAATATTTCTGTTTTTACTGAAATCCGATTTATTTTGAATCATGTGCATTCATTCAAAATTTAAATCGAATTTTCAAACTGCCGTGCCATTTCAAACTCCTTTTATAATTAAATTAAATTTATTCGTTCTAACTTCGATTAAAATAAAATTTTAGTCATTATTATTTAAAATAAATCATTTTAAATATCCAATATCCTTTAAAATAGCTAAAATAAAAAATTTAAATTGGTTCAGAATTTCCGGGTTGTTACATCTCTCCACTGTTGGAGAATGCTTGGCAAATGAGCACCTATATCTTTTATAAATACAAAAAAAATATTGTCTTGTATCCTTTTGATGTTTTATATCCTTCTGATGTTTTATCTTTTATATTTACATACTAGGCAGATGAGCAAAAACCTAGTTCAAATAACTATAGTGCATTTTTAGACGACTAGTTCAGATAACTTTGTGAATCAATTGAGAGAGTAGTAGCAGATATGGGTGCCTAAACAGAGTTTCTTTGTACCATTATGGTTTTTAAACTTCATTTCTGACGATAGCAGATGGTGTTTGTTTATTAATCAATAGTGTATGCTAACAGAATCCTAAATCTCACCGAGAGAAGTTGGTCCCATATATACTGTAAGTGGGTTAGTATCAATTAGGTATTCTTTTTATTATTTCTTTTTTCACTCTTGAATTTTTAATTCGATTATGATTACTTTTTGACACCACCTGCTAGATCCATAGTGATATTTTGACAGCACATACAAATTTGGAAAGTAAGTATTTCTAGAGTTTTTTTGTTGTTCTTGAATTTTCAGTTTACTATTTATTTTGGAAAACTAAATGGAAATCGAGAGAAATTAAGAATGTTTCTCATTTATAGGTAAGGAGGACGCAACATGCTTGATTAAGATTTGAGTATCTAAAATTTTATTAACATAATTAATGATTACGACTTGAGTCAAAGTTAGGTTTTCCAGAAGAGAGTTTTAGATTTCTGGTCGTGAGGTTAAGATCAACCAACAATTTGGGCCAAGTTAAAATCAAAGCTGCAACATAGAGGGATTCTGATATTTATACCATTGATGATGACTGCTTCGTAAGTTTTTTTCCGACTTTGGATTTGTTTTTGTTAGGATTTTGAGTTAATGGGGTAGGATTTAATGTGAAAAGACTTGAATTATGTCGTCTTTTTTTCGAAATAGTCAAATCGACCGTTAGGGAGGTTTCTCTACTGTAAGGGAGGTTAAATCAATTTCTCTAAGGCTAATTTTACAAGGAACAAAAATATAGGAATTATATTCTGCGTCTTTCCATTTTCCTAAAATTCTCTCCGTAAATATAGGAATTATAAGCTATGATGTGAGTTGGAAATTAGGATTAATTGAACTATTTTCTAATTGTTTTATCGAAGTTAATAAAGCTGATTAAAGATAATTTGTGAGGGATTGTTCGAAATAAACACAGTATTTCATATGTATCTAAAGGCGATTTTAGTTGAACGTGTATCGATTCTTGCTAATATGAAATGTTTTTATTTTATTTAGCTTCAGTGATTATTTCTACTAGGTTATAAACCAAGTTCAAAATCAGCTTAACTTCTCTGAAACAGAAAATTAATGCCAAAACTAAATCTTGAATGCAAATATGTATAGTGTTGGGTCTTAGTAGCATAAATAGAAATGTGACATGGAATGTTAGTTATGTATTAATACTTAAAATCTAAATATATTCTTCACAAAATTTTTCTTTTTCGTAGTGCTAAAACATTTAGTCTTTATTCAGTATCAAGTGTATTGTTCATTTCCCTTGTAAAGTCTGAAAATTTCTATTGTTTGAATACTCTTGAAATCCAAACAAACTGGAAATAATTCATTTGAATACCCTTAGCTACATGCTTTGATGCTGAAAATACTACTTCTATTTGTGACAATATTCATTTTAATTCTAATGCAGGCAAGTTTTCTCTTTCCATTTGTTCAAATAATGGAAATACTATCTAATATTTAATTTTGATCTAATCTGCTTATATTTATTGGTTTGCGTGCAGATAAGCAACATTCTTTTATTAACTAGGATACCCAAAGTCCATGTGATTACGCAAAGTAACAACACTCACGTTTTCAAAGACGTAATATAAAGTGATTAAAGAAACGTGTCAATTACCTCAACTAAGACATGATAATGGGCGAAATACTGATGATTAGATGCAGGAGGTATGTATAATGCTCAATGCACGGTTGCTTAGCCTTGAAAAGGTCAAGAACAAGTTGTGAACATTGCAAATCTAATAAATGTGTATAATTGAAGTTGTAGACAAAATGTTTTTACTCCCTTTGTTTGAATATGTTACCATTCCTATCTAAGATAGGAGTAAAGAATAAATGAGCATAGGAAAGTTAAACACTACATAAAACCTAGACTAAAATGGAGTGAGGCGGTTTATTTATTTGATTATATAGTCATGTGGCCTTTCTTGATCAGAAATATTGTCAAATAATCGTTGAAACATCATCCTTAGACTATTATTGTTAGATTGATGGTGATCATGAGTGTAAATTAATGGCATCAACGGATAAAAGCTAGGCTTCATTCTTCTACTATTGCTTATGCTCCATACGTGCATATACAAAATTAGAAAATTTAGCTTCTACGCAAACTGTATTATATGTGTAGCTTATTATTACCAAATACACATTCTTTTGTAGATTAAAATAGCGTTTCATATTTTTAAATACCACGCATGCTTATATATGAGGAAAATTTATATTACTTATGCCATGGGATGATCTCATTGATCCATGCCAATGAAATTCAAGTTTTGTAGTTATGAATCAGTGATAGCAACATCAGAAATTTGAGGTTGCTAGGAGCTTGAAGTGGATATTTCTTCAGAATTACAATCAAATCCACTGCTCTAGTACTCCAGCAATAGTTCCTAAGTGAGTAAATATTTTCAAATTTTGCTTAATATTTGATTTTCAACAACCATGGAATAATGGGTTCCCATAAATTAAAACATGGTTACATATTGATGATCCATTTATAGTAATATAAAAATATGCATGTTTGGAAATTAATATATAAGATAAACAATGAGTTGCCTGAAGAAATATTAGGAGAAGTGCTACATTCCTGTTTTTTTTTTCAAAGAAAAAAAATTGAGTTTCATGGTGCATACATACGTATGCTTATAAAGTTACATAGCCTCTAATAAGTGATACATTTTTTGTATGCGTACAAAGTTACATTAGCATGTTTACGTTCCTGTTTATGTTTAAGTAATAGAATTGTGGAGAACTTGGCTGTGTAACATCTAGTAGTTTAGAGACAATGACTAACACCCAGTAGCTTTTTTTTCCAACCAAATGCATCATTAAATTAACCAAAAATATAGACAATGCATCATTGTGGAGAATCCCACAAAAGGAAGCTTGCCTAGTTTTAGTTTAGAAGGGAAGTCCTAGTTAGGTTGATCACAACATGTTTGTCATTTTGATACATGGGCTAACTACATTCGAGTTATGCTCTTTAATTATCATTGTGTAGGAAACAAAGGGGGTTTTTGCTAATATTTTTATAAGTTTTAATGCTATTTATTTTTATAAAAAGAGTGATATGCTGAAAATTGTGTCATACTTGCTCAAAATTATTATTTTATCTTAAGACGGCTTAAAATGTATGGGTTGATAGCTTCTATTTTTATAGCGTGCTTTAGATAGTTGCATGTATTTCAGATCTTGATCTGATCGTATTCCAGAAGCTTTACATACTTTCTCTTAGTTCCTTTGTTATGAATAAGTTGATTGTACTATGGTGACTGTAGGCTTTACTCTATGAATAAGAGAGGCTTACATCCAATTTATTCATTGCTTGGCTTATAATTGATAAAATTATTATGATTACAATATTGGTTTATGTTAATATTTATTGAAATGCAGAGATATAAAGATGCAACCTGTAGCATAAGCGAGACTGATGCACAAGAGAGAACTCAGTTGAAGGAAGAACTGAAGCACACTAAAGATGATTTGCAAGAAATTAAAAAATCTTTTTCGGAGTTCAAAAATCTAGCGTGTCAGCGTTTAAATGGAGATGCAAACCAAAATCAACCAGAGCAATCTTGAAGTTATTCATTTTATAGTATGCATGTGTTTAACATTTAAGCATGTTATGTATCGTTATCTATGTTAGTTTAAAATCATGGATGTAGCAACATATTTTATTTAAATAGATATTATTGAGTTTTGTTTATCATATTTAATGATTATGAAATTGTGTTTTGTTGGTGCAATTTAGTATTATTGTTGATTATGTTACATATAAGTTTATCATATTGATTTATGCTGGAATAAAACATGAGCGATAAAAATATGGTAGAAAATATTTATTATGACGTAGGAAAGACGTAGGAAAAATTTTAATCGTATTTATTGAAGTTGAGTATGTATGGCATAACTAATGAGTAGGAAATATTTGTCATAACATCGGCGTAGGAGATTCTAAGGAAATATGGCATAGGTGAAGCGTAAGAAATACGGCATAGGTAAGGCGTGGGAAAATATTTTGGCGTAAGAAAGGTGTAGGAAAAAGGCATAGGAAAATTTTTAATTGTATTTATTAAGTTGAGTATGTATGGCGTGACTAATGAATAGGAAATATTTGTCATAACACCGGCATAGGAACTTTTCTGGTGTAGCAATGGCGTAGGAAATGGTTGGCCGCGGAAAGAAATATAGCGTAGGAACGGCGTAGAAAGTTTGGCGTAGGTAAGGCGTAGGAAAAAATATGGTGTAGGAAAGGCGTAGAAAACCGCACTACGCATGGAGTCGGAACGACGTAGGGGATATTTTTGCCACGCTTGGATTTTTGACACTATATTCGGTATAGGGAAGGCGTACGTATTTGTGCTTTCCTACGTCATTCCTATGCCAATTAGGCGTAGGAAAATAAGAAAATTCTTGTGGTGTATATACTGGCAAGTTATAACTACCACTATTTGGACGCTGGTCAACCGAAAGAGCATCTTCATATGTCGCTCTTGAAGATTACATCTTGTAACAACTTATATTTTCTCTAAATGCATTATGCAAAGAGTTGTATGAATGAAATATGTTACCAATGAATGTTTTGTGAAATTTTTCATACTTCTATGTTTTCTGATGTTATAGTTGATTAACATCCGATTTTCTATCACCGAAAGTTGACATTGGAGATGACTAGAGCATCTGTAGAGTTTAGCTTCCAGCATAAAAGAATGGAGTGTTACATCTATAAAAGAAAACTAGACAATAAAATTCATCACTTATTTGAATGGAGAAAAAGGGAAAGCAGGAAGCATCAAATCTGAAAGCATCCAGATGACAAAAATAATTTGAAGTCGTATTATGCTCTCTTACAGCCTTTACAATGCAAATATCTAGCATGTCTTCTACTGACTTAATCGAAGAAAGCACTTATGGTGATTACTCAGAGATCTCTAAAGCTAAAGCTCTAAAGTCTAACCATTTGATTGGGCTTATACCCCCTTAAGTACTAATGTTTGAGCTGATCAAAGCAAGTATTGGAAATTGCCATAAAGCCTCATCTATTTATCTATCTATTACTTAAACCTAATAACAAGACTTCTTCCTATCTGATGTGGAATCCTCTACTAGTTACTTTTCCTTAATACTGAAACGTAGTTCCTCTTGCCACTTTTTATTTATTTCCTAATACCTCACGTGGCCACAACCTGTACCCACGTTCCTCCGTCTTCTTGTTCCAACTTCCCTTTCTCCTTTCCATAACCGCTCGGCAGATAGACCAAAATAATCTCAGTGTTGTGTTCTTCGCATCTACTCCTCCTAACACTTTAATGTGGGTACAATCTTTTCGTTGTTTCTGGATTCATACACCCAGATCCCTAATTTCACCGACCCCAACTTATCCTTCAATACCTACCGTGCTTAAATCAGGTAATGCTTCTCCTTCAACCCCATACTTTATTCTCCTCCTCAACCGACTATGTATTTTCTATCAATGATCGACATCTTTAACGATTACACATAATTTACCGCTTAATTGACGTCCCTTGATGATTAATTGCTGCCTTACATTGCTTATCTTCTAATTGTCTATTGATATACCGATGCATTTTACCTTTGATATGTGTCCTTCTCTCCTGGTATAACTTATGTAGCTATGGATTATGTTCACTGCTAAATATTTGACCATTTATAGGAAATTATGTTAGCTAAGTACAACGGTATTTCATTTTAACTCTCCGCTTAGTTTCCTTATAGTTTTTTCCTTTACCAATTTGATATCTTTTTTATTTACTGTAAGTCTTGTACCAAGTTTTCTACGTAAAGAGGATGGATACAAAGTGTAAATTGTTGTAAAAATATATAAATGTTGTGAATATACTTTTATTGGTTCTCTGTTTAGTCCCACATCATGGGAATAAGTTAAACATCGACTCTAAAGCCGATATATGTAACGACCCGCATTCTACGCATCATAGGATCGTAGGATATTTATTTCTTTCACATACGAAGTCGTATGGTCATGTAACTTTGGGGGACGACTATTGGGGTCATTTCCCATGTTCGTGATTTTTCCCGATTTTTAAATGACCATTTTACCCCTAGTTGGCACTGTTTTGGCCATAACTTTTGACTGGAAGGGAATTTTGACCTGAAACCACTTCCATTGGCTTCGGATGATGGTTTCTCTTTCCGTAGAGTGGTCACATTAGCCAACGGACTTACCGTTTGGGAGATATGGCTGAAACAAGTTTCAGATGGTGAAAAACAGCTTAATTGGGCTTAACCGGGTGATTAGCAGTTAGGCCCAAGGGGAATTTCGGGTTTAGGGGTATATGGAGGCTGATTAGGGTTAGAAAACATTTCTTTAGACATTTCCCAGCCACCACTTTCATTTCTCTTGACATAGCCATGGCCTCCACTCTCTAAATCTCTCTAAAACACCCAAAAATCACCTTCTAATTGAAGATTAGGCTTAGCAAACATCAAATTAAGAAGAAAAAGCACCAAAGCAAGGTTGGAGCTGCTGTATAAGATTGGGAACAGCGCCAAATCAGAGAATATTTCAGTTTTGGGGTTCTAGTTATGGCAAAGGTGAGTGATAGCATCATTTTGACACTAATTACAGTTAATTAAGGGTAATTAGTGAAGATTAGCGAATTTATACGTAAATAAATTCTGGAAAAATTCTTAAAATTCTAAAATAATGTTTTAAGGCTCTGTTAGAAATTTGGGTTAATTTCGATGTGTTTTGCTAATCGTATGCTTAAACATGATTAAGAGGGATTATAGGCAAATGTGAGGTTTTAGCCACTTTTGATCCATTTTGGTTCATTTGAATTGTTGTTTGTTGTTTGTGGTTGCTATTATATGTTGCTATGACTCTATGGTATGTTTCATGATTGATTAGAATAGTTAAATTGCTCGAAAACGTCGTCGAATGGCGTAGAAAGCTCGCTGGAAAGTTGCAGAAGTGTGCAGGTTCCGAACCGGTTCGGATCGGAGAAAGGGGTCGGATCGGACTAGAGAACTGACCAAGGGAATCCGAACTGGATGGGGACTTGCCACTGGAAGAAGTTTGGCAGGAAGGAAGGCCATTGCTTAGAGTTGGAGTTGGGCAGAAGATCGGATCGGAGCGATGGGGCAGATTGGATCGGAGTAAGGGAGCAGACCGGATCGGAGGAAGAGAACAGGACGGATCGGAGCAGGCAAACAAGTCAAACAGGAAGAATCAGATCGGATGAACTACCTCCGAACCGAACTCAAGCAGAGGCACCCGAACCGAACCGATATCTGAAGGGGGAGAATCACTGAACCGACCCGACCCGGAGGGAGACACCGACCCGACCCGAAGTGGACTACCGACCCGACCCGTTGATGGTGATGACTACCGAACCGAACAGAACTCTAGGACTGTTAATGCGCGACAACTCTTCTGAAGACCCACTCCAATTCGACCAAACCCGAGATGCAAAGGAAGTCCAAATGAGAAGTTAGAGCTCAAGATTCAGAAGGGAATCAACGAGTTCGCTTCATGGTTGGGCTTTGCTGCGGGACGCGTGCCAAGGAGTTATCGACGTCTATAGCTTTGGCCCACTATGGTAGGAGGTACGAAGGCGGATCCAGGGCCATTATGGCATAGGTAGAACCAAGGGCTACGACCAATGAAGTGGGTCATTGAAATGTTTGGTCATGACTCCAAGTGTTTGGCTTGGTCTCAACAGGGTTTCTACAAGTCCGGATTCGTCGTTACCTCAGTTTGTCTAGTGTTCCAAAGTGGTAGATGTCGTACGCTTTACGCACTGAGTGAGAGATATGAGGATGGTTGCTATGGATGATTTGTTTGCTATCATTGTGACATGCACACCCCACCCCCGTATTCTTATACTATTTATTATGGCACCTTGGGGTATTGTACGGTATGTGGTGCTAACTCTTTGGTTGCAGGTCCAGGTTCAGGTATGGTTTAGTATACCTGTTATTACTCTGTTTAGATGCTTATCGCTCATACCAGGCTTTATGTCTGACCCAGAGTTTTATGTCTCTTCTTATTACTCTGGGTGCTCACACGAGCAGACTAGAGACAGGTTAGCTGGTGATGCACGGGTAGATGATCCGGAGACGAGCAGGAGGCTTCCACGTAATATACATATATAGTATTCTCCCTGTATTGTTGAAGATCACTGCTTGGGCATTGTTGGTGTATCTTCTACTTCAGCTTTCTTTTGTTCAGAGACAGTAAATTTGGAAAATTGTAATAAGCTGTATTTGGATTTCCGCTGCTTTGAGATTGGTGTTGGTTTTAGTTATCAGCTTATGCACTGTCTCGCCTGTTTTATGTCAAGTATGTTATTATTATATTTTATTCCATGCGCTGTGAGACATTCTACAGGTTCTTTGATTAGTTCGTTCCCTTCTTTCCTTTCTTCTGACGACCGTCTTGTGCTAGTCGGGCACGTGTACAGCGCACTTTTGGAGGAAATGCGGGCTGGTGCGAGGCGGGCCGTCACACTTGGTATCAGAGCTCTAGGTTGCGTAGTTAACCTAGGGAAGTTATCAGGGCGAGATAATATACGTATACGAGAGAGCGTATTTGTAATTACTTTGGTTTTTAAAAGCTATATAAATATATACTATTAGTAGTATAAGGATGAAGTCGTACTGCACTAGCACCACTATGGAGTCGTTAACCGTTTCCTTTTTCAGATTGACGATGAGCCGAGATACTAGAGGTGCTGGTAGGGGAGCCAATAATGGGAATGCTGCTGACATGAGGACGATGTTTACTGACCTCATGAGAGAGATGCTTAGAGATGTACAGAGGGCAGCTCCCAATGGTGGAAATGGTGGTGGTCCAATAGTGCAGGCGCCAAGAGTCGACTTCGCCAAGCTGAATAAGGACTATACTAGCCTTGGTGGGAAGCCGTTCCACGGAATGGAGTCGGCCACGGATGTTCAAGATTGGTTGGATAGTTGCGAACGTATCTTCGAGGATTTGGGTATCGAAGATGCGATGAAGAGAAAGCTAGCGTCCCGTCAGCTGCAAGGGCGGGCAATGAATTGGTGGAATGCTATAAAGGCAGCTACTCCCGAAGATCAGATTACTTGGGAGCAGTTTAAAGCTCGCTTCAGTGAGAAGTTCATTCCAGCTGCTCAGAAGTCAGTGCTGTTTAAGAAGTTCTTGGAGCTCAAGCAGAATGGCAGGGCTGTCTCGGAGTACATTGCTGAATTCGACACTTTGTCAAAGTATGGGTTATCTCTTATTGATACTACCGAGAAAAAGAATGAGAAATTCATAACTGGTTTGGATCAGTACTTGGGGGAAAGACTTATTAACCACATCGATGAGTCGTTTGAGTCGATCGTAGGGAAAGCATTGAGGTCAGAAAGTCTCTATCCTAAGTCGAAGACTGAGGTTACACCCGCAGATGAGCCAAAGCCACAAGCAAGTGGTGGAGGCAAGGGTGGTTCCCAGAATAAGAGAAAGCAGAATCAGGCTAAGGATGGCCAGAAGAAAAAGAATAAGCAAGATGTGGAGTGCTTCAGCTGTGGTAAGAAGGGCCATTATGCTAGTAATTGTCGGGCCAAGCCAGCGGATAGGAAGTGCTTCAATTATGGCCAATTGGGACATCACAAGGACAAGTGTCCACAGTCCCCTAAGGAAAAGCAAATGGTGAAAGCATATGCTCTTAATGCTATTCCTTCTTCGTCAAATGCCCCAACTGCGGCGGAGAAGGGAAAGAATGTTGTCATTCAAGGTATGCTTTCTGTTTATGATGTTCCTGTTAGAGTTTTGTTTGATACCGGAGCTTCCAGTTCTTTCATATCTAGTGACCTGGTAGATAGGTTGGGATTGGAGCCCGAGATTGTCGATAGACCTTTAGTAGTGACGAACCCGATTGGTGGTTCGACTAACCTTAGCATGATTTGTCGTAACGTGGTCTTATCGAGTCATGGATGCATGTTTGTTTGTGATTGCTTTGTTTTGGGCTTTACTGGGTTTGGCATTATTTTGGGAGTAGATTGGCTCCAAAGATATGGGGTGGTGGTAGACTGTGAGGGCTTGTTGGTGACAGCTAGAGCGGATGATGGGCGGAGGATAGTGTTTGGTGGTCTACCCAGTAAGGGGGTATTGGCTAGTTTTCTAAACTCCCTCGACATTCCGCATAGTGAGTTGTCAGGTTTGCCCGTGGTTGGCCAGTATCCGGATGTTTTCGAAGAAGTGACCGGACTTCCACCACACCGAGAGATTGAGTTTCGTATTGATTTGGTAAAGGATGCCAGACCTATAGTGATGCCGCTTCGTCGTATGGCACCAAGAGAGCAGCGAGAGCTCGAGGTGCAAGTCAGCGATCTTTTGAAGAAGGGATTTATCAGAAGGAGTGTTTCTGAATGGGGAGCACCAGTTGTGTTTGCTACCAAGGCGGATGGTTCCCTTCGTTTGTGTGTAGACTACCGCGAATTGAATAAAGTGACGAGGAAGAACAAGTATCCTCTACCGCGGATAGATGATTTGTTTGATCAGTTGAGTGACGCGAGAGTATTTTCTCAGTTGGATCTCGCGACAGGTTTTCATCAGCTTAGAGTGGAAGCTGAGAGTATAGCTAAAACGGCATTTCGGACGCCGTCTGGGTTTTATGAGTGGTCGGTCATGCCATTCGGGCTGACCAATGCCCCAGCATATTTTGTGGATCTTATGAATAGGGTATTCAGAGATCAGTTGAATAAGTTTGTCCTTGTGTTCGTTGATGATATTTTGGTCTATTCGAGGACAGAGGAAGAACACAAGGAACATTTAAGAGTAGCGATGGAGGTGTTGAAAAAACACCAATTGAAAGCAAAGTTTTCTAAGTGTCACTTCTGGAAGAGGGAAGTGAGGTTCTTGGGCCATGTTGTATCAGAGAATGGTATTGCCATGGACCCAGCAAAGGTGGCTACGGTACAGGATTGGCCTACGCCCAAGAATGCAACAGATGTAAGAAGTTTCTTGGGGTTAGCGGGATATTATCGTAAGTTTATTCAAGGTTTCTCCAAGATAGCAGCACCATTGACCCAGTTGACCAAGAAGAATCAAGCTTTTATTTGGGATGAAAGGTGCGAGAATGCATTTAAAAGCCTAAAGGACAAGTTGACAAGCGCACCAGTGTTAGTCATTCCTAAGGGGGATGAAGAGATGACGGTATACACGGATGCCTGTGGTACCGGACTGGGTGCTGTATTGATGCAAGGCGGTAGGGTTGTAGCTTATGCAAGTCGGCAATTGAAACCGCACGAGAGAAGATACCCTACCCATGATTTAGAATTGGCAGCGATCGTGTTCGCGTTAAAGATGTGGAGACACTATCTCTTGGGAGAAAGATTTGAGCTATTTACAGATCATAAGTCGTTAAAGTATCTATTCTCCCAGAAGGATTTAAATCTCCGTCAGCAGAGATGGTTAGAGTTCTTAGCTTCCTATGATTTTGACATCGCATACACACCAGGAAAGGGCAATGCGGTGGCTGATGCATTGAGCAGAAGACATGCCAGCTTAGGGGCTATGTTCCTTGAATGGAAGCAACTGGAGTTTATCGCGGGGTTTGATTTCAGACCAAAGTGCGAATTGGATCCAGAAATGTTAGCAAGTTTGACGATCAGACCCACTTTAGTTGAACGGATCGGCTCTAGTCAGAGGGACGATCCTAGCCTATTGGAAATCATCTCCAAGTTAGAGATGGATATCGATGAGGAGATGAACAGGTATGGGCTTGATCGAGAGGGATGGCTTAGGAAGAATGGAAAGCTTGTTGTACCCAATGTCAATGGATTGAGGGATGAAGTGCTTAGAGAATGTCATCACTCAAAGCTGACTATACACCCCGGTGGTAACAAGATGTACCGAAATATGAAGCAGACTTACTACTGGGAAGGGATGAAAAGAGACGTTGGGAAGTTTATATCCAAGTGCATGAATTGCCAGCTAGTTAAAGCCGAGCAAAAGAAGCCTAGTGGATTGATACAGCCTTTAGAAATTCCCGAATGGAAATGGGAGCAAGTCTCGATGGATTTCATCGATGGTTTACCAAGGACTAGATCGGGATATGACAACATTTGGGTAATTGTAGATCGACTGACTAAAAGTGCAAGGTTTATACCAGTCAAATCGACGAGAACGGCAGCTAAGTTAGCAGAATTGTATATGAAGTGGGTAGTGAGATTTCATGGGGTACCTAAAAGCATTGTGAGCGACCGAGACCCGTTGTTTACTAGTGGGTTTTGGAAGAGCTTACAAGAGGCTCTAGGGTCAGAGTTACATCTCAGTACCGCATATCATCCTCAGACCGACGGTCAGACGGAGAGGGTGAACCGTATTTTGGAAGATCTCTTGAGAGCATGTATATTGGATTTTGGAGGATCATGGGATGACCATTTGCATCTAGTAGAGTTTGCATATAATAATAGCTACCAATCCAGTATCGGTATGGCTCCGTTTGAAGCTTTGTACGGAAGGCCGTGTAACTCACCATCATGTTGGATAGAGACTGGCGAGAAGTTTATGCTTGGACCAGATTTGGTGAGGGAAACTTCAGATAAAATCAAGACCATTCAACAACGAATGAAGGTTGCCCAAGATAGACAGAAGAGTTATGCTGATAAGAGGAGAAGGGACATAAAATTCTCCGTTGGCGACTTGGTGTTTGTCAAGATTTCTCCGTTGAAGAGCGTAATACGATTTGGCAGGAGAGGCAAGTTGACACCAAGGTTTGTTGGCCCATTCCCTGTTCTTGAACTAGTCGGGAATTTAGCATATAGAATTGACTTACCAGAGAAGATGGCAGGGGTTCATAACGTATTTCATGTTTCCCAACTAAGGAAGTTCGTTCACGACTCAGATATGACTATTTCACCTAATCAGTTAGAGGACTTCGAAGTAGAACCCGAGGCGGTTGGGAACCGCAAGCCGGCCCGTATTGTCGAGTACGACATGAAGCAACTTCGAAGGAAGGCGGTGAAGCTAGTCAAGGTACAGTGGAGCGAGGACGAGAGTGATTGTACTTGGGAAACAGAGGAGGACATAAGGAAGAAGTATCCAGAACTCTTTGTCTGGTAAGATTTTGACTTCGATTTAGATTTTCCGCATGCTAGGATAGGCTTGTTTGCTTGTTTGCATATTTGATTGTTGTATATGGTTGTTAGGCATGCGGGATCCCTTGTATGTTTTGGGTTAAGGAATTTCGGGGACGAAATTTCTTAAGGGGGGGAGAGTGTAACGACCCGCATTCTACGCATCATAGGATCGTAGGATATTTATTTCTTTCACATACGAAGTCGTATGGTCATGTAACTTTGGGGGACGACTATTGGGGTCATTTCCCATGTTCATGATTTTTCCCGATTTTTAAATGACCATTTTACCCCTAGTTGGCACTGTTTTGGCCATAACTTTTGACTGGAAGGGAATTTTGACCTAAAACCACTTCCATTGGCTTCGGATGATGGTTTCTCTTTCCGTAGAGTGGTCACATTAGCCAAACGGACTTACCGTTTGGGAGATATGGCTGAAACAAGTTTCAGATGGTGAAAAACAGCTTAATTGGGCTTAACCGGGTGATTAGCAGCTAGGCCCAAGGGGAATTTCGGGTTTAGGGGTATATGGAGGCTGATTAGGGTTAGAAAACATTTCTTTAGACATTTCCCAGCCGCCACTTTCATTTCTCTTGACATAGCCATGGCCTCCACTCTCTAAATCTCTCTAAAACACCCAAAAATCACCTTCTAATTGAAGATTAGGCTTAGCAAACATCAAATTAAGAAGAAAAAGCACCAAAGCAAGGTTGAAGCTGCTGTATAAGATTGGGAACAGCGCCAAATCAGAGAATATTTCAGTTTTGGGGTTCTAGTTGTGGCAAAGGTGAGTGATAGCATCATTTTGACACTAATTACAGTTAATTAAGGGTAATTAGTGAAGATTAGCGAATTTATACGTAAATAAATTCTGGAAAAATTCTTAAAATTATAAAATAATGTTTTAAGGCTCTGTTAGAAATTTGGGTTAATTTCGATGTGTTTTGCTAATCGTATGCTTAAACATGATTAAGAGGGATTATAGGCAAATGTGAGGTTTTAGCCACTTTTGATCCATTTTGGTTCATTTGAATTGTTGTTTGTTGTTTGTGGTTGCTATTATATGTTGCTATGACTCTATGGTATGTTTCATGATTGATTAGAATAGTTAAATTGCTCGAAAACGTCGTCGAATGGCGTAGAAAGCTCGCTGGAAAGTTGCAGAAGTGTGCAGGTTCCGAACCGGTTCGGATCGGAGAAAGGGGTCGGATCGGACTAGGGAACTGACCAAGGGAATCCGAACTGGATGGGGACTTGCCACTGGAAGAAGTTTGGCAGGAAGGAAGGCCATTGCTTAGAGTTGGAGTTGGGCAGAAGATCGGATCGGAGCGATGGGGCAGATTGGATCGGAGTAAGGGAGCAGACCGGATCGGAGGAAGAGAACAGGACGGATCGGAGCAGGCAAACAAGTCAAACAGGAAGAATCAGATCGGATGAACTACCTCCGAACCGAACTCAAGCAGAGGCACCCGAACCGAACCGATATCTGAAGGGGGAGAATCACTGAACCGACCCGACCCGGAGGGAGACACCGACCCGACCCGAAGTGGACTACCGACCCGACCCGATGATGGTGATGACTACCGAACCGAACAGAACTCTAGGACTGTTAATGCGCGACAACTCTTCTGAAGACCCACTCCAATTCGACCAAACCCGAGATGCAAAGGAAGTCCAAATGAGAAGTTAGAGCTCAAGATTCAGAAGGGAATCAACGAGTTCGCTTCATGGTTGGGCTTTGCTGCGGGACGCGTGCCAAGGAGTTATCGACGTCTATAGCTTTGGCCCACTATGGTAGGAGGTACGAAGGCGGATCCAGGGCCATTATGGCATAGGTAGAACCAAGGGCTACGACCAATGAAGTGGGTCATTGAAATGTTTGGTCATGACTCCAAGTGTTTGGCTTGGTCTCAACAGGGTTTCTACAAGTCCGGATTCGTCGTTACCTCAGTTTGTCTAGTGTTCCAAAGTGGTAGATGTCGTACGCTTTACGCACTGAGTGAGAGATATGAGGATGGTTGCTATGGATGATTTGTTTGCTATCATTGTGACATGCACACCCCACCCCCGTATTCTTATACTATTTATTATGGCACCTTGGGGTATTGTACGGTATGTGGTGCTAACTCTTTGGTTGCAGGTCCAGGTTCAGGTATGGTTTAGTATACCTGTTATTACTCTGTTTAGATGCTTATCGCTCATACCAGGCTTTATGTCTGACCCAGAGTTTTATGTCTCTTCTTATTACTCTGGGTGCTCACACGAGCAGACTAGAGACAGGTTAGCTGGTGATGCACGGGTAGATGATCCGGAGACGAGCAGGAGGCTTCCACGTAATATACATATATAGTATTCTCCCTGTATTGTTGAAGATCACTGCTTGGGCATTGTTGGTGTATCTTCTACTTCAGCTTTCTTTTGTTCAGAGACAGTAAATTTGGAAAATTGTAATAAGCTGTATTTGGATTTCCGCTGCTTTGAGATTGGTGTTGGTTTTAGTTATCAGCTTATGCACTGTCTCGCCTGTTTTATGTCAAGTATGTTATTATTATATTTTATTCCATGCGCTGTGAGACATTCTACAGGTTCTTTGATTAGTTCGTTCCCTTCTTTCCTTTCTTCTGACAACCGTCTTGTGCTAGTCGGGCATGTGTACAGCGCACTTTTGGAGGAAATGCGGGCTGGTGCGAGGCGGGCCGTCACACTATATAAAGGAGCCAATGTAATAGAAATAATGACACATCTGAATGAATAGAAATGTCCTCTCTCTCCCTTGTTTCTTCTATTCTGTGTTCATTTTATAACATGTTATCAGCACGAAGCTCTAGATACAAATCAAATCTAAGTTGATGAAAGCAGCAACTATGGATTCAGATCTAATGCTTATGTCAGGTTTGGTAATCAGATCTGTGACTTAATTTGAATAATATTCTCTCCATAAACAGCTGGATTCAGGTATGGCTTCCGCTAATTCATTTCACTTTCTCTCTGATTTATTCTTAATTAAATCAATATGGGGTCATCTATTCAAATATGGAATTTCATGATTTGTCAATCATCAAGTATATAGAAATTCCAACAAGTGGTATCAGAGCCGCCCATAACTGATTTTACGCCCATAACTGATTTTATTGAGAAATTTTCTGGTTTGAAGAATATATGAAATCAAGGTTTTGATGTTTACAGTTTGTGGTTTCATCCGATATTTTTTTTGGATTCGGATATAAACATATAAATTATGTTTCCACTTGCAATCTTTGGTTTTCTTTTGCATTTAAAATTAAAGGTTGACTTATGAAACTCTTTCGGTTTCAAAAGATAGATCTAGAATATTAAAAAATTTAAGTCATTTTCTTTAATCGCTCTAAAAATTGGAAAACAAATTTTGCCAGTCATAACATGTAACACCCCGTATTTTCTATGAACATTAAAGTAACAAATTAAAGTACACTTAATTTTTATGGGAAGAATTAAGGGAAACAGGTTACGCCATTGCGTTCGTCTTGGAATTCTGCTTGAGATAGAGTCCGAATTTGCGTAAATCGGACTCCGTATGAAGAAGTTATGACCTTCAGAAGTTTCAGGGGTTTAAATAAAAACCAGCCCGAATTCAAGTTTCGAAATTCAAATCACACACCCGGGCTAGGCGGGAAATTTCCCGTACAAGACCCAGGTCGATTAGGAGGTCGATCTAGGGGTCGACCTGGGTAGAACAGGTCGACCATGGGTTGAACTCCCCCCTTTTCCAGATCCGTGGACAGATTCGTTTTTCTGCATTTAGACGCCCGTTCTGAGAAGATTCGTTGCTCCTAAGCTATTTAAACACCCCTAAACCTCACTTTCTCTCCACACAACTTCATTACGCCTATATTCTACCGTAATTCATACCAAAATAAATCAAAGACGGGGTTATGTTGCTCAAGCTCTTCGTAGAATCAAGTTAAAATTCAAGTAGAGATTCAAAGGCTAATTCAACAACTTCAACAAATATCTTATAAGAATCAAATCAAATCTAAATTAGAAGAACAAATAGTCTACTTCAAGGGAGAGCTATTCAGTTTCAGAATACATATTCCAGAATTCAAGACCGTTCTGTAATTTGTAAGTTACGTTACTTTCAGAAATAAAAGTTAACCGTGATTCTGACATTGTAATAAATCTAGATCTGAGATTATGCACGTGTTTTTATATACTTTGGATCTATCTCGTTGATAATATTATGTCCGTTCTTTGTCTCTTCTTTCCCTCTTCCCTTTTGTTTTATAGCCAGGCTACTGCGAGCCTAAGCCAGATCTCATAAGAGATGATCGTACATTGGAAATAAAATTGGGTATAGTGTATGATTTGGACATGACTAGCGCTAAAATTAGGGAAAAGAATAAAATTGTGTATAATTGGGCATAATTGAGATGTAACTGATTTGAGGACATAACACATGTTGAATTCAAAACATAAAGTGTATCAAACATATGACTTGAGATTTGAGGCATAAAGTGTTGGACATATGACTTGAGATTTGAAGGTATAAAGTATATTGGACATATAACTTGGGATTTGGGGCGTAAATTGAACTGTAAACATGTAAGTTTAAGTTATTTTCAGAATTAAACACCTAATAGTGATTTTGGCATATAATGAAATGGATCTAAGTCCATGCTTCATGATAAGACAAATCTTTTAGATTAATTCCTATCTTTCTATTAAATCATTGATTTACATGCCTAGGAAGTTATTATTCAATCATGCCTGTCTTTGTTGGACATCTGATATATATAATCCTTTTAGGTTCATGATGTTATTTATATCAGATCTATATGTCCATGAGGTTATTTCTGTCAGTTTGTTTCAGATCTATCTTTGTTATACCCCAACTCTAACAGATCTGTAATCCTCTTAGGTCCAAAATATTTGATAGATCTACCATTTTAATGCCTGTTTTATGCCTACTCTCGTTTATGGTCCTCTTTCATCCCCTTTATTTTATGAATCTAGATTAACCTTGAATCTAGACTGAAACTTATTATACGTGCGATTGGAATGCGGGGGTAATAGGGAATAGTCTATTTGGTAATGGTGGAACATAATTTTGTAACTTATGATTTGGGGCATAATTTGTCTTTGTTGCGAACTTGGGGTATTGGGGGCATGACTATTAGTGCAAACTTGGGAATATTAGATGTAGCCTAATTTGAGTAATAACTCGAAATTGAATTCGGGAGCCAAAACTTGTAATTAGCTTTGTTGGGCATAACTTGAGAATTGAAACATGGCTGTTTGGGATAATTAGCATGTAAATCTAGACTTAGACATTTATGGAAAATGTGGCATAATAAGAAATTGACAACAATTGTGAATAAGTTACATATAATCTGAAAATATGTATATTAGCGAAAAGATGAATATGCCTAACCCGAGGTTAGATTGAGTTGTGGTGTAAAACTACCCCGAACCGCCCGGCACATCCAGTAACCACAACAACACCTATCTAATGTGAGAGGTTAGTGCATCATGCCCAAGAAAAACCCGAGGTTAGGTTAAGTTGTGGTGTAAAACTGTCCGAAACCGCCCGCACATCCAGTAACTGCAACGACACATATCTGAGGTTGGTGCATTAATAAATCAATTAATGCTAATGAACAAGATGAATGACTAGGGTTAAGTTCATAGGAACACTTAACCAATATAACATGAATGACTAGGGTTAAGTAATAATAAACACTTAACCAACATGGCACGATGATTGGGTGGGTTAAGTTAACATGAATGGACAAACTTAACGGTTAAATAAGCATGCTTGAATCGATGGAAGGTTTAAGTACATCTCGTGTAGGTGGGTAATATTAGTACATATAGGCCAACAAACTTAACCGTTAAATAAACATGCTTGAATTAATGGAAGGGTTAAGTACATATCGGGTTGGTGGGTAATAATTGTAAATATAGGCCCACAAAACTTAACCATTAAATAAACATACTTGAATCGGTGGAAGGGTTAAGTACATATCGGGTTGGTGGGTAATATTAGAAAATATAGTCCCACAAAACTTAACCATTAAATAAACATGCTTGAATCGATGGAAGGTTTAAGTACATATCGGGTTGGTGGGTAATATTTGTAAATATAGGCCTATAAACTTAACCAATAGGAAACCCTAGTAACGGGGACCCATTTCAGCAGTAACCCACATGGATGTATCATGGTACCCTGAACTAGGCAGGGTGGGCACGATTACTAGGCTGATTATAAGCGGTCAAAAACAACGGCAGGGGGTACGTCAGTGTAGGTTCCAACGATTTACAGGCATGCACGTACTCCAGAGTGGGAAAAATCAGGCACTGGGTACCAGTAGTTATACATTGTGCATCTTGAATCGTGTCGGGTCGCTATCATAAGGACTGATACACCTTATGGTGGGGCCAGCACAGGGTATCTACACGCAAGAGAGGGCTGATTGACATAGACACAAGAAAAGTTAATATGAGTAAGGAGCTGATTGATAGGGTAGTAAGGGTACATCTAACATGTTCATGGCAATTAGGCAGATTGAGGTGGAATCCTCATGATAGATGTACACCTGTAGGATACCACAATTGCGGGGATTGGGATCACGTTATCATATTATCATTTTATATAGATTACTAGTTGGAACACTAGTTAGGTGGTGCAAAGATAGATATTGAAATCTGAATAACATAGTAGTAGCGAAGCAGAGAAAGAGTAGAAGCGCATTCAGTTTATCTTGCCTTATCATACCTTATGCTTATCTTATGTTATCTTGTTACCCCTATTATCACGGTATTGTCTTATATTCAGTTTATTCATGTCATGATACTTTTGCCTGTTTATATGCTGAAAGTCACTGGACTTACCAGACGTATGTCTAACCTAGTTTTGTTTCGCCTCTTTTCTTCTGTTCCCCCCCCCCCCCCCCCCCAGGTTCACAGGGAGGAAATGTTACCACTTAGCTCAGTTTTTTCCTCCAAGCTCGAAGATAGTCGATGTATTGCTTTGTACTCTCTCTTCCACTGCTATGGTTGGTTCATGCTTTATTGGGGAATATCATTGTTGTTTTTATGCTTCTTTTATATATTTGGAAATTTTTGAATCAAGACAGAAGTTCTATGTATTACTTTTAAGTATGGTTGAGACAACAGTTGTAGAAGCTTGACTGAACCATATTGTTTATAAAATGACTTTATTTTCTGCTGCTTTATTTGTCTGTCTTGTAATTTATCTGCATCTTTTACCTAAAATGCTTCACCAAAGTTAAGGCGTTCCCTTTGTGAGTGACCTTAACGGAGGTGGGGTGTTTCATAACATAAGTTATTGCATTTTATTATGAATCACTTAGAAAGAACAATTTGAATATGTTATGAACGATTGTTTTCCTCTACTTTTTATTGATTGAATATAATAGTTTGAATAATCTAGAACCATTTATGCATGGAAATCAGCTCCTTGATTTAATTAATTTGGACATACAGTTATATATGTGGTATTTGGGATATTTTAGAAATTTTGAATCAAGTATGCATGCCTATGTAACGACCCAGGGATTTTCGGCCCCGAAAATCGACATAAATACCTTTACCATGACTCATGCTGACCTTCCAAACACCGAAAACACTGGAACGTTGTTGGAAAGAATTTAGAGGGTGAGATAAGAAAGAAAGAAATGTTAGAATAGAAGAAGAAGAAGAAGAAGAAGAAACACAACATAGAGTCTCACATAGCAGCAGAACAAAATATAATACAGAATTAACTTTATTGAGAGCTTTAAAAATACATACAATATCAGAGTACATCACACAATGGGACAGTTATAATAACCGGTTCCCATATACAACACACAGCGGAATAGTAGCCATATAATATCATACGTTTGAACATCTCAACCTCATCTCTGGACTTCACAGCATTCGAGAGCCTGAACCTATACACCCCGGGCTAACCCGAGCATTTACAAAACACCGGGTCAGTCAGGTGAACCAGAGTGAAAAGACTCGCATAGTATTTAGGGTATCACACAACTTGATTTTTAAGTTAAAATCCTTTCGAAAGAAAAGTATAATCGCAAGACCAAAATCCACACATAAATACGGACGTTTTTTACCTTACGATAACCCAAAATAGTTTTGAAATCAATATCTTGTCTGATATTATAATAATGTCTAAATACAAGTAGGTAGAAATCTAGTAGAACGCTTGCATCTCACGCTCTACATATATAGTATACAAATAAAACCACGGGCGCTTATCGGAGATTGGATTCCGACTATGACAATGTATGGAACCACCTGCCAATAGTGTATCTCTAGAGGTGAATACACTGGATTCAACAAGAACGTCTTGCAACCCGGGCCTCACATGACCGACCACTCATTTCGCTTGAGTGTATCAAATGTATATCACCAACGGTTGGGTGCGACCCACCGTTTCCCGAAAAGGGACAGCATCGAAATAGATTAAAGAATGAAATGGATTTTCTTTAGATAGGTGATTATACACCCTAATGGGAGCGACCCACATAGCCATGTTGTCTGCCCGTTTTTTTCATTTCCTAGTTGTGAGGCTTGAGGCCAGAATTTACTTTGAAATATCTAATCGCCATTCACTTTGAATGCCACATCGTCAAATCCACTAGATATCACTAATTGACGTCCACAAAAATACTATAGTTGGGAGCTAACCAACTATGGCACGTTTGAAGAAATCAACGTACGCGATCCTTTTGGAAGTACTATGTCAGACATCCGTCCATACAAGTCATCCAGGAACAGGATGAACCGAAGGCACTCTCCTACTGCATCCTATATAGGAATCACCCCAAGGAGCAGTAGCGAGTAGTCCTTGCAATCCGTAGATTTCAATCACGACAGAACCACAGTTTATCTCTAGCCGCTAAACCAGAGATTATTAGTAGTTCTTCCATGTCATGAAGATCTACGGTCTTTAATGCTCCACCTCGATTATCTTCTGATATCTTCACGTATTTGTTGGTCGGAATGGTTTTCGAATATAAATTTGATCCTGGTCTTTCTAAGATAATCCCAAAGTTGTTCAAGTTGGGGTATTTTAGTTACCTCTCAGACCTTGATCAACAACATTCATACCTTAAAATAAATATAAGTTGTAATCCAAAACCAATATTTCATTCTAATCCCAATACAAATACCATTGAACTATTTTATTCGAAATACGGTTTCAAAACCCTTCTTATTATTTGAAATCCCCTTTCTCGGATATAACCATTATTCCTTAATTTAATAATTAAGCAACTTCTTATAAAAATGCCACTTTTAACACCTTCCTCTTTTCAAACAAATTCGCTTTATAATTCGGATTGGTTTACAAATCTTATGATTTACTTCTCCTATCAAATTCACTTTTGCCAATCACGTTTCAAATACATTCAACCATATCTCGCTTTGGAAATCTCATTTCAACTTCCAATTCTACTTAATCCCATTACTAAGTAGCGTTAAAATCAAATTAACGGTTTACCACTTCACCCCTTTTTTTTATATAACTATGGTTTACCCTCAAACTCTTTATCTTACTTTCCTTTTACTTAATTAGAATAATTAAGTAACATTTATTTTACACTATCACATTTGCTTAACCATTCCTTTCATAACTTTGTTATAAAACTCAAGTGTTAAACAAAACCTGTTCATGCTCTCCTTTCGTCATTCAATTGAATTCCATTTTAACTTAGATTACTTTTTAAATGATTTCCCATTAAAAAGAAATTTTCTAAATTATTATTAATTACGATAATAATTTATAAAATTCCATTAACTACATTAGTAGTTAATTTCTTTATTAATTAAAATAAACAGTAAATCCCTTCTAAAAATCTTATTATAATCTAAACAATGTTCATTACACTATTTCTATTCAAAACATATTAATTTAGTAATCAATCCAATTAACGAGTCGGTTTATTTAATCAAAACTCGATTATCTTATTAACCGATTCCAATTCGTTCTTCCCTTTAAATTAATTAGTAATGTAATTAATTAATTTAATAATTCCATTAAATTGTTTCTCAACAACACAATTATCCAAATTTAACCGTTTGGTTGATTTCCTTATTCTCTCATTTACAAATCTGATTAGCATCAGATTTGACTTTATAAAATCAATTTACACTTAATTATAAACATAAATATTTATTCCCTTTTAAATAAGTTTTTATTCAAAATATATATTTCAAAATTTATTTTTAATTATAAAATAAATTTTATAACTACAGTTCTATCAACTTACCTAATGGTAAATCGATATGAATAAAACAATTTACTTTTAGGCCATTTACTGCCGATTACTCAACCAATACTGCCCATTGGTTAAAGCACAACACAGGTTGACTTTTCAGTCAATGATCACTACAAAAATCCATTACCCAATCATGATAGTTCATATATGATATTATAAAAATAAATATTGTACTTGAGGAATCCCGTTGGATCCCTCCAACCTGTTCTTCCTTGTATTCAAAACGATTATCACAAGCCAGATCATTCCATTTAACTGATATAAAATAGTAAATAGCAACTATTTTATATCAACCAACCAACAAAACATTTCCATCAGTTCACACAATTTAAACAAAACACGTTTATTTTATAAACGTGACCAACGAGGTAAGTTGCCTTCATTGGGTCCAATTCGTTAAAATAATGATTTGGTATTTCACTGAAATTAAACGACGGTTTAATTTCATCAGTTAAATCAACACATGGATAAATAATTAGCAAACAGTCAACTATCAGCAAACAGAGCACACAAAATAAAAACCCAATTTATATAAAATATAAGTGGGAAAAATATACTGAGTGAGTTTAACTCACCATGATTTGATTTTGTTATCAAAGCCCATTTTAATTAAATTGAACGGTTGTTTAATTTAATTAAACATCCCAGTTGATTCCAATTCATGCCCAAACGGTTCCATAGAGTTGCTCTCGTCAAGACGATCCCAGTGTAATATATTTCATTCCATTCTGTAAACAGTTGTGAGAGTTATATGAGTTTAAATATACGATTTTATTAAATAATTATTTTTTTCTTTAAATTATAAAATTAAGGAACTATTTACATTTTATAATGATATGGTCAACTTCAGTTTTTCCCATGTACGTTCACTCTGCAATTTTAAACCAGGACCTGTATCAAATTTACTGCATACGTTATTAACGGTTTTAGTTATACGAATAAATTAACTAACTATTACTTCCAAAATTAACCTATATTTAAACTAATTTTGGTTTGATTAGTATTTACTTATGGTTAGAAGATGTCGGTTGATCCCTTTTTTCCTTTGCACAATTTCCGTCCTTCACTTCCTATTCAAGATGGTAACCAAACCTAATTACAATTAAATGTAATCAACGCAGTGGACCAAATTCCCTTTTCTTTGCTGATGCTTCTTTTCTCAACTTTGTGTCTGTGTTATTATCCTGCCAGAAAATCAAGTTCCCAGTTAATATGATTTTTCTAAACTAATTCTCTTAATTAACTGTATAATTAGTATAAATTGATTACGCTAAAAACTGTTTTGGCCGAACTATTTTATTCCCTTCCTCTCGGTAACAGCTTGTACCATTCTCATATTGGATTTCATCTCGTTTTTTTTCTATCTGCAGTTCGAACTGGAAGCTCTCCTCCATCAGAGCGACTTCGCACCTCCCTGAGCCAACCGGAAACCGATCTGTCTTCACCAAAGGATGCGGCCGACCCCGCTCCCCGTTTGCCTGAAGTGGCTCGCCCCTCAGCTCCTACGTTTGCTCCAGACCGTCAATATTGTCGCCACTCTCGAGAAGGACAAAGGCCACCAGGATGCTCCATACCCGATCCCAGCGGGTCAATCTCACGAGCTCGAGATACAGAACCATATTGTATTTAGAAGTATTGTGATTGGATGAAAGGATTTCGAGATCTAGATGGAAGAAATGGGGAACTTCATGGCTGTTAATTTTTATTTGGTGGCGGCTATCATTATGGTTGAATCTGAATGAAAATTTAGGGTTGTGGAAAAGGCATGGTATTTATATAGGAGGCCAATTATTATAAAAATATTATATAGCGAAACTTCGTCATGAAGTAACAAGTGAAAGTAGCCACAATCAACTTCTGTTATCTGATAAAAAAACTAATCCTAGCATAGAAAAATATTCCGGACCCAGTGGGACAAGTTTCGTCGAATTCCGACATCATTTGAAAAAAATTCCTTTATAAAACCAGAAATAAACACGCGTTTAAATTTTCCACGATCACTGAATAAATTCGATCAACTTGAAACTTTGAAATCCTAAAATAATTAATCAATACGAACCCAACGGCACCATTTTCGTTGCATTCTGAGACTGTTTTCCCGGTAGGCTATTTTTACGCGCACCGCAATGCCATTCTGGACACCAAATTAGCCGATCGCCAAAAATAACAAACTATATACCTATCCTGACTATAATTGACGGTACGAATTCAACAGAATTGGTTTCACGGCCTAATTCGATCGTCTGTTCAAGTTATATCCAAATAACCCTTTATTAAATTAATTACGTGAAATAGAAATTGAACGGGCGTTTATGGCTACCGTGGTCACATACGACATCGGTTTGCCACGCAATTCAATACCATACAATAATTTAACGATACGGTTCCAATGAAACTAGTTTCGTCGAAATCTGAGTCCGTTTGCAAAATGGCTATTTTAACGTGTATATTTTAATAACGATTTTCCATAGCGACTATTTAAAAATTTGATTTGGCCATAACTAACAAACTATAACACGAAATCTAAATTTTTCTCTATCATATGAAAATTATAATCAATACGGTTCCAACATTTGTTGTTTCGCAGAAATCCGACTTATATCGGATCCTGTATACTCAGTTGAAGTCCAAAACTCCATATTACGAACTATCGCGCGATTTCGAGCTCATTTTATATTATAAATAAATTTAACATTCAAACTTCCTTTTAAATAAAAAATTAAATATTAAAATTCATAAATACTCCAAATATAATATTTAAAATAATAAAATAAAATATTTGATGGCCAAAATACGGGTCGTTACATTCTTCCCCCCTTTAAATAATTTCGTCCTCGAAATTGCTAAGGTAGGAAAGAACGTTACAAACCCATTATCTTTATAAAAATAATAAATATTTAAGCCAAACTCCTTTTTATTTCCAAAATAAATCTAATTGGTTCTAAAACCAATTTATTCCAAATAAAAAAAATTCCAAAAATCTTCAAAAAATTTCTAGCACCTTAAATTTTGGCATAGTCTCCACTGTGCGGAGGACATCTGCAATATCGCAGTTTCAAGAAATATATATACATCGACCAATAGGGTTGGAAAAATTCAAAAACCAAACTCAAAACCCAAGTAAAAACCAAAATTTTATATTCTGCATAGACATACCTTTTTGTGAGAGTTATTATGCGGTAAGCAATA
Organism: Allium sativum; assembly: GCA_030737875.1. Lineage (NCBI taxonomy): Eukaryota > Viridiplantae > Streptophyta > Magnoliopsida > Asparagales > Amaryllidaceae > Allium > Allium sativum. The sequence goes on along the minus strand of CM060912.1, from coordinate 1,008,964,993 downwards.
TTTTATATTCGAGCTTGCTTAGTTATTATGTAGCTCTATTCAAACTGGATTCAATTAACCCCAGAATTTTCTCTTGGATGGATTTTAAAGCTGAATTGGCACTTCTGCACCTATTCTCAACTCAAATAAATTTCATTAGTTCCCAAAACAACATCAATTAGTTTCAAATATTCATATCATACGATCCAACCAGTTCTACACACAATCTAATCCACATGAGATTATAATTATTTATAATCACTTTATTTATTTCTTTAATTATCCATTCAGGTTTATTAATTTGGATTGATTTATCCAACTTATTTATTCCATATTGGTTTTAAACCAAGTCTATCCATTTTCAGATTTATATTCAAGCAATCAACAACCAAATCCAAACATATCATTCAAATCAACATTAACAAATCAATCGATTTCCCATATTATAATAAATTGAGAAAATCTTTACTTTTATTATAAAATAAATTGGGCAAAAATAATTTCAAAAATAATTTTAATATCAATTTACAAATACGCGCCTTCATATATATACTCAAACTCAATCTAGGGTATTACTAACCCCATCTCTATCGAGTTACGCCACAGAGCCAAGGATATCACTAAACCAATAGCTCTGATACCACTATAACCACCCATGGATTTTCGACCCTAAAAATCGACATAAATACCTTTACCATGACTCGTGCTGACCTTCCAAACACCGAAAACACTGGAACATTGTTGGAAAGAATTTAGAGGGTGAGATAAGAAAGAAAGAAATGTTAGAATAGAAGAAGAAGAAGAAGAAGAACCAACACAACACAGAGTCTCACATCGCAGCGGAACAAAATATAATACAGAAATAACTTTATTGAGAGCTTTAAAAATACTTACAATATCAGAGTACATCACACAACGGGATAGTTATAATAACCGGTTCCCATATACAACACACAGCGGAATAGTAGCCATATAATATCATACGTCTGGACATCTCCACCTCATCTCTGGACTTCACAGCATTCGAGAGCCTGGACCTGTACACCCCGGGCTAACCCGAGCATTTACAAAACACCAGGTCAGTCTGGTGAACCAGAGTGAGAATACTCACACAGTATTTAGGGTATCACACAACTTGATTTTTAAGTTAAAATCCTTTCGAAAGAAAGGGATAGTCGTAAGACCAAATCCACACACAAATACGGATGGTTTTTACCTTACGATAACCTAAAACAGTTTTGAAATCAATATCTTATCTAATATTATAATAATGTCTAAATACAAGTAGGTAGAAATCTAGAAGAACGCTTGCATCTCACGCTCTACATATATAGTATACAAACAAAACCGCGGGCGCTTATCGGAGATTGTATCACGACTATGACAAGGTATGGGACCACCTGCCGATAGTGTATCTCTAGAGGCAAATACACTGGGTTCAACAAGAACGTCTTGCAACCCGGCCCTCACATGACCGACCACTCATTTCACTTGAGTGTATCGAATGTATATCACCAACGGTTGGGTGCGACCCACCGTTTCCCAAAAGGGGACAGCATCGAAATAGATTAAAGAATGAAATGGATTTTCTCTAGATAGGTGATTATACACCCTAATGGGAGCAACCCATATAGCCATGCTGCCTGCCCGATTTTTGTCATTTCCTGGTTGTGAGGCTTGAGGCCAGAATTTACTTTGAAATATCTGATCGCCATTCACTTTGAATGCCACATCGTCAAATCCACTTGATATCGCTAATTGACGTCCACAAAAATACTCTAGTTGGGAGCTAACCAACTATGGCACGTTTGAAGAAATCAATGTACGCGATCCTTTTTGAAGTACTCTATCAGACATCCGTCCATACAAGTCATCCAAGAACAGGATGAATCGAAGGCACTCTCCTACTGCATCCTATATAGGAATCACCCCAAGGAGCAGTAGCGAGTAGTCCTTGCAATCCGTAGATTTCAATCACAACAGAACCACGGTTTATCTCTGGCTGCTAAACCAGAGATTATGAGTAGTTCTTCCGTGTCATGAAGATCTACGATATTTAATGCTCCACATCGATTATCTTCTAATATCTTCACGTATTTGTTTGTTGGAATGGTTTTCGAATATAAATTCGATCCCGGTCTTTCCGTACCAACAATCGTATTAGACATATTTGATAGTCTGTGATTTAACTATCAAAATAAACAGTGTTTTCAATCATGACAATCCAGTGATTCACTGGTTCAGTATTCAGTCTTATTTGGCCTTTTAATTAAAACAAATGTAAATTCAAACTCTTCAATACTAAAAATATAGTTTCCTCGCTTCTTTAATTAACATGAGATTGTTCTTTAAACTAATTCATTACTTAGGATAATCCTTTATCATATTTAGTTTTCTATTTTCACTTTCAAACCATTACCACATTATCACCATATAATATTGGAAAATCAATTTAACTTATCACACATACCATAACTTTATGAAACATCTTCGTTCATTACTTGACAATGATAACAAATGCTTATTAATATAGAGGAAATTTATTTCAATACTCAACTTTACATTTCCTTTTTAACCTTGCGGATATCGTTATAATTTGACGCAATTTCCTTTATTCCCCTTTTTTCTTTGAAATCATCATATATATATATATATTCACCAAAAATATTCCATTATCATTTCACTAATGAAATAATAAAGTTTATTGACCACATTTACCATTACAACTCATATCATTCTAAAATAATCTCAAAGTCGTTCAAGTTGGGGTATTTTAGTTACCTCTCAGACCTTGATCAACAACGTTCATACCTTAAAATAAATATAAGTTGTAATCCAAAACCAATATTTCATTCTAATCCCAATACAAATACCATTGAACTATTTTATTCAAAATACGGTTTCAAAACCCTTCTTATTGTTTGAAATTCCCTTTCTCGGATATAACCATTATTCCTTAATTTAATAATTAAGCAACTTCTTATAAAAATGCCACTTTTAACACCTTCCTCTTTTCAAACAAATTCACTTTATAATTCGGATTGGTTTACAAATCTTATGATTTACTTCTCCTATCAAATTCACTTTTACCAATCTCGTTTCAAATCCATTCAACCATATCCCGCTTTGGAAATCTCATTTCAACTTCCAATTCTACTTAATCCCATTATTAAGTAACGTTAATATCAAATTAAAGATTTACCACTTCACCCATTTTTTATATAACTCATGTTTATCCTCAAATTCTTTATCTTACTTTCCTTTTACTTAATTCGAATAATTAAATAACATTTATTTTTTACTATCATATTTGCTTAACCATTCCTTTCATAACTTCGTTATAAAACTCAAGTGTTAAACAAAACCTGTTCACACTCTCCTTTCATCATTCAATTGAATTCCATTTTAACTTAGATTACTTTTTAAATGATTTCCCATTAAAAAGAAATTTTCTAAATTATTATTAATTACGATAGTAATTTATAAAATTCCATTAACTACATTAGTAGTTAATTTCTTTATTAATTAAAATAAACAGTAAATCCCTTTTAAAAATCTTATTATAATCTAAACAATATTCATTAAACTATTTCTATTCAAAACATACTAATTTAGAAATCAATCCAATTAACGAGTCGATTTATTCACTCAAAACACGATTACCTTATTAACCGATTCCAATTCTTCTTCCCTTTAAATTAATTAATAATATAACTAATTAATTTAATAATTTTATTAAATTGTTTCTCAACAACACAATTATCCAAATTTAACCGTTAGGTTAATTTCCTTATTCTCACATTTATACATCTGATTAACATCAGATTTGACTTCATAAAATCAATTTACACTTAATTATAAACATAAATATTTATTCCCTTTTAAATAAGTTTTTATTCAAAATTTATATTTCAAAATTTATTTTTAGTTATAAAATAAATTTTATAACTACAGTTCTATCAACTTACTTGAAGGTAAATCGATATAAATAAAACAATTAACTTTTAGGCCATTTACTGCCGATTACTCAACCAATACTGCCCGTTGGTTAAAACACAACACAAGTTGACTTTTCAATCAATGATCACTACTAAAATCCATTACCCAATCATGACTGTTCATATATGTAGTAACCCGAAAAATCCGGGGGAATTTGAGCCGACTAAATAACACAAGTCCAACTCAAATCGCACTGGAAATTCAAGAAACTAATAGAAAGAAGACAGAGGGTGAGGATAGATAAGATAGAACTTATAGAATAGAAGAAGAAGAAGAACATCATCATCAGAGTAAACACGAATCTCACAGCGGAACGAATAAAATATAACATAACATATCTTTGAAATAACATCAGTATATGTATACAGTAACACTTATCAGAGTACAACACTTACAATAACAACGGAAATAATAATAGCTATAGAATCCTGAAGCCTCCTGCTCCAAGCTCTCCAAGTGTATCTGTAAAATCCCGACTACTTGACTGCCCGTACAAATTTAGGCACCCAAGAGTTTAGGGAAAACAACAAAATAAACTCCGGGTCAGTCATGGAACTGGTATGAGTAAAAAAAATTAATACTTGATTTAATAAAGGATATCTCACAAGACCACGCCGCATAACGGAATGGGTTTTTCCCTTATGAGAATCCAAACAACTTTGTAAAGTAATATCATTCTGATATTATGATAATGTCTAAATACAAATAGATATCAATCTAGCAGAAACGCTTGCATCTCACGCTCTACATATATAATGTAAAATCATAAACCTTAGGCGCTTATTGGATGATTGGATTTCCAACTATGACAAGGTATGGAACCACCTTCCGATCAGTGTACTCTAGGAACGATACACTGGAGTTCAACAAGAACATCTTGCAACTCAGCCACACATGACTGACCACTCATTTCGCTTGAGTGTATTGAATGTACATCACCAACGGTTGGGATCAGCAACCGTTCCCGTATATATATGGGACAGCATTGATAGATTTAAGAAACAAATGAATATTCACTAGATAGGTGATTATACACCCTACTTCGGTGCGACCGACTTAGCCATGCTGTCTGCCCGATTTCTGTCATTTACCGGTTGATGAGGCTAGAAGCTACGCTTTATCATCACATCAGATTCACTTCGAATGCTACATTGTCAAATCCATCAAAATCACTAATTGACGTGTTACAACAGTACATTACTTGTCAGCTAAAAGAAGTTTCCTTCTCCGCTTCCACTCTTGGTACGGTTGGAGAAATCAATGTACGTAATCGTCTGGAAATACTCTGTCAGACATCCATCTTCATTCACTTAGAATGTCACATCGTCATACCCGCCAAATCACAAATTGACTTATCCAAAAATAACACGGGTATACAGCTAAGAGAAACGAATTCCTCCGCCACCAAACGTGAATACGTTTGAACAGATCAACTTACGCGATCCATTGGATATACTCTGTCAGACCTTCGTCCATACAAGTTGTCCTGGGACTGGACAAACCGAAGGCACTATTCTGTAAACAGGATAGCCTTGCATTTTACTTCGTCTTCAATTATCTTTGGCATATATGATTCGCGACGCTTATGCCAATACAGAGTGGTTCTATGGATAATAATCCAACCGGTCTCTCCATATTAACAACGTTAAAATGGTCAAAACTTCGATAGTCGGTGATTTAACCATCAAAGAAAAACAAGTGTGCAAACAACGATATTATTTCCAAATGGAAATTATATCGAACAAACATCATTTAACATAAATCTCTTTAGTTCATTTATTTACTTATCTCCTGTTTCCCTATATTCTAAATTCTTATTTTTCTTTTATCAGAAAACATTTCTGATTCTCGTTTGGAAAACATTTCCAAAACTCCTTTACGATCAAACCTTACCATTTCTTAGTTAAGAAGGAAGTCACTCAAGTTGGGGTATAATTACCTCTCAGACCTTAACTGAACAACTTCGAAATGGTCAAAGTTTATCTTTTAATCTTTAATAACTTCTTTACGCCTTTCTCGGATTCAATTTTACTAATCCACTTCTATATTTAAAACATTGGTTATAACGATAATGTTATAATCCCTACTTTCGAATTACCTAACTTTAATTATAACTTCTATTCTTATTAGTGAATAATTAACCTAACACTTACTTATAAATAAATAAATCTCTATTTAAAACACTGGAAAGTATAAGTACTTTCCCGAATTCGATATAATCGAATTTGCCGATTAACTCTCTTCGAGAAATCTCTATTTGATTAACTCTTCTTCTAATAACCTATATTCAATTAACTCCTTCTCGAATGAACGATATTCGATTATCTTTCTTTGAATAACTAATATTCGATAACTCTTCCTTTCAAATATCTCATATTTGAAAATCTCACTTCGATTAAACTATAATCGATAACTCCTTTTCGAATAACTCTTATTCGATAAATCTCACTTCGATCAACTAATATTCTATAACTCACTTCGATTGACTAATAATCGACAACTCCTTCGAATAAACTACATTCGAAAATCTCCTCTCGAATAAACGATATTCAATAATCTTCCCTTTCGATTTAACAAATCGATAACTCCTTTTCGAATAACTAAATTCGATAACTCCTTTCAATTTAACTAATCGATAACTCCCTTCGATGAAACTAACATCGATACTTCTTTCGATGAAATTAACATCGACACTCCTTTCGATGAAACTAACATCGATAACTTTAACTTGACGAACTTAACTCGATTAACTTGACTAACTTAACTCGATTATCTTGACTAACTTAACTCGATTATCTTGACTAACTTAACTCGATTATCTTAACTCGATTTTCTTAACTTAATCACTTAACCCAATCATCTTGACTTGATAATTTAACTTGCTAACTTAACTCATATCGAATAACTAATATTCGATTTAACTCCATTCGCTTGACTCTAGATCGCAGCGATCACAATGGTTACGCCTGACCCCCTCTGGAAACATCCGACCGCCTTAGGCTATTTACAGCCCTGCGAATTACGCTAGCAGTCGTACAAGATGGCAACTTACCCTGAATACTATGTTTGACTAACTCTATCTCAAATAACTATATTTGATTAACTCTAGTTCGTTTTAACCCTAATCGATTAACTCTAACAAATTAACTCCAACTGGTTAACTCTAACTAGTTAATTCTATTTGACTAACTCGACTTAACTAACCCCTTTCGAATAACATATTCGATTAACTAACTTTCGAATACCATATTCGATTAACTCCTTTCGAATGTCTATATTCGATTAACTAACTTCGAATACCATATTCGATTAACTCCTTTCGAATACCATATTTGATTTCTCCTTTCGAATGTCTATATTCGATTAACTTTATTCACTTTATAAAGATTTCCTTTTTAACAACGTTTTATTCATTTGAAAAGATTTACTTTAAATAACGGTTCTACACTTTAAAAATGATTTCCTTTTTATAATGTTTCCTTTTCAATTCTATTTGTAAATGGTTTACAAATATTTCCTTTTCAAATTTATTCTTGAAATATTCTAACTCCTTAAATTCCCGGGAAAATTCGCCATAACCTCCTTTGTATCGGGAGCATCGGGAAAATCCCCAAACTCGCCACACAGGCCTTTCCATTCAAAAAGAAATGTTTTGAATTTATTTCCTTTTCAAATATCTCATATTTATAAACATTCCAATTTATAAACATTTCTTATTTATAAATATTCCACTTTATAAATATCTCTTATTTATGAATATCCCATTTTACAAATATGTTATTTTCAATATCACTTTGAAAATTCCCTTATCTACATTTCGGTATGTTATGGTATTCAATCATATCAAATCACGATGTTCAATATCGTCCAAGCACATATAATCATCCACATATTTTATATCACATCATATAACAATATATGAAAAACAATAAAATAACTGTTGAGGAATCCAGTCGGATTCCTCCAACCTGTCTCCCTGCATCCACAGATGTTACACAATATGATTATCATCACTTTCAGTTCAATATAAATTATTCTGATAGCAGAATCAATATATAACTATTTAACGATTTATATATATATATTTATATACATATATATATAAAATATTCACTAACTGACTAGCAGTTCAATCAATCAACCAACACACAACAATCAACAGAAGATTAACAGTTCTAAAAATACATTATAAAAATATAACTGTTCAGAATTGGTGAGTTTTACTCACATTTGCAGTTCATCGTTAAAGAACGATAAACTGTTATTTGATTTGAATCAAACAGTTTATTTCGCCATAAATTCCTACGAGCTCCGATGGACTTCCAGTCAGTCTCATTGTGTTTCTCCCGTTCATACGATCCCAACGCAAGTTACGGTTCGTCAATCTGATTTCATATGACCGAGATATCGCATTACGAAGTTAATACATTAAATAAATAAATAAAAATAAAACTTGAATTTAGTTTATTCAGATTGGGCCTTACCCCTTCCTTTAAAACCCGGCCCAAGTAAAAATCCAAACCCGTTAGCCTTCTTCTTCTTCCACGGTCGAAACACAGACCACATCGCTCCTCCATTTCCACACGTTCACCGATCCCATTCTTCCTCCACCATCCATGATTTTGCAAACGGACAACACCAACATGCTCCTCTTCAAATCCTCTTCGCAACCGGCCCCCTAACTTCGAGCTCGGCCTCCCTTTGCCAAACCCGTCGACATCAGCTTCCACGAGACACAGGGTGTCGCGCACCCCTTTCCATGTTCGAATTTCACCAGAAACTCACGACAGATGCTACACACACACTGGAACCCAAATCCAACATTGAAATTCCACCTAGATGCTCATATTGCCTCAAATCATCAACCCTAGGGCTGCTGTCAATTTCGCCCAAACCAGAAAGTAGCGTCGAACATCAAAATGACCACACTTGGATGAAGAGAATGGAAGCAGGGATCCAAATACATATGTACTTCGATTTATAGATTTTTCTTTGAATTCTTTTGATTTTAGAAGTTGGAAAAAACTTTTGTGGATGGAAGAATATCACGGCGGAGTGTTGTTTGACTTCTGAGGAATGAAAATTAGGTTTAGGAGGGTTAAGAGTTGTATTTATAGGCTCATAAAATATCTAGATATTTTTTTTTATTTATTTTAATATTTTATTTTCATCCTTTATATTTGTATCTATCTTCTAAAAATTCCTACGGTCACATACAATACCCAAAAATCACGAAACTGGACATGCAGCTACAGCTCGAGATTACGGTCCCAACGAAACTGGTTTCGTCCAATTCCGACTCCGTTTGCTCACACAGCGTATTTTTAACTGTCAAAATACTGACTATTTCTCACTCTAAAAATCCGTACGGCCAGACAATGACTCTAAAAATCACGAAACTTGACATCTGGCAATAATTTGACATTGCGGATCCAACAAAATTAGTTTCGTTGAATTCCGACTTCGTTTGCAAAACCGGCTATTTTTAACGCTCTAAATAGCCTATTTAAATATATAAATATATTTAAATATTATTAAATATAAATAAATTTATATTATCGTATACCTTCACATATGATATCATACAGCTCCAGAATATCATATCATAATTTACAGTTTGATATTTCAGATTTCAGATTTATCGATATTCAATTCATATCGAAAATCCTTTTAACGTATATAAAGCGTCGCAAATTATAAAGGAATTCTACAGCGACTTTTCTGAAATTTGATTTGGACGTAAATCAAAATCTACACGACGAAATCCCGATTTTTCTCTTCCACTAGAAAGATATACTCCACTAGCTCCACACGTTTCTTGTTTCACAGAAATCCGATTTAAAACGAATCCTGTATACTCAGTTGAAGTTCAAATCGCCAAATAGCGAACTGCCGCGTCGTTACGCGCTCGAATTTAATTATATTATAATTCTACGTTTCAAACTGACGTCGATTGAATATATTCCTCAGTATAATTCAACTCTAAGCTGAATTACATCTTAGGGATGACCCCGTTCACAGAATATTGTGATTTCCAATATTTTTGATTATTTCGACATTATAATATATTTTATTATATTATAATTATTAATTAAATATTCAATATTATTTAATTCACGTTCTCGATATCGATAAATCGATATTTAATAATTAAATAAATAAATTATTCAACAGCTAAAAATGCGGGTCACTACAATATATGATAATATGGAAATAAATAATATACTTGAGGAATCCCGTTGGATCCCTCCAACCTGTTCTTCCCTGTTTCAAAACGATTATCACAAACCAGATCATTCCATTCCATTTAACTGATATAAAATAGTAAATAGCAACTATTTTATATCAACCAACCAACAAGACATTTCCATCAGTTCACACAATTCAAACAAAACACGTTTATTTTATAAACGTGACCAATGAGGTAAGTTACCTTCATTGGGTCCAATTCGTTAAAATAACAATTTGGTATTTCACTGAAATTAAACGACGGTTTAATTTCATCAGTTAAATCAACGCATGGATAAATAATTAGCAAACAGTCAACCATCAGCAAACAGAGCACACAAAATAAAACTCGATTTATATAAAATATAAATGGGAAAAATATACTGAGTGAGTTTAACTCACCTTGAATTGATTCTGTTATCAATAGCCCGTTTTAATTAAACTAAAAGGTGGTTTAATTTAATTAAACATCCCAGTTGATTCCAATTCCTGTCCAAACGGATCCATAGAGTTGCTCTCGTCAAGACGATCCGAGTGTAATATATTTCATTCCATTCTGTTAACCCATGAAAATACATGTTCATTATGTCGTCAAAGTCATACCGTTGATTGTTAAGTCGTAGGGCTCAACACGTGAAATGCCAAGTCGTTCTAAAGCCATGCCGTAGTTTGTCAATATAATCCTAGAAGGTTAAGTCGTTTCTAAGTTGTGTCATACTTGCTTTATGGCATTAAGGAAAGCTAAGGCGTTCAACAGACAGTTTGCTCTAATGTAATGATGTAAAATAAGGTTGGATTCATGACAGGCAGCGACATGACATTATGTTATTATTATGACGTTCAGCGACATGATATGCAAGTCGTGAACGGGATATGATATTGAAATGAGGTAACGTTATGCCGTAACCAATATAAGTCGTACCTCGCCATGTCAATCCGGAAAAAACCAGATCAACCTCAAGTCATGTCGCAAGTCATTATCTCATCTGTTGTTCATGTCTTCCCTAAATCATGTCAAGTTAGCCAAGTCGTTAAAGCCAAGACATAAGGAAGAGAGTTCGATCATACTACTATTCTATGCCATACCAAGTGGCTCCAAGCTACAATAAGTTGGGGTCAGGTCATGTCGGCCTCGTATATGGTGTTAAACCAGTGTTGTGACATGAAGGAAAGCCGTAATGATCATCACACTATTCACCATGTCGTGGACGACATGAAGTGGGTCATATAACGTGCCACCCTCCTGAAGTCAGGTTGTTGTACAGCATCAAGCCATTGCACGTTCATAACAGATGTACCATGCCGCTCCGCAGCATGGTATTAAAAGCATTACACTGCATAAAGCCATGTCAATCCGCATCATAAGGTCATCTTGCATGGAATTAAGTCGCGCCTAAAATGAGGCGTCATGTCGTTCATATCGATGGGATCACAACAAAGTAGTGTCATGCCGCCACAACGCCATTCCACTTGGTATTATAAGGAGTCAAGTCGCCAGTCATGCCGCAGTAGAAGCTAATGTCGCTCCGATGATTGAATAGAGGAATCAACCTGCAATGCGACATGAGCCATGTCATCGCCTAGATGAGTCATGTCGATGGCGACATGGGTCATGTTGTTTGTCTGTATAATCACGAAACTGCCACCTGGTTTGGAAATCTCCGATAAATGCCCCTCATGCCTCTTCATTGAGGGGGATCAAATATTGAGACCACGAAGTGCTGCCGAAAATATTCCACAACAATTCTAGCATCCATTCAACATCATAAAATGAAGATTAATCCATAAATCATGATCTCTATCAAACACATCCAAATGATTCACGAGTTGAAGATTGATTGAGCAAGCCTACATGAAAGAGGAACTCCGTTCAGTTCTACTGCATCTACATCAAATCTTCACTGAATAATTCTCTTCCCAATTTTCATTAGTAGATTAAGTGTAATTCATGAGCAAGGGAGTGATAATTGTTGTAAGAGAGAAGTTAATCTTCTAATCTTCATATTGATAATGGAATCTCTTATAAGAGTGGATGTAAACCCTTATTGGGTTGAACCACTATAAAACCTGGTGTCTTTTACTTGCATTTCAATTGTTGTAAGGCTCCACTTTTCATTTTTGTGAAACATTTCTTCACATTTTTAGTGTTTTGCCCAATTTTGGGGAAAACATTTTGGCGCCCACCATGGGGCCCGAATTGCCAATCCATTTCTCGCTCTTTCACAAGGTAGAAGGCCTTGCATTGGAATTTTGAATCCACTCTGATCATCTAAGTTGTCCAAGTTGCAATCTTGTCTCAAAAGCCATGGGAAAACCAGGTAGACCATCGAAGAAAGTTACAAGTAAAAGTCTCGAGGATGTCGGTAATGCCACTAACACAGAAGATACCCTGCCTGCTAATTAGTTTGAAGTCGGTGAAAGTTCTAAAGCCAGAACTGCCATAAAAAGAAAGGAGTTGGATGAAGTGGCAGTAGGACTAACAAGTCAAATGGATATTGCGAATGAAGCCATGATGAAAAAGCTTGAAACCATGTTCGCCATGCAAGCCGCAACGGCCAAAGTTACCATGAGTGCAAGTTGTCTCAGTACTGCTAAAACCACTGGAACGGAAGATACTGGATCTTCTTCCTCGAGTCCAAATAAAGGAAATTCTGTCCAGGAGATTGCAAATCCTAGTCATAAGTGAATGAGGCCACCTATTCATAACCACTCTGGAAAAGCAACTCCTCAACAAGCGTTTGGTTCCACCAAAGGGGCACTTCCCCATGCGGGAGGTCCAGGGCCCCGGAATCTGAACCGCGATCGTTTGCATAGGCAAACATCAGAGGAAGGCGTCCGCCCCGTGGACCAACTCAATGAGGAGGAGTGAATATTCGGAATGGTACGAAAGATCATGAATGAGAGCCATAAAAAGGTGGATGATGAAAAGGAATGGGGATTTTCTCCTACAAAAACCCCACTTACAAAAAGAATAAAAATGGCGCCATATCCAAATAAATTCAAACCCCCAGTTGTACAAGCCTACAATGGAACTGGCAATCCAAACGTGTTCCTATTCAAATACGATCAGCACATGGATGGGGCACGTGCTACTGATGAGCTCAAGTGTTTGTATTTCCCTACATACTTGGAAGGAGTAGCCTCACTCTGGTTCACAAAACTCCCGCCGAAATCCGTGGATGACTTCGCTACCTTGGCCAAGCTGTTCAGACAGCAATTCAGGCTTCAAGCAACCAAGGTGCGTGATGTAATGGAATTGAATGAACTAGAACAAGAGCCGGGGGAGTCCATTAAGGCCTTCCTTTCTCGTTTTAGCACAGCCTCGGCCGAAGTTCGAAACTATGAGCCACGTTTGGCTTTGATGGCTCTAAAGGGAGGCATAAGTAAAAAGACCAAACTCGGGCGGTGGATCAAGAAGAAGAAGCCTGCCACTCTCGAAGAGCTGTTTGACAAGGCAGAGGAGTATATAGGCGTGGATGAGGATCCGGCCTATACAATGGAAGCTGCAGAAAATAAGGAGCCATCAGAAAAGAGGGACGTAAACGTGCAAGGAGGACAGAAAAATGCCGGAGGAAATCAGAAAAGGGGGAATGAAGGGAAAGATGGTCGAAACAACAAAAAGCTTCATTTCTTCAAGAATTCCGAAATGACTCCTCTTAACGACACCATAGAGAACATTTATATGGCGACCAAAGACACTGAAGAGTACCCAGAGCCCGGAAAGTTAAGAGTCACTGATAACGTAATAAAGTCTGGCAGGTTTTGCCGATTTCACAACCAGCCGGGGCATAGCACGAATGAATGTAGACATTTGAAAAGCTTAATCGAAGAATTGATAAGGAAAAACAGGCTTCAACAGTACACAAAGAACTCCTAGAATTCTCAAGGAACTCAAGACCAAGGAGCCTCTATAGGAAAGCCTAAACAGAATGAGAACGCCTCGATTGCTGCTATACTAAGGATGATCGCAAACACCATTTCGGGAGGCCCCTACCCGGTTGGGAAAAGATGGGGGGACATGGCGAAGTACGCTCAAGAGGTTAAGGACTTTTCAAAAAAAGGTGAACTCATGACCATAGATGAAGTTTTATCAGCAAAAGTATCAAGAATCCTGCGAGACGACATCACATTTAAAGATGAAGATCCGACTAGGATCATAACACCCACAGAGGATCCAATGGTGATAACCGTTGGTCCGGGCCCGGCCATAGTAAGAAGGGTGTTAGTCGATTGTGGAGCCTCAGTTAATATCCTCCTCTTTAGCGCGTTCCATAGGATGAAGCTTTCCATGGGAGATGTAAAAGCCTATCAGAACAAGGTCCATGGATTCACTGGTCAAGCTGTTCAACCAATTTGTGTCATCAGCCTGCTGGTGGAGCTTGGGGAAGGAGAGCAGAAAGCCACATGGATGCAAGACTTTGTTATAATCGATGAACCCTCTACTTACAAAGCCTTCATGGGAAGACCTACTCTCGCAGCATTCAGAATAACTATGGCTCTGTGGCGCCTCATTATGAAATTTCCAACGGAGAATGGTGTTGGCACAATTATAGGAGATGAACAAGCAGCAAGGGAATGTTATTTGGTTGAATTGGCAGAAGCAAGGAAGAAGGAATTGAAGAAGGATGTAAAGCCATCGCTTTGCATCCAGAAACCCCTCTTATAGCAACTAAAGCAAAACACCCATACTGGTGAGCATGGTGGCGCTCGAAAGGCAATTGATCCAAGGAAAAACAGTATGGGGGGAAATAGAGCAACACCAGCCGAAGATATTATCCCCATTCCAGTATCCAAAGACCCTAACCAAGACCTGAAGATAGGTTCTCAGCTAGGCATGAAGCTGCGGAAGGAATTAATCTTGTTTTTGAAAGCAAACCTAGATGTATTTGCCTGGGAACACTCATATATGTGTAAGATCCCACCGAATTTAATTGTTCACAAAGTTGAATATAAATCAAAATTTAACTCCTGTAAAGAAGAAAAGGCGAATGCAAGGACTTGAGAGGTCCGAGGCTCTAAAAGAAGAAGTAGATATATTACTCAAAAATAATTTCATACAGGAAGCTACATATCCAGATTGGGTCTCTAACCCATTTCTTGTTAAATAGCCCAATGGGAAGTGGAGAGTGTGTATAGACTACTCAGACCTTAATAAAGCATGTCCAAGAGATAGCTTTCCTTTGCCCCGGATCGACCAACTTGTAGATGCTACAGCGGGTCATGGGTTACTATCTTTTATGGAAGCATATTCCTGATATAATCAAATTATGATGTACAAGCCGGACAAGGAGAACACGAGCTTCATAATGGATAGAGGGCTATACTGCTATAGGGTCATGCCGTTTGGACTGAAGAACGTGGGAGCAACCTACCAACGCCTAATAAACTCCATGTTTTAATCTCAAATAAGGAATACAATGGAAGTATATGTGGACAATATGCTAGTCAAGTCAAAGAAGGTCGAAAATCACCTCGAGGATTTGGCAAAAATGTTTCACATACTCAGGAAATACGGGATGAAACTAAACCCGTTAAAATATTCGTTCGGGGTCTCTTCAGGGAAATTTCTCGGGTTTATCGTCAATGCTAGGGGCGTCGCTCCCTCTCTAATTGCTGCTTTAAGGGAAATGCGGGCTCCGAAAACCAAAAAGGAACTCCAAAGCTTAAATGGAAAGGTAGCAGCTTTAAACCGGTTCGTTTCCAAAGCAACAGATCGGTGTATCCTGCTTTTCGATGCCTTGAAAAAAGGAAAGGACTTCCAGTGGACCTCAGAGTGCCAGGAGGCTTTCGAGGAATTGATAAGACATATGGAATCACCACCAATGTTATCGAAACCTAAAGATGGGGAGGATCTGTTTTTATACTTGGCAGTCTCATCACATGCTTTGAGTGCAGCGCTAATTTGAGAAGAAGCAGGGGTGCAATTGCCGGTGTATTACATCAGCAAAAGACTTTCCGGGGCCGAATTGAATTACCCTAAGCTAGAGAAGCTCGCATATTGCCTCCTCGTTGCCTCAAAAAAGCTGAGACCATATTTTCAATCTCACCCTATCAAGGTTCTTACCAATCAACCATTAAGGCAAGTTCTCTTTCGCCCAGAAACTTCAGGAAGTTTACTAAAATGGAACATCGAGCTGAGTCAATATGACATCACTTACCATCCTCGAAGTGAGATTATTGGCCAAGCCCTAGCAGATTTTATTGCTGAGTTTACAAACAGAGGAGAAGAGATCGGGGAACCAGCGGAAACAGAGACCATTTGGAAACTATATTTTGATGGATCTAGAAACGAATATTGTTCAGGGGCTGGAATTGTCTTGGAAACCCCAAAGGGTCACTCTTTATGCTACGCATTAAGATTAGAATTTCCATCAACTAATAATAAGGCCGAATATGAAGCGTTAATAATAGGGCTAAAGTTGGCAAAAGAGCTAAATCTAAAAACTTTGCAAGTTCTTAGCGAGTCTCAGTTGGTGGTGGGTTAAGTGCGCGAAGAGTTCCAAACCAAAACTGGGAATCTATCCTCTTATCTAATCAAAGCTATGGAACTTCTAAACAATCTTGATCACTATGTTATATCTCACATCCCAAGAGAACAGAACTCAAAAGCGGATTCTCTTGCCAAGTATGCTAGTTCATCAGAAGCTCAACTACTGGGTTTAATCCCCATCGAAGTCCTTTCTATCCCTACTATTGAGGAAGCAAGTAATGACGGATAATGGAAACCATTGAGGAACCTACATCATGGATGACTCCAATCAAAGAATATATCCTAAACGGGACACTTCTTAAAGAACGAAAAGACAAAAGGAAAATATAGTGCAAGGCCCCACTGTACCTCATTCAAGATGGAAGGCTGTACCAACGAGGATTCTCCATGCCCTTGCTGCGTTGTGTGACTAAGAAGGAATCTAGAGCGATTTTGGCAGAGTGGCACGAGGGAGAACGCGGAGGACACACTGGCGGTCAAACGTTAGCTAAGAAGATTCTGCGATATGGCTATTTTTGGCCTGATGTAAATCTAGATGCCATTACCTATGCAAAGAAGTGTGATAGATGCCAGAGATTCGCTAAAATTCCAAGAGCACCTCCCACGGAGCTAACTCAAATGGTTAGCCCATGGCCATTTGCGGTCTGGGGCATAGATTTAATTGGGGTATTATCCACCGCAAAAGCAAATATGAGATACGCTATAGTAGCTGTTGACTACTTTACCAAATGGGCTGAAGCAGAACCTTTAGCTACAATCGCATCAAAGATCAATTTTGTCTTAAAAACATCATTTGCAGGTTTGGAGTACCGCAAAAGATCATTACCGATAATGGAACCCAATTCGAAAGCATCAAATTTCTAGACTTCTGCGCTAAGTACAAGATCGAAAAGAGTTTTGCAGTTGTGGCCCATCCGCAAGCAAATGGGCAGGTGGAAACCATCAACAAAATACTAAAGTCGACCATCAAGAAGCGTCTTGAAAAAGCCAAAGGCAACTGGGTTGATGAACTTCCCTTTGTGTTATGGTCATATCGAACAATGCATAAAACCGCTACGGAGCACACCCCATTCTCACTTGCATTCGGCTCAGAAGCTATGATCCCAGCGAAGTTGGAAGTGCCAACTCACTGCAGAATCCACTTTAACCAGAAGGAGAATGAAAAGCTGCAATTGGAAGTGCTTGATTTACTCGAGGGAAAGCGAAGAGAAGCAGAGCTTAACATAGCGGCCCATCAACGGAAAGTAGCCAGATATTTCAACGCAAAAGTCAAGCCAAGAACTTTTCAAATCGGGGACCTTGTCCTAAAAAGAGTTATGACAGGAACTGGGGTGTTCGGACCCAATTGGGAGAGGCCGTACATGATTAGCCAGAAGTTTGCAGATGGCACTTTTGAGCTAAAAATGACAGATGGAATTGCACTCCTTCGGGCATGGAATAGCATCCACCTTCGTCGTTATTTCATTTGAAGTTCCTTTCACATATTACTCATTATACATACATCATGAGTTGTAAATATATCATGCATTGTGAATATTATGCAAAGTATGTACAAATTAATGAAAGAAACTACTTTACCTGTCTAAAATCGAACATCTGCAAGTTTTAACATCCAGCTGCTAACATCGATTTTAATTATAGGCTTTTTAAGTAGATAGAAGCACACTCAGAACTAAATAGAGCTAAATGAATGACACAGCACATCTCCAACTGAAAGAGCACAAACACCTGTTTCCTGATACACGAACACCCTTGCATTTTGTGTCATTAAGGGTATAAAGTATGAGGCCATAAATAAGGGGCATCAAGAACTCAAAACCTAAACAATGTGACACCCAGATTACGAACCAAGTTTTGAGTTTCACCATAAGGGCACATTTTTAACAGAGTTCAAAGTTTTAGATCAAAAGATTCACAATGGGAGGTCGACAAATAAACTAGGGTCAGCCCCCAGAAACAATGTGACAATTAACCCAAGACCTCCCTGAGGGGCACCCGGTTCATCATCGACGCCATTAAGATATGGCCAGACAGTGATACAAACACTGGGTTCTTTAACCCAAGACCTCCCTGAGGGGCACCCGGTTCATCGCCGACGCCATTAAGATATGGCCGGAAAGCGATACAAACACCGGGTTCTTTAACCCAAGACCTCCCTGAAGGGCACCCGGTTCATCGCGGACGCCATTAAGATATGGCCGGACAGCGATACTAACACCGGGTTCTTTAACCCAAGACCTCCCTGAGGG
This sequence comes from Allium sativum, assembly GCA_030737875.1. Classification (NCBI taxonomy): domain Eukaryota; kingdom Viridiplantae; phylum Streptophyta; class Magnoliopsida; order Asparagales; family Amaryllidaceae; genus Allium; species Allium sativum. The sequence goes on along the minus strand of CM060912.1, from coordinate 1,008,946,048 downwards.
GCACCCGGTTCATCGCCGATGCCATTAAGATATAGCTAGACAGCGATACAAACACAGGGTTTTCAAAGACCTCTTTGGAGGCATCCGCTCAGATGCTGGATCTTCCAAATTCAGCTATTGATTCTGGGTCCACCAAACCCAGTTACTGACGGACCCAAAGACCTCTTAGGAGGCATCCGACAAGTTCAACAAGCATCTGAATTATTCAGACTCAACGAATGACGGATCAAAAATCCTTTCAAGGGCACCTGGTCATATGCCCGAATTCGGTTAGTAATGGAACCAAAAATTTCCCTCAAAGTTATCTAAAAAAAACCACAAGTAACTGACCCACTCAATTACCAGGAATAACAGATTCCTTTATCTAACTATAAATACCATGCCTAAATTTCCAAAGTATTGAAACTAGTTGTGGTATGGGGGCATTACCATCGCATTAATGAAATCTAATAATGCTCACTTAAAAATACACCACAATTTGGTCATAATTCTATGAAAACCCGGCATTGGATCATTCCAACCAACAAAACTAGATTTGTTGAAATGACTAAGGCGAAATCAAAGATCCTAGCAAAATGGTTATTTATGTGAAAGAATTTTGGACATCATCTCAGTCAAGGTTGGGAAAAATCTTATCTTGTCGGTTGGGTTAACTCAGCCTATAATAACAAACAGTTTGTGATGCAGAATCTATATTGCAAATATAAAGCAAGCATGAAATGCAGAATAGAGAAGTAGCAAGACTAAAAGCGAAATTTAAAGCATGAAAAGCAGGACACAATTTCCTGACAACAAAGCAGAATTGTTCCATAAAGTCACAGGCTAAAATGCAAAACGTCAGATGATAGAGTGCGTAAAGACGACAAGTACAAAAGTAATGAACGGGGACTGGCGTCCGCATATACAACCGGCCTGAGTACAACATGCAAAAGGAAATAGTTAACAACTAAAATTAAGCTACTGCTAAGCGCGGTCAATTCTTCCTATCACTTGATCTCAAAGCAGGCTTGTTAGCCAAAGGTGGAGGGGTCTCTTCTACGTTACTCCGGTTCTCTTGAGAAGAAAAAGCGGTAGCCTCCATCTCATTCTTCCTCTTCCTCTTCTTCCTAGACAATGAAGATTTGGCAGACTTCTTTCCTTTCTCCTTGGTGGTAACCCGGGGACTCTCATCTATATTAATAACTTCAAGATCGTCACTAAGGTTGTAGTCAACGACATCCAAATCCAAGAAGGCACCAATTTTTGCATCCTGTGACCCAGGAGCTGCAACAAGCAAGGGTGTGTTACTAGGAGGAGGGGGAGTAATAACATAAGTAAGAGGAAAAGTTGTCAATGGTGAGTCAGCCTTAATAGCTCCAGTTGTCAATACATTGCCTACGGTAGGAGAAGACAGGGGTGAAATTAAATTCAAAGTATGGAAACATTGAGCATAATAAGCAAGGGACCCAGGTGAATCGAAAATGGATTCTAAGCACGGCAGGGTAAAGTTAGTTTCAATTTTACCTGTGTCTAGAAGATTCTCTGAGGGATCCCTATCCTAGATTCTCCAGTGATCGGGATTGTCTTCATCAGCCTCATCGTTTTCACCATGCTCATTAGCAATATCCTCTATAATGATATCCCCCTCAATGATGACATTTTTTCCTTTAGGAGCATCAACCGGGTCAGCTAATGTCTATGAGCCAGAAGCTTCAAAGGCCGAGGGATCAATAGGAAGGTTTACATCTGGTTGAGTGTGAGCTTTCTCACCAGAAGTACCAGTCCTCTCATCCATTAGTTATGCCTTTCCTTCTGCCAAAGCCTCTTTGGACCTGTCATCTAAAAGTTTGTCGATGAGTTCATCCTCGCTAAAATCATCACCGTTAATCTCAAGCACTCGCTCCCAAACAAGCGCCAAAGTACGTGCAAAACTATCCCCTAGGTAATGCAAGCTCCCACGACTCATGACGCTGTAGACATAGAAGCGGAACATGTCATCATCAGCTTCGTCCATGGCTTGCTTGTGAGTTTCTTCTGCAGTTGTCTTGTCCTTCTCAAGGGATTTGACCTTGGCTATGAGTGTCTGATTGGAAGCCTTCAGAGATTTTACCTCCTTATGGACATTAGCGGCATCTTCACAATATTGTTTAGAGAAATCCTTCTTCACAGCCAATTCAGCATCAACATCGCGCTTGTCAGCTATGGCATCTTTTTCTCTTCGTTTGGAAGCCTCGAGTTCTTCCCGGAGTTTTTTAATCTCGTTGTCCAATGCCTCCAACTCTGCGACTTTTATTAAGAATTGCGATGGTATCGTCACGATCATACAAAACCTTCTCCCATTTGACTTTATCATCCTCAAGCTCGGCAATTTTCGTAAGATGAGAATTATGGCGCTTTTGGAGGTCATCACCAAGTTTTTCTCATCCACGCAATTTTTGGTAAAAGATATCTCTTACGATATTCCATTTTATCTCAAGTTGACTCTTAGCAGTATAGAGCTGGGTGTGTGTTTGACTTACAACCGCATCCACCTCTTTAAGAAAATCATTAGCGTCGGTTATTCTTACTCCACGATCAAAGTAAAGTCCTTTCAAGTTCCAACCCAGGAGCTTTTCAGTAAAGGAGATGTTCGTCTAGCCAGGAGTATGGCGAGGTTTATTGATAATCGAATGGATCTCAGCTGAAGGACCAGGAGGGCCAGAGGATGAAGGAAGTCGGGGTTTAATAGGCAGCTTCTCTACTCGGGAATGCTTATAAGAACCATCCCTTTCTCGTTTCCTTCCTCGCTCCCTTTCATCAAGAGTGTCTTCCCTTAGCCAACTACGCCTTCTAGCCTCTTCCTCTTCTTCCTTGCGTATCTTCTTTCTTTGTTCCTCAGTCAAAATGGATCCTGATACATGGAAAGACTGAGAAGAGGGCTTCGAAGGCGGAGGAGGATGGGGCTGCTCATGGTGACGGGATGGTTGCCGGGGTTCGGATTGTAGTAAGTGCTTCGGATCAATAGCTTTGCTCCTCTTACTGAAATCTGATCTGATTCCTGACGAGCGTTTCCCGTACATGTCTAAACCTGAAATAATGCATGCATGAGTTTTCGATACTTGAAGCTATACAGTGTCTAAAAATGCTAAAGTAAGATACCAACACAGGAAAATAATTGAAATACACAAGATGAATTTCTTTAAAGGTACTATTGTTAACAGACCAGTCATATCCCCTGAGTTTAAGGGAATTCCTAAAAATTTAAGAGGCCTTTCTGACTCAGTTGAGGTTGCATCCCTAAGTCTGGTTTCTATGGTTTGAGGGTCGAGAGGTTGAGTAACCGAACCATCCCGACTAAGATATCTAGCAGAGTTGAGATCACTCAAAATGTCAAATTACCTGCAGAATCTTCCTTAGCTACATTTTCAGTAGGAGAATCTCCACTTATAGTCACAGTATTTGGATCGGTTTCTAATACAACTACGTCTTCACCATCATGTTCAATCCTGTACTCAAGTTCAGAAGAATTCACTTCCCTATCTTCCCTTCTAACCTGTTCGGAATCTAATTCTGGCTCAGGATGCGGGGAAATATTTTCTTTCTCAACCGACGTTGTGGGATCTTCACCTCTATGATGGTTAGGGTCTTCATCCTTATCCAAAGTCTTCGATGAGGGCGACGTTTTTCCACTAACAGACCCAGAACATCTTTTCAAGGAAGGTTCAACGGAAGGGTTCCGATCAGCTTGAGTTACACTCCTGTCGTCTGGATTTACTAAATCTGACTTCGTAAGGTTAGGTTTAGGAGTGGAAGGTCCAGCCTTACATAAAAACTTCCTTAAGGGGTGGAGTATTTCGTATTGGTGAAGAATGCTATCTGTGATTAAAAGCTTTCTACTTCTCCTGGCCTCGTCAATAGCTTTTAGTGTTTCATATGTGGCTTTAATAGAAGGGGGAGCTTTGCTGTCCTTAATCGGGGTGGGAAGTACTGCATTTCAAAAGGAAATGATGTAAGAACATATAACTCAAAGAAAAGTAAAGTCAAGACCTCTGAATAAGATATGCATACCTCCGTCTGTCCATTGCCTTCGGAATGGCTCGGGGCATCTGACGAAGAAGAATTGGCTTAAAAACCCTGAAACACTGTCAGGTAATTCGAGAACCAGCTTCTGGTTTCTGGCACCTTCAACATGCATAATAGAAGGGGTGTCCTTCCTACTCTTGAAAGAACATAGGTACCGAAGGTCCTGGAAATTAGGCTCTTGCTTTGTCGTATCCATGAAAAGGACATAAAGGCCCAAAAGAACTGTGTAACCATTAGTGTGGAGTTGGAAAGGAGCGATGCCTAGATGGTTTAAGATTCGCCCTAAAAAAGGATTAAACGGGGGAATAGAACCAGTTGCTAACATTTGTTTGCTTATAGCAACATATCCAACAGGGGGTCGTCAGCAAAAACCCCATCCTTTGGTACTATTGCATCCGTAAGAGGAATTCCATATTGACCACACAACAGTTCGTATTGCTCTTGAGTTAGGGTGGTAGACTGTCTCTCTTGATCCCTAGCCTTAATTGGAAGGATATCCAAAGGAAGGGCGCAGAAACTTGACTAGAGGTTGTGGTTTTTTCAGTCTCGGAAGCCTTGTTTAAGGAAGGATCGGTTTAAGCCGAGGAGGTCTCTTCACTTTGAGGAAGGACTTGCTTCTCAGTAGTCATTCTACACAGATATACTTGAATACATTTCAGTCTTCTAGCGGCAAGATTCGAAGAATAAAGGTGTGAAACACATCAAAGTGTCAAAACAAAGGTGACAAGCACCAAGGCAAGGCGTTTGTTAATAGTAGGGTTAAGTCGTTATGACGTGGTTGCTCATGCCGTAGTAGCAACATGACAGTTCACTCATGTCGCCGCCGCGACTTGGAGTTCATATCGGTTCACAACATGAGGATCATCTCGGTTCATGGCATGAAGCTCATGTTGATTCACGGCACAAGGCTCATATCGGTTCACAGTATGAGGCTTATGTCAATTCATGACATAACACCCATACTGATCCACAGAATGAAACTCATGTCGATCCACGGCTTGAACCTCATGTCGATACACGGCTTGAACCTCGTGCCGATCCATGACATGAGAACCATGTCAGTCCACAACTCCGAATTTTGAAAGCAACTCAATGTCAATACAAAGGTCCTAGCATTAAAAAGGAGTGTTCGAACGTTATTACAAGTTAAGGACTCTATCGCTATTGTGTCCTACGACGTATGGCCCAAGCCATTATCACAACTTGAGAACTCATATCAACCGATGGCTAGAGACTCATGTCGGTCTCCGACTAGAATCCCCTTGACAGTTTAGGTGTCTCGTCAATTCATATGATCGGGGATCAAAGTGATCACTTAAACGAGATTATAACCTACCTTGGAACAACACCAAAAAAAAATCATACAACAGCTATGGTAAAACAGTTGGTGTGATTCAGACATTTCAGCAAACAATTGGTGTGCGGTATGACAAAAACTTCAAGAACAATCAAAGCTTTTTATGGCATTTAAGTCATGTCGCTCAAGCATAGTTTGAAACCCATGATGCTGGAATGACATAAAATGTGAATCGTACACATAGAAATTAGGAGTTAAAGAAAATTAAAGAATTTCAAAGTCCTCGCACACAAGTACACTCATTATGGTTCAAGTCGTTTTTTGATTCACAAGCATCTCAATAACGCAAAATAGCAAAAAGCAATTCATAAGATCGTCACTTTATCGGAAATAATTAAAATCTTGGAATCCTATACAAATCTCATCGTTCAGAAGAATAAAGAAGAGTTCAAATCCAAAATTATTTACGATAAGTTCTGAGAGTAGTTGTTGAAGGAAGAATTCTCCAAAAATCGAGAACCTAGATATTGAATCGGGATGATGGAGTTCGTCAAAAACAGTTAGAATTTGGTCGCAATTATCGAGAAGAAGGCGTCGACTTGGTGGAATTAATCGCTTGTAGGAAAGGCGATGATATCTCTGATTCAGTCCGCCTTTAACAAAATGAAACCTCAGAATGAGAAGAGGAGTAGGAATGAACATATGGGTTAGGAGTAATATATGGAGTGCTAAAATAATTGGGCCAAGGTCAGCTCAGATTGAAGCCCAAAACGTCTAGGGGGTCTTGCGCGACATGGAGAGGCCAGCACAAGTCAGGACGTGGTAACGACTTGCGACATAAAACCATGAGTACCCTGACGACTTAACTAGAATACATGGAAAGGATGTCACAAAATATAAGGATTCTAAGCCCATGCTATTTCTAATAGCATGAACTTCGAGGGGCAAATGTTAACCCATGAAAATACATGTTCAATATGTCGTCAAAGTCATGCCTTTGATTGTTAAGTCGTAGGGCTCAACACGTGAAATGCCAAGTCGTTCTAAAGCCATGTCGTAGTTCGTCAAGATAATCCTAGAAGGTTAAGTCGTTTCCAAGCTGTGTCATACTTGCTTTATGGCGTTAAGGAAAGCTAAGGCGTTCAACAGACAGTCCGCTCTAATGTAATGATGTAAAATAAGGTTAGATTCATGACAGGCAGCGACATGACATTATGCTATTATTATGACGTTCAGCGACATAATGTGCAAGTCGTGAATGGGATATGATATTGAAATGAGGTAGCGTTATGCCGTAACCAATATAAGTCGTAGCTCGCCATGTCAATCCAGAAAAAACCAGATCAACCTCAAGTCATGTCGCAAGTCATTATCTCATCTGTTGTTCATGTCGGCCCAAAATCATGTCGAGTTAGCCAAGTCGTTAAAGCCAAGACGTAAGGAAGAGAGTTCGATCATACTACTATGTTGTGCCATACCAAGTCGCTCCAAGCTACAATAAGTTGGGGTCAGGTCATGTCGGCCTCGTATATGGTGTTAAACCAGTGTTGTGACATGAAGGAAAGCCGCAATGATCATCACACTATTCACCATGTCATGAACGACATGAAGTGGGTCACATAGCGTGCCACCGTCTTGAAGTCAGGTCGTTGTATAGCACCAAGCCGTTACACGTTCATAACAAATGTACCATGCCGCTCCGCGGCATGGTATTAAAAGCATTACACTGCATAAAGCTGTGTCAATCCGCATCATAAGGTCATGTTGCATGGAATTAAGTTGTGCCTAAAATGAGGCGTCATGTCGTTCATATCGCTGGTATCACAACAAAGTAGAGTCATGCCGCCACAATGCCATTCCACTTGGTATTATAAGGAGTCAAGTCGCTAGTCATGCCGCAATAGAAGCTATGTCGCTCCGATGATTGAATAGAGGAATCAACCTGCCATGCGACATGAGTCATGTCGTCGCCGAGATGAGTCTTGTCGGTGGCGACATGGGTCATGTTGTTTGTTTGTATAATTACAAAATTGCCACCTGGTTTGGAAATCTCCTTTAAATACCCCCCATGCCTCTTCATTGAGAGGGATCGAATCTTGAGACCACGAAGTGCTACCGAAAATATTCCACAACAGTTCTAACATCCATTCAACATCATAAAATGAAGATTAATCCATAGATCATGATCTCTATCAAACACATCCAAATGATTCACGAGTTGAAGATTGATTGAGCAAGCCTACATGAAAGAGGGATTCCTTTCAATGATACTGCATCTACATCAAATCTCCACTGAATAATTCTCTTCTCAATCATCTTTAGTAGATTAAGTGTAATTCATGAGTAAGGGAGTGATAAAATTGTTGCAGGAGAGAAGTTAATCTTGTAATCTTCATATTGATAATGGAATATCTTATGAGAGTGGATGTAAACCCGTATTGGGTTGAACCACTATAAAACCTGGGGCCTTTTACTTGCATTTCAATTGTTGTAAGGCTCCACTTTTCATTTTTGTGAAACATTTCTTCACATTTTTGGTGTTTTGCCCAATTTTGGGGAAAACACATTCTGTAAACAGTTGTGAGAGTTATACAAGTTTAAATATACGATTTTATTAAATAATTATTTTTTTCTTTAAATTATAAAATTAAGGAACTAATAACATTTTAGAATAATATGGTCAACTTCAGTTTTTCCCATGTACGTTCACTCTGCAGTTTTAAACCAGGACATGCATCAAATTTACTACATACGTTATTAACGGTTTTAGTTATACGAATAAATTAACTAACTGTTACTTCCCAAATTAACCTATATTTAAACTAATTTTGGTTTGATTAGTATTTACTTATGGTTAGAAGATGTCGGTTGATCCTATTTCTCCTTTGCACAATTTCCGTCCTTCACTTCCTATTCAAGATGGTAACCAAACCTAATTACAATTAAATGTAATTAACGCAGTGGACCAAATTCCCCTTTCTTTGCTGATGCTTCTTTTCTCAACTTTGTATCTGCGTTATTATCCTGCCAAAAAATCAAGTTCCCAGTTAATATGATTTTTCAAAACTAATTCTCTTAATTAACTATATAATTAGTATAAATTAATTACGCTAAAAACTGTTTTGCCGAACTGTTTTATTCCCTTCCTCTTAGTAACAGCTTGTACCATTCTCATCTTGGATTTCATCTCGGTTTTTTTTTCTATCTGTAGTTCGAACTAGAAGCTCTCCTCCATTAGAGCGACGTCGCACCTCCCTGAGCCAACCGGAAACCGATCTGTCTTCACCAAAGGATGCGGCCGACCCCGCTCCCCGTTTGCCTGAAGTGGCTCGCCCCTCAGCTCCTACGTTTGATCCAGACCCTCAATAACTATCGCCAGTCTCGAGAAGGACAGAGGCCACCAGGATGCTCCATACCCGATCGTAGCGGGTCAATCTCACGAGCTCGAGATGCAGAACCATATTTTATTTAGAAGTATTATGATTGGATCTAAGGATTTTGAGATCTAGATGGAAGAAATGGGGAACTTCATGTCGTTAATTTTTATTTGGTGGCGGCTATCGTTATGGTTGAATCTGAGTGAAAATTTAGGGTTGTGGAAAAGGCATGATATTTATATAGGAGGCCAATTATTATAAAAATATTATATAGCGAAACTTCGTCGTGAAGTAACAAGTGAAAGTAGCCATAATCAACTTCTGTTATCTGATAAAAAAACTAATCCTAGCATAGAAAAATATTCCGGACCCAATGGGACAAGTTTCGTCGAATTCCGACATTATTTGAAAAAAAATCCTTTATAAAACCAGAAATAAACACGCGTTTAAATTTTCCACGATCACTGAATAAATTCGATCAACTTGAAACTTTGAAATCCTAAAATAATTAATCAATACGAACCCAACGGCACTAGTGTCGTTGCATTCTGAGACTGTTTTCCCGGTAGGCTATTTTTACGCGCACCGCAATGCCATTTTGGGCACCAAATTAGCCGGTCACCAAAAATAAAAAACTATATACCTATCCCGACAATAATTGACGATACGAACTCAACGGAATTGGTTTTGCAGCCTAATTCGATCGTCTATTCAAGTTATACCCAAATAACCCTTTATTAAATTAATTACGCGCAATAGAAATTGAACGGGCGTTTATGGCTACCGTGGTGACATACGACATCAGTTTGCCATGCAATTCAATACCATATAATAGTTTAATGATACGGTTCCAATGAAACTAATTTCGTCGAAATCTGAGTCCGTTTGCAAAATGGCTATTTTAACACGTATATTTTAATAACGATTTTCCATGGCGACTATTTAAAAATTTGATTTGGCCATTACTAACAAACTATAACACGAAATCTGAATTTTTCTCTTTCATATGAAAAGTACAATCAATATGGCTCCAACGTTTATTGTTTCGCAGAAGTCCGACTTATATCGGATCCTGTATACTCAATTGAAGTCCAAACTCCATATTACGAACTACCGCACGATTTCGAGCTCGTTTTATATTATAAATAAATTTAACGTCCAAACTTCCTTTTAAATAATGAATTAAATATTAAAATCCATAAATACTCCAAATATAATATTTAAAATAATAAAATAAAATATTTGACAGTCAAAATACGGGTCGTTACAGCCTAGATCTGAGATGAAATGTTTTTTGTTTCATTGTTTTATATATTTTTGCAATTAAACCAATTCGTTGTAATATTGGTTTACATTTTGTTTTGGCCACATAACGGCCCATTGCATTTTTTATTATAAATGCATTAATTGTGGTTGTTATGATAATATCATAAATGCATTAAATGCTTTGGTTGTGGAAATTAAGTAATTCAGCTTGTTTCTATTAGGAATAAGAAAAGATTTTATTTATTTAATGCATTTATGTTTAATAGATACATATATTTTATATGTATGGCGCATGTGAAAGATATGCTACACTTTCATGTTTCAGTCAGCATAAAATAAAAGGAGCAATAGTTTGCATGTTTATCTAAACTACATCATTTATGGCTTAGTTAAGTATTCCAATAATAAGCCAAAGGAAAAATGTCATAGTAGCATTTTATGTAGCTATACTATGGTCAGATATACATCATAGCTATTATTATGTTCATTAATGTTATTTAACACATTTGCTATGTCATTTATATGTAATTTTTATGTAGCATTAATTCTGGCATTAATTTATGACATTCTTTTTATGTAATTATTTATGATGCATTGTATCATATTTATTAAGGAAATGACTATCATATGTGAATAAAAGAAAATCTAGAGGATTTTCTTTCGTTTAAAATATACAATAATAATATGTGAATAATAATAAAACGTGAAGTTTTATTACAATAATTTTAGAACATATCATATTTCCAGAAGAATTTTTTTTATTGTTTCTTTGGAAAAACTTTTATAAAGAAAATATGCATTCGAAAGATCATATTATGTTAAGATCTAAATATTGATCTTAATTCTGCACACCGGAAGTGAATGCAAATTTTTTTTTGTCATTACATGAAAATTTAGAACCTGCAACTTCTAAAAAGGTAAGAAGCAATTTTGATATAAAAAGAAAGATCTAAAAGATCTTTATATGGGTTGTATATTTTGAATCAAAAAAAATATGGAATTTTTTATGTTTGTAAATTTAATATATAAATTTACAAGTTTTTCAAATCACTCATATTGAAGAATGAGAAAAAAAATTGAATATGAGACATGTAGTTTATTTTTGTTTATAGTTGTGAATTTTATGTACAGATCTGTAAATTTTTGAACCATTCATGTTAGAGAATGTAAAATGTTGATTATGTGATTGATAAATATATTATATTACCTTATTGTCATAAATGCATTAAATGTTAGAGAATGCATTGTTATGATAATATATTATATTACCTTATTTTCATAAATGCATTAGTTATTGTTAGTTAATTGATATATGTTTGTATTTGGAATAAGAATAAACATATGCATTGCTATTCGATGTATTTAGCTAGTAATAACTAATGTTATGGAAGAAAGGATAGAACCACAACCTGAAGTTGTGCAAAGAAAATATTCATACTGGAAGTTGTATAACTCAAAGTCTTGGACCTGAAGTCTTGAATTATATATTTATATATATATATATATGTATATATATATATATATATATATTTGTGTATATGTATATATATATATATATAAACATTTTTGATCAAGTATACAAGATTGAAATCTTGTCAATTAGCAAAATGTAAAAGCTTCTAAATTAAAAGTATGTTAAAAGATTGAGAACCAGAAGTTCATCATAAATTTATAAAATTGATATACATGTGTATATATATGCATAGGAACTCGAAGTTCCTCAATCAATGAATTTGAAACACTTCATACTTTGCCTGAAGCTTTATTCAAACCGTAACATTACACTTCTTAAAGAAGTTAAATCATTTTTTTTACAACCACCTATTAATTTAATACAATCAACATATGTATAGCAGTATTATGTATTGTACAGAGTTTCCCACAACATATAGGCCTTCAAAACACAAGGAAAAAATTTACATTATAAAGAATGAATTACAAATTACAAGAGACCAGAAGGTTCAGGCAATGGCTCGAACCTATGATCAAACACGGGGCTATGGTCAAAATTATCCTCGACATTATGTAGCCAACTCATGTTATTTGGGTCCTCTTCCTTGAGTATTAAGGCGTCATACATCAAAATTCCATTTAATAAATCAAGCTCATCCAAATCTATATTGATAAAGTCCAGAGATTTGATAGGCACTGGTACAGAATCAACAGTGTTTGAAAATGCAATGTTGCTTCTGGAATCCGAAGAAACAGTTGAAGGTGGGACGAGTTGGTCGGGCTTGCAGGCAAGGGTCGGTTTAGTCGACGTGGATCGGATGCTTTGAGGGAAGAGAGACGAAATACGAAGGGCGTTCATGCCTTGACGGATTTCCATGTGCCTCAACGCCATATCAATTTATTTTTTGATATATTCCTTCCAAATCCAGTACTATTGGTCCCAGAAACAGGCTTTGCTTGCCTGTGTAAACCATTATCCAAAGAAAGTTCATGGCCATTACTTCCATGCGATTTATTAATACTTCCTTTTGGTGAGTCTTCTGGAAATTTCCCCCGACTCCCAATTAGAGAAGCGTAGTTTCTTTTGTTCAATCCAGCAGGACACCATTTTGCACTGCCACATCATTTCCAGAATTTGAACGCAAAGTCAATGCCACACCCGAACGAGTCTGACCTGCTGAAACAGATCTTGGTGCAAGTTGTGTCCTTAAATTTGGCGGAGCATCTGTAGGGAAATTGGGGAGATCAACTGGTTTAACTGCAACATGAGGTCGTGGGCTTGGAGAGCTTGAACGTGAATTTGCAGATGGAGCTCGATTGATGGTCGGGATTCGACTAGCTGATGACGTGGGTCGTCTGATAGGAGTAGAAGATCTAGAAGTTAAATCATATGCGACAATAATAACGCATCCAAAGATTGCACAATTTTCAAAATGAGTTCTATCTTGCTTATATATTTATATTTACATATTGTATTGAAGAATAAATCTTAACAACTCGAAGTTGTTATATATTTTATTTGAACCAGAAGTTCAACACAATGGAACCAGAAGTTCAATACAGTGGAACTAGAAGTTCAATACAGTTGAACCAGAAGTTCAGTATAGTTTAACAAACTTGAAATTTTTTATATTTTATTTGAACCAAAAGTTCAATTTAGATTAACAACTTGAAGTTGTTCATATAGTTCATTTGAACCAGAAGTTCAATACAGTTCCAAATCAGATATTTTGGATATTATGATGCGATCGTTAAGATTCGCATTGACATTGCTTGATAAGCAAAAATTAATGATTGGACCTTATGAACAATTTATTCTAAAATAGGTAACTCGAATAAGAAAGAATACGCAAATCAATTACATATGAAATACGTGGACGCACATATATACACATATTTAATTAACAACTTGAAGTTGTCATGAGCTCATATTATAAATTATGCATATACTATTTAATATTTCAGAAAGTCGATTGACATCAATATTGATTGACCTGAAGTCATGTGCATATTCAAATGCTAGAAAATTCCTCCAAGTCATCAGATCAATGAAAGGGAATAAGCAATTCAATATGAATGCATCTTATCAACTAATAAGAGCATCCTCCTACAGTTGAAATACATCTAATGTATTTGCTAGCTATGATGCTATAATGGATCAAAAATGAATCCAAAGTAGGTTTATTATTTAAAGTGACAAGTTTTGTCAACATTGAGGGGGAGGATAAAGGAATCATCGATGTTAAATATTTGCTAACACATAGAATTATGCAAAGTATTAAGTAACTTGCATAATTTATCAATTATATCCCCAATAGACTTTCTCCAATATACATTTGAATTCCCGAAGGATCAAAAGATGTAAATCACAGCTAAAAATGTGGTATAAAAATTAGTTCAAAATATCTTTGGAGTAAGTCATAAAGATGCAAAATAAAGGAGGTGAGTGTTCCTGAAGAAACATGAAAGGTGCTTTGAAAGAAACCCATGACATGATTGTCAAAATAACCCCAGAAGTGGTTTAGGTACCTAAAGCATGATAAGTTTTGAGATCTCAATAAATTATGTATAGAACTGAAAAGAAATAATCATCGATGATAAATTAATAAATAATAAAGCGCTTATATTTATAAATGGATTAAAAATCCCAAATAAGAGAGAAACATGATTGGCCATCATGAAATTCTCCAAAATAAGATATATGGACCTGTAGTCCATAAGATATGAACCTGTAGTTCATAAGATAAAAATAGAAATATATATAATGACAAAAACACACAGAAGTTACAGAAGCACCATAGAGTGTCAACAACATGGTAAGTTCCATGAGCATTGTATTTTCATAGAAAATTGAATTGATTAAAGTGATGAAAGTGTTTAAAACACTTACAATACCCTGAAGGTTTAAATGATGAAAGTATACAAATTCCAGAAGAATTTAAATAACTTTGGTAGTGATAAAGAGCAAGAAATGTATATTACAACATTCTTTTAAGTATTGTTGTGATGAAAATCTTGAAATAACTCATGATGAGTAGATCACTTTCTGCTTTCAAGAATTGTTGCAAAAAACTCTTCATATCCATTGAAGTGGTAGTTGAGATATGCAAAACTTATTATAATATATAAGTTCCTGAAAAACATAAATAACATTTGTTATTATAAAGAATACCAAGAACATGGATGATAGATTGCAACATTCTTTTAAGTATTGTTGTAATGAAAATCTTGATATACTTCAAGGTGAGTAGATTGCTTCCTGCTTAGTGTTGTTGTAATGAAAATCTTGATATACTTCATTCTTCTAAGTATTTTTGTAATGAAAATCTTGATATACTTCAAGATGAGTAGATTACTTCCTGCTTAGTAATGAAAGTTGTCTTATTCATCAAATATGTATTGTAACATGCAAGTCCGATTGAAACAGAAAATTATAAGCACCTGAAGTGTATTCATAAATGAATATTAGTATCATACAAATCACAAAAGGGAGGCGTTTCAAATAAGAAAGCATGCGTGAAGCATGGAAATACACATGAAGTTTTAAAAGAAAAACTTCATTAAGAAGTATTTGTAAGCAATTTGAGTTATTGAAAGAAGAATACGAATTCAGAGGAAATTATTAAATCAGGGGGAGCATCGATAAGTATGATATAATGCACTCTTTTTCCTTAACTAAGTTTTTCCCCACTGGGTTTTCTTAGTAAGGTTTTAATGAGGTATGGGTCATGATCTAGAAGTATAAACCCAAAAGTAACATACAAAAATAAGTTACAACATACTCTTTTTCCTTATTTAAGTTTTTTCCCACTGGGTTTTTCTTATTAAGGTTTTAACGAGGCATAACATTGATCTAGAAATACCATACTACTTTTAACGTAGTAAATATGACATTTTATATTGTATGCTTTTTTCCTTCACTAAGATTTTTCCCATCGGGTTTTCTTAGAAAGGTTTTAACGAGGCAACATTTTGATCCATAAGTATCAAACATCTATTGATGCAGTAAACTATTACTTATGAAGACAAGGCAATTTGCATGGATCAAATTCAAGTGAATTATATCAAGGCTGATAGGATGGAGCAAATTTCTTCTAAATTTCTCTTCACACATGAATAAAAGGATAACAAGAATGAGGAGAAACAAATTCAGTTCAAGAAAAGCGGGTAGATCTGTTCTCAAAGGCGATTTTAAAATCAACATTCCAAAAGATGATGTACAAAATTGGCACGCATCGACTACATCAATAGACTAATTGAATAATGAGTTATAAACATGGGGCATATAAAATTATGCTATAATGTACTCTTTTCCTTTACTAATATTTTTCCCACTGGTTTATTGTTAGTATGGTTTTTAATGAGGCATTATCTTGATCCTGAAGTATCAACCCTTACGGTAACATTGTAAAACATGTTGTTGGATCTTGAATAACCCTAGAGGGGGGTGAATAGGGTTTTTCATAGTTTTTCGCTGAGTTAAAAATCTAACAAGATATTAAGTAATAAACAGATCACAGAATACAGCAGAAATAAAAATCAGAAAGGAAATATCACATAGAGATACCCAACTTCGGCAAAATCCTGCCTACTGCTGCATTCCTAAGGTTTCTACTATGAGTTAATAACAGATACCGCTTACAGAAACTGTAAACTCGCACTCCCTACTCATGTACTAACCCTACGCTCAAAACCCTAAACTGATCGATATCCCCTAGACCAGATTTTCCAGTATTACAAACCCGTAACGCGTAACCCTAGTTTTTACAGACTCTAGTAAACTGCCAGTTAAACTCCTAACTGGATCCTAGAATTTTACAGACTCTAGAACTGATAGTTGGACTACAGATGGAAAAACAAAAAGAAACTAAACAATACAAAATAAACTAAGAAAACCCTAGGAGTTAAGAACAAAGGTTATCCCCTTTTATATTGAACTAGGCTTAGTCCAACTCCAAATAGGTCGGCCCGCTCAACATTTCATTTGCCCGATGCTTTCCTCTTTTGCTCTGGAAGTTAAAAATGGCAGCCTCGATTGAAATGAGAATCAGGGTTTCTTTGAAATCCTCTAAATTGAATCGATCTCTTGATGAAATGAAGTTCTCTGATGCTCGACTTCTCTGTTGGTTTCTAATGCTTGGATTTGGGATTCGCTCGATTGAAAAACGATTGAAAATTTTGGGAGTTCTCTGTATTATCTCTTCGAATTTCTTTTGAGTTGTTTGTTGTTTCAATAAGGCCAGTGATGAATTGGTGTGGGTACTTACAGGATTTAGGAAACCCTAAATCGACACTCTAATTTCGTGATAAATGGCTTGGCCCTGATTGATTGCGTGTTTCCTTTTTGATTTCCTCTGCTTTGAAAATGTTATTCTTGGTTTAAAAAGCTGCGTGATTTCCTTGATGAAATTAAACATGAAATTGATCTTTGATTCAAAACTGGAAAGTATTGATTCAATTTTCTAAAAAAAAATGTCTCACAAAAATACTTGTTTTGCCAAACAGTTGTCATTGATTAAATTCTTGATTTGCTTGATTTATTGGCATTGAAAAAGCTTGTGTGATTACACTTGATTGCTTTGCTTGAAAGGTTCGGTCTTGGATGAAATTTGAATTGTTGCCTGAAAAGAAAGATCGATTTCTGGAAATATATTTCTTCTTGCCATAATTTATCCCAATAAAATTTTTGGATGATTTTTGTCAAACTGATTGTGTATATCTGCATGCTGAACTGAAATTTCTTCCTATAAAAATGATCACTTTTGGAAAACAGGATATATGATTTATTGCCCCTTGATTGAATGCTCTGTAATTTCTGGATAAATGCTTTCCAAAGATTTTCTCCCTTGTTTATTCTTGAATGTTGAAACCCACTTATCCACCTGTATGTGAATTCTGCAATTGATTTTGTACTTGCCAAAACTAGAAATAATATTGTTGGTTTCAGGAAACATTTTAAGGACTTGCCAAAAACTGATTTCCCATTTATAAAATTAGTCACACTTGCATGATTTATTCTCAAACTTAATATCAGCTTTCTGGGCATTTGTTTTCGCCTACTTGAAATGATTTGTTTACCTTCACCATTGTTCACTTATCATGACTATGGGCTATCATGGACTTGCTTGATAACTTGTATTACTCCATGAATTTCTATGATCATTCTATACGCATGAATTTGGTTTGCTGAATCACCATGTATACATGTCCCATTTTATCACCTTGATTTGAACTAGAAAACATGCTGCACTCAACACATATTGTAGTTGTGATACTAAATTTGTGCAAATACACATTTGTCACATTGATCTCACTGCATCTATACTTAAAGGCTTTGAGGCTCTGACTTGATGATTTGTGCATATCTACTTTCATGTTGTACTGAAAATAAAATTTTCTTGAATTTGTCACATTGACCATTAACATATTGAGGTGTACTTTCTTTTCATACACGTTGCATGATCGTTTGAACTTGTTAAACCATGCATGAACTATTGTGCACCATGTAATATGATCTGCATGCTCCATTGCCATACTTGAATGCTTGAGTTGAACCCATTTGAGCATGTGTTTGCTGAAGTGTTTGTCATGTATACTTGCATGTAGCTTTAACCCAAAAAAATGACTTGACTTGATCATTTGCTTGTTCTTCTTGCATTTGTGATGGACTGCCCTTGTTGACTAACTTGAAATTTGTCTGACCTGAGCACTATGTACCATCCTACCATGTCATGCTTGCACCACTTGTCCATTTGTTTGTCTTTGTTACCTCATTGCTTGGCTTGATCACTTTGACTGTGCACACAATGTAGAACTGAATCACTATGCTTTGTTACGACCATATGCATTAATCATTGCTGTGTGAACTTGGTGCTAGCTTCACCACTGTCTCGACCACTTGATCCATACAGTATTGGCTCTCATGTTTGACTTGTTCATACTGATGTGTACTCTAGTATTACTTCATACATGCACGACTGTCCCTTGTACACATTTCAGTCCATCAGAAAGATTTATGCTACCTTGACTTGTACATGGCTCGACCATGCTTGTATTTTCACTTGTGCTTGTGCTTGATGTACTTTCACTTGCACTGGGTTGAGTTGGTCCATGTGGCTACTCCTCAGTTGCACACTGGATTGGCGAGACAGTGCACACGTGTATATATACAAATGTGTATATGCAGCCATTCAATATTATTTTCTATCCCTGTACATATACAATATGTCTGCCTTGTGGTATTTACAGTGTTTCACTGTGAATATCACAAGCTGTCTAGGCATAGAAAAATTAGATCAAGTCATGAAAAATGATGAGAAACACACCAGAAATCTGAGGCAAATAAAATTTTAAAATTAAAATTTATATTCGCGCGTATACAGTTTTATTTCTATTGCAATGTACTATGTGTGTGTTTCATGTGACAGGAAGCAGAAGATGAATGGACTGACAGTGAGCTGTGAAGGCAGAAGATAGTAAAGACAACAATAAGAGTGTGTGTATATGTCAATGAATGTATAAATGAAATTGCATAGAGTGACAGAGTGTTGTAGTGAGGGGATATGTATATAATGAGAGAATTGTACTGATGTTTGTATTAAACAAATTTGATTGAAATAAAATATTATTTCATTGTATTCAAACAAATTTGTCTATTGTATACTGTTTATTTACAATTACAAATTCATGTGAAGTGTTTAAATAGTGGAGTTACAAATAGTTGTACTCTTTGAATGTTTTAAATATAATATTTATATTTAAATAAAATACTATATGAACATATGAATGTCTGTACAATCGTACTCTATTTAAATATAAATATTATATTCCTGTCTGTGATGTATATATAGAACAATATAGTAACAAACACATTTAAAATAATATTTATTTAGTTGTTACCATCAAACAAAAATCATATAATTTTGTAAACAACAACGTCATATACAACAATCTCCCTCTTTTGATGATGACAAACAAATAAAAGATTTTGAGCACAATAAATGTGTTTGACAGTGAATATTGAACTTCCCCTATTTTTTAGCTCCCCCTACAACATAAAACTCCCCCTATAACTGTGCATGAGTGAAATGAAATGAATAATAATGAATTTTCAAAATTAATAATATTTATAAAATATTCACTCATAAATCAAAATCTCAACCCATTCTCCCCCTTTTGTTATCATCAAAAGGATTCAGAATTTAAAATATCGATGAAAAATGACTAGAAAATATGATTTTAGATTAAGAGGAAGAACAGTTATCATAAATCTCAATCAGTCAAACAAAAATCGTAATAAACTAAGAACAGGTGGCATATTTCACATTGTAGAGAATGACAGATTTACGATGAATTTTATATAAATAGAGAGAGTTATAAAAACATATATTTCCAAAAAAAAAAAAATTTAAGCACAAAAATAGTGATGGATTTGGACTATAAGTAATAATTTAGTTTAAGTGACAAAATCGTATAATCTCAAATCTCAATAGCTATCAATAAACAAATCATAAGATTTCAACACATTTCACAGATTAGAAAGATATATTGATATGCTGGTTTTTAAACACGAAGGAGAATTTCAAATTAATTTCAATTTATAGCACATTATTCCCTCTTCTTTAAATTTTTTTTAAGAGCTCACTGACCACGCATAACCAGAGCTTGGATTTTTAAATGAGGTCAGTCGTAACTTAAATTATAAGTTGTCTCTTAATCATGCATGACCAGAGCTTGGATTTTTAAATGAGGTTAGAGACACACTTATATATTTATCATTTCAGCTTTAAAAGAAAAAAAAAACCTTGGAATATAACACCAATATGGATGATAGAAATGTGGTAGGTACAGAAATGGACTGTGAAATAAAATTCTAAATTAATTATATTATGAAATATGCACGACTACACCGGGATCATTGAAAATTTTTAGTTATCACTAATTCTGAATAGTAATATAACCACAATTATTTTCACTGTTTATCCAAAAAGATTTTAAAAATATTAACTCTCCACATTAATAATAAAAATATAATGGATGACAGAATGATGATAGATAAAGAAGATAGTCGTGAAATAATTGTCAATTCAAAGATATTATAATAAATATTCAACCATCATGAAAATACAAATAAAATCTCCTCTTGTTGTGAAATGTACTGTAGTCACAATTCATCACAATTTCAAAAACTGATAATAATTTTGTAGAATTAAAAATATTGTTCAACTTGGATATTGATTTCAATTTCTGAATGAATAACCAATAAATAATTTTAAAATTGAAAATCAATTACAAGAGGAAAGTGAAAAGGTCTATACAAAGAAAGAGGGAATAAGAATATATACAAAGATTCAGCACTTCTGATAACAATTGGTGTCCCTATTAATGAGAATTGTAACAAGACACAGGAGACATACAAGAGTATCACAGATAAAAGAAATTTAATCACAAGGCCCAAGCAGACAAGATGACAAATTTGGCACATTAATCAGAGTTGTAGACAAGAACAAGCATTAATTTGAAAACCAGTATCAGAGCAGCAAACAGATCATAAACAAGCAATTTCCAAAATATTTTCAAAAACGATTTCAGAGCAGCACAAGAAATCAGTTATGAATCAGACTTGTCAGAAAATGTTTCACAGAAGTTTCAGATGATTCATGATCCCAAATTTAAAAATATTGTTTATTTTAAATCTTTTGAAGGAATATGAAAATTTCAGAATTTAATGAATCAATCACACTAGATTATTAATTTCAGGTTTAAGATATGTGTGTGATTCAATAAATCAATAATTTCAAATGATTTTAACCAAATAGATATTCACATCAATTAGTCATGAAATAACAGTGAGTTTTTAAGACCAAATTTTCAAGGAGTTTTCACAAGCAATTTTTGACAAGTACAAGAGTAGTTTCAGATCATTTACATTAGACTTGAGAAATATTCATGATCCAGAAAATTAAAATAGTTTATTTGAAATCGCTTGAATCCCCCCATACAACGGTGGCAAGGGTAATCTTTGGAATATAACACATAAACAGATAACAGCAGAGCAAAAATAAATAAATACACCAAATAATTCACAACAGAATACAAGTCAAGTTTTGGGATATAATGAATTAGTCACACAAAGTTGATAATTTCAAATTTAGGAGGTGTGTAAAATTCAAAATATCAAAAATTTCAGATGATTTCAAACAAAACTGATTTCAACCATAAAATGATCATGAATAAAGATGAATTTCACGATGTATCACTGATACAAGACAAAAACATAATATCCAAGCCAATCTGAAAAATAATGAAATTATCACAACTGATAATTAACAGAGTGCTGTAATGAGGATTACATTTCAAGCTTTTCTAAAATGGATTAGAAGAAAATCAAAAACAGCAGAGGTGTGTGAAATTTCATTAAATATTCGGATCTTCAAAAATTTAGAATTTGAATCAACAGTGTTCAAGATATGACAAGAATACATCAACGCTGTTATGAATTCATAAAATAGAAAACAAACTTCAAAACAGTTGCACATATTTACAAAAATAAATTCAAGATCTGGAAAAGATTAGAACATCAGAGTTTTATTCAAATTGAAGCAAATTTCTAGAAAAATATGAATTCTACAATTGGAAGTTAATGAAGCCTAGAAAAATATAGCAGCGATAAATCAAGTCAAAAAAATGAAGAAAAATAGATGGGGTAGAGGAAGGAATAAACACAGAAAATAATATATTTACAAAGATGAGTTTAGAGGTCATACCTGAAATTGATGTACACTAGTATCTCTAACTCATCAGGTTTGGCTAAGGATCTGAAAACGATTCAATGATATAAAGTTGTTTAAATCCAATTTCTCTTTGGCAAAGCAGCTCCTCAGCCTTCTCCAGCACCTAACAATTTACAGGATCTAGTGGTCTAACAAAGTTTGTAAAACCACTCACAGCTGCATTCATATGTTTTGGTACCCAGACTTGTTTATATAACAAACCATTAATTTACTTTCGTACCCTTAGGAACCCAAATCTGTTTGATCTTGATGAATCCTGTTTTCTTTTTTGGGATCCAAGAATGTTTAAATGGTTTATTATAAAACGATTTCTCATCACAATTTCTATTCAAAACATATTTAAAAATTTTAGAGTTCAAATTTTCAAAGCAGTTCTTTCCAAAGCAGTTTGAGGGATTTTTCAAACCATTTGAATTTTGTTTTCCAAAAACATCATTTTTTCCGAAGCCAGAACCAGATTTATTTCCAATAGAAACTTGGTTTTGTAACAGCATATTCAATGATTTTTCCCCATTAGAAAATTTATCCAAAGTTGATTCTAATCATTGAATTTTGGATTTTAGATCGCTATTTTCTTTTAATAAATTTGAGAAATTATTTATAGCGATCTTCTGTTCAGAATTGGACTATTGCAAAACCAAATTATCATTTTCAGGCAATTTACTTTTGGCCTGGGATTCGGAAATTTAAAGTTTAAAATGATTTTGTTTTTCAGATTCAAGTTTTTCAAAGGTTTTGAATTTTTCAGTCTCAATTTCAAGCTCTTTCAAAATTAGATCTGTTTTCAACAAACTATTACTTTCAGCAATATCAAGTTTGGAATTTTTGGTATCCTTAAAATTTATAAATTCCTTTTGTAAACAATTGTTTGCATCTTTCAACTCAATCTCGTTATCTTTTAAAATTAGAATTACTTCTTCAAGCCTTTGAATGTTATTATTGAGATGAGCGAGATCTGTTTTTAATTTCAAACAATTTTTACAATCAGAATTTTCAAATTTCATGACATTTTCAAATTTTAATTCCAAACATTGATTTTTGCTAGTCAACTCAAGATTATTAGATTTTAAAGATTTATTTTTCAATTGGAGTTTATCAACAGATTTAGTAAAATCAGCACAAAAATAAACTAAATCTTTGTATGAAATTTTTTTTGTCTCATTATCTGTTGAATCTTCATCAGCTGATCCTTCTGAGTTATCTTCTGTAAAACTTGTAAAGCATATATCTGAAGTTGATTTGTCATTCTAGGGTTTTGAGCAGTCGTCGGACTTTCCATACAGTGTGCTGAGAGTTTTCCAAATATCATGCGCAGTTAAACAATGAGAGATAAATTTTAATTGATCACTACCAAGAAAAGAATAAATAATATGCATAACATGAGAATTTAAAACTTTATTCCTCTTATCTAATATATCTTCCAAATTTTCAATATTATTCCAATATTCAAAATTAATAGATTTTAAATATAATTCAAAATTTGATCTCCAAATTAAAAAATCTGTCCGATTGAAATAATTGGAATATCACTGGACTGACTCTCAGAAGAGTGACAACTAGGATGACCCATGACTCTAGAGTTAACAGAATACCTGCTCTGATACCACTTGTTGGATCTAGAATAACCCTAGAGGGGGGTAAATAGGGTTTTTCACAGTTTTTCGCTGAGTTAAAAGTCTGATAGGATATTAAATAATAAACATACCACAGAATACAGCAGAAATAAAAAGCAGAAAGGAAATAACACATAGAGATACCCAGCTTCGGCAAAATCCTGCATACTGTTGCATTCCTAAGGTTTCTACTAGGAGTTAATAACAGATACCGCTTACAGACACTGTAAACTCGCACTCCCTGCTCCTGTACTAACCCTACGCTCAAAACCCTAAACTTACCGATATCCCCTCGACTAGATTTTCCCGTATTACAAACCCGTAACACGTAACCCTAGTTTTTACAAACTCTAGTAAACTGACAGTTAAACTCCTAACTGGATCCTAGAATTTTACAAACTTTAGAACTGATAGTTGGATTACAGATGAAAAAACAAAAAGAAACTAAACAATACAAAATAAAATAAACTAAGAAAGCCCTAGGAGTTAAGAACAAAGGGTTATCCCCTTTTATATTGAACTAGGCTTAGTCCAACTCCAAATAGGTCGGCTCGCTCAACATTTCATTTGCCCGATGCTTTCCTCTTTTGCTCTGGAAGTTAAAAATGACGGCCTCGATTGAATTTAGAATTAGGGTTTCTCTGAAATCCTCTAAATCGAATTGATCTCTTGATGAAATGAAGTTCTCTGATGCTCGACTTCTCAATTGGTTTCTGATGCTTGGAATTGGGATTTGCTCGATCGAAAACGATTGAGAAATTTGTGAGTTCTCTGTACTATCTCTTTGAATTTCTTTTGAGTTGTTTGTTGTTTCAATAAGGCCAGTGATGAATTGGTGCGGACATTTGCAAGATTTAGGAAACCCTAAATCGACACTCTGATTTCATGATAAATGGCTTGGCCCTGATTGATTGCATGTTTCCTTTTTGATTTCCTCTGCTTTGAAAATGTTATTCTCGATTTAAAAGGCTGCGTGATTTCCTTGATGAAATTAAACATGAAATTGATCTTTGATTCAAAACTTGAAAGTATTGATTCTATTTTCTGGAAAAAAATGTCCCACAAAAATACTTGTTTTGCCAAACAGTTGCCATTGATTAAATTCCTGATTTGCTTGATTTATTGACATTGAAAAAGCTTGCGTGATTACACTTGATTGCCTTTCTTGAAAGGTTCGGTCTTGGATGAAATTTGAATTGTTGCCAGAAAAGAAAGATCGATTTCTGGAAATATATTTCTTCTTGCCATAATTTGTCCCAATAAAATCTTTGAATGATTTTTGCCAAACTGATTGTGTATATCTGCTTGCTGAATCGAAATTCCTTGCTATAAAAATGATCAATTCTGGAAAATAGGATATATGATTTATTGCCCCATGATTGACTGCTCTGTAATTTCCGGATAAATGCTTTCCAAAGATTTTCTCCCTTGTTTATTCTTGAATGTTGAAACCCACTTATCCACCTGTATGTGAATTCTACAATTGATTTTATACTTGCCAAAACTGGAAATAATATTTTTGGTTTCAGGAAACATTTTGAGGACTTGCCAAAACATATCTTCTAACATGCATGACATATTTGTTTACAAAATATGTTTTTTATTTTAAATGACATATTTATTATAAAATATGTTTTCTCCTCTGAATGACATATTTATTATAAAATGACAATTTTAACTAAATTGATAATTTAATCCTAACATGACATTTTTATCTAAAATGACATCTTTATTCTATCGCAACATTTTATGCAAAAATGACATTTTATTTCTAACGCAACATTTTATAACAAAAATGTTATTTTATTTCGAACGCAACACTTTATAACAAAAACGTTATTTTATTTCTAATGTAAACAATTCTAATGAAAATGACATGTTTAATCTAAATAAACATTTTTAATAAAAATGACATGTTTAATCTAAATAAACATTTCTAATAAAAATGTTATCTTTTATCTAAATAAACATTTCCTAACAAAAATGTTATCTTTAATCTAAATAAACATCTCCTAACAAAATTGTTATCTTTAATGTTAACATAACATGATTTAATAAAAATGATATTCAAATGTTGACATAAAAAGATTCTTTTTATTTCTAATCTAACATTAAAAATGACCTTTTAGTGATAAACATGCTTTTAACATGATTTTCTTTATTTCTAATCTAACATAATAGATGACTTTTTAATGTTATACATGTTTTCAACATGATTTCCTTTATTAACATCTTTTTTTCAAAACAATGAATATATTGTGTACTCATGCATATAATAAAAATGTGATTTCTAATGTATGAGCATTTTTCAAACGATGAATATTTTATTTACATATATAATGACATGTTTAATCTAAATAAACATTTCTAATAAAAATGACATGTTTTGTTTACAAGGTATGAATACAACAAAATGACACATTTTGTTTACAAAGTATGCATACAACTAAATGACATATCTTTAATAAATGACGTTCTTTTAATAACATGGCATTAATGACATTTTCTAATAACATGGCATTCCTAATAAATGACATTTTCTAATAACATGGCATTTCTAATAAATGACATTTTCTAATAACATGGCATTTCTAATAAATGACATTTCTAATATGATGACATTTTTAAAAGATATATTCTTTTATTTCAACAATGAATATTTTCTACTAACAAAAATAAAACTAACAAATGAATATTTTTGTTCTAAACTGAAATGGTAAAGACAATATTTTAATGATCAACATATATTTTGATCAAACAATCCATCACGACCAAGTAAAATCAATTTCAATTTTTCACAACACCTATATGTGTTTTATATAGCATATATATTTTATCACAATCAAATTCAATTCAATTATTATTATTTTTTAAATCGAGAAATCTCACATAAAATGATATGTTTATGTGACAATTCTAGTTCACATAAAATGGATATGTTTATATGAGAATTCTAATTCACATAAAAAGGATATGTTTATGTGACAATTCTAATTCACATAAAAAGGATGTGTTTATGTGACAATTCTAATTCACATAAAAAGGATCTTTTTATATGACAATTCTAATTCACATAAAAATGATATTTTTATATTTTGTCGATTCTAATACAACAAAATTATTCCATCAAATCAACAGATTAATAAACAGCATCAAACAATTTAACTCAAATCGCATACATGTAAGAATTTCCAAAACACGATAACACTTAAATTATTTTTTAATTATTTAAATAAAAAATCTCATCGAAGGCTTTCAGAGATTGTTTATATAACGATTGTTTTTCACTAAATTAAATTGTTCATTTAATTTAGTCAAAAATCACCACTAGCTCCAAATCTGATCAAATTGGTTTCACAGCAAAGTGTTCTTCAAGGTGATTCCAATGCAAGTCGTCTCGCTCGATTCTGTTTTCATTTGTGAAAGTTACAAGCATTTCATACATAAATTAAAATATTTTAATTATTTAAAAAAATTCTAATGGCCTTTTCCTATCTCGTTCGTTACTCCAGACATCGTCCCTTTTTCAAACCCAACTTCGACCTTGCCATACCTAGAACGCATGCCAACCGGAGCCTCTTGAACCCGATCCACCATCGCCAATTAGAAGCATCACATTTAGACAAAGACTTTTGCAGTTATTTGTGTTTGAAAATATTGAGAGAGAGAGAGAAGGAATTTTTTGATTTGTTTTGGAAGATAACGGTCATGAAGAAGGTGAGTAGCGGCAGCTCATGATATGAATTAGGGTTTACATTTAATTTTTGGGTATTTATAAATTTATGTAATTCTCTTTTTATTTTATTTAATTTTTTTATAAAATTAATTGCTACTTAAATTTATTTAGAGATGAAACTTGCCATTTCCTTTCGTTTAATGCAATCAATTAATGAGGGGGAGAGAAAAATGTTTCATTTTCTTTCTTTGAATTATTTAATTAACAGGGAGAATATTATTTGCATAGAGAGAGAAACCTTTCATTTATTATCAATTTGATTTAACAAACATGTGACATAGATGCGAGTACAAACAAATGTATGATAATGTAATTTTTGTAAGCGCCACATGTGGTACGTACTATGAAGTGATAGAAAGGTATTGGCATATAATTTGAATCAGTAGATGGTTAATAAAATGAGAAATAAATTAAAGTTAACATATACGATTAATTGGATTCCCCATTAGGATGCAGCATATCAGTGAAATTAACAAACATCATGATACAAGTATAAATACAGCCAATGTTTAAAGCATGTGTTTAAATTCTTCCTCTTTTAACTTTTAAAGAAAAGAAATTATTTGGTATTATCAAAATTGAAATAAATAATAAATTTTATACGAAAACATGAATGCAGATTTAACTATATATAATACAAATCGCATAATTACAACCATCAGTTTTAAAATATTTTTGTGTTGACAAAACCCCTTTTATAAAATCCAAATATCTAATTGAAAATATTATGTATATATATAAACTTCCAAATCTAATGTTACACTTCGTTATGAAAGATAAAACATGGACTAATAATCAAACATTCAACTAAATAAGTATAAAGTTCAAATAAACCTTCAAGATATAATTTAATCCATTAACAAGAACATAGAATTTTAGATCTAAAAGTTAGACTCCAAATTAAATTTATAAACCAATGATCTAAAATGAGTCATTGTACTAGAACTTATATAGAATTAGTTTTTATTTAACAAAATGAAGAAAACAATATGTTACTTGAACAAGAAAGCTATTAGATCCAAACTAATTACATTTATATTGAATATTTAGAAACAAATCTATATTCACAACAAAAATTCAATTATTTGATTCATTAAATAAACAAAACAATCAGCTATTCAACATACAACGTCATCTTCATTAGCAGTCATCAATTTGAACAAGACAATGATGCATACATACAAATTAGGATAACCATATTACTTTTCAACAATAGTTTAAAGTTAGCTAGTCCAAATGTATAAACAATTTAATAATTTCCATTATTATCAATCACAATTTAACAAATTATAAATTGTTGTTTATCACAAATAAAATTTTAAATCATTCACTAATAACATCATAATTTTATTTAGAAGCCTTTTTTTAAAATTCAATAATTTAATTTAGAAATGGAATTTTTAAATTCCGAAACATTTTCTAATAAAATAAATCTTTAAATTGGTCCTGATTTTCCGGGTTGTTACACTACTGACTCATCTACATTTGTCTTAACGTATTTTATATACATGATTTCCCTTTTACCCTCGGTCGCAACACCTGAATGCTGCCGTATTTGATATCATATCACCCAGTTTAATATATAGACATATGTACAGGTATGCCCAGTTGAGACTATATCATTGTCACATCCCTTTTTATTTACCACCATTTTCTTCTGTTGTCACATCTTATTTTCACATGTTTAAATTTGTTTTGCGATCAAATTTAACCATTTGTCATTCTGGTAAGTAGGATATCTAATAAATTTTTACAAGTTTGTTTTTGCCCGTAGTAATTAATTTGTATTATGCCAATCTTAGCCCTACGTATTAATTGAATATTTTTAATTTACTGTTGCAGATTTAGGGAAGGCACCAACATTTGCATGGACAGTTAAAAACATACGTGAATCTGTACGAGTTTCATAGTAACGGCTATTTTATACGATTACTTCCTTCCATGCATTTTTATGCATTCTACTATAACTGTGTTGACTAATACTGTCTCCTTAAACTTAAAACCGTACAAATCAGCCATAACATCACATCATAAATAACATTGTTGGCCGCGGTGTGCTTCAAACTGTCAGTTTGGCTATCATACAGTTTGTGTTTGTATCCTTTTTCGCTTGTATCCACCTGGAAATACTATGTAGTTGTAATTGCGTTAATAGTTATTCCATGTAAACCGCTGCATTTATTTTGATTTTCATTATATTCTTTTCTCATAGATGTCCATTTTCCCACTTGGAATCTCCTTCATCTACTGCTCTCCAGTCCAAGATGAGAGCAGCTGCGGTAATGGTCACATCCGCCGATGTCGCCTTTCGGTATGTCATATCTTTTGTGAATTATCTGCTTACATTGAATAGTTGCACCCTGTTCAGCACCGACAGATTTTAAGTTTGTCAAAATTTCTTTGCCATAACTATCCCTCTTCACCTGTCATCATGTCATTTGGAACTTTGTTTGCATGTTCCACAGTAACACATAGTAACCAGACTTGATTCCTTTTAACACTGTTTTCCATATGTCAAAACATGGCGAAGACTCATATTACGATGTAAGCAATTTACAAAAACAAACTGGCACAAATGGTTATCGTACAAGGCATATGTAATACACAGTTCGTAAATTTTTCTACTACACTTTCCTACTTACTTTGTATTAGTCCACAAACTCTTATAAAATGATGAAATTTTCCAGACCACACAGAATGAAAACAGCACGATTGTTGATGTTACATCCACCGACAGCATCCACCCGAAAGAGCCAGAGTTGGATAGGAAAGGAAAAAAAATAAGGTATCTCTCTATTCACCTTTCACTAACCTCCTTACGACACAATCACATATTAACTGATACTATTTCTCATTGCTTTGCCTCTGTTAACAGGTGGACAGTGATACACAATAAGCTCCAACTGTTGACACACCCTCCCCAATCATCAACAATAGTCGTTCTAATGGCATCTGTATTCATGTAAGATAATTCTGCCCTTTTCCGCTTCAGTTTTTTACTTTATTTACCTAACAATCACTTCCTTTTCCTTAGTTTTTTTTTGCTGCTCTCCTTCTACATTATGTACGGTGCACCTTCCATCGAATGCAACTGCAGTTTTATACCTACTTTTAATACCTATTTCAAGCCTTACTATTTTTCAGTTTATCGTGTTAACTCAGAACGTTGAATCGCGGACCTAAGCTCCTTCCCAGCTCCATCTGCACGTAAGAATAAAAAGACCAACAGAACTGCATGACCTCAATAGCTTAGAGCACAACCAACAATGGCTTGTTCAGTTACTAAACAAACCACAGAGTAACTAGGTATGGCTTGTTCAATCATCCGTGTCTAGTTTGGACGTGGTTCGTGTCTGGTTGAGTGAACAGAGGCTGGTGGTTATAACGGCGAAGTCTTTGCCGTTATAAATTTATAACGGCAAAGTCTTTGCCATTATAAATTTATAACGGTAAAGACTTTGCCGTTATAAATTTTTAATAATAAAAAAGCATGTAAACGCTGTTTGCTGCGGTGAAAAGATGCAATAGTGGATGAAATGGGTGTTTGCTGTTTTGTAAGGTTTGTATTACATACATACATACATATATATATATATATATATATTTAAGTGGTTTGTGGCTGGTTGTGGCTGGTTTTGTATTGTTGAATACGTTGTGATTTGTTTGGATGAAAGAGAAGAAGCGAAGAAAACAGATTGTTGGTTATGGTCTTAAATTTGCTACTTTCTATGTGTGCCTCTTCATTGTTTAACTTGCGTTTTACTGACGTCTGCAGTGTTTATTTTGTTTTTTTAAATCACTCCATCTACTACATATTATGTGCTGGATCATATTGCTTTCGGTTTTCCTTTCTTGGGTGTTTCATGTATATCTACTCATGTTTTTAATTGCAAATATATATCCACATAAGAATAAGATACATAATCCATTTCTGTATGTATTATTTTATTACACACTGGCTTAAATCTACACCAGTCTCAGGTTGCAAATTGCTTATAATGCTGACGTGAATACTGCTTTTCTTTTTGTTTTCTCCCACCTCCTCTGCATGCAATCGAATATATACTTTATACAAATCAGTTCTTCTTTTCTACATGTATATAGTACCATCGTTTAGATTAGGCCACCAGCTTGCCTTTAATACCTTGGTTTTGTTCTTACTGCCTACCTGCTAATCATTGTGCTTTACTTCTACTCTTCACTTCTACTTTTCACTTCTTCTCACACAACGTTGGCATTTCCCGTTCTTCATTAAACTTATATTTTCGTATCGTATACTCATCTATTTCTTTCCAATGACATTCTACTTTGATTTGTGACAATACCTTCACATCTTCTCTAAACGTGTCCTATGCCCATGAGCAGTATAGAACCACAAACCCGTATGCGAAGCACGGGCCTCCTACTAGTTCTTATGGAAATCAAAGGAGAAACTGGATAGCCTCCATTTTTTTCGATATCTTAGGGCTTCATATCTATCGTAATCAACGACTGTGACTTGTGCTTTGTTATGTTTATTTCGGCTTTTGGCCGATCGCTAAGTTACCCAATATTGGGTTTTACTTTTTAGGCCTCTGCCCTGTTTTACTAGTTTTAAAAAAATAATGAGAGTAGCTTTTATTGAAAGCATCTCGAGATTGAGAGGAGTACCTCAAGTATGTTTTTTTTAAGTACTTCAAGTATGTGCTAACTACATACTCCCTCCAGTTCATATTAATATTATAGGTCGTTTTATGAAGTTTTTTGTTATTCAAAATATAAGACGTTTTCAATTATAATAAATTGTACATACTTTATTGACTAGCCATGAAGTAATTCTATTGGCTCATGTGGGTAGGCGGCTCCTTAGGAAATCCCAACAACCATTTTTTTGTACTTACAAATAAAGAAAGTAACTTAATTTTGTATGAAAAAAAGGAACCAACCCACCAAAAAGAAGCATTTAAATTTTTTCTTAATTCCTGTGCATATCTTTAAAACGACTTATATTATGAACCGGAGGGAGTACTTCAGATTGAATAATATATAAATGAACTTCGTGACCAAACCAACCAGAGGATTTTTAGTTGATTATCTTAACTCTCACAATATTTGCAATAATTTACCTGACCTATCATTGCTTCCCGAAGATGCAATGTACTTTATCTTTGATATTTTTATAGAATCATCCCCTTTTTAAGGTTGACTATACTTGATTTGGTTTACTTTTCTCGTGATTTGACATAGGTGACAGGCTAGACTAAAATACGTGCTTGGGCATAAGGGGGGAATTATTAATGGAGAGGTCAAGAAAATTGAAGCTCTTGGTGAAATTATTTGGCAACACTCTAAGTAAATTTCTTTTTATTATCCTTTTTTTCATGGGAATAGTTATTGGAGGAATTATTCCATTGGATGATTATTCTTTTTGAATGTTAGCTGACATTACTCTTAACATAGATCGCACTTAAAGTACTAACTAAGTTAACAAAATTTTATAAATTTATATGACAATAATAGCGATAGTAATTAAAATAAATTATCTAAGATTGTAAAAATAATCTTTGTTAATTATGTTTTATAAAAATAAATAAATTCACAAAAACTAACTAAGATTATGTTATTGTTGTTGTTGGTATATTTACTATTAAAATATATGTGAAAATTAACTAAGTTCATAGTTCTCTAGCTAGGTTTGAAACCATGATTTATTTCATTAGCCAAAATCAGAGTTTACCTACTATGATTAAAGAAGCAAATAAAAGGACGATGAGAGTTTGAAAATGGTAGATAGAGCGGTATTTTTATTGTCATCATTTAAAGATACAGGCTTTTGTTTTGGCGCCTTTGTTCGCGCAGAAGGTTTGCTCAATGACTTGTGGGACTCCAGTAATATGCAGCTTCTGAGATCGTTGAAAAGAAGGGATATGGTGCTGCAAAGGCTGATATAGTCCTGTGGAATCGTCTTGTATGTCTTACTAGCTTGTTCTCTTCCATTTCGGGTATAGTTGCATGCTTGTTCAAGGATAAAAGATCCATTGTGTACTTCTATGTTATTTATTGTTAATTCAACGACAGTAAAAACTGTGTTGATACAGTAACAGCAGATTATGAATATTAATCTGGGAATTTTTGCAAAACGAATGCAAGTAAAGTAGAACGGAGCGGAGAATATACCATCGCTGTTGATCAGAATTTTATTGGTCAGTAATCCGAGTCCAATCCGAAGTTGACTGTTTCCTTAAATCGTATTTGCGCCCCTTTCGTAACACTTAAGGGCTTCGGTGTAGATCGATTCCCAAGATAAAAAACGGATTCAACTTCGCCATGTAGTGCAGTAGGCGAAGCAACGATGAACTCAATGCAGTTGTATTTGCAGAACAGAGAGTTGGAGGAAGAAGGGCGGAAGTCAAAAAAATCGATGATCATTTGATTTTTTCGCTGCCCCTTATATAGGGTGTGAAGAGGTATTCATTCGCGAAGGGGTGCCACTGTCGAATTGCAATGGTAATGACTGCTGGAAAGGTTGCGACCCTTTACCAGCAGTTATTTCCGTTGGTAATTGCACGACTATTTAAAAAATAGTCCGTTGAACAGCGCAAGCAGGCCTAGCGGCATTCGGAGGCCCTATCCGATCACGAGA
The DNA here is from genome assembly GCA_030737875.1 of Allium sativum. Lineage (NCBI taxonomy): Eukaryota > Viridiplantae > Streptophyta > Magnoliopsida > Asparagales > Amaryllidaceae > Allium > Allium sativum. The sequence continues at coordinate 1,008,911,851 of CM060912.1, read as the reverse complement.
CCCCAAGAGCCCCAAGGACCAAGGCCCTAATTTTTGACCTTTTTAATTTAATACGAAATATATGTATGCTTTGTTCATGCTATTCCATTGTCTCTCCCTCTTCCTCTTTCTTTTGATATAACATATCAAGCTTTTGTATATATATGTAGTGAATTAAGGCATAAGTTTTTCCAATGTGGGACTTAGTGATTTTTCCAAACTTGCCAATTCCACTAATTCATTTCTAACAATCCCCCACATGAATGAGTGGTTGTCTAATCTGTTCTGATATTTTGTGGAATATTTAACATATCGGTAAAAGTAGCACAGAGGCCTTGAACTTTTCCTAGTGTTTTATCATTATAACTAACTGGCGAATCAGTGGACTAGACTGTCTTTGAACTGTAAGCCGTTTGTGTAAGTCTATAAAGATAACACATGATTAATATTCTTTAACTCCTTGGTTTTCTCTTTGTGTTCGTTTTTGCCATGAACACTGTCTTGGTTTCATGAGTGCTTGAAGAATTTGACCTTACAATTCTTCTTGAAGCAGCGCCTTCGCACTCACATAGGTGATTCTATAATGAGTATCCCGTAATACCCCCACTTGGTTCTTTATAACACCACAGTATAGACATCATTAAAAGCCATGCTTATCCTATTCTCCAAGGGGTAATGCATTGACTTATCATAGGAATGGTTTGCATTTAACAGTGCCATCTAGTTTATCTTAAAATTAGTTGTCCCTTTGAACATAGATCTTGGGATCTCCAGTCAAATAGGTGGGGTTTCCGTTTTAGAAAACTTTTAATTCATAGGTCTTAAACTCATTCCCATCGATAAGGTTTGAACTTTCTCTCTTGGCAAGCCTTTGGTTAGTGGATCCGCCATGTTATCCTTTGACCTTACATAGTCTATAGTGATAACTCCATTAGAGAGAAGTTGTCTTATGGTTTTATGTCTATGACGAATATGTCGAGACTTACCATTATACAATGTACTATTTTCCCTTCCTATAGCAGATTGACTATCACAATGTATACACATTGGAGGTACAGGTTTTTACCAATTTGGAATATCTTCCAAGAAACTCCTAAGCCAATATGCTTCTTCTGCGGCTTTATCTAGAGCAATGAACTCTGATTCCATTGTCGAACTTGCTATGCAAGTCTGTTTGGATGATTTCCAAGAGATTGCTCCATTTCCTAGTGTAAACACATATCCACTTATGGATTTTGTGTCATTTGAGCCAGTTATCCAAATGGCATCACTATATCCTTCTACTACTGAAGGATACTTCTCGTATTGTAACACATAGTTTTGTGTGTACTTTAGATATCCTAGGACGTTGATTATTGCTTTCCAGTGATGTTTGCCAGGATTACTGGTATATCTACTGAACTTGCTTATAGCGTATACAATATCAGGCCTAGTACAATTCATGACGTACATAATACTTCCTAGTATACGAGAGTATCTAAGCTGATATATTCCATCACCGGTGTTCTTTACCCAATTTTGGTTCATATCCACTGGTAATTTTTGCAATGGTTATATTATATTGTTTGAACCTTTCAAGTAATTTGGCAATGTAATGTGACTGAGATAATGCATATTCTTGTGGTGTTTTTATAATTTTCACACCCGAGATTACATCAGCCTCTCCTAGGTCGTTCATATCGAATCTAGAGGACAACATATCCTTCATAGATTTTATTATGGCCTTATTATTCCCTAGGACTAACAAATCATCAACATAAAGATATACAATGACATATCCAATATCCGTATATCTTATATATATATATATATGCATTTATCTGATTCATTTATTTTGAATCCATTTGATAACATAGATTTATCAAATTTCTCGTGCCATTGATTCAGAGCTTGTTTAAGGCCATAAAGTGATTTTACTAATTTACATAGCTTATTTTCATTTCCTAGGCTTAGAAACCCTTCAGGTTGCTGCATATATATTTCTTCTTCTAGTTCACCTTTCAAAAACGTAGTTTTCATATCCATTTGGTGTATTTCCAAATTTAATATGGATGCGATTGCAAAATGCATCCTAATTGATGTTATTCTAGTTACTGGTAAATACGTATCAAAGTAATTTAGATCTTCTTTCTGCCTAAATCCTTTTATTACAAGTCTCGCTTTATACTTGTCTATTGAGCCATCAGCTTTCAATTTTTTCTTAAATATCCATTTATATCCTAGTGGTTTTGATCCTTTGCGTAGATCCTCTAGTTCTTATGTATGGTTTTGTAAAATGGATTCTATTTCACTGTTGACAGCCTCCTTCCAGTATGGAGCCTCAGGAGACGACATTGCTTGTTGGTAAGTAAGAGGGACATTTTCTATCATATGTGCATAAAAATTGGGTCCAAAAGTTTTCGAAGTCCTTTGACGTTTGCTCCTTCTGGGTTCCTCTACCACAATTTCAACAGTTTTCTCATTCGAGTTTTGATTAACATTATCCTCAGGAGTATCTGTATCTCTTGATCTCTTTTGAACAATTGTTTCAATAGAGGATTTTAGAGGATAAATGTGTTCAAAGAATCTAGCATTCCACGACTCGATAATGGTGTTTTCATGAATGTCATCAATTTCAGATTTGTACACCAAAGATCGATATGCACTACTATTGTGAGCATATCCAATGAATATGCAATCTATAGTCTTTGGTCCAATTTTGATCTTTTTCGGTATTGGTATTTCTACTTTGGCAAGACACCCTCACACTTTCAAGTATTTGTAGGATGGTGGTCTATTTTTCCAAAATTCATGTGGAGATTTTGATGTTTTCTTTCGCGGTATTTTATTCAAGATACGATTTACCGAAAGAATAGCTTCTCCTCAAAAGTTATCTGGTAATCCAGAACTAATTAGTAAGGCATTCATTATTTCTTTAAGAGTTCTATTTTTTCGTTCGGCTATGCCGTTGGATTGAGGTGAATATGGGGCTGTAGTTTAATGTATAATTCCATGCTCAGCACAAAATTCCTCAAACGGAGACTCGTGTTCTCCTCCTCTATCACTTCTTAAAGATTTTATTTTCTTATTGAGTTGATTCTCAACTTCTGCCTTATACTGTTTAAACATGTCGATTGCTTCGTCCTTACTTCTAAGGAGATATACATGATAATATCTGGTACAATCATCAATGAATGTGATAAAGTGCCTCTTTCCACCTCTAGTTTGACACATTTTCAAATCGCATACATCAGTATGCATTAATTCTAGAGGTTCGGTCTCTCATTCAACGTGAAGAAACAAGGTTCTAGTCATTTTCGCTTCTGCACAGATTTGGCATTTATAGTAGGAGTCTATGTTACACTTTGGTATAAAATCTAGATTAATCAATTTTCACAATGTTTCAAAGTTAACATGCCCTAATCTAGAATGCCAAATGTTAGAAGAGTCTACGATATAAACAGAAGATTCAACTTTATTCATATCGCCTTTTAGTACAATGGTAATTACATTAGCTTTAAATAAGTCATCACTAACATAGCCCCTTCCCACATACACCCTATTTTCAGATAATACAATTTTATCAGCCACAAATATGAGTTTGAAACCATGCTTGCTAAGAAGCGATCCAGAAATCAAATTTTTACGAATGTCTGGAATGTGAAGGACATCGTCATGGTAAGTTCCTTTCCAGAAGTCAATTTGAGCACAACCTTTCCTTTTCCTTCAACTTTTGATGCAGATGAGTTGCCCATAAACAATTGTTCCTCTTCGGTAGCAACTTTGTAAGTCGTGAACATCCATTTATTTGCACAAATGTAGCGTGTGGCCCCGGTGTCCACGAACCATTCCTTGTTGTTGCCAATAAGATTACATTCAGAAACTACCGCGCACAAGTCCATGTCAGTAATGCCATCAGAAACTTCAGCCACATTTGCTTCAGACTTCTTTTTCTTTCCGCGACATTCTGCTGCCTTGTGTCTTTTCTTTCCGCAATTATGACAAGATCCTTTAAACCTTTTAGCCATTTTATTTGGACCATTTTCGCGCTTTCTTTTGTTGGGCTTTTCTTCTTCTACTATATTAGCCTTTGCTGCCATGTTGAAGGACCCCTTTTTCTCTGATTTTCGATTGTTTTCCTCAATCCTTAATCCAACCACCAGTTCTTCAACAGTCATTTCCTTGCGCTTGTGCTTTAAGTAATTTTTGAAATCCTTCCATGAAAGCAGAAGTTTTTCAATTGCAGCAGCCACTTTGAATGATTCGTTGAGCGTCATTCCTTCGTTATTTAACTCGTGGAAGATGACTTGCAGTTCTTGCATTTAACTAATGACAAGGTTGCTATCAATCATCTTGAAGTCGAGGAATTTCCCTGCTATGAACTTCTTCATTCCTGCATCCTCAAATTTGTATTTCTTGTCGAGTGCAGTCCATAGTTCTTTGGAAGTCGCAGCAGTATAGTAGACATTATACAAAGAATTATCCGGCCCATTAAGTATATAATTCTGGCACATAAAATCTGCATTTTTCCAGACATTGAGGGCTTCAACCTTCGTTGCATCTGGTTCCAATTCAGCCACTGTTGGAGCATCTTCCATCAGATACTTCGCAAGGCCCAGAGTTGTCAAATAGAACAACATCTTTTGCTGTCACCTCTTGAAATCTATCCCCGTAGATTTTTCAGGCTTTTCGCCATGGGATAGACTCACCGGTGGGAGGAGAGGCGGAGTGTAACACCCCACCTCCGTTAAGGTCACTCACAAGGGAATGCCTTAACTTTGATGGAGCGTTTTAGTAGACAGAATAGAAATTTACAACACAGATAAAGCAGTACTTGAAAATTTATAACTTTATTACAACAGAAACAGAAATAAGTTTGGTTACATCTTTCCAAATCACAATATCAGAATTCAAGTACAAAATATCGATCTTGTGCAAAAGCCTTCAGAATGCATAGTTTTTAAAGTCATAATCCCCAACGTAAACTGTTATGGAAAGATAGAGCCAAAGCCAAGCAATACTTCAAGCAGAGAGAATGTGAATCAAGCTCCTATGTTTCCACCCTGAAAAGCATGGGGTAACGGAAAGAAAAGAGGCGAGACAAACTAGGTCAGACATAAGTCTGGTGAGTCCAGTGACTTTCAGCATATAAACAGAAAATAGTATCATGACATGTTAATAAAACTGAATGAGGGATAACCGTAACAGGAATAGCAGGTTTACAGAATGATATAGACTAAGCTAAGCTTTTTTACTTAGTCCTCACTTCTCTGCACAAATACTAGTATAACAGGATTAGGTGTTACCCTAATGTCTAAACTGAAACAGAAACGGAAACAAAATAATCTCTACAGAAACAGAATGCTAGTAATGGGCCTTTACCACCCGAACAAACAGAAGGTATAGAAACATAATACTAATAATGGGCCTTTACCACCCAACTAAGGGGCCTTTACCACCCCAACAGACAAAAGGTATGGAAACAGAATCGGAAATGGAATCAGAGACGGAAACAGAATAATCCTTATGGAAACAGAATGTTGGAATTAGGTGTACACTAGTAATGGGCCTTTACCACCCCAACAGACGGTACCACGCAGAAACAGACAGGTGTTGCCACCCAACAGAAACAGACGGTACCAATAGAAACAACACAGAACTAAGTGTACCCTAAGTCCTACCCCCAAGCGATCGGCTCCCTAATACATAAATACCCTGTGTCGGCCCCACAGTAGGGTGTATCACTCCCGAAAGTGGCAACCTATTGGCACAGACCTATTTACAGATGTCATGGTGTCTTACATCCTCAGAGCAGACCGGTTCCTTTCACGCACATGACCCGGTTGGAACGCACCAACAACACCCCTCGCCATTATCAAAATGAACCGCTTATAATTAGTTCAGTAAGCATGCCCGGACCCCTACATAGCGTGGGGTCAAAGTTTTGATATCAAAAAGGGTTACTGATTAATATGGGTCCCAAAAAACAGATGACACAAGTATTTCCCCTTCTAACCTTGTGTCCCCAGACTAACAGATTTCAGATTAACTTGTTTAAAGATTTCTGACAGAGTTCGGGTTACTAGTTCACATATCATACAATCAAGTTAACAAGTTTTCAGACTAATGGATCAGATATATAGATTAACAAGTTCTCAAACTAATGGATCAGACATACAGATTAACAGGCTTACAAATTGTTTTACCTAACTTTGCATTGGGCCTACAGATTTACGAAACGGGTTTATTAGATTCATCAGACCAATTATTTTAACCCTATCCACCCAACACGTTTTAGGTATCATGTTTATCTTAGATTTGAATTAATTAATTATTAATGCACAGACCTCTCACATTAGGTCGGTAGCTTGTGGCCGCTGGATATGCCGGGCGGTTCCGGGCAGACTTCTGCCACAAGCCAGACCTAACCTCGTGTCTAAGCATATTTTAGTTATGCCAACGACCTCTAACATTAGACTAACAGTTTGCGGTCGTTCGTTAAGTCGGTTGGTTCCGGGCAGGCTTCTACCGCAAACGGAGTCTAACCTCGTGTCATAGCCACTTTACAGAAAATATCAGACTAATTACGTCTATTTAGCAGATTTAACTTCTTTATAAGTTACGATAGATTATCCAAAGTTATATTAACATGTTTTGCTCAATTTTAGATCGAGCCTCCAATTTATAATCATTCAGCCATCAACAGATTAAGCAATTCAACAGATTTAGCAGATAACAATTTTAGGAGACTAGGCAATTCAGCAGATTCAGCAAATTAGGCAATTCAACAGATTAAGCAGATAACAGGTTTTAGCAGATTAGGCAATTCAACAAATTAAGAAGATAACAGATTTAGCAGATTAGGTAATTCAACAGATTTAGCAGATAACAGATTAGCAGATTAGACAATTCAGCAGATTTAATGGATTAAATTATTTCTTAAAGTTCTATTTACATATCTTGCCTAAATTTACATGCCTAAATCATAGTTATAATTCATAATACAACATATGCCCCAAATTTTAATTAAACTTTGCACAGTACAGAATATTCTCTAAAAAGTCCTAAACAATATGAATTATGCCAAATTATAGCCTATGATGCCAAATATCCTAAAATCCATATTAAGGCGCATCACATTAATAGTTAACCAATTTTAATATACATCTTTACGCCTAAGTCACATATTTCTTTATTTTTCCTCTTTTAAAGCCATAAATCGTGATATAAAATATGCCCCAAAAATCTAGATCTTAAATTTTAATCATGTATTAAGTCCTCAAAATCAGATCTTGCATTATAATATGCATTATATTTCAAATCCAAAATCATATGCTATCATATAATAATTCTTCTTCCAAATCACAGTCTTTTATACATAGTATGCACTAATTCTAGATCTTAATTTACAACCTATGTTCTTTTCTCAAATCATTCATATGTCAGTCATGTCCAATTATGCAATACTCATTATTTGTCCCAAAATTAGCGTTCATGCATTAATCTCTTATGAGATTTGGCGCAGGCTCATAGTAGCCTGGCTATAGAACAGAAAGAAAAAGGAGATACATAATAGTCACAGAAAAACAGATCTGACATATAAGAATATGCATAACCTCAGATTCAGATTTATAACCATGCCAAGATCATAATAAAAGTTTATATCTGAAAATAACTGTACTCACAAAAAGGGAACGATTCTTGTATTCTGGAATCTGTGTTCTGACATTGAATAGCACTCCTTTGGCATGGACTATCGATTAGATTTGATTCTTTTATAATTCTATTCAGATTGGAAGAAGATGCACTGGTTCTAGTTTTGATTCTAGCAGAGTAGCGATGCAATTTTTATTTTTAATTAGAATAGAGGCAGAGTATAGGCAGAATGAAATTGAGTGGAGAGAAACTGGGTTTGGGGGTATTTAAATAGGTTAGGACTTACGAATCCGGTCAGAAAGGCGTCCAGGTGCAGAAAAATGGATCTGTCTACAGATATGGAAAAGGAGGGGGAGGTCGACCCTAGTGTTGACCTGTTTACCCAGGTCGACCCCCAGGTCGACCCTAGTGTCGACCTGGGCCCTGGGCGGGAATTTTCCCGCCCAGGTCGGGTGTCTGTTTTGAATTTCGAATCTGAATTTTGAATTTTCAGGCTGGTTTTTACTGAAACTTCTGTAGGCCATATCTTCTTCATACGGAGTCCGATTTACGCAAACTTGGACTCTATTCCAAGCAGAATTTCGAGACAAACGCAATGGCGTAACCCGTTTCCTTTAATTATTTTATTACTATTTAATTATCCTCTGATTTGTTACTCTTATGTTCACAGAAAATACGGGGTGTTGCATTCTTCCCTCCTTAAAGGATTTCGTCCCTGAAATCTTCAAGTTGGGAAGAATGTGTCCTACCATCCAATCACCCATCTACTCAACCATCATCCACAAGCATCCATTGTCCTTAGAAAACTTCTAATGTTGTATGAACATATGCAAAAGTGTGTGTATATGTTCCTTATCTAATGAAAAGATCAGGCGGTCCACTGATTCAGTTAACCTCCTTAATGCGAATTATGTCAGTGCCATGAGTCCAACATGTATGCAATTTTCCTATTTGATACATATCATTTCTATATGAGTGCACAACCATTCATCTAAATGCAACATCCATGTGATGGGTCAATTATTTTGCATCCACAAAAATTGAAAAATGCACACACATCCATATGCAGTATGAGAGTGTTTTTGAGTCGATCTAGTGCCTAGTGTGTGTATATGCATCCACGAGCAACCACTTGCATCCACTTGCAACCATCAAACATAACATGTCTCAAACAAATGTTTACACCCATTAGTTTCTACCTTAAGGTCGAAGACTAGATCGATAGGATACAGTTGAGTGATAGAAGCAAGTAGGATTAAAACAAAAGCTTTGTTCATATTAGACATAGATTTAAGAGAATAACCCCCTAAGTATCAACCCCGAAGACCGAAATCAAAATCAGATTGACACTCAGAGAATCGCTTCCATTAAACAAATGTCTAACTGGAAATCTACTTCATGCTTTGAGTAAAAACCCTTATCCTTTTCAGAAATATTCAGATACTTACAGACTACCAGTACAGATCAGATTATCAAATGATTCTTGGGAAACAAAGCATGATAAAATCCCCATCATATCCCCTAAAAAACCAGAATGTATGCGTCATAGCCAACTTAACGCCCAACAGAGATATCCTCAAACCCCAACCTATCACAAACAGATGAGTTGTAACCCTTATGGGTTTAAGTCTACTGCGGGATCAGAAACAAGACTAGTATTAAAGTGCAGAGTTCAATTAAGGAATCAAAATGCCAGAATCAAAAAAGAGTTTTAACTCCACAATCAAATAAGGAAATTAAACCTTCTACATAAATTTTCTTATTTCTTTCCTATCCACTAGCCTCGCGAGCATTCTCCTGCCCTCCAGAGGTAGGTCCTGCCCTCTGCCCTTGTCCTCGTTTCATTGGGCAGTCCCTAGTGAAGTGCCCCATTTCTCCACAGTTGAAGCAAGTGCCCTTCCTCTTTCTGCAATCCTTGTTCAGGTGGGTCGAGCTTCCACAAGTAAATCACTTCTTCTCCTTCTTCTCTTCAAACCTCTCATCCTTCTTTAGCGTTTCCTTTTCGGGCCCCGCCTTCTTGTTCTGTGGTCCTTCAAGCTTTTCATCTTTCTTTTTACTTTGGTCTTCCTCTTCATGCATTAATGCCATGTCCACCAATTTCTCGAAGGTTGCCCCCATAGGAATGTGGGACATCGCCAATACGTGAAGCGGCTCATTCAAACCTTTAGCAAACCTCAATGCCTTTTATGCGATGTATTTACCAAATCTAAGCCGAATCTCGCCAACTGATTAAAATTTTTGACGTACTCTCTTACTGACAAGTTTCCCTGCTTCAACGCCAAGAACCACCCTACGTACAGACTCTCTTCCGCTCGTGAGAGAAATTTCATCTCGAACCTATGCCTGAAATCCATCCATGTCTCTACCGGATGCTCTCCATTTGTAACCTCCCACCAAAAAGAAGCTTCGTCCTTAAGCAACCATACCGCCAACTGTATCTTCTGTCTATCGTCCACCTCGAAGATAACGAACAAATCCTCAGTTTCTTTGAGCCAGTTCCTTGCTTCCACGAAGGATTCAGTTCCATTAAAGTTCTTCCCACCCATAGCTCGAAAGTCTCTTCATATATTCAGGAAAGTATTCAAGCGCGGAGGAGGAGGAGGAACCGCTGCAGCTAGGGGAGGAGGGACGTTTGCGGGGCCCGCATCATTAGCTCTAGCTTCTAAGTACCTCCTGAACCATCCAGGTAGCGGTATGCCCTCTGGAAGGTTAAGATCCCCAGACATGCTGAAACGAAAGAAAAGGAAAGATTCAAAACAAAGGATAGAAAGATAGGCTATGGCTTTAGGGATTATGTTTTTCAAAATAAACTCTACTTTTGAAAATACTTTCTTTTTAAAACCTTTTTGAAAATAGTTTTCAAAAACTTTTATCAAATCTGGTAACCTTCAGCTCTGATACCAAGTACAACAACCCACCTCCGTTATGGTCACTCACAAGGGAATGCCTTAACTTTGATGGAGCGTTTTAGTAGACAGAACAGAAATTTACAAGACAGATAAAGCAGTACTTGAAAATTTTATAACTTAATTACAACAGAAACAGAAATAAGTTTGGTTACATCTTTCCAAATCACAATATCAGAATTCAAGTACAAAATATCGGTCTTGTACAAAAGCCTTCAGAATGCATAGTTTTTAAAGTCATAATCCCCACATAAACTGCCATGGAAAGAAGAGCCAAAGCCAAGCAATACTTCAAGCAGAGAGAATCTGAATCAAGCTCCTATGTTTCCACCCTGAAAACCTTTGGGGGGACGGAAAGAAAAGAGGCGAGACAAACTAGGTCAGACATAAGTCTGGTGAGTCCAGTGACTTTCAGCATATAAACAGATAATAGTATCATGACATGTAAATAAAACAGGATGAGGGTTAACCGTAACAGGAATAGCAGGTTAACAGAATGATATAGACTAAGCTAAGCTTTTTACTTAGTCCTCACTTCTCTGCACTAATACTAGTATAACAGGATTGGGTGTTACCCTAATGTCTAAACTGAAACGGAAATGGAAACAGAATAATCTCTACAGAAACAGAATGCTAGTAATGGGCCTTTACCACCCGAACAGACAGAAGGTACAGAAATAGAATACTAATAATGGGCCTTTACCACCCAACTAATGGGCCTTTACCACCCCAACAGATAAAAGGAACGGAAACATAATCGGAAACGGAAACAGAGACGGAAACAGAATAATCCTTACAGAAACAGAATGTTGGAATTAGGTGTACACTAGTAATGGGCCTTTACCACCACAACAGACGGTACCACGCAGAAACAGACAGGTGTTGCCACCCAACAGAAGCAGACGGTACCAACAGAAATAGACAGAACAAAGTGTACCCTAAGTCCTACCCCCAAGCGATCCGCTCCCTAATACATAAATACCCTATGTCGGCCCCACAGTAGGGTGTATCACTCCCTAAAGTAGCAACCTATTGGCACAGACCAATTTACAGAAGTCACGGTGTCTTACATCCTCAGAGCAGACCAGATCCATGCACGCACATGACCCGGTTGGAACGCACCATCAACACCCCTTGCCATTATCGGAATGAACTGCTTATAATTAGTTCGATAAGCGTACCCGGACCCCTACATAGCGTGGGGTCAAAGTTTTGATACCGGAAAGGGTTACTGACTAATATGGGTCCCAAACAACAGATGACACAAGTATTTCCCCTCCTAACCTTGTGTCCCCAGACTAACAGATTTCAGATTAACTTGTTTACATATTTCAGACAGAGTTCAGGTTACTAGTTCACAGATCAGACAATCAAGTTAACAAGTTTTCAGACTAACGGATCAGATATACAGATTAGCAAGTTTTCAGACTAACGGATCAGACATACAGATTAACAGGCTTATAGATTGTTTTACCTAACTTTGCATTGGGCCGACAGATTTATGAAACGGGTTTATTAGATTCATCAGACCAATTTTTTTAACCCTCTCCACTCAACACGTTTTAGGTATCATATTTATCTTAGATTTGCATTAATTAATTATTAATGCATAGACCTCTCACATTAGGTCGGTGGCTTGTGGCCGCTGGATATGCCGGGCGGTTCCGGGCAGACTTCTGCCACAAGCCAGACCTAACCTCATGTCTAAGCATATTTTAGTTATGCCTACGACCTCTCACATTAGACTGACAGTTTACGGTCGCTGGTTAAGCTAGTTGGTTCTGAGCAAGCTTCTGCCGCAAACGGAGTCTAATCTCGTGTCATAGCCACTTTACAGAAAATATCATACTAATTACGTCTATTTAGCAGATTAACTTCTTTACAAGTTACGACAGATTATCAAATTTTCTATTAACATGTTTTGCTCAATTTTAGATCGAGCCTCCAATTTATAATTATTCAGCTTTCAACAGATTAAGCAATTCAATAGATTTAGCAGATAACAATTTTAGCAGATTTGGCAATTCAGCGGATTTAGCAAATTAAGCAATTCAACAGATTGAGCAGATAATAGATTTTAGCAGATTAGGCAATTCAACAGATTTAGCAGATTAGGCAATTCAACAGATTTAGCAGATAATAGATTAGCAGATTAGGTAATTCAGCAGATTTAACGAATTAAATTATTTCTTAAAGTTCTATTTACATATCTTTCCTAAATTTACATGCCTAAATCATGGTTATAATTCATAATACGACATATGGCCCAAATTTTAGTTAAACTTTGCACAGTACAGAATATTCTCTAAAAAGTCCTAAACAATATGAATTATGCCAAATTATAGCCTATGATGCCAAATATCCTAAAATCCATATTTAGGCGCATTCACATTAATAGTTAACCTATTTTAATATAGATCTTTACGCCTAAGTCACATATATCTTTTTTTTTTCTCTTTCCAAGCCATAGATCGTGATATAAAATATGCCCCAAAAATCTAGATCTTAAATTTTAATCATGTATTAAGTCCTCAAAATCAGATCTTGCATTATAATATGCATTATATTCCAAATCCCAAATCATATGCTATCATATAATAATTCTTCTTCCAAATTACAGTCTTTTACACATAGTATGCACTAATTCTAGATCTTAGTTTACAACCTATGTTCTTTTCTCAAATCAGTCATAGGCCAGTCATGTCCAATTATGCAATACTCATTATTTGTCCCAAAATTAGCGTTCATGCGTTAATCTCCTATGAAATTTGGTGCAGGCTCGTAGTAGCCTGGCTATAGAATAGAAAGAAAAAGGAGATACAGAATAGTCACAGAAAAACAGATCTGACGGATAAGAATATGCATAACCTTTGATTCAGATTTATAACCATGCCAAGATAATAAAGTTTATATCTAAAAATAACTGTACTCACAAAAAGGGAAAGATTCTTGTATTCTGGAATCTGTGTTCTGACACTGAATAGCGCTCCTTTGGCGTAGACTATCGATTAGATTTGATTCTCTTATAATTCTATTCAGATTGGAAGAAGATGCACTAGTTCTAGTTTTGATTCTAGTAGAGTAGCGATGCCATTTTTATTTTTAATTAGAATAAAGGTCGAGTATAGGCAGAAAGAAATTGTGTGGAGAGAAAGCTGGGCTTGGGGGTGTTTAAATAGGTTAGAGCTTATGAATCCGATTAGAAAGGCGTCCAGGTGCAGAAAAATGGATCAGTCTACAGATCTGGAAAAGGGGGGAGGTCGACCCTAGTATCGACCTGTTTACCCAGGTCAACCCTAGTGTCGACCTGGGCCCTGGGCGGGAATTTTCCCGCCCAACCCGTGTGTCTGTTTTGAATTTCGAATATGAATTTTGAATTTTCGGGCTAGTTTTTATTGAAACTTCTGTAGGCCATATCTTCTTCATACGGAGTCCGATTTACGCAAACTTGGACCCTATTCCAAGCAGAATTTCGAGATCAACGCAATGGCGTAACCCGTTTCCCTTAATTATTTTATTACATTTTAATTATCCTCTGATTTGTTACTCTTATGTTCACAGAAAATACGGGGTGTTACATTCTCCCCTCCTTAAAGGATTTCGTCCCCGAAATCTTCAAGTTAGGAAGAATGTGTCCTACCATCCAATCACCCATCTACTCAACCATCATCCACAAGCATCCATTGTCCTTATAAAACTTCTAATTTTGTATGAACATATGCAAAAGTGTGTGTATATGTTCCTTATCTAATGCAAAGATCAGGCGGTCCACTAATTCAGTTGACCTCCTTAATGTGAATTATGTAAGTGCCATGAGTCCAACATGTATGCAATTTTCCTATTTGGTACATATCATTTCTATATGACTGCACAACCATTCATCCAAATGCAACATCCATTTGATGGGTCAATTATTTTGCATCCACAAAAACTGAAAAATGCACACACATCGATATGCAGTATGAGAGTGTTTTTGAGCCGATCTAGTGCCTAGTGTGTGTATATGCATCCACGAGCAACCACTTGCATCCACTTGCAACCATCAAACATAACATGTCTCAAACACATGTTTACACCCATTAGTTTCTACCTAAGGGTCGAAGACTAGATCGATAGGATACAGTTGAGTGATAGAAGCAAGTAGGATTAAAACAAAAGCTTTGTTCATATTAGACATCGATTTAAGAGAATAACCCCCTAAGTATCAACCCCGAAGACCGAAATCAACATCAGATTGACACTCAGAGATTCACTCCCATTAAACAAATGTCCAACTTGGAATCTACTTCATGCTTTGAGTAAAAACCCCTATCCTTTTCATAAATATTCAGATACTTACAGACTACTGGTACAGATCAGATTATCAAATGATTCTTAGGAAACTAGGCATGATAAAATCCCCATCGTATCCCAACAAAAACCAGAATGTATGTGTCATAGCCAACTTAACGCCCAACACAGATATCTTCAAACCCCAACCTATCACAAATAGATGAGTCGTAACCCTTATGGGTTTGAGTCTACAGCGGGATCAGAAACAAGACTAGTATTAAAGTGCAGAGTTTCAATTACAGAATCCAAATGCCAGAATCAGAAAGAGTTTTAACTCCACAATCAGATAAGGAAACTAAACCTTCTACATAAATTTTCTTATTTCTTTCCTATCCACTAGCCTCGCGAGCATTCGCCTGCCCTCCAGAGGTAGGTCCTGCCCTATGCCCTTGTCCTCGTTTCTTTGGGCAATCCCTAGTGAAGTGCCCCATTTCTCCACAGTTGAAGCAAGTACCCTTCCTCTTTCTGCAATCCTTGATCAGGTAGGTCGAGCTTCCGCAAGTAAAGCACTTCTTCCCCTTCTTATCTTCAGACCTCTCATCCTTCTCTTGTGTTTCCTTTTTGGGCCCCTCCTTGTTCTGTGGTCCTTCAAGCTTTTCATCTTTCTTTTTACTTTTCGCTTTCTCTTCATGCATTAACGCCATGTCCACCAATTTCTCGAAGGTTACCCCCATTAGAATGTAGGACATCGCCAATCCGTGTAGCGGCTCATTCAAACCTTTAGCAAACCTCAGTGCCTTTTATGCGGTGTATTTTCCAAGTCTAAGCCGAATCTTGCAACTGATTAAACTTGTCGACGTACTCTCTTACTGATAAGTTTCCCTGCTTCAACGCCAAGAACCTCTCTACGTACAGACTCTCTTTCGCTCTGAGAGAAATTTCATCTCAAACCTATGCCTGAAATCCATCCATGTCTCTACCGGATGCTCTCCATTAGTGACCTCCCACCAAAAAGAAGCTCCGTCCTTAAGCAACCATACCGCCAACTGTATCTTCTGTCTATCGTCCACCTCGAAGATAACAAACAAATCCTCAGTTTCTTTGAGCCAGTTCCTTGCTTCCACGAAGGATTCAGTTCCATTAAAGTTCTTCCCACCCATGGCTCGAAAGTCTCTACATATCTTCGGGAAAGTATTCAAGCGAGGAGGAGGAGGAACCGCTGCAGCTGGGGGAGGAGGGACGTTTGCTGGGCCCGCTTCATTAGCCCTAGCTTCTAGGTACCTCCTGAACCAGCCAAGTATCGGTACGCCCTCCGGAAGGTTAAGATCCCCAGACATACTGAAATGAAAGAAAAGGAAAGATTCAAAACAAAGGATAGAAAGATAAGCTATGGCTTTGGGGATTATGTTTTTCAAAATAAACTCTACTTTTGAAAATATTTTCTTTTTAAAACCTTTTTGAAAATAGTTTTCATAAACTTTTATCAAATCTGGTAACCTTCAGCTCTGATACCAAGTGTAACACCCCACCTCTGTTAAGGTCACTCACAAAGGAATGCCTTAACTTTGATGGAGCGTTTTAGTAGACAGAACAGAAATTTACAAGACAGATAAAGCAGTACTTGAAAATTTTATAACTTTATTACAACAGAAGCAGAAATAAGTTTGGTTACATCTTTCCAAATCACAATATCAGAATTCAAGTACAAAATATCGGTCTTGTGCAAAAGCCTTCAGAATGCATAGTTTTTAAAGTCATAATCCCCAACGTAAACTGTTATGGAAAGATAGAGCCAAAGCCAAGCAATACTTCAAGCAGAGAGAATATGAATCAAGCTCCTATGTTTCCACCCTGAAAACCTAGGGGGGAACGGAAAGAAAAGAGGCGAGACAAACTAGGTCAGACATTAAGTCTAGTGAGTCCAGTGACTTTCAGCATATAAACAGATAATATTGCCATGACATGTAAATAAAACTGGATGAGGGATAACCGTAACAGGAATAGCAGGTTAACAGAATGATATAGACTAAGCTAAGCTTTTTTACTTAGTCATCACTTCTCTGCACTAATACTAGTATAACAGGATTGGGTGTTACCCTAATGTCTAAACTGAAATAGAAACGGAAACAGAATAATCTCTACAGAAACATAATGCTAGTAATGGGCCTTTACCACCCGAACAGACAGAAGGTACAGATACAGAATACTAATAATGGCCTTTACCACCCAACTAATAGGCCTTTACCACCCCAACAGACAGAAGGTACGGAAACAGAATCGGAATCAGAGACGGAAACAGAATAATCCTAACGGAAACAGAATGTTGGAATTAGGTGTACACTAGTAATGGCCCTTTACCACCCCAACAGATGGTACCACGCTGAAACAGACAGGTGTTGCCACCCAACAGAAACAGACGGTACCAGTAGAAACAGATAGAACTAAGTGTACCCTAAGTCCTACCCCCAAGCGATCGGCTCCCTAATACATAAATACCCTGTGTCGGCCTCACAATAGGGTGTATCACTCTCTAAAGTGGCAACCTATTGGCACAGACCTATTTACAGATGTCACGGTGTCTTACATCCTCTGAGTAAACCGGATCCATGCACGCACACGACCCGGTTGGAACGCACCATCAACACCCCCTCGCCATTATCAGAATGAACCGCTTATAATTAGTTCGGTAAGCATGCCCGGACCCCTACATAGTGTGGGGTCAAAGTTTTGATACCAGAAAGGGTTACTGACTAATATGGGTCCCAAACAATAGATGACACAAGTATTTCCCCTCCTAACCTTGTGTCCCCAGACTAACAGATTTCAGATTAACTTGTTTACATACTTCAGACAGAGTTCAGGTTACTAGTTCACGGATCAAACAATCAAGTTAATAAGTTTTCAGACTAATGGATCAGATATAAATATTAACAAGTTTTCAGACTAACGGATCAGATATACATATTAACAGGCTTATAGGTTATTTTACCTAACTTTGCATTGGGCCGACAGATTTACGAAACGGGTTTATTAGATTCATCAGGCCAATTGTTTTAACCCTCTCCACCCAACACGTTTTAGGTATCATATTTATCTTAGATTTGCAATAATTAATTATTAATGCACTGACCTCTCACATTAGGTCGGTATCTTCTGGCCGCTGGATATGCCGGGCGGTTCCGGGTAGACTTCTGCCATAAGCCAGACCTAACCTCATGTCTAAGCATATTTTAGTTATGCCTACGACCTCTCACATTATACTGACAATTTGCGGTCGTTGGTTAAGATGGTTGGTTCCGGGCAGGCTTCTATCGCAAACGGAGTCTAACCTCGTGTCATAGCCCCTTTACAGAAAATATCAGACTAATTACGTCGATTTAGCAGATTTAACTTCTTTACAAGTTACAATAGATTATCCAAAGTTCTATTAACATGTTTTGCTCAATTTTAGATCAAGCCTCCAATCTATAATTATTCAGCTTTCAACAAATTAAGCAATTCAACAGATTTAGCAGATAACAATTTTAGCAGATTAGGCAATTCAGCAGATTTAGCAAATTAGGCAATTCAACATTAATAGTTAACCTGTTTTAATATAGATGTTTACGCCTAAGTCACATATATCTTTTTTTTCCACTTTTCAAGCCATAGATCGTGATATAAAATATGCCCCCAAAATCTAGATTTTAAAATTTAATCATGTATTAAGTCCTCAAAATCAGATCTTGCGTTATAATATGCATTATATTAACCTATGTTCTTTTCTCAAATCAGTCACAGTTCAGTCATGTCCAATTATGAAATACTCATTATTTGTCACAAAATTAGTGTTCATGCATTAATCTCTTACGAGATTTGGCGCAGGCTCGTAGTAGCCTGGCTATAGAACAGAAAGAAAAAGGAGATACAGAATAGTCACAGAAAAACAGATCTGATAGATAAGAATATGCATAACCTCAGATTCAGATTTATAACCATGCCAAGATCATAATAAAAGTTTATATCTGAAAATAACTGTACTCGCAAAAAGGGAACGATTCTTGTATTCTGGAATCTGTGTTCTGACACGGAATAGCGCTCCTTTGGCGTAGACTATCGATTAGATTTGATTCTCTTATAATTCTATTCAGATTGGAAGAAGATGCACTGGTTCTAGTTTTGATTCTAGCAGAGTAGCAACGTCATTTTTATTTTTAATTAAAATAGAGGCAAAGTATAGGCAGAATGAAATTGTGTGGAGAGAAAGCCGGGTTTGGGGGTGTTTAAATAGGTTAGAGCTCATGAATCCTGTCAGAAAGGCATCCAGGTGTAGAAAAATGGATCTATCTACAGATCTGGAAAAGGGGGGAGGTCGACCCTAGTGTCGACCTGTTTGCCTAGGTCGACCCCCAGGTCGACCCTAGTGTCGACCTGGGCCCTGGGCGGGAGTTTTCCCGCCCAGCCCGGGTGTCTGTTTTGAATTTCGAATCTGAATTTTGAATTTTCGGGCTGGTTTTACTGAAACTTCTGAAGGCCATATCTTCTTCATACGTAGTGCAATTTACGCAAACTAGGACTCTATTCGAAGCAGAATTTCGAGTCGAACGCAATGGCGTAACCCATTTCCCTTAATTATTTTATTACAATTTAATTATCCTCTGATTTGTTACTCTTATGTTCATAGAAAATACGGGGTGTTACACGGAGGCTGAGTCGCAGTCAGCACTGGTGCGGAAGTATTGGTTTGTTTAGCCATTTCGCCAGTACAATGCAATACAGCAACACCAAATACGATTTAAGATTGTTAATTCAACGACAGTAAAAATTGTGTTGATACAGTAACAACAGATTATGAATATTAATCTGGGAACTTTTGCAAAACAAATGCAAGTAAAGTAGAACGGAGCGGAGCCTAATCTTTGACCTTTTTAATTTAATACGAAATATATGCATGCTTTGTTCATGCTATTCCATTGTGTAACGACCCGAAAATTAGAGACCTTGATTATCCGATACAATACATATCGAACATCAAGAGTCGAAAATACCGGATGGTTAATGAAAGAAATTAGAGGGTGAGAATAGATAAGATAGAAACTTAGAATAGAAGAAGAAGAAGAAGAAGAAGAACACAACATCAGAGTAACACGAACCTCACAGTGGAACGAATAACATATAATATATATCATAACTTTGAAATATAAATATGTACTTGAATATACATATCATCTCCAAAGTACAGCACTTACAACATAGCGGAAATAAATAATAGCTATATGATCCTGAAGCCGCCTGCTCCAAGCTCTCCAAGTATATCTGTAAAATCCTGACTACTTGACTGCCCGTGTAATATTGGGCACCCAAGAGTTTAGGGAAAACAAACAAAATATACTCCGGGTCAGTCATGGGACTGGTATGAGTAAAACAGTTTAAAACAGATTGAGCCATTAAACGATATCTCATAAGACCACGCCGTATAACGGAACGGGTTTTTCCCTTATGAGAATCCAAAATATCTTTATATCAAAACCTTTTGATATTATAATAATGTCTATCAACCACAATATAATAATCATCTAGCAGAAACGCTTTCATCTCACGTTCTACATATATAGTATACAATCAAAACCGCAGGCACGTATTGGGTAATGGATTTCCAGCTATGACAAGGTATGGAACCACCTTTCGCTAGTGTATCTCTAGAGAGGAATACACCGGGTTCAACAAGAACATTTTGCAACCCGGCCACACATGACCGACCACTCATTTCGCTAGAGTGTATCGAATGTATATCACCAACAGTTGGGATCAGCAACCGTTTCCCGAATGGGACAGCATCGACAATAGATTTTTAGAAGTAAATGAAACTCTAGATCAGGTGATTATACACCCTAATAGGTGCGACCTACATAGCCATGCTGCCTGCCCGATTTCTGTCATTTCCCAGTTGATGAGGCTGGAGGTCATAACGTATCTTTCAATAGATTACTCATCTATTCACTTTGAATGTCACATCGTCATACCCGCCAAATCACAAACTGATTTCCCCAAAAATACAACGGGTATACAGCTAAGAGAAACGAATTCCTCCGCCACCAAACGTAAATACGTTTGAAGAGATCAACTTACGCGATCTATTAAATATACTCTGTCAGACATGCTTCCATACAGGTTGTCCTGGGACTGGACAAGCCGAAGGCACTATTCAGTACAACCATCATAGGCAATCTTTACCTAAGATTTATACAACAGCCCTTGCACTTTACTTCGTCTTCAATTTTCTTTGGCATACATGATTCGCAATGCTTATGCCAATACGGAGTGGTTCTTCGGAGAATAATCCAACCGGTCTCTCCATATTAACAACGTTAAAATGGTCAAAAACTTCGATTGTCGATGAGTTAACTATCAAAGAAAAACAATGTGCAAACAACGATCATATTTCCAAATGGAAATTACATCGATCAATCACCAATCAACTTTTATCCTTTAAATTAATTTATAATTAATTTATTTCATTTGTCATTTCCTGTTTCCATATATTCAACATTTCTTATTTTCTAAATTTAGAAAATATATGTTACTAACACTGGAAAACATTTCCATTTCTTGTTTTCTATATTAGAAAACATTTCTGATTCTTATTTGGAAAACATTTCCAAAGCTCCTTCATTTGGTTTAAACAGATGTTTAAATAAAACATCGCGACGCCAACTCAAACCATTTACTAAATTAACTAAATTCACTTAACCATCATTCACGATCAAACCTTACCATTCCTTAGTTAAGAAGGAAGTCAATCAAGTTGGGGTATAATTACCTCTCAGACCTTAACTGAACAACGTTTTAACTTCAGAATAGACAAAGTTTATCTTTTAAACCTTTAACAAACTTCCTTACGTAACTCTCTTTCGAATAAATCTCTATTCGATAATTCCTCCCTTCAAATAACAAGATTCGATAATCTCTCTTACGAATAACTAGATTCGAAAACCTTTCTTCGAATAAACTATATTCGATTAACTCTATTCAATTAACTTTTATCAATTAACTCTATTGGATTAACTCCTTTGGATTAACTCTAATTGATTAACACTATTCACTTAACTCCTTTCGAATAAACGATATTCGATAACTCCTTTAACTCTATTCGAATAAACTATATTCGATTAACTCCTTTCGACTAAACTAACATCGATTAATTCCTTTCGATTAAACTAACATCGATTAATTCCTTTCGATTAAACTATGGTCGATTAACTCCTTTCGACTAAACTAACATCGATTAATTCCTTTCGATTAAACTATAATCGATTAACTCCTTTAATTCTATTTGAATACTCTATATTCGATAACCCCTTTTCAAACAAACTAATATTCGAAAATCCTTTCGAATAACCAATATTCGATAATCCTTTCGAATAACAAATATTCGATAATCTCTCTTCGAATAAATAATATTCGATAACCTCTTTTCAAATAAACTATATTCACTTTTCCTTTCGAATAACAAATATTCGATAACTCCTTTTTACTCTATTCGAATCACTAATAACTCAAATTTGATTAACGCTATTTAATTAACTCAATCGATTAACTCTAACTGATTAATTCTAACTGGTTAACTCTAACTGGTTAACTCTAACTGATTAATTCTAACTGATTAATATTAACTGGTTAACTCTAACTGATTAACTCTAACTCTAATCAATTAATTCTAATTCGATTTAACTCCTTTGGTTAACTCCTTTGATTTATTCCTTTTCTATTTGTTTACTTAACAAATCTATTCCCTTTTCAATTCTATTTATTTAACAATTAAATATTCCCTTTATTTTTCTATTTATTTAACAAATAAATAATTTTTTTATCTTTTCTATTTATTAACAAATAAATATTTCCTCTATCTTTTCTATTTATTTAACAAATAAATAATTCTTTTATCCATTCTATTTATTTAACAAATAAATATTTCCTTTATCTTTTCTATTTATTTAACAAATAAATATTTCCTTTATCTTTTCTATTTATTTAACAAATAAATATTTCCGTTTAATCTATTTGTAAATGTTTTACAAATGTCCCCTTTTTATTTCTATTTGTAAATGTTTGACAAATATTTCTCTTTATATTTGTTTTGCAAATATTTTCGTTGATATTTGTTTTGCAAATATATTTCCTTTATATTTATTTTACATATATATTATTTTTAACTCTTTTGATTTTATAATTATTTCCTTATATAAAATTCTTTTTTCTTTTACATATAAAATCCATTGATTTTATATAAATAAATTATTTTCCAAATATACTTTGAAAATCCCCTTTTATCATTCTGGTATTTCTTATGGTATTTAACATACCATATAACAATGATAAATATTGTCCAAACACACAAAATCAACAGCAGATTATAAATCACATCATATATCACAATATATCAATAATAGTAAAATAAATGTTGAGGAATCCAGTCGGATTCCTTCAACCTGTTTCCCTACATCACAGATGTTAAACAATATAATTAACATCGATAATATTTCACTATGAAATATTCTGCTAAACAGAATCGATATTTGATTAACGATATATATATACATCGTTATCTATATTTTCAACCAATACATAAGCAATTCAACCAAACAGTTAACACACATCCATCAATAGATAATTATCAGTTCTAACTATACGTTAGAAAAATATAACTATTCAGAGTTGGTGAGTTTTGCTCACATTGGACGATCATCGTTAATAACGATAACCATCGCTTGATTCAGACGGACAATTTATTTTGCTATAAATTGTAATGGGCCCCGATTCGCTCCTAATCAGTTCCATCGCGTAGTGTCCGTCCATACGATCCCAACGGATCAGACCGCTCGCAATTCTGATAACATATGAACGAGATATTTGCTTTACAAGTTAATACGCTAACTGAATTTAAAATAAAACTTAATTAATTCATAATTGGGCTTTGCCCACCAAAATCAGCCCAACTTCTTTTGACCTGCGACCTTCTTCTCTCCTTCTTCCTCCGTTCTAATTTCCGCACCTGCTCCTCACCATTTACGGCCCCTTCTACCACCTCATTCTCCTCCAATACTTCACCGAACCACAAACAAGTTTCACCATTTCAATCTCGTTCAACACCTCTCTAACCTTCACTTAAAGATGTTGAACTCGAGCCCATTGCCAATGTCGCGGTTCCCAGGATTCCGTTCGACCTACCATTACCTGTTCGAACTTTTTTGAAACAAAACCCCCCTCAGATTTTTCAAGCAAACTCCATTTTGACCTCTTAACAACAATCCACTATCAAATTCTATCAAACAACACCACATCTCGACAGATCTCGAACCCTAGGTTCGCTGGAATCGAACTGGTGGAAAAAAGGGACGTCGAACCTTCTGAAAATCATACCAGAGTGGAGAGATTTTGATGAGGATCCCATATGTATTTACTTTGCAATTTATCGCTTTCTCTTTGAATTGTTTTTTTTTTATTTTTGTTCTTGCGGTTTTCTTTTGATTTTTCTGTGAAGGAACTAAGGAAGTGGCGGCTTGAAAATACTTTTATACGAGAGCAAGAAATCTTGTGTGGCTGAAACAAAGAGTGGGTGGCAAGTTTTGGTTCACCAATACTTAATATTTTAGTTTTTAGTATTGATTTCGCCTTCAAAAAATTCGTGTGATCACACACGATACCCAAAAATCGTCAAACTGGACATACTGCTAGAGTTTGACATTATGGACCCAACGAAATTAGTTTCGTCGAATTCCGACTCCGTTTGCTCACACATCGTATTTTTAACTGTCAAAATATCAACTGTTTTTTCACTTTAAAAATCGGTACGGCCACATACTGACTTCAAAAATCACGGAAATTGAAATCTAGTAATAATTTGATGTTGCAGATCCAACAAAAATAGTTTCGTCGAATTCTGAGGTCGTTTGCAAACTAGCTATTATTAAAGTCCTCAATAACCCATTTAAATATTTAAATATATATAAATATAATTAAATTTAATATTTAATAATAAACATTATCGTATATATTCACAATAGAATATCGTACAGCTCCACTGGTATTTTACAACTCGATATTCAAATCCCGGTTGAATCGATATTCAAATTTATATTGAAATTCCTTATATATATCGTTATAAATTATAAAGGAATTCCATAGTGACTTTTCTAAAATTTGATTTGGGCATAAATCAAAATCTACACAATGAAATCCCGATTTTTCTCTTCCACTAGAAAAATATACTTCACCAGCTCCATGCATTTCTTGTTTCACAGAAATCCGATTTAAAATGGATCCTGTATATCCAGTTGAAGTTCAAATCGCCAAATAACGAACTACCGCGCCGTTACGCGCTCGTTTATAATTATATTATAAACTATACATTCAACTGTCGTCGATTGAATATATTTGTCCATATAATTCAACTCTAAACTGAACTATATATTTTAAATAATCCAATTCACACTATATTGTGAATTCCATATTTTTGATCATTTCTGAATTAAATATATTATTCTATTATTTATATTAATTAAATATTCAATATTATTTAATTCTGGTTATCGATATCGCCACTCGATATTTAATAATTAAATTAATTAATTATTCGACAGCTGAAAAATGCGGGTCATTACAATCTTTCCCCCTTAAAATAATTTCGTCCTCGAAATTGCTAAGCTAGAAGAATGTTACTAACTCTACTAATTAGATTTAAACATCTTCAGGTTTTACTTCTTATCTTCCATTTTAACTGAACCATTTAAAATCCAATTAACTTATTAATTCTTTCTGACTTACTAAAATTTTCAAAAATTATGAAAATTTTCTAATGCTCTAACTTTTCGGAAAATTTCGCCATAATCTCCTTTGTACAGCCCTATCGGTAAAACCACAACTCGCATCTCTAGGCCTTCTCCAACCTAAAAGAAAATCAAACAGCCAAGCAGCTTGCCAATTCGGCTCATAAATCTTATATCCAATAGAAATATAAACTTGTACCTTTTTTGTCGGCATATCATTATATCCTTTCCACCTGTTATCAATTCAGCAGATACAAGGGTCATCCCAATCAAACTCTGTGACGACCCGTAACTTCCCCGTAAAGGAAAGCGACGGATAGTTCGAGAACAAACCACAACAGAACACATATAGGAGAACGTTTCATTGTATATTACAACAATGCATCAGATTATAAGAATATACAGAGTATAAAAGAATATTACACAGAAATATCAGAGATTTAAATTACATTTAAATACATCGCAGCGGAAAATAATACAATACACAACTAGAAGAGATATACGGATACAAAGCTTTCCGGATACCATTCCAGCTGTAAACCAGGATCCTGTGAATATAAATCTGCAAAACCAAAACTACTAGCTGCCCGCGTCAAAATAAGGGCACCCAGAGTTTAGGTTAAAACAATAAACTCCAGGTCAGTCATGTGACTGGTGTGAGAACTAAAACAGTTAATCTTTATTTTTAAAGTTCGGTAGATCAAGGGACCACGCCGTATTACACGGAACGGGTTTCCTCCCAAGAATACCAGTGCATAAAACAAACAGCGCAATGCTAAATAAAGAAAAATGAAGCTGTTATAAGACCCAGGTCCCATCACACAATGCAACGCAGCCGAGGATAGGGTTTTCCCTTATAACAGCCAAAGAATGCTTGATACGGTTAAAACAAATTGTTTGATACCATTATAAGTGCATAGTGTATAAACAACTTCAAATCATAAGTATCAATCATAGGCGGCGTGGGTACCATATATCATGTTGCCATATATAGGTTTACAAATAAAACCGCAAATGTCACGTATTTGGAAATTGGATTTCCGTCTATGAACCGAGGCAAAAGATAGTCCTCACCGACTTCGAGACTGTCTAGCCCGAGCCTCAGGGTCAGAGCGCATCGACCCTTGGATCCTCAGGGCCGGTCCACCGATGTGGATTAAAATGCCTGAACATGCGTTTCCCCGCCCTTTGGGGCGTAAATGAGCCAACTAAATGACTCCATCGGTTCGAGAACGACCGATCAATCCGAGGCGCCTCGCAACAGCAACAACCACATAAGTCAAACTCGTCAGGGCGTGTAAAACCACTGACGCCACTTCTAGCTAGAAAGAAACGCATGCCCTCCCTGACGTCCTCTCCCGTTTTTGGTTCATACCGGGTGTGAAACACGCGAAGTAACCGTTACACAAAGCTACGCCACAAAGGCCGTGCTTCGATCATCACCACAAGACTTTGCTTTTCAACAGAAGCCTCGATCAATTGCCACTTAGGCATGCCACACAGGCAATTCACTCCATGCGTTTGATATCCATCAATATATAACCCCTGAGCTCGTACGTCTCAGAGAAGGGCGTTAAGCAAGAGAATAAATTCTCCGCCGCCAAACAGATATATATTTAATAGAGATCAATCACACGGACTAAAATCCAATGTCAGACACACAGTCCATTTACAAGTCCGTTCTGGGTCTGAACGAAACCGGAGGCACCTAGTACCTCGCATATCCATCGATCTCCAAGTACGTCTGGACGATCCCCAACTGTTTCCATCTTCTTGGGTGTACAGCCCAATCAAGATCATCAGTTATCACCCAAACGACGTGAAGACCTCCGGTCTTCGACCATCGTCTTCATCTTCGACTTATCGTCGTATCAGTTATCCAGAATGGGATAAACCCGGTCTTTCCGAATAACTCGCGTATATTTTAAATAAGTGTTACACAAACACAACATACGCCTCATTCCAATTCATTAGTCACTAACCGTAAATTAATCAAGAGAATAATTCCCCAAATATTAACCCCGAAGGCCGAAACCAACATCAGATCAATATCCAGAAAACCATTCTGCTTGGCTAACCGACAGTTAGTTTCTAAATTTCACATTCATAGGGAAAGGTTCCCATTAATTTTATCCAAGATAAATTTCTTGAATTTATTCTTTATTCCATTTTTGAATCTCAATTCAAACTAGTCGGGATTAGCGAACCTTACCGAAGTAATCATTTATTTTAATTTTCCCATCCCAACCTATTTATCCCATGAAGTAAAACTGGTAATACTTCATATCTAACACCACAGTGTTATCGGTAAATTCAATTACCATTTCACGTTCAAATCTAATTAAAGATTTAACTATCGCCTGGAGCAAAACTGGTGATACTCCATTTTCGATCACTTCAATCTAATTAAAGATTCATTAAAACTCCACTTAGTTTTAATCTTCGACTGGGTTAAAGAATCGGTGTTATTTAAAACACGGTTCACGATAAACCCAAAATCACATTCATTAATTATCGGGTTAAAGAACGAGTGTTATTTAAAACACTGTCCACGATAAACCCAAAAATCAATATCGATTCAATTCCAATTAAATGTTATTTAATTGGTACACTTCATTAAATCTAAATAAAAAGATTTAATCTTTTCTCAACTGGGTTCAAGAACAGTGTTAGTGAAGACACCATTCACGACAAACCCAAATCACATTCGATATTCAATACAAGGCTCTGAATAGAAAATATATCGGCTTATATTCAATATCGAATTCTACGACTAACAAATGTCGTATTGGAAATAACGATATAAATATATCTTTCAAATTTCCATAACAACATATGTATAATCCCGAAATCCAACATCGAAATATTCCGAAGACAATTTCGATTTAAGTCCATTCTAATGCAATCATTGGAAATTCTGGTTATTTTCAAAACCATTTCAAATTCAGTTTATTTATTTAAAAATAAATAGAATTCTAATTCTAGTTCAAAAACTAGTTCATTTCGATAAAAATCTATTTTTATCTTTTCAAATATGGAGTTTTTCATCCCAAATCTTCACAAATCATTTCTTATGATTTTACACAAATTATTACTATTTTTAATAATTTTATGAAGGCCCGTACAGTCGATTTCCATTAACGGCCATCGAACTGCACTTACAGCGACCTTTTTCGAATTTGATTTGAACATAATTCCAAATCCAACCGTTAGATTTCAAATTTCTAATATTCGTTAGAAAGCTCTTTTCGATACGAACCCAACGGTTCCGGTTTTAGGAGAATCCGACGGTCGGATCTCCCGTAATGTCCGTTTGAAATAAATGGTCGAAATTTACGAACTGCCGCGGCGCGGCGCGTTCTATTCAGGCCATTTATATTATATATATAATATATATAATATATACTTCGCCGATTTCTATTTAAAACGAATTATATAAATAGTTTTAAAATCGTTTCAAAAGCTATTTCAACTTTCTTTTCAATTCAAATCAAAATTGAATTCTTCTTTATAAATTCGTTTCAAAATTCATTTCTATTCAATTCAAATTTCAATTCAATTTGAATTCATTTCAATTCGTTTTCAATTCAATTCATTTCGAAATCGTTTTCAATTCAATTCATTTCGAAATCGTTTTCAATTCAATTCATTTCGAAATCGTTTTCAATTCAATTTGAATTCGTTTTCAATTCATTTCATTTCGAAATCGTTTTCAATTCAATTCATTTCGAAATCGTTTTCAATTCAATTCATTTCGAAATCGTTTTCAATTCAATTCATTTCGAAATCGTTTTCAATTCAATTCATTTCGAAATCGTTTTCAATTCAATTCAAAATATTCGATTTCGAAATCACTTTTCAATATTCATTTTTAAGATGAATAAAATCGATATAAATATCGTTCACGTCAAAATGGCGTCAATCTAATCAACACGGCTTCATAAATTTCTATTTTCAAATATTCTATTTCAAATATTTCTTTTTCAAAATAGTTGTTATTATCAAAATATTTCGTTCAACACATGACCAATCTCAATGAATGAGTACTGTCAACACATGAACTTTTATTTTATATATATTCTTTATTTTTCAAATTGGAATGAGGCCCAATCAATTACCATATAAAGTTAATTATATGGATTTTCATACAACACATGTATATAATTACATTGAAAAATAATCAACCATCAACCAAAGTGCACTACACTGTATAAGCATCAAATATAGATATTCAACGCTTATAACAGCCTGTCAATCAATCGATCGACACATTTAATCAATCAGGATGAGTGAACTTCAAATTTCATCCCAACACCCGTGTGGGGTTTCAAACAATCAAACGCATATTTTATTTGTGCAGTTGGGCGATGTGTAAAATTTATCGTCCCAATCAATGTCATTCAAATAGGTGTACATAAACAAACCGTCTGGTTTGTAAATGAATATTTATTTATTCACATTCACGTTAAAAATTATATTTTTAACGATAAAACATTTTATTCCAACATATGAATTTCTATTCAATTCATTTATTCAATAAAAATGATATTTTTATTTTTCTAACATATTTTAGAAAATTTCGGCGGCATAACGGCACGATACTAGAAACGGGACAAGGCCTAGCCTTATCCCCGGTCTAGTGAAGGCCCACGCCATTCACACATCAATCAGATCAATTTCATTATGCAAACCACAAAATTTGGAGTAAGCGTCTAACCTAGCCTTACTCCTTCGCCTTATAACGGCGCACGTCTAATCCTAACCAATTTATCGATTCGATTTTTCACACCACAAACCACATTCAAACCAATATCGCAATCAATAACCAAACAGCCAAACAAACAAGTCCATGGTCTGTGGACGATTGTGTCGGGTGCTACTAAACACCGTCTGCATCCTAGTATATATATATAACTAGAAAATAAATTGAAGAGTGAGAAATTCTCACATATAGCTATCCTAGCTCCACGGCTCTTCATTTGCAGAAGTCTTCGTCGTTTCGCCTTTTTGTCACCTTCGTTGCTGCTTTCACTACATACGTAAAATCACATTTTTACTTCGCTATTCAATATATAAAAATCGAATTTTTATTTCAAAGTTTAATATATAAAAATCGAATTTTTACTTTGAAGTTCACTATATAAAAATCGAATTTTTAGTTCAAAGTTCAATATATAAAAATCGAATTTTTATTTCAAAGTTCAATATATAAAAATCGAATTTTTATTTCAAAGTTCAATATATAAAAATCGAATTTTTATTTCAAGGTTCAATATATAAAAAAAATCGAATTTTTATTTCAAAGTTCAATATATAAAAATCGAATTTTTATTTCAAAGTTCAATATATAAAAATCGAATTTTTATTTCAAAGTTCAATATATAAAAATCGAATTTTTATTTCAAAGTTCAATATATAAAAATCGAATTTTTATTTCAAAGTTCAATATATAAAAAATCACATTTTTACTATATATAAAAAAATCAGTTTTCACTTTATATAAAAATCAGTTTTAAAATCCCTAAATAAAAAAATCAGTTTTCTTTTAAAACATACAAATCAGTTTTTCTTTTATTTCCAAAAATTCTATTCTATTTTTATTTCTAAAAATTCAAATCTATTTTTCAAGAACAATGCTTTTAAAAACTGAGAATCGTATGTTTTTTTTTTATATACCTAAACAAAAAAAAAACAGTTTTTATATAAATCAGAAATTAAAACTCACCTTTGTTCGAGTTGGAAGGGGGGGGGGAAATCGACGTTGTTCGCAACGTCAAAGGGGAGAAGGAGTTACTAAGGCGCTGGATGGTGGTGCAGGGGGGTGGCGGTGGCTGCGATGGGGACTCCGTCGATGGGATTGAGCGAGAGGGTTTCGCGGTCTTCGATGGAGGGGGCTGGACGAAGTGGAGGCGGAGCGAAGGGAGGGTGGTTGCCACGGCGATCGATGGCGGAGGCGAAGCCCTTGGCGGCGGCGAAGTCTGGAGCTCGAGCGGGGTTTTTTTTTCTTTTCTTTTTTTCTTTTCTTTTTTTCTTTTCGATTTTCAGAATGAACGGGGGGGCCAGCGTATAAAGGAAGAGATTATTTTTTTTTTATTTTTTTTTATTATTTAATTATTAAAAAGTTGACTTTTACATACGACCTCGAAAAGAGGCCCACCGCCTGTCGTCCATAGCGTTTTACCCCCATTCCGAACACAATGGGATAGGTATCGTAAGCTGGTTTGATCGTTTCGATCAGTTTCCATTGAATTTTCATTTAAATCACTATATTGAATTTTAAACGTACTTTTCAAATTACCGGGGTCACATACTAACTAGAAAAATTCCCGAAAAATATTTTCTAGCTTCGTATTGACGATACGGTCCTAACAAAACTAGTTTCGTCGAATTCCGAGGCCGTATGAAAAATGGCCAATTTCCAGTCGATTAAAATCAACTAAAACCGGTCAAATGCGTTTTCCTTTGCCACGCTCACATACTGATTCGAAAAATTATGAAATTTGGAATCTAGCAATAATTCAACATCACGGACCCAACAAAACTGGTTTCGTCGAAATCCGAGGTCCTTTGCAAAATGTCCATTTTTAAGGGCCTGAATTCCATAGCGACTATTCATAATTTTCATCTGGACATATCTTTTGATTCCCGCTATGAAATCCTGATTTGTCGGATTCGTTGGAAAGATATTATCAATTAGATCCTATCATTTTTGGTTTCACTAAAATCCGGATTGTTTTGCACCCGGTACATTCAATTGAAGTTTGAAATCGAATTATCGAACTACCGCGCCAATTTCAATTCTATTTATAATTATATATAAATATTTATATTCTAACAACGTCGCGTATAATATATACGTTCGAATTATATTCAAAATAAATTTATCGTCGATTTTATTTAAAATAATTCATTTTAAATAATCAAAATTCGCTAAAATTGCCAAAATAAAAATTTTAAACTGGCCCAGATTTTGCGGGTTGTTACAAACTCCAATCTGTTTTTATCCACAACTCCAACCATTCGCTTATACCTAAGTCGAATTCAATTTCAAATCAAAGTTCCATTCTGGATTCCAATTCTTAACTTGATTATCAAATTACACTTTTAAATTCGAATCTCATAAATTCAATCTTATTCGATATCATTCTAATTCAATTTCAGTTACCACTTAACTGGCTTTACTTTAATCCCAGTTTGCTTTTACAAATTCAATTCAAATTTGGTTTTAATCCAAACAATATTTCCCTAGGAGTTTTAAACAGTTTACCATATCGAAAATCAAACTTTCCTTTTCAGGATTCAAAACAACTTGCTTTTCTCAAGTCAATTCAAAAACAACAATTTTGGTAGTAATCCATCACTTACAACTCGAAAATGAATACTGATGATGCTGCGCAGTCATCATCAGAATTATTTCCCAGCTATCAAAGTGAGTTCAGTACTATATTACTTTTCAAAACTCAAATTTTAAATACCTTCATTTTGAAACCACTTTCAAATATCCTTCACACTGCTTGTAAACAATTTAAAACCTCCCAGGATTTTAAAATTCTCATACACTTAATCCAAATTCATTTACAAACACCTTTCCAAATTTTCCAGGGTTGTACTTTCAATTCTGATTAAAATTTCAGATTTAATTCACTTCGTAATATTTATACGAATATATATAACCATCTCCACTATAATCTTACTCGATTATAATAACAACCAATATATCCAATATATTATAATCACTCTGATAAAAATCCTTTATATCAAAATATAATTTGGGTAAAATTATTTCATTTACTCTTTTTTCAAAACATATCGTGTCGACCCATCGTATTCTAGTGTTTATCAACTCCTACCGATACAGTGGATCAAACTGATCGACCAGAATCCATAAACAACTCAACCAATAAATCCCCACAATATAAAACAATCTTATATTGAATAACAAATACGCTCTCGTATATATACACTCAAACTCAATCTAGGGTATTACTAGCCCCATCTCTACTGAGTCACGCCACAGAGCCAAGGTAATTACTTAACCTTAAGCTCTGATACCAACTGTAACGATCAGAAAATTAGCGACCTTGATTATCCGATATACAACACATATCGAACATCAAGAGTCGAAAATACTGGATGGTTAATGAAAGAAATTAGAGGGTGAGAATAGATAAGATAGAAACTTAGAATAGAAGAAGAAGAAGAACACAACATCAGAGTAACACGAACCTCACAGCGGAACGAATAACATATAATATATATCATAACTTTGAAATATAAATCTGTACTTGAATATACATATCATATCCAAAGTACAGCACTTACAACATAGCGGAAATAAATAATAGCTATATGATCCAGAAGCCGCCTGCTCCAAGCTCTCCAAGTATATCTGTAAAATCCTGACTACTTGACTGCCCATATAAAATTGGGCACCCAAGAGTTTAGGGAAAACAAACAAAATAAACTCCGGGTCAGTCATGGGACTGGTATGAGTAAAACAGTTTAAAACAAATTGTGCCATTAAACGATATCTCATAAGACCACGCCGTATAACGGAACGGGTTTTTCCCTTATGAGAATACAAAATATCTTTATATCAAAACCTTTTGATATTATAATAATGTCTATCAACCACAATATAGTAATCATCTAGCAGAAACGCTTTCATCTCACGTTCTACATATATAGTATACAATCAAAACCGCAAGCACGTATTGGGTAATGGATTTCCAACTATGACAAGGTATGGAACCACCTTTCACTAGTGTATCTCTAGAGAGGAATACACTGAGTTCAACAAGAACATCTTGCAACCCGACCACAAATGACCGACCACTCATTTCGCTTGAGTGTATTGAATGTGTATCACCAACGGTTGGGATCAGCAACCGTTTCCCGAATGGGACAGCATCAACAATAGATTTTTAGAAGTAAATGAAACTCTAGATCAGGTGATTATACACCCTAATAGGTGCGACCTACATAGCTATGCTGCCTGCCCGATTTCTATCATTTCCCAGTTGATGAGGCTGGAGGTCATAACGTATCTTTCAATAGATTACTTATCTATTCACTTTGAATGTCACATTATCATACCCGCCAAATCAAAATTGATTTCCCCAAAAATACAACGGGTATACAGCTAAGAGAAACGAATTCCTCCACCACCAAACGTAAATACGTTTGAAGAGATCAACTTACGCAATCTATTAAATATACTCTGTCGGACATTCTTCCATACAGGTTGTCCTGGGACTGGACAAGCCGAAGGCACTATTCAGTACAACCATCTTAGGCAATCTTTACTTAAGATTTATACAACAACCCTTGCACTTTACCCCGTCTTCAATTTTCTGTGGCATATATGATTCGCAACGCTTATGCCAATACGGAGTGGTTCTTCAGATAATAATCCAACCAGTCTCTCCATATTAACAACGTTAAAATGGTCAAAAACTTCGATTGTCGATGAGTTAACTATCAAAGAAAAACAAGTGTGCAAACAACGATCATATTTCCAAATGGAAATTACATCGATCAATCACCAATCAACTTTTATCCTTTAAATTAATTTATCATTAATTTATTTCATTTGTCGTTTCCTGTTTCCATATATTCAACATTTCTTATTTTCTAAATTTAGAAAATATATGTTATTAACACTGGAAAACATTTCCATTTCTTGTTTTCTATATTAGAAAACATTTCTGATTCTTGTTTGGAAAACATTTCCAAAGCTCCTTCATTTGGTTTAAACAGATGTTTAAATAAAACATCGCGACGCCAACTCAAACCATTTACTAAATTAACTAAATTCACTTAACCATCATTCACGATCAAACCTTACCATTCCTTAGTTAAGAAGGAAGTCAATCAAGTTGGGGTATAATTACCACTCAGACCTTAACTGAACAACGTTTTAACTTCAGAATAGACAAAGTTTATCTTTTAAACCTTTAACAAACTTCCTTACGTAACTCTCTTTCGAATAAATCTCTATTCGATAATTCCTCCCTTCGAAAAACTAGATTCGATAATCTCTCTTACGAATAACTAGATTCGAAAACCTTTCTTCGAATAAACTATATTCGATTAACTATGTTCAATTAACTCTTATCAATTAACTCTATTGGATTAACTCCTTTGGATTAACTCTAATCGATTAACTCCATTCACTTAACTCCTTTCGAATAAACGATATTCGATAACTCCTTTGACTCTATTCGAATAAACTATATTCGATTAACTCCTTTTGACTAAACTAACATCAATTAATTCCTTTCGATTAAACTAACATCGATTAATTCCTTTCGATTAAACTATAATCAATTAACTCCTTTCGATTAAACTTACATCGATTAATTCCTTTCGATTAAACTATAATCGATTAACTCCTTTAATTCTATTCGAATACTCTATATTCGATAACCCCTTTTCGAATAAACTAATATTTGAAAATCCTTTCGAATAACGAATATTCGTTAATCCTTTTGAATAACGAATATTCGATAATCTCTCTTCGAATAAATAATATTCGATAACCTCTTTTCGAATAAACTATATTCGATTCTCCTTTCGAATAACAAATATTCGATAACTCCTTTTTACTCTATTCGAATCACTAATATTCGATTAACTCAAATTTGATTAACGCTATTTAATTAACTCTATCGATTAACTCTAACTGATTAATTTTAACTGGTTAACTCCAACTGATTAACTCTAACTGGTTAACTCTAACTGATTAATTCTAACTAGTTAACTCTAACTGATTAATTTTAACTAGTTAACTCTAACTGATTAACTCTAACTCTAATCGATTAGTTCTAATTCGATTTAACTCATTTGGTTAACTCCTTTGATTTATTCCTTTGAATTATCTCCTTTGATTAATTCCTTTTCTATTTGTTTACTTAACAAATCTATTCCCTTTTCAATTCTATTTATTTAACAATTAAATATTCCCTTTATCTTTTCTATTTATTTAACAAATAAATAATTCTTTTATCTTTTCTATTTATTAACAAATAAATATTTCCTTTATCTTTTCTATTTATTTAACAAATAAATAATTCTTTTATCCTTTCTATTTATTTAACAAATAAATATTTCCTTTATATTTTCTATTTATTTAACAAATAAATATTTCCTTTATCTTTTCTATTTATTTAACAAATAAATATTTCCATTTAATCTATTTGTAAATGTTTTACAATTGTCCCCTTTTTATTTCTATTTGTAAATGTTTTACAAATATTTCTCTTTCTATTTGTTTTGCAAATATTTTCCTTGATATTTGTTTTACAAATATATTTCCTTTATATTTGTTTTACATATATATTATTTTTAACTCTTTTGATCTTATAATTATTTCCTTATATTAAATCCTTTTTCCTTTTATATATAAAATCCATTGATTTATATAAATAAATTATTTCCAAAATATACTTTGAAAATCCCCTTTTATCATTCTGGTATTTCTTATGGTATTTAACATGCCATATAACAATGACAAATATCGTCCAAACACACAAAATCAACAGCAGATTATAAATCACAGCATGTATCACAATATATGAATAACAGTAAAATAAATGTTGAGGAATCCAGTCGGATTCCTCCAACCTGTTTCCCTGCATCACAGATGTTAAACAATATAATTAACATCGATAATATTTCACTATGAAATATTCTGCTAAACAGAATCGATATTTGATTAACGATTTATATATATACATCGTTATCTATATTTTCAACCAATACATAAGCAATTCAACCAAACAGTTAACACACATCAATCAACAGATAATTATCAGTTCTAAATATACGTTAGAAAAATATAATTGTTCAGAGTTGGTGAGTTTTACTCACATTGGACGGTCATCGTTAATAACGATAACCATCGCTTGATTCAAACGGACAATTTATTTCGCTATAAATTGTAACAGGCCCTGATTCGCTCCTATCAGTTCCATCGCGTAGTGTCCGTCCATACGATCCCAACGGATCAGACCGCTCGCAATTTTGATAACGTATGAACGAGATATTTGCTTTACAAGTTAATACGCTAATTGAATTTAAAATAAAACTTAATTAATTCATAATTGGGCTTTACCCACCAAAATTAGCCCAACTTCTTTTGACCTGCGACCTTCTTCTCTCCTTCTTCCTCCGTTCTAATTTCTGCACCTGCTCCTCACCATTTACGTCCCCTTTCTACCACCTCATTCTCCTCCCATACTTCACCGAACCACAAACAAGTTTCACCGTTTCAATCTCGTTCAACACCTCTCCAACCTTCACTTAAAGATGTTGAACTCGAGCCCATTGCCAATGTCGCAGTTCCCAGGATTCCGTTCGACCTACCAGTACCTGTTCGAACTTTTTTGACACAAAACCCCCCTCAGATTTTTCAAGCAAACTCCATTTCAACCTCTTAACAATAATCCACTATCAAATTCGATCAAACAACACCACATCTCGACAGATCTCGAACCCTAGGTTCGCTGGAATCGAACTGGCGGAAAAAAAGGGACGTCGAACCTTTTGAAAATCATACCAGAGTGGAGAGATTTTGATGAGGATCTCATATGTATTTACTTTGCGATTTATCGCTTTCTCTTTGAATTGTTTTTTTTTTGTTCTTGCGGTTTTCTTTTGATTTTTCTGTGAAGGAACTAAGGAAGTGGCGGCTTGAAAATACTTTTATACGGGAGCAAGAAATCTTGTGTGGCTGAAACAAAGAGTGGATGGCAAGTTTTGGTTCACCAATACTTAATATTTTAGTTTTTAATATTCATTTCGCCTTCAAAAAATTCGTGTGATCACACATGATACCCAAAAATCGTCAAACTGGACATACTGCTAGAGTTTGACAATACAGACCCAAGGAAATTAGTTTCGTCGAATTTCGACTCCGTTTGCTCACACAGCGTATTTTTAACTATCAAAATATCAACTGTTTTTCACTTTAAAAATCGGTACGGCCACATACTGACTTCAAAAATCATGGAAATTGAAATCTAGTAATAATTTGATGTTGTGGATCCAACAAAATTAGTTTCGTCGAATTCTGAGGTCGTTTGCAAAATTGGCTATTTTTAAAGTCCTAAATAACCCATTTAAATATATAAATATATTTAAATGTAATTAAATTTAATATTTAATAATAAATATTATCGTATATATTCACAATAGAATATCATACAGCTCCACTAGGATTTTACAACTCGATATTCAAATCCCAGTTGAATCGATTATATTGAAATTCCTTGTATATATATATCGTTATAAATTATAAAGAAATTCCATAGTGACTTTTCTAAAATTTGATTTGGACATAAATGAAAATCTACACAATGAAATCCCAATTTTTCTCTTCCACTAGAAAAGTATACTTTACCAGCTCCATACGTTTCTTGTTCCACAGAAATCCGATTTGAAACGGACCCTGTATATCCAGTTGAAGTTCAAATCGCCAAATAGCCAACTGTTGCGCCGTTTCGCGCTCGTTTATAATTATATTATAAACTATATATTAAACAGTCGTCGATTGAATATATTTGTTCATATAATTCAACTCTAAACTGAACTATATATTTTAAATAATCCAATTCACACTATATTGTGAATTCCACTATTTTTGATTATTTCTGAATTAAATATATTATTCTATTATTTATATCAATTAAATATTCAATATTATTTAATTCTGGTTATCGATATCGCCACTCGATATTTAATAATTAAATTAATTAATTATTCGACAGATGAAAAATGCGGGTCATTACACATTGCCTCTCTCTCTTCCTCTTTCTTTTGATATAACATATCTAGCTTTTATATATGTAGTGAATTAAGGCACAAGTTTTCCCGATGTGGGACTTAGTGATTTTTCCAAACTTGCCAATTCCACTAATTCATTTCTAACATTTATCAACTTCATCCATTATGTAGCACTTGTGGAAGCTCTGTTAGATGTTAATTTGATATTTGTAATAATCAAACCGACCGTTAGGGAGGTTTGCCTACTGTAAGAGCCAAAACCAAATTTTCCGAGCCAATAAATTAAGCCGTAAGTTTAGCTCCCAACACTTTACTTTCCGTGTTTTCCTTCTTCTCGTTTTCTTCCACCTTTTCCTTCAACTCGCTGCTTGTTTTCCTCCCAAATCATTCTCCAAATTTTTGAATTGCAAATTCCTATTGTTTTATTTCTCGATCTGAATTTTCAGATCTAACTTATACAAATTTGTCTTCATAACCAGATATTCTTGAATCTACAAATTTCTCATTTCATAACCGTTCTCAGCCCTGATCGCTCCAGACTACGTCATCAGAGACACGTGAATCCTATCTAGTCGCCTAGTTCATCCTTAAGGTACTCTGGTTATATAACTGTTTTTTATTTGATCCAACTACATGTTGATTTTGATTTTATAGTTTGTTATTTTCTTATTTGCTACTCTGATATCGATTTATAATGAAGGCTGACATGTAAGCTTGTATTTATAATGAAGGTTGCTTCACAGGTAATCCCATTTCCTTATTCTGGAAAATATATAAAGTAAATATTGTTTATGGTGAGTAGTAACATATCATGTGGTTCCTGTTAGTTTTCTTGTTAGCTGAAGGAAGGAAAAAGCGGTTTGATTGGAGCCTAATGTATCATAAAAGGTTACTTCCATAACTTTTTAAAACTTGAAGTACATAAGCTAAAAAGATTTGATACTCAAATTTACGCTCATTCAAAATTTATAATTCCAACAATTTTAATATTTTCAGTTTCGATTTCTGTTCAAAACTTCAAATAGTTCTACAATTCACTTAAATCACCATAGCAGTACAAATATTGCTTTTCTTGTTCCGGCTCAGTTTTCAAAATTTTAGCGGACCAAAGTCTAGTTGAAGTATTTGTATCTCATACATTAAATTTAGCCAAATATTTGTTGATGGTTTCATTGATGCCTGCAACTTTTTTTGATTTTATCATAAACTATGTTTTTATCCTCCCATTACAGTAGTAAACATAGTATATTGATTAATTCATTTTTGACACTTTTCATTTTTTTAATTATAGGATAGTAAACATAGTATATTCATTAATTCATTCTTGTAACTTTTCGTACATCTGTTCT
The DNA here is from genome assembly GCA_030737875.1 of Allium sativum. Taxonomy (NCBI): domain Eukaryota; kingdom Viridiplantae; phylum Streptophyta; class Magnoliopsida; order Asparagales; family Amaryllidaceae; genus Allium; species Allium sativum. Next base: position 1,008,871,120 of record CM060912.1, on the reverse strand, counting down.
GTCTTTTTCCCGATTTGATTCCTAGGTTTGTTTACAGAGTTTAGCATATATTTTAGGCTATGTTTAGTTTAATTAAGTGAATTTTTTTGTTAGTTTTCCAAATCTGAAAAGATATTTTTTTTGTTTACTTTTCCAGATCTGAAAAGAATAGTTAGAATGGAAATTAACCCACCAGGTTTGATCATATGGATGGTTCTTCATTTTTTGAAAAGAACTTTTAATGTTTCAAAGAAGTTTTTTTGTGTGCATATTTAGTTATTTTTCTTTAAAGAACACCCATGTATTGAAACTGCATTTATTTCTTCCATCGATTCAGTGGATTCTTACTTTAACAATAATTTGTATGTATACATATATGCTAGGAATGTTAATTGATGTATGTTATTAAATAAAATTTACATATATGTAAAAGTATCGAATGATTTATATTTTTGAAAATTGAAATTTTAACTCTTAACCCAAAGCTTAAATCCTAATTTTCTTTCATCTTTTATTTTTAGAAAACTATAGAAATTGAATTATAAGTTCTATAAGTGTCTTGATTTTTTTAATTTCAACATGGAAAGGACGATATTGAACCAAAATCTGAGAATCAAATTATAATCGAAGAGGTTCAAATTGAAACACGATTCTAGAATCTTATATTCATTGATGTAAACATTAAATTATGAATATCAAATGTTACTCATACTCATATTATAGATATAAGAGAACTACATTTATATATGTCAAATGTATGGGCATGATTCATTAGTGGGTAGAAAGACAAACTAGATGAAGGATGACATGACACACTTTCTGCTTAAAATAGAGTATGTCAAGATTTTTAGAATGAGATTCAAGTAGTAAATCTTAGACAATAATCAAGGAAAAATTTCTATCGTTCATCGTAGGTTCAGAGGATTCTTAATTTTTAAATTTGTTATGTCATATATTGCTTGTTTTTTTATATACATACTAGTTTTATGACCTGCATAGTTATCTTTGATTTTACACTAGAATTTTTATTGTTGCATGTTAAATCAATATTTAGTAACAACTACTTATATATACCACATGAATTCATTTGTTTGATTTTTTTGTAGATTGAATTTACTTAAAAGGGTCTGTTTATCGGTTTTACATATTAAATATGTTTAAGTTAATTTAAGTTTGTTGGGTTTCGCAGTCTGAACTTTCTAAGAGATTCTTTTGATTTTGTAGATTGAATCTATTTGCATTGGTTTGGTACTCAGAAAAGACAGCCCTTCATGGTGATTGTTTGGTGCATTCCTTTTTTTTCTTTTTTAACTTGCTTACGTAAATTCTATACGTTCATAAGTTTTATTGCTTAATCATTTATCCATACCACCTTAAAGATATTTGGTAATGTTATTTGCTGGTAACTACTATTAATGATTGGCGCCATTATAATTATTCAAGCATCTAATGGTAAAAAATAATTCTAAAACAACCACAAGAGATTCAGTGAATCAATATTGAAAACATACTTGACAACTTTGACAAAACCCAATGACATGGGTGAATGCAGTCCCCACTATTACTCCCTAAGCTATTTGCTTTAGTCTTGATGTTTTCTAGTGCATAATTGCTTCCATACTGCCATGTTTTGTTGTTAGGCCTTCAGCTCAGGCTTCATTGTTTCAATCTGCATATACTGGTTTAGCTCACTACTTTAGCTTTGTCGGCAACTGTTGCATCATTCCTATTTCTCTTTTAGTCTCACGTGCTTTACTTATATCTACATGTTGTAGCTTCGATGCCTACATGCCATTGTTTAGTGCTTTTATCCATACTTCATTGCTTCAATACTACATATGTTGCGTCATCCATTCACAAATGCTTCAGGCTTTAGCTTAACCGCCTATTTACTTCAGTCTAGACAAATGCCACCTATTATAATTTCAGTCCTCCAAGTTTTTAAATCACTTTTGATCCATGGCCACACCTACTGTTTCTTCTGTCTTGCCACTTTCTACTTCAGCCATCATTGACTCACTACCTCAAACCAAAATTCCTTTCATTCATGTCATAACAGCATAATGCTTTGATGCTTTGCCTAATCATCTCAATTTTACTATAGTATTTATATACTTTAATTTTCATCTTCTTGCATACATGAGGATTTATTAATATTGTATGCATTAATATTACTTGTTTGATCATCTTTTTGTTTAACGTCACCATTGAGCATGTTTGCTACTTAGAATAAAGTTTGTACTTATAATTAACACGGTATGGCACTAAATGTTATCAGTAATGGTTAGTACTATTAAACTTTATATTTGATATGTATGGAAATTGAGTGAAATTTTCTTAATTATGAGATAACATTGTTGCATGATCTAGAAAACTACTGATAATTTGTTAAATCTATATTCATGGCGATGGGCAAATGATGAACTTAGCATACACACACATACAAAGTAAAAATATTAACTGTAACTTCACAAAAATAAACCTTCCCAAAGTCAACCTCTAAATTCTAATCATATAAAAATCTAAATTGCCAACTGATGTGGAGGCATTTCAAATTTTAAATTACCACGTGTTCATGGATGTCACCTTCAATATCGTTTTGGTTGTTCTGTATAAAATAGCAATTATTATAATAAATGGTTTGATATTGCTTTACTGCAGTTTTATATGCTAATTTCTTTGTTTAACTAATATTTATATTGATCTTGTGTATCCTTTGTTATATATTGGAACTTGAGATGGGTAAGCTAATAAGTTTCCAAGAAAGTTTGGTGGCTTGGCGTACTAAAAGAGAAAGAGAAAGAAAAGGGGAATTTGAAACGTGTTTCTATATCAGCCAGTGAATTGGTTTAGAAATCGCGAAAAGTCCAAGTGAGTTATTTTGAGATTTATTTATCTTGTTAAGTTATTTTTCATAGGATTGTACAAGTTATATTGTTCATCACTGGACTTAACCATGGTAATACAAGTTTTCCTTATTATTATAGTACAAATTTCTTACTTTAGTACTTAAGGATGAAATACATTAGATGTCATGCTTATGAGAAAACTCGATTTTTTTAGTTGAGTTCAAATGAGTTTAAAGCTGAACTTAAACGCGGTTAAATTGAGTCAAAAACTCAGTTTTAAAAGTGTGCTGAGTTTTAAACTAAGCTTAGTTTCTCAATTTTAGAACTGTATTGAGTTTTTAAATGAGCCCAGTTTCTTAAACGGGGCACAAATTCGGTTTAAAAACTGAGCACTCGGTATTTAAAACTGAGTTTATACCGGTTTTTAAAACTGAGTTTAACTATTCCAATCAGTTTGTAGGATTCCTTGCAACCAATTTACCTGCACTGTATAGGTAGTGAGTAGCAAATGGCTTGTCCATTGTACTAATGATTTCTCTATTTATTCAACACACATTCTGGTTATTTTTTGATGTCGTGAGCCTCGCTGGCTTCAGTTGCAAACATTTATATTTAGTTTAGAAAATGGTAGTGATGATGATTACGCATGAAGATGTGGTTGATACAACCATTGTTGTGATTGTTGGATAAAGTTCCATTCTGGTTATATGTTCGCTATTATTATAAGACTAAAGATGGCACAATCCAAATAAAATACCAATCCTATGTATTTTTATAATGTATTTTTTAGAAGTTATGTCCAAAGTATATTTTTTCCACAGATGATGCTGCATATCAAAAGCCAAGCTAGGATTCCACTGTGCCGCTTCAGCCGACTCTTGTAAACATTCCGTATTAAGTTAGATCTTCCATACAACAGTCGAGACTTATTACAAAAGATCAACTTGGTCTAAATAATCTTTGAAATTATCAAGCATCAAACTCTTGTGGAAATGCTCTATCTCAAAATGATGATGACATAAGGACGTTTCATACTTTGCTTTCAGTTTTTCTCCAGTTTTTCTTTTGTTTACAATTTTTCATGACTAGAATTGGGACATTCTAACTTTTCTGTATGACCCAAACATACATTTTTGGCCATGGCATGTGTAATTTGAATGTTATATATCTTGTTTTGTAGTAAATGATAGTTCGTCATTTCCTTTTTTACAATCATTGAAAATGTGGCCATTATCTGCCTGTATGTTTAATATGGTATTATATTAGTCGAATATTTCTATTGCTGTGATGAAACTGGTATAGTATCATGAATGCATTTTATTTTTTCAGTTGCTTTATAATTTCGGTTATACTAATAACGGATTTGTAACCTTGATCGTGGTCTTTAATGTCCTAAAAGAGACCTATAAAATTGTTTCAAATGAGTTCACAATCCAGAGACCTACTTGAGACCATTGATGGTATCTTTACCATTTCAGAGACAAATATTTGTTGTCTCTAGTTATTTAGACCCGTTTTTAAAGACAATATTATTTACCTTAAAATTGTCTCAAGAATAAATTAAAGACAATATTTAGGAACAAAATAAGGGATCTCTATTTAATTAATTTTTTGTAGTGTTTTGTTGAGCATTATTTATCATGGTTCAAACTCTAGGGTTCACAATGCGACGTAACTGAAATTTTGATAGATATACAAATATTGTTTTTTTTTTTTTTTTTTTTTTTTTGTTGTATGCTTGTAATCTGATATGTAAGAACTTTCATGTTTGTTTATTCACCTTTTTCACTTGATAGGAAGAACTATATATAATTGATATTTTGAATTATGTCTAATGAAAGGCTCATGTAAATTTGAATTCTTTTAACTGGAAATTGGCTTATGAAAATGTTTCTACATGCGTCGATTTAAATGCATTTGCATGCACATATTACAACGTTTAGCGGTTAGTTATGTTTTTAGTAATGCAAACAAGAGTTAAGTACATATTCTTAAACACGAATAATTGCAACACATATATTTTTTATAAATTAAACATTTAAACGGCCGGTTTTCCCCACCGTTGTACGGTAATACTAGTGACATAAACCATTATGTTGTTAACAAAATGGTACTTAGAAAATTAAGAGCATGATTATTGCATTTTTGTTAAATCGTTTACCTAACTTCCATTGGTAAGCACAGACCTTGCTTAATATGGTTATTGCCTAATGTATTGAAATCCCTCTTTAATTTTAGATAAGAAATGGTTTGGAAAAGCTTTTGTTCATTAACTCAAAACATTTTCTTTTCCATGGTTGATTTGAAACTGGAAGAACACTGTAAAGTTTCTAACTTACAAACAAAAACCATGTTCATTTCTTCTGTCCATGGTGCCTTTTGTCTATACTAATATCAAGTAACTATTGTGGATTACACAAATTGTTTTCTTTCACACCTTAACTGTTTTACTATAGGATGATAACCATGTGCTGAGAAATTCATAAGGCAACTTCAAACCCATCGTGGTTCTCTTCTGATTCGTCGCCTAGCCATTATGGTTCAAAAACTCGAATTTCCATTAAAAACTTAACATATTCTTCATGTTTCAAGGAATCTCCAATGCTGCCGCCACTTCCACCAAAAAAACAATCGAACAAACAAACAAACAAACAAACAAACAAACAAAAAAAGCATGATGATACCAAGTATTCAATGCATTTCATCAAATTTCCATTTTACAAGGTTGTGAAGCTTCTCCTCTGTTTGAATCAGATTCAAAAACGAGAACGTACAAGGTTTGCAGCTAAAGAACCAGCTAGTGGCATAATATCGATGCTAGAAGGAGCGGTTGCTAAGGCAGAAGGAAGGATTAATATCATTACTTGAACAGCTGTTATGAAAACCGCAGAAACCATGCCCATGGCAATCTATGCTGCCAAAGAGCTGTAGCAGAGCATAACCTGGAGATGATGAGAGCTGAATCAAAACCGAGTCTACATTATACAATACACCTATTGCTGAAATGGTATTCAGCCTGAAACATATAGAATAAAAGTCTGGGCTATCTCCTATGCGTGTCGGTGGGTACGAATATATTAACACATCAGGTAGATGTTTCTATTGCATCTTAGCTATGCTAAAAAAGCCGGTGCAAGCATAAATTGGCACGATACGGAGAAGATTAACATGACCTCTACATAAAGATAACACGCACAAATCGAGAAATGATCCCAAAAACCGGTGCAGTATAAATCAATAATTATTAACAGTCACTAAAACATTAATTATTACGAGTCACTGGTTAATTGCAATCTTAATTTCGATGGATGCCTGTTGAAGACAAAGGCAACACAAAAGTATGCTTTCAAAGATTCAACATGAATGTGCATGTTATCTTCAGGATTAAATTTGAATGACAAATTACAGCACCATATCAAACATTTGACGATTGACAGGATTGGAAGTTTGGAACGGGTAGAAATTGAAAATCATCACGCTTATACCAAAACATGAGACATCAACAGCCGGACCTGTACAGAATAATGTTTTGTTTTTTCATGGAGATCATAAACTCAATCGTGAAATCAGACAAATAAATTACTTCACTTAAAATTGACCAAACACGATTACTAACAACGCAAAAGAGATGAAAAGAAAATGATTTAAACTAAAACTGAAATAATTAAACTTTACAGGTCTAAGCAATCCATAACAGAATAGACACCGAAATAATTATAAGTCCGAAAGCAAACTATTCTTCCAGATCATCTAACCGCTGGTGAATTTGGTAACGGCCTTGGTTCCTTCAGATACAGCATGCTTTGCAAGCTCGCCGGGGAGAACAAGACGAACGGATGTTTGAATCTCACGAGAAGTGATAGTCGGCTTCTTATTGTACCTTGCCAACTTTGAAGATTCCTGAGCAAGCTTCTCAAATATGTCGTTTATGAAAGAATTCATAATTCCCATGGCTTTGCTTGATATTCCGATGTCAGGATGCACTTGTTTCAACACTTTGAAAATATAGATCTTGTAGGTTTCAATGCTCTTCGCCTTTCTCTTTTTCTTCTTGTCGGCGGTTGCAGAGGATTCTTTCGCAGGGAGCTTCTTTTCGGCTCTGGGCTTCTTGCCAGCAGGTGTTTTTTCAGCGGTCTTCTTTTCCTCTTCGGGTTTCTTCTCTGCGGGTTTCTTTTCAGCTTTGGGCGCCATGGCAAATGTTAGGGTTCTGAGAAACGGGTTTCGATTTGAACAATTGGGGAAAAAATCTGGACTACGACGAGGAATACAAAGTTCGGTGCCTTATAAAGGCGTAAAGCTGGTTGTTAATTGGACGAAAGGTGATGACGCAGATCGTAATAAAGGACGGATTTGAAGCGTTAGATTGTCGTAATATCGATGGTTGAGATTTGTTAATCTCATTGGGGGACGAGGACTGATGAGGTGGATCCTGAAAGGTGTGTTTTGAGGCAACTGTGCTTGAGTTTGATTTTGTTGACAAAGGATGTGAACAAAACAGTCGGTCCCCATTGGAGTGTTTTGTTCACATCCCTAAAAAAGACGTGAACAAAATCCTATTCATTGTGCTTCATGTTTTGCACGTGCGATTGGTCATTTGAAATAAATGAGACTGTATTCCCAATGTAAAGATCAAGATCTGATTCTCAAGAATAACAGAAAACTTGTTTGTCCTGTAAATCACTCATCTAAGTATGAACGTTTATTGGTTAAACCGAATATAATTAAATTTGATTGTTTGGTTTAGCTTGGATGGTTTATTAATTGATTGTGGTTTTATTTCAAAATTATTTTGGTACGTTGATCGAGTTTGATTTCTTTGTATTTGAAAACTAAACCAACAATTCAATTGAAATTTAATAATTAAGTAATTTTGAAGTCAAAAGATTGTCATCTCTATAACAATATAAGTTTTCTTGTTCTTCTTTTACTTCATATTAATTTTTTTTTAAAAGAAATGCATGTTTGAAAAAATGTTTGGATCATATGTCATCAATTAGTTGTTTTAATCTTATATTATATCAATAATTAAAAGACTTATTTCATTTTAAAAGAAGCTAAATAAACCAATCAAAGCAGATCAGATATTATGGGGCTGATTGGTTTTGGTTTTAATAAGAAATCAGCTCGATTTGGTTTGGTTTATGCTTCTTGAACGGAAATTTTGATTTTGCCTTTTTTTATTGGTTTTAAGTTGAACCAATCATTAGCTCGTAGATACATTTAATATCAGAAGAGCGATCGAAACTACAAAGAAACCATCTGTTAACATCACAAAGTTTGTATGTTGTTTAATTATATTGTTATCAACTGGGATGAATAATGGACTTGTCGTCGACCATCGAATAAAAACTAATAGGGTTTCAATAGTTTTTGTGGTGAGAATCTACTTTAGCTGCGTCTAAGGTTCGCGCATATTTCTCCTAAAAACTTCTAGATTATTAAAAAAAAAAATGATATTGAATCAAAATGCCTTTCGGTAAGGTTCAAATATCGGTATTTTATGACTTAAAACTTCATGCCTTGTCATTTCGTTGTATTCTTAAATGTCATAAAAGGGTACCGTTTTCAAATAATTTTCTAACAGACGACCTACACGGTGGAACTTTAAGGGACGTAGCACAATGGAAACATAAATTGTAATAAAAAAATATCATGAAATGATACAAGATGGAATTGGGCGTCGATCGGTTTGATACGGTTTGGATCCCAAGCTGCTTCTGCATCACACTAGATGGCTAACCAAAAAATACAAACCATCATACTATTCTATTACATAGTTTGATTTCGTTTCAATTTGATGTAATGCGACTCGTTTTGGTCTGGTTCAGTTTGAATCCATATTAAACATAAAGCAAAAGAATTACTTCCATCAGCATCGATAATTAAAGAGCCAAACTATCTCTGGTCTTAACGTCGAGACACCATTAGCAATCATCAATATACTGTTTATTCGTACTTTAGAAATATTTGTGTATCTTTTGGTTGTTATTTATTATGAACACATGCTTACTCTGCAATTCAACTGAAAATTGAACTACATGATATTTATATCAAAAACACTTGTTTATTTATGATGCTTATGAAACAAGACTTTTGCATCGTTTCATATGTTATATCCTAACACTCACAAACTTTATATCGCTCTCAACGACTTTATGATACCTTGCTTCCTATGTGCAGACAGTTCATTCTAAATTATTATATGATTACAGCTTGGTTAACGTGCGCATGTTTAATAATAAATCCATTAAATGTAATTTCAGCAACTGAATTTTACTATTTTGTTCTTATTAATATTGGCCATTTTATTCCAACTGCATTGGTCTTGCTCATAAATACGCAATAGACGAATCCAATCCATTCAGATACAACTATCAACATCATATTTTGATGTTGTACTCGGAATCCATTTTTAGTTTGCACATCACACCATGAATGGTTTTAATTTGACCTTGGTTAGATCAATCAATAGAAAACTATCGAGCGAATCATTTGATGGTTATTTAATAATTACCAATGATAATCCCTTAATGCCCCTATAAATCATGAGCAATACGCTATTCAATATTTGGAGAGCATTGCACATATCAGTCTCAATTGACGCATTAATATCCATACTCCATTCCCTTCGTGCTTATATTATGTTATGTATTTTGAGCTTTCAACGCTAGTTGCAAAAAATGAGAACGGTGGAGGAACAACGAAAGAATGGAAGGAAGATGGATAGGACGATAGAAATGTTGGAGGAACGACGAAAGGGTGCATTATCTTTTGTCCTTCTGTTATTTTCAAAACACTAAAAGATATAATAAAAAAATTCTATTTAATGTGTTGATTTTGTTTTTAATGCGTCGTTTTTCACGTTATACATGCGTCGTTTGTATTTCTGCGTCGATCAAACCAAAGATCAAAAGGCAAAAACCCCAGCCTAAGGATATACTACACCCTATTTTTCCAGTTTTCAATTATAAGAACAATAAAATTTGAGTAATGATAATTATCTGCAGATGCTTTCTAAATGTTTATTTTAAGATTGGATACTTAGGTATAAATTTAGATAGTATGAAATTTAATTCATGAAATCATTTTCAAAAAAATTAAAATTTAATAGTAATAAAAAGTAATTTAAATCTTTTGAAATTAGATACTTTATAATAATCATATATTATTCAATTTCAAAAATAATCAAGATTCAAAACTAAAAAAAAATTCTAATTTCAACCTGTTAAATAATCAAATTTATGCTTTAAAGTTTTCATCAGTTCAGCAATTCTCATGGGAATAACCGAATAATACGAAAGGCAATACTGCCAAAATAGACAATTGCAATAGTTCCAATCAAAAGCTTTAGAAATATGAACAAACAACTTTTTGTAATTCAACATTTAGCAATAACTAATAAGCACATTCAGCTTTCAGCATTAGCAGTCAGGGTTTTAAACAAGCGTAGTATTCAAAACAAACAACTATATGGTTCTTATTCATGAATAGGTGGTCAAATAAGTGACTATTTATTGCAAACAAACAGTGCCTAAGTTAGGTTTTGATTAGGTTTCTATTTTGCTACCGCATTTTTATGCTTAACAGTCTTGATTCTCACATATTATTAAATTCGATGGATACTTAAGCTAAATCTACGTTAGATTTTTGTAAGCCAAATCTATTGAATTTTCAGTTTTTTAAATTTGTTCTCAAATACTGAATGTGAAATCGATTTCAAAGTTCAAGCCCGTTGTTTGCACAATGGTTGTATATTATTGTGCATATTATATTAATGAGGCAGATGGGCTTGTATGCACTGCCGGCCCGGGCTTCTGCGTTGCCCTAGGCAGAAACATAAGCAGCAAAGAAATTGACAGCTGCGTTGCAGCAAGAAAGAAAGATAAGTGGAAAAAAAAAGGAATCGAACTTGCATCATCCTAACAAATAGTAAATGCTCAGCCGCCAAACCAAAGAACTAACCAGTAGGACCTTTAGCATCTTCATATAACATCTTTTATTAATAAAAACATAAACCTACCACCACCTCCTCTGGTGCCCTTGCCGGATCGGATGCCCTAGGCGACCGTCTTGGTCGCCTTGCCCTAGGGCCGGCTCTGCTTGTATGATCACTTAGTAAATGAATATTGACATTAATATGTATTTGCATGATCTGGGAATTAATGATAAATCGCACTATCATGATATTTTTTCCCAATTTTATTTTGAATATATTGCAGAACATAGATTGGAAAAGTCAGAATGTGTGCGCGTTTGTTATTGTGTATCTCAATTTAATGTTTTAAACTTATATGTTAACTTGTTTGGTAAACTTTTAAAAAAGAGGTGAAAAAGGTAGGAATATATACTATTATTCTCCTACAAATTCTTGTGTACGAATTGAAACAAACTAATCTAAGTTTGTTTTTCTAATTTGAACGATGATATCGTAAAAAAAAAATTATCAATTTATTTAATCTTGAATAAAAAAGTTCAATGCTGCTTGAAATTGTGCAGAAGTGTTTGCAGGAATAAACTATTTGCTTGAAATGTTTGATTTTTCTATTTTCTTCTGGTTTTTTCTATATATAATTTATTTGATTCCTTCTTAATTGTTTGCCAGAATGAGCTTGCAATTTTTTGTTAAACAAATCAATGTAATTGAGTCAATACTCTAAATGAATTTGTTTGAGGGAAAAAAAACCGAGTTAATGCTTTATAAACAAATCAAGTGAATTTGCTAATGATATATTTTTGGGCATCCGCTAAAATGAATTTATTAGTTGAGTTAATTTCTGTTAAATAAATTGAATTGATGCTTGCTAATTCAATTAAACTAAACAATGTTTGCTGAGATAGTTTAGCAAATGATAAACGTGCTTGCTAATTTGATGCAAAATTTGTGCATGTATACTTTGCATTTTCTTTTATAGTGAAAGTAATCTATATTTCAATAAAGCTTGCCTTTTCTACAACTATTATTTTCACGAAATTTCACCCTTACGCACTTTTATACATGTCAAACTGGATATGGTTTCTCAAAGGAAACACATATAGTGGAAGAAATGCATCTATTGTGATCATTTGTGCAAATGCATATAGATACGCAGGTTGTTCACTTGTCATTTGTATATAAACCAACGGGTAGTACGAATAAAACCTTATAAAAAAGGGAGCATTTTAGAGGGTAGATGGATGTAAATAAAAAGGGAATTTTTTTTGAAGTGTTTGAAAGTTAATGCAAGTTATCTAAGCAGTAATGTTGGAAACTTCAAAGTGAAGTTTAAATATACAACCTTTTTCCCAAATGTACATGAGAAGATAAAAATTATAATTGTCATTCGTTTTCAAGATAAACGAGATACAAATAACTTTTCCCTAGGCATACAAGGGGCAGATCGAAAAGAAAAAAAACATTGTGGGTGCCAGGAATTCAACCATGCACCTCCAACCTAGAGGACCAAAGCACAACTGGTTCAACCACCTGCGCTTTTAAATATTATTAGTGGTGATTAATTTAAAACATATAACTAGTTGTCCACCACCTCCTCCAGCCCCTCCCCTGTTGTTGTCCTATTCGATTGCCTAGCTTGCCAAATAAATAAAACGATGTAATAATGCGACTGTATATGTTATTTTATATGTTACATATAATAGTTTATGCTTCGCTGCCAACATTGTGTGGCGTAGTGGAAATCCATGTTCTTGCTTGATAAAAGGTCAAGAGTTCAAGACTACCGCCATCATCATGTTGGCCTATTAATCAATTTTCAAAAAAAATAAATTTGGGCTTGGCCCATTTATAGTCAAAGTCTGCTTATGTTATTATAAATAAGCAAGCGGTCCAACTTTTGTTGATCTGTCAAATAATACAGTTTGAAATGTTACAATCTGTATTACATCATCTTCTTCAATAAAGATTGTCTCGATTCTTCTTTGCAACAATTATCCTCAAATAAAATCAAAATCTTAACTTGATATCAGAGCAGTGATCAGCTTAACATCATCAATATCCTGCATAATATCGATTCCACAAAGTTTTCTATCCATTTTGTTAGATAATTCCTTCTCCTCAGAGTAATATCATCATCGGAGAAGGAGAAGACATCACCGACCAAAATTTGTGCCTCGCCTTCTACCTTTAACACAGCCGCAACAATCAATTGCCTCGCCATGCATAAGGAGGAGACGACATTAGTCAATTCAAAGTGTACGCCTTCTGTTTTGATCAAGAAATCATCCAAGAAATCAAGAAATAACTAAGAAATCAAGATATGCCATCCAGAAACTCAATCAGACGCAAATATCATCATTTTGGTTACCTGGTTGCATCATCCAGTTTTTGAAGTTATTCTTGATTACCTAGTCAATACTCTTGATTTTGTTGTTGTATGTCATCATCAATGGCCAATGACAATACATCATCAACATCAGTGAATGTTTCAGCCTCTCGAGATAGTGCTACTGCTGCAGACAGGTTAATAAAAACTGTTGTAAGTCCACAATCACAACTTATTACATTTCAATTAGATGAGAACAAATATTTGTTGTAGAATTACAAATCGAAACTGCAATTCATGGCTATGGTTTATAAGGATACGTTCTAGGTACCGTTGATATTCCATTTAAATGCATAACTAATCAGAATAATAGAGCGATCAGTAATGATGAATATGTTAAGTTTCATAGACAAGATAGGCTTATTAGTTCTTGGTTGTTATCATCAATAAGCCAAAGCATTTTCCCCCAAGTTATTGGATGTAAATCTTCTAATGAGATTTGGCAAACTATTGAAAAAGGGTTCAATAATCAATCATATGCCAAGGCCATGCATTACAAAAGGAAATTGCAGAAGGTAAGAAAGGATAACGTTACTATGAGAGAATATTTCGGCAAAATAAAATCATTATGTGATATGTTAGAAGCAGCTGACCACAAAGTTTCAGGCTCTAAACAAATTCTGATTATATTAAATGGGTTAAGTGAAGAGTATGAAGCGGTTGAAGCTATTATAGCATCTCAAAAGGAATTTTCATCCATTTGTGATATTCACTCAATCTTGCTATCTCATGAAGCAAGAATTGACAGTAAGAGATCTCAAGAAAGTGTGTGCAATGTTAATTATGCAACAAATAAAAATGAAAATTAGAATTATAACAACAAATCAGATCAAACCTTACAAAGAGGTGGCTCTTCAACTCATGGCTGAGGAAGAGGAAGATGGAACAATAACAACAAACCAAAGTGTCGGATATGTGAAAGAATTGGCCATATTGCACCAAAATGTTATTTCAGATGTAATCCTAACTATGCTAATAACCAGAATAGTACCAATCAAAGAGAATAGAATCCAAGTACCAACATAGCACAAGCTCAAACTGATGCAAGTACTCAATATGACAATACAAGAAATCAAAATCAATCATCAAGATTGGAACATTTTCAAGATGAAAGTTGGCATCCAGATTCAGGAGCAACTAATCACATCACCAACAATCTAGAAAACCATAATCTTGTAAATAGAGAGTACAAAGGTAAGAAAACTGTTTGCATGGGGAGTGGTAAGCACATTAGCGTCTCTCATATTAGTAATGGCAGTATTAAAGGTAAAAAGCAATTATATTTAGATAATTTACTAAGGGTACCTAAAATCAAGAAGAATTTAATTAGTATATTGTAGTTTGTTAATGACAACTGTGTTTATTTTGAATTTTATCCAAAATACTATTTGGTTAGAGACATATTGACTAAAGAAATAGTTTTGTAGGGTGACACAGTGAAGGGGTTATATAAATTTAACCTTGATAGTTGCAATAATTCATTTTACAATAATACTGTTAAAGTTCATTCACTCTGCAATTTATCTGATGATAGTATGACATATAATAACATGAGTGCCAGTATGTAACTGATCAAAACAGTAATGGTAGTAGAAATTTAACATTTGATTCTTGGCACTACAAACTGGGACACCCCTGTGCTAGAATAGGTAGAAAAATTCTTCTTGATAATAAGACACCCTTTACTGATGTGAACATGCCAAATGTGTATACTTATAGCCAAATGAGCAAAAGTCGCAAATTTCCATTTCCTAATTCTAATACTTCATACCCTAAACCGTTTGATCTTATTGTTGCTGGCCTATGGGGTCCAGCACCAATAAACACATATTTTGAGTATAAGTAGAAGTACTATTTATCCCTGGTTGATGCTTGTACTAGGTATACATGGCTTTACTTATTGAAGTCAAAATCTGAGACCCATAATGTTATTATTAATTTTATCAAAATGATTGAGAATCAGTTTGAATGCACTATCTAAATAGTTCAAACTGATGGTGGTTTAGAATTTAAACCATTAAGTAAGTTATTTCAAACTAAAAGAATAATTCATTCGAATTACATGTCCTTATACTTCTGAACAAAATGGTCTAGTTGAAAGAAAACATGGAATATAGTAGAATCTGGCTTAACTTTACTGGCACAAGCATAATTACCCCTAAAATTTTGGCCAGAATCATTTAATTCTGCTATTTATTTAATAAATATAATGCCAACTAAAGTATTAAATGATATCATTCCATTAGAAAAGTTGTATAATGTTAAGCCAATTTACTAAAAACATTTGGATGTTTATGTTTTCCTCATTTAAGACTATATAATTCAAATAAATTGGATTATAGGTCTAGCACGTTTATAGGTTATTGTACCAATCAGAAAGGGTACAAATGTATTAATACCAATGGAAAAATATTTATAATATAAGTAGACATGTAATCTTCAACGAGAATAATTTTTCATACAAAGATAGCAGTATGAAAACATCAAAGAATGTGCAGTCAAAAGATACATATACCTGAGCTGCCAACAATAGCTGATGTTTGGAAAATGATGATGCCGAGGCTGCTAATAATCAAATTAATGATCGGAATGCAGTTGATCAACCACATCTGACGATTGTAAGACTCCCAGCTAAACTCTTCAGCAACCTATTGTTAGGAATTGCGGAAAGGATCGTTAAGGCAAAGCAAACACAAGATGGGAGGGTGAATAGTGTTTTTTGAGAATTTAAACTAAATTTAAAACTCATATGATAAACTATATGAATCAAACACTACAGAAACAATCACAGATACAGAATCAAACACAGATGCAAAATAAACAAAAATAAAAATGCAGAAAAGGAAAGAACACACCGAATTTTATACTGGTTCGGATCGCTCCTACGTCCAGTCCCGCACAACACTGGATTGCGCATAATTTTATTACTATATCTGTATCCAATTACACCCTTTGATTTCACGGCTACAAGGTTAACATCGCTCCCGTTCCTTAATTTCACGATAACAAGGAAAACACTGCTTCCGTTCCTTGATTTCACGGCTACAAGGAAAACATTGATTCTCAAATACTTCCCAAACAATTACATTAGCCCTATAATTCTTCAATAGCACCTGATTCATAGATTAATGAGCAGAGAGTGTAGAGAGAAGAAGATTAGTGAAAATAGAATTTAATTTGGCAGAGTATAGGTGTAGGAATCATAAAAATGATAAGAAATAATGGTGTAATGAAAGAGAGTGAAAGTGGAGAAGAAGGAGTGATTAAAAATTTGAAATCAAACTCTTTTTACAGTGTGTGAAGGGTTACAACGCTCCAGAACCATCACAAATAGTGAAAAGACACTTCCTTTCAAATTTAAAAAAAATGACAATTATATGCCGACATGGTGTTTTCTTTATGTCGACATATACTTAGTATAAAATTAATTTTTGAGAATTTTTCAAGTGTTTTGGTATAGATATAATTCTGGAAATTCTTGAATTAAAATATAGTGTTATAAAATAATATTTTAAATTAGGAAATTTTATGAAAACATAAATATAAACCATATAAACATATTTATAAAGTTTAAAACTATATAAATATTAAGTATAAATATATAAAACTTATAAAACTTGAATTTGAAAACAAAAGTAAAGTAAGAAAGAAAAATAGAAAAGATAGAAAATAAAATAGAGAGGATTAAAGATAGAATTTGAAAACAGACTTTGAATTTGAACCTGGAGTGCTATTTAGAGTCTTACATAATCTAGACTCTATAACTATATTATTCTTGAACTCTTGAAATCTTGAATACTCATGAGTCTTGAAATATCTCTGAATTTTGAATCTCTAACATCTTTAAAACTATACGTCTTCGGTAATATTTCCTGTATATAGATCTTGCATATGTGTATATACATATATATATATTCTATATAAAAGTGTTAGTATATATTTTATAATCAATTTATATTGAAATAAGGTTGTTATCATCAAAATTCCATTCTCCAACAATCTCCCCCTTTTTGATGATGACAACCTTAGTTTATAAAATATCATACATGTACATACCTCTTTATGATGATCCTTCAGATACTCCCCCTTCAAATACTCCCCCTGTCTATATGAATCCTATAAGCTATGTCTATATTTTATAATTTCTCCTCCTTTGGCATTATCAAAAAGAAATTCTAAAACTACTCCTTATAACTATCTAAATAAAACTAATAAGAAATTAAGTAACTAAACCTATTATGATAGTCCCCCTTTATCTATAACTAATTCAAAGTAGAATACTCCCTTAAGTAAAATATTCGTTTAATAATTTATACTCTCCTTTAATCTTATATCCATATTATTTTATGTTTATAAAGTTATAACTAATTATAATACTTATCTTATAAACATAAACAATTATTGCATTAAACTTGAGTTTGTACAAATATATGTATTTATACAAGTACGATACATCGTAAGAACGCAAAGAAACGAAAAACCTTAAACACTAATTATTTTTTACAATGGGAGATTTGTGAATTGGACAATTTGGATAATGGTGACAAAATTCTCCATTCCTTTCAATCACATTCCCATTTGGGTCGAACAAGACCTCTCCCACAAATACAACCTTATCATCTTCTTCCGTATTTGTTGGTTAAGTCTCCTGATGTTCTTCTTCCTCCATTATTTCTTCTTCTTCTTCTGATTCTTCCTCTTGTTCTTCCTCTGGCTCTTCCTCCTCATCCATGGTTTCATTATCATCGTCGATGATAATCGGATGTAACAACCCGGAAAATCTGGGCCAGTTTAAAAATTTTATTTTGGCAATTTTAGCGAATTTTGATTATTTAAATTAGATTATTTTAAATAATATCGACGAGAAATTTTATTTTGAATATATTAGAACGTATATATTATATACGTCGTCGTTAGAATATAAATATTTATATATATTTATAAATAGAATTGAAAATGGCGTGGTAGTTCGATAATTCGATTTCAAACTTCAATTGAATGTACCGGGTGCAAAACAATCCGGATTTTAGTGAAACCAAAAACAATAGGATCTATTTGATAATATCTTTCCAACGAATCCGACCAATCGAAATTTGATAGCGGGAATCAAAGGATATGTCCAGTTGAAAATTCTGAATAGTCGCTATGGAATTCAGGCCCTTAAAAATGGACATTTTGCAAACGACCTCGGATTTCGACGAAACCACTTTTGTTGGGTCCGGAATGTGAAGTTATTGCTAAGTTTCAAATTTCATAATTTTTCGAATCAATATGTGAGCGTGGCAAAGGAAAACACGTTTGACCCGTTTCAGTTGATTTTAATCGACTGGAAATTGGCCATTTTTCAAACAGTCTCAGAATTCGACGAAACTAGTTTTGTTAGGACCGTATCGTCAATACGAAGCTAGAAAATATTTTTCGAGAATTTTTAGGGTTAGTATGTGACCCCGGTAATTTGAAATGTACGTTTAAAATCCAATATAGTGATTTAAATGTAAATTTTGACGGAAACCGATTCAAATGATCGAATCAACCTACGATACATATCCCATTGTGTTCGGAATGGGGGTTAAACGCTATGGACGACAGGCGGTGGGTTCGATTTCGAGTTCGTATGTAAAAGTCAACATAAATTAAAAATAAAATAATAAAATAATAATAATAAAAAAAAAACCTTTCTTCCCTTAAACTCCTCCAGGCCCCCCCCCCCCGATCCATTTTCGAATCAGAAAAAAAAGAAAAAAAAAACCCTAATCGCGCTCACGCACCACCACCCATCGCCACCGCCCGTCGAAGCCAGCGCCCACCACCCTCGAGCTCCCCTCTACTCCTCCTCCGACCTCTTCTCTTCCGCCCCCTTCTGCTCTCGAGCAAACCGCACTCCAACCCGACGAGCGACGCACCCCCATTCCGCCACCACCCTCCTCGTGCGAACCCCCACCCTCTCCATCCCGATCCGACGCCCCAACGCCCCAAATCCTCGAGCTCTAGCCCAATCCGATGCCGCCGAGACCACCGATTGCCTTCCAGGCTGACGCCCGCGACTTCTCCCCCTTCTAGCCACCTGTAAGATTCCTATTTGTCTCTCTTTATTGGTAAATGATTTTCGTTTTAAATGTAAATAATTTTCGTTTTGAATGTAAATGATTTTCAGTTTTAAATGGTTATAGGAAATCAGTTTAAGTATTTAAACTAGTTTTAATTTGTAGAAAAAGTATTTATTTTTATAAGGAAAAAACAATGGA
Source organism: Allium sativum (assembly GCA_030737875.1). Classification (NCBI taxonomy): domain Eukaryota; kingdom Viridiplantae; phylum Streptophyta; class Magnoliopsida; order Asparagales; family Amaryllidaceae; genus Allium; species Allium sativum. The sequence goes on along the minus strand of CM060912.1, from coordinate 1,008,851,728 downwards.
TTTTTATATAAGAAGATATTGGATTTTTAACTAAGGAAAGATTCAATTTTTAGAGCATGAAAGATTGAAATTTTATTTAGCTATTGAGATGAGGTTCTTAGCCTTATAAAAATATATTTTTTATGATATAGTAAAAATTCGATTTTTATATATTGAATAGCATAGTAAAAATTCAATTTTTATATATTGAATAGCATAGTAAAAATTCGATTTTTATATATTGAATAGCATAGTAAAAATTCGATTTTTATATATTGAATAGCATAGTAAAAATTCGATTTTTATATATTGAATAGCACAGTAAAAATTCGATTTTTATATATTGAATAGCATAGTAAAAATTCGATTTTTATATATTGAATAGCGAAGTCAAAATTCGATTTTTATATATTGAATAGCGAAGTCGAAATTTGATTTTTATATATTGAATAGCGAAGTCAAAATTCGATTTTTATATATTGAATAGCATAGTAAAAATTCGATTTTTATATATTGAATAGCGAAGTCAAAATTCGATTTTTATAAATTGAATAACGATGTAAAAATTCGATTTTTACATATGTAGTGGCTACGGGCAACGAAGACGACGAAGATGCGATAGCGATGAAGATTTCTATCAATGAGTGCCGTGGAGCTAGGATAGCTATTGGTGAGAATTTCTCACCTTTCAAATTTATTTTCTAGTTATATATATATATATACTAGGATGCAGACGGTGCTTAGTAGCACCCGACACAATCGTCCACAGACCATGGACTTGTTTGTTTGGTTGCATAGGTTAGTTATATGATTTGATTTGAATTTGGTTGTTTGGTGATTTTGATTGATGTGTGAATGGCGTGGGCCTTCACTAGACCGGGGATAAGGCTAGGCCTTGTCCCGTTTCTAGTATCGTGCCGTTATGCCGCCGAAATTTTCTAAAATATGTTAGAAAAATAAAAATATCAATTTTATTTAATAAATGAACTGAATAGAATATTCATAGGTTGAATAAAATGTTTTATCGTTAAAAATATAATTTTTAACGTGAATGTGAATAAATAAATATTCATTTACAAACCGGACGGTTTATTTATGTACACCTATTTGAAGGACATTGATTGGGACGATAAATTTTACACATCGCCCAACTGCACAAATAAAATATGTGTTTGATTGTTTGAAACCCCACACGGGTGTTAGGATGAAATTTGAAGTTCACTCATCCTGATTGATTAAACATGTCGATCGATCGATTGACAAGCTGTTATAAGCGTTAGATATCTATATTTGATGCTTATACCGTGTAGTGCACTTTGGTTGATGGTTGATTATTTTTCAATGCTATTATATACATGTGTTGTATGGAATCGATATAATTAACTTTATATGGTAATTGATTGGGCCTCATTCCAATTTGAAAAATAAAGAATAATATAAAATAAAGGTTCATGTGTTGACAGTACTCATCCATTGAGATTGGTCATGTGTTGAACGAAATATTTTAGTAATAAAATTTACATCTTTATCAATATAAAATAAAGGTTCATGTGTTGACAGTACTCATCCATTGAGATTGGTCATGTGTTGAACGAAATATTTTAGTAATAAAATTTACATCTTTATCAATATAAAATAAAGGTTCATGTGTTGACAGTACTCATCCATTGAGATTGGTCATGTGTTGAACGAAATATTTTGATAATAACAACTATTTTGAAAAAAGGAATATTTGAAATAGAATATTTGAGAATAGAAATTTATGAAGCCGTATTGATTAGATTGACGCCATTTTGACGTGAACGATATTTATATCGATTTTAACGATTTCAAAATGAATTGAATTGAAAACGATTTCGAAAAGAATTGAATTGAAAACGATTTCGAAATGAATTGAATTGAAAACGATTTCGAAAAGAATTGAATTGAAAACGATTTCAAAATGAATTGAATTGAAAACGATTTCGAAAAGAATTGAATTGAAAACGATTTCGAAAAGAATTGAATTGAAAACGATTTCGAAATGAATTGAATTGAAAACGATTTCGAAATGAATTGAATTGAAAACGATTTCGAAAAGAATTGAATTGAAATGATTTCGAAATGAATTGAATTGAAAACGATTTCGAAAAGAATTGAATTGAAAACGATTTCAAATTGAATTGGAAACAAATTGAAATGAATTCAAATTGAATTGAAATTTGAATTGAATAGAAAAGAATTTTAAAGCGAGTTTATAAAGAAGAATTCAATTTTGATTTGAATTGAAATGGAAGTTGAAATCGCCTTTGAAACGAATTTAAAACTATTTATATAATTCGTTTTAAATAGAAATCGACGAAATATATATTATATATATATTATATATATAATATAATGGCCTGAATAGAACGCGCCGCGCCGCGGCAGTTCGCGAATTTCGACCATTTATTTCAAACGGACATTACGGGAGATCCGACCGTCGGATTCTCCTAAAACCGGAACCGTTGGGTTCGTATCGAAAAGATCTTCCTAACGAATATTAGAAATTATAAATCTAACGGTTGGATTTGGAATTATGTCCAAATCAAATTCAAAAAAGGTCGCTGTAAGTGCAGTTCGATGGCCATTGATGGAAATCGACTGTACGGGCCTTGATAAAATTATTAAAAATAGTAATAATTTGTGTAAAATCATAAGAAATGATTTGTGAAGATTTGGGATGAAAAACTCCATGTTTGAAAAGATAAAAATAGATTTTTATCGAAATGAACTAGTTTTGAACTAGAAATATAATTCTATTTATTTTTTTTAAATAAATAAATTGAATTTGAAAAGGGTTTTAAAAATAACCAGAATTTCCAATGATTGCATTGGAGTGGATTTGAATCGAAATTGTCTTCGGAATATTTCGATGTTGGAATTCGTGATTATACGGATGTTGTTATGGAAATTTGAAAGATATATATTTATATCGTTATTTCCAATACGACATTTGTTAATCGTAGAATTTGATATTGAATATAAGCCGATATATTTTCTATTCAGAGCCTTGTATTGAATATCAAATGTGATTTGGGTTTGTCGTGAATGGTGTCTTTACTAACACTGTTCTTGAACCCAGTTGAGAAAAGATTAAATCTTTTTATTTAGATTTAATGAAGTGTACCAATTAAATAATATTTAATTGGAATTGAATTGATATTGATTTTTGGATTTATCATGGACAGTGTTTTAAATAACACTCGTTCTTTAACTCGATAATTAATGAACGTGATTTTGGGTTTATCGTGAACCGTGTTTTAAATGACACTGATTCTTTAACCCAGTTAACGATTAAAACTAAGTGGAGTTTTAAATGAATCTTTAATTAGATTGAAATGGTCGAGAATGGAGTATCACCAGTTTTGCTCCAGGCGTTAGTTAAATCTTTAATTAGATTTGAACGTGAAATGGTAATTGAATTTACCGATAACACTGTGGTATTAGATATGAAGTATTACCAGTTTTACTTCATGGGATGAATAGGTTGGGATTGGGAAATTAAAACCAATGATTACATCGGTAAGGTTCGTTAATCCCGACTAGTTGAATCGAAATTCAAAAGAAGATTAAAGAATAAATTCAAGGAATTTATCTTGGATAAAATTAATGGGAACCTTTCCCTATGAATGTGAAATTTAGAAACTAACTGTCGGTTAGCTAAGCAGAATGGTTTTTTGGATATTGATCTGATGTTGGTTTCGGCCTTCGGGGTTAATATTTGGGAAATTATTCTCTTGATTAATTTACGGTTAGTGACTAATAAATTGGAATGAGGCGTATGTTGTGTTTGTGTAACACTTATTTAAATTATACGCGAGTTATTCGGAAAGACCGGGTTTATCCCATTCTGAATAACTGATACGACGATAAGTCGAAGATGAAGACGATGGTCGAAGACCGGAGGTCTTCACGTCGTTTGGGTAATTACTGATGATCTTGATCGGGCTGTACACCCAAGAAGATGGAAACAATTAGTGATCATCCAGTCGTACTTGGAGATCGATGGATATGCGGGGTACTAGGTGCCTCCGGTTTCGTTCAGACCCAGAACGGACTTGTAAATGGACTGTGTGTCTGACATTGGATTTTAGTCCATGTGATTGATCTCTATTAAATATATATCTGTTTGGCGGCGGAGAATTTATTCTCTTGCTTAACGCCCTTCTCTGAGACGTACGAGCTCAGGGGTTATATATAGATGGATATCAAACGCATGGAGTGAATTGCCTGTGTGGCATGCCTAAGTGGCAATTGATCGAGGCTTCTGTTGAAAAGCAAAGTCTTGTGGTGATGATCAAAGCAAGGCCTTTGTGGCGTAGCTTTGTGTAACGGTTACTTCGCGTGTTTCACACCCGGTATGAACCAAAAACGGGAGACGGACCTCAGGGAGGGCATGCGTTTCCTTCTAGCTAAAAGGTGGCGTCAGTGGTTTTACACGCCCTGACGAGTTTGACTTATGTGGTTGTTGCTGTTGCGAGGCGCCTCGGATTGATCGGTCGTTCTCGAACCGATGGAGTCATTTAGTTGGCTCACTTACGCCCCAAAGGGCGGGGAAACGTAGTGTTCACGCATTTTAATTCACATCGGTGGACCGGCCCTGACGATCCAAGGGTCACTCGAGCTCTAATCCTGAGACTCGGGCTAGACAGTCTCGAATCGGTTGAGGACTATCTTTTGCCTCGGTTCATAGACGGAAATCCAATTTCCAAATACGTGACATTTGCGGTTTTATTTGTAAACCTATATGTGGCGACATGATATATGGTACCCATGCCGCCTATGATTGATACTTATGATTTGAAGTTGTTTTATATACTATGCACTTATAATAGTATCAAATGATTTGTTTTAAACGTATCAAGCATTCCTTGGCTGTTATAAGGGAAAACCCTATCCTCGGCTGCGTTGCATTGTGTGATGGGACCTGGGTCTTATAACAGCTTCATTTTTCTTTATTTAGCATTGCGTTGTTCGTTTTATGCACTGGTATTCTTGGGAGGAAACCCGTTCCGTGTTATACGGCGTGGTCCCTTGATTTACCTAACTTTAAAAATAAAGATTAATAACTGTTTTAGTTCTCACACCAGTCACATGACTGACCTGGAGTTTATTGTTTTAACCTAAACTCTGGGTGCCCCCTATTTTGACACGGGCAACTAGTAGTTTTAGTTTTACAGATTTATATTCACAGGATCCTGGTTTTCAGCTGGAACGATATCCGGAAAGCTTTGTATCCGTATATCTCTTCTAGTTGTGTATTGTATTATTTTCCGCTGCGATGTATTTAAATGTAATTTAAATCTCTGATATTTCTGTGTAATATTCATTTTTACTCTGTATATTCTTGTAATCTGATGCATTGTTGTAATATACAATGAAATGTTCTTTTGTATGCGTTCTATTTTGTCCTATTCTCAAAACAATAGGGCGTTTCGACCGGTCTGGGTCGGTTTAGCGACTGGTTCGGACCGAGCGAAATTCCTTCTCGTCACATCGGATAAGCCTCGTTATCCATTATAAACTTTAGAAGGCTTCTTATTACTTACCCTTGCCTATTTTGCTTTTGACTCATTCTAATCTGAAGTACTTGTATTTCAACCATCATTTGCAGAGCATACTCAAATTTTTCTTCGATTTTGATGACACGAGAAAGCGTAGATCGTTGAAATGGACCCTCGGATGGTCCAACGGACGAATCAGAGTTGATTTGGTTGTTTAGATTAGTAGAGGCCATTGTATATTTTAATTTATAATTTTTACAGAGAAGAGAAATGAAAATGAAGAAGAAAAAGTGGAAGGTTTAAATAATTAATATAAATAACTTTTGGTGGGAATTAAATTTAAAATTCTGGCAGTTATATGTCGACATATGAATAAATGTATGTCGACATACTTTAGTTTTAAATTTTATTTTTCTAATTTCTTATGTTATTTTTATATATTATAGTATATTTAATTATTCTAACTCACTTAGTGAACATATGCCTAATCTCTTCTAAATTTAGTGAATGTTGCTTCATTTAATGGTTTTGTTAATATATCCACTATTTGTTCATCTATTTCTATAAATTCAAGTGAAATTTCCTCTTTACTTAAATTATCTCTTAGAAAATGATGTCGTATATCGATATGTTTAGTTCTTGAATGATGAGTTGAATTTTTTGAAATATTTATAGCACTTGTATTATCGCAGTATATTGGAGATTTATTTATTTTTAATCCAAAATCATTTAAAGTCTGTTGCATATATATTACTTGTGAACAAGCCAAAGCAGCAGAGATATATTCTGCTTCAGTTGTTGACAAAGATACAATATTTTTCTCTTTACTGGACCAATGACATGTTCCACTAGTACTTTTGCGATCGGATTTACATCCTGGGTAGTCAGCATCACAGTAAGAAACTAAACCGAATGAATCATCCTTAGGTTAAAACAATCCAAAATCTGATGTATGCTTTACATAACTTAGAATACGTTTTACGGCTTTTAAATGAGTTTCCTTAGGTTGCAATTGATATCTTGCACAGAGACATACACTGTGCATTATATTTGGTCTACCAGCAGTTATATATAACAACGAACCTATCATTCCTCTGTATAATTTTTGATCCACATCTTCAGATGTATCATCTTTACTTAATGCTATATTAGTCACCATAGGTGTTGGTCTTCCATTTATTGTTGTTAGATTATATTTATTAATTAGATCTCTTGCGTATTTTTCTTGATTAATAAATATTCCATTCTTTAATTAACGAATTTGCAATCCTAGAAAGAATGATAGTTCTCCCATATGACTCATTTCAAATTCTTTAGTCATAATATATGAAAATTCTTTATTTATCTTATCGTTTGTCGATCCGAAAATTATATCGTTAACATATATTTGTACTAATTGAATATCTTTATTATTTTTCTTAATAAACAAAGTATTATATAATTTTTCTATTTCAAAGTTTGATTGTAATAAATAATTTCTCAATCTATCATACCAAGCCCAAGGAGCCTGTTTTAATTCATATAACGCTTTCTTTAACTTATATACATGATTTGGTAAATTTTCATCTTCAAATAGAGGAGGTTGCTCTACATATACATCTTCCTTAAAAAATCCATTTAGAAAAGCACTTTTGACATCCATTTGATATAATTTGAAATTATTATGGTTGGCAAAAGCTAGTAAAATTCTAATAGCTTGTAGTCTTGCTACGGGGGCAAAAGTTTCATCGTAATAAATTCCTTCTTTTTGAGTATATCCTTGTGCTACTAATCGTGCTTTATTTCTTACGATTTTCACCATGTTCATGCATTTTATTTTTATAAACCCATTTGGTTCCTATTATAGTTTTATCCTCTGTTCTAGGAACAGGTTTCCATACATCATTCCTAGTAAACATATTCAATATTTCTTACATAGAAAGTATCCATGAATCATCGGATGATGCTTCCTTTGGATTTTTAGGTTCAATAGTTGAAATAAATGTTGTATTACTCATATTATTTAATTGATTGCGAGTTCTCACAACAGATTCAATATCTCGTAAGATATTTTCTACAGGGTGATCTCTAAGTTTTTGTCAAAAGTTTTCGTCAAAAGTTACGTTTAATGTTTCTTCTATGGCATTGGTTCGAGTATTAAAAACTTTATATGCCTTACTTCTTTCTGCATATCTAATAAATATTCCTTTATCGGATTTCGAGTCAAACTTGTCTAAATTATCTTTTGCATTTAGTATAAAACATTTACTTCCAAATATTTTAAAGTATTATACTTTTGGTTTCTTGTTATACAGAAGTTCATATGGGGTTTTATGAGTTAAAGGTCTAATTGAAATTCTATTAATAATATAGCAAGCTGTTGCAACTGCCTCAGCCCATAAATTCCTTGGTAAATTACAAATAGATAACATAGTTCTTGCATACTCTTGTGTTATCCTATTTTTACGTTCAAATGCTCCATTTTGTTGAGGGGTTCTTGGAATTGAAAATTTATGGGTTATTCCCTTTTTATTACGATATTTTTCAAAATTTTCATTTTCAAATTCTCCGCCATGATCACTATGTATTATTTTAATTTTTATTGATAATAAATTTTGAATTCTTTTAGAAATTTTTTTAAACTGATCAAAAGCATCACTTTTATTTTTAAGAAACAAAGTCCAAGTAAATCTAGAAAAATCGTCAACTATTACATAAACGTATCTATTATGGTTTATCTATTAAACTTTAGATGGACCAAATAAATCCATGTGTATTAACTCTAATGGTTTTGATGTAGTGATTTTCTCTTTTGGTTTAAATGAACTTTTCTTTAATTTTCCGAGTTGACAAGCATCGCATAAGTTATTAATTTTAAATTTCATTTTGGGTAATCCTCTGATTGAATCTAATTTAGAAATCATAGAGATGTGTTTGAAATTTATAAGACCAAATCTAGGGATCACTTATATTGGCCATAAGACATAGGTTATCGCTGGAGATTTTCATACTCAATATATATATATATATTCTTCTTTCTATCTCCTTCAAATATAACTTTTGAATTCCTATCTTCTATAAAACATTTATTCTTATCAAAGTTTATTTTATAACCCTTATCACATAGCTGACTTATGTTAATCAAGTTTAAATTCCTAACTAATAAAACATCAGAAGAGTTTCAGAATTACCGACATTGTCGATTCCAATAATGTATCCTTTGGAGTTATCTCCGAAGTTCACCATTATGCCATTGTCATATTTAAGATTATCGAGTAGTCATGGATTTCCCGCCATATGTCTTGAATTGCCACTATCCATTTGTCCCTTTTCATTTCCACCAATTACTTTCCAGAATTTGAATTCTCAACAGCAATAAAACACACTAGTTCGGGATTTGAATTTCCAACAGCCACCTTTTCAAAATTTGAATTTCTAAAAGCCGCTTTACCCATCTTTTCAACTTTGAATTTTCAAAATTCATAGAACACATCTTTTCCTGAATAGAATAATTTTCAGTAGATCACACGCCTTTTCAACATGATTATATGTAGACCCTTTCAACATTGATATAATGCATGAATTGACACTAGTGTTAACAAAAATTCAAAAAAAATCCATTTTAAAATTTTCAAAAACCAGATTATGAACTTTTTAAAAGACCTTGCTCTAATACCAATTGTTAGGGATTGCGGAAAGGATCGTTAAGGGAAAACAAACAGTAGAGGGAGGGTGAATAGTGATTTTGAGATTTTAAACTAAATCTAAAACTTATGTGATAAAGTATATGAATCAAACACTATAGAAACAATCACAGATACAGAATCAAACACATGCAAAATAAGTAGAAATAAAAATGCAAAAAAGGAAAGAAAACATCGGATTTTATACTGGTTTGAATTACTCCTACGTCCAGTCCCGCACAATGCTGGATTGTGCATAGTTTTATTACTATATCAGTATCCAATTACACCCCTTGATTTCACTGCTACAAGGCTAATACCGCTCTCGTTCCTTGATTTCACGGCAACAAGGAAAACACCGATTTCGTTCCTTGATTTCACAACTACAAAGAAAACCCTGATTCCCAAATACTTCCCAAACAATTAAAATCCCCCTATAACTCTTCAATAGCACTTGATTCAGAGAGTAATGAGTAGAGAGTGTAGAGAGAAGAAAATTAGTGAAAACAGAATTGAATTTGGCAGAGTATAGGTGTAGTGTAACACCTCGTAATTTTATATGACACTAAAATGATAAATTAAAGAATACTTAAATTAAATATTAAGAATTAAGTAAAAAGGACCGCGCCATTGCGTTCACCTCCGAATTCTACTTAAGATAGACTCCGAGTTTGCGTTAAACGGACATCGTATGAAGAAGATATTAAGTTTTGAAGTTTATATACATATAAGCCACTTTTATATACATATATAAACTATTCCAAAAAATCAAAATCTAAGGCGGGAAAATAAGGGGGGAAATCGACCAGTTAGGGGTCGACCGCATAACAGGGTGTCAACCCTCATGTCGACCCCCCTCCGAGATCTGGGCAGAATTCAGTTTCTGAACTTGGACACCATTCTGAGCATGATTCGTTAACCTTAGCCTATATATTGGACCTCATTCTCATTGTTTTTATTTACCAAAAATAATGGAGACAACAAGGTGTTGCCCCAACTTAGTTTGATCTAGCCTATTCTTCACCAACAATAAGTTATACGTATTCAGAGATCTGTGCTACATCATCTACGATTAATTCTCTGTTCTTTAGATCCAATCGCAGTGAGTTTATGTTGCTTTTAGATATAAACACCTAAAATGTAATCTTGACATGTTTATAAGTTTGGAACTAAGCCTATGCCTGTTAGAAATCTGAATCACAACAGATCTGTCATTACTTGTATACCCAATTTACTGCTTAGATCCCATATACCTATTCATGATATCCCTATTATATTAGTTTGCCTAATCATGCCACCTTGTGCCTATTATGTTAGTTTGCCTAATTATGTCATCTTATGCCAGTTTTATTTACTCTACCTATTCTTGTTCTCTTCTCTCCCTCTTTCCCTTTCTGTTTTTATAGTCAGGCTACCTTCGAGCCTAGGCCTATCGCTGAAATACGTGAACGCACGAAAGTGGGAACGATTGGGAATGATTAATTTGGGGCATAATTCACATTGTAAAACATGATTGGGAATTTTGGGCATAATTTGTATCTTGAGCCAAAACTTGGGATTTGGGGGATAATCTTTATCTTAATTTAAACTTTAATCTGGGTCATAACTTGTATCGTAGAACGAATGAGGATTTGGGGAATAATCAACATGGTAATTGGTTAGTAATGAAAATGCCTAGACTTACAATAATTAGAAACTGTAACCGCACTTAGACACGAGGTTAGATTACACTTGTGGTAAAAGTCTGCCCGGCATACCCATCGTCCACAAGTGGTGAATCTAATATGAGGAGTCTAATTGCATAAACACTTAACGGTCTAAGACAAGAGGTTAAGTCCGACTTGTGGAAGAAGTCTGCTCGGACCCAACCGACATATCCAACATCCACAAGGGGTAGACTTAATGTGGGAGTTCTAGTGCATTATAACCATAGATGAATGGATGGTGATAAGCTTGTAGTACTTAACATGTTTGCATCCATAAGGACTACATGAACCTATTAACTTGAGTAGAGATTAAATTGAATTGCTTAAAACAGTGGGAGGGTTAGTTAATCTTGTTAAATATGTGGGGACGGGTTATACATATGAACCCGACAAACTTAACCTGTGGGTTTATGCAATCTTGTTAAACTAGTAGGCATAACCTGTTGAAATCCTAGTAGTGGGGATGCAAGCCTAAGGGAAGCTTGTATCGTTTGTTGTGTGGGACCCGTTCAGTCAGTAACCCATCATGGTATCAAACGGGTAACCCCGAACTAGGTCGGGGTCTGGTCATGCTTACTGAGCTGACTATAAGAGGTCACTTGAGCGAGGGTGTTGACGACGCATTCCAATAGAGTCAAGTGCGTGCATGAATCCGATTGCTAGGGAAGATATGATGTTGTGACATCAGTAGATATGGTTGTGCTCATCTTGTAAACAAAGGGTTGTCACTTTAGGAAGTGATACATCCTACTGTAGGGCCACATAGGGTATCTACGAGTTAGAGACCCGATCGATTGGGGGTAGTAATCAGGGTACATCTAATCTTGCTTATTTTGGGGCCCGTTATTGTCGTTGGGGGTTAACACCTGTCAGTTTTGTTTGGATACCTGTTATTGTATGGGGTAAAACCTCTAACTAGAAGTACACCTACGTATACCATCTTGTACTTGTTGGGATCATCTTGTTCTGTGATACTAGTATTGGTGTAGAGAAAAATGCGCAATGTATGTTTTGTTCTGTTTATCCTGTTTACCCTGTTATACCTACCTTATGACTCTGTTATCTCTCTCCCATCTTATATGCCTGTCACGATGCTTTTACTTATTTATATTCTAAAAGTAACTGAACTCACCAGACTTTATGTCTGACCCATTTTGTTCCCTCTTCTTTCTCTTCCGTTCCCCCCTAGGTTCTCAGGGTGGGAATACTCAAGCTTGATCAGGATTCTTCTTTCCTTCTTCTTGGAGCTGCTTAGAAATATTGCTCGAATTTGTTTTGCTCTACCTTGGCTATATTTTGGGGATTATGATCTTTTTTTGTATTATTGTACTCTGATGATGATTTTTGTACAAGGCAAAAGTTTTATGTTTTCAGTATTCCATACTTATTATGTAATTGGGTTTGAACCACGAAGCATTTCAATTAAATAAAGTTTTAATTCCGCTGTTATTTTATATTTGTCTTGTAATGTTTCTATTTCTATTTACCTATAACGCTTCACGAAACTAAATGCATTCTGATAAAGAGTGACATTAACGGACATGGGGTGTCACATTTGGTATCAGAGCTGAAGGTTACCGGATTGGATAAAAGAATTTGAAAATTGTTTTCAAAAAGGTTTTAAAAGAAATAATTTTCAAAAGAAATGTCTGTTTTGAAAAGCATATTCCCCAAAGCCATAGGAAATATCTTTCGATTCTCTGTTTGAATCCCTTTTTCCCACATGTCTGGGGAACCTAATATTCCAAAGGGCATACAAATACTGACTTGGTTTCATAGGTATTTGGAGGCTACGACATCTGCCGAGGGCCAAGTAGACGCCCCTCCCCAAGTGCAGCCGTTGTTCCTCCTCCTCCTTCTCCACATGCCGATAATTTCTCTAAGATATGCAAAGATTTCTGTGCTATAGAGCAAAACATTCCGAGGAACTGAGACTTTCATAGAGGAAAGGAATTGGCTTAAAGAGACGGAGGATATGTTTGGAATTTTTGAAGTTGACGATCGTAGGAAGATTCAGTTGGCCGTTTGGCAGCTGAAAGACTTGGGATGATTTCCGGTAGAGATTCGAAATGTAGTTTCTTTCTCAAGCCGAGCAAAGTATGCAAATGGAAAGGTTTTTGGTGCTTAAGCAAGGAGGCATGTCTGTTTGAGAGTATGTTAATAAGTTCAATCAATTGGCAAGGTTTGGTTTGGAACTAGTAGATACCCCGCATAAGAGAGCTTGGAGGTTTGCTAGAGGATTGAATGAACCCCTCTATGGGTTGGCTATGTCTCATATTCCGATGGGAGCAACTTTTGAGAAACTTGTTGATATGACATTGATGCATGAAGAAGACAAAGGTGAAAAGAAAGAGGCTAAGGTTGAGGAAACACAAAACAAGAAAGTGTGGCCCAAGAAAGAACAGCAACAACAACAAAAGAAGGGCGGTAAGAATGGCAAAGCTCGAGATAAGAGGAAATTCCATCATTGCGGACGCGAGGTTCATGTGATCAAGGATTGCAAGAAAAGAAAGAACACTTGTTTTCATTGTAGAGAGGTCGGTCATGTTGTCAAGGATTGCCCTAAGAGGCAAGGACAGGGTCAAAGGGTAGGATCTTCGGGAGGGCAGGTGCATGCTCTCGTGGCCAGTGCGCCAGACAGAGGTAGGAAAGTTCCCATCGAAGGTTTGATTTCTCTTTCCAATCATCCAGTTAGAACTCTTTTTGATTCTGGTGCTTCGTATTCTTCTATATCTGATTCTGTGGTGAGTCTCTGCACCTTATTACTAGTATGGTTTTAGATCTCGTTGTTGTCTCAAATCCCATTGGTGGTACGACTCATCTGTCTATGATTTGTAGGGCTTTGAGAATATTTGTGTTAGCCGTCGAGTTTGAATGAGACGCATATGTGCTTGGTTTCATGGGCTATGGTTTGATTCTAGGGATGGATTGGCTAGCCATGTATGGTGCCATTCTGGATTGCGAAAGGAGGGTCGTTGGACTTTTGACTTGCCATGGGAGGACCCTCGATATTTCTTGTGACCCTAAAGGGTATGTCATGCTAAGTTTCCTAGAGTCGCTTGATGCATCTATCGATGAACTACGACCTGTACCAATAGTCAGTACCCTGATGTTTTTGAGGAGGTTCGGGGCTTACCTCCGAGGTGCGAGATTGATTTCCAGATAAACTTGGTGGACAATGCAAAGCCAGTTGCATTGCCTGTGCGCCATATAGCTCCAAGAGAAAGGAGGGACCTCAGCAAGAAAGTAGGGGAGCTACTTGAGAAAGGGTTTATTAGGCGAAGCATATCTAAATGGGGTGCTCCAGTAGTATTCGCCACTAAGGCGGATGGTTCGCTTCGCTTATGTGTGGATTATAGAGAGTTAAATAAACTCACAAAGAAAAATAGGCACCCACTTCTGAGGATAGATGATATGTTTGACCAGCTTGTTGGTGCATCTGTTTTCTCTTAGTTAGACTTGGCCATGGGGTTTCATCGGCTGAGGGTGGCCGAGGACAGCATAGACAAAACCACTTTTAGAACTCCAGATGGTTTCTTCGAGTGGCTCGTCATGCCTTTTGGGTTGACAAATGCACCCGCCTATTTTGTTGATTTGATGAGTAGAGTGTTTCAGGAGTTTCTAAATAAGTTCATTGTGGTCTTTGTTGATGACATCTTGATTTTCTCGAAGAACGAGAAAGAGCATGCCCTACATTTGAGGGAGGCTATGTGTAATGATCCAGGATTTTTAACCAATTTAAAATTGGAATTTTTATTACTCAAATTTGAGTTTGAATTTGAGTTTGACATAAATATATATGGTTAAGAATATTTAGTAATTTTGATAGGTTATATGATAGATTTTATTTGAATTGTAAATTTAATGAATGAGAATAATTATCAATAAGTTTGGATTTATTAATACTATTTGTCGTTCGATCGGATTGGTCAAACTATAACATGAATTGGTAGCATTAGAACTAAGTGTTGTCCTTAGTTTTCATAGCATTTTAAGGGAAATGCTACCAAAAGATCACTTTCCCTCCTTAAGACAAGTGTAAGGACACTTGTATTTTTGCATGCATGCCTTCCACTTGCCCTCTGATGTGTCATTACCTCCTTAACCCTCCATTCCTATACAAGGAGGCCTTTTCTTCACTTCTTTACCATTCCACTCCGTTTTCTCCTTTTCATCTTCTTCTTAAAGCTTATAGCCATGGTTTCCACGGCATAAGTCTTCCTTTTTTCCACCACCACCTTGTCAAAGTTCGTCATCCTCCTCCTCCTCCTCTTCCTCTTATAATATAGAGAGAGTGAGAGATTAATATATATATATATATATATATGTATATGTATATGTATATGTATATTGGTGAAGAAGATGGTGTGCCGAAATACTGTACAATGGTTCGCTCAACTAGGCTCACCTATCATGAAGATTGGAAAGTTGTTCGGCAGGAACTCTTTAACCACAATTTATACATTTAATTTGTAGTTAGACTAATTTAAATATAGTGATGGATTATTAATGGTTAATGATGGTTGATGTTTGTTGTGATGGACGATGGATGCGTAGTTTAGAATACAGACTATTAAGCGTTAGTGTTATAACGCTTATGCACAGTTTTGATTTATTTAATTATATTGATGATGGGTTCAATGGATGTTTATAATGGTTTTTGATGTTGTTTTGCACACACTATGACAATTATGGTATCGCATTGGTGATCGGTAAATCTCCTTCGTAATTGGAAACAACATTATCATTGAAATCGAAGGTTAATGGTTGGGAATGACACCATGTATGAATATATATATATATATATATGTATATGTATATATATATATATATATTGATGAAGTCTCTTTCAAAATAAATAAATACCGGAACGTTCTAGGATGATAGAGATAATAGTGTCTAGGCTTGGATTTGGAAATGTAGTTTCTTGCTCTCCTTGTCTATCCCTAACTGATCCGATGGATGAGATGGTTAATTTGAAGTTATTTGAGTTAAGAAATAAAACTGGATTTTTAATAAAAAATTATATGAAAAATAAAAGTTGAATTTTAGATCAAAAATAACTTGGAATGTAAATTTAAATGATTTTAAAAGGGCTATATAAGTATATAATGGTTTTCTAACGTATTTTGAAGTATTAAAGAATAATTTTTATTTCGGTCTAAATAGAGCTTGTCGCACTATGGCAAATTCGCATATTTTAGTTACAAACTGTAAATGCTTATAACTTTTGCAATTCAAATCAGATTTCCATGAAATGAAAAACATTTGATTTCCATTAACAAGAGCTTTCAAATGAGTGAAAGCAGATTTTAAATTCCAGTTATAATTTTCAAGTTATGTTTGAAACCGTTTTGGAAAAGATCAATATAAGAGCAGTTGACGATCATAATTATAAACAACTATTTTTGAATGTTTTAAAAATATGGAGAAAATTTATAAAATCATTACAAATTATGAAAAGGTGTTTTGAATTGTAAAGTTTAAGTTTGGCTAAGATAAACGATATTTTGATTAAAATAGTTAAGATAACTGTTTTGTAACACTTTTGAAATGCTATTGTAACGCTTTCTTTGAAAACAATCTATTTTGATGTTTTTAACCCGCAAACTATTTTCGGAACTATAAGTAATGATTTGTGGAATGTTTTCAAAGGTTTAAAAGTATTGGAAATATTTTATATGGAATTTAAATTAATATTAATATGGGTTTTCAATTTTAAATAATTGGATATGATTGGAGATAAATCTTTGGAGGTTTGATACTAATTCGGCAGATGATGACTCTTACTATTTGAGGAATATAAAAGGTAGTTCACCGTTATTCCGCTTATATTGTGAGTTGGATACAGAGATTAATATTGAGGTAAGTTGATGATATTTCCGTCCGGATCTAATGTCAAAGAGTTGGATAAGCCTTTTAATTAAGATACGGGTTTCCCAATTTGATTGAGATAAGTTGGACAAAAATAATCTTCGGATATTTGATATGAAATTCTATGATGTAAACATATACTATTTGAGGAGTTTGGAAGATATTATTATTATATCGTTATTCCACTGATAGTATTCGTTAATTATGAGAATTGATATCGAATATAAGTAGATACATTTCCTTGTAACTAATTTTCAATATCGATTGATTTGGGTTTTGTCGTGAGTTGTATCTTCAATAATATCATTCTTGAAACCCAATGAGATTGAGCTGTGGAAATTCATATCGTAATTTGGGATTTAATTAAATTTTTGGTTTGAGAAAATTAAAAGTACGAAGTTGTGAAGAAAGTATAATCTTTTAGTTAAGATTTAAAGAATTGAATGTTGGAAAATCGATTTAATTGGAAACTATGGTTGAAATATGGATTACGGATTTTGATATCGAGTTATCAAACGGAAAATTAATTAAGGCTTTGATGCTAAATTATCTTTGATTTAAGAGATGTGTTTTAAAAGTGAAAAGTTAAAATATGGTTTTTGTAATAATTTGGGGATGGGTTTTAAGAAGTTTAATTTGACAAAATCCAAGATGGAAGGAGATTTGGTTGAAAGCCCGTGTGTTCTATAATAGTTGTTTTTAAAATTGCACTTATTATTTGGAAAAACCGGGATCGGATGTATGTCCGAAAACCATTCCAAGTAATAATACGACGTTATGGAGCAATTGAAGATGGTATTGAAGACCGGGACCCTTCATATCGTAAGGATGACTTGCTGAATATCTCAAATGGGTAGCTCCCATTTACAGATGGATTTTATATCAGTTAAGTGGCAATAAGCCCAAACGTATGTGAAGGAATTTCGGATTTGTGGTTTCATTCAGACCCAGAACGGACTTGTATGGATTGTGTGTCTAACATTGCAATTAACTGTGTAGCACTGATCTCTGTTAAATGTATATTTGTTTAGTAGTGGAGAATTTATTCTCTTTCTTAACACCGTTCTTTAAGACGTATGAGCTTAGAGGTTATATACTGATAGAAATCTATGATGCGTTGTGAATGGACAATGCGGCATACTTAAGTTATGTGATAAGCTGTGGATGATCAAAGCATGGCTTATTTAAGTGCGGCTTTGTGTATATCGTGACCTCGGCAAGCCTCACACCCCGGTAAATGGCCAAAACAGGAACAAATGCGGCAATGTTATGGGGTGTTGTCTCCTTCTAGATAAAAGGTGTACTATGGTATGAAGCCTAGTTATTAACCTATGTGGTAAAAGCATCTACTTTTGTGGTTGTTGTTGGTGCGCGCTCGGAAAGGTCGGTAATGATCGGGAGATGGAATATTTAGGCGTACTCTAAGTTACCTAGTTACAGAGGTAATCCGGCCTTGTGTTGGCATGAGGAGCATGAGTTGATCCTCAGACATCCCTCTAGAGGTGTTCAAAATTCGATTCGGAAGGAAGTTCCTTTGCCTGGTCATTGTTGGAAACCCAATCTCCACTAAGAGCCCATACGATTTTGATTGTATACCATATGTCAGAGTGGTATATGGTACCTATGCTGGCTAAGATTGATACATTTACTTTCGAAAGGATTTTTCACACTATATTATAGTATTGAAAGAGGATTTTACATATTAATGGCATTTTTGACTACATAAGGAGAAACCTCTCTCATATGTGCGTTTGCATTATGTGTGTGCCGCGAGACCTTATGTTAGTTTCATTTTTCAAAAAGTCATTGCGAATTTCTATGCAATGGTATTCACATGGAGTAGACCCGTTCCACATTGGCGGCGTGGTCCGGTGAATTACCTAACTTTAAAATAAACCTTAAAAACAACTGTTTTGAGTTCTCACACCAGTCCTTGTTTGGCATGAGGCAGCGTGATGGGGGTTCCCGCTCTTGGTTTGGTGGCGAGCGTGGGACTTATCTCTATACATCCCAAGAGGGGTTGGTTAGGCATGAGGCCGCGACAGTCGAGAGGCTGGTCATAAAACAAGGTGTTGGCGTACCATTGTAATGCCATGGCGGAGTACTAGCCGATGTCCGATGGTTGAAAAAGACCAGACCGTTACATTATGGTATCGGAGCTTTGGTTTATACAAAGCTATGGGGTACGACTCATTTGAACAAAAGGAAAGACTCGTTAGAGTTATAATATCTCATTAGAGATAGGGTTAGTAATGCCCTAGAATGAGATTTTGGAGTATTATATTTGAGAGAGCATATTTGAAATATAAAGTGAGTTTTGAAAAAGTTATATTTTAAGAAAGAAACATATTTTGAAAGCATATGGTTAATTATAACCTGGATACTTAATAAAACGATTAAGGTTAAGTTTACATTTGTGATTATAATTACACATAATATACTACTTATGGCATGGTAATTATGCCCCTTCCACTAATCGGAAAAATGATCCGAGTACAAATGCCTTTTGGATTTAATTTCACTATTGGGTAACATTTCGAAATATTGACAAGATTATATTATATCAGTTGTCAAGTTATAAACTTGGGTCGAATTTATTAAGGTACTTCTCCTCCAAAGAAGTTAATCAACATGGTTAGGAACCAAAATATATAATGAGAGATTGAATATTTTATTCGATGTTGAGGTTGGACTATCAAGTATAAGAAGATTTTGTGTATGCGCCTGATCAACGTATATGCGAAGTCTTAAGTATACTAGATAGATATAGAATCACACTCTAATCGCTTAAAGATAATTTTGTTGATGACTGCAGCATCATCAATATGTATTTTCGAGTTTTGAAAGTGGGATGACTATACTTAAACCCATTTAGATAAGTGTTTAAAAATATTTGGTAAACTGATGTGAATTAGAATAAGTAATCAAGATCTTGAAATTTGATAAGTTGTAAGAATTATATCAAGTAAACCTATAATAAGGATAATCCAGTAAAGAGTATATGAGAAAGTGCATTTGTGATATATATAAAAAGATTTTGAAAAGATGTATAATTTGAAAAATCAAATCAAAATTTTGAGTACGATTTGGCAGTAACTTTGGAATTGATTTTGAAAGAATATATTTTGAATATAGATCTTTGAAAATATTTGGAAATTAAAAACTTGAGCACAGACATCTTGTGATTGGAATTTCCCAGTTGATTAAAAGATGTTTACGTAAAGTTGTAATTTACATAATCAATCCAAATATAGAAAAAGAAGTTTGGGAAACGATTTAAAGACTAAGTTGGAATTAATTAATTAGGATATTTTATAATTAGTTCTCCCTAACTAATTAAATTTAAAATGCAAATATCTTGAGAATTCAATATGACGATAAGATATTTGACGATATTTTGGTTAAGGACTACATTGGTTAAAGTTGTTTCTCTAAAGTTTGAAGGAATAAGTTTTGTAATATTGAATTTAGAATAATTAATGAGGATATCCAAACTTAAACAATATAAGGAATAAAAAAAATCTGGAATTATCAGCAATTTTGGACAGTTGATAAAGTATATTGTGGCAACAACAAGAATTATTTAAGTAAGCATGAATATCTTGTGAATTAAGTTTCACAATTTGATTAAAGGATATTTGGAAAGCAGGTATAGTAAGAAGAAATTACCTCAACTAAAACGTTTAGATAAGTTAATTTTTGAGGATTGAGTTTTACGTGTAAAGAATAATAGTAATTTTGGGGAACCGAAAGGGAATAAGTCTCTTAACCATTGTATTTGCAAGAGAAAATCTAAGAGAATAATTTATAACTCTGAATTTTCTTGAAAGCCGTAAATGGTTGAGCATAAGTAATTGACCTAGTAAACAAAGAATCAAATATAATGGGAAATTGGAAATAATCGGTGGAGGACATGGTAGATATGATTGTCCGGAATTAGATGTGGCATTTTCATTGTGAGGATGGAAGTTTGGTATAAAGAATTTTAATCTTATTTTTGAAAATTTACAAGATGTCGAATGGGTAGTACGGTTCTCTTTCCTTTTCGAGGACGAAAAGTTTTAAGGGGAAGGGGGGGGGGGGGGTGAATGTAACTATCCATATTTTTTAACCAATTTAAAATTGGAATTTTTATTACTTAAATTTGAATTTGATATAAATATATGTGGTTAAGAATATTTAATAATTTTGATGAGTTATATGATAGATTTTATTTAATTTATAAATTTAATGAACGAAAATGATTATCAATGAGTTTGGATTTATTAATGCTATTTGTCGTTCGATTGGATTGGTCAAACTATAACACGAATTGGTAGCATTAGAACTAAGTGTTGCCCTTAATTTTCATAGCATTTTAACGGAAATGCTACCAAAAGATCACTTTCCCTCCTTCAGACAAGTGTAAGAACACTTGTATCTTTGCATGCCTCCTTTCATGCATGCCTTCCACTTGCCCCTTGATGTGTCATCACCTCCTTAACCCTCCATTCCTATATAAGGAGGCATTTTCTCCACTTTTTTACCATTTCAGTCCATTTTCTCCTTTTCATCTTCTTCTTAAAGCTTATGACCATGGTTTCCATGGAATAAGTCTTCCTTTTTTCCACCACAACCTTGCCAAAGTTCGTCATCCTCCTCCTCCTCTTCCTCTTATAATATAGAGAGAGTGAGAGATTAGTATATATATTTTGGTGAAGAAGACGTTGTGCCGAAATACAGTACAATGGTTCGCTCAACTAGGCTCACCTACCATGAAGATTGGAAAGTTGTTCGGTGATATCTCTTTAACCACAATTTAAACATTTAATTTGTAGTTAGACTAATTTAAATATAGTGATGGATTATTAGTGGTTAATGATGGTTGAAGTTTGTTGTGATGGATGATGGATGCGTAGTTTAGAACACACACTATTAAGCGTTATTGTTATGATGCTTATGCACAGTTTTGATTTATTTAATTACGTTGATGATGGGATCTATGGATGTTTATAATGGTTGTTGATGTTGTTTTGCACACACTATGACACAACAATTATGGTATCACATTGGTGATCGGCAAATCTCCTTCGTAATTGGAAGCAATATTACTATTGAAATGGAAGGTTAATGGTTGGGAATAACACTATGTACTAATATATATGTATATATATATATATGTGTGTGTGTGTTTGTGTGTGTGTGTGTATCGATGAAGTCTCTTTTAAAATAAATAAATACCGGAATGTTCTAGGATGACAGAGAGGGTAGTGTCTAGGCTTGGGTTTGGAAATGTAGTTTCCTGCTCTCCCAAACTGATCCGACGGATGGGATGGTTAATTTGAAATTATTTGAATTTAGAAATAAAATTGGATTTTTAATGAAATATTAAATGAAAAATAAAAGTTGATTTTTGGATCCAAAATAATTTGGAAAGTAAATTTAAATGATTTTAAAAGGGTTATATAAGTATATAATAGTTTTCTAATGTATTTTGAAGTATTAAAGAATAATTTTTGTTTTGGTCAACATAGAGCTTGTCGCACAATGGCAAATTCGCGTATTTTAGCTGCAAACTGTAAATGCTTATAACTTTTGTAATTCAAATCGGATTTCCATGAAATGAAAAACATTTGATTTCCATTAACAAGATCTTTCAAATGAGTGAAAGAAGATTTTAATTTCGAGTTATGGTTCTCAAATTATGTTTGAAACCATTTTGGAAAAGGTCGATGTAAGAGCAGTTGACGACCATGACTATAAACAACCATTTTTAAATGTTTTAAAAATACGGAAATTTTTGTAAAATCATTACAAATTATGAAAAGGTGTTTTGAGTTGAAAAGTTTAAGTTTGGCTAAGATAAACGATATTTTGATCAAAATAGTTAAGATAACTGTTTTGTAACACTTTTGAAACGCTATTGTAACACTTTCTTCGAAAACAATCCATTTTGATGTTTTTAACCCGCAAACTATTTTCGTAACTGTAAGTAATGTTTTGTGGAATGTTTTCAAAGGTTTAAAAGTATTGGAAATATTTTATATGAAATTTAAATTGATATTAATATGGATTTTCAATTTTAAGTAATTGGAGATAAATCTTCAGATGTTTGATATTAATACGATAGCTGGTGACTCTTACTATTTGAAGAATTTAAAAGGTAGTTCACCGTTATTCCGCTTATAGTATCAGTTGGATACGGAGATTAATATTGAGGATAAGTTGATGATATTTCCATCCACATCTAATGTCAAAGAGTTGGATAAATCTTTTAATTAAGATACGGGTTTCCCAATTTGATTGAGATAAGTTGGACAGAAATAATCTTCGAATATTTGATATGAAATTTTGTGATGTAAACGTATACTATTTGAGGAATTTGGAAGATATTATTATTATATCGTTATTCCACTTATAGTATTCGTTGATTATGAGAACTGATATCGAATATAAGTAGATACAATTTATGTGTAACTTATGTTCAATATCGATTGATTTGGGTTTTGTCTTGAGTCGTATCTTCAATAATATCATTCTTGAAACCTATCGAGATTGAGCTGTGGAAATTCATATCATAATTTGGGATTTAATTAAATCTTTGGTTTGAGAAAATTAAAAGTATGAAATTGGGAAGCAAGTATAATATTTTAGCTAAGATTTAAAGAATTGAATGTTGGAAAATCGATTTAATTGGAAACCATAGTTGAAATGTGGATTAAGGATTTTCAAAGGAAAATGGATTTTGATAACGAGTTATCAAATGGAAAGTTAATTAAGGATTTGAGGCTAAATTATATTTGATTTAAGGGATGTTTTTTAATACAGAAAAGTTAAAATATGGATTTTGTAATAATTTAGGGATGGGTTTAAAGAAGTTTAATTTGACAAAATCCAAGATGGAATAAGATTTAATTGAAAGCCTGTGTGTTCCATAATTGAGTTTTTTTAAATTGCGCTTATTATTTGGAAAGACCGGGATCAGATGGATGTCTGAAAACCATTCCAAGGAATAATACGATGTTGTGGAGCAACTGAAGACGGTATTAAAGACCGGGACCCTTCATATCATAAGGACGACTTGCTAAATGTCTCAAATGGGTAGCTCCCATTTGCAGATGGATTTTATATCAGCTAAGTGGCAAGAAGCCCAAACATATGTGAAGGAATTCTGGATTTGTGGTTTTTTCAGACCCAGAATGGATTTGTATGGATTGTGTGTCTGACACTGTAATTGACCGCGTAGCACTGATCTTTGTTAAACATGTATCTATTTGGTGGTGGAGAATTTATTCTCTTGCTTAACACCCTTCTCTAAGACGCATGAATAAAGGTTATATATTGATATAAATCAATGATGCATTGTGAATGGACAATGCGACATACTTAAGTTATGTGATGAGCTATGGATGATCAAAGCTTGGCTTATTTAAGCGCAGCTTTGTGTATATCGTGACCTCGGCAAGCCTCACACCCCGGTAAATGGCCAAAACAGGGAGAAATGCAGCAAGGTTATGGGGTGTTGTCTCCTTCTAGATAAAAATTACTATGGTATAGAGCCCAGGTATTAACCTATGTGGTAAAAGCATTTACTTTTGTGGTTGTTGTTAGCGCGCACTCGGAAAGTTCGGTGACGATTGGGAGATGACATACTCAGGCGTACTATAAGTTACCTAGTTACAGAGGTAACCCGACCATGTGTTGGCATGAGGAGCATGAGTTGATCCTCATACATCCCTCTAGAAGTGTTCAAAATTCGGTTCGGAAGGAAGTTCCTTTGCCTGGTCATTGTTGAAACCCAATCTCCACTAAGAGCCTGTACGATTTTGATTGTATGCCATACGTCAGTATAGTATATGGTACCTATGTTGGCTAAGATTGATACATTTACTTTCAAAAGGATTTTTGACACTATATTATAGTATTGAAAGAGTATTTTATGTGTCAAAGACATTTTTGATCGCATAAGGAGAAACCTCCCCCATGTGTGCGTTTGTATTGTGTGTACGCCGCGAGACCTTATGTTAGTTTCATTTTTCAAAAGTTATTGCGAATTTCTATGCACTGGTATTCACATAAAGTAGACCCGTTCCGCATTAGCGGCGTGGTCCGGTGAATTAACTAACTTTAAAATAAACTCTAAAAACAACTGTTTTGAGTTCTCACACCAGTCTCATGACTGACCTAGAGTTTATTGCTCCCACACCTAAACTCTGGGTGCCCATAATTTTTGCATGGGCAGCCTAGTAGTTTGGTTCGCAGATTTAATCTTGGAGTTTGTTAGAGCAGGATGTTGGTTTAGCTGGAGCTGTTATATCTTGGAGCATGCATATTTTTCCGCTGAGTTTAGTATCTTTTCCGCTGTATAATCGATGTACTTTGATGTTTCTCCCGTAACTCTGATGTAATATTATTGTAATGATAATGGAAAAGTTATTTTTATTTGTGCAAATGTGTAAGTACCCTTAACAATCCGTCTTTGTGAACAGTTTAAGTTGGTTTAATTGCTGGAGAAAACCGGGCAAAAAGCCGGATCTTTACATTATGAAAACCCTCTGTGTGCACTAGCTTAAGGCAAAATTATCCAAATGTGATTTTTGGAGAAAAGAAGTGAGAATTTTAGGGCATGTGGTCTCTAAAGATGGGATAGCAGTAGATCCCGCGAAGGTAGTTGCAATTCAAGATTGGCAGATCCTAAAGAATGCAACGAAAGTGAAGAGTTTTCTTGCATTAGCAGGCTATTATAGGAAGTTCATTAAGGACTTCGCAAAGTTATCAGCCGCACTCACCAGACAAACGAAGAAGAATCTGACTGTAACACCCCGCAATTTTAAGTATAATTAAAAATGAAATAAAATATATGAAAGTATGCTTATGATAGATAAATAATGGTGATGCATAAGAAGAATTAATTAATATATGAAAGAGAAGAAAAATTAGTTCGATAACGGTGTGCGTAACGGAAAAGATAGTAAAAATGAGGAAAATTAATTTAAGAATCAGTAATTAGGTAAAATGGACATCACCATTGCGTTCCTCTTGGAAAAATACGCGAAACAGAGTCCGAGTTTTCGAAAATCGGAGTCCGTATGACCAATATATGGCCAAAACAAGATTTCAGCAGACTTTCTGGCAGACTGACCCAGGTCGACCATAGTTTCGACACTATAGTCGACCTGCCCCCCCCACCCCGGGTCGACTATAGTGTCGACCCCCCTCTGTACAGGTCGACCTGGTCGGCCTGGGGTGGCCCAGAACCCATTTTTGAAGCCCTGGGATGATTTTTGATGGTCCAGATTGGTTTTAGGGTTAATCTGATGGCTGAAATGAGTTCCTACACCTATAAATACACCCTAAGACCTAGCCTCCTCTACACACAATTCTATTTTTCTTCTTCTCTGCCTCTGTTCTAAATAAAAATAAAAATGGCGTCGCTACTCTGCTGAAATCAAAACTAGAAGCTAATCAACATCAACCCAAGCAATTCAATTCAAATTAGAGGTTAAAGCTTCTGCAACAATTCTGCAACAACTAAAGTTCTTTCTTTAATCCAATCAAGGCAAGTGTAGTTATTTTCCGATATAAACGTTAATTCTGATTATGACATGAATTATAAATCTGAATCTGAGGTTATATCTGTTCTGTTCTGTTTGGATCTATCTTATTTTGTATCTTTTCCTCTTTCTGTTCTATAGCCAGGCTACTACGAGCCTGAGCCAATCTCATAAGAGATTAACCTACGCTAAAATATTTGGGACAATACAATGAATGATGCATAATTTGGGCATGACCAATAGGTGACTGATTTGAGGAAAGAACATGGACTGTAGCTAGAACATAAATTTGAGACATATGACTGGACATGTTATATTTATAACATAAATGGTAATTGAACATATGACTTGAGATAAAGAGAATATGGCTTAGGTATAAAGATTTACATGAGAGTAGGGTATCTATTAATGTAAATAAACAACTAAGTAAGGGATCTTTGGAATATATGACATGCATAATAGTCGATAACTATATTTGGTATAATTTATATATGGATCTTCTGTACTATGCAAGTTTAATAAAAAAATTGAAACATATGATATATGGTAAATTATGACCATAATCTATGCTATGTAAATGTAATGCAAACATGGGGTATATGATCATATTATGAGTCAAGACTATTATTTATGCATGTGAACTTAGGCAAGATTTATAATTAGGCAAGATACGTTTGTGAAACTTTAAGAAATGATTAAATCTGTTATATTTGCCTAATTTGTTAGTTTTGTTACATTTCCTAATCTGCTAGTTCTATTATATTGCTTAATCTGCTAGTTCTGCTCTACTGCCTAGTCTGTTAGATTTGTTCATCTGCCAAATCTGTAATCTGCTAAGTCTGTTGAAAATGCTAAATCTGCTAGTTTGCTTAATCTGCTAAATCCGTCAAGTCGCCTAATCTGAAGAAAAAAATCTGTTATCTGCTATATCTGTTGAGTTGATAAAATTAGTCTGCTATTGACATAATCTGAATTGGCTATAGTTATGAATAATTGACCTGTATATTAGGTGTGGGAATAAATGGTAAATCATTAATTAATTGGTCGCAAAGATGAAAATGGCTAACTCGAGGTTAGAATGAGTTTGCGGCGTAATTCTGCCCGGAACCGCCCGGCATATTCCAGTGGCCGCAAACAATAGGTTCTGATGTGAGAAGTTAGTCATAACGTGCTTGAAACCCGAGGTTAGACTCAGTTTGCGACGGAAACCTGCCCGGAACCAACCGGCCTAACCAGTAGCCGTAAATTGTTAGTCTAATGTGAGAGGTTTGGCATTAATATTTAATTAATGAAAATCTGAGATAAATATGATGTCTAAAACATGTTGGGTTAAACCAATTGGACCAATGAATCTGATAAACCCGTTTCGTGAATCCGTAGGCCCAATACAAAGTTAGATAATCTGTAACCAGTTAATCTGTAAGCCTGTTAATCCGAACATTTGATCCGTTAGTCTGAAAACCTGTTAACTTGATTGTCTGATCTGTGAACTAGTTAATCTAAACTTTGTATGTCTGAAACTTGTAGACAAGTTAAGCTGAAATCTGTTAGTCTGGGGACACAAGGTTAGGAGGGGAATTACTTGCGTCATCTGTTGTTTGGGACCCATATTAGTCAGTAACCCTTTCTGGTATCAAAACTTTGACCCAACAGTAAGTAGGGTCCGGGCACGCTTACTGAACTAATTATAAGTGGTTCATTCTGATAATGGCGAGGGGTGTTGATGGTGCGTTCCAACCGGGTCATGTGCGTGCATGGATCCCGGTCTGCCTCTAAGGATGTTGTAACACCCCGCCTCCGCCAGGGTGGCTCTTGCAAGCACTCTGACTTTGGAGGGGCGTTTGAATCAGGTAAACATGCATAATGATATATCAAGGCAGAACAAGAACATATGTATATATGTAAACAGAGTAAATATCATAGATAAAACAGCGGAAGATTTCAAAACATTTCAAAACAAGTCTGGTACAACATAGCTTTCCAAATAAACAAGTCTAGATAAAAACAACATCAACGGAAAAACTGAAATACATAAGTGCTATCCCCAAATAAGTGATAACCATAGCTAGCTTCATGTCGAAACCGTACATGAGCTGAAATCCCATAAGCAAGCAATCCGAAATCCAAGCTAAGCTCCAGTATTCCCTCCCTGAGAACCTAGGGGGGGGGGGGGGAAACGGAAGAAAAGAGGCAAAAGAAAACAGGTCAGTCAAAAAGACTGAGTAAGCCCTACTACAATCAATGTAAACTGATAAAGTTAACTGGCATGAGCAGCAGGGATGAACATAAGGATAACAACATACTAGCATGATGATTAACTAACAAGGTAGATAAAGGTGTCATCGCATAATCAGGATTAAGGTTTTGCACCACAGGTGTACTAGCAAACTAACATGACTTGAATAAACAAGTATTGATCCCTTGGCCCCAGCTTTGGCCCAATAACAAGAAGTGACCCTCTTACGAGGTTGTAACGACCCAGAAAATCTGAACCAATTTAAAATTTTTAAATTGGCTAAAATAATGGATTTTAAATATTTAAAATAAATATTTTAAATAAAGGCGATGAAAACTGAGTTCTAATCGACAATTGAAAACGAATATAATTAATTATAATTATAAATAAGGCCTGAAAGGGCGCTGTAGTTTCGAAAATTGAATTCAAACTTTGTCGGACTGTACCGAGTGCAGAACAATCCGGAATTTAGCGAAACCAAAAACATTAGGATCTATTTGATGATATCTTTCTAAGAATCCGACCAATCGAAATTTGATAGCGGGAATCAAAAGATATGTCCAGTTGAAAATTCTGAATAGTCGCTATGGAATTCAGGCCCTTAAAAATGGACATTTTGCAAATGACCTCGGATTTCGATGAAACCATTTTTGTTGGATCCGCAGTGTCAAGTTATTGCTAGGTTTCAAATTTCATAATTTTTCGAATCAATATGTGAGCGTGGCAAAGGAAAACGCGTTTAACCAGTTTTAGTTGATTTTAATCGACTGGAAGTTGGCCATTTTTCAAACAGTCTCAGAATTCGACGAAACTAGTTTTGTTAGGACCGTATCGTCAATACGAAGCTAGAAAATATTTTTCTGGAATTTTTCTAGTTAGTATGTGACCCCGGTAATTTGAAATGTACGTTTAAAATTCAATATAGTGATTTAAATGTAAATTCAACGGGAACTGATTGTAACGATCAAATCAGCTTGCGATACATATCCCATTGTGTCCGGAATGGGGGTAAAACGCTATGGACGACGGGCGGTGGGCCTCGTTTAGAGGTCGTATGTAAAAGTCAACTTTTTGCAAAATTAAATAATTAAATATATATATTTTATATAAACCCCCCCATTCCCTCTTCTCTCTCCACTTCGAGCAGAAATAAAAAAATAAAGAAAATAAAAATAAAACCCTAAATCTAAATCGCGTCGTGCCTCTTGGGAGCCACCACCACGCCGTTGCCGTCCAGCCTCCCCGCGCCTCCATCTCCTCCTTCCCGATCCTCTCCACCTCGACACACCCGAAGACCCCCCCCCCCCAGATCGCACGAGCGCGACGAAGACCTCGCCCCCCCCCCTGAAGCATCGCGACGCCCAATTCGCGAGCCCCCCCAGTTCGAGACCCACCGCCGACCCTGACGACCCCCCTTCTTCGCATCACAGTAAGTTTTTATTTTATTTTATTTTTATTTTATTTTTATTTTAATTCTGATTTTTTTTAAAAGGGTTTAAACTGATTTTTTTAAAAGGTTTAAAAACTGTTTTTTTTAAAAGGTTTAAACTGATTTTAATTTTAAGATTTAAAATAGAAAAAGATTTGAACTTTAAGTAGAAAAAGATTTGAATTTTAAATAGAAAAAGATTTGAACTTTAAGTAGAAAAAGATTTGAATTTTAAATAGAAAAAGATTCGAACTTTATATAGAAAAAGATTTGAATTTTAAATAGAAAAAGATTTGAACTTTAAATAGAAGAAGTAAGATATGATTTTTATATTTTTAAAGTAATAAAAATATAATTTTTACATCATAGGAATATTAAAAATATAATCTTTATTTTTGAAAAGGCGGAATATATATTTTTGAAATGCAATTTTTATATATTGATTAACGAAGAAAAAAATTCGATTTTTACATATGTAGAGAATAACGAAAGCGACAAAAGGCGAGATTGGCGAAGATTTCTATAAAGGAAGAGTCGTGGTATTGGATAGCTATCGGTGAGAATTTCTCACTCTTCAATTTCTTTTTCTAAGCTATTATATATGTGTTGAAATAAAAGCGAATTGCTATATATATATATATATATATATATATATATATATATATATATATATATACGCCCCTCGTCCACAAACCATGGACGATAATTTATTGGTTGAAATTGATGTGAAAATTGATTGATAGCGAATGATTGTTTGGGATTGTTTGTGGTTGTTATTGATTGATTGAGGTTGAAAAATACCCGTTTGCGGTTGAGAAATATTTGGTTGAAACCACCTAGGATTAGTTTGTGGAAATGAAATAAATATATACATGCCGCCTGCGTGCGAACTAGATGCATGATCCCCATTGTCAAAAACCGTGAGGTTTTAAGGTAGAGCGAGGAGCCGTACTAGGGACGGTCCCGGTTTTAACTACCCTGCCGTTATGCTGCCGAAATTTTGAATAATATTCGTGTGTTCGAATTATTTTCATCTGCTTAAACTATATTTATTCATTGAATAGAAAACATTCATGTGTTGAATTGATATTCATTCGTTGATTAGAAATTCATGTGTAGAATGGTATTCATATTTTGAAATAAATTGTTTGATAATAAAAATCACAATTTTATCTATATATAGAAACTATAGAAAACATTCATGTGTTGAATTGATATTCATTCGTTGATTAGAAATTCATGTGTTGAATGGTATTTATATTTTGAAACAAATTGTTTGATAATAAAAATCACATTTTTATCTATATATAGAAACTATAGAAAACATTCATGTGTTGAATTGATATTCATTCGTTGATTAGAAATTCATGTGTTGAATGGTATTCATATTTTGAAATAAATTGTTTGATAATAAAAATCACATTTTTATCTATATATAGAAACTATAGAAAACATTCATGTGTTGAATTGATATTCATTCGTTGATTAGAAATTCATGTGTTGAATGGTATTCATATTTTGAAATAAATTGTTTGATAATAAAAATCACATTTTTATCTATATATAGAAACTATAGAAAACATTCATGTGTTGAATTGATATTCATTCGTTGATTAGAAATTCATGTGTTGAATGGTATTCATATTTTGAAAGAAATTGTTTCATAAGAAAAATCCTATTTTATCACCAATATGAAATATATAAAATAATAGTGTTTTGAAATAAAAAAATTTACAATAAAAATCACATTTTTATTGTATGCATAAATCGTTGAAATGTGAAGTGTTAAAAAAAAATAGCCACTTGTTCAAAATAAACACATATGAGTTGAAATATTCATTAATTAGCTAATGAAATGATTTGCACCTATGTATGTAACATTAGAATGAATGGTGTTTTTAAACCAAATAGAAATCAAATATGAAGTTGAATAGAAAATGATAAATGATAAGAACTGTATATATATGTACATGCATATTCATTGAACAGGTTATAGCAAAGGGGCTAGAGAAGAGGAATAAAATTTTGTGCCCGACAAATAGGTACACATTTACTGTTTTGTTTGGGTGATGATTTTATGAGCCTGTTGGCTAGCCGCTTGGCTTTTTCTTTTTCTTTTTGAGATTAGAAGGACCGGGAAAGCTATTTGCGATTTCCCGATGCTCCCGGTGCAGGGGAGGTTATGGCGAAAATTTCCAAAATTTTAAGGCGTTAGTGAAATATTTGAAGTGAAAACGATATTGAAATTGTTGAATGAACTATATTTATATAATTATATAAATATAAATAAAATTAAAACGAAACGTGGCCGTGCAGTTCGCATTTTGAAACCGTGATTTCAAACAACTAGTACGGGAAATCCGACCATTGGATTTTCCCGAAATCTCAACCATCGGGTTCGCCTTGGAAATATCTTCCCAAGGGCACCAACCTTGTAAAAATCCAATGGTTGGATTGTCTGGAGTGTTTAAATCAAATCTGGTGAAAAACAGCGCCAGAAGCGATTATATTTATATATATATAAATATAATTATATATTTAATCGAATAACGACGCTGTAGTTCGTATTTTGAAATCGAAAATTCAAACGGTTGTACCGGGAGATCCGACCGTCGGATTTTCCCGAAACTGGAACCGTTGGATTCGTTTTGAAAAGACCTTTCTAATGATGTAAATTTTGTGAAGATCCAACGGTTAGATTTTCAGATATGTGTAAATCAAATCTGAAGAAAAACAGCGCCACGACCGCTTTATGGCCCGAAGCGTCGTTTTGAATATATTAGCTATTTTAAAATAAATAAAAATAGCGATAAATCGTTATAAAATATCATAGACAATATGGAATGGAAATAAGCTGAATTTGCTCGATTTATGTTGTGTTTGATAGTTGAATGTGTTTGGTGTGAAAATTACATTAAAGAACAAAGTTGGTGTTGTCGAATAATTTAACCATTGAAATAAATTGATTTGAAATTCTAAATATACGTGAATTATTTGAAATGGCCGAGTTAATTCTCATTTTAAATGATTGACCGACGATTGAAAATTTGAAGATGAAGACGATGGTCGAAGACCGGAGATCTTCACCTCGTTTGGATGGTAACCGAGGTCCTGATTGGGAGGCATCCCGAAATATGGATAATGAGTGGTGATCGTCCAGACGTACGTGGTGATTGAAGGGTTTGCGAGGTATTTAGTGCCTCCGGTTTCGTTCAGACCCAGAACGGACTTGTAAATGGACTATGTGTCTGACAGTGGACTTTATTCTGTGTTGATTGATTTCTGTTAAATATACATCTGTTTGGCGGCGGAGAATTTATTCTTTTGCTTAACGCCCTTCTCTGAGACGCACGAGCTCAGAGGTAGTATATCGATGGACATCAGTCGCATGGCATGAATTGCCGGTGTGGCATGCTAAGATGTAGTGATCAGGGCTTCTGTTGAAAAGCAAAGTCTTGTGGTGATGATCAAAGCACCGCCTGTGTGGCGTAGCTTTGTGTATAACGTGAATTCGCGAGCCTCACACCCCGGTATGAACCTAAAACGGGAGAGGACATCAGGGAGGGCCTGCGTTTCTTTCTAGCTAGGGTGGTGTCAGTGACCTACCAGCCCTGACATTTATATACTTTTCACCTAAGTGGTTGTTGCTGTTGCGAGGCGCCTCGGTTTGATCGGACGATCCGGGTCCGATGGAGTCATTCGTTGGCTCATTTATGCCCCAAAGGACGGGGAAACGCAGTGTTCAGGAATTTTAATCCACATCGGTGGACCGGCCCTGACGATTCAAAGGCTTGACTGAGTACTTGCCTGAGGGGCGGGCTAGAGCGTCTCGAATTCGGTAAGGACTATCTTTTGCCTTGGTTCATGATGGAAATCCAATTTCCAAATACGTGACTGTGCGGTTTTGATTGTATACCTATATATATGGCGACATAGTGGTATGGGGCATTAATGCCGTCTATGATTGATAGTTATGATTTGAAATTGTTTTCAAAACATATAAACACTAGCAATAATATCAAATGCCTTTGTTTTATTCGTATCAAGCATAATTTAGCCGTTATAAGGAAAAAACTCTATCCTCCGGTTTGCGTTGCATTGTGTGATGGGAACTGAGTCTTATAACGGTTTCATTTTTTATAAAAAGCATAGCGTTGTTTAAAAGAAAGATTTGTTTTAAAGCACTGGCAGTCCAATGGAGTAAACACGTTCCACGAAAGTGGCGTGGTCCTGTGATTTGCCAAATTATATAGGTGTTGAGTAGATTTCTCATACCAGTCCCATGACTGACTCGTAGTTTGTTTTCACTTTCAAACTCGGGTGCCCCTTTTTCTACACAGGAAGCCTTGTATTCAGGTTTAGCTGGTTCTTTCTGGATAGCTGGAGCTGAAGATGGATTCTATCATTTATCTCTTTTTATGCTGTTCAGCTCCTATTGTACATATTTTGTTTATTTCCGCTGTAGACATTTATGTATAGTTGAACTGTATTTGTACTAAGTAAGATCCTGTATACTGTGTAACTCTGATGATTACTTTTATCTAGTATATTTGGTTGTTCATTATCTGGTGTAATTATTTAATTCTGTTCTGCTATTATATGTTTCTGTGTTATATTCCAAAAGATAACCCTTGTTTCCGTGAGAACGGGATTTTGGGACGTCTCAACGTGGTATCAGAGCCAGGTTAAGCTTAGTTCTGGAATATAACATATTAACGAACTCGTCAGAAATAGAACCAGTAGTGTTCTAGGACGGGTAACTCTATACAGATAGGATCAACAATATCCTAGTATGAGTAAAGCAGAATGAAATTGCACCTAGATAGGCACATTTACATTCAAGTATGTGTTTCTATGTTTTAAAATACCTTTTCTGTGACCTGACACTTGATCTGCTGTTTGCAGAAGTACTAGAAAATGAGTGCCAGAAACAGAAGGAATACAGAACCCGATCTAGAGGCTCTATTTAAGAGATATCGAAATCTGGGTGGAGCACAATTCTCGGGCAATGAATCTATTATTCAAACCCAAGCTTGGATGAGTTCTGTCGAAAGAATCTTTGAGCATATCCAGCTAAGAGATGACCAGAAACGGTTAGTAGCATCTTGGGCGCTTAAAGAAGAAGCTTTAATTTGGTGGGAAACAATCATTAAAGATAATCCAGAAGGTGATATCACCTGGGACAGATTCAAAGTGATTTTCCTACAAAGATTTACTCCTCCCGAAGCGACCGAGCGACTATGTGATGAATTTTCTTATCTAATACAAGGTGATATGACCATCCCAGAATATCATAAGAAATTCAATGAACTTTCTCACTTTGCTCCTCGTCTAATTCAAAATCTGAAGAGGAAGAATTTGAGATTTATCAATGGACTTCAAAGGAAATACCAGAATAAAGTATTGGGGGCATGTGAAGCTTCCTTTTTCAGAAATGATATATATGGCCTATCAGTATGAAGATCTCCATAAGAAAGGAATGTTGCGCGACGAAGAAGAAGTCTGTTCTAGTGACAAAACAGAGTCAGAAACTGATATTCCTGAAGCCAGTAAGAGGTCTGAGGTCAATAAGAGGCCCAGTGCCAAGAGAAAAAGGGCCGAATCTGGGAACGAACGAATAATGACCGCCACGTGCTCAAGCTGCAATAGGAAAGGGCATTTGGCGATAAGTTGCAAATCTTGGAACAAACGAAGAAAAAGTGGATCTAAGCCCACTAAGAAACAAAAGAACCCACATGGGGAAAGGAGATGCCATAAGTGCCGCCAGGTAGGACATATTGCACGGGAGTGCCAACTCTCAAAGAAATCTGAAACCGTATGTATAAATGAAGCAGCAGAAACTTCCGAGCCCTCAGCCAGTCAAGAAAGGGCCGATGTTTTAGAAGGCATGCTTACTGTCAAAAACATTCCAGTCAAAGTACTGTTTGACACAGGCGCGTCGCGAAGTTTCATTGCCAAAGGTGCAGTCAAGAAGTTGGATTTGAATTTGAAGAAGCTCAAAGAGCCAATGACTGTCCGAAATCCAGTTGGAGGTTCCATCAATCTCAGTTGGGTTTGTGCAGTACTCGTCTCTTTTTCTTGCTATAAATTCCCTATTATCTCTGTTGTCATGAATTTTGATGAATTCGATCTTATTTTGGGATTGGATTGGTTAACCAAATATGAAGCAGAGGTTAGATGCGACGAGAGAGTTGTTAGAGCTAAGATTAAATCAGGGAGTTATATAACCATACCGTGTGAAGGTCAGAATGCTAATAGAAAAGACTTCTGGGCAGCTCTAAATGTTTCTCCAGACCAAATAGAGAATGTCCCTGAAATCACAGAGAATATTCCTGACCTCATCAAAGACATTCCTGTCGTCAAGAATTATGCGGATGTGTTTGAGGAAGTCGTTCGCTTACCTCCGCAGAGAGAAATAGATTTCAAGATTGCTTTGATTCCGAATGCAAGGCCGGTAGTTCACGCTATTCGAAGAATGTCCTTGAAAGAGAAGGAGGAATTAAACAATCAAACACGACAGCTAGTATGGAAAGGCCTGATAAGGCCTAGTTTCTCTGATTGGGGTGCAGCAGTGGTATTTGTCCCAAAATCTGACGGTACTCTACGGCTATGTGTGGATTATCGTGATTTGAACAAGCAGACCATAAAGAATAAATATCCATTACCGCGAATAGATGATTTGTTGGATCGATTAAATGGAGCACAAGTATTCTCACGAATGGACCTAGCTACAGGTTTCCATCAACTTCGAATTGCCGAAGAGTGTGTTCCAATGACAGCGTTCAGAGGCCCCGACTTATTCTACGAGTGGTTAGTAATGCTGTTCGGCTTATGTAACGCTCCAGCTTACTTCGTCGATCTGATGAACAGAGTGTTCAGAGGGGTTTTGAATAAATTTGTTCTGGTTTTTATTGATGATATTATAATCTTCTCTAAATCAAAGGCCGAACATGAAAAGCATCTGGAACAGGTTCTAGAAATTCTGAGACGGAATGTATTAAAAGCAAAGTTTTCCAAATGTATCTTCTGGCAGGAAGAAGTGAAATTTCTGGGCCATGTTGTATCGAAAGAAGGAATTGCTGTGGATCCAAGCAAAATCACGGCCATTCAGAATTGGAAACAGCCCACCACCCCCATTGAAGTCCGCAGTTTTCTCGGATTGGCTAGCTATTACCGGAAGTTCGTTAAAGACTTTTCGAAGATATCTGGTCACTTAACGAAGCTTACAAAGAAGCATTCTAAATTCAAATGGACTCCAGAAAGTGAGGAGGCTTTTGAAGAACTTAAGTTAAGATTGACGACAGCTCCAGTGTTAACCATCATCGATGGCAACCAAGATTTGAAAGTCTGGACTGATGCTTCTAGAGAAGGCCTGGGCGCAGTGTTAATGCAAAGAGGCCAAGTGATCGCTTATGCTAGCCGTCAACTGAAACCGCACGAGAAAAACTATGTAACTCATGATCTTGAGTTATTGGCTATCATATTCTCTTTGAAAATCTGGAGACACTATCTTCTGGGCGAGAGATTTGAACTGTTTACAGATCACCAGTCGTTAAAGTATCTGTTCACTCAGAAGGACTTAAATTTGAGGCAACAGCGTTGGCTAGAGTTTCTTGCAGCATATGACTTTGAAATTATATATACTCCAGGGAAAGCCAATGTCGTGGCCGATGCGCTGAGCAGAAAGAATGTAATGATCGCCAACTTTATTATCACGACTTCCTTGATTGATAAAATATCTATTCTTCAAAAGGAGGATAACTTTATTAAGGAAATGATCAAAAGGATTCAGAAAGGCGAACCCTCGTGTTTTCAAATAGATAACGACGAAACCTTGAGGTTGAAAGGAAGGATTTGTGTTCCTGACGTTCCTGAGCTAAAAAGGGAAGTGTTAGACGAGTGTCACAAGTCCAAGCCGAGTATCCATCCTGGTGTGGCCAAAATGTATAACGATCTCAAAAGAACATTCTGGTGGAAGACTATGAAAAGAGATGTTTCAATATACGTTAGCCGATGCCCTACTTGCCAGCTAGTCAAGAGTGACCAACAGAAATTGGCTGGATTATTACAACCGCTAGAAGTTCCTGGCTGGAAGTGGGAACATATTTCTATGGATTTCATTGATGGTTTGCCCAGAATAAGAAAAGGAAATGACAGTATTTGGGTGATCGTAGATCGCTTCACGAAGACCGCCCATTTCATACCTGTCAGATCAAACAGAACCGCTCAGAGTCTGGCACAGATATACTTCAGGGAAATAGTTAGACTACATGGAGTGCCGCTCAGTATAGTCAGTGATAGAGATACAATATTCACTAGCAAATTCTGGGAAGCATTTCAAGTCGAGCTGGGAACGAAGTTAAACTTGAGCACCGCTTATCATCCTCAGACAGACGGTCAGACTGAGAGGGTGAATCGCATCTTAGAAGATCTATTGCGGGCTTGTGTTCTAGATTTCAGTGGATCATGGGAAGACCATCTACATTTGGCTGAATTCTCTTATAACAACAGCTACCAGGCGAGTCTGACAATGTCGCCATTCGAAGCATTGTACGGTAGACCGTGCCGATCTCCTGCTTGTTGGGTCGAACCAGGAAATAGACTTGTGTTGGGTCCTAATATGATTCGAGAAGCTGCCGACAAAGTCGATTTTATTAAGAAGCGATTACTCGCCGCTCAAAGCCGACAAAAGAGCTATGCCGATAGAAGAAGAAGAGATATATCCTTTGAAGTTGGCGACTACGTATATTTGAAAGTATCGCCGATGAGAGGAGTTATCCGGTTCGGTAAAACTGGAAAGTTAGCACCCAAATTCATAGGTCCGTTTCCTATTCTGGAACGGATCGGAACTCTCGCTTATAGGGTCAAACTGCCTGACTGGTTGCCTGGAGTGCATGATGTATTTCATATATCTCAACTTCGAAAGCACGTTCATGATCCAGACTTGATCGTGGAAGAAGCAGCTCAGCAGGATATTGAAATTACTCCAGAATTAGCTGTGAGGCGAGAGCCGCTAAAGATAATAGGCAAAGAAACCAAGGAGCTGAGGAACAAGAAGGTTCACTTAGTCAAAGTGCAATGGAGTGGAGATCCGCGAGATTGTACTTGGGAAACTGAGGAGAGCATTCAGAAAGCTTATCCCAGATGTCGAGTAGATATCTCTGTTTGACTCCGGTGCCAGGTACATTTACCCTACTTTGCACTACCATTCAATTTTCTACTCTATTGTTATTTTCTCTTCATAAGGTGTGCACTTTTAATTATATAGTCTGAACGATTTTTAAGGGGTATAGGATTTGATCAGAATATTTTAGAAAGGTTAAAAAACAAATTGGTTTTTAGGTTGTGTGATTGTAGATTTATCAAACCACTTTCGACGTTGTTCCTTTTCGGGGACGAAAAGTTTTAAGTGGGGGAGATTGTAACGACCCAGAAAATCTGAACCAATTTAAAATTTTTAAATTGGCAAAAATAATGGATTTTGAATATTTAAAATAAATATTTTAAATAAAGGCGATGAAAACTGAGTTCGAATCGACAATTGAAAACTAATATAATTAATTATAATTATAAATAAGGCCTGAAAGGGCGCTGTAGTTTCGAAAATTGAATTCAAACTTTGTCGGACTATACCGGGTGCAGAACAATCCGGATTTTAGCGAAACCAAAAACATTAGGATCTATTTGATGATATCTTTCTAACGAATCCGACCAATCGAAATTTGATAGCGGGAATCAAAAGATATGTCCAGTTGAAAATTCTGAATAGTCGCTATGGAATTCAGGCCCTTAAAAATGGACATTTTGCAAATGACCTCGGATTTCGACGAAACCACTTTTGTTGGATCCGCAGTGTCAAGTTATTGCTAGGTTTCAAATTTCATAATTTTTCGAATCAATATGTGAGCGTGGCAAAGGAAAATGCGTTTGACCAGTTTCAGTTGATTTTAATCGACTGGAAGTTGGCCATTTTTCAAACGGTCTCAGAATTCGACGAAACTAGTTTTGTTAGGACCGTATCGTCAATACGAAGCTAGAAAATATTTTTCTGGAATTTTTCTAGTTAGTATGTGACCCTGGTAATTTGAAATGTACGTTTAAAATTCAATATAGTGATTTAAATGTAAATTCAACGGGAACTGATTGTAACGATCAAATCAGCTTGCGATACATATCCCATTGTGTCCGGAATGGGGGTAAAACGCTATGGACGACAGGCGGTGGGCCTCGTTTAGAGGTCGTATGTAAAAGTCAACTTTTTGCAAAATTAAATAATTAAATATATATATTATATAAACCCCCCTATTCCCTCTTCTCTCTTCACTTCGAGCAGAAAAAAAAAAAACCCTAAATCTAAATCGCGTCGTGCCTCTTGGGAGCCACCACCACGCCGTCGCCGTCCAGCCTCCCCGCGCCTCCATCTCCTCCTTCCCGATCCTCTCCACCTCGACGCACCCGAAGACCCCCCCCAGATCGCACGAGCGCGACGAAGACCTCGCCCCCCCTGAAGCATCGCGACGCCCAATTCGCGAGCCCCCCCAGTTCGAGACCCACCGCCGACCCTGACGACCCCCCTTCTTCGCATCATAGTAAGTTTTTATTTTATTTTTATTTTAATTCTGATTTTTTTTAAAAGGGTTTAAACTGATTTTTTTAAAAGGTTTAAAAACTGTTTTTTTTAAAAGGTTTAAACTGATTTTAATTTTAAGATTTAAAATAGAAAAAGATTTGAACTTTAAGTAGAAAAAGATTTGAAAAAGAAAAAGATTTGAACTTTAAGTAGAAAAAGATTTGAATTTTAAATAGAAAAAGATTCGAACTTTAAATAGAAAAAGATTTGAATTTTAAATAGAAAAAGATTTGAACTTTAAATAGAAGAAGTAAGATATGATTTTTATATTTTTAAAGTAATAAAAATATAATTTTTACATCATAGGAATATTAAAAATATAATCTTTATTTTTGAAAAGGCGGAATATATATTTTTGAAATGCAATTTTTATATATTGATTAACGAAGAAAAAAATTCGATTTTTACATATGTAGAGAATAACGAAAGCGATAAAAGGCGAGATTGGCGAAGATTTCTATAAAGGAAGAGTCGTGGTATTGGATAGCTATCGGTGAGAATTTCTCACTCTTCAATTTCTTTTTCTAAGCTATTATATATGTGTTGAAATAAAAGTGAATTGCTATATATATATATATATATATATATATATATATATATATATACGCCCCTCGTCCACAAACCATGGACGATAATTTATTGGTTGAAATTGATGTGAAAATTGATTTATAGCGAATGATTGTTTGGGATTGTTTGTGGTTGTTATTGATTGATTGAGGTTGAAAAATACCCGTTTGCGGTTGAGAAATATTTGGTTGAAACCACCTAGGATTATTTTGTGGAAATGAAATAAATATATACATGCCGCCTGCGTGCGAACTAGATGCATGATCCCCATTGTCAAAAACCGCGAGGTTTTAAGGTAGAGCGAGGAGCCGTACTAGGGACGGTCCCGGTTTTAACTACCCTGCCGTTATGCTGCCGAAATTTTGAATAATATTCGTGTGTTCGAATTATTTTCATCTGCTTAAACTATATTTATTCATTGAATAGAAAACATTCATGTGTTGAATTGATATTCATTCGTTGATTAGAAATTCATGTGTAGAATGGTATTCATATTTTGAAATAAATTGTTTGATAATAAAAATCACATTTTTATCTATATATAGAAACTATAGAAAACATTCATGTGTTGAATTGATATTCATTCGTTGATTAGAAATTCATGTGTTGAATGGTATTCATATTTTGAAATAAATTGTTTGATAATAAAAATCACATTTTTATCTATATATAGAAACTATAGAAAACATTCATGTGTTGAATTGATATTCATTCGTTGATTAGAAATTCATGTGTTGAATGGTATTCATATTTTGAAATAAATTGTTTGATAATAAAAATCACATTTTTATCTATATATAGAAACTATAGAAAACATTCATGTGTTGAATTGATATTCATTCGTTGATTAGAAATTCATGTGTTGAATGGTATTCATATTTTGAAATAAATTGTTTGATAATAAAAATCACATTTTTATCTATATATAGAAACTATAGAAAACATTCATGTGTTGAATTGATATTCATTCGTTGATTAGAAATTCATGTGTTGAATGGTATTCGTATTTTGAAAGAAATTGTTTCATAAGAAAAATCCTATTTTATCACCAATATGAAATATATAAAATAATAGTGTTTTGAAATAAATTGTTTTACAATAAAAATCACATTTTTATTGTATGCATAAATCGTTGAAATGTGAAGTGTTAAAAAAAATAGCCACTTGTTCAAAATAAACACATATGAGTTGAAATATTCATTAATTAGCTAATGAAATGATTTGCACCTATGTATGTAACATTAGAATGAATGGTGTTTTTAAACCAAATAGAAATCAAATATGAAGTTGAATAGAAAATGATAAATGATAAGAACTGTATATATATGTACATGCATATTCATTGAACAGGTTATAGCAAAGGGGCTAGAGAAGAGGAATAAAATTTTGTGCCCGACAAATAGGTACACATTTACTGTTTTGTTTGGGTGATGATTTTATGAGCCTGTTGGCTAGCTGCTTGGCTTTTTCTTTTTCTTTTTGAGATTAGAAGGACCGGGAAAGCTATTTGCGATTTCCCGATGCTCCCGGTGCAGGGGAGGTTATGGCGAAATTTTCCAAAATTTTAAGGCGTTAGTGAAATATTTGAAGTGAAAACGATATTGAAATTGTTGAATGAACTATATTTATATAATTATATAAATATAAATAAAATTAAAACGAAACGTGGCCGTGCAGTTCGCATTTTGAAACCGTGATTTCAAACAACTAGTACGGGAAATCCGACCATTGGATTTTCCCGAAATCTCAACCGTCGGGTTCGCCTTGGAAATATCTTCCCAACGGCACCAACCTTGTAAAAATCCAACGGTTGGATTGTCTGGAATGTTTAAATCAAATCTGATGAAAAACAGCGCCAGAAGCGATTATATTTATATATATATAAATATAATTATATATTTAATCGAATAACGACGCTGTAGTTCATATTTTGAAATCGAAAATTCAAACGATTGTACCGGGAGATCCGACCGTCGGATTTTCCCGAAACTGGAACCGTTGGATTCGTTTTGAAAAGACCTTTCTAATGATGTAAATTTTGTGAAGATCCAACGGTTAGATTTTCAGATATGTGTAAATCAAATCTGAAGAAAAACAGCGCCACGGCCGCTTTATGGCCCGAAGCGTCGTTTTGAATATATTAGCTATTTTAAAATAAATAAAAATAGCGATAAATCGTTATAAAATATCATAAACAATATGGAATGGAAATAAGCTGAATTTGCTCGATTTATGTTGTGTTTGATAATTGAATGTGTTTGGTGTGAAAATTACATTAAAGAACAAAGTTGGTGTTGTCGAATAATTTAACCATTGAAATAAATTGATTTGAAATTCTAAATATACGTGAATTATTTGAAATGGCCGAGTTAATTCTTATTTCAAATGATTGACCGACGATTGAAAATTTGAAGATGAAGACGATGGTCGAAGACCGGAGATCTTCACCTCGTTTGGATGGTAACCGAGGTCCTGATTGGGAGGCATCCCGAAATATGGATAATGAGTGGTGATCGTCCAGACGTACGTGGTGATTGAAGGGTTTGCGAGGTATTTAGTGCCTCCGGTTTCGTTCAGACCCAGAACGGACTTGTAAATGGACTGTGTGTCTGACAGTGGACTTTATTCGGTGTTGATTGATTTCTGTTAAATATACATCTGTTTGGCGGCGGAGAATTTATTCTTTTGCTTAACACCCTTCTCTGAGACGCACGAGCTCAGAGGTAGTATATCGATGGACATCAGTCGCATGGCATGAATTGCCGGTGTGGCATGCTAAGATGCAGTGATCAGGGCTTCTGTTGAAAAGCAAAGTCTTGTGGTGATGATCAAAGCACCGCCTGTGTGGCGTAGCTTTGTGTATAACGTGAATTCGCGAGCCTCACACCCCGGTATGAACCTAAAACGGGAGAGGACATCAGGGAGGGCCTGCGTTTCTTTCTAGCTAGGGTGGTGTCAGTGACCTACCAGCCCTGACATTTATATACTTTTCACCTAAGTGGTTGTTGCTGTTGCGAGGCGCCTCGGTTTGATCGGACGATCCGGGTCCGATGGAGTCATTCGTTGGCTCATTTACGCCCCAAAGGGCGGGGAAACGCAGTGTTTAGGAATTTTAATCCACATCGGTGGACCGGCCCTGACGATCCAAAGGCTTGACTGAGTACTTGCCTGAGGGGCGGGCTAGAGCGTCTCGAATTCGGTAAGGACTATCTTTTGCCTTGGTTCATGATGGAAATCCAATTTCCAAATAC
Source organism: Allium sativum (assembly GCA_030737875.1). Classification (NCBI taxonomy): domain Eukaryota; kingdom Viridiplantae; phylum Streptophyta; class Magnoliopsida; order Asparagales; family Amaryllidaceae; genus Allium; species Allium sativum. Next base: position 1,008,807,336 of record CM060912.1, on the reverse strand, counting down.
GTGACTGTGCGGTTTTGATTGTATATCTATATATATGGCGACATAGTGGTATGGGGCATTAATGCCGTCTATGATTGATAGTTATGATTTGAAATTGTTTTCAAAACATATAAACACTAGCAATAATATCAAATGCCTTTGTTTTATTCGTATCAAGCATAATTTAGCCGTTATAAGGAAAAAACTCTATCCTCTGGTTTGCGTTGCATTGTGTGATGGGAACTGAGTCTTATAACGGTTTCATTTTTTATAAAAAGCATAGCGTTGTTTAAAAGAAAGATTTGTTTTAAAGCACTGGCAGTCCAATGGAGTAAACCCATTCCACCAAAGTGGCGTGGTCCTGTGATTTGCCAAATTATATAGGTGTTGTGTAACACCCCACCTCCACTAGGATCACTCCTTAGAATGTACTAGCTTTGGAGGGGCGTTATTTTGAAGGTAAATATGCACAGAGATATCGCAAGACAGAATATATAAAAATAAATATAAGTAAAGCAGCGGTAGCAGATAAAAACCCATCATCATCATCTCAGAAAACCGACATAGTCGAGTACATAATATCAAAATGTCATGATCCAAAATACAATATCAGTCTAGATACGTGATAACAAAATACATGGTAAAACATCAGTACTAATCCCCAGAAATAAAAGATAAGCCACGGCTAGCTCAGATCCATACATGAGCTATCCAACAAGCAAGCCAAAGATCCACTAAGCAGATGTAGCCCCTCCCTGAGAACCTGTGGGGGGCGGGGGGGGGGGGAACGGAAGGAAAGAAGCGAAAGAAAACAGGTCAGTCAAAAAAAGACTGGTAAGGCCTACTACGATCAATCTATAAACTAATAAAGTTAACAGTATGATGGAAACTGAGATGAACATACTGGCAATAGATAAAGGTGACATCACATAGACGAGATTAAAATTTGCACCACAGTGTACTAGCACCCACAAAACAGATCTTGATCCCTTAGCCCAAACTTTGGCCCAATAACATGAAGTGACCTTAGTATAAGGCCCAGCCCAACGGTCTAGTCGATCGGCTCCCTATAAACCTAACACGTCAAGTGTTGGTGTCCATACGGCCCACATGGATGTAGTCAGACTGTGCTGGGTCCACCTTCGGGTGTATCAAGCCCTCGGGTGTCAACCCCAGACACCTAAGCAATAATGCACAGTCTAAGCCTACTGGTACCCGTGCCTCGAGTTTGTCCAACATCGGACTACGTGCACGTCCGTAGCCCGCCGGACCCGCACCGCTGTACCACTCAGCCGTCGCTTTGGTCGCTTACATCAGTCCAGTAATCGTGCCCCGCCCTAGCCTAGCCTCTAGGGTTGTGAATGATACCAAACTGGGATTACTGCTGGAACAGACCACGTTGCTAGGGTTTCTAAGAGGGTTAAGTGTGGTTTTAACCTCTCACTAATCCTGGATTAAATTAGTTAAGTGTAACCACTTAACCCCATCTAATCTTCGCATCCCCATTATTGGTTAAGTATTAGTGGGCCATGACTTAACCCTAATCATGAGGCATTAATTACTTAATGCACCCAACCTCTCACATTATACATCCGTGGTTACCTGGGAAGATTTACACCACGTCTAGGTCTAACCTCGGGTCTTATGGTGCAACATGACCAACTACCCACATTAGACCCCACGTTGTGGTTACCTGGGAAGATTTACACCACAACTAGGTCTAACCTCGAGTTGGCCATATCATGTTATCTAATGTCATGTCCACTTTAGAACATATTTACAAGTTGACATATACTTGGGTAGACCTAACTTAATAGGTAAATTCCCAAGGGGTAGACTTAACTTAATAGGTAAATTCCCAATCTTTTAGTTTCATGTATTTTTAAGTTTACCCAAACCCTCCCAACGTCATTATTTCGCTTACATATTCGTCATAACGCTTAAGGGTATAAAAGGTAACTTGGCATAACATACATGATGAGCTTCACATATTTTGATAAACATGCATAGCTTATTAAATATGCATAACATGGTAAGGTGAACATGCATAATCCATTTAAACTTGCATAACATGGTAAGATGATCTTGCATAAGCATGCATAATCCATTAAACTTGCATAACATGGTAAGGTGATCTTGCATAAACATGCATAACCCATGAAACATGTAGAACATGGCATAATAAACTCACATAAGCATGCATAACTTGTGAAACATGCAAAACATGGCATAGTAATCTCGCATATGCATGCATAACTTATGAAACATGTAAAACATGGTATAGTGAGTTCGCATAAGCATGCATAACTTATGAATCATATAAAACATGACATAGTGAGTTCGCATAAGCATGCATAACTTATGAATCATATAAAACATGACATAGTGAGTTCGCATAAGCATGCATAATCAACTAAACTCACATAAATCTCAACTTTCACCAAACATTAACTTTAGAGTTTGTAAAGTGAAGGTAAGAGGGCTTACAAATATAAACGAGTCACAAATCCACCAAATAAGATGAAGAAGCCCTTTTAAAAACTCAAAGCAAAGCCTCAAATAAGAAAACCCTTTTGCAAAATCCCAAAACGCAAACTTTAGCCAATCAAACTTGCTACTTAATGAAGTATGCAAGTTATTAAGCATTCATACAACATAGAAAAGGTTGTATGATCATCATATCTTCATAGGATTTAACTTTGAAGAAGGTGGAGGCTAGGTTTTAGGTGGAGGCCATTTGAGGATTCAAATTGACATAGTTTAGTTGCTAGATTGATTAATGAGGCTTTAGGGTAGGATTAGGGGTATATTTATAGAAGATTAGAGTGTTTTTAGCCCTAGGATTAACCCTAGATTAGGTTTGGCCCGTCAGATCTCGGATTTCTCTAGAACCAAGCCACATGACCCAACCCAAATCAGAAATGGTGCACCAGGCTGAGCTGCCTGGGCACCCCCTGTCGACAGGGCTGTCGACAGGGCTGTCGACTCCCTGGGTGCCCTGTCGACATGCCTGTCGACATGGGCCCCCTGGCGGGAATTTTCCCGCCTAACCCAGATTAGCCCTAATCCCTGTTTTTAATTTGAAATTTAAATCTGTTTTTAGCATAGAAATTTCTGAAAACTTCAATGGGCCTTAACCGGGTCATACGGACTCCGATTTTCGAAAACTCGGACTCTATTTCGCGTATTTTTCCGAGACGAACGCAATGGCATAGCCCGTTTCCCCTGATTCTGATTTTTGAATTAAATTCTGCCTCGATTTATGTTATAACAGTTTATTGAAAATACGGGTTGTTACATTCTCCCCTCCTTAAAGGATTTCGTCCCCGAAATCTTCAAGTTAGAAAGAACATATCCTACCATCCATCTACTCAAAATATCATCCACGAGCAACCATTGTCCTTAAAGGATTCTAAATGCTGTATGAACATATGCAAAAGTGTGTGTATATGTACCTATCTAATGCAATGATCAATGCAAAATATGTTAGTGAAATGTATCCATATGTATGCAAATCCCTATAATGTATAATGTCTATATGCGTGCTCAACCATACACCCATATGTAACATCCATGTGATTGCATACAAAGTTCATCCAAGAATAAGCATAAACACTCATGCACATTCAATATGAGGAGTGTGTGAGCCGATCTAGTGCCTAATGTGTATCATGCATCCACGAGTAACCACTTGCAAACACTTGCAACCACTTGCAACCATCAAACATAACATGTCTCAAGCACATGTTTCATCCAAAAGGGTTTCTACCTAAGGTTCTCATGACATGTTTAGCACGATAACTAGATAAATATGGATAGCAAAGAGAAAGATATACTAACGAAAGAGATTGAGAGTGTACCCTCAAAAAGAAATGGATAAAGCCCATGCATCTTCTCCTCGGTTTCCCAAGTTGCGTCCTCTTCGGCTTCACCCCATTGAACTTTCACCAATCTGACCTCACGATTCCTTAGCTTCTTGGTCTCTGTCCCCAAGATACGAATCGGAGCTTTCCTTAAAGTTGCTTCTTTCTCTACTTCCACGTCTTCAAGAGTGCTAGGTTCAACCACCTCAGCGGACTCATGCAGGCACTTTCGGAGATGCGAGACATGAAAAACATTATGCACTCCGGACAGCTTCTCGGGCAATTGCACTTTATAAGCCATCTTCCCAATTCTCTCAATGATGGGGAAGGGTCCAACGAATCTCGGTGCTAACTTCCCGACAGCTCCAAACCGGACCACATTCCGTAAAGGAGAGACCTTCACGAAAACCTTGTCCCCAACCTCAAACTCTAATTCGGACCTTCGCCTGTCAGCATAGGATTTCTGCCGGTCTTGGGCCGCTTTCATCCGTCTTCTAATCAACTCGACCTTCTCGGATGTATCCCTAATCATGTCGGGTCCAAGTATAAGCTTATCCGTGGACTCCCACCAACATGTAGGTGACTTGCACGGCCTCCCATATAAAGCCTCAAACGGCGCCATCCCTATGCTCGCCTGATAACTGTTGTTATACGCAAACTCGACAAGAGGAAGATGGTCTTCCCAAGCACCACCAAAATCCAGGATGCAAAGCCTCAACAAGTCCTCAAGTACCCTATTCACCCTTTCTGTTTGGCCGTCTGTTTGTGGGTGATAGGCCGTACTCAGGTTCAATTTCGTGCCCATAGCCTCCTGCAAACTGTTCCAGAACTGACTAGTAAAGATGGGGTCGCGGTCACTGACTATGCTGGAAGGGACTCCATGTAGTCGCACTATCTCACGAAGATATACTGATGCTAGTCCAGATGCGGTTCTTTTGCTCTTTACTGGGATAAAATGAGCACTCTTCGTGAGCCTATCCACAATGACCCATATGCTCGTGTTCCCCTTCCTGGACCTTGGAAGCCCATCAATAAAGTCCATATAAATGCTCTCCCACTTCCATAGCGGGACCTCTAGCGGATGTAATAGCCCACCGGGCTTCTTTGACTCAGCTTTTACTCTCTGACAAATAACACATCTCGAGACAAACTCCGCTACATCCTTCTTCATTCCAGGCCAGAAGAAAACGCGCTTCATGTCCTTATACATCTTATCACCACCTGGATGTATGGTCATCTTGGAGCGGTGTGCTTCCTCAAGAACTTTTCTCACCAAACCTTCTACCATCGGAACACAAAGCCTTCCATCCCTCCTTAGCCAACCCTTATCGTCTATAGAATATCGAGCAAGGTGACTAGATGTCTCCCCTCGAACCAGCTTGTCCATGATCTCAATTATCTAGGGGTCTTCCTTCTGTGAAGCCCCGACTTGATCTAGAAGGGTAGGCCTGAGCTCTAGAGATGCCAAGGAACCGGTCACCGACTCCATTGCCAAAGAGAAATCAAAGGTCGCCAAGAACTCTAAATTCTTCATCTCAACAAATAGAGGACTTAGCGTCAACCTTTTCCTACTCAACGCATCCGCTACAACATTCCCCTTGCCAGGGGTATAGGATATCTCAAAATCATAGGAAGCCAAAAATTCCATCCATCTCTGCTGTCTTAAGTTCAGATCTTTCTGCGAAAAGAGATACTTCAAAGACTTATGATCAGTATATAGCTCAAATCTCTCTCCCAGAAGATAATGACGCCATGCTTTGAGCGCATATACAATTGCTGCCAGCTCTAGATCATGAGTGGGATAATTCCTCTCATGCACCTTAAGTTGCCTCCCACCAAAACATATAACTCTGCCCTCTTGCATCAGAACGGCACCCAATCCCGTGCCACAAGCATCAGTGTACACGGTAAATATCTTACCACCATTGGGTAAGGCTAGAACTGGTGCGGAGGTAAGGGCTCTCTTGAGCTTCTGAAAAGCAAGCTCACAATCCATATCCCAAGCAAAGACTAAGTTCTTCTTCGTCAACTTAGTAAGAGGAGCAGATATCTTTGCGAAGTCTTTGATGAACTTTCGATAGAAACCCGCAAGACCCAGAAAGCTTCTCACCTCGGTTGCATTCTTTGGAGTCTTCCAATCCTGAACTGCAACCACCTTAGCGGGATCCACCGCCAAGCCTTGCTTGGATACGATATGCCCAAGAAATCTGACTTCCCTTCTCCAAAAGTGGCACTTGGAGAACTTGGCTTTTAACTGGTGTGCTCTGAGTGTGTCCATCACCTCTGCTAGGTGCCTCGCATGCTCTTCCTCATCCTTGGAGAAGACTAGAATATCATCAACAAAGACCACGACAAACTTATTCAAGAACTCCCGGAACACCCTACTCATCAAATCCACAAAATACGCGGGTGCATTCGTCAAACCGAACGGCATAACAAGCCATTCAAAGAATCCGTCTGGAGTTCTGAATGCAGTTTTGTCTATACTGTCTTCAGCCACTCTGAGCTGATGAAAACCCGTAGCAAGATCAAGCTGAGAGAAAACAGAAGCACCAACAAGTTGATCAAAGAGATCGTCGATCCTCGGTAACGGGTGTCTGTTCTTCTTAGTCAGCTTATTCAATTCTCTATAATCCACACAGAGTCGAAGAGAGCCATCTGCCTTAGTTGCAAACACCACAGGCGCTCCCCATTCGGATATACTCCTTCTGATGAAGCCCTTCTCAAGCAATTCTTTCACTTGCTTACTCAGCTCCCGTCTCTCACGCGGAGCCATATGCCGAACGGGCAAAGAAACAGGTTTAACATTATCTACCAGATAGATGCGAAAGTCAATCTCTCGTTTAGGGGGCAACCCCTTAACTTCTTCAAACACATCTGGATAATCCCGGACCACCCTTACAGACTGAAGGGCCTCCTCTGATGAGTCGAGAGATTCTAGATAGCATAACATGACGGGATTCTTCGGATTGCATGAAATCTCTAAGGTGTTGCCCAGGCGAGTCACAAGCCTTACAACCCTATGCTCACAATCCAGAATGGCTCCATATCTAGACAGCCAATCCATGCCCAAGATCAATCCGTATCCCCCGAAACCTAGAACATACGCACTACACAAGAACTCAACGCTGAGTATAGAGATCCTTAGATCCTCACATATCATAGATAGATGAGCAGAACCCCCAATGGGATTCGAGACACAAACGGGATCATCCACTAAGCTAGTACTGAGGTGCAAGCTATCAACCAGATTAGATGAAATAAAGCTATGTGATGCACCGGAGTCAAACAAGGTACGTACTGGAAGATCAGAGATATAAACAAGGTTCTCAACAGAAACACTACCTCGCTCGGGAACTGAAGCGGCATTGAGAGCATGAACTTGCCCTCCTGAAGATCCAGCCTGTCCTTTCTTCTTTGGGCATTCTTTGCTGAAGTGCCCAGTCTCTCCACAAGAAAAGCATCCACCACTAAGCTTCCTTTTCTTCTTCCTGCAATCCTTAGCAAAGTGCCCAGCTATGCCATAGTAATTGCACTTCCCCTTGCCTTTGTTGTTGCCCTTCTTGTTCTTATTCTGATTTCCTTGACTGCTTTGACCTTGGTTGCCTTTTCCTTGAGAATCAGCCTTCTTTGCTTGAGTATCGCCCGACTTGACTTCCTTCTTTCCCTCTCCCTGAAGCAGAGCCATATTGACCAAACTCTCGAAAGTGGCTCCATGCGGAATATGTGACATCGCCAAGCCCTGTAGCGGCTCATTCAATCCTCTGGCAAATCGAAGAGCCTTCTTCTCCGGGGTGTTTACTATATCCAAACCAAAGCGGGCCAGCTGATTAAACTTGTTCACATACTCCTTGATCGACATATCACCTTGCTTTAATGAAATGAACTTCTCCATTTGTAAATTCGCCTCGGCTGAAGATAGAAACTTGGTCACAAATCTAGCCCTCAAATCGGCCCAAGTCTCAACGGGCCTCGTCCCATTGGTGACCTCCCACCAATACGCCGCCTCATCCTTCAAAAGCCATACGGTCAATAAGATCTTTCTCTCGTCATCTATCCCAAAGATGGCAAACAAGTCCTCCGTGTCCTTCAGCCAATTCCTAGCTTCAACGAAAGATTCCGTGCCTAGGAAATTCTTGCCTCCCATTGCCTTGAAGTCTTTACAAACCTTTGTAAACTCAATCTGAGGATGCTGAGGGGGAGGAGGGGGAAGAGGAGCCTCAGCAACGGGAGGGGGAGGAACATTAGCAACGGGAGGGGGAATATTAGCTGCTGGAGGAGGGGGAGCAGGAACCACCGGAGGAGGGATATTAGGGATAGGATTCTCAATTACAGGAGGAGGAGTGGGAGTAGGGTTGGCGGGACCAGCTGCCGCCCTAGCTTCTAGGAGTCTCCTATACCAGAGTGGTACGTTCACTCCATCTGGGATGTCAAAATTCTCAGCCATACTGAAACAAAAGATAAGATAAGATCAGGTCAAGGGAACGAATGATAATGCTGATGGCTCTTGGGGATTAGCCTTAAAATAATCTAGACTTTATTTTGGAAAATACTTAGTAGGTTTTTGAAAATAGTTTTTCAAAAGGGTTTTTTTTTTTTCAAAAGTTTTGTTCAATCTTGTTAACCTGGCTCTGATACCAAATGTAACACCCCACCTCCACTAGGATCACTCCTTAGAATGTACTAGCTTTGGAGGGGCGTTATTTTGAAGGTAAACATGCACAGAGATATCGCAAGACAGAATATATAAAAATAAATATAAGTAAAGCAGCGGTAGCAGATAAAAACCCATCATCATCATCTCAGAAAACCGACATAGTCAAGTACATAATATCAAAATGTCATGATCCAAAATACAATATCAGTCTAGATACGTGATAACAAAATACATGGTAAAACATCAGTACTAATCCCCAGAAATAAAAGATAAGCCACGGCTAGCTCAGATCCATACATGAGCTATCCAACAAGAAAGCCAAAGATCCACTAAGCAGATGTAGCCCCTCCCTGAGAACCTGTGGGGGGGGGGGGGAAACGGAAGGAAAGAAGCGAAAGAAAACAGGTCAGTCAAAAAAAGACTGGTAAGCCCTACTACGATCAATCTATAAACTAATAAAGTTAACAGTATGATGGAAACTGAGATGAACATACTGGCAATAGATAAAGGTGACATCACATAGACGAGATTAAACTTTGCACCACAGTGTACTAGCACCCACAAAACAGATCTTGATCCCTTAGCCCAAACTTTGGCCTAATAACATGAAGTGACCTTAGTATAAGGCCCAACCCAACGGTCTAGTCGATCGGCTCCCTATAAACCTAACACGTCAAGTGTTGGTGTCCATACGGCCCACATGGATGTAGTCAGACTGTGCTGGGTCCACCTTCGGGTGTATCAAGCCCTCGGGTGTCAACCCCAGACACCTAAGCAATAATGCACAGTCTAAGCCTACTGGTACCCGTGCCTCGAGTTTGTCCAACATCGGACTACGTGCACGTCCGTAGCCCGCCGGACCCGCACCGCTGTACCACTCAGTCGTCGCTTTGGTCGCTTACATCAGTCCAGTAATCGTGCCCCGCCCTAGCCTAGCCTCTAGGGTTGTGAATGATACCAAACTGGGATTACTGCTGGAACAGACCACGTTGCTAGGGTTTCTAAGAGGGTTAAGTGTGGTTTTAACCTCTCACTAATCCTGGATTAAATTAGTTAAGTGTAACCACTTAACCCCATCTAATCTTCGCATCCCCATTATTGGTTAAGTATTAGTGGGCCATGACTTAACCCTAATCATGAGGCATTAATTACTTAATGCACCCAACCTCTCACATTAGACATCCGTGGTTACCTAGGAAGATTTACACCACGTCTAGGTCTAACCTCGGGTCTTATGGTGCAACATGACCAACTACCCACATTAGACCCCACGTTGTGGTTACCTGGGAAGATTTACACCACAACTAGGTCTAACCTCGAGTTGGCCATATCATGTTATCTAATGTCATGTCCACTTTAGAACATATTTACAAGTTGACATATACTTGGGTAGACCTAACTTAATAGGTAAATTCCCAAGGGGTAGACCTAACTTAATAGGTAAATTCCCAATCTTTTAGTTTCATGTATTTTTAAGTTTACCCAAACCCTCCCAACGTCATTATTTCGCTTACATATTCGTCATAACGCTTAAGGGTATAAAAGGTAACTTGGCATAACATACATGATGAGCTTCACATATTTTGATAAACATGCATAGCTTATTAAATATGCATAACATGGTAAGGTGAACATGCATAATCCATTTAAACTTGCATAACATGGTAAGATGATCTTGCATAAGCATGCATAATCCATTAAACTTGCATAACATGGTAAGGTGATCTTGCATAAACATGCATAACCCATGAAACATGTAGAACATGGCATAATAAACTCACATAAGCATGCATAACTTGTGAAACATGTAAAACATGGCATAGTAATCTCGCATATGCATGCATAACTTATGAAACATGTAAAACATGGTATAGTGAGTTCGCATAAGCATGCATAACTTATGAATCATATAAAACATGACATAGTGAGTTCGCATAAGCATGCATAACTTATGAATCATATAAAACATGACATAGTGAGTTCGCATAAGCATGCATAATCAACTAAACTCACATAAATCTCAACTTTCACCAAACATTAACTTTAGAGTTTGTAAAGTGAAGGTAAGAGGGCTTACAAATATAAACGAGTCACAAATCCACCAAATAAGATGAAGAAGCCCTTTTAAAAACTCAAAGCAAAGCCTCAAATAAGAAAACCCTTTTGCAAAATCCCAAAACGCAAACTTTAGCCAATCAAACTTGCTACTTAATGAAGTATGCAAGTTATTAAGCATTCATACAACATAGAAAAGGTTGTATGATCATCATATCTTCATAGGATTTAACTTTGAAGAAGGTTGAGGCTAGGTTTTAGGTGGAGGCCATTTGAGGATTCAAATTGACATAGTTTAGTTGCTAGATTGATTAATGAGGCTTTAGGGTAGGATTAGGGGTATATTTATAGAAGATTAGAGTGTTTTTAGCCCTAGGATTAACCCTAGATTAGGTTTGGCCCGTCAGATCTCGGATTTCTCTAGAACCAAGCCACATGACCCAACCCAAATCAGAAATGGTGCACCAGGCTGAGCTGCCTGGGCACCCCCTGTCGACAGGGCTGTCGACAGGGCTGTCGACTCCCTGGGTGCCCTGTCGACATGCCTGTCGACATGGGCCCCCTGGCGGGAATTTTCCCGCCTAACCCAGATTAGCCCTAATCCCTGTTTTTAATTTGAAATTTAAATCTGTTTTTAGCATAGAAATTTCTAAAAACTTCAATGGGCCTTAACCGGGTCATACGGACTCCGATTTTCGAAAACTCAGACTCTATTTCGCGTATTTTTCCGAGACGAACGCAATGGCATAGCCCGTTTCCCCTGATTCTGAGTTTTGAATTAAATTCTGCCTCGATTTATGTTATAACAGTTTATTGAAAATACGGGTTGTTACATGTTGAGTAGATTTCTCATACCAGTCCCATGACTGACTCGTAGTTTGTTTCACTTTCAAACTCGGGTGCCCCTTTTTCTACACGGGCAGCCTTGTATTCAGGTTTAGCTGGTTCTTTCTGGATAGCTGGAGCTGAAGATGGATTCTATCATTTATCTCTTTTTATGCTATTCAGCTCCTATTGTACATATTTTGTTTATTTCCGTTGTAGACATTTATGTATAGTTGAACTGTATTTGTACTAAGTAAGATCCTGTATACTGTGTAACTCTGATGATTACTTTTATCCAGTATATTTGGTTGTTCATTATCTGGTGTAATTATTTAATTCTGTTCTGCTATTATATGTTTCTGTGTTATATTCCAAAAGATAACCCTTGTTTCCGTGAGAACGGGATTTTGGGACGTCTCAGAGGTCCAACCAAACGGTCTAGTCGATCGGCTCTCTAAGCCTAACTCGTCACGTGTTGGTGTCAATACGGCCCAAACATAATTGTAGTCAGACTGTGCCGGGTCTCCCGTCGGGTGTATCAAGCTCTAGGGTGGCAACCCCTGGACACCATAAACATGAGTGCACAGTCTCGATCTACTGGTACCCGTGCATGCTTTCCCCGGCTTCGGACTATGTGCACGACCATGGTCCGCCCGGAACTACACCGGCGTACCACTCTGCCGTCGCTTTTGGTCGCTTACCTCCAGCCCAGTAATCGTGCCCCCACCCTAGCCTAGTCCCTAGGGTCATGATGATACTAACTTGGGATTACTGCTGGAGTGGGCCCCCATTGCTAGGATTTTTCTAGTGGGTTAAGTACGGTTTAACCCTCTTGCTAATCATGGATTAACTTGGTTAAGTGTAACGATGAGTTCACGACTTAACCCCGATTAATCTACCGAGCCCAAATTGGTTAAGTATTAAGTGGACCATGACTTAACCCTAATCACGAGGCCTTAATTAATTTAATGCGCCTTAACCTCTCACATTAGACCTTGTTGTGGTTACTAGTTAAGCCGGGCGGGTCCGGGTAGCTTTACACCACAACTTGGTCTAACCTCGGGTTCAAGGTACAACATGGCCAACTTCTCACATTGGGTCCTATTGTTTGTAGCAACTAGTTAAGCCGGTCGGTTCCGGGTAGGTTTATGCTACAAACTCAACCCAACCTCGAGTTGGTCACACTTATATTTTCTAAGTGTCATGTCCATCATGTTTCCAAAACATGTTACAAGTTTTCAAGCATTTGGGTAGACCTAACTTAATAGGTAAATTCCCAAAGGGTAGACCTAACTTAATACGTAAATTCCCAAGCTTATGTCTTTTAAGTTTACCCAACCCCAAAACGCAATCCCATCGCTTACATATCGCAATAGCGCATAAAGGATAGAAAGAGGGAACTTGGCATAATCATGACATAAAGGTGTTGAAGCCACAAGTTTAACATGGTGGCATATGAAATGTTCATGTGTTCATACACTTGCATATTACATTTTTAGGCCCCAAAAGTATGCATAAAACCAAACTTGGCATATTGGTGATACATGGTACTAAATGACATGTAGAAATGGCCATAAGTTCGCATTTAGCCTCACATGCAAGTTATCATAAGGGATATGATAACTTACATGTTGCCAAAATGCAACCTTTAGCATAAAGCTTGAAGCTTTATGTTCATATACTCAAGATAAGCTTGCATAACATGATAACATGATCAAAGTGATCACCCCAAACTTGCATATCATGTGACAAACTTGCATAACTTAACTTGCATATCATATGACAACTTGCATATCAAACTTGCATAACTTAACTTGCATATCATATGACAACTTGCATATCAAACTTGCATAACTTAACTTGCATAACTTAACTTGCATATCATATGACAACTTGCATATCAAACTTGCATAACATAACTTGATGAACTTGCATATCACATCATAGTAAACTTGCATATTATGGCAAACTTGCATATCATACATTTAACTTTAGAGTTTAAGTATGAAAGTAGAATAGGGCTTACAATGCTTAAGAAGTCACAAAAATATGACAAAGCCCTTATGAAATCAATTAAACCCAAAATGTAAGCAAAACCCTTGAGCCAAAATGATCAAAACTCTTCCTTTATGATGCAAATATAGAAACTTGACTTGAATGCAAGCTAATAATGCTCATACAAGTTTGAAAACACTTGTATGCATGGAAAATTACTTAGAAATTGATTTAGGAATTGTATGAAGAGAGTGGAGGCCATGAGAGGATTGATTTTGCCATAGTTTAGTTGTATGAATGAATAATGATGATTTAGGGTAGGTTAGGGTCTTATTTATAGATTAGGCAAGTGTTTTAGGCCATAGGATTAAACGCTAGTTGCAATCTCAGCCCTTAAAACCGAATCTGGCCCCCAAACTCAACACAATCTCAAAATGGTGCACCAGGCTAAACAGCCCGGCTGGACCAAGTCGACAGGGCTGTCGACTTGGGTCCAACCAAGTCGACTCCCAAGTCGACAGGGCTGTCGACTTGGGTGCTCTGGCGGGAATTTTCCCGCCTGGCCCAAACTGTCCTAATTTTCAAATTCAAACTTGAATTTGAAATCTGTTTTTACTTTGAATTTTTCTGAAAACTTCGTTGGGCCTTAATCGGGTCATACGGACTCCGATTTTCGAAAACTCAGACTCTATTTCGCGTATTTTTCCGAGACGAACGCAATGACATAGCCCGTTTCCCTGGATTCGGATTTTAGAATTAAATTCTGCCTCGATTTATGTTATAACAGGTTATTGAAAATACGGGTTGTTACATTCTCCCCTCCTTAAAGGATTTCGTCCCCGAAATCTTCAGGTTAGGAAGAACGTATCCTACCATCCAACATCCATCTACTAAAAACATCATCCACGAGCAATCATTGTCCTTACAAGATTCTAAATGTTGTATGAACATATGCAAAGGTGTGTGTATATGTACTTATCTAATGCAAATATCATCAATGCAAATTATGTTAGTGAAATGAATCCATATGTATGCAATTCCTAACATAATGTATAACATCTATATGTGTGCACATAACATACATCCATATGCAACATCCATGTGATAACACAAAAAATTTCATCCATGAATAAGCATAAACACTCATGCATATGTAATATGAGTAGTGTGTGAGCCGATCTAGTGCCTAACGTGTATAATGCATCCACGAGTAACCACTTGCAAACACTTGCAACCACTTGCAACCATCAAGCATAACATGTTTCAAACACATGTTTCATCCAAAGGGTTTCTACCTAAGGTTCTCATGACAAGATTAACACGATAAACTAGATAAACATGGATAGCAAAGAGAAAGATATGCTAACAAAGAAAAGAGATTGAGAGTGTACCCTCAAAAAGGAATGGATAAAGCCCACGCATCTTCTCCTCGGTTTCCCAAGTTGCGTCTTCTTCGGCTTCACCCCATTGAACCTTCACCAACTTGACCTCTCGATTCCTTAGCTTCTTGGTCTCCGTCCCCAAGATACGAATCGGAGCTATCCTCAAGGTAGCCTCTTTCTCCACTTCCACATCTTTCAGAACACTTGGCTCAACAACCTCGGCTGATTCATGTAAACACTTCCGGAGATGCGAGACATGAAATACATCGTGTACTCCGGCAAGCTTCTCGGGCAACTCAACTCTATAAGCCATCTGCCTGATCCTCTCTATAACAGGGAATTGTCCAACAAATCTCGGTGCTAACTTCCCAACGGCTCCAAATCGGACCACATTCCGCAAAGGAGAAACCTTCACGAAAACCATATCCCCAACATCAAACTCCAAATCAGTTCTTCGCTTATCAGCATAGGATTTCTGTCGGTCTTGGGCCGCTTTCATCCGTCTCCGAATCAACTCGATCTTCTCGGATGTATCTCTGATCATATCAGGCCCAAGTATAAGCTCATCGGTAGTCTCCCACCAACATGTAGGCGACTTGCACGGCCTCCCATATAAAGCTTCAAATGGTGCCATCCCTATGCTTGCCTGATAACTGTTATTATATGCAAACTCAACAAGAGGAAGATGGTCTTCCCAAGTACCACCAAAGTCCAGAATACAAAGCCTCAACAGATCCTCGAGTACCCTATTCACCCTTTCGGTTTGACCATCCGTCTGTGGGTGATAAGCCGTACTTAGATTCAACCTCGTGCCCATAGCTTCTTGCAAGCTATTCCAGAATTGACTTGTAAAGATTGGGTCACGGTCACTGACTATACTAGAAGGGACTCCATGTAGTCTCACAATCTCACGAAGATATACAGACGCTAGCCAAGATGCGGTCCTCTTGCTCTTCACCGGAATGAAATGAGCACTCTTCGTAAGTCTATCCACAATAACCCAAATGCTCGTATTCCCTTTCCTTGACCTTGGTAGCCCATCGATAAAATCCATGGAAATACTCTCCCACTTCCATAGTGGAACGTCTAGAGGATGCAATAGCCCACCGGGCTTCTTTGACTCGACCTTAACTTGCTGGCAAATGATACATCTAGAGACAAACTCTGCCACATCCTTCTTCATCCCAGGCCAAAAGAAAATGCGCTTCATATCTTTATACATCTTATCTCCGCCCGGATGTATAGTCAACTTAGAGCGATGCGCTTCCTCAAGAACTTTTCTTACTAAATCTTCTACCATTGGAACACATAACCTTCCGTCTCTCCTCAGCCAACCCTTGTCATCAATAGAATATCGAGCGAGATGGCTAGACGCCTCTCCTCGAATCAGCTTATCCATAATCTCAACTATCTGAGGGTCTTCTCTCTGCGAAGCCCCAACTTGATCAAGAAGGGTAGGTCTGAGTTCCAGAGATGCTAAAGAACCGGTCGTCGACTCAATCGCCAAAGAGAAATCAAAGGTTGCCACATACTCTAAATTCTTCATCTCAACAAATAGAGGACTCAGAGTCAACCTTTTTCTACTCAATGCATCAGCTACCACATTCCCCTTGCCAGGGGTATAAGCTATCTCAAAATCATAGGACGCCAAGAATTCCATCCATCTTTGCTGCCTCAGATTCAGATCCTTCTGAGAAAAGAGATACTTTAATGACTTGTGATCGGTATAAAGCTCAAATCTTTCCCCCAGAAGATAATGGCGCCAAGCCTTGAGTGCATATACTATTGCTGCCAACTCTAAGTCATGAGTGGGATAATTCTTCTCATGCACTTTGAGTTGTCTACCGCCAAAGCATATCACTCTTCCTTCTTGCATCAGAACAGCTCCTAACCCCGTGCCACATGCATCGGTGTATACTGTAAATAACTTCCCTCCATCGGGCAATGCTAGAACAGGTGCTGATGTGAGAGCTCTCTTGAGCTTCTGAAAAGCAAGCTCACATTCTATGCTCCAAGTAAAAACTAAATTCTTCTTCGTCAATTTAGTGAGAGGAGCGGAAATCTTCGCGAAGTCCTTGATAAACTTCCGGTAAAAGCCTGCAAGACCTAGAAAACTTCTCACTTCGGTTGCATTCTTTGGAGTCTTCCAATCCTGAACTGCAACTACCTTAGCGGGATCCACCGCTAAGCCTTGCTTAGACACTATATGTCCAAGGAATCTAACTTCCCTTCTCCAAAAGTGACACTTGGAGAACTTGGCCTTCAACTGATGCGCTCTAAGCGTATCCATCACCTCCACGAGATGCCTTGCGTGCTCTTCCTCATCCTTAGAGAAGATCAGAATATCATCTACGAAGACCACGACAAACTTGTTCAAGAACTCCCTGAACACCCTACTCATCAAGTCCACGAAATATGCGGGTGCATTAGTCAAGCCGAACGGCATGACAAGTCATTCGAAGAATCCATCTGGAGTCCTGAACGCAGTCTTGTCTATACTATCTTCAGCTATCCTGAGCTGATGGAATCCAGTAGCAAGATCAAGCTGAGATAAAACAGAAGCACCGACAAGCTGGTCAAAGAGATCATCAATCCTTGGTAACGGGTGTCTGTTCTTCTTAGTCAGCTTATTCAACTCTCGATAGTCAACACAAAGTCGGAGAGAACCATCTGCCTTGGTAGCAAATACCACAGGCGCTCCCCATTCAGATATACTTCGTCTAATGAAGTTCTTCTCAAGCAACTCCTTCACTTGCTTACTTAGCTCCCGCCTTTCACGCAGAGCCATGTGCCGAACAGGCAAAGAAACCGGCTTTGCATTATCCACCAGATAAATGCGGAAATCAATCTCTCGCTTAGGGGGCAACCCCCTAACTTCATCGAAAACATCCGGATACTCTCGAACCACTCTCACAGACTGAAGAGTTTCCATTGACGAGTCGAGTGATTCAAGATAGCACAACATGACGGGACCTCTCGGATCACAAGAAATCTCTAGGGTGTTTCCGAGGCGAGTCACGAGCCTCACAACCCTATGCTCACAATCAAGAATGGCTCCATATCTGGACAACCAATCCATGCCCAATATCAATCCGTATCCCCTGAAACCAAGAACATAAGCACTACACAAGAACTCTACACTCAGTATAGAGATCCTCAAATCCCCACATATCATAGACAGATGGGCGGAACCCCCAATAGGATTTGAAACACAAACGGGATCCTCCACCAAGCTAGTACTAAGGTGCATACTATCAACAAGATCAGATGAGATAAAGCTATGCGATGCACCAGAATCAAACAAGGTACGAACTGGAAAATCAGAAATATATACAAGGCTCTCAAAAGAAATACTACCTCGATCGGGAACTGGAGCGGTACTGAGAGCATGAACTTGCCCTCCTGATGGTCCAGCACGCTGAGTCTGACCCTGGCCTTGCCCTTGCTTCCTCGGGCAATCCTTACTGAAATGTCCAGTCTCACCGCAGAAAAAGCATTCGCCATTCTTCCTTTTTCTCTTCTTACAGTCCTTAATAAGATGCCCAACTGAACCACAATAATGGCACTTCCCCTTGTTGTTCTTACCCTTGTTGTTGTTCCCCTTGTTGCCTTGACTCTTGTTCTTGTTCTTGTTCTGATTGCCTTGACTGCTTTGACCACTTGGATTACCCTGATTTCCTTTTCCCTGGGTATCAGTCTTCTTGGCTTGCATATCATTTTTCTTGACATCTCCCTGAAGTAACGCCATATCAACCAAGCTCTCAAACGTGGCCCCATGGGGAATATGCGACATAGCCAATCCCTGCAACGGCTCATTCAATCCTCTAGCAAAACGAAGGGCCTTCTTCTGAGGAGTATTCACCATATCCAAGCCAAAACGAGCTAACTGATTAAACTTGTTCACATATTCTTTGATAGACATATCTCCTTGTTTCAAAGTTATGAACCTCTCCATTTGTAGATTCTCCTCAGCAGAAGATAAAAACTTAAGCATGAACCTTGCCCTGAAATCGGCCCAAGTCTCAACAGGCCTAGTACCATTGGTGACTTCCCACCAATAAGCGGCTTCATCCTTTATAAGCCAAACCGCCAACAAGATCTTCCTCTGATCGTCTAACCCAAAGATAGCAAACAAATCCTCGGTCTCTTTCAACCAATTTCTGGCCTCTACAAAAGTCTCAGTGCCTTGAAAGTTCTTACCACCCATTGCCTTGAAATCTTTGCAAGTCTTTGCGAAGTCAGCTTGAGGATGCTGAGGGGGAGGAGGAAGAGGAACCTCAGCGACAGGAGGAGGAGGAACATTAACTACTGGAGGAGGAGGAGCATTAACTACTGGAGGAGGAGGAGGAACGTCCGCGGGGCCGGCTTTGGTCGCCCTAGCCTCCAAAAGTCTCCTATACCAAACAGGTACGTGTACTCCCTCCGGAAGAGCAAAGTTATCGGCCATACTGAAAATGAAGAAAAAGACAGATTCAGAATGGAGAAAAACGAAGGAATTTTTGCTAATGGCTTTTTGGGGAATAACCTTTAAAATAAACTAGACTTTCTTTGGAAAATACTTTATACTTTGTTTTGAAAATAGTTTTCCAAAATTTTTCTAAAAATCTTTTTGTTCCTTCTCGTAAACCATATGCTCTGATACCAAATTGTAACACCCCGCCTCCGCCAGGGTGGCTCTTGCAAGCACTCTGACTTTGGAGGGGCGTTTGAATCAGGTAAACATGCATAATGATATATCAAGGCAGAACAAGAACATATGTATATATGTAAACAGAGTAAATATCATAGATAAAACAGCGGAAGATTTCAAAACATTTCAAAACAAGTCTGGTACAACATAGCTTTCCAAATAAACAAGTCTAGATAAAAACAACATCAACGGAAAAACTGAAATACATAAGTGCTATCCCCAAATAAGTGATAACCATAGCTAGCTTCATGTCGAAACCGTACATGAGCTGAAATCCCACAAGCAAGCAATCCGAAATCCAAGCTAAGCTCCAGTATTCCCTCCCTGAGAACCTAGGGGGGAACGGAAGAAAAGAGGCGAAAGAAAACAGGTCAGTCAAAAAGACTGACTAAGCCCTACTACAATCAATGTAAACTGATAAAGTTAACTGGCATGAGCAGCAGGGATGAACATAAGGATAACAACATACTAGCATGATGATTAACTAACAAGGTAGATAAAGGTGTCATCGCATAATCAGGATTAAGGTTTTGCATCACAGGTGTACTAGCAAACTAACATGACTTGAATAAACAAGTATTGATCCCTTGGCCCCAGCTTTGGCCCAATAACATGAAGTGACCCTCTTACGAGGTCCAACCAAACGGTCTAGTCGATCGGCTCCCTAAGCCTAACTCGTCACGTGTTGGTGTCAATACGACCCAAACATAATTGTAGTCAGACTGTGCCGGGTCTCCCGTCGGGTGTATCAAGCCCTAGGGTGGCAACCCCTGGACACCATAAACATGAGTGCACAGTCTCGATCTACTGGTACCCGTGCATGCTTTCCCCGGCTTCGGACTATGTGCACGACCATGGTCCGCCCGGAACTACACCGGCGTACCACTCTGCCGTCGCTTTTGGTCGCTTACCTCCAGCCCGGTAATCGTGCCCCCACCTTAGCCTAGTCCCTAGGGTCATGATGATACTAACTTGGGATTACTGCTGGAGTGGGCCCCCATTGCTAGGATTTTTCTAGTGGGTTAAGTACGGTTTAACCCTCTTGCTAATCATGGATTAACTTGGTTAAGTGTAACAATGAGTTCACGACTTAACCCCGATTAATCTACCGAGCCCAAATTGGTTAAGTATTAAGTGGACCATGACTTAACCCTAATCACGAGGCCTTAATTAATTTAATGCGGCTTAACCTCTCACATTAGACCTTGTTGTGGTTACTAGTTAAGCCGGGCGGGTCCGGGTAGCTTTACACCACAACTTGGTCTAACCTCGGGTTCAAGGTACAACATGGCCAACTTCTCACATTGGGTCCTATTGTTTGTAGCAACTAGTTAAGCCGGTCGGTTCCGGGTAGGTTTACGCTACAAACTCAACCCAACCTCGAGTTGGTCACACTTATATTTTCTAAGTGTCATGTCCATCATGTTTCCAAAACATGTTACAAGTTTTCAAGCATTTGGGTAGACCTAACTTAATAGGTAAATTCCCAAAGGGTAGACCTAACTTAATAGGTAAATTCCCAAGCTTATGTCTTTTAAGTTTACCCAACCCCAAAACGCAATCCCATCGCTTACATATCGCAATAGCGCATAAAGGATAGAAAAAGGGAACTTGGCATAATCATGAGATAAAGGTGTTGAAGCCACAAGTTTAACATGGTGGCATATGAAATGTTCATGTGTTCATACACTTGCATATTACATTTTTAGGCCCCAAAAGTATGCATAAAACCAAACTTGGCATATTGGTGATACATGGTACTAAATGACATGTAGAAATGGCCATAAGTTCGCATTTAGCCTCACATGCAAGTTATCATAAGGGATATGATAACTTACATGTTGCCAAAATGCAACCTTTAGCATAAAGCTTGAAGCTTTATGTTCATATACTCAAGATAAGCTTGCATAACATGATAACATGATCACCCCAAACTTGCATATCATGCGACAAACTTGCATATCAAACTTGCATAACTTAACTTGCATATCATATGACAACTTGCATATCAAACTTGCATAACTTAACTTGCATATCATATGACAACTTGCATATCAAACTTGCATAACTTAACTTGCATATCATATGACAACTTGCATATCAAACTTGCATAACTTAACTTGCATATCATATGACAACTTGCATATCAAACTTGCATAACATAACTTGATGAACTTGCATATCACATCATAGTAAACTTGCATATTTTGGCAAACTTGCATATCATACATTTAACTTTAGAGTTTAAGTATGAAAGTAGAATAGGGCTTACAATGCTTAAGAAGTCACAAAAATATGACAAAGCCCTTATGAAATCAATTAAACCCAAAATGCAAGCAAAACCCTTGAGCCAAAATGATCAAAACTCTTCCTTTATGATGCAAATATAGAAACTTGACTTGAATGCAAGCTAATGATGCTCATACAAGTTTGAAAACACTTGTATGCATGGAAAATTACTTAGAAATTGATTTAGGAATTGTATGAAGAGAGTGGAGGCCATGAGAGGATTGATTTTGCCATAGTTTAGTTGTATGAATGAATAATGATGATTTAGGGTAGGTTAGGGTCTTATTTATAGATTAGGCAAGTGTTTTAGGCCATAGGATTAAACCCTAGTTGCAATCTCAGCCCTTAAAACCGAATCTGGCCCCCAAACTCAACACAATCTCAAAATGGTGCACCAGGCTAAACAGCCCGGCTGGACCAAGTCGACAGCCAAGTCGACAGGGCTGTCGACTTGGGTCCAACCAAGTCGACTCCCAAGTCGACAGGGCTGTCGACTTGGGTGCTCTGGCGGGAATTTTCCCGCCTGGCCCAAACTGTCCTAATTTTCAAATTCAAACTTGAATTTGAAATCTGTTTTTACTTTGAATTTTTCTGAAAACTTCGTTGGGCCTTAATCGGGTTATACGGACTCCGATTTTCGAAAACTCGGACTCTATTTCGCGTATTTTTCCGAGACGAACGCAATGGCACAGCCCGTTTCCCTTGATTCAGATTTTAGAATTAAATTCTGCCTCGATTTATGTTATAACAGGTTATTGAAAATACGGGTTGTTACAGATGTAAGACGCCATGACATCTGTAAATAGGTCTGTGCCAATTGGTTGTCACTTTAGGGAGTGATACACCCTACTGTGGGGACGACACAGGATATTTATGTATTAGGAAGCCGATCGCTTGGGGTAGGGTTTTAGGGTACACTTAGTTCTGTCTGTTTCTATTGGTACCGTCTGTTTCTGTTGGCTGGTAACACCTGTATGTTTCTGCGTGGTACCGTCTGTTCGGGTGGTAAAGGCCCATTACTAGTGTACACCTAATTCTACATTCTGTTTCTGTAGGGATTAATCTGTTTCTGCTTCTGTCTGTTTCTGATCGGGTAATAAAAGCCCATTATTAGCGTTCTGTTTCTGTTAAATTATTCTGTACCCGCTTCTGTTTCAGTTTAGACATTAGGGTGACACCTAATCCTGTTAAACTAGTATTAGTGCAGAGAAGTGTAAAGAAATAGCTTATATCATTCTGTTCTTCTGTTATATCTGCTACACCTGTTACAACTATCTCTCATCCAGTTTTATGTTCATCTCATGTTATTATTATCTGTTCATAACTGAAAATCACTGGACTTGCCAGACTTTTTGTCGGACCCTTGTTGTTTCGTCTCCTTTCTTCCGTTTCCCCCCCGGGTTATCCAAGGAGGGAATACATTAGCTTGATCCGGATTTCTATCTGCTTGAAGTGCTTAAAGTATGGCTTGGCTCTGTACAGCTTCCGTTCTATGGGGATTATGATTTTAAACTATGCATTCTGAAGGCTTTTGTACAAGACTGATATTTTGTATTGAATTCTAATAATGTAATTTGAAAGGATGTAACCAAGTTTATTTCGGTTTCTGTTGAAATAAAGTTATAAATTTTTCAAGTACTATTCTATTTGTCTTGTAAGTTTCCGTTCTGTTTACTAAAATGTTCCACCAAAGTTAAGGCATTCCCTTTGTGAGTGACCTTAACGGAGGTGGGGTGTTACACTTGGTATCAGAGCTGAAGGTTACCAGATTAGATAAAAGTTTTTAAAAACTATTTTCAAATTTTTTTTTTGAAAGGAAGTATTTTCAAAAATAAATCTTATTTTGAAAAACATGATCCCCAAGAGCCATATATCTTTCCTTCAGTCCTTTTTGTATTGAATCTTTCCTTTTTTTGTTTCAGCATGTCTGAAGCATCTGAGATACCAGAGGGTGTTCATGTACCCGGTTTGTTTCGTCAATATCTTGAGGCTAGGACCGCCGCCGCAGGTCCAGCAAATGATCCCCCTCCTCCTCCACCCCCTCCTCGTGCAATTGCTTTCTCAAAGATCTGTAGAGATTTTAGGGCCATGGGTGGAAAATATTTCAAGGGAACTGAATCATTCGTCGAAGCTAGGAACTGGCTCAAAGAAACTGAGGATCTATTCGTTATCTTCGAGGTGGACGATAGGCAGAAGGTACAGTTGGCGGTATGGCTGCTCAAAGACAAAGCTTCCTACTGGTGGGAAGTCACTAACACCGAGAGGCCAGTTGAGACATGGATTTCAGAACAAGGTTTGAGACAAAATTTCTCTCGCTAGCTGAACGGAGTTTACAACTGTAAAAGTTCTTATCTCTTAAGCAAGGAAGTATGACGGTCAAGGAATAAGTCAACCAGTTCAACCAACTAGCTAGGTTCGGATTGGATTTAGTCAACACTCAGCATAAAAAGGCTCTCCGCTTTGTTAAAGGATTGAACGAGCCACTGCACAGCCTAGCCATGACCCACGTACCCATGGGAGCGACTTACGAGAAATTGATGGGCATGGCACTACTGCACGAGGAAGACAAGGGCCCGAAATAGACAAAGAAGGAAGAACCACAGAATAAGAAAGCATGTCCCAAAAAGGAAACACAACAGAAGGATGAGAAGTCTGAAGATAAGAAGGGTAAAAAGTGCTTTACTTGTGGGAGCTCGACTCATCTGAACAAGGATTGCAAAAAAAGGAAAGGCACTTGCTTCAACTGTGGAGAGATGGGACACTTCACTAGGGACTGCCCGAAGAGACGAGGGCAAGGAGGGCAGGCAAACACTCTCGAGGCTAGTGGCTAGGTGTAATGACCCGCATTGGCAGAGGTATTATGATTAATTTATTTTATTATATAAATGGTGGTATAGTGAATTAAATGGTCTTGAAATTAAATAATGATGAATATTTAATTAAAATAATATATTTAATTCTGAAATAATCAGAATTGGCTGAAATGGCGATATGGTGTGAACCGGATCATCTGTGATATTTCATTCAGCTTGGAATTTGAATTTGAATAACGAATATATTCAATCGTCGACAGTTGAACGTATAGTTTATAATATAATTATAAACGAGCTCGAAATGGCGCTGCAGTTCGCTATTTGGCGATTTGAACTTCAACTGAATGTACATGATTCGTTTTAAATCGGATTTCTGTGAAACAAGAAACGTGTGGAGCTGGTGGAGTATATCTTTCTAGTGGAAGAGAAAAATCGGGATTTCGTCATGTAGATTTTGATTTATGTCCAAATCAAATTCTGAAATAGTCGTTATAGAATCGTTTATCGACCATATCGATTTATTCGATATAACTAGAGATCGTGTTTGAATTTAGATAAGGTTCTTTAGAGAAGTAGTGATAATTTAATTTTTAGAATTTTACTGTAATTTTTAATTAATTTAATAAGCGACTTTTTATTTGAAGTATTTCGCACCCTGAAATCAACATTTTGAAGTTTCAAAATATAAGACCACCTACTGGTATTATTATATTTCTGGAGTCGGGACACCTCGCTCATCACAATGGTGTGTTTATTTCTGTTCGACGCCGTCGGACATAAATAAAATCTTATGTTACTAAAAGTTAAAACAAAATGTATGGTTCCTTAATGCTCCACGCCCTTCTTTTTCTATCCACAAATTCTTTGTGTCATAAAAGAAGGCCACCATTAACGTTCCCTCAGCCACAAATCGAATCGACGAAAACCCAAATAAATACACAACACTTAAATCATTTTTGAGCCGCACTCTTCTTCTTTCTTTTCAGAAAAACGCAAGTTATAAATTCCCAATCAACCCATATAAAATCTCATAAATCCTCACACATATAGATTCGAAATCCCGAATGAAAAGCTTCCCTCTTGTATACATTTTTTTTTGAGTTCGACGTAGGGGTTTTTCCTGCGAGGTTTCTGAAGCGGGAAGGGACGAGGAAATAAAGGGAAGCTGGGCGCATGTTTGGTGGAGTAGTTGATTATGGAAGGAACAATAGGGGAGGAGAGGTACGCGTGAATAGGGGGAAAAGGGGAGCAAGACTCTTCGTACAGTAGAGTTTTGACGTGGAAAAGAAGGGGACAGTACGGGCTTTATGAGGTTGGGATGGAGTTGAAGTGTGGTAGGAGATGGGGACGGTTCTGATTAGTTTCGTGAGTAGGTGGTTTTGCATGCAAGTAAGGCAAACGTGGAGCACAGTTTAAGGATACAGGTTATCTAAATAAAAATATATTGGTATTCTCGTTAATCCCAATAGTGGTATCAACGAAGTGATGGTGTTTATAATAGTTAAAGGTAGGTGCGGTTACAGTGGAGATGCCATTTGCAGTAAGGTGTCCAAATTTCATTCTTTTTGGTAACATGGTGGTATGGATGGGGAGATGAATACGATGGTGCGTGTGTTTGTATAAAGTGGAGTTTGCCTAGTTTTGCGCTGGAAAGCAAGGCGGTAGTAGCAGACTTTTGGTGATAATATAGTTCAATATTTACACTGTACAGTAAGGGTGTTGACGCAAACATGAAGGTGGAAGGGGTTTCGTTCAGTGTAGTTAAAGTTGGTTTCATTTATGGTTCCTGGTTGTCAAAAGAATGGTATTGGCAGTGTCGAAAGTAAGAAGCAGAGGAGACAGATATTTTACAAGTAAAGGAAGGTGCTTGCGTGTTCTTCCATGAGGCGTGAGCATATACTATGAAACAATGGGACTAACTGGGAGCGAATCCGAGCTCGTTACAATTTATGGCGAAATAAATTGTCCGACTGAATCAGATAACGCAAACCGTTATTTAACGGCTAACGCGCCAAAGTGAGTAAATCTCACTAACTCTGAACAGTTTATAATTTCATGTTGTATTTTTTAGAACTGTTAGAAATTGTCTGATTTACTGTGTGTTGACTGTTTGATTAAACTGCTGGTCAGTTAGTTAAATTTTCTATATTGATTCTGTTTAACAGAATATATCATATAGAACAGAAAAGTGATGTTATCTATATTGTTTAACATCTGTGATGCAGGAGACAGGTTGGAGGAATCCAACTGGATTCCTCAACATTTATTTTACTGTTTTGCATATATTGTGATATATGGTGGGTTATATAATCTGTTATGGATTATGGGCGTTGGAATGATATTGATCGTTGTTATTCGATATTTTAAATATCATAAGAAACCCTGGGATGAAAAAAAAGAAGTATTTCAATGTATATTGAAATAAAGGAATTTTATAAAATCACAGGATTTTATAAAAGGAAATATTTATAAAACGAACACGGTTTTATAAAAGGGATATTTATTTAGAAAATAAATAGAAATAGAAAAGGAATATTTATTTAGAAAATAAATAGAAGTTATAAATAGGAAATATTTGTAACGGTAAATAGAAGTTATAAATAAGAAATATTTGTAACGGTAAAAAGAAGTTATAAATAAGAAATATTTGTAACGGTAAATAGAAGTTATAAATAGGAAATATTTGTAACGGTAAATAGAAGTTATAAATAGGAAATATTTGTAACGGTAAATAGAAGTTATAAATAGGAAATATTTGCAACGGTAAGTAAACGTTATAAAAAGGAAATAGTTGTAACGGAAAACGTAGTTTATCAAAGAAGTTAATCGATGTTAGTTAATCGAATAATGATAAAGTTAAAAAGAAGTTAATCGATGTTAGTTAATCGATTAATGATAAAGTTAAAAAGAAGTTAATCGATGTTAGTTAATCGATTAGTGATAAAGTAAAAAGAAGTTAATCGATGTTAGTTAAATCGATTAGAGTTAAAGTAAAGGGAGCTAATCGATGTTAGTTTAATCGATTAGGGTTAAAGCAAAGGAGTTAATCAATGTTAGTTTAATCGATTAGAGTAGAAGCAAACGAGTTAGTCGAATATAGTTTATTCGAAGAAAGAAAAAGGAGTTATCGAATATAGTTTATTCGAAAGGAGTAAGTGAAATGAGTAAATCAATAGCATTAATTCAATAGTGTTAATCCAATAGAGTTAATTGATCGAATAAAGTTAAGTGAAAAGAGTCAATCGAATAGATATTTATTCGAACGAGAGTTAAGTAAGGAAGTTAGTTAAAGGGATATAAAGTGAACTTTTTCTATTTCAAAGTTAGAAATGTTGTTCGGTTAAGGTCTGAGAGGTAGTTCTACCCCAACTTGATTGGCTTCGTTTTTAACTAGGGAAGAGTTAAGGTTCGGCAGTAAAGGAAATGGTTTGAGTTGGCATAGCAATGTTTGTTTAAACATCTGTCTAAGTCCAAGGAAGAAGTTTTGGAAATGTTTTCCAAATAAGAAACCAGAAATGTTTTCTAATAAAGAAACAAAGAAATGGTAATGTTTTCCATTGTTAATAACGTATATTTTTCCCAATTTAGAAAATAAGGAATATTGAACGTAGGGAAACATGAGATAAGTAAATTAATGAACTAAAGAGATGAATGTTGAATGATGTTTGATCGATATAATTTCCATTTGGAAATAATATATCATTGTTTGCACACCTATTTTTATTCGATAGTTAAATCACAGACTATCGAAGTTTTGACCATTTTAACGTTGTTAATATGGAGAGACCGGTTGGATTATTATCCAAAGAACCACTCTGTATTGGCATAAGCGTTGCGAATCATATATGCCAAAGATAATTGAAGATGGAGTTATGCAAGGGCTATCCTGTTTACAGAATAGTGCCTTCGGTTCATCCTGTTCCTGGATGACTTGTATGGACGGATGTCTGACAGAGTATGTCCAGACGATCACGTATATTGATTTCTCCAACTATACCAAGAGTGAAAGCGGAGAAGGAAACTTCTTTTAGCTAACACGTAATGTATGGTTGAGGACATCAATCGTTGATTGGATGGATTTGATGATGTGACATTCAAAGTGAATCTGATGTGATGATAAAGCGTAGCTTCTAGCCTCATCATCCGGTAAATGACAGAAATCGGGCAGGCAGCATGGCTAAGTTGGTCGCACCGAAGTAGGGTGTATAATCACCTTATCTAGAGTTTCATTCATTTCTAAAAATCTATTGTTGATGCTGTCCCATTCGGGAAACGGTTGCTGATCCCAACTGTTGGTGATATACATTCGATACACTCAAGCGAAATGAGTGGTCGGTCATGTGTGGCCGGGTTGCAAGATGTTCTTGTTGAACCCAGTGTATTCCTCTCTAGAGGTACACGAGCGAAAGGTGATTCCATACCTTGTCATAGTTGGAAATCCATTACCCAATACGTGCTTGCGGTTTTGATTGTATACTATATATGTAGAACGTGAGATGAAAGCGTTTCTGCTAGATGATTATATATATACTGTGGTTGATAGACATTATTATAATATCAAAAGGTTTTTGGTATAAAGATATTTTGGATTCTCATAAGGGAAAAACCCGATCCGTTATGCGGCGTGGTCTTATGAGATATCGTTTACTTGTTCAACTGTTTTTAACTGTTTTACTCATACCAGTCCCATGACTGACCCGGAGTTTACTTTGTTGTTTTCCCTAAACTCTGGGGTGCCTAAATTTGTACGGGCAGTCAAGTAGTCGGGATTTTACAGATATAGTTGAAGAGCTGGAGCAGGAGGCTTCAGGATCATATAGCTATAGTTATTTCCGCTGTGTTGTAAGTGTTGTACTTTGATAATGATGTATATTCAAATACAGATGTATATTTCAAAGTTATGTTACATATATTATATGTTATTCGTTCCGCTGTGAGATTCGTGTTACTCTGATGTTGTGTTCTTCTTCTTCTATTCTAAGTTTCTATCTTATCTTTCCTCATCCTCTAATTTCTTTCACTAATTACCAGGATTTTTCGATGTTTTGGTTATCGACATCGTGTTTATGTCGATTACCAAAGTCGCCGAAAATCCGGGTCGTTACAGTTGGTATCAGAGCTTAAGTTAAGAATTACTTGGCTCTGTGGCGTGACTCGGTAGAGATAGGGTTAGTAATACCCTAGACTGAGATTGAGTGTATATATACAAGTGAACGTATTTATATATTGATATAAAAATTGTTTTATATTGTGGAGATTCATTGGTTGAGTTGTTTATGAGTTCTGGTCGATCAGTTTGATCCACTGTTTCGGTAGGAGTTACTAAACACTCGAATACGATGGGTCGACACGATATGTTTTGAAAAGAGGGTAAATTAAAATAAGTTTACCCAAGGTATATCTTGATTTAGAGAAGATATATATACCAAAATTATAATATATTGGATATATTGGTTGTGATTATAATCGAGTAAGATTATAAGTAAAATGGTTATGTAAATAACCAATCAGAATTCATATAAGTGAAATGCGTGAATCAGATGAGTTAAATCTAAAATTTAAAACCAGAAATTGAATTTAAAACTCTGGAGAATTGGATAAGTGTTTGTAAATGGATTGGGATTAAAAATAAGGAAAATTTAAGATCCTGGGAGATTTTAAATTATTTTACAAGCAGTGTGAATTATATTTTGAAATGAATTTCAAAGTGGAAATGTTTAGAAATGGTTTTATAGTATTGAACTCACTTCGATCGCTGGAAAATAGATTCTGATGATGACAGCTGCATCATCAGTATTCATTTTCGAGTTGTAAGTGACGAATTACTACCAAAGATACTGTTTTGAAATTGTTTTGGGAAAGACAAG
Source organism: Allium sativum (assembly GCA_030737875.1). Taxonomy (NCBI): domain Eukaryota; kingdom Viridiplantae; phylum Streptophyta; class Magnoliopsida; order Asparagales; family Amaryllidaceae; genus Allium; species Allium sativum. The sequence continues at coordinate 1,008,776,921 of CM060912.1, read as the reverse complement.
TTGTGTTGAATTTCAAATGGGATTTATAATAAAGAATAAATAAAGAAAGTTAAAAAGGAATTTAAATAAAGGAAGTTCAAACTTAGAATGTGAATAAAGAAAATTCAAAGGGCGATTTGAATATAGAAATTCAAATGAAATTTGAATAAAGAAGATTCAAATAATGGAAAATTGAATATAGAATTCATATAGAGTAATAATGAAAAAAATTGAATATAGAATTCAAATAGATTGAAATGGAATTTGAAAATAGAATTTCAAAATAGAATAGGAATTCGAATATAGATTTCAAATAGAGTTGAAATGGGAATTGGAATATATAATTCAATAGAGTTTGAAAATATAGAATTTGAATAAGAGAATCGAAATGGAATTTGAATATAGGAAATTCAAATAAAATTGAAATGGAAATCAATTAGTTGATAAACAGGTTAAACCTATATTTGAACATGTATATTCAAATAAAAAGTTGAAATAGGCAAACCAGTAATTTGAAAATCACTTAACGAACTAAGTTAAAACAATTGGATTAAGTTGAAATGAATTTGAAATGTATGGATATACATGAGACAGGTTTGGAATATAGTATAGAAGTGAAATAGATAGAATGCTCGATGAAAAGGTATGTATTTAATTCATATATGAGATTTTATGCGCCGTATCGGCTAGCCGCTTGGCTTTTTCTTTTTCTTTTGGATTAAATGAGGGCCATGGGAGGCTATTTGAAATATCCCGATGCTCCTGATACAAAGGGGGTTATGGCGAATTTTTCCGGGAATTTAAAGAGTTAGAATATTTTTAAGAAGTTTGATAACTAGAAATCTATATATCAATATATATAGAAGTCGACCAGGAAACGAACTTAGGAATAGAATAGTAAAATAAATAAAGGAAGACTAGGAATAAAATCTAGTCAGGATAGAAAGAGGAAGCGTATATGTGTTTCAAAGAGAATAAGTAGTTGTATGGTATTGATTATTCGAGTAAGTAGTCATATCTGTTTTGACGTTATAAATGTTATTCAGTCAAGGTCTGAGAGGTAGTTATACCCCAACTTGATTGATTTCATTTTTAACAAATAAATAGTAAGATTTCAGGCTCGAAGATCAATGTTGAATAAGAGTTAGTTGAATATAGTATTTGGGTTGTCGTAACGATGTTTTACACAACATCCGTTTTAACCCAAATAAATGTAAACTTGGAAATAGAATAACAAATATTTCCTAGGTATAGAAATAAACGAGATCGGAAAAGAGATAAGTAATTGGAATATTTTCCAATTATAAATAGCATATATTTTCTAAAGTTTAGAAAATAAAGGAAGGCGATATTCGGAAATGTTTTCCAAATAACATAAAAGGCCAATATGGTTATTGAAAATATTTGGTTAACAAATATTGATAAAGAAATAGAGAAGTGATTTAACTAATGGAATATTGATTATGGGCTCAGTTGAATTTCAAAAAGGAAATTTTGATTTTTTGAAAAGAGTAAACTGTTTGGAAACTCCCAGAGAAAGACTGTTTGAATTAAAAACAAATTTAACAGAAATGTGTGAAAGAAAATTTGAATTAAAGTAAAGCCAGTAAAGTGGTAACTGAGTTTTGAATTAGAATGATATCAAAACAAATTGGATTGTGAGATTCAAATTCAAAGTGTAATGTGATAATCAAGTTAAGAGCTGGGAATCGAGAAGAAACTCGAGTTGAAATGATATTTGGCTTGGTAAAAAGCGAATGGTTGTGTTGGAGATGAAAGTGATTTCAGAGATTGGGATAACATTGGTATATGCTGAGTTGATAGCATATGGAAGTGACAGAGTAGAATGCCCGACAAAAAGGTACCAGTTTATATTATATATGAGTTTGGTGATTTAGATGAGCCGAACTGGCAAGCCACTTGGCTGTTTGATTTTCTTTTGGGTTAGAGATGGCCCAGAGAGGCGAGTAGTGGTTTGACATATTGACCAGTACAAAGGAAGTGCTGGCAAAAAATTTCGAAGAATTAAGGCGTTAGAAAATTTTCAGGATTTTTGAAAATTTTCGTTATAAGAAATAATTTATAATTTAATTGAAATTAAATTGGTTCAGTTGAAACTGAAGATTTGAAGAGAACAGATATGTTCTAACCAGTCGATAGGGTCGTCCTCTACCTTTTAGCAATTTCGAGGACGAAATTATTTTAAGTGGGGAAGATTGTAATGACCCACATTGGCAGAGGTATTATGATTAATTTATTTTATTATATAAATGGTGGTATAGTGAATTAAATGGTCTTGAAATTAAATAATGATGAATATTTAATTAAAATAATATATTTAATTCTGAAATAATCAGAATTGGCTGAAATGGCGATATGGTGTGAACCGGATCATCTGTGATATTTCATTCAGCTTGGAATTTGAATTTGAATAACGAATATATTCAATCGTCGACAGTTGAACGTATAGTTTATAATATAATTATAAACGAGCTCGAAATGGCGCTGCAGTTCGCTATTTGGCGATTTGAACTTCAACTGAATGTACATGATTCGTTTTAAATCGGATTTCTGTGAAACAAGAAACGTGTGGAGCTGGTGGAGTATATCTTTCTAGTGGAAGAGAAAAATCGGGATTTCGTCATGTAGATTTTGATTTATGTCCAAAACAAATTCTGAAATAGTCGCTATAGAATCGTTTATCGACCATATCGATTTATTCGATATAACTAGAGATCGTGTTTGAATTTAGATAAGGTTCTTTAGAGAAGTAGTGATAATTTAATTTTTAGAATTTTACTGTAATTTTTAATTAATTTAATAAGAGACTTTTTATTTGAAGTATTTCGCACCCTGAAATCAACATTTTGAAGTTTCAAAATATAAGACCACCTACCGGTATTATTATATTTCTGGAGTCGGGACACCTCGCTCATCACAATGGTGTGTTTATTTCTGTTCGACGCCGTCGGACATAAATAAAATCTTATGTTACTAAAAGTTAAAACAAAATGTATGGTTCCTTAATGCTCCACGCCCTTCTTTTTCTATCCACAAATTCTTTGTGTCATAAAAGAAGGCCACCCTTAACGTTCCCTCAGCCACAAATCGAATCGACAAAAACCCAAATAAATACACAACACTTAAATCATTTTTGAGCCGCACTCTTCTTCTTTCTTTTCAGAAAAACGCAAGTTATAAATTCCCAATCAACCCATATAAAATCTCATAAATCCTCACACATATAGATTCGAAATCCCGAATGAAAAGCTTCCCTCTTGTATACGTTTTTTTTTGAGTTCGACGTAGGGGTTTTTCCTGTGAGGTTTCTGAAGCGGGAAGGGACGAGGAAATAAAGGGAAGCTGGGCGCATGTTTGGTGGAGTAGTTGATTATGGAAGGAACAGTAGGGGAGGAGAGGTACGCGTGAATAGGGGGAAAAGGGGAGCAAGACTCTTCGTACAGTAGAGTTTTGACGTGGAAAAGAAGGGGACAGTACGGGCTTTATGAGGTTGGGATGGAGTTGAAGTGTGGTAGGAGATGGGGACGGTTCTGATTAGTTTCGTGAGTAGGTGGTTTTGCATGCAAGTAAGGCAAACGTGGAGCACAGTTTAAGGATACAGGTTATCTAAATAAAAATATATTGGTATTCTCGTTAATCCCAATAGTGGTATCAACGAAGTGATGGTGTTTATAATAGTTAAAGGTAGGTGCGGTTACAGTGGAGATGCCATTTGCAGTAAGGTGTCCAAATTTCATTCTTTTTGGTAACATGGTGGTATGGATGGGGAGATGAATACGATGGTGCGTGTGTTTGTATAAAGCGGAGTTTGCCTAGTTTTGCACTGGAAAGCAAGGCGGTAGTAGCAGATTTTTGGTGATAATATAGTTCAATATTTACACTGTACAATAAGGGTGTTGACGCAAACATGAAGGTGGAAGGGGTTTCGTTCAGTGTAGTTAAAGTTGGTTTCATTTATGGTTCCTGGTTGTCAAAAGAATGGTATTGGCAGTGTCGAAAGTAAGAAGCAGAGGAGACAGATATTTTACAAGTAAAGGAAGGTGCTTGCGTGTTCTTCCATGAGGCGTGAGCATATACTATGAAACAATGGGACTAACTGGGAGCGAATCCGAGCTCGTTACAATTTATGGCGAAATAAATTGTCCGACTGAATCAGATAACGCAAACCGTTATTTAACGGCTAACGCGCCAAAGTGAGTAAATCTCACTAACTCTGAACAGTTTATAATTTCATGTTGTATTTTTTAGAACTGATAGAAATTGTCTGATTTACTGTGTGCTGACTGTTTGATTGAACTGCTAGTCAATTAGTTAAATTTTCTATATTGATTCTGTTTAACAGAATATATCATATAGAACTGAAAAGTGATGTTATCTATATTGTTTAACATCTGTGATGCAGGAGACAGGTTGGAGGAATCCAACTGGATTCCTCAACATTTATTTTACTGTTTTGCATATATTGTGATATATGGTGGGTTATATAATCTGTTATGGATTATGGGCATTGGAATGATATTGATCATTGTTATTCGATATTTTAAATATCATAAGAAACCCTGGGATGAAAAAAAAGAAGTATTTCAATGTATATTGAAATAAAGGAATTTTATAAAATCACAGGATTTTATAAAAGGAAATATTTATAAAACGAACACGGTTTTATAAAAGGGATATTTATTTAGAAAATAAATAGAAATAGAAAAGGAATATTTATTTAGAAAATAAATAGAAGTTATAAATAGGAAATATTTGTAACGGTAAATAGAAGTTATAAATAAGAAATATTTGTAACGGTAAATAGAAGTTATAAATAAGAAATATTTGTAACGGTAAATAGAAGTTATAAATAGGAAATATTTGTAACGGTAAATAGAAGTTATAAATAGGAAATATTTGTAACGGTAAATAGAAGTTATAAATAGGAAATATTTGCAACGGTAAGTAAACGTTATAAAAAGGAAATAGTTGTAACGGAAAACGTAGTTTATCAAAGAAGTTAATCGATGTTAGTTAATCGATTAATGATAAAGTTAAAAAGAAGTTAATCGATGTTAGTTAATCGATTAATGATAAAGTTAAAAAGAAGTTAATCGATGTTAGTTAATCGATTAGTGATAAAGTAAAAAGAAGTTAATTGATGTTAGTTAAATCGATTAGAGTTAAAGTAAAGGGAGCTAATCGATGTTAGTTTAATCGATTAGGGTTAAAGCAAAGGAGTTAATCGATGTTAGTTTAATCTATTAGAGTAGAAGCAAACGAGTTAGTCGAATATAGTTTATTCGAAGAAAGAAAAAGGAGTTATCGAATATAGTTTATTCGAAAGGAGTAAGTGAAATGAGTAAATCAATAGCGTTAATTCAATAGTGTTAATCCAATAGAGTTAATTGATCGAATAAAGTTAAGTGAAAAGAGTCCATCGAATAGATATTTATTCGAACGAGAGTTAAGTAAGGAAGTTAGTTAAAGGGATATAAAGTGAACTTTGTCTATTTCAAAGTTAGAAATGTTGTTCGGTTAAGGTCTGAGAGGTAGTTCTACCCCAACTTGATTGGCTTCGTTTTTAACTAGGGAAGAGTTAAGGTTCGACAGTAAAGGAAATGGTTTGAGTTGGCATAGCAATGTTTGTTTAAACATCTGTCTAAGTCCAAGGAAGAAGTTTTGGAAATGTTTTCCAAATAAGAAACCAGAAATGTTTTCTAATAAAGAAACAAAGAAATGGTAATGTTTTCCATTGTTAATAACGTATATTTTTCCCAATTTAGAAAATAAGGAATATTGAACGTAGGGAAACATGAGATAAGTAAATTAATGAACTAAAGAGATGAATGTTGAATGATGTTTGATCGATATAATTTCCATTTCGAAATAATATATCATTGTTTGCACACCTATTTTTATTCGATAGTTAAATCACAGACTATCGAAGTTTTGACCATTTTAACGTTGTTAATATGGAGAGACCGGTTGGATTATTATCCAAAGAACCACTCTGTATTGGCATAAGCGTTGTGAATCATATATGCCAAAGATAATTGAAGATGGAGTTATGCAAGGGCTATCCTGTTTACAGAATAGTGCCTTCGGTTCATCCTGTTCCTGGATGACTTGTATGGATGGATGTCTGACAGAGTATGTCCAGACGATCACGTATATTGATTTCTCCAACAATACCAAGAGTGAAAGCGGAGAAGGAAACTTCTTTTAGCTAACACGTAATGTATGGTTGAGGACATCAATCGTTGATTGGATGGATTTGATGATGTGACATTCAAAGTGAATCTGATGTGATGATAAAGCGTAGCTTCTAGCCTCATCATCCGGTAAATGACAGAAATCGGGCAGGCAGCATGGCTAAGTCGGTCGCACCGAAGTAGGGTGTATAATCACCTTATCTAGAGTTTCATTCATTTCTAAAAATCTATTGTTGATGCTGTCCCATTCGGGAAACGGTTGCTGATCCCAACTGTTGGTGATATACATTCGATACACTCAAGCGAAATGAGTGGTCGGTCATGTGTGGCCGGGTTGCAAGATGTTCTTGTTGAACCCAGTGTATTCCTCTCTAGAGGTACACGAGCGAAAGGTGATTCCATACCTTGTCATAGTTGGAAATCCATTACCCAATACGTGCTTGCGGTTTTGATTGTATACTATATATGTAGAACGTGAGATGAAAGCGTTTCTGCTAGATGATTATATATATACTGTGGTTGATAGACATTATTATAATATCAAAAGGTTTTTGGTATAAAGATATTTTGGATTCTCATAAGGGAAAAACCCGATCCGTTATGCGGCGTGGTCTTATGAGATATCGTTTACTTGTTCAACTGTTTTTAACTGTTTTACTCATACCAGTCCCATGACTGACCCGGAGTTTACTTTGTTGTTTTCCCTAAACTCTGGGGTGCCTAAATTTGTACGGGCAGTCAAGTAGTCGGGATTTTACAGATATAGTTGAAGAGCTGGAGCAGGAGGCTTCAGGATCATATAGCTATAGTTATTTCCGCTGTGTTGTAAGTGTTGTACTTTGATAATGATGTATATTCAAATACAGATGTATATTTCAAAGTTATGTTACATATATTATATGTTATTCGTTCCGCTGTGAGATTCGTGTTACTCTGATGTTGTGTTCTTCTTCTTCTATTCTAAGTTTCTATCTTATCTTTCCTCATCCTCTAATTTCTTTCACTAATTACCAGGATTTTTCGATGTTTTGGTTATCGACATCGTGTTTATGTCGATTACCAAAGTCGCCGAAAATCCGGGTCGTTACAGTTGGTATCAGAGCTTAAGTTAAGAATTACTTGGCTCTGTGGCGTGACTCGGTAGAGATAGGGTTAGTAATACCCTAGACTGAGATTGAGTGTATATATACAAGTGAACGTATTTATATATTGATATAAAAATTGTTTTATATTGTGGAGATTCATTGGTTGAGTTGTTTATGAGTTCTGGTCGATCAGTTTGATCCACTGTTTCGGTAGGAGTTACTAAACACTCGAATACGATGGGTCGACACGATATGTTTTGAAAAGAGGGTAAATTAAAATAAGTTTACCCAAGGTATATCTTGATTTAGAGAAGATATATATACCAAAATTATAATATATTGGATATATTGGTTGTGATTATAATCGAGTAAGATTATAAGTAAAATGGTTATGTAAATAACCAATCAGAATTCATATAAGTGAAATGCGTGAATCAGATGAGTTAAATCTAAAATTTAAAACCAGAAATTGAATTTAAAACTCTGGAGAATTGGATAAGTGTTTGTAAATGGATTGGGATTAAAAATAAGGAAAATTTAAGATCCTGGGAGATTTTAAATTATTTTACAAGCAGTGTGAATTATATTTTGAAATGAATTTCAAAGTGGAAATGTTTAGAAATGGTTTTATAGTATTGAACTCACTTCGATCGCTGGAAAATAGATTCTGATGATGACAGCTGCATCATCAGTATTCATTTTCGAGTTGTAAGTGACGAATTACTACCAAAGATACTGTTTTGAAATTGTTTTGGGAAAGACAAGTTGTGTTGAATTTCAAATGGGATTTATAATAAAGAATAAATAAAGAAAGTTAAAAAGGAATTTAAATAAAGGAAGTTCAAACTTAGAATGTGAATAAAGAAAATTCAAAGGGCGATTTGAATATAGAAATTCAAATGAAATTTGAATAAAGAAGATTCAAATAATGGAAAATTGAATATAGAATTCATATAGAGTAATAATGAAAAAAATTGAATATAGAATTCAAATAGATTGAAATGGAATTTGAAAATAGAATTTCAAAATAGAATAGGAATTCGAATATAGATTTCAAATAGAGTTGAAATGGGAATTGGAATATATAATTCAATAGAGTTTGAAAATATAGAATTTGAATAAGAGAATCGAAATGGAATTTGAATATAGGAAATTCAAATAAAATTGAAATGGAAATCAATTAGTTGATAAACAGGTTAAACCTATATTTGAACATGTATATTCAAATAAAAAGTTGAAATAGGCAAACCAGTAATTTGAAAATCACTTAACGAACTAAGTTAAAACAATTGGATTAAGTTGAAATGAATTTGAAATGTATGGATATACATGAGACAGGTTTGGAATATAGTATAGAAGTGAAATAGATAGAATGCTCGATGAAAAGGTATGTATTTAATTCATATATGAGATTTTATGCGCCGTATCGGCTAGCCGCTTGGCTTTTTCTTTTTCTTTTGGATTAAATGAGGGCCATGGGAGGCTATTTGAAATATCCCGATGCTCCTGATACAAAGGGGGTTATGGCGAATTTTTCCGGGAATTTAAAGAGTTAGAATATTTTTAAGAAGTTTGATAACTAGAAATCTATATATCAATATATATAGAAGTCGACCAGGAAACGAACTTAGGAATAGAATAGTAAAATAAATAAAGGAAGACTAGGAATAAAATCTAGTCAGGATAGAAAGAGGAAGCGTATATGTGTTTCAAAGAGAATAAGTAGTTGTATGGTATTGATTATTCGAGTAAGTAGTCATATCTGTTTTGACGTTATAAATGTTATTCAGTCAAGGTCTGAGAGGTAGTTATACCCCAACTTGATTGATTTCATTTTTAACAAATAAATAGTAAGATTTCAGGCTCGAAGATCAATGTTGAATAAGAGTTAGTTGAATATAGTATTTGGGTTGTCGTAACGATGTTTTACACAACATCCGTTTTAACCCAAATAAATGTAAACTTGGAAATAGAATAACAAATATTTCCTAGGTATAGAAATAAACGAGATCGGAAAAGAGATAAGTAATTGGAATATTTTCCAATTATAAATAGCATATATTTTCTAAAGTTTAGAAAATAAAGGAAGGCGATATTCGGAAATGTTTTCCAAATAACATAAAAGGCCAATATGGTTATTGAAAATATTTGGTTAACAAATATTGATAAAGAAATAGAGAAGTGATTTAACTAATGGAATATTGATTATGGGCTCAGTTGAATTTCAAAAAGGAAATTTTGATTTTTTGAAAAGAGTAAACTGTTTGGAAACTCCCAGAGAAAGACTGTTTGAATTAAAAACAAATTTAACAGAAATGTGTGAAAGAAAATTTGAATTAAAGTAAAGCCAGTAAAGTGGTAACTGAGTTTTGAATTAGAATGATATCAAAACAAATTGGATTGTGAGATTCAAATTCAAAGTGTAATGTGATAATCAAGTTAAGAGCTGGGAATCGAGAAGAAACTCGAGTTGAAATGATATTTGGCTTGGTAAAAAGCGAATGGTTGTGTTGGAGATGAAAGTGATTTCAGAGATTGGGATAACATTGGTATATGCTGAGTTGATAGCATATGGAAGTGACAGAGTAGAATGCCCGACAAAAAGGTACCAGTTTATATTATATATGAGTTTGGTGATTTAGATGAGCCGAACTGGCAAGCCACTTGGCTGTTTGATTTTCTTTTGGGTTAGAGATGGCCCAGAGAGGCGAGTAGTGGTTTGACATATTGACCAGTACAAAGGAAGTGCTGGCAAAAAATTTCGAAGAATTAAGGCGTTAGAAAATTTTCAGGATTTTTGAAAATTTTCGTTATAAGAAATAATTTATAATTTAATTGAAATTAAATTGGTTCAGTTGAAACTGAAGATTTGAAGAGAACAGATATGTTCTAACCAGTCGATAGGGTCGTCCTCTACCTTTTAGCAATTTCGAGGACGAAATTATTTTAAGTGGGGAAGATTGTAATGACCCACATTGGCAGAGGTATTATGATTAATTTATTTTATTATATAAATGGTGGTATAGTGAATTAAATGGTCTTGAAATTAAATAATGATGAATATTTAATTAAAATAATATATTTAATTCTGAAATAATCAGAATTGGCTGAAATGGCGATATGGTGTGAACCGGATCATCTGTGATATTTCATTCAGCTTGGAATTTGAATTTGAATAACGAATATATTCAATCGTCGACAGTTGAACGTATAGTTTATAATATAATTATAAACGAGCTCGAAATGGCGCTGCAGTTCGCTATTTGGCGATTTGAACTTCAACTGAATGTACATGATTCGTTTTAAATCGGATTTCTGTGAAACAAGAAACGTGTGGAGCTGGTGGAGTATATCTTTCTAGTGGAAGAGAAAAATCGGGATTTCGTCATGTAGATTTTGATTTATGTCCAAAACAAATTCTGAAATAGTCGCTATAGAATCGTTTATCGACCATATCGATTTATTCGATATAACTAGAGATCGTGTTTGAATTTAGATAAGGTTCTTTAGAGAAGTAGTGATAATTTAATTTTTAGAATTTTACTGTAATTTTTAATTAATTTAATAAGAGACTTTTTATTTGAAGTATTTCGCACCCTGAAATCAACATTTTGAAGTTTCAAAATATAAGACCACCTACCGGTATTATTATATTTCTGGAGTCGGGACACCTCGCTCATCACAATGGTGTGTTTATTTCTGTTCGACGCCGTCGGACATAAATAAAATCTTATGTTACTAAAAGTTAAAACAAAATGTATGGTTCCTTAATGCTCCACGCCCTTCTTTTTCTATCCACAAATTCTTTGTGTCATAAAAGAAGGCCACCCTTAACGTTCCCTCAGCCACAAATCGAATCGACAAAAACCCAAATAAATACACAACACTTAAATCATTTTTGAGCCGCACTCTTCTTCTTTCTTTTCAGAAAAACGCAAGTTATAAATTCCCAATCAACCCATATAAAATCTCATAAATCCTCACACATATAGATTCGAAATCCCGAATGAAAAGCTTCCCTCTTGTATACGTTTTTTTTTTGAGTTCGACGTAGGGGTTTTTCCTGTGAGGTTTCTGAAGCGGGAAGGGACGAGGAAATAAAGGGAAGCTGGGCGCATGTTTGGTGGAGTAGTTGATTATGGAAGGAACAGTAGGGGAGGAGAGGTACGCGTGAATAGGGGGAAAAGGGGAGCAAGACTCTTCGTATAGTAGAGTTTTGACGTGGAAAAGAAGGGGACAGTACGGGCTTTATGAGGTTGGGATGGAGTTGAAGTGTGGTAGGAGATGGGGACGGTTCTGATTAGTTTCGTGAGTAGGTGGTTTTGCATGCAAGTAAGGCAAACGTGGAGCACAGTTTAAGGATACAGGTTATCTAAATAAAAATATATTGGTATTCTCGTTAATCCCAATAGTGGTATCAACGAAGTGATGGTGTTTATAATAGTTAAAGGTAGGTGCGGTTACAGTGGAGATGCCATTTGCAGTAAGGTGTCCAAATTTCATTCTTTTTGGTAACATGGTGGTATGGATGGGGAGATGAATACGATGGTGCGTGTGTTTGTATAAAGCGGAGTTTGCCTTGCTTTGCACTGGAAAGCAAGGCGGTAGTAGCAGACTTTTGGTGATAATATAGTTCAATATTTACACTGTACAATAAGGGTGTTGACGCAAACATGAAGGTGGAAGGGGTTTCGTTCAGTGTAGTTAAAGTTGGTTTCATTTATGGTTCCTGGTTGTCAAAAGAATGGTATTGGCAGTGTCGAAAGTAAGAAGCAGAGGAGACAGATATTTTACAAGTAAAGGAAGGTGCTTGCGTGTTCTTCCATGAGGCGTGAGCATATACTATGAAACAATGGGACTAACTGGGAGCGAATCCGAGCTCGTTACAATTTATGGCGAAATAAATTGTCCGACTGAATCAGATAACGCAAACCGTTATTTAACGGCTAACGCGCCAAAGTGAGTAAATCTCACTAACTCTGAACAGTTTATAATTTCATGTTGTATTTTTTAGAACTGATAGAAATTGTCTGATTTACTGTGTGCTGACTGTTTGATTGAACTGCTAGTCAATTAGTTAAATTTTCTATATTGATTCTGTTTAACAGAATATATCATATAGAACTGAAAAGTGATGTTATCTATATTGTTTAACATCTGTGATGCAGGAGACAGGTTGGAGGAATCCAACTGGATTCCTCAACATTTATTTTACTGTTTTGCATATATTGTGATATATGGTGGGTTATATAATCTGTTATGGATTATGGGCGTTGGAATGATATTGATCATTGTTATTCGATATTTTAAATATCATAAGAAACCCTGGGATGAAAAAAAAGAAGTATTTCAATGTATATTGAAATAAAGGAATTTTATAAAATCACAGGATTTTATAAAAGGAAATATTTATAAAACGAACACGGTTTTATAAAAGGGATATTTATTTAGAAAATAAATAGAAATAGAAAAGGAATATTTATTTAGAAAATAAATAGAAGTTATAAATAGGAAATATTTGTAACGGTAAATAGAAGTTATAAATAAGAAATATTTGTAACGGTAAATAGAAGTTATAAATAAGAAATATTTGTAACGGTAAATAGAAGTTATAAATAGGAAATATTTGTAACGGTAAATAGAAGTTATAAATAGGAAATATTTGTAACGGTAAATAGAAGTTATAAATAGGAAATATTTGCAACGGTAAGTAAACGTTATAAAAAGGAAATAGTTGTAACGGAAAACGTAGTTTATCAAAGAAGTTAATCGATGTTAGTTAATCGATTAATGATAAAGTTAAAAAGAAGTTAATCGATGTTAGTTAATCGATTAATGATAAAGTTAAAAAGAAGTTAATCGATGTTAGTTAATCGATTAGTGATAAAGTAAAAAGAAGTTAATCGATGTTAGTTAAATCGATTAGAGTTAAAGTAAAGGGAGCTAATCGATGTTAGTTTAATCGATTAGGGTTAAAGCAAAGGAGTTAATCGATGTTAGTTTAATCTATTAGAGTAGAAGCAAACGAGTTAGTCGAATATAGTTTATTCGAAGAAAGAAAAAGGAGTTATCGAATATAGTTTATTCGAAAGGAGTAAGTGAAATGAGTAAATCAATAGCGTTAATTCAATAGTGTTAATCCAATAGAGTTAATTGATCGAATAAAGTTAAGTGAAAAGAGTCCATCGAATAGATATTTATTCGAACGAGAGTTAAGTAAGGAAGTTAGTTAAAGGGATATAAAGTGAACTTTGTCTATTTCAAAGTTAGAAATGTTGTTCGGTTAAGGTCTGAGAGGTAGTTCTACCCCAACTTGATTGGCTTCGTTTTTAACTAGGGAAGAGTTAAGGTTCGACAGTAAAGGAAATGGTTTGAGTTGGCATAGCAATGTTTGTTTAAACATCTGTCTAAGTCCAAGGAAGAAGTTTTGGAAATGTTTTCCAAATAAGAAACCAGAAATGTTTTCTAATAAAGAAACAAAGAAATGGTAATGTTTTCCATTGTTAATAACGTATATTTTTCCCAATTTAGAAAATAAGGAATATTGAACGTAGGGAAACATGAGATAAGTAAATTAATGAACTAAAGAGATGAATGTTGAATGATGTTTGATCGATATAATTTCCATTTCGAAATAATATATCATTGTTTGCACACCTATTTTTATTCGATAGTTAAATCACAGACTATCAAAGTTTTGACCATTTTAACATTGTTAATATGGAGAGACCGGTTGGATTATTATCCAAAGAACCACTCTGTATTGGCATAAGCGTTGTGAATCATATATGCCAAAGATAATTGAAGATGGAGTTATGCAAGGGCTATCCTGTTTACAGAATAGTGCCTTCGGTTCATCCTGTTCCTGGATGACTTGTATGGATGGATGTCTGACAGAGTATGTCCAGACGATCACGTATATTGATTTCTCCAACAATACCAAGAGTGAAAGCGGAGAAGGAAACTTCTTTTAGCTAACACGTAATGTATGGTTGAGGACATCAATCGTTGATTGGATGGATTTGATGATGTGACATTCAAAGTGAATCTGATGTGATGATAAAGCGTAGCTTCTAGCCTCATCATCCGGTAAATGACAGAAATCGGGCAGGCAGCATGGCTAAGTCGGTCGCACCGAAGTAGGGTGTATAATCACCTTATCTAGAGTTTCATTCATTTCTAAAAATCTATTGTTGATGCTGTCCCATTCGGGAAACGGTTGCTGATCCCAACTGTTGGTGATATACATTCGATACACTCAAGCGAAATGAGTGGTCGGTCATGTGTGGCCGGGTTGCAAGATGTTCTTGTTGAACCCAGTGTATTCCTCTCTAGAGGTACACGAGCGAAAGGTGATTCCATACCTTGTCATAGTTGGAAATCCATTACCCAATACGTGCTTGCGGTTTTGATTGTATACTATATATGTAGAACGTGAGATGAAAGCGTTTCTGCTAGATGATTATATATATACTGTGGTTGATAGACATTATTATAATATCAAAAGGTTTTTGGTATAAAGATATTTTGGATTCTCATAAGGGAAAAACCCGATCCGTTATGCGGCGTGGTCTTATGAGATATCGTTTACTTGTTCAACTGTTTTTAACTGTTTTACTCATACCAGTCCCATGACTGACCCGGAGTTTACTTTGTTGTTTTCCCTAAACTCTGGGGTGCCTAAATTTGTACGGGCAGTCAAGTAGTCGGGATTTTACAGATATAGTTGAAGAGCTGGAGCAGGAGGCTTCAGGATCATATAGCTATAGTTATTTCCGCTGTGTTGTAAGTGTTGTACTTTGATAATGATGTATATTCAAATACAGATGTATATTTCAAAGTTATGTTACATATATTATATGTTATTCGTTCCGCTGTGAGATTCGTGTTACTCTGATGTTGTGTTCTTCTTCTTCTATTCTAAGTTTCTATCTTATCTTTCCTCATCCTCTAATTTCTTTCACTAATTACCAGGATTTTTCGATGTTTTGGTTATCGACATCGTGTTTATGTCGATTACCAAAGTCGCCGAAAATCCGGGTCGTTACAGTTGGTATCAGAGCTTAAGTTAAGAATTACTTGGCTCTGTGGCGTGACTCGGTAGAGATAGGGTTAGTAATACCCTAGACTGAGATTGAGTGTATATATACGAGTGAACGTATTTGTATATTGATATAAAAATTGTTTTATATTGTGGAGATTCATTGGTTGAGTTGTTTATGAGTTCTGGTCGATCAGTTTGATCCACTGTTTCGGTAGGAGTTACTAAACACTCGAATACGATGGGTCGACACGATATGTTTTGAAAAGAGGGTAAATTAAAATAAGTTTACCCAAGGTATATCTTGATTTAGAGAAGATATATATACCAAAATTATAATATATTGGATATATTGGTTGTGATTATAATCGAGTAAGATTATAAGTAAAATGGTTATGTAAATAACCAATCAGAATTCATATAAGTGAAATGCGTGAATCAGATGAGTTAAATCTAAAATTTAAAACCAGAAATTGAATTTAAAACTCTGGAGAATTGGATAAGTGTTTGTAAATGGATTGGGATTAAAAATAAGGAAAATTTAAGATCCTGGGAGATTTTAAATTATTTTACAAGCAGTGTGAATTATATTTTGAAATGAATTTCAAAGTGGAAATGTTTAGAAATGGTTTTATAGTATTGAACTCACTTCGATCGCTGGAAAATAGATTCTGATGATGACAGCTGCATCATCAGTATTCATTTTCGAGTTGTAAGTGACGAATTACTACCAAAGATACTGTTTTGAAATTGTTTTGGGAAAGACAAGTTGTGTTGAATTTCAAATGGGATTTATAATAAAGAATAAATAAAGAAAGTTAAAAAGGAATTTAAATAAAGGAAGTTCAAACTTAGAATGTGAATAAAGAAAATTCAAAGGGCGATTTGAATATAGAAATTCAAATGAAATTTGAATAAAGAAGATTCAAATAATGGAAAATTGAATATAGAATTCATATAGAGTAATAATGAAAAAAATTGAATATAGAATTCAAATAGATTGAAATGGAATTTGAAAATAGAATTTCAAAATAGAATAGGAATTCGAATATAGATTTCAAATAGAGTTGAAATGGGAATTGGAATATATAATTCAATAGAGTTTGAAAATATAGAATTTGAATAAGAGAATCGAAATGGAATTTGAATATAGGAAATTCAAATAAAATTGAAATGGAAATCAATTAGTTGATAAACAGATTAAACCTATATTTGAACATGTATATTCAAATAAAAAGTTGAAATAGGCAAACCAGTAATTTGAAAATCACTTAACGAACTAAGTTAAAACAATTGGATTAAGTTGAAATGAATTTGAAATGTATGGATATACATGAGACAGGTTTCGAATATAGTATAGAAGTGAAATAGATAGAATGCTCGATGAAAAGGTATGTATTTAATTCATATATGAGATTTTATGCGCCGTATCGGCTAGCCGCTTGGCTTTTTCATTTTCTTTTGGATTAAATGAGGGTCATGATAAATCTGTTTGTGATAGATTGGGGTTTGAGAGATATCTGTGTTAGGCGTCAAGTATGACGCATACATTATGAGGTTTTGTGGGATATGATTTTATCATGCTTAGCTTCCTAAGAATCATTAGGGAACCTGATCTGTATCAGTAGTCTGTAAATATCTGAATAATTCTGATTTCCAGTTTTGACATTGTCTAAAGAGGGTAATCCTCTGAGTGTCAATCTGATATTGATTTCGGTCTTTGGGGTTGATACTTAGGGGAATTATTTTCTCAACCAATGTCTAATGGGAACCAAGTCTTCGTTCTATCTGTACTCGCTTCCATCATTCGACCGTATCCTATCGATCGAATCTTCGAACTTTAGGTAGAAACTAATGGGTGTAAACATGTGTTTGAGACATGTTATGTTTGATGGTTGCAAGTGGATGCAAGTGGATGCAAGTGGTTGCTAGTGGTTGCTAGTGGTTGCCCGTGGATGCATATACACACACTAGGCACTAGATCGGCTCGAAAACACTCTCATACTGCATATGGATGTGTGAGCATTTTCAATTTTTGTGGATGCAAAATGATTGACTCAGCACATGGATGTTGCATATGACTGAATGGTTGTGCACTCATATAGAAATGATATGTATCGAGTAGGAAAATTTCATACATGTTGGACTCATGGCACTGGCATAATTCGCATTAAGGAGGTCAACTGAATCAGTGGACCGCTTGATCTTTGCATTAGACAAGGAACATATACACACACTTCTTGCATATGTTCATACAACATTAGAAATCTCTTAAGAACAATGAATGCCTGTGATTGGTGATTGAGTAGATGGATGATTGGATGGTAGGACACATTCTTCTTAACTTGAAGATTTCGGGGACGAAATCCTTTAAGGAGGGGAGAATGTAACACCCCGCATTTTTAAGTATAATTAAAAATGAAATAAAATATATGAAAGTATGCTTATGATAGGTAAATAATGGTGATGCATAAGAAGAATTAATTAATATATGAAAGAGAAGAGAAATTAGTTCGATAACGGTGTGCGTAACGGAAAAGATAGTAAAATGAGGATAATTAATTTAAGAATCAGGAACTAGGTAAAATGGACATCACCATTGCATTCCTCTCGGAAAAATACGCGAAATAGAGTCCGAGTTTTCGAAAATCGGAGTCCGTATGACCAAGATATGGCCAAAACAAGATTTCAGCAGACTTTTTGGCAGACTGACCCAGGTCGACCATAGTGCCGACACTATAGTCGACCTGCCCCCCCAGGTCGACTATAGTGTCGACCTCCCCTCTGTACAGGTCGACCTGGTCGGCCTGGGGTGGCCCAAAACCCATTTTTGAAGCCCTGGGATGATTTTTGATGGTCTGGATTGGTTTTAGGGTTAATCTGATGGCTGAAATGAGTTCCTACACCTATAAATACACCCTAAGACCTAGCCTCCTCTACACACAATTCTATTCTTCTTCTTTTCTGCCTCTGTTCTAAATAAAAATAAAAATGGCGTCTCTACTCTGCTGAAATCAAAACTAGAAGCTAATCAACATCAATCTAAGCAATTCAATTCAAATTAGAGGTTAAAGCTTCTGCAACAATTCTGCAACAACTAAAGTTCTTTCTTTAATCCAATCAAGGCAAGTGCAGTTATTTTCCGATATAAACGTTAATTCTGATTATGACATGAATTATAAATTTGAATCTGAGGTTATATCTGTTCTGTTCTGTTTGGATCTATCTTATTTTGTATCTTTTCCTCTTTCTGTTCTATAGCCAGGCTACTACGAGCCTGAGCCAATCTCATAAGAGATTAACCTACGCTAAAATATTTGGGACAATACAATGAATGATGCATAATTTGGGCATGACCAATAGGTGACTGATTTGAGGAAAGAACATGGACTATAGCTAGAACATAAATTTGAGACATATGACTGGACATGTTATATTTATAACATAAATGGTAATTGAACATATGACTTGAGATAAAGGGAATATGGCTTAGGTATAAAGATTTACATGAGAGTAGGGTATCTATTAATGTAAATAAACAACTAAGTAAGGGATCTTTGGAATATATGACATGCATAATAGTCGATAACTATATTTGGTATAATTTATATATGGATCTTCTGTACTATGCAAGTTTAATAAAAAAAATTGAAACATATGATATATGGTAAATTATGACCATAATCTATGCTATGTAAATGTAATGCAAACATGGGGTATATGATCATATTGTGAGTCAAGACTATTATTTATGCATGTGAACTTAGGCAAGATTTATAATTAGGCAAGATATGTTTGTGAAACTTTAAGAAATGATTAAATCTGTTATATTTGCCTAATTTGTTAGTTTTGTTACATTGCCTAATCTTCTAGTTCTGTTATATTGCTTAATCTGCTAGTTCTGCTCTACTGCCTAATCTGCTAGATTTGTTCATCTGCCAAATCTGTCATCTGCTAAGTCTGTTGAAAATGCTAAATCTGCTAGTTTGCTTAATCTGCTAAATCTGTCAAGTCGCCTAATCTAAAGAAAAAAAATCTGTTATCTGCTATATCTGTTGAGTTGATAAAATTATTCCGCTATTGACATAATCTGAATTGGCTATAGTTATGAATAATTGACCTGTATATTAGGTGTGGGAATAAATGGTAAATCATTAATTAATTGGCCGCAAAGATGAAAATGGCTAACTCGAGGTTAGAATGAGTTTGCGGCGTAATTCTGCCCGGAACTGCCCGACATATTCCAGTGGCCGCAAACAATAGGTTCTAATGTGAGAAGTTAGTCATAACGTGCTTGAAACCCGAGGTTAGACTCAGTTTGCGACGGAAACCTGGCCGGAACCAACCGGCCTAACCAGTAGCCGCAAATTGTCAGTCTAATGTGAGAGCTTTGGGCATTAATATTTAATTAATGAAAATCTGAGATAAATATGATGTCTAAAACGTGTTGGGTTAAACCAATTAGACCAATGAATCTGATAAACCCGTTTCGTGAATCCGTAGGCCCAATACAAAGTTAGATAATCTGTAACCAGTTAATATGTAAGCCTGTTAATCCGAACATCTGATCCGTTAGTCTGAAAACCTGTTAACTTGATTGTCTGATCTGTGAACTAGTTAATCTAAACTTTGTATGTCTGAAACTTGTAGACAAGTTAAGCTGAAATCTGTTAGTCTGGGGACACAAGGTTAGGAGGGGAATTACTTGTGTCATCTGTTGTTTGGGACCCATATTAGTCAGTAACCCTTTCTGGTATCAAAACTTTGACCCAACAGTAAGTAGGATCCGGGCACGCTTACTGAACTAATTATAAGCGGTTCATTCTGATAATGGCGAGGGGTGTTGATGATGCGTTCCAACCGGGTCATGTGCGTGCATGGATCCCGGTCTGCCTCTGAGGATGTAAGACGCCGTGACATCTGTAAATAGGTCTGTGCCAATTGGTTGTCACTTTAGGGAGTGATACACCCTACTGTGGGGCCGACACTGGATATTTATGTATTAGGGAGCTGATCGCTTGGGGTAGGGTTTTAGGGTACACTTAGTTCTGTCTGTTTCTGTTGGTACTGTCTGTTTCTGTTGGGTGGTAACACCTGTCTGTTTCTGCGTGCTACCGTCTGTTCGGGTGGTAAAGGCCCATTACTAGTGTACACCTAATTCTACATTCTGTTTCTGTAGGGATTAATCTGTTTCTGCTTCTGTCTGTTTCTGATCAGGTAGTAAAGGTCCATTATTAGCGTTCTGTTTCTGTTAAATTATTCTGTACCCGCTTCTGTTTCAGTTTAGATATTAGGGTGACACCTAATCCTGTTAAACTAGTATTAGTGCATAGAAGTGTAAAGAAATAGCTTATGTCATTATGTTCTTCTGTTATATCTGCTACACCTGTTACAGCTATCTCTCATCCAGTTTTATGTTCATGTCATGTTATTATTATCTGTTCATAACTGAAAATCACTGGACTTGCCAGACTTTTTGTCTGACCCTTGTTGTTTCGCCTCCTTTCTTCCGTTTCCCCCAGGTTATCCAAGGAGGGAATACTTTTGCTTGATCCGGATTTCTCTCTGCTTGAAGTGCTTAAAGTATGGCTTGGCTTTGTATAGCTTCCGTTCTATGGGGATTATGATTTTAAACTATGCATTCTGAAGACTTTTGTACAAGACTGATATTTTGTACTTGAATTCTGATAATGTAATTTGAAAGGATGTAACCAGGTTTATTTCGGTTTCTGTTGAAATAAAGTTATAAAATTTTCAAGTACTATTCTATCTGTCTTGTAAGTTTCTGTTCTGCTTACTAAAATGCTCCACCAAAGTTAAAGGCATTCCCTTTGTGAGTGACCTTAACGGAGGTGGGGTGTTACACTGACATTTTCTTGGGATATAGATTATAACGATGCTTTTCAGCGATTGGATTTGGGGATTGATTGATTAAGGTAGAGTAGCGGTGGATTGATTGCACTTCGGTGAGGGAGTTTCGATCGTGATTCGTTTGGGGGGCGGGTTGATCGAATTTGGTGATGACTAAAGTAGCCGCTATGCTTTGGAGGGTTGCGGCCTGCTAATAAAGGCGGTCAGGCGATTTGGATGTGGTGTGTATATGAGTTGCTATGGTAATTGATGAGCAGTTTGTAGTAGAAGGGAGATCTTGTGTTGATAAGGAGGTGCAGGTTCAGTGTTCAGTTAAAGAAGGGTGCAAGAGGTGTTACTAGTGCTTGATAGTGGGAGGGATTTGGTTTGTGAACTTTGCAGGGAGGTGGAGAAAATTTGTAGTTAATGGTTGTTTATAAGGAGGTGCAAACTGATAAGGCGGTGCTTGATAGTGTGCTAGTATGGAGTTTTTGGGAGGTTAATGGCAGTTTGTAGTTAATGGTGGTTTATGGTTAAAGTGGCGGGAGGATGGAAGTTGATTCTTGAGTTTATTGTTTGGTGATGTAGCAATTGTTGGCAGAAGGTGATGAAGATGGCAGGAAATGAATGTTGGAGTTGTTTCGGTGCAGAGGTGTGAAGGCATGGGTTATACGAGGTTGTTATTTGGTTTTTGTTGGATGAACTGGTGATTTCAGAGATGGGATCACTGCTATCAGAGAATAAGGTAAGCATTGAAGTATATAATTTTAGTGTTTCTTTGCGTACTGCAGTTTTCTATGAAAAGTACTCATTTCAGATGGCAGTTACAGACCAATTTACGTTCCATTGTTGTCAGCATTAATCATTTGTAACATATTGCCAGCAAAGCATTCGGCACGTAGTTGGTATCCAAGATTTGGTATGATGTTGTTGTCATTATTTTATTTATTTGCATTTCGTTCACTTGTCCATTTGGTCATAATATTTTAGCCTATGTTTAACTGTAATTGCCTATCAACTATTGTTCAAAATGTTCTATTTTTGATTTCAGGATAGCTGTGTCTGAGTAATGTTTTCATTTATGTGCATGGTTCTGCCTGTGTACTATATATGAAGTTTGCTCAACTGCAGTAAGATTTGCGTACTAAAAAAATAATAATTTATAGTTTAGGGTTGAAGGTTTGTTTAAGTTCTGAACTGCATCAATGTTCAAGTAAAATTTTTAAGTCTTATTTGTGTACTTAAAAATTGGTGAGAAAACTGTGGTACAAATTGTCCATGGAAAGGCTTAGGTGTCACTGACTGTAAAATGTAAACAGGTAAAAGACGCAATGTTTGCATGAGAATTTTTAAACTTCTTGTTGAGTTGTCTTAGTTTATGTGTATATTCTTTCACAGGTACATTGCATTAAATACGACCTTTTGATTTCAGGAGAATGTCGCACTTTGAGCTCCAAGTTTGCTGGCCATTGTTGGTATAGAAAAAATATCATACAATATGGAAGATATATTATGTTTCATCATCCTTTCAGTCTACACTAATTGGCAGATTTTGTCTCAGTTACATATTTGTGTCATGTTGCGGGGAGCTTGAGTAAGACAACACAAGGATTGGAAATGTTTGCAAAAGTAAAAGAGAAAATATACAATTGCCACAGTGTGAGTTGGTGTTATTTCGGTTTGCAAGAAGAACTAAGGTAACAATATAATTTGTTTTATGCTACCTCTGCGATTGACATTCTCATATTTTATTGTGCAGACACCTTACACTTCTTATATCTTCCTTTTGTACTATTAGATTTCTTTTCTTCCATGTCTAACATATAGATCAACTGCTAATAAATTCACCATCTCCGAACTCGCCAAATCCAAGAAAGCCGTCTTGTTCGCAGTCCCTGGCGCATTCGCTCCCACCTGCTCCCAAAAGCACTTCCCTAGATTTGGCGGAAAAGCTAAAGATCTCAAATCAAGAGGAGTGGATGTGATTGTGTGCATCTCTATTAACGATGCCTTTGTGGTGAAGGCATGGAAGGAGGATTTGATGGTTGGTGATGAGTTGATGCTGTTGTCAAATGGGAATGGTGATTTCACTAGGGCTATTGGGGCTGAGATGGATCTGAGCGATAAACCAATCGGTTTGGGTGTCAGGTCAAGGAAGGACGCCATGTTGTTGGACGATGGGCCCTGGGGTTGTAAAAGTCTTGAATTTGGAAGAAGGGGTGCATTTACGAATAGCAATGCAGAGGATATGCCCAAAGCTATTTGAATTTGAGCAGGTCCGTCTTCCTCTTTTTTTGTGTTAAAAATAAGTTGTTGGACCATCCTTGCATCTGTGTGTGCTTTCTCTACAACAAATTTAATCTTTCGTAGCTATATGAAATAGCACGTTTCTACGGTACCTTGGAATATGGAATTCAAAGTGACTGACATTTTCAGTTTTGTTTGTTCACAGATTACAGAATCAAGTGCCTTTTCACACTTTAAGCACCAACTTGAATGTTAATTTATTTTGACTGTAATTCCATCTCCAACAATTTTTGTATCACACTGAACTACACACTTTCCAAATGAAATTTGTTGGGTATCCCCAGCAATATTTCTGGAACCCTCAGAACTACCAACTATCTCCAAGACATCATTAGGTATTGGATGACACTGCTAATTCCCAAAGATCAAAATTCTTAATTTCTCTTTGGGTATCCAAGGCATTGTTTGGTTAGCAGTTTTTGATTCTGGGTTTTTAACCACTAAAATTCCTTTGGTTAATTTTCATGGAAAATGATATTAACATATAAAACTTGAAACAATTTGCCTTGCTCTTCATCTTCTGAGAAAAATAAAAAACACAGAAAACTCTCACTTTCTCTTCCCTCCTTTGCAGCATTAATAGCTAAAATTGAAGATTGCAATATAACTATTTTTTTTCTTTTCTGAAGGAAAAACAAAACTAAAGTAAACCAAAAACAGAACTAAACACTGATGCAAAAATAGTTGAGTGGGGTTAAGTTTGAATTAAATTAGCTTGCTGATATGTATGAATTAAACTAGCTTGCATCATATATGAACGTATATATAATGTTTGTGTATGTTGAGTGGGGTTAATTTTGAATCAATTAATTGTATAACTATGATTTATTAGTACTTGATTTAGTGTATGTCGATATAAGTGCGCATTTGCCAGTTTCATCTTGGTTTTTTTGATAAAGTCTGACTTTTATTTATGCAGGCAAGGGTGTTAGGATTACGAATGGAGGACGGGGAAGTGTGCATAAAGGGAGATAGTGAGTTAAATTGGAGCTAAAGTAATTTACGTAGTCAATTACCAACCTTGGACCCTAGATCACCATCTCTCTAATTTAAACTACTGTGATAGGTAAATCTTTTGTTTATTTTTCAACTTGAAAGTATTATTTTCAGTATAACAAACTGCAGTTTTTAGTATCTTCATGCAAGGTGAATTTTTTATTTTATTCATAAATAAAAATCACATATTTTTATTGCATACCATCAGAACCTCTTGCATACTGTTTACCCTCTTAATACAGAGAAATGACGATGGATTGATGAGTTCAGTATCTTCTCTTGATAAATTTGAGCAGGGCATAAAGGATTGCTTGGGTGTTTCTGTTATTTGATCGTCTCCAACCTAGTACATTTGACTTGTGCAAATTTAATTCTTTTGAAAATAGTGTCTTTTGTATAGTGTGAAAATATGTGACTGTTGCATGTTTTTCTAGGTGTCTGTTTACCTGCTTGTGCATGTGCTCATTGAAGTTGGCCTTGATAGCTTCTAAGATCTTGCTGAATTTCAATTTTTCTTCATTTTTGGTTGTGGTCAGGCATAACACTGATGCAGTTTCCTTATGAACAACAGATCCCAAGCGTGCTTTTCCCTTAATGATGCAGTAAGGGATTTCCATCTTACGACAGAGAGAAGGGAGCCAGATGACCAACTCGATAGGGTCAACATCATGAGCAATCACCACAAGTTGAGCTTTGTTCTGATCAATAACGCAAGTGACATGATTAAGCCTGTATTTAGCAACAGTTGATTTTTTTTGAAAAGCTTTCTATCTAAAAATGATCAAATCAATTTAGAGAGTACTTAACTTTTTTATATTTGAAAACTTGACTATGGTCCAATTTTACATTAGATCAGTCAATAAACATAAATTTATCCATAAAATTTACCAAATTCATATCTTAAAGTAAACGTAAAGGATAAATATATTCGCATAACTTCATACTTTTAATATGATAACAGTTTCACAAACTACTATGAAATTAATAATTGAAATTAGCTTCAGAAATTGCGACGAGTCATTACCTCCTATTTTGCATATCAAACGCTTATATTGCATTACTTAGTTACAAATGTTTATTTCTCATTTACGTTTAATGGCTTTTGGGAAATATTGAATCAATATTATTTATGTACAAAATAAACCATAGTGGTGTTAACAATACAATGTGAAACAATGTTATTTTGATATGATTTTATGGTTCTATCTCTGCCTGCGTGCGATAATTGCTTTGTCATTTATTGTGGTATTTTCCTTGAAAAACTGTTAATGTTAGCAATAAATTCCTATAGTTTTGGTAGCTCCATTAATTCTATTGGAATTGCCATGAAATTTCTTGATTTCTCATTAAATGCTGCGTCTCTTCGCATTTATATAGCAGAGGAAAGCAGATAATGATATACTCAGGCATTCGTTTCTAATGTTATATTGATGAAGGATGATACTGCAATTTGTATATCTAGTTCAACAGCTTTACGATAATCTATAATGCTAATCGAATCACAAGGTATGAAAGCAAATCTTGAACTATTCCTTAATCGAATCACAAGTGCATGCTGATTGAATCAATTGGTATTTAGCTTGTATAATCGGAATTGTTTGAAATTTTGAATGGATTGTTTTTAATTCGAAATGTGTGCCTTGGTATATGTTTTGAAACGCATTTGTTAGGCACATGCAAAAGCTAAATTCAAAAGAAATGAATTTTATTCCTTTTTTAATTACAAGTTTGCTCTTTGTTGAAAACCAAAACTGAGTGTGCATCTTCATTCACAATTATGGCTCTCTTTTTTTAACTCTGTAGCAGCCTGCTATTGCAACAGGACGTAGCAACGGCTGCCGCTAGCCTGTTGTTGCTACTGATAGCAATAGATGTTTTTTTACAAGTAAAATTCAACTATTGTCTCCTGTAATTTTTCATAATTCATAGTTCGCATCTAGAGAAATTTAGTTATGCAATATACTATAGCTGCACATATTTTACCCAAGTTTTCTAGCATTGAACAAGCTACTTTAAATGAAATAAACTATTTTGTATGCATGTGGTGATATTAGTAATAAGTTAGTAAAGGTATGTAACGTCTGTTACTGTCAAAGTTAACATTCAAGTAATGCACATATTGGATATCCTATATTGTAAAAGACATGGTAGTTAAATACGTAGGTAGGTAGTTTAATGTTGATAGTCCGTTTGCTAACGTGTCTCATGGAAATCACTTTTAATGCTTGTGATTGACGAGATTTCCTCAAATTGTGTGAAAACTGAGATGGAGAGTAAGTCACTAGCTAAAGATGCAAAGATAACAATGATATTCACAGCTTAGTATATTATAAACATTTTATTGGTAGTTTGTACTAGTGGGCAAAAAATGCACCAAATTTAATGGCAACTTAGAAATAAAGCAGCACATATGCACATCACTTCCATATTTATTTATTGAAATCACCTGACAGTATCCAAGCTTTGTCTGTTTTCTCTGAGTCTTCAATTGTCTGTTCCCGGGTATCTTCTTTTCTTTATGTAAGTTGCTTGCATATGAAATAGTTATAAACAGACAAATGCTTTCATGGTTAGTATCATACAAGCAGTATGTTCACTCTTGCTAAATAATGTTAAATTCTGAATTTCCTTAACCTGCTTTTAGAATCTTTCATGCTTCTACATTGGTTACTAGTGTTTTTTTATCTAGAATAGTGTATCCTTTCTGATTTTAGAACGCCCAGCTGTAAGAAAAGCTCCTTCACTAGCTATCCCTATCATTTTAGCCTCTGACTTGAACCAATGGCTGAAACTGGACAAAGTCTTACTACACATTTTCTCGATATATGAGAGTATATTAGATTCTAGTTAGGCTTCCTTTTTTAGTGCTAAATTATCAAAAAAAAAATCTTAGGATGCTAGAGACCATGAGTAAATATCACCATGTTTGTACTTTTTGAACCACCAAATTGTAGTTCTAGCTTAAGTACACAAGAAAAAGCTTACACCTGGATAAGCTTCCAATTTTAGGAATTTTCACGTTATACAAAAAGGTGTTGATATGGTTGTCAAGTTGGTGAAATCATCACATGTATACTGTAGGAGTTCTAAATTATATAAAAAATAGGAGACTGGTTTCCTGACCAAATGTATCTCAAGCAGCTCTGTCTTGACTACATTTTCAGCTTGTTGGCTAATCATTTCAACGTGCCCCACCTTAGCTTTTAAGGAGTCTTTATCATCCGTACCTATTTATTTGACTAACCATTCTTACAGCAGAACTAGGCTTATGCACATCCTACAAAATACTATGTATTACTATATGCTTATATGAGTACAAAGTAGGATGCCAACTTTTATTATAAAATGCTTGTTTATGATGTAATTGTAACATTGGATATTTTATACATCTAGAATATTGCAAATTTAATGTATGTTAACATGCCTTAGTGGATTGATCTAACTTTTTATATTATACATGGACATGGAATCATGGTTTGGACCGGGGGACGAACTGACTATGGGAGAAAAAAGAAGAGGCAATGCATGCAGAGCATGCAATGGAGAGATGGCGGTTCGGGATAAAGATTCTTACTAGTTATTGGAGTCCCCTGCAGTTCCGTGGATGGGCGAAGAGGGGAAGTGCAGTGTTAGGTCAGACGAAGAGTGCAACTTTTGATGGAGGAGGTGGACTGGCACAGGTAGAAGTAATTGAAATGTGTCGGCGGTAACAAAATATATGCTGAAGCTTAGTGCTAACAAATGGTGATGGGTTTACTTGAATTGCAAGTCTGGAGGCAAGGTAATAAAGAAATCGTCTTCGTCTTTATATATATTTTCTTTCTTTCAATTATTTTTTATAATAGGAGGCAGGATGAGGCTTGAAGAAGGTATAGGGGCGAGAAAATGAGGTGGAGGCTATGTGAAAAGAGTGATTGAGCTAGCTATTTTAAAAAGATGGTTGATAGGGTTTTTATATAATAAAGTGTTCGTATGAAATCCTATCTTAGATTTGTACATATCAACAAACCATTGTGTTGTCTGTGGACATGGAAAATTTGATAAAACAATATGTATGAAATATTAAGTTTGAATATGTGAGAATTTATCTGAATGATGTGTATGAAATACTTAGTATGAATATACGAAAAGTTGTTTGAATGGTATGTTTGGAATATTATCCAATAATTTATATATTTGTTTCTGAAATTTTGTTATATGTATATGCAAATAAGAATGTTTAAATGTGTGTGTACATAAAAAAAGATGAAACGACGACAAATAAAATCTATAAATTAATAATATAAACAATAGCGTTTCAGAAACGCTATCGAATAATAAACGCTATAAAAACAGATATTGGGTTGTTATAATATAACTAAATAAATGCTACAGAAATATGCAAGAAACGCTATAAAAACATGCACGCAAACGCTAAGAAGTATCAAATATTATATTCTATAGCGTTTTTGTTCGATAGCAAACAAAAACGCCATTAAAACTTTATTTTTGATAGCGTTTCTGTTTATGCTATTTAAAGTATAAGGTCTAACATAGCATGTCGTTATATGGCGTTCTCTGAAACGCTATGTTAGGATATGATAGCGTTTTTCAAACGCTATGAAAGATCAATTTTGTTGTAGTGCAATGCGGTTTTTATTGATCAATATATGTGGCGATATTGGAAAAGGAATTCTATTGAATAGATTTACGTCTCTTAAGTAGGATGTAAACGAAACATTGAGTTTTACAATTTCCCAAACAGTCAATTTACCCTGAGCGTTTTCAACAACAAATCTATTGAAATTGCATAGCGTATGTTGCTTAATTCTGGAATTGGATCTAACTAATTATAATGATACAGTCAAATTTTGGAGTCAAGCACTATGCGAATGACTGATTATTGGTTAATTATTTGGCTGCAAGTAGAATCGAAGCCAGCATTCTAGCATGATCCTAAATCTGTTAATTTAAAACATGTGTACCCTTTTATGTTTCTGGGATGCAATTTTGGTACCACATCTTGAAGAAGATATTTCAATTTTGTTCTTGCAGCTGCGCAGTTAAATCGCTTAGCGGTTCTATAGCGGCAGTGGTGTAAAAAGGTGCAAAGGAGATAAAACATGGAAATAACGGGGATATAGCGGAGATACAAAAAGGTATATTAGATGTAAAACCAAACATTTGAAAATTAATTAATCATCTTTTATATGTATGCAAAAAACTAATATTAATTAATCTCATATAACAAAATCAAGGAATATCATAATTATGCTTGCTAAATTTGATGAATGTAATTGATTGTTACCATATATCAAGCACTTATGCCTTAAATTTAGCCCTTTACATTAAATATACTGATTCTTTTAAAAGAAAATTAGTCAAATCAAAATCTATATATTAATACTGCTAAAGCAGACACTAAAAAGTCTTGATTTAGCGGATGTAGCAAAAAATAGCGGAGATAAAAGTGGATCTACTGTTCATCAATGCTAAATTGAAATAGTGTATCAATTGAAGAGTGATATGTGCTATAGCAAGGATATTGCAGGGCTTTAGCGGGGATTTATCTACGTAGTCTTGTACATATCATCGTCCAAGTTAAATCAGCGTTTCATCAACATGAAAATGGATTAGAGTGTTAACCCATGCTTTTAGTAATAAGAGCTACTGCTGAAGACAGTTTTAAGCGTAGTAGGATGATAGAAACATAGTGATATAAGATTAGTTGCGGCCTAAACTGCAACTAAAAGTTGTGGTAACCATTTTCAAGGAGACTTTCTTTAAGTGAAGAACATGGGTGCTTACCTTGGCGTGCTCATGTATCAAATGTTTTGACCTAATTTATGAACATCTAGGTATGGTGCATAAATATTGGTTCAAAGCAGTTACCAACAAAGTGGGGTTGTTTGTTCTTAAGAAGTGGAAAAAATTCTTCAATGATTGAAGTGCAGAGCTTTCGCACCAGTAAACTTTAGTTTAGGTCTCTTTTAAGTTTATCTTAATTTATTCCATGCTGATTTTCAGTTTGTATGTTTTTTATTTATAGATATGTATTGTTATTTCACAAGTTAATAAAAGTGTACCAAGTTTAATATATATATATATATATATATATATATGGCCGACTATTTGTGCACAAAATTAAACACAAAGAGAGAGAGAGAGAGAGTCACAAAGCCTCCAACGTTGGATTTGTTTGTCTTTATGTAGAGAGTGGAATTCATGGGAGGATCCAGTGGTTGAGATTTATTATGAGCAATTTTTTGTCTTCATTTTGTGTCTAAATAGAGTTTCCCTATATATATAAATATGTATATGTATATATACATATGTTTGTATACATACATACATACATATACACATATATATATATATAAATGTGAACTGCATATTCCACTTCTTGAACTGCTTTGATGTATGTACACACATTTAACCTGTCTACATTTATGTATTCAAGTATTTAACTTTCTTGCTATACTTGATTAAATATAACGTCGTATAGTATTGTGCCATACTTGAATATCATCAGAATACATATCAGACCAAGTCTAGATAGATGATAAGAAACACACCATAAATCTGAGGCAAATAAAATTTAAAATAAATTAATATTTGCTCGAATTTAAATCAATTTCTAGATTACTCTGCGTGTTTTTCTATGGCAGGTATGCAGATGACAAAGTCAAATCTGTGTTGAGACAAGATTTTGATCGATGCCAACATATAAAGGTGCAATGAAGATCATTTCATAGAGATAAGGTGTTTAACTTTGAGTTGTGTTAGAAATATGTTAAAATCTATCCTCAAAGTATAACACGAATGCAAAAAACAATATCATATCTTTGTTACTGAAATCAATATATTTGAGGAATTGAAAAGTCACAGAAAAAGCCCAAACGGTCCAGGCTCCGACCGGGAAAGAGTGCAGAGTGATATAGACTATGGACCGAGGTCCTCTGGTCCATAGCCAGAAAACGGTCGACCGCCCAAAAAAGGACCGGTCGACCGGTTTTACTGTGTTTGCACATAACGGCTATTTTTTTATTCTTTAAATTTCCAGAAACTTAACCAGTCGACCGGTGATTTTCAACCAGTCGACCGGTTCCGAACAACAAGCTTTTTTATGAAGGGTTGCTTCCATTCATCAAGAGTTTTCTCTTCAATTTTCAATGGAAACGGATGCAATCTTTTGTAGAACTGTTCATGAAGGAATGCAACTATTCTACACTATAAATAGACTTGAAATCATACTTTCAAATCACCGATTCTTGCTCTAAATTTTGATCTTACTTTCTAAATATTCTTGCATTCTAAAAGCTCTCAAATATTTCAATTGCTTATTGAATCATTGAAATTATTTCATATCTCTTGATTCAATAAGTAATATATTTCCTTAAATCTACGCATTCAAAGTATATACTTGAGGATCAGATTATAGGAAGATTGTACTCAAACTGTTGACTATCCGTGTTGAATCAATAACTTAAAGCAGAAGTCAAAACCATTGTATCAGTTGAAGTTCTGTGTGTGATCAGGCAAGTGTTGAAGTCCTGTGTGTGATCAGGCAAGTGTAGAAGTCCTCGTGTTGTTAGAGGCGTGAAATCCCGTTCGGCTGCTCGGGTGTTGTGAACCTGTTCCTCTGGGTGAAGCGAGGTTATTGATTAGTGAAAATCCAAAGAGAGGTCTGGGACTGGACGTAGGATGGTGTTCCGAACCAGTATAAAAATCCCTGGTGTGATTTTTCCATTTTTACTGCATTTACTATACTACTGTTCTGTGATTAGCTATTACTTTATACTTGAATATTGTTTGTCATATTACACGATCCTTGTGAGTGTACTATACTTAGCACATACGCACTCGCTTTTTCAATTGGTGTCAGAGCCTGGTGTTCTAGAGATCGTAACAACATCCTAGAACAAATGGCAATAAAGAAGTCTAGTCAAGGGATTAGAAAGTGGAAGAGCAACAATGCAGAATCAAGAGAGCAAGGAAACAAGTGTCTCATGGCTAAAGTCAGATCACAATCGGTATGTACATATTCATTATAAAAAGATCTTTTGTTAGACCATGAAAAATTATTATAACTCAATAGAGTCATTTTAGCTATGTCAAAAAATTACAAGCAAGAAAATTCCAAATTAAAAGAAGAAAACAATCATTTGGTAAAACAAGCCAAATGTTTTGAAAATACCTTAGATGTGCTTGTTTTTCAAAATGATTTCCTTCAAAAAGAAAATGAGCAACTAGAAGATAAAAACAATGTTCTTTTAAAGGAAATCGATCTTTTGCAAAATAGAAATAAATCATTAGAAGATTCTTTAAATAATTCTAGTTCTTTAATTTCGTCTCTTGAAAAAGAGAATGGAGCTCTAACTGAAAAGAATTTGGAATTATCTAAAGAATGTGAGACTTTAAAAGTTAATAATAATATCTTGCAAAAAGCAATCTCTGAATCAAAAGAAAATGTTGAAAAATTACAATCATGTTTATATAATTTAGAATCTAAAATTAGTTGTCTCGAAAATGAGAATAGAACTTTAAAAAGGAAGAATTCTGAATTAAATAAGGGTATTAATAGCAAAGTTTCTTTTGAAAATACCAATCGCGATTATGGAATCAAATGTACAAATAAATTCACGAAATTTAATAAAGCTCAAAATGATTTAAACATGATTTTATCTAGATCTCGACCTTTACATGACAAAAGTGGTATAGGATATAATAATCATAGAAATAGTACTAGATATGCTTTTATGTACAATAAGAATATCACTGCTAGTACTAATGCACATCCAAAACCCAATTATTATAGAATTTCGAATACTTCTATGACTAGCGGTATTTATAATAAATATAGAAGTATGAATAGGAATATCATTAGAGATTACTTAAGTATTTGGGTTCCTGTAAGTTGGGAAAACTGAGAAAAATATATCGATGATTATTTTGATTCAGTGGTTAATAATGAAAATTTTATCTTTAAAGGTTCCATTAAACCCTCTTGGGTATGGTTACCTTCCATCTAACCCATGGACCCAAACAAAGCAAGTGGGTACAAAAACTATATATCTTATACTTTTTGCAGGTACACCACAATAAAGAAAAGGTTATTCGACATCTCTGAATATCGTTGAAAGCTCAGCTTATCAAAAAAAAAAAAAAATTCACATGATTCAGTATCCCCTAAAGGTGCTATAATTATTTGTGTTCTCTACTACTCTCGATTACTGTGCTTATTATGGTATTTATTCTTTTTAATCGATGACAAAGGGGGAGAAATATTTTCTCTTATGATTGTGCTTAACATGGCAATAGTATATGTGTGCTAACATTTGTTAATGCAGGAATCAAAAGGTAAGATTATTTATATTATGAACTAACAAATGTTGCAGAAATTCAGGGGGAGCTTTATATTTAGAAGGAGAATATACAAAGGTGTTGTCATCAATCAAAAAGGAGAAGAATGTTGAGACAAGATTTTGATCGATGCCAACATATAAAGGTGCAATGAAGATCATTTCATAGAGATAAGTTGTTTTACTTTGAGTTGTGTTAGAAATATGTTAAAATCTATCCTCAAAGTATAACACGAATGCACAAAACAATATCATATCTTCGATACTGAAATCTGTAAATTTGAGGAATTGAAAAGTCATAGAAAAAGCCCAAATGGTCCAGGCTCCGACCGGGAAAGAGCGCAGAGTGATATAGACTATGGACCGAGGTCCTCTGGTCCATAGCCAGAAAACGGTCGAACGCCCAAAAAAGGACCGGTCGACCGGTTTTACTGTGTTTGCACATAACGACTATTTTTTTATTCTTTAAATTTTCAGAAACTTAACCAGTCGACCGGTGATTTTCAACCAGTCGACCGGTTCCAAACAGCAAGCTTTTTTATGAAGGGTTGCATCCATTCATCAAGAGTCTTCTCTTCAATTTTCAATGGAAACGGATGTAATCTTTTGTAGAAACTGTTCATGAAGGAATGCAACTATTCTACACTATAAATAGACTTGAAATCATACTTTCAAATCACCGATTCTTGCTCTAAATTTTGATCTTACTTTCTAAATATTCTTGCATTCTAAAAGCTCTCAAATATTTCAATTGCTTATTGAATCATTGAAATTATTTCATATCTCTTGATTCAATAAGTAATATACTTACTTAAATCTACGCATTCAAAGTATATACTTGAGGATCAGATTATAGGACGATTGTACTCAAACTGTTGACTATCCGTGTTGAATCAAGAACACAAAGCAGAAGTCAAAACCATTGTATCAGTTGAAGTTCTGTGTGTGATCAGGCAAGTGTTGAAGTCTTGTTTGTGATCAGGCAAGTGTAGAAGTCCTCGTGTTGTTAGAGGCGTGAAATCCCATTCGGCTGCTCGGGTGTTGTGAACCTGTTTCTCCGGGTGAAGCGAGGTTATTGATTAGTGAAAATCCAAAGAGAGGTCTGGGACTGGACGTAGGACGGTGTTCCGAACCAGTACAAAAATCCCTGGTGTGATTTTTCCATTTTTACTGCATTTACTATACTACTATTCTGTGATTAGCTATTACTTTATACTTGAATATTGTTTGTCATATTACACGATCCTTGTGAGTGTACTATACTTAGCACATACGCACTCGCTTTTTCAATTGGTATCAGAGCCTGGTGTTCTAGAGATCGTAACAACATCCTAGAACAAATGGCAATAAAGAAGTCTAGTCAAGGGATTAGAAAGTGGAAGAGCAACAATGCAGAATCAAGAGAGCAAGGAAACAAGTGTCTCATGGCTAAAGTCAGATCACAATCGGTATGTACATATTCATTATATAAAGATCTTTTGTTAGACCATGAAAAATTATTAAAACTCAATAGAGTCATTTTAGCTATGTCAAAAAATTACAAGCAAGAAAATTCCAAATTAAAAGAAGAAAACAATCGTTTGGTAAAACAAGCCAAATGTTTTGAAAATGCCTTAGATGTGCTTGTTTTTCAAAATGATTTCCTTCAAAAAGAAAATGAGCAACTAGAAGATAAAAACAATGTTCTTTTAAAGGAAATCGATCTTTTGCAAAATAGAAATAAATCATTAGAAGATTCTTTAAATAATTCTAGTTCTTTAATTTCGTCTCTTGAAAAAGAGAATGGAGCTCTAACTGAAAAGAATTTGGAATTATCTAAAGAATGTGAGACTTTAAAAGTTAATAATAATATTTTGCAAAAAGCAATCTCTGAATCAAAAGAAAATGTTGAAAAATTATAATCATCTTTATATAATTTAGAATCTAAAATTAGCTGTCTCAAAAATGAGAATAGAACTTTAAAAAGGAAGAATTCTGAATTAAATAAGGGTATTAATAGCAAAGTTTCTTTTGAAAATACCAATCGCGATTATGGAATCAAATGTACAAATAAATTCACGAAATTTAATAAAGGTCAAAATGATTTAAACATGATTTTATCTAGATCTCTACCTTTACATGACAAAAGTGGTATAGGATATAATAATCATAGAAATAGTACTAGATATGCTTTTATGTACAATAAGAATATCACTGCTAGTACTAATGCACATCCAAAACCCAATTATTATAGAAATTCGAATACTTCTATGACTAGCGGTATTTATAATAAATATAGAAGTACGAATAGGAATATCATTAGAGATTACTTAAGTATTTGGGTTCCTGTAAGTTGGGAAAACTGAGAAAAATATATCGATGATTATTTTGATTCAGTGGTTAATAATGAAAATTTTATCTTTAAAGGTTCCATTAAACCCTCTTGGGTATGGTTACCTTCCATCTAACCTATGGACCCAAACAAAGCAAGTGGGTACCAAAACTATATATCTTATACTTTTTGCAGGTACACCACAATAAAGAAAAGGTTATTCGACATCTATGAATATCGTTGAAAGCTCAGCTTATCAAATAAAAATAAAAATCACATGATTCAGTATCCCCTAAAGGTGCTATAATTATTTGTGTTCTCTACTACTCTCGATTACTGTGCTTATTATGGTATTTATTCTTTTTAATCGATGACAAAGGGGGAGAAATATTTTCTCTTATGATTGTGCTTAACATGGCAATAGTATATGTGTGCTAACATTTGTTAATGCAGGAATCAAAAGGTAAGATTATTTATATTATGAACTAACAAATGTTGCAGAAATTCAGGGGGAGCTTTATATTTAGAAGGTGAATATCCAAAGGTGTTGTCATCAATCAAAAAGGAGGAGAATGTTGAGACAAGATTTTGATCGATGCCAACATATAAAGGTGCAATGAAGATCATTTCATAGAGATAAGGTGTTTTATTTTGAGTTGTGTTAGAAATATGTTAAAATCTATCCTCAAAGTATAACACGGATGCACAAAACAATATCATATCTTCGTTACTGAAATCTGTATATTTGAGGAATTGAAAAGTCACAGAAAAAGCCCAAACGGTCCAGGCTCCGACCGGGAAAGAGTGCAGAGTGATATAGACTATGGACCAAGGTCCTCTGGTCCATAGCCAGAAAACGGTCGACCGCCCAAAAAAGGACCGGTCGATCGGTTTTACTGTGTTTGCACATAACGGCTATTTTTTTTATTCTTTAAATTTCCAGAAACCTAACCAGTCAACCGGTGATTTTCAACCAGTCGACCGGTTCCGAACAACAAGCTTTTTTATGAAGGGTTGCTTCCATTCATCAAGAGTTTTCTCTTCAATTTTCAATAGAAACAGATGCAATCTTTTGTAGAAACTGTTCATGAAGGAATGCAACTATTCTACACTATAAATAGACTTGAAATCATACTTTCAAATCACCAATTCTTGCTCTAAATTTTGATCTTACTTTCTAAATATTCTTGCATTCTAAAAGCTCTCAAATATTTCAATTGCTTATTGAATCATTGAAATTATTTCATATCTCTTGATTCAATAAGTAATATACTTCCTTAAATCTACGCATTCAAAGTATATACTTGAGGATCAGATTATAGGAAGATTGTACTCAAACTATTGACTATCCGTGTTGAATCAAGAACACAAAGCAGAAGTCAAAACCATTGTATCAGTTGAAGTTCTGTGTGTGATCAGGCAAGTGTTGAAGTCCTGTGTGTGATCAGACAAGTGTTGAAGTCTTCGTGTTGTTAGAGGCGTGAAATCCCGTTCGGCTGCTCGAGTGTTGTGAACCTGTTCCTCTGGGTGAAGCGAGGTTATTGATTAGTGAAAATCCAAAGAGAGGTCTGGGACTGGACGTAGGACGGTGCTCCGAACCAGTATAAAAAGCCCTGGTGTGATTTTTTCATTTTTACTGCATTTACTATACTATTGTTCTGTGATTAGCTATTACATTATACTTGAATATTGTTTGTCATATTAAACGTTCCTTGTGAGTGTGCTATACTTATCACATACACACTCGCATTTTCAATCTGGAGATGGACCAAAAAATATAAAGTTGAAGACAATGAAGACTCAGTATACATGTGTCAGTTAGTGGGTGAGTCCATATATGTGTAATAAGATGTGTAGGAAACTGTATATGAAATTGAGTGAATCAAGTGTTGTAGTGAGAATTGACTGTACATGCGAATATCAGTTTTGTAAATCATTGAGTTGTAACTAATGGAACCAAAAATTGTACTATATCAAATGTTGAAATAAAATATTTATTTAAATAAAATATAGTTTAAATATTAAATTTTGTGCAATAGCATTTTATCAAATAAATATTTATAGCAACAACAAATTTAGAAAATTAATATCTATAGCAACATTATGGAACGTTGCTACAGACACCTATGGATGTTGCTATAGACCCGATTAGGGTTCTATTGCAACAATATTTCTTATGTTGCCTTAGTCAAAATGTTGCCTTTGAGGTCTAAGGCAACGAAAAAAATTACAACATACGAAAAGTGCTGCCAAAGACCTATGGCAACATATTTTGGGCTTGAGCCAACATTTTTGTGTGTAGCTGAAGGTCATTTACGGCGTAATGTCAACATCTATCTAAAAATAGGGGAGAAGCCGTAAACAACATTAAACGATATAGAAGTGTTGTAGGAGCATTGCTGTAACAACCCGGAGTTTCTGAACCAATTTAATTTTTTTTATTTTAGCTATTTTAATGGGTTTTGAATATTTAAAATGATTTATTTTAAATAATAACGACTAAAATTTTATTTGAATCGAAGCTAGAACATATAAATTTAATTTAATTATAAAACGAGCCTGAAATGATGTGGTAGTTTGAAAATTCGATTTCTAATTTCAAATGAATGTGTAAGATTCAAAATAAATCGGAATTCAGTAAAACCAGAAACATTTGAATCCATTTAATAATATCTTTCTAACAAATGTAAGAAATTGAAATTTCACTTTATAAATTGTAAGTTATGTCCAATTTAAACTTTAAAATAGTCGCTATGGAATTTATATATATTTTAATAATATAAAGCCCTTAAAATTTTCCATTTTGCAAATGACCTCCGTTTTCGATGAAACCACTTTTGTTGGATCCGGAATGTCAAATTATTGTTAGGTTTCAAATTTCATAATTTTTGGAACTAATATGTGAGCACTGTAAATTTAAACGTGTTTGGTAATTTCAATTTAAATTTAATCGATTGAAAAAATAGCCATTTTTCAAACGATCTCCAAATTCGATGAAATTGGTTTTGTTAGGACCGTATCGTTAAAACATAGCTAGGTTTATTTTTCTGTATATTTTGGAGTCAGTATGTGGTCTCAGAAAATTAAAATGTGTGTTCAAATTCAATATATATTGATTTATATTTTAATTTTGAGAAAAACTGATCGAAATAGTAGAATTGGCTTACGAAAGATATTACATTATGTTCAGAATGGGGGATTTAGCTAGGGACGATAGTCGTTGAGTTTGATTTAGAGTTCGAATGCGAAATTCACTTTTAAATGAATAATAGAATTAAATGATATATATATAAACGTTTTCTCCTAACCCTAATCATTCTTCAGCTGCTGCTCCTTTTGAAAACCGATGGCCTAAATCACTCAAAACTTCTCCCTCAAACCGATTCAAATCCGTTCAATAAATTCTGAAACTCATTGAACAAATATCATAGAACTTTCCACGAGCTTCAATTCCATACCAATGTGATTAATTTTCGTTGAGCGTAGAGCTCGAATTTCGAGTTGAAACAGCGTCCGTTCGAGGCATCTTTTCACAGCGGTGGGGCCACCGTACCGGCAACGGTGCCAGGCAAGGGGAGGCGCCACGTTGGTCCTCGACGTGGTGGGTCCCGATCGACTCCAGGCAGCTTGTAAGAGAGGCGGTGGACAAAAGTTGAAATTGAAGGTGGGATTCAGGAATAACGAAGAGGAAGGGAGATTATGGAGGAAGGTTAATAAAATTAAAGTAATTATTTATTTAATTAATTATTAATGTAGCTAAATGTTTAAAATATTGTATCTCCTTCATACGAGGTCCAAATCCGACGATTCAAAATGCGTTGGACTCATCTTGACGAGTTCTATAACATGAAACTGACTAGAAGCGATTTGGAGCAAATTAGAATTTGAAGCGATTTTAAATCAAAACAGAACTATTCAGAAATAAAGACTGACGGAGTGGAAACGAACGTGAGAATTCTCTCACTAAACTTTTGTACAGTTATTTAATTTATTTTATAACTGTAAATATATAGAAATTGGCAGTATAGACTTTTATCTGTTGTATGGATTTCAACACTCGAATTCACACAAATCACATAAATTGGAAGTGATGTATGGATATTATCGACACTCGGATTTCATACTCCGCGAATGGCCATTTATGGCGCCGTAAATGGCATTGGGTTGTTAAGTATTTATTTATTTAGATGATTTGGTGATTTGTGTTGTGATTGTACTGTTTAACATATTAATAATAATATTATCATTAATGTGGTAGTTGAAATTAAATTATAAATGTCCATTTATAATTTAAACAGTAAAATTGGTTAATTAGGAAAAATAATTCAAACTGAATTTGAATTTGTTCAATTTATTAACTAATGATTTATTTAAATCGACTGTTGTTGTTTGAAAGCCCCACACGGGTATTAAGATTATATTTGACATATGCTGATCCCAATAATTAGTTTTATATCAATCGATGGGTTGACAGGCTATGATGAGCATTATTTATTTATTTTAATTCTTATACAGTTGTAGAATGCACTCTGGATGATGTTTGAATGGTTAATGATTATTTATCATTATTATTGAATACATGCGATGTATGAAATCCATATAACTGAAATTATATGGTAATTGATTGAGTCGCATTCCGATTAAGAAATAACGAATATTTTAAAATAACGAATATTTTAAAATAATGAATATTTTAAAATAATATTCAGAAAAGAATCAAAATATGATTTTGATGTCTGATTTTGGATGGACACGAAAATGTATAAAAATATGAAGTCGGTTACCCGAACGGGTTTATCAGTCGATTTTATTCATTTTCTAATGAATATAAAAAAATTGATTTCAAAATCTAATATTTTGAAAATATCATCATTTTAATATTATAATGATATAGAATATTCAATTTTGATTAAAAATTGAAATTGAAGTTGAAATCGTTTTGAAGTGAATTTATAAATGTATATATAAAATACGTTTTAAATGGAAATCGACGATATATATATTATTTATATTTAATGTCTTGAATAGAACGCGCCGCACAGCGACCATTCGAGAATTTCGATCATTAACTTCAAATTGATGTAACGGGAGATCTGACCATCGGATTCTCCTATAATCGGAACTGTTGGGTTCGTATCGAAAAGACCTTTCTAACGAATATAAGAGATTTAAATTTGAACAGTCGGATTTTAAAACATGTCCAAATCAATTTTGGAAAAGGTCACTATGGATGTAGTCCAGAGGCCGACATTGGAAACCGACTATAAAGGCCTTAGTAAAATTATTAAAAATATGGAAAAATTTAAAATCATAATTAATGATATGGAAAGATTTTGGGTGAAAAATTTCAAGTTTGGAAAGTTAAAAATATATCTTTATCGAAATGAACTAGTTATTAACTAGAATAATAATCCAATGTTTTTAAATAAATAAATTGGATTTGAAAATGGGTTTTGATATAACCAGAATTTTCCAATGTATGAATTGGAATGGAAATAATCTTCGGAATATTTCGATATTGGATTCCGTGATTATACAGATATTGTTGAGGAATTTGAAAGAAATAAATATCATTATTCCCAATATGATATTTGTTGGTTTCGGAATTTGATATTGAATATAAGCCGATAAAATTTCTACTCAGAGCCTTGTATTTAATATCAAATTGGATTTTGGGTTTGTCATGAATGATGTCTTAAATAACACTGTTCTTAAACCCAGTTGAGAAAAGAATAAATCTTTTAATTAAGATTTAGAGAAGTTTACCAATTAATTAGTATTTAATTTGAACTGAATTGAAATTGGATTTTTGGGTTTATCTTGAACGGTGTTTTAAATAACATTTGTCCTTTAACCCAATTAACAGTGAAGTTATGATTTGGAATTTATAAATCTTCTTATTAAGATTTAATGGAAATTTTCCAAAGTAAAGTTTTCCAATTAATTATATTAAATTGGAATCGAATGGAATTCGATTTGGTAATACTCGAGATGAGCTTCTATTAAGGAAGACTGTTACTATATATGGAATTTAAAAGGCTTTGCCATTATTCCGTTTATATTATTAGTCTAATACAGAAATTTATATCGATTATATATTGATTTATTTCTATGAAGATTCCATATTTAATGGAAGATGATTTTGGGTTTTTCATGAACTGCGTTTTAAATGACATTGGTTCTTTAACCCAGTGAAAGACATGATTTATTTTCCTAAAGTTGAATAATCATTAAGTAATGATTTTTGAGATTAAAACCGAACTAGAATTTTAATGAATCTTTAATTATATGGAATGAGAAGGGGATAATTAAATTTATCGAATTCATGAAATGATCGAGAACGTGGTACCAACATTTTACTCCGGGCGATAGCTAAATCTTTAATTAGATTTGAACAGGAAATGACAATTAATTTTACCGATAACACAGTGGGTTTTAGATATGGAGTACTACCAGTTTTGCTCCATGGGATGAATGGGTTGGGATTGGGATTAATAAATAAATGATTACTTCGGCATGACTCGATAATCCCGACTAGATTCATAAACCTTAATTTGGTTTTGAATTGTGGAAAGATAAAATAAAATCTCTTGAAATGAAGTCCAAAGCAAGACTAAAGAATAAATTTAGAAGAATTTATCTTTGATAAAATTAACGGGAACCCTAAAAAAGTGAATATTGAAATAAAAGAATATTCTGAATCGGAATGAGGTGTATGATGTGTTTTTATAGCACTTGATTATAAAATACGCGAATTATTCGGAAAGACCGGGTTTAACCGATTCTGAATATTTAATACGACGACTAAAAGTCGACGATGAAGACGGTGGTAGAAGACCAAAGATCTTCACATCGTTTGGATGATTATTGATGTCTTGATTGGGATGTACACCCAAGACAAGGTAATAAGTGGTG